>JAIXND010000654.1:118592898-119841121 GCA_023646645.1 Varanus salvator macromaculatus
AAGGGGATTAGCATTCTGTCTTTGCACTGGCAGCTGGGCTTGGCTGTTTGCAGCGAGATGGGTACAGACTCCAGTGGCCAGAGCAAATCGGAGAAGTACAAAACCCTGGTTTTGCCATGGATCCTGTCTGATTCTCTGGGCTCAGATCAGACAGCCATGTGGTCCAGCGTCCTCATTCGCTTCACCCTCATTGCCTAGGAATGAGTGCCAGACACAAAGGCAACGGCCATCACTGAGTGATAGAAGCAGAGCGAGTCCGAAGAGGCCTCCGAGGCCATCTAGTCTGACCCGGCTCCAGCGGCTCACTCATGACATGCCTACCATGTGCTCCTAGGCAAGTGGCATTCACAGACGTGTCACCCTGAACATAGAAACATAGGAACATAGAAACAGAGCGAGTCAGAAGGGCCTCCGAGGCCATCTAGTCTGACCTCCGGCACCAGCCGTCGGCTCGCTCATGACATGCCACCATGTGCATGTCCAGCCATCTTTGAACACCCTCACCGATGGGGCCACAACGACCTCCCGTGGAAGCAGCGATTCCACGCCCTCCGAGTCCTAACTGTCAGGAAGTGCTTCCTGGCATCCAAATTGGAACCTTGTCTCCTGAGCTTGACCATTCACAGCGCGTGTCACCTCTGCAGGGGGAGGAGGAGGTTGTTTTGCAGAAGGCCAAAGGGGATGGAAAAGCCACTCTGGGGTCTGAATGGGAGAGGCATGCTGTGCCGAAATATTATCCACAATGACGTGACAAAGCATGTAGATTCTTGGAAGAAAGAAGATTTTCTGTTCCGCCGAGAGAACCAGTGAGGCATAGTGGTCAGAGCACTGGACTGGAAGAATGGATTCTAGGCCCATTCAGTGCCTCATTTGTCAACCATTTCAGGATTATTGTGAAGGTCAAATGGAGTAGAAAAGGATAATTCTTGCAGCGAAGAAGGCCAGACTGAAATGATGCCCCCATCTATGGAATGCGCTCCCTAGAGAGGCTTGCCTGGCGCCGTCGTTATTTGCTTTTCGGCGCCAGGTGAAGACCTTTTTATTTAGACAATATTTTAATAGTTAATATTATAGTTAATTTATGTTAATTATGTTTAGCTTTAATTTATGTTAACTTAAGATTAATTTAAATTTGTTATTTATATTTTTTTGTTGTATGTTTTTATATTTAACCTGAGATGGGCCAGTTTTTAAATATTGTATATGTTTTTAATATTATATTGTTTTGTATTGTAAGCTGCCCCGAGGCTGTTGCAAGGGGCGGCATATAAATATTTAAATAAATAAATAAATAAATAAATAAAGATAAGATGGGAACAGCAGGGAGTGGACTGGATGGCCTTCATGGCCCCTTCAACTCTACTCTTCGATGATTCGATGAAATAAGCTGGGAATCCAAACTGGGCAAAGGTGTGGTCTGGATTTGCTTTCTCCACAATCCTTTTTCTTTTTAATCTCACATTCTTTCTTTCCTGAATGTGAGCAGCTTTGTAAATTTTGGTACATTCTTATCCAAAGTGAACTGAACCGAAATCCTATCCAGAGCAGCCAAATTCAGTCAACACCATGATATACATGCCTGACATGACACCTGTTGAAGAAGATGCACCTGTCCAAAATAAAATGTACGGGTGTAGCAATACAGGAATTCCACCCCTAATGTTTAAGAGAGCAGTACTGCAACTCCTGAGGCTGGCTGGACCAATCCATCCATTTTAGTTTCTCCCGCATTGGGCTTGATTACATTTCAAATTCCTTTTCTCTGGAAGAGGAAAACTTGTTCCATTCTTATCAGAACTGAACTGAGCTGCAACTGTTACCCCTCTCTGGAGGCGTCTGTGTGCCACGGGCTGGTTTTGATCCATCTAAGTGCCAGGATACCTACCCAGTTTGCTAGACAGTCTCTTTCATGAAGGAATAGCAAGAGGCAGTGATCACGAGAACGAAAGCTTTTAACGTCTTTTTTTGCTTTGTTTAAAGAGCACCAGCATTTTCTCTGAGTGTTATGAATAATGGAAAGCCGCTTCTCTTTGTCCTCTTATCTCCAGGAGGAATAGCAAACCGGAATCTGATGGTAACGGATAGCGCGGAGGTTATGAGACACGAAAATGGATAAAATGCGTTCTTAAACCTTCTGCCTTCTTAAGAAAACTGTCAAGGTCTGTGTTCCAACTCTGTCATCTGTCAGGATCGTTCCACTGCTAATGGGGCTGGCCGTAAGCATATCAAAACATACACAGAGTTTCAGACAAGCATTCTCTCTCTCTGTCTCTCTTGCTCTCTCTCTCTCACACAGAGGGGCAGAAAGAGAGAGAGAGAGAGTGCGCATGTATATGCTGTTCTGCAACTTGGTATCCTCCAGCGAGGAGTATCATCATCATCATCATCATCATCATCATCATCATCATTATTTTCATTTGTTATACCTCTCCATAGCTGAAGCTCTCTGGGCAATTTATAGCAATGCATAAAAATAGAGCAATAAAATATGAGTGTCATAAACAAAGCAGCATTAAAATAAGTTTAAAATACCTAAAACAAGCAGCAAAATGCCCCTGGAAATAAAAATAAAAATCTCCCGGGATGAGTCATATGCTCAATCCTCTGCCTAGCTGAGTAGACCTTTAAAGGCTCCAGCATAAAGGGCTGAAAAGATGGCAAGTTTGGGACCAAGTAGACTTTACTGGGGAGGTTATGTCCCAGTAAAAAGAAATATTCCAGTTGTATCCCAGCTACCTGGCCTGACAGCAATAGAAACATAGAAACAGAGTGAGTCAGAAGGGGTCTCTGGGGCCATCTAGTCTGACCCCCGGCTCCAGCCGGCTCCACTCATGACATGCCTACCATATGCACGTCCAGCCTACCCTTGAATACCCTCACTGATGGGGCTTCAACCATCTCCCATGGAAACTCACTCCATACCCTGGGGTCCTGTCAGAAAGTACTTCCTGGCATCCAAATTGAACCTCGGTTCCCTGAGCTTGGCTCCATTGGAATGCATCCTGCCTTCCTCTGCAGGGGAGAACAGGTCTCTACCCACTTCCGTGTGATGCCCACTGACCTACCTATATGTTGCCAACAGATCCCCTCAGAGTTTCCTCTCCTCCAGGCTGAAGAGATCCCGTTCCCTCAGTCTTACTTCAAACAGCTTTCCCTGCAAACCGGCCACCAACCTTGTGGCCCTTTGCTGCACCAACTCTAACCTGGCTACATCCTTCCTGTAATGAGGGGCCCAGAACTGAACACAATACTCCAGTTGCGGGCGCACCAGAGTCATGTAGAGTGGAAGTAATACCTCTCTTGATCTAGAAGCCACACTTCTGGCTATGCAACCAAGGGTGGCATTCGCCCTCTTGACCACCGCATCACACTGCTGACCCATGTTCAGCCTGCGGTTAACCAGCACCCCGAGGTCCCTTTCACAAGTGCTGCTCTCCAGCCACTTGTCCCCTAACCTGTACTTATGACAGCTATTCCTAAGCCCCAAGTGCAAGACCTTGCACTTATCCACACTGAACGCCATCCTGTTGTCCCCTGCCCACTTCCATCATCTGTCCAGATCCGGGCAATGGCTCCCCAGAGCTTCAGGAAAGAGTTTTGCCCAGGCCTGCCTGAATGCGAGAATTCCTGCATGCCAATTAATCCTCTAATGCCAGATCTTCATGACCCTACAAATTCCTGTGATTTCCCATTTCACATAATTCAACATGACTAGGAAGCCAACTGATGCCTTCAAAACATGGTGTCTCTCGCAGGAGAGGTTTCTGGACTGACAGACACACAACTAAGTGGGTCCAAGATCAACCCAGGCCTGAGTTTTCCCTAGAAGCAAAAATGCCCCAACTGAGGTTGCCACGCTTTGGGCACATCAGAAGAAGGCAAGACTCCCTGGGGAAGACAACCTAGGGAAACGTGGAGGCAGAAGACAAAGGGGAAGGCCAGATAAGAGATGAAAGGACTTCACCAGGGAAGCCTTGGGCTTCGACTCGGAAGAGCTGAGCAGGGCTGGCATAGCTGGAACACCTTCGTACAGTTGCTGTAAGTCGGAGACGACTTGATGGCACAGATGGGCACCACAAGTGCGGCTGGTTTACTCTGTCCCTGCTCTGCTCATTCATAAGTCCCTCCTAGGGCATTTTGACATTTTTTTTAAATCCACCCAGATATTGAGGCAAACGCTGCCAGGCAAGCACATTTCAACCACATTTTTTCTCCATCCACACTTTTCCAATGGTATATTCTCTCGAGATGCATATTTAAATTTACTCTGATGAGTTCTGAGTTCAGGAATGTGTCAGAACCTTTGTGAAGTGTGAAATCCAGAGGACAGCAAAGTTCCCTTCTGTTTTCGTTTTCGTTTTTGAGGTGCAGGTCAGGAATTTGCAAATCTGAGAGAGCTCCAGCATCCTGAGAGACCTGCCATCTCTGTACATCTCAAAATCTGAACGTATTTTGCTGTGAGGTGCGGATGGGCTGGCGGTATAGCTCCCTTGTCCTCATCGGACAATTGCATCAGGAATTATCTGGCCTCTGTTTATAAACACACTTCCACCGATTCCTCTGCCTGGGCTGTAGGCCCGGCAAGGAGACAAGAACCGCGGGACAGCCGAGGGGGTGTGATTGTATGTACAGTGCTGTCCCATCACTGGATTTGTCCACAGAGACCCACGCTGAAATCCTTGCTCAGCCATTACACTCCCAGAGAAGCCTTTGGATAGTCATGCTTGCTCAGCTCACCCACCTCGCAGGGGTGTTGTGCAAATAAACTGGCAGGAACATTTTTTTCTTTGGAGCTTCTTCAAAGCAGGTAAGAAATCAAGGTGGTAATGGGACAAGAAGGTAAGGTAAAGGAAGTAAGAAACAAAATTCATTCCTCAACCCTATTTGTGACTAACTAAACTTGACCATTATACAGAAACACGTCACATGCAAACCAGGAGAATAGGAACTATAATGGGGTGTGCGGTGTTTTGTTCAAATATGTCCTGCCTTCCTGGGTCCCCAGAACCCCAGTAATTTTGGGTCTTCCTGCGTCTAGCATCCGGAGACTCCAAAATCCCCTTGTCCCCTCACCAACACTCCACAGGGCTTCTTGTCTCTAAGTCTTGTCAGATTTTTTCCCCAACCAAACCACATTCTTTTTCTAATGGCCATTTCACAAGCAAATGTTTATGAACAAACCGTGCTACTGGAACAGCCAAAGCGGTTGTGTTTGGGGAAGAGTGTACCGTATTTTTTGCTCTATAAGACTCACTTTTTTCCCCCTCACAAGTAAGGGAAATGTCTGTGCGTCTTATAGAGCGAATATGTGTATGCAGCGAGTCTGTCAGATGTGCAGCCCATGGGAAGTGATGGGGAATGTGCCTGTGATGATGTGCCCATTTGAGTCAGAATATTTTTTTTTGTTTTCCTCCTCTAAAAACTAGGTGCGTCTTATGGTCAGGTGCGTCTTATAGAGTGAAAAATACTGTAATTACTATACTGTAGCAGGAAACAGCTTATCTATCTAGTTTTCTTTTCTATGCAAGACATTTATCATGTGCTCAACATTCCTCACTTGGGACACACAGTTGTTCATCAGGTCACCCTCCAGTTTCTCTTCTATATTTTCTGTATATTATATAGAATATATATATATAGAAATATATTCTATATTCCAGAATTTTCTTTGAGGTTTTTGGCCTTTAATCATGAAAGCAAAAGCAAGCGCCATTTCCGCTTGAGTATTTCCAATATTCCACAGTGCCATCTAGTGGTTCGGGAGCAGGACAGCAGGAAAGGACGTGCTTCTTGGGTAATTCTTAGATCTCAAGTCTGTGATGAAATTCAGCATAATTACCAGGGTTTAGCGGTCAGTTCACAACCTTGTGTAGGAAAGTGCTGGAATGGAAATTAAATGCAGAAATCCGGAAAGGAATCTGAAGTGCAGGGCTGGATCCGGATGCATCCCTATTTAGAGGAGCTGTTGAAATCGGTGGGACTTACAGTAAGAGCTGTGTAGCAATACATCAAGTTGGCATGTCAAGTGAGCTTTGCTAAGCTGGAAAGGAGCAGGCCGGCAGCTGGATGGGAGACCACATGTGGAAGCAAAGTACAAGGTTGGACTAGATGGCCTTAGAGGCCCCTTCCAGCTCTGCTACTTTTCAGTTCTAGTTATGAGCAGTCTAAATCTCATCCATTTCAATGGTTGTGCTTTAATAATGACTTGTCTGCGTCCATCCGGGACGTTGATTTTTGTTGTATTTGGAAGATCCAACCTATCCAGGTGCTAAACTCTCCCAAACAATTCCTAAATCTTTATGTGGCATTCCAAACACAAAGCTCTCATCTTCCATTCTGAGCAGAGCTGCTTCTCTTCCCTCCAACTAACAATATGTCCCCTGAGACTCATAAAATACACTGAATTCTCTTGACGGATGCTTCGCAGTTATTAAAAAATGTTTGTCTTCTGCCATCCTCCATAATCCCCCAACAAACTGATTTCTTGGTGAATCAGCCTCATTTATTCCCACCTAGGACGTCAATGTAGAAAATTGATGATACATTGCAGTCCTAGGAACTAATGGGGTGGAGGGGAGCATCCTTGCAGGAAAACTCATATAGAACTAATACAATAAAATGGGTTTGGTAGGCATTTCTCTGCTTCCAAAGATCCCACCTGGGTGTCTTTTTCCACCAGTCCTGGGAAAGGGAGTTGTCTTTGGCCTTCCCTTTAGGGAGTATTTGTTGGTTGTTGGCCATGCAAATTGGTCTGAGGGGGGAAGATGAGGAGTATAATAACTGATGTAAACTATTGGCTTCTAATGCAAGGAAGAGCAGAGGTTTCATGTCATTCTGGGGGTAAGGGGTTTAGGAAGTTCTCTTCCAGCTTTATCCAGACGAAGCCTACAAAGCTTCCCCCTCTCTCAGGTGTGCTGGCATACCTGTACATCTCAAACCTGTGCCGGCATATAGTGGTTTAGCAAGAGAAAGTAGCCAGACAGACCTGCAGTCTGTTATGCAAAACAAGGAAGATCTTCAACGAAAAGCTGCAGCGGGGAGTGAAATGGAGAGTGTATCTGGACAAGCGGGGGATGCTCGGGTGTCCCTGAGGGCGGCCATCCCTGCAGAGAATGGTACCCACCGGATCCGGCCCTTACCAGGAAGCCCTGTGCTGCAAGCTCTTACTTAAGAGAAGCCCCATGGGGTTCAGTCTTGTTTACTCCCAGGTAAACATCCGTAGGATTGCTGCCCCAGACTTGGCCAACCCATGCAGCAGGATGTGGTATAACCCCAACACATGGCAGAGCGGGCTATACCATTTCAGACTGCAGCTGCAAGAGTTTTAAGACACCCCCTTATTTTTTTTAAGAAATGTGCAAATACAAAAAGAAGCAAAGAAGGATTTCTCAATAGGCTTCTCTTCTCATTTTTATTCCTTTTCTATTTCATTCATTCATTTATTTTATTTATTAAAACAGTTATAGGCCGCCCCATCGCAACAAAGCCTCGGGGCGGCTAACAACATAATTAAAATACAATAAACAAATACACAATAGAATATTTCTATTTCTATTATTTCTATTTCTATTTCATTATATTAATTTGTTGTAAACCATCCCGAGATGTCTGTGATGGGACGGTATAGAAAAATTTTAAATAAATAAATAAATTCTCTTCTCTTCATTGAAAAGAAGCCTGCCTGCTGCCTGCCTGCCTGCCTGCCTGCTTTCTTTCTTTCTTTCTTTCTTTCTTTCTTCTTTTTTCTTTCTTTCTTTCCAAGAGCACATTAAAAAAAGCGCCTCCCAAAATCAGTTCTAGCACTTATTATCTATATGTAGAATACATATCACACCTTACCTATCACCCCCCTCCCTCATCCATTTCAATAAATAGCCTTCAGGCCCAAGCTCAATAGCAGAATCAGCCCTTCACAATCTCATACCAATAGCACCATCCGAATTCTCTGCCCCCACCAAGTCTTTGCACCGTGGTCTTTTGCTGGGCAAACATTTTTGGCCAGGGGCAGGTAGGGGCTGGGACTGCATGATCTTGCAGCTGGGGCGGGGGTCTTATTTCACCCCCCCCCCGTTACAAACTCAGGAGACCATACATCGTGTCCTTTTATATTCCCACTTTGCTTTTAAATGTAAAACGGGTGAGCTTAATTTCAGAAGTACCCCACAGGTGTCCACAGGTGTCCAATAGTCTAGACCTCCGGAAAAGCAATTTGTCCTAGGAAAGGGAGAAGAGTGTGGCAGAGGGGGGAAAGGGGGCGAAACCTAACGGGAAAGAAAAAAGGGGGTAGCTCCCCCCACTTTTGCTGTAGCCCCTGCCATGTCCACCACTTTCCTGGAATTTCCTTCAAGCTTGCTTTGCTGTTCTTCAGCCAAAAACAGTTCCCCCCTCTGATTTAAAGCAATAATAAGTAAACAAGAATTTCATAAGCATGCTAATTATACTTCCAAAAACTAATCTGCAGCACTTAAAAATAAAACCCAGCATGGCACTTCAGCAATAATTAAAAACAAAAAACAAATTAAACTAAAATCAGCCCAGCTCTGATGCCAAACTGCAAAGAAATAAAACAAGGAATCTGGAGAAGGAGAAGAGGAACCCGCAGACCCACTTCCGCTCAAAGGAGGTCGGAACAAAACAGTTGTCCGTAGCCCTTTAAAAGATAGAGATGCGGCGGTTCTATGAATACGTCTTGGGAAGGTGTTCCAAAGCTGTAAGGGCCACCACCGAGAAGGCCCCGTTCTAATGCCCACTAGTTGAATGGAGCTGAACAGTGGGCCTGCAAGCAGGGCCTCTGGGGCTGCTCTGGAGGCTTGGGGAGGGTCGCCTAGCCATCCCGACTGAGTCTGGAGACAAACTGGCAGCCCACGCCATGGGCACATTCATTCATTCGATTTATATCCTGCCTTTTTCCCCAAAGGGCTCAAGGCAGCTTACATCATTCTCCTCCTCCATCTTATCCCCACAACAACAACCCTGTGAGGTAGGCTGGGCTGAGAGTCTGTAACTAGCTCAGAGCCACCCAGTTGGCTCCATGGCTGAGCGGGGACTTGAACCCAGATCCTCTGAGTCCAGTCCCATGCTCTTCACCACCACACCACAGCACTCATCTCACAGGCTCCAAATGCCCAAGGCCAGCTGCCTCCTCATGGCTGCATTCAGTGCCAGCTGGAGTATCCAAGCCCCTTGCACGAGGAGACCTGGTTGGGCACCTGCCAGCAGCCTGGACACCAGCAGGGGCCCCTGGTAAGAGCAGATGGCTTGGGATTACAATATCCGATGGAGCCTCTCCCTACTGCAGTCTAACTGAACACCACGATCAGGCCCGGGGGCCTGCCTCCAATTGCTCCCTCTCTGGGGGGCTTGGTTGGGTGCAACAGAAATAAGTGGTGGCCCTGCACTTAAACAATGACCTTCCTGCCAGGACCCCCCTGGCACAACTTTAGCTTTAGCATCTTTCCTAGAATCCTAGAATAGTAGAGTTGGAAGGGGCCATAGAGGCCATCCAGTCCAACCCCTGCTGTTGCAGGACATCAGTTTACACCATCCTGTTCAGATGGCTGCCCAGTTTCTTCTTGAATGTCCCCAGTGTGGGAGAGCCCCCCACCTCTCCAGGCAGCCGGTCCCACTGCCCTATTGCTCTGACAGTGAGGAAGCTTTTCCTGATGTCCAGCCTGAACCTGGGTTGTCTCAACTTGACTTGATTATTCTGTGTCCTGCACTCCGGCATCAGCAGGAAGAGATCTTGGCCTTCCTCTTTGTGGCAGCCTTTGAGGTGCTTCTGGAGGGAGCTCATGTCCCCCCTCTCAAGTCTTCTCTTCTCAAGGCTGAACATGCTCAGTTCTCTCAGCCTCACCTCACAGGGCAGTGTCTCCAAACCCTGGATCATTTTTGTGGCCCTCCGCTGGACCCTTTCCAATTTCCCTGCATCCTTCTTGAATCTTGGTGCTCAGAACTGGACACAGGATTCCAGGTGAGGTTAAGACTATCCTCTATTTCAGGGCATGTAATTCATTTACTGGGCTCTGCCAACTGCCTAAACAGGTTGTCTGATGAACTCATATTGGCCTTTGCGACTTTTAAATATGCTTTTTGAGCTGGTTGTAAGTTTTGTGCCGGCACCCTTTGACCAGAGGGGCTCAGTGGTAGAGAATACCTTCACCTGCAACAGCTCCATTTAATCAAAACCATTGGATTTTTTTCATCCCAGAGCTGAATTCCACTTTGGAGAAGCGCTTGGAGGTCAAACCCCAGTAGTGGCTGAAGGCAAAGGAGGCAGGGCAAAAACCTGCATTATTTTAAAGAGATTTTAGGGCTCTGGTTGCAGCTGATTTTTGTTATAATGTGCCATCAACTCCTTTCCAACTTACTGTGACCCCATGAGCACAAGTCCTTCCAAAGATCTTGTCCAGGACAGCCCTGCTCAGCTCCTCAAAGTTTCAAGCTGTGGCTTCCTTGACCGAGTCCATCCGTCCGTCGCTTACTTGGCCTTCCTTTTCAACTTTCCTAGCATGGTGGTCTTCTCCAGGGATTAATCCTATTGTAGGCATAATTAGGAGAGGCTTGAAAATCAAATGGGCAAGCCTTTCTGCCCTTCTGAGAATCTACGGTGTGTTTGCACGTGGAATACAGATGAAAAAGAGTTGGACCGGGGACCCAAAGGGCAATCCAGTTGATCAAAGAGCTGAAACAAATTTACGTATGCATGCATGAACTTTTAATTGTGTTTCTCCCCAGACTTTTTCCCATTCAAGGAGCTCGAGGTGGCTTCCATAATTCTCCTCTCAGTCTTATCCTCACAACAACAACGTTTCATCTCTATGAAGGAAGATTATAATAGTTTGGGCTGCTTGGCTTAGGAAAATGGTGACACAGAAGAGAGGTGTTCGGCATTATGCATCATTTGGAGACAGTAAATGCGGAGATAGTTTTCTCCGTGTGTCATAATGCTAGAATCCAGCAGGGCAGCCTGACTGATGGGCGATTCGGGAGAATAAAAAGAAAGGGCTTCTGCTCGCAGTGCAGAGCGGGACTGTGCAATTCACTTCCACAAAATGTAGGGATGCCAAAAAAGAGGGATGCAGGGAGAAGAAAGCCAGGGCTTCGTAGGACTGGCTCCTCTCACTCCTCCTCTCACCAAAACGAGCTTTCCAATCTGGGGAATCCCGCACTTTAAATCAGCACATTGTCTTGCTGTTTCAGTGCAGAAGAGTGTCAAGGCCCCAGTCCTCATTGTTTTAAACTCTTTTGCAGCACCGTTGGGAGCACTGAGCATTGAAGTTTGCAGGCCCAGCTTCCAAGCATTGACAGTGGGGAGCAGGGCAGGCTCTGGACCCCAGTGGTTGCCCAGAGGGTCCCCAGTGCAGTGGCCCAGACCGCAAGTGGCCATCAGGCGGGTTTGGAAGGGTGGGTTTCTGCAGCCAATATACCTGCTACGAAGATCTCTTCCAAAGTGCTCTTCTCCTGCACTTTGTCACATTCACCTTCATGGGCTGTTAGCATATTTGACTGCTGTTTTTTCAGCATCTTTTGTTCCTACCACTTTCTGATCTTTAACAGGTAAAAACAGGCCTGTCTCCTCCTTCCCTTTCAATGAAGCAGAAGAGAGGAGAGGCGGGAGGGAGGGAGGGAGGGAGAGAGATGGGAAGAAAGCTTCTTTCTTTATTAACTTCCTTTTTATTATTTGACTTTGTTTCAAAGGCCGCAATTTTGGGCTTAAGCCAACCATTCTATTGCTGCTTTTTACTTTTGCTGTCGCAGAACGAACGAGAGATGAGCGATGTGACGCTGAGCGGCTCGCTCAAAATGGGCAGAGGGATGTGGCCCCCGATTCAGCCGTGGATTTGAAATGACATACCTGGGTTCTCAGTGCAGCAATTAGATCTTAGCAACTGTCGAGTCTCGGCAGCATTGTTCAAACCCTCCTGCCGGGAGCTGTTTTCCTCTGCTCCTCGCTGTTTTCCAGGCTCATCTGTTGCTCTGTAATTTACTCTTTTTTTCCCTACTTGACTGCTGCCTTAACCATTAAAAATGGGTTTTCTAGGAGTAGTCATATCTGTCGTTTCCTAAGATGCGTCGAGCACAATCCGGTGGGTTCTGACGTTGGTGCTCATGAGTTTCAGCATCCCATGAAAGGAAAGGGGAGTGTGACCGTCATCTCTGCCTCTCCGTTTCTTCTGCTTCCCATCTTGGGCCATCCCATCATACTGCGGTGCTTTGGACAGATGCCTCTTATGCTGTGGGTACCTCCAGGTGGTCAGCGCCTGGGGCCTGGACGGCTGGCTAGCAGACAGCACTGGGACTTGGGCAATCGGGCACAAGGGTCGGTCCGAAGGAACAGTTCAGCAGTCCAGGGGATCAGAGCCAGGAATTGAAGCACAAGGCAGAGTCCCTTCAAGAAGTGTGGTCAGACAAGCCAGGAGTCAGGGAACGGAGAAGACAAACCGAGGGAAACGGGTATCTTGAAGGCTGGAGCAAGGCAGGAGCAGGAAGGAGCAAGGCAGGAGTAGCTAGAGCAAGCACGTCAAAGGGTGCACAAGCCAGGAGCACTCTAACAACTCAAGAAGCCTCTGTTGCCACAGCAGCTTCTGGGGAGAAGAGCCGGTTCCTCCATCGCTCTTCCCCCGGGCTCCCAGGTGGAGCTCACGAGAGCCCGGGCAGCTGCAGTGGATTGGGTGGCTATCCTGCAACTACCAGGGCTGCTGTGCTGGTCCTGGAGCCCTGAAGCTGCCTCGGGACTTGACACAGGCCGGCTCTCCTCCCAGCCCTCCAGAGCATCGCCTCCCCTGTCTCTGAGGTCGGTTGTACGACCTCGGAGAGGCAGCCAGCACGGTTCCTTCAGCACTAACTGTGCATGGCGAAGGCCTTCTGAACTGAGAGCTGTGGCCCCAGACTCAGAGCAGGGAATCCCAGGAATCCTTGGCCCTCATGTGATGCTGCCCAGGAGGGCGTAAAATAGCTCCTTCATTTTATGGGAGAACACGCTTTCGCCATGAGTGGAGAAAAGCCACATGGGGGAAGCCAGTTTGGGGTGGAGAAATGGCATAAAGGAGGAAGGTTGAAATGGCCCTTCTCCTCGTATTCTTCTATCCTAAGCGGCACTCTGGTTTTGCTGCATTTCTTCTTTAAAGTGTTTTGTTTTCTTGAAAGAAATAAAGTACAGAAAGGAAAAAAATGTGCAAGGAAAACAAGAATGCCAAGGGAAATATATGCACTCACAAATCTAACGTGTACATTCATAGCCTGCAAATTACTATTCTGTCACACTTTGTGAAAGCTCACAGAGAACGTTATGGCTGCATTTCTGGGCTGTTGCCTCTTAAAACCATCGGGAGGGTGTGCGAGTCCATCTCTTAAGGGTCTGCATTGTGGACACACGCTGAGTCCAGAAGCTATGTTAGCAACTGCGATGAAACAATAAAGCAATCCCTCTTTTTATTGTGTTAAAATATCAATACTGCTGTTACGAAAGACTTTGGCTTTGATCCAGGTCTTAATGGTTTTCCTCTGGGAAAGCAAATACACATGGAGATCGGACCAAAGGTACACCCGGCACAGTTTTCTGTTAGCTTGGTCTTCTGTTAGATAAACATTAGATGGTTTAGTGGTGTGCAGATAAAGAGAATATGAGTGCAAATTCCCAGGAATCCGGGGCACACATACATTTCCTCTGCCCCTGGAGGTGATTCCCATCAGGACTAGTAACAATGGGTAACTTTCTCCTCCATGAGTTTCTCTACTCTACTCTACTCTACTCTACTCCATGAGTTTCTCTTTGAAAGGCATCCAGATTTGAAATCTACCCAGTGAATTCCATAGTTTAACTATGTGTTGCGTGAAAAAGTCCTGACTTTCCCTCCAATCAGTTTCATGGGATGACTCCGTGTTCCAGTATTATCGGAGAGCGACGAAAACAATGCCCTCTTCACTTCTTCTGCACCATGCATCACCGTGGAGACCTATGCAATGTTTCCCTGTGCTCCCCTTTTTCCTAAGCCAAACAATCTCGGTTATTCAAACCCTTCCCCATAGGAGAGGTGCTCTGTTCTCTCCACTCTTTCCAATTTAAGAATATTCTTATTCAGGCCCAGCAATAAAAACTGTGTAACATATTGCAAGCATGGTCTCACCGAAAATTTGTAGAAGGGGAGTATGATCTTGGCAGTTTTATTTGAAATCCCTTCCTTTATTCCTATAAAGCCCTGAACAGCTTGGGACCAGGATACCTGAAGGAGCGCCTCTTCCCCTACATGCCCTCATGCCCCTTAAGATCTGCGGGAGAGGCTCTGCTCCGGGAGCCCCCTTTAAAGGAGATAAAAAGAACAACAACCCGGAGCAGGACCTTCTCTGCGGTGGCACCCAGGTTATGGAATGCGCTCCCTGGAGAGGTGTGCCTGGCACCGAGTCTATATTCTTTTTGGCACCAGGCTAAAACCTTTTTAGTTAATTGCTGTTTTTAAAATTAATATTTTATCATTAACAGTTGATTTTTGGTTTTGGTTTTTCTTTTTATATAATTTTATGGGATTTGTTATTGTTTTATTGTTTTAATTGTAAGTGTGTGAGCCATCCCGAGATGCGGGGCATGGGGAGACGGCATATAAAAGTTTTAAATAAATAAATAATATTTATGCCTCACATGGAGTTTGACTTTTTCACAGAAACTGCACACTGGGTCAACATTTTGATCAATCTGTCCCACCACCCCAAGTCCTTGTTCTTGCTAAGTCACTGCGGGCTCAGATCCCATCAGCCTATGCCTGAACGTGGGATGTTTTGCCCTGGTGTGCTTTCCTTTACACTCACTCACACTGAATTGCGGTGACATTCAGGATAAAAATACCAGCTTGGCTCATGACCAGGAGCTTTGTGTGTTTCCTGGGGTTCAGCGGGGCCCTTTTGGTGGTGTCCCTCATGCCCGACAGGGAGGAGAACACTTCAAGCTAATGAAAATGTCATGTAGATAAGCAGCGGCCTTTCAGCTGACTTCAGCCCCTGAGCGGCTGCGGAAACCCCATCGTTCATCGAAGTCATTTCTGGTGTTGCATCCCAGAATGACTGACCGATCGGAGAGGTCCTAAGTGAACCCCAGAGGCCCAGGATTTGGAATCAACATTAGTATTAGTATTACGTATTTGGCGAATTTATTCATTTTTATACCAACCCATTGCCAGTCGTTCATGACAATTTATCAGGACACAAAAAGACAATACAATTAAGGAGCAAAGTTTCCAGTGCACAAAATTTAAAACAGAATTTTAAACAACGTGTGCATAAAAGAGGTTTCTGAATGTTGATACACTGATATAACCCCCTTTCACTACAGACATCCCATTAAAAGTCACTGAAGGCCCCAGAGAAAAGGACAGCCTAAACTTGGGACTGAAAAGATAGCCAAGTGAGATGGTTTGCAATTGAGTCCATCGGTTCCCTGCTTTCAGAAAAAGGATTCTGGCTCGGGGCATTCAAGAGGCTCATTGCAGCTAACTGTGGAACTAATTTCATACCTCGAAACAATACTTTGCTATGTTTTGGAAAGATGTAAATTAGATTTGGCAGAGTTCGTGGACAAAGATCAGGGTCTGTTCTTAATACTGTCACTCCCATCTCCGTCCACTGCAGAAAATAGAATTATTCCCAGGCTCAGAAAAATCTTCCTTTTGAAAGGCCCAACTTAGTCCCAGAGCCTCGGAGGAAGCATGATACACACACAGTAATTTTAATCAGGACAGAAGCACAGCTATGAAGGTAAGCTATGTTTCATTCACAGCAACGCTGGCTGTTCTCAGGATTTCAGACCTCCAAATAACGAATGTCCAAATTCAAAAGGGAGTGTACAGTCAAGCATCCAACAGTTTATTTTCAGCAAACAGAAATTCCGAAATTACAACAGTGCTGCAGATGGGCCAGTTTAAGACTGACTACAGAGAACAGAACATACACAGAGTGTTTTATGGAGTTGGTGTCATGTACACATGACGTGGGGGTAGGGATGAGACTTCGAATGGGTGTTATGCAAGAGAAATATAGGAGCAAGCACGGGAAATACAGAAACACTGAGAAATCATAGGGAAACACTGGGAAAACATCATGATGCATCACGTTCTTGAGTGACAGGAAAAAAATGATAATCAGTCATTACAGAATTTAACAGGTTTCAGTGTTTGCTTTTTACAATCAGAGGTAGGACATTCCTTTTAAGACAAAGCATGAGCGGGCCCAGTATTTGGGTTGCAACGAAGAACACGCTGTGGCAATTAACAAGTCTTTAGTATTTCAATATTATTTATTCAGCCTCTGTTTTATGTATTTACTATTATATTTCTGTACAAGCTGATACGTTTATTTATGCTTCTAGTTATATGCTGCCTACTACCACAGTCTCAAGGTGGCTTACAAGAAAAGATAAAAATACATATCATAATAAATAGAAAATAAAAACTTCAGTATCAAAAATTAAAAGCCTAGGGAGCAGTAGGAGGGAGGGCAGGATCAATTACTAAAAAGATAATAAAAAGAAATACACCAGATCCCTCTGCGGGGTTCAGCACCTGTTGAGTGGGGAGTTTGACTGAGCCCAGAGAGGTTGTTGTAATGTTTGCCAGGAAGTAAAGGAACTGAACTCCAAAAAAACTGGAAGAAGTCAAGTTGAGGAAGAGTGTGACCAATGCCTTTGCCCTTTCAATTCATTTCATCTGTTTAACCATGAAATAAACAAGCCCTGTTTGAGGTTTGAGGTTGTTTCCATTTAAGAAAATGACCATTTTAGAAGGCCACAGCCAATTCCACGGCGGACATGACCCAACAACGCCCTTCTCCGTGAACCAAATTCCTCAAAAATAATTACATCAAAAGGGGGAATAAACTTGATCAAAGCTAAGCACTGTCCGCCGTAACCCGCATTAAGCAAAATAAAATTGTCTTGGGCCTTTGGAGTTCCATCAAGGGAGGATAAACAAAGACATCAAACTTTCTTAGCGCCAGGCCGATTTTAATTCAAAACATCACGTCGGCTTTAAGAGAGACCCACGGCCTGAACGCTTTCCCAGACTTCCTATATTTCACTCCTTGAATCTATTTCCAGCACAACGATGGGGTCTCTCAGGAGCAAGGAATTGGCAAGCATCTCTTTAGCCACCGCTGTGCTGTTTTTAGCATCAGTGATGGGAAAGGAAGGAGAAAGTTTCTGGTTTGACACCTGAATCCCACAAGGCCACGCTCAGCCTCCTGCGGATGCACTTGGACATGGTCCTTCCATCTTGCTCCTGAAAAGCCAGTCAAGGGTGGAAGGTGCTCCCCAGACTTGCAAATACAGACCAGAAAAGAAAATTATATCAACTTTAAATCCAATTATTGACATAATTACGTTGAGCATTTCCTCTGCCTTTACAAATGAAAATATGGCTGGAATCGATTACCTGCCTGGAGATTTTCTTTGTGGTTCTTCATAACAGCTAATTCTATTTCATCTCTTTTCCATCCTTTGAGCAAAGGTGCTGCTGTTCATGCCCCCCATTTGAATATGAAGCACAGTCTTTATTTATTGATGTATTTAATTCAGTCTTCTTCAATGACACCCATAACTCAAGGGTTCTCTGGGGGCTTACAAAATGTTGCATCAGTAGATACAATCATGCCATATTGTATTAAAAATAGATATGTCAACTCTGCCTTTAGCTAATTTCAATCGATATGCCCCTCTTTTGCCACTCCCTCCATAGAGTATTTGGGGTCCAAGATACACTGTCTGTTTCCTTCAAGCATCCTTAAGTCCCTGCCCTACCCAGAGATGTCTTGAAGTATAAATACAGCTATACAAATATCAACTCAATATTGGTGCCAGAAAGTTGTCAGTTAAGTCCGTGTCTTTGTCCCATCTGTTGAGACCATTGTTCAATTTCCTTTATTTATGTTTAGGGTCTCCAACATGGTGTCCACTACAAAGGGGTGACTTGTCTTGGTCCCCACCAAAATCCACACACTGCTCCTGATTTATTTTTTTTTAACTAAAAAAAGAAAAAAGAAAAAACCCTTTTCTACCCGACTGGGAAGCTAATGTGCTACCAAATGAGGCTTTGACTAATAGCAGCCATTTTATTTGAGTTCAAAAGAGGAGTTGGTTTTGTCTTTTGGCACTCAGAAACATCTCATGTTTAGGTTCTTGGGGAAATCATGTTTTGTTTAGTTTCGCAAGCCTGCCTTCTGGGAAATGAGACCTCTGAGACTGACTGTATCCAGCAAGGCAGCATTTGTATGAATGGCTAAGGCCCCGTGGCAGCCATTTTGTGGGAGTGCCCAGGGCGGCCTCTCAAAATTCCCAGTGTGAGCACTGACCCAAATGCTGGGGACTCCCGAATAAGTCATCCATGATTTTCCCCGTTTTTATTCTTTCCCACCCTTCAGTCACCGTTCCACTGCTGATGGAGAACCACATTCCTAGCAGGTGGTCCTTCAAATTTGAAGGACTCTCAAACCAGATCAGGCTGATTAGGGGAGATACAGGAGGTGTCCGAATTGAAGCTGGACTTCTTTGAAGCAGACTGAATCCACATCTGAAGTCAGGCGTCAGAGGCACTTTTGAATAACCATGAGGTCTTTTCAGGGTTCTCTAATCCCAACTTTTGGTGGGTGACATACAGGTATGTGAGAGGGTGTCACACGGAGGTGGGTAGAGACCTGTTCTCTCCAGCAGAGGAGGGCAGGATGTGCTCCAACAGAGCCAAGCTCAGGGAACCAAGGTTCAATTGGAAGGTCAGGCTGGAAGAACTTCCTGACGGTTAGGACCCGAGGGCGGTGGAGGCAGGAGGTGGTGAGGCCCCATCGGTGCAGGTATTCAAGGATAGGCTGGACATGCACATGGTGGGCATGTCATGAGCGGGGCCGGCTGGAGTCAGGGGTCTGGGAGATGGCCTGGGAGACCCTTTCTGGCTCGCTCAGTGTCTATGTTTCCCAATCTCTCCTAATAGACTACTATAGATGCAAATCCACTAGACTATAGATGCAGACTATAGATCTCGACTATCTATAGATCTAGACTATAGATGCAAATCCACCCACTTACAACGAACAGAGTTACACCCTGTTCTAGATTTCCAATGATCATCGGTTGGAGACATGCAGAGTTGGGTTTCTGCACTGAGGTGATGGGTGTCCATGTGGTGGCGCCTCCAGAAACAACAACGGTGTGCTCCCCACATCCCCACCCCTGCCCCCCCACCCCCCATCAGGGAAAGGACAGCGCATCAATCTCTCTTGCCACAGTCAAGGGGAAATGTGGCAGCGCTATTTTATGATAAGATGCTTCCCAAGATAAACACACTGCTCAAGTGAATCATTGATTTTGTACCTTTTCAAAGCTGTCAAAGAAAATCCTACATCTCTAGCCCACTGCTGATGGTAAGCTTCTCTTCTTGTACTTGTTTCTAAAAGCAAACCGTAGGAGACAATACCCTTTCTGTTGGAAAAAGCAACAGCCAATTATTCAAGCCGCTACACGGAGGAGAAAGCAACTGACAGAAAATGGTTAATGTATACGGTGAGTTTTACTTTGCTTTTACTTATTGATATCAAGTCAAGTTCTGCTTAAAAGCTTGATGTTGTGGTCCACCCCAAGTGTGGTGGTAAGTGCAGAGGTAAGGGGTAAGTGCATCCCAAGTGCAGAGTAAAGTTTACTCTGCAACGTTTTAACGATGCTCCTAATTCTTTCTTCACACTTTGTCACACTTCTTAGTAATCCTGCCAAGATTGCAACAGGTCACACTGAAATGTCTCATCTGCACAAAGACGGACACTGTACAGCGGGGGTGCCACTTGGGGGGCTGCAGTGGGAGGGAGAGGTGAGGGCCAGAGTGGGAGAACCAAAGAGGTGGAACTAAAACCCCAACATATTTTGGCCTCTCGATGCCTTAGGGGAGATACTTCAACGTTCAGAATGGGAAACAGTGGAAGAACTGCAAAGCGTATCAAGCGCCCAGCCTCTGGCTCTCTTTGTTTCCAAGAAGTTCTAGCCAATTAGCTGTATTATGCAAACTGCATGCAAAAGGCCATTGCCTCGGGCTACAGAGGGTATTGTAGTGCAGCCAAAGGAAGCCACAAGTTCCAGGCCGGCTTTGCATAATGCCACATCTCATAAGCTTCAGATGGTTGCCTGGCTTGGCACATCATGAAATAGAGCTGCCATGATCCGACGCCTCTTGTGGTTCACCCCTTCTCAAGGCAACCAAGACCCTCCATCAAGCTGGGCCTTTCTACTGCAAGTCTCTTGAGCGCTCGGTGACCCTACGTTGCACCTCTCTGCCCCTCCCCCCACCCCATTATCTAATGCTGAACTCTTGATTCTCATGACGGCCTCCTCTTCATTAGAAGCCTAATCAAGTGTCCCTGTGGATTGAGATGACCCAGTCTGGCCCTTCTCTGAAAAATGAGAGGCCAGCTTCAGATCGCATATCTTCTTGAGGTTCTTCTGCAGAGGTGGTCCTTACCATGATCGGTGGACAGGAAAAAGCAGGGCGTGGACATTAGGAGAAACTGGAAGCTGGGACTGGGATCCCCGGTGGGCCAGATTGGGGTCCCAGGCCTGAGGTTCTGAACTTCTACTATAGAGGCTCCCGGCACCATCACTTCAATTCCAGCTCCTCTCTTGGGATCATGGTGGCATCTAGGGACCTCAGGAAGCATGGAAACTTCATCTCCCATTGTTCCCAAGGGTCCCAGAGTTGGAGGCTTTTGCACATGCTTGAGGAGGCAACAAAGCCATGAGGCACATATGAGCAACCTGTGGAGGCCTTCCTTGCAACCTGGGCTGCCACCAGCAGCACCACCACCACCCAGCTAAGTAGTGGACCATGTAGAGTGTGACGTTGGTGGGAAGAAAGCCACGTGGGGACGGGTTTCCACCACACACTACCTTCTCCGTTGTAAGTATACTCCACCCAGCCACCAAAGATTAGCTGGGTGGGCTGTACAGAGGGTGGCATCTGAGGGTCCCCACTGCTCACCCTCCTTCCCACTTACAGGTTCTCTCTTCTCACCTATCCAGCTGGTTAGTTTAAACCTGTGAGGGAGCTGAGACCGAGAGCCAGGAATGGGTCCAAAGTAGCGCAGTGAGCTTCATGGCCAGTAAGGACTCCGGATCTCCCCAGTCCCAGTCCAACACTAACCTCCAAGACCACTGAAGCAACACCGAAGAGCAACAATCCTTGGCGAGCCAGCGTGGCGTGGGCTGAGAGTGCTGGACCAGAGACCCAGAAGGCCTGGAGTTCTGGTCCCCCTTGGTCATGAAGCTCCCTGGGTGACTGTGGACCCGTCAGACTCTCAGCCCAACCTACCCAGCAGGGTTGTTGTGAGGATAAGATGGAGCTGTGGAAGCCACTTTGGGTTCCTCACAAGAGGAAGAAGGTGAGATATAAATGCAATACAAACATCACAGTAAGATTGCACCGCCTTGAGTGCGTATGTTGTGCTCACCGATGCACTCCAGCAGTCAAGCAAAACGGTGAGCACTGAATTATTAGCCAATTAGCCGATACTGCAATTAAAACCATTGTGTGACAGCAAGAACCAGCGAATTTTAAGATCCCCACAGTCTGTAGCTTTTAGGCAGCCAATTCACAGACCTTTGCCATCCCAGGGGGGCTTCCCTGTGAATCAGAGCTAGGTAAGACCTCAAGGACAGGATCCTGGCTTAGGACAACCAGGAGGTCCTGGGTGTGGACTGTCTGACACGCTCCCATGCTTTTGACAATTGCTTACACACACAAGTTAGCAGGTAAAGCACTTCTGGGTATGCAGACATACATGGTCACCCTACTATGAACATGTTCAGCTCTTCAAGGCACAAGAGCAGAGACCTGCAAATAAGTTGGCAGCCCTATTGTAGAGGAAGACTTGAGGCACCCAGGTGCAGCAGTGTGACTGTGGGCGAGCGTGTCAGGCAGTACCGTTCTCTTCTGTTGCCTCTGCTTTTTTCTATTAATAAGTAGCATCGATATAAAAGTAAATCTGGCTTAATAACGAGACAAGCAAATGTGTGTTCACATGGGCCACTGACGCGTACGCAAATCCATTTTGTGTGAACAGGTGTCACAAAAGTTCGCATGGGTTGCAGGTTTTCCATCCCTCGGTCGTGCGAGTAACCCAGAAACGGAGAGCAGTATTTTAAGGAAGGGAAACTTCAGGTCAGTCAAGAAAAATTCCACAAGCCTTCAAAGCTAAGGTCCAAAGGCAAATCATGACTTTCCATACCTTGAAACATGTTTAAAAAACACTAGTGAATGGAGCTTGTTTTGCAAAAATTGAAATAGCTCTTTGCTTGATCTGGGAAAATGTCAGGGTTGGACCCATCTCATATGAGTGAAGCCATGGCCACTGCCCCCCAGGCATGGCCCTTCCCTTAGGGCACCCCTAAACCTCTTTGAGGGGGGCTCTGTCCTGTCCCTTCCCCTGGGCGTGGATTCCTCAGAGCAGTGGGAGGGGCCAGCCTCAGGCCACTCCCACCTGGCTTCAGACTGTATTGGCCAGAAATATGCTGTTTGTGGAATCATGCCACCTCATAACTTAAGATGGTACTGCAGTCTTCAGGTTCACTGATGCATTAAAATTAATTTTAATTAAGCAATGCATTTTGAAAACAATATCATGCTGCAGTGGATGCCCCCGAGGGTTTCCTTTACCACAAATGCCAAGTCTGAGGTGTCTAGATGGCACCATTGTGACATGATGTCACAGAAAGACAGGCATGGCCTAGCATCCTTAGAGATTTTTCATAAGTATAGACCACCCTCCACCACAGGACAATGTCTTGCTTACACCTCTACTCCCCGAGGAGCAAGAGCAAAGCCATATTTGCAGAAAAGTCTGCTTCTGCAGAGCCACTTCGACTGGAAGTAAAATAGTGTATTTTAACATCACCTCTAGCCACCGAAAGAAGTAACCATATTTCTTTTCTGTGCTACAGTTTGTTGGCAATGTGTTCAGCACATGATGGCAGGATGGTCCAACAGGGATTAAAACAGAGATGTTGCTTGAAATTGGGGTGCCTGGTTAGAAAGAATGTTTCCAGGGAAAGTGGAAAGCACAAAGCAACGGTACAGAACGAGGCATTGTGGGCTTCAGTCGCAAGAGGGTTAATTTTGGTTGACGTAAGCAGACACATCTTAATGTGAAGGACAGTTCAAGAAGGGAACTGATTATCAAGCTGTGCAGTGGGCTCCTCTTCAGGCAGAGGGTGGACAGCCATCTGTCGATGTTCCACCTTTGGGTGTCCTGCAATGACCAGGCACTTGGGCTTGATGGCCGTCCAACCCTATAGCTCTGGAGCATTGTGCTAGGAAGAGATGGAGGAGGGTTTTCTTTGTGTCTGCTGGCACTGCTATGCGTCAGATCCTTACCATTTCTGCACAGAATCTCTTGGAGAGCCCCCTAAACTTTGTCACTTAAACTATCAGAAGAAAGGTGGTCTGGTGGGAGAAATAGCTCAAGACAAACATAAAACTTTCCACTGCACAGGGCTGTCTTTAAAACACTTGGCAGAGGAGTGGAATCTGCATTATCTTAAGTAGCCTGCGGTGGCTTGCATTAATCATGACATAAATTAGTGCCATTCCCATTAAGAAGAGTAGGTGTCCTTTGTTCGTGACCTGTTTGTCAAAGACTTTCGCAAAGTGAAAGCAAATGAAAAGCTTCCCAGGTGGAGATTAACGATGCGCTGTCACAGGAGGTGCTATTAACATGTTTCTGCAGGAGCTGATGGGAAGGATGAAGGAAAACGGGTTCCCCTGGTGCCTTCAGGGTTCTACGCCCTGGTCCCATCAGGACCTGGCTGGTTGTGGGAGCCGGGGCGGGGGGGGGGGATGTACATCTGCTGGTTTAACTGCTTTTATTACAGAATTGCAAAGCTCCACTGTGTCTAACAGTCTCATTCCCTTCCTTTTCCACACCTGTGCAAGCTCTCCAAAGGCAGGCCAAAAATTCCCTCCTTTTCCTCCTGGGATTTGGGTCTTTCGGCATCAGAGTGAAACCTCCCAGCCAGGGCTGAGCATTTCCCCTCAGCACTCCCCTGGCACCTGGGAGGAATTATTAATCAATCAATCAATTAATTAAGGGAGCAGTCCTAGGCACACTCAGGAATAAAAAGGCGTACAAGTCAGAGCATGCTCCAGCCAGTTATGTGCAGGATCGCACATTTAATTGCAATGCTCCGGGGCATTTCATGACAAGTAGCTACACTGGAAAAGGGCAGAGAAGGGCAATGAAAATGATCAAGGAGCTGAAGCATCTGCTTCGGGAAGAAAGATCGCAACATCTGACATGGCAGGGAGACATGATAAAGTGCACAGCATTGTGCATGACGTGAAGAGTGGATTGGGAGACAAGAGATTGTGTATTTCTGAGCAAGAGCAGGTGCCATTGCAGCAGATGCTGGATGCCAGCCCTTGGAGGTGAAAGCTTATTTATGTATTTATTATTTATGTATTTATTTAAAACATTTCTATGCCACCCAATCGCAATAAAGCCTCGGGGCGGCTTACAACAACCTTAATATAATACAAAAGTCCATTAAAACCATCCCCACCCCACAAGGTCACATGCCCCAAGAGAAAGCAAACTGCTTCATCTGTATGGCGGCCCTTCAATAATTTGAAAATGGAAATCACACTGCTTTTCAATCTTCTCTTTTTATGTCTGCTCAGCAACTGCACAACAGTTAAAGATATAGGAGTCCCGTCATCGTTTCTATATCTGGCCGCCTTCTCTCTCTGCTCCTTAAGCCTGGAGCTCCTTCTCAGGCTCTTCTCCCCACTGCTGACCTGCCCCACCTAGGTAGCATTCTCACTTTCTGCTCCATCAGATTCCCCCTGAGCTGACATGGGCCACAAAGTCAGAAGTGGCCTCCATCGTCCTGGTCCAAATTCCATGGATTTAGCCCATGCAATTCTGCTCCAGAGCCATACTTTCTGCATGCCACATTTCCTGATTCCCTGGTTAACTGAGATACGAACGATCATGCTAATCCAGAGCCGGAGTGCAGGGACTTGTGGGAATCAGCTGCCTGGACTCTAGTCCATGTTGGCCTCCGGGCCCAGAGTCTGACTTCCTGGAGAGCACACCCAGCTTTCGTGGCTGCTCGCAAGGAACTGAGCTCCACACACATGGCCACCAGCAGCCCCAGCATGGTAAGAAGACTGGTCACAGGGCACTCGCTCACATGGCAGGAAAGCAGCCTCCACAGCCACTGCAAGAGAAGGCTAGAAACTGCACGACCTGGACAACCCGGCCTCCAGATGCACTCATGAAGTTCCTCTTGGCTCAGCCTGCCTTAGGAGACAAGCGGAAGCCTGCAAATGCTTGGAGGGACAGATTCCCTCCAGGTTCATCCCAACCCTACATACTTGTGCATTGATAACACACTGCCAAGAAAAGGCCATCTCTCTGTGCTAGAATCGAGCCTTGGCTCCCACCCCACATCTGGAGCATCTGGAACATCTGCAGCACAGGGCATAGCAAGGCTAATTGAAAGAGGGAACTCAGTTCTTCTACTAGGAGAATCCCTTTGCATGTTATCTCAGGGAGAATCCTTCATCCGGCTTTCTATACAAAGGACTGCTTTTCATAAATAAACAGGGCACCATTTGAGTCTTCACCAGCACCGTCTGCCGGGACAGTCCAGACACAAGGCTGATCACTTTATCTGCTGTATGTGAGAATTAGATCTCAGCCACGATGCTATGCAAAACCGAAGGACCATCTTCATCCACTGGGCCGACGAGATGTGTTGGGGGAACGGCCGCCAAATTCACAGCACTAGGGTTGGTGTCGCTGTCCGTGGTGCTGATTGTTCGACAGACCAGTCGGTGCCTCCAACAAGGGATGGGAAGATTTCGGGTTTGGAGCTGCCCCTTTGCTTTGAACGAGAATCCAGCGTGGGCCTTGGGTGAAAGGTGCAGGCTTAGAACCGAGAAGCACTTGCTACATACCACAAATGAAGGGAGCCCTAAGTCCCGCCACTTCTGATTAGTCCGATCGTCCTTAATTTCAGCGGGGCAAGAAGAAGCCGTGGAAGAAGCCGTGTTGTTATCGCTTTTGCTTAAAGGACTGGGAGACAGAACTCCTTGCTGATGTATTGTCACTCATGCAGAAAACCGTTTTCTGCTAAGTAGAATTTGTGATTTGGAGCAGTTTGTTAAATCTTAGTTTTCCCCTTCCTTCCTTCCTTCCTTCCTTCCTTCCTTCCTTCCTTCCTTCCTTCCCTCCCTCCCACTTTTCTTTTCTTTTCTTTTCTTTTCTTTTCTCTGCAAATACTTACTGGAAAATATAAATGGTTAGATCAAGATTTATCCATTCTTAGAGTATATCCATGGATTTAAAAGGGTCTATTTTAAGTATAGCAGTTTGGATACAGCCCAGGATTAAAACATGGATTCTAGATAAAAGAAATCTTGTTAAATTTGTGATGATAGAAATCAATTACTTTCAGAATGTGCTGGTTCCAGTGAATCAGCTTTAAGCAAGAATTGAACTTTCCAATGGAAAACAATGAGACCTTAAAGGGTTCAAATTGTGCACCCCAAATTTATCTAGAATGCACTCAGTTTGTTCTTAAATGAATCACCAATTCCTAATTCCGTTCCCCAAACCTTTAAAAATGCAAAATTCCAATTAAAGATGTAAAGCGTGTTAATTAGAATGTTCATCCATCCTTCCACAAAGCTTCTGGAGTACTAATAAGCTAGAGAATTAGCTTATGATGGTAACCTTGGCCCTTATTAGCATTCCCTTCTGTGTTTCTTTAAATATCAAAAGAGGGAACCTGGCAAAGGAGATAAGTCACTACGAAGCACATGTCAGATGAAAATAATAACAAATGCCCTAATTTGGATTGCAGTGAATTCTTCAAAATAGATTGATTGCAAAGGTTTGCAAATTTCCTGGTGCTGAAAAACATTGCAAAATATGTTGCGACAAGAACAACATCAAAAACTATTCCATCATACAATGTAGGACCTAAAATGGAACTGAAACATTTTTTCTTTTTTTCTTTTTAATTTTCTTCTCTTTCTTTCTTTCTCTTCTTTTTTGTGGGGAGAATTTAAAGAGAACTGTGTTCAGAAACTTCAGCCAACCCAGAATGCTAGGGCAGACTGTGGAGCTGGACAGGTTATAGGTATGTGGCTGCCCTGTAACAATTTCAGAAACAGTTCTAGGGACTGAGAAAGAAGACTTTCTCCTATGCAGCCTCCCAGGCTTGTGGATCTTCCCGTCAGTCCTTTCTCCAGGTGCTGTCACAGGCATGCTTGGAGGGCTTATGAGACAGGGCCTTTTCAGTGGTGGCTCCAAGGTTATGGAACTCCCTGTGAAGAGAAATCTGGTGCTCTCTGTTGTCCTTCTGCCCTCATCAAAGGCAATTTTATTCAACACCCCTTTGGCACGTAAGCTGCTACTGAAGCAGGTTCTGTTAGGTTGGGTGTTATTTTTCCCTTCTTTTTAAAATGTGCTTTTTAATGCTTTTGTTTTTAGAATTGTTTTAATTCAGGTTTTGTTTCCACCTTTATTACTGCTAGTTGCCTTCAGCACCATGTTGCAAGGATGGAATTTCAAAGATAGGCTGGACGTGCACATGGTGGGCATGTCGTGAGCGGAGCCGGCTGGAGCCAGGGGTCAGACTAGATGGCCCAGGAGGCCCCTTCTGACTCGCTCTGTTTCTATGTTTCAAGGTATGAATCAAATAAATATGTCAGACTTGGAAGTCAAATTTTGCTTGCCAAATTTGTGTGTGCGTGCTTGTGTTTAAACAGTGCTGGATCAAACCCCCTCTGGTTCCAGACGGGGGCCCTCGGTAGTCGCTGTCCTTCATCGCGGCAAATGCAAACAAAGAAAACCAATGTAGTATTAATAGCGGGGCAGAAGAGCGGATCCCAAGGGGTGTCATGCCATGCACACGTGCTGAAATTCCTTCTTAGACAGGTGGTGCTGGGAGGGACCTCCGTGTCCTTAAGAGCAAGCCCTGGCTGATACAGAAATGTTGCAGCTGCGGGGTCCTGACTTGCAGCCATCCGACCTCTGCTGAAAAACCTTCAATGAAAGGAGAATTCACCACCTTCCTAATACTTTATCTAAATCCCTTCCCTGGAAATTTTACTGCAAACCAAAGATCCGTTTAGGGTGCTGCACAAGCAGCCTCTTGGATTTCCTACTTTATTTGTGCACAGAAATACCGTATTTTTTGCTCTATAAGACTCACTTTTCCCCCCCTCAAAAGTAAGGGGAAATGTCTGTGCGTCTTATAGAGCGAATATGCGTGTGCAGTAAGTCTGTCAGATGTGCAGCCCATGGGGAAGTGATGGGGAATGTGCCTGTGATTATGTGCCCATTTGATTCAGAATATTTTTTTTTTGTTTTCCTCCTCTAAAAACTAGAGGAGATCTTATGGTCAGGTGCGTCTTATAGAGCGAAAAATACGGTAATTCTCCAGAATTTCCCCGAATAAATTATTATTAGGATTCATATTAGGATTATGTTTATGGCATATTTCCACCAGCTAAAAGCGGTTTTGAAGCAACTAAACTGATTGAGCAGTGTTTTGCTTGCATTCCACTACCTCTTCCTGTCCCCAGTATTAGGCACTTTTACATAAATCTATCCCGCATATTGGACACCAGTTAATACAAACCTTGAGAGCCAGTGTGGCGTCGTGGTTAAGAGCCTGGGACTGGGACTCAGGCGATCCGGGTTCAAGTCCCCGCTCGGCCATGGAGCCAACTGGGTGACTCTGGGCCAGTCACAGACTCTCAGCCCAGCCTACCTCACAGGGTTATTGTTGTGGGGATAAGATGGAGGAGGAGAATGATGTAAGCTGCCACGAGCCCTTTGTAGGAGAAAGGCAAGATATAAATCGGAAAATAAATAAATAAATAAATAAACAAACAAACCTCCTTTTACTATGGGGAATGCCAGATAGGTTTGAACCCTTCAGCAGCTGTCTGATCAGCAGAACTGCAGCCTGCATCAGAGGGGCTCCAAATGTTTAAAGAATAAGGCACGTGAACTTGAACACAGCACTTGGAAAGCTTACACTGCAAACTGATTCACAGGGTGCTGTTAAAAGTTTTCAGGAGTGCTTTCTGCTGATAGATTGAAGCTGTGGTTGATTGCCGTAAGCTTGCGCTGGCTCTGTGAAAGTGGGGGCAGAATTAGACCTGCCAACACCACCCCCTGGCTTCTGTGTCTTCAGTTAGGTCTCCTTGGGACAAAATCCGGGACCTGATTTACAAAAATGAGGACATCAGCGGCCACCTCACTCCCCCACCCGGTCCCTGGTTCCTCTGCACAGAATTGCAATTCTCACCGTTGCTGTTCCAGGAAGGAAATAGATTTTCCAGCAATAATATGCTGTTGTGAGCTATCCCAGTGGTAACGTATTCTGAGATGGCTTGGTCTTGAAAAAAGCAATTACGGCCCACCAAACTCCTGTTCCCGGAAGATGAGATGGGTTTGTTGACTTTGTGATCCGATATCTCTTCCTGGTGCTGGAAAAAGAAACTTCTCGATCATCTCAAGCTGGTGGTCTAATGCTGCTTGGAATATGTGGTGTTCCTCTCCTCCTTTTTCTTAGGTAATCTTGAACTTTTCAGCCAAAGAGCCAACATGAGCCACTGCCTTTGGCCAGCTCTCTGTTCTACAACCATCAGTGGATCCTAATAAATTGAGTTATTCTATTATACGACCGTTATGGAATGAGACAGACAGACAGGGCCAATTAGGGATGTTGGAGAAATTCTCGGTGGAATGCATGCACTTCCATGTTCATGAATCCAACCTGCAGATTCTCCAGCAGCCCATGTTCTCCCAAGACTAATTAGAATCCACCATCACGTTACTCCAAATTATCCAATGCAGACTAGGTGCATTTTTGCAAGTAGATCAAAATCCTGGCTTGAAAAATCTGGTTCTATCCGTGAGAAGCAGAGGGATTGTGAGATGCATAACAATCTCTGCAGCACGAATGGCATGGATTTAATAGACTCTGCTCATCCCTGGCACAGATGGGCGAATTACTTCTGGACTAATCCTTTGAGTGTGAGGTTGTGAAGGCGGTCGTAATAAAGACCTGCATGGTGAATTTGGCCACCAAATGGCTGTGTGCATTCAGCCAAGGGTGTAAATGTGGTTCAATGTGTATCTCTCTGTGCACACTCACAGGATCCCTTCCACACTGAACACGCAGGAGGCCGTTCAGGTGCTGCACCTTTAAATGAGCCATGAATGTGGTACTAAAGATGAGAGAAAGGCCTCGTGTGGCTCTGTTCCTTCTCTGTCTCTCCCTGGCTCTCTCTCACACATTTTTTAAAATCGCTGAGCTTAGTTGCCCTCTGAGCTCTGCATCCCTTGATGTATCCGGTGTTGCAGCAGAAGCAAAAGTCCAGGTACCTGTACTTAGATCCATGCTGTATATACTCCAAGACACTTGAGAGAAAACGCAGATGGAGGTGGAACGGCTCTCCAAGACAAGGCTTGGACGTGACCAACAGCTTGGCTATACTGCAGCTCAGCAGCTTGGAATACCACTTCTGCAGTGCAAAGTGTGTGTGTGTGTGTGTGTGTGTAAAATCTCGATATTAGCACCATAAGCATCAACCCTCAGGCCGGAGCATGCTTTTAGGCCATGGGCCCTGCTGGAGAGACTTGAATCCAGGAAAGAGGACCTCTTATCCTGGGCTAGCCTGGGTGACGGAAGAACGAATGCTGGAATTCTTGTGGACAAGAGGTCAGGAATTTCCGTCCTAAGATCAGGCAAAACAGCCCTGCAAGGAGGACGCCCCTTTGTCCGGAAACACCTGGCAGTGACCTCCCCCATCGCACCTGGCAAAGAGACAAGGGACTCTCCTCTTGCTCAGAGACACGTGAGGCCACCCAGACGCCATCAGGCCCCTTCCAGCAATCAGCACAAGCTCGGGAAGCCCGTCTTCCCCATAAGTCACATGTGCAGAGAGAAACGGTATCAGGGCATTGGGAAGGATTCTCTCCCGCTCCCCGCTGCAAGAGTGCCGGACACAACGCTCTACCGCTGCGGGACAGTAACGGGTCCCCCCTTCTTCGTGCTAGTCTCTCTCTCTGTCAAGCAGGAAGCTCTGTCTCTCTTTCGAAATATAGAGTCAGATTGGGATATAATGGGAATATTTGCTGTCTGGACCACGTGGGGCTAAAGCTTGCGCCTGCTCTGTTTTCCTGATGTCCTTTCCTTTCGAAGTGCTCGGCGTGTTTGTGTGAATGCAAAACCAGGGCTTGTTCTCTCTGGTTTCACATGTTAAAGCCCCAGCAAAAGACCCCAAACCTTTCCATGCCGTCTGGAGGGCTCCCCAAGATTGCCTGCCTTAAAAGCAGAAAGGCAGGAGGTGCATTTAATGCAACAAGCAAGTATCCAAGGTTTTTTCCAAAGAGGGTACCCTCCTGGCCAGCTGCAGCAGAAACACAGGGCTGTCGTAGCCAGCCGCATCCTTCCCTGAGCACAATCATCGACTGCTTATGAAGTCCAGCTTTCATCCTTCCCCAAGCGTCAAATCCTGCAAACACGCTGATGTGCCAATCTTTCCACGACTGCCACTCACTGTCATTCTGCCGCTCGTCATGACTTCATGAGCTCAGGTGTGCCCTGTGCCTACGGTACTAGTTTTTCTGCAGGCAGTTGTGCAAACACTGGCAGAACAAGGCCCATCTGCCACTGTCATGTACTCTTTATTGGTTGCAATCCTATACCACCTGGTGGATGAAGCCTTGGGGATGGCTCTCAGCAATTGTGCACAGGCCGAAGATAGGACAGAAGTCCTGAGGAGAAACCCAGATCCCTGCCCTGAGGAGCTTACATTTTCACTGTTACCCCTATGGCCCTTCCTAAAGGGGGAGGGAGGGAATCTTCACCCATCTTTGTCACCTGCAAGTGGGGTGCCTCAGTAATAGAAAGAGATTAAGCCAAATGCTGGGGAGAGGGAGAGAGAGAGAGAGAGAGAGAGACTTCCAAGATGTTGGAAGTCAGTGAGAGCCAGTGTGGTGCAGTGGTTAAGAGCGTGGGACTGGGACTCAGGCGATCTGGGTTCGAGTCCCCGTTTGGCCATGGAGCCAACTGGGTGACTCTGGGCCAGTCACAGACTCTCAGCCCAGCCTACCTCACAGGGTTGTTGTTGTGGGGATAAGATGGAGGAGGAGAATGATGTAAGCTGCTTTGAGCCCTTTGAGGAAAAAGGCAGGAGATATAAATAAAATGTTCTGGAAGGAGTTGTCCATAAAGGGTACTTCTTCTCTTATTTAAGAGAAAAAACTGATTTGCTCAAGCCAGGACACATGCGCTGCCTGCTCATATGGAAGTCAAGACCCACCAAATCCTTCGGGAGCTACTCTCAATATCTATACTTAGAACTGCAGTCTTAAACTACCCGCGAGCAGAATCACTGCCGTATTTTGTGAAACTGCTTCCAGGAGCTCTAAAGGAAAGGCCAAGGCGAATTAAGCGCTTGCAGCCTGCTGAGCGAAGGGTTCGCAAAGGCTAGCTCATCGTCTCCTGCAGCGGACGGCGTAGGCTGCGTCTCCTGGCGCTGTCCCAGTTCGCCAAAGGAACACTTGGAGGAAGAACAGGGCTCGCTTGAGGGGCTCCCTTTGGTCCCGGCAATGCAATGGGCTGAAGCAAGTCTTTGCCAAGGGCCTTGCCCGGAGTGCAAGATACCGTATTTTCTGCTCTATAAGACTCACTTTTCCCCCCTCAAAAGTAAGGGGAAATGTCTGTGCGTCTTATAGAGAGAATACGTGTGTGCAGCGAGTCTGTCAGATGTGCAGCCCAAGTGATGGGGAATGTGTGATGATAGGGAAGAGCGAGTGTGCCTGTCTGATGATGTGCCCCTTTGAGTCAGAATATTTTTCTTCTTGTTTTCCTCCTCTAAAAACGAGGTGCGTCTTATAGAGCGAAAAGTACGATAAATGAAGACAGCCGAGGCATTTATCAAGTCAAGATAAATGACGTCACCTAGGAAGACTAATCCAAACTGCCCAGTTGCTGATTTGCAATGGGGAAGGGAGGGAGGGAGGGACCTTCAAACAGAAGTTGCCAATGTTTCTCAGTTGCTGTTTCTGGGATTGTTGCACCAAATGTTAAAATACTGAGGTGTGGGGAGCAGGTGGTGGCAGGGAGGGTGTTGAATTACACATGGCCCATAGACGACTTTCCCGGCACAGTCGAGATTTTGATCTGTTATGTTAGTCGTGAAGTCGTGTGCGACCCATCATGAGATTTTGATACCTGATTCCATATAAGAACTTTTAGCCTCATTGTTTAATCTGCATGTTGCCCTTCTTGAAAAGGTTGTGCTCGTTTTTAAACTTGTATTCATCATTCAATTATCAGTTGAAGGGGAAACTCAAAGGCAGAAGAAAGGGAAGGCCAGCCGTGAGATGGGTCGACTGCACTCCACAGCCTTGAGTTGACAAGAGCTGAGGAGGAGCGTGAGGGAGGAGTGCTCATTCTGAAAGACACTCGTTCCTTCATTTATAGGGTCCTCGTCAGTCAGAAATATTTGGACAACATGCAGTGACAACAATGACTTGTTATTGTTGGTGGTGTTGTTATCACAACATTTCTGTCCCTGTCTCTTGCGAGGAGACCAAGGTAGCTCGCATCATCCAGCCCTTCTGTTTCTCCTCACGACAACCCTGAGAGAGAGACCTGAAGGACAGTAACTGACCCAAAGCCACTCTAGGGGCTTCCTGGCCAAATGAGGAGCGGTCGGCTGTCTGACTGGCAGGTGTCTTCCTGGGCAAGAAGATCCCTTGCACCTGAGGGGGTTCAACACCGCGTGAAGGCTTGGCCGTGGGGCATTAGAGCCCTTCCCGTGGTCGCTCACTAGCAGGTTGTCCATCAAGCCGTGCGAACAGGGTTAAGGGAGCATCTCGCCCAACATCCCCCAAACCCCAGGTCCGGGGAAGACCAGGCCAAATTCAAGGTTTTGGTGTTAACCTATAAAGCCCTAAACGGCTTGGGACCCGGATACCTAATGGACCGCCTGCGCCCTTATACGCCCTCCCGCCCTTTAAGATCCGCAACAGCGGCCCTCCTCCGGGAGCCTCCTGTGAAGGAGGTGAAGTGGGTAAGTACCCGGAGGAGGGCCTTTTCAGTGGTGGCACCCCAATTATGGAATGCGCTCCCTGGAGAGGTTCGCTTGGCGCCGTCATTATATGCTTTTCGGCGCCAGGCGAAGACCTTTTTATTTAAGTCTTATTTTAATTGTTAGTGTTGGGTTTGGTTTGGTTGATTTGTTTATATGTTTATGTTGAATTAATGTTGTATTTGGTGGTAGGTTTATTTATTGGGTTTATTATTTATTGGGTTTATTAATTTAAGGTTATTTTGTTTGCGGAGATGCACCGAGGGTAAGGGGAGGGGGAGGGATAAATTAATATTGTTTATATAACTATTGTATTTTAATCTTGTTGTAAGCCGCCCCGAGGCTTCAGTGCGATGGGGCGGCCTATAAATATTTTAATTAATAAATAAATAAACCCTCTGGTGTCTCTCCATCCACCTTGACTAGCAGGTGGCTCTAAATATCCAACTGACTTTTTCCTGAAATCAGTGCTCTCCTATCCCATGTCTATTCATGTTTTTTTTACAATGCACTTAGGAGACAAAGTCCTTTAAAGAGAGTCTTTGGAGCCTATATAAATTAGCATATGCAAACATTACTCTTTGTTTCTCCTGGTGTTTCGTGGGCACTTTTCCTGGCCTAGAGAGCCTTTCCCCAACTTCAGCTGGTACATCAAGTGTACCCATTCCTGACATTGCTTACCCACTATGATCCATGCCCTGGTACTTTCAGGACTAGACTCCTGTAATGCTCTCTACATGGGGCTGCCCTTGATGCTGTTTTGGAAGATGCAGCGTCCCGCATCCAGAATGCCCTACCTGCCAGTTTGTTAGGGAGACAGGTGCAAGGTTTGACCTCCATCTAAGCCCCTGAAGACCTTAGGCCCAGGTTACCTAAAAGATCATCTCCCCCAGTATCCTGTGAGACCACCATAATCTTGGGGGGATGGGGGGGAGTTGTCCTTGCCACATGCTACAGTCCCGCCTGGCAGCCACAAGCCAGCTCCACCATGTCACCTTCTCTCAGGAATGCCCCCACTTGGTGAGACAACAGGCCCAATGAACACCTGCTCTTGGCAACTATTAAAATTCCCGCTCGTTCACTCCTGCTCTTCCCAGTCATTCACCCATCCAAAAGTGGTTATATAAGCTTTCAGAGGATTTGCCGTGTTTTGGAATCCGTGGCCAAGTGCTTTGGGAGTTTTGAAGTGGGAATGGCTCTAAAATAAAAACAGATACAAAGCAACATATAATTCTGCATTTCCCCACCTGCTGTCACACAACTGGCTGTTCACTGTGGGAAAAGACACGGAGATTATTAGATTCCCATATGGGGGAAGGATGCCGGATGCTGCAGTAGCAGAGGGCCGGATTCTGGCTGGACATCAGGGAAAACTTCCTGACTGCTGGAACCGCACGATGAGGGAACCCAGGACCTGGGGAGGTGGGGGGCTCCCCCACTCTGGAGGCATTCAGGATGCAAATGGACACCCATCCGAGAGGAATGGTTTGGCTTGGAGTCCTGCACTGAGCAGTGGGTTGGACCCGATGACCTTCTTGGCCCCTTCCAAATCTCCTATTCCATGATCCCTGGAATTTCCAGGTAGGGCTGGAAAACCTTCTGCCTGAAACTTGGACAGGCCAGTGAGCATCAGCAGTTCTAAGCTAGCTGGGCCCTCGGACTGAGTCTGGCCCATCTCCAGCTTCCTGTGTCCCCTCTTGCCCAGGGCAGACGTAGGGGCTCAGTGAGAGCATGAGGAGTACCCAGAACCCCCTAAGTGGTTATGGCCCACTGCGGAGGCCCAACCAGGACCCCTCTCGGAGCTCCAGCCCTTCCTCAAGGAGCAAAACTGGAGTCCTGCTCAGCCCCAGTCCTGGTGTTACCAGTTTCTCAACAAATTGCAACCACTCAGAGGGAGAAAGAAGAAAGCTGTGCTGATTTATTGCCTCTTTCCTGCCATCTGAGATGGATCCAGTAACTGCTGCGACAGCCGTAAGGACAGAACCAAGCCAGGGATGCCACCTCCAGAGCCACCCATGTGCAGGCGGATATTTCTTCTATTCTTGTGCATGCATGTGTGTGTCCATGCACATTACATATGTCCCACCCTGTCTTCCTTTTGCTAGGAATCCAAAAGGTTCCTCCCTGTTTTGTCCTCATAACAACAACCCTGTAAGGTACACTAGGCTGAGACTCAGTGGCGGACCCCACGTCACCCAATGAGCTTCATGGTCAAGCAGGGACTGCAACCCACATCTCCCAAACCCCATTCCAAAACACAAACCACTGCACCACCCTGGCTCTCACAGAGATACGCACACACAGGATATCTAGAGAGAGAGGGAGAGTTGTACATGAACACACATGCACACACACAAGTTACGATCAAAATGCTGCTCTTCTGGACACAAGCACAAACATCTAACCTTGACACAAATGCTTCTGGGCAGGAAGCAACCCCAGTGGATCAGACACACACTGGCTTCCTTAAAGAAAGGCGATTTATTAAACACAATCAAGCATCTGCAAGATGCCTTCATTAATCGGGGAAATGAACTAGGCCCAGCATGCTGAAATCAACAGCTGCACAACACCACAATGAGAATCCAGTGGCGGAACAGCTGGGTTGGTTCTCTCGCGTGCATTCTGAGCATTGCTCCAAACTTTTACATCCTGGATCACAAACAGTAACACCCACACGTGAAAGCAGTCTGTCCCAGCTGCTTTCTCTGGAAGGCACCAAGGGAGCGCACAGTGCTTGGTGGGCTGCTGGAATCGCGTCAAGAGCATCTCAGACTTCAAGGGGTCTGTTCAGCATTCTGTGCCTGTTGTTTCGTCTTGTCATCCGGTCACCGCAATTTGTCATCACCCAGCCCGGCTTCTGTTGTGCTAAGAGCAGAGCTTCCATCTGTGCTATTTACTGCAAGGAACCTGGTTAACTCGCTTGTCAGTTCCGGCTGCCAAAGGAGCTTTATGAATACCAAGCTGCTCTGTATGCAAGGGGCAAACAACACTGTCAGCTTTCGACTTCTCCGTGCGCAGGACAGTCATAACTGATAACTGATCAACGCGGGCAGTCAGAACTACGCCAGTTGTCTCCAGCTGATCGGCCGCGACCTTTGGCCTGCCAGCCGCTTCACCATCACTTGGCTTCCTGAGACATCGCTCAGGGCCTCAGAGCCATCTTTCCTTGGCTCTGTCGTCATTGGCTGCGTCATCAAGGGCAACCCTACGAATGATCGCCCCCAAGTGTCCCACTGTGACAGCTCCATCCAGTTCTTCCGAGTTCAAGGCTGTGGCTTCCTTTATGGATTCAATCCATCTCATATCTGGTCTTCCTCTTCTCGATTTGCCTTTGGCCTTCCTCTTCTCCAGGAAGTCTTGCCGTCCCATGACGTGCCTGAAACACAACAGCCTCTGTTTCCTCAGTGTTATTTCCATGAAAAGTTCTGTGTTGTTTTGCTCAAGGGCCCAGCTGGTCATCTTTCTGTGCTCCCAAAGCTCTCTTCCAGCATCATGTTTCAGAGTCTTCCTGTAAGGTCTCTTCCCTGACCAGCTGTCACACCCATTCATACTGTGCAGGATCTTCACCTTGGTCTCCAATGAAATATCCTTACGCTTGATGATCTTTGCTAGTTCCCTCATGACTGCCCTTCCAAGTCTCTGTCTTCTTCCAATTTATGGCTGGCACATCCTTTTGAATTGATGGCTGAGCCTGCAGAAGTCCAAACAATCACCTTGCAGACTCACAGCATCGGTTCCTCCCACTTCCCCAAGGACGAGCATCCACCTTCTGCGATTCCACATTTGCTTCATCTTCTTTAGCAATAATTGCACCAGATGGAGCTTCATAACTCTTCGAACTGTGGCGGCTGCAGCCCTGCTTTCTACGCCTTCTTTTTGTTTACTGATTCTGCTGATTTGATGATTTAAATGGAATGTCGTTCAGGTGTTGCTTTTCTGTTGCAAGCTGCCTGCAAGTGTGAGGAACCAGAGGAGGAGAATGAACAAATGCTGGCTGGATCTTTCTTCAGTCTGAGCACATGCCTAGAATTGAACCCAAAAGTCTCATTTCCCGAATCAGAAGTACTGTACAAAGCTATGCTCAGCTTAGATGGGAAGCCAGCGTGGCGAGGCCGTCATTCTTCCCAAACACAGGTGTGATGGAGCCCCAATCCTTTCATGTTGGCTCTGATTAAATGGAGCTATTTCCTCCTTTGCATGGGGAATAGAAAAAAACTACGCTGGTTTATTCTGAGCCACTCCAAAGCTAGGCCGGAGCTGCTCACCCATCATTAATTAAACTGCTTTGCAGAGGGGGCTTTAAGTGGAGTAAATACTTCACGTTCAACACTGGTTTGGTCCTTGAATGGTATATTAAGCTGGAAATCCTCCCATATTAACCGGGGGTTTGGTTTTCCAATGAAGCAGGAATCATATTTGCAAGCCTTCATTTTTCCACCCCAGAGCCAAAATAGCAGGACAGGTTTTCTGCCAGCCACTGAAATTCAGTTCTTCATTCTCTGCTTCTTGTTTTAAGAAATGGGGACCGTGTCTCCATGCACAGGGGTAGCCAGTGGTGCAGCTGGGCAGCACACACTTGTGCACAAACATAACCCCACACACTTTTCAGCAGTTCTGATATGAGGAAACAGCATCCTAAACAAATAATCTGGGATAACAACCATGATTCGTAAAAGAAAGGCTGAGTGTCTACACTTCCTCATTTTAAACTCAGTTAAATCCCGGCACTTTTGGGACTACAGGAAAACGGGAGTTGCTTTCGCCACCCTGAAGCCCAGTGCACTGACTTGAGAAGTGCCATGTTGTTGTCGAAAAGAATTATATATTTTAAAAGCCACGGTAACAAGATGAGCGTTGGCAGCCATGCGCGTGTCCCGGCGCCTGCCAACTTTCAAAAATAAAAGGGGGGTGGCAGTGCACAGCATCTCTTGCATGTTCTGGCACGCCCAAGCAAGCTCAGGAACCAGAGTGAAGGTTCCTGGGTGGTCATTTGTGGGCACGGACTGCGGGTCTTGAACTTTTGCCCTGAGCTCCCACCCTAGTGGAATTCCTGATTTCATGCACTTCCCCAGTAAAGTACGAGACCACCATACTGGGAGAAGCTGGGAGAAGCGCTCTGTCAGGCACGACAATCCCAAGCCCCCTCCCACCAATAATATCTTTGCCACCACTCTGCTCCTCCAAACCCTTTTCTCTGCTCCTTCTTGCATAGACCCACAGCACTGCCTCGAATTCCACATCTTGAAAGCAATGATTTGGGGGTAGGTCTTGTCTCTGGAAACAGTTGCCTTTTGAGGCATTGGCAGGTCTATGAAACGCAGTTGACGCCTATGCCCCATTATTCCATCAGGCACCTTTCAGGGCCTTTCAATACCACTGAAATTGAAACCTGCAAGCAAAAAGGCGTGCGAAGTGGCACCAGGCAGGCTTCAGCAAGGAAATTGTTCCCCAAATGGGGCAGTCACTGAGAAGGCCCTGTATCTTGCTGCTGTCCTCTGGCTCCCCACCCCACCCAATGCTGGATGTAACCCCATAGTATTTGATTCTAAGATCCTGGAAGGAGAGGTGAAACTGACTGGATTTTCAAACAACAGGTCCACAGAAGAGCTTTCAAGATACCTTCACACCTGGCAAGGAGTTTGTTCAAGGAAAGAACGAACGAGGAATTGTGTATGAGAAACGCCCTGGAGAAAACCTGAAATTAGGGAGGCACAGTGGCTTTCTTTGCATCCCGCCTCCTTGAAGGCAGGGAGGTGGCAGGAGACAGGGATACCGTGAGACCGAGGCCCGGTCCCAAATTTATTTCCTAGGGTCTGGTTCTATTAGCCAGATCTCGGAATGTCCACATGAGTACACAGATTAATCATCATACTATGCAGTCATGCACACGTGACCTGCATCTTTTCAGTGCCTCGCAATGGCCCTGCCTCGGGATTACAGTAGGATCAGAAAATGCAGCCAGAGAGGCTGTTTTTGGAAAACAGTCCCTGCCCAGCTAAGTCGCTTTTAAGGAAGAAAGATGGCCCGGTTCCTTGAAGAGATGCGGTTGTTTACAGAGCTAGAAAAGAGGAAGCAGCTGTTCGCGGTTATTAACAACTGCAAGCAGACAGCCTGGTGGGTGCCCGGTCCCTTCTCCAGCCTCAGTCAAGTTTTTGCTCTTTCGAAAAAATTAAAAGACAGGTGCTAAAATAGAACCCAATGCAATGCAAACCAGGAACGAAACTGGTCTTTCAAAGCAGTTCCATATTTTTCCTCAGTCCCTGGCCTGATGGCAGCAGCATTTCCAATACATACGGGGAGAAAGCCTTCCTTCCAAAAGTCACTGCAGAGTTGTGTCCCCCCCATCCTGGTGCCACCTCCTTTCTTCCACTAGAAGTATTACCCAATGGTTATATCTTCCTCATGCCACATCCTGAATCTGGGGCTAGAGCAGAGGGACTAAGCCTCATGCCTGCTAGCCAGATCCAAGCACCTGGGTCCCATCCTGATCTTCCTCCAAAGCCTTCCCCAACTGCCCCGCATTGGATGATTCCCCAAATTTTTACACATTTTCTCCCATTCTGAAAAGCTGGAATATCTTTCCAAAGGTTTATTGACAGGCAGAAATAGTTTTACACCAGGCCCTTGGACCCATGTCCCAACTGGAGTCCGCCCAGAGAAAAGCTTTCATAATTTCTTTGTAGCATGTACCGTATTTTTTGCTCTATAAGACACACTTTTTCCCCCCTCAAAAGTAAGGGGAAATGTCTGTGCATCTTATAGAGCGAATATGTGTGTGCAGTACGTCTGTCAGATGTGCAGCCCATGGGGAAGTGATGGGGAATGTGCCTGTGATGATGTGCCCCTTTGATTCAGAATATTTTTCTTCTTGTTTTCCTCCTCTAAAAACTAGGTGCGTCTTATGGTCAGGCGCGTCTTATCGAGTGAAAAATACGGTAATTCTTTTCGGTGCCTGCTGAAACCATCTGTATTTATGGAAACCTCCCTAAACTAGCCAGCCACATGTCAGTTTTGTTTTAACGTAATGTTTTATTCAGTTTATCTGATTTATCTTTTGTATCACTCAGTGCTACAGAATTGCCAAACAGGAATACGGGTGGTAGATAAATTTTATGCATCGACAAATATGCTGGCACTTTCGCTGCAGCCTTTCCTTTTGGCACTACGTATCAAAGCAGCCCTCTCTGCAGCTCCTAAAAAATCGAATTTGGTCCCTGCCTTGCACTGCAAGAAGCTGAACGCCCTCTGGGATGGAGGATTAGAGGACAGTGGGTATAGGAAGCAGAATCCTCCATGAAGATCTTTGACATGTGTTGGAACGAGAAGATTTTAAAAAGACCGGAGACCAAATGCAAGGGGGGAGGGCTTGAAATTGGGAGAGGGGCTGGTACAGAAGCCTGAGTGTGGGGGAAGAAGAATCAAGACTGTAAAAATAATAAAATAAAAATCAACACTTGGGCAAATCTCTATGCCGGAACCCACTAAAATGTTGCAAATGAGTAAACAAGCTTTGTATTCTAGGAGCTTTCCATCAGACTGAAAGCTAGACAAGTGTTTGGAGGGGACTTTCTTAAAGCTGCAAAGTCTGCGTTTGAAGCTTAAGCGTGCAGTCCTGTGCACGTTCAAGAGACTGCCGTTCTTACATGGGAATGGTATACATTTCTCCTTCAAATGAAGACCCACTTAATTCAATGTGAATGAATGGTGCATGTACATGCATGCACAGCCTCAGCTGGATTAGGTTCTACCCATCCAGGGATGAGGAGCCCATTGGACTGCAACTCCCATTATCCCTGACCATTGGCCATGCTTGCTGGGGCTGATGGGAGCCGAGTCCTGCGCTTCCAGAAAGCACTAAGTTGGAGGAGATGCGCCATCTCTGCACTGCACTGTGAATAAACAAGACAGCTGAGATTGCTGATAAAAGGAATTTAGCCATCTTTAGCAGCATTTTTAGTGCTTGTTTTGCATAGCCAATTACCCTAGCTTCATGCCTTAAAGCATGTGCAGAGTGCATTTCCCTCACTACTGCCTATTACACCTGGGATTTGGAGAAACGGCCTATTTATTTATTTATTTATTTATTTGGAAATTTATAGGCCGCCCCTTGCCACAAGCCTCGGGGCGGCTCACAACAATAAAAACAACAAATTCTAATACATTAAAATTTCCAAACATTAAAATTCACAAACATTAAAAACTGGCCCATCTCCAGGTCCGAATTAAAACTGCCACAATACAATACCATAAATAAATTAACATTTAAAATATTGTTTAAATAAAAAGGTCTTCACCTGGCGCTGAAAAGCAAACAAAGACGGCGCCAGGCGAGCCTCTCTGGGGAGCGCATTCCATAAATGGGGCGCCACCGCAGAGAAAGCCCTCCTCCGGGTGCTCACCCTCCTAATGTCTTTCACGGAGGGTTCCTGGAGGAAGGCCTCTGCTGCCGATCTCAAGGGGCGGGAGGGCATATATGGTCGCAGGCGCTCCTTTAGGTAACCGGGACCCAAGCCGTTAAGGGCTTTATAGGTAAGAACCAACACCTTGAATTGGGCCCGGACTTCAATGGGGAGCCAGTGAAGCTGACGGAGAACTGGGGTGATATGAGAACCATGCCCAGTCCCCGTCAGCACCCTGGCAGCTCTGTTCTGCACCAATTGAAGTATCCGGACCGTCTTCAGGGGTAGCCCCACGTAGAGCGCATTACAGTAGTCTAGCCGGGAAGTCACCAACGCGTGAGTCACCGTCGCCAAGCAGTCGAATTCCAGAAAGGGACACAGCTGATGGATCAGCTGGAGCTGATGGAAGGCACTCCTCGCCACTGCTGACACTTGAGCTGTCAAGGTCAGCTCCGGGTCGAGGAGGACCCCCAAGCTGCGGACCCTGTCCTTCAGAGGGAGTGCAACCCCATTCAAGACTAGGGTCAGGTCCCCCATTCCGAAGCCCGAACCACCTACCAACAGGACCTCCGTCTTGTCAGGATTGAGCCTCCAGTGAGGTCTGAGCATGAGTCTTAATTTAAAAAAAAACACTTGACAGGCACTCTGCATATGCTCCGGTCTTCTCTCTTCCTCGTGGCAAGCTCCCATTTTGCCAGAACTGGGCTCAGGCATAGAAGACAGGGCAAACTAAGCCTTGTCTCTTACGGACATTCCCCAGTCCCCTGCTGCCGTCTTCTTGCTACCCTCCAGATGCTGCAGGTTTCTTCTGGTGTTCCTAACTGCTGTGTGATGGATCTGTGTGATGGACCGGGATCCAAGCAACCCAGCTTTTCCCTGACGTGGAAATGAAATGATGGGGAAGAATTACCCTGTTAAATTTCTGCCTAAATTTCTGTGTCCCGCTGTTCAGAAATTGCACACCCACAAAAGTAAGTCTGCCTTCCACTCGCCCTTTTCTGTAAAGTTTGCTCTACATACAGAAACATAAGGGTTACTTCGCTCATATCTGATTTTATTTATTTTTTATTTTATTTGATGAGATTGCTCAAGGCATAGAAATACTGCAGAATGATTAAGAGGGAATAATAAAGGGAACCAAAGCTATTGGGCCATGAAATTTCCTTCGACCCTGGGCTCTGCGGCCAAATTGCACTCCATGATTGGTTCACTGTTCACAGAAAGAGTTACATTACATACGGTAAATCAGACCTTCTACATGTGATTTGTTAAACTCAGTATAGCATTTAGCAATCAGGGCAAAATTAACATACTATATTAGAGTAAATAGTAAATAGCAGCTCTGGGACAAATCAGCAGAAAATTGGTCGCACTTGATGTTCTAGAATTAATTCAATAAATTCAGATTTTTAATTTGGTTCTTTAGTTATACGAATCTGCATTCAACCATAAAAGATACACGTTAGATGAGTCTTGTCTTTTGTAATGAGCTCTCTTACAAATGTAATAATAGAAATGGTGTAATGATGGAAATTGACATTGATCACTACATTGCTAATTTTTATATCAAAAGATTTCTTTGGAACTTATGCATTGTTGTAATTAATAATAGTTACACTTTAAAAATTGCTCCATTCTGCTTAGTTGCATTAGGGGCTTAAAATTTACCTTCTTAATGAGATCAGGAGACACAGAAATGGCTTTACTTTACTTCCCAAACCACAACCTGGAGCCCTCGAAATGTTTTGGACTTCAACACCCCTCAACTCCAGCCGTCATGGCTTATGGTAAGGAATGATGGGAGTTTTCGTCCAAAATATCTGGCTCTCACCAGGTTCAGGAAAGCTGAATCACCACCACCACATTGCTGTGTAGGATGGGGAGGATGGGAGTTGTAATCCAGTACCTCTGAGGACCACCAGGTTGTTATGAAGGCTGCCTAAGCTGCAAGGCAGGATGGCCTAGTGGACAGAGTGCTGGACCCGGGAGGTTCCACAGCCCCTGCTTGGCTAGGACATTCCCTGGGTGACTTTGGGCCAGTCCCTGACTCTCGGCCTAAGCTACCTCACAGGGTTGTTGTGAAGATAAAAATGGGGAAGAGGAGGAATAGGTACGATGGGATATAAACAGAGTCCAGAATAAAAGCTCTGGGGAATAAAGCAAACTTCGCCTGGACCAGAAACCTTCCGTGAGACCAGCGAGTGGCTTCCGCGCGTGACTTTTGGGCAAGCGTCCCCTGCGAGACCTGCCACAAAAGAGCCAGAGGGAAACCGTGGCGAATCCGTGGCTGGCCCGGGGCAGGGGCGCCGCAGGCTCCAGCCCTCAGCTGGGTTCGCTGGGCGCCTGCGGCCATCCTACCCTTCGGGGTTGTTGTTGCTGCTGCTGCTGCTGCTGCTGCTGCGAGCATGACCCGCTCCCCACCAGGGAACGAGCTGCACGCCGTGCGACGCGCGCACGACCTCTCCAAAACTCGCTCATCCCGCCGCACGCAGGAGAGGCGCCGGGCGAAGGGGCAGCGCGGCTGCAGCCCCGGCGTTGCGCGCCCCGCTCCGCTCGCCCCCTCGGCCGGTACCTGCCGGGAGGCCGCCCCGCCCGTTCGCCCGCCCGCCCGCCCCCTGCCAGCACGGCCCTCGGGGCGGAGCCGCGGAGGGGACGCCGGCCGGCCGGGCGCGCGTGCGGCGGCACTTGGCGCGCGTCTCTCCTCGCCGCCAGCCGCTCGCCGCTCGCCCTCCGCCGCCGCCGCCGCCCGGGCAGAGCCGGGACCACCGAGCGCGGCCCCTGCGCGCCCCCGCCGCCGCCGCCGCGAGGCGCGCCGCCCGCAGCGCGGGGGGCAGGCGCGCCCTCCCGCCGCGTGAAGCGCCCGCCCGAGGACCCCGCGGCCGCGGCCCCTGTCCCCCCGCGGGGCGGCGCGGCGCGGCGCGGTGCGGTGCGGTGCGGCGCGGCTTGTGCGCGGAGGCACTGCCGGGCGGCGCCCCCCCCCCCCCGTGCGCGCCGCTCCGCTCCGGGCCGGGCCGGGCCGGGCCGGGCATGGAGCGCAAGGCGGCCGGGCGCTGGTGGCGCCTGTGGGTGTCCCTCTCCGGATGCCTGCTCGCCCAGGTGAGTGCCGCGCCGCCCTCCCGCCCCCTGCCCGTCGGGGGAGAGGCCGGGGCCGCGGGTGGGCGTCGTTCCCGCGCTCCCCGCCCGCCCGCGCGTGTGCGTGTGTGTGTCCGCGCGTTTCTGGCCCGCTGTCCCTCCCTGCCAGCTCCCCGGGCGGCTCCCCGGGTCCTCCTCCGCTTTCTCTTCCGTCGTCGCATGACCCGCACAGCCGCCCTGCGAGGTGGGCTCGGTGGCCAGGCAGAGACCGGCCCGCCGGGGGCCGGCGGAGGACTGCAGCGCGGCTCTCCCACGCCCCCCGCCGCGTCCCGGCCACCTCCCCGCCCTGGCGCTCCGCCGAGGCCGCCCGTCCTCTTAAGCGGGTGGCCTCCGGAGCTGTTGGACTACAACCCCTGTCCTCCCCAGCCGGGCCCAGAGGTCACCGGGCCAGGGGAGATGACTTAGGGTAAGATGAGGATGTAGGAAGAAATGGGGGGAGTCGGGTCTCCTTCATCCCAGCCGAGGAACCCTCTGGGACAGTGGCCACAATTTGTACTGTGTCCGACACGGCACGCGTGTGATTTCCACAGAAAGCCCTTAAATGTGCCTCCCTCCGTGGCTGCTCCACTCTCCTCTTCCCAATAGCTACGTATTTTAATCATTCACCATAACTGATACTCTTAAATACTCTTGCTTGGTGCTGCCAGAAGTGCAGGAGTCAGAGCTGGAGTGGTGAAAGAGGAAGCAAAGAAAGAATACTTTTAAGATTTCCTTAGCTTACCTTTTTGCCTCTTCCATTCCCCTTCGACTCACAACAAGCCTGTGAGGTAGGCTAGGTGGAAAGTCAAAGTCTGGCTCAGCATCACCCAGGGAGATTTGTGGTCAGGCGGGGATTTCAACCGAGATCTCCCGAGTCCCAGTCCAGAACTCTAACCACCAGGCAGCACTGCCTCAAGCTACCTGCTTTGCAAGCTCGCTGTCCCTGCAGCCCTCATCCTGGACAGAGGATGCATCTCTGTAGAGACTTGATGGGGTGAGGGCTGCACATCACTTTGGTTGCTTCTTACTGGGCATCTTTGCAGGTGTGTGGCTTGGTGGACCCAAGGAGAAAGGAACATGTGAAAGGGTTCCTGGAGCAGGCCAGCCCTGCAGTGAGGCAAAGGGAAAAGATGCAGGGGGTGCTGGCATCAGTGAGCTGCAGGTTCTGCCCGGCTGGCTCTGCGCCCCTTCATCTGGGGTGCTGCACTCCAGCGCATGAGAGAACATGTCCCGCCACCACTATTGACATAAACTCCAGCGATCATTCCAGCTGGTTTCTCTGTGGAATGAGAATGTGGGACCGTTTATTCCTCACCTTGGGCAGCAGAACATCTCCGACAAGCCCCGTCAAGTACCTCTAATTCTTTCCACCTTGAGCCATGCCCAGTGCTGGGAGTACGTGTGTTCCTCATACCACCCACCCCAGTTGGCACAGGCAAAATTCTTCCCTTTCCATGTTCCATGCGCAAGGTGTTGGTGCAGGAGGGGGGAGCTTTTGCAGAGGGCCAAACCGCAGATGAAAGTGAGAGGTACTGTGGTTGGATTCCCCCCACCCCACAGAAGCCGCTGGGGGTGTTTAACCCCTACCTGAATACTCTGGATCTAAACAGCTATTAACTCTTTGGGAAGGGAAAGCAACTGCAGCAAAGGTACCTGACTTGAACAGCCGGAGCGATGGCTACCCAGAGGGTCAGTTGGAATCAATGGATCCATCGCAGTGGACGCAACACAGAGCTAGCTCTGTCATGTTGCTCTGAAGCCTTCTTTTGCAAGCTCCTGCACTGTAGCACATGTCTTTAGCAGAGGCCCATTCATCTCGATGGGAGCTTGTAGAAGAGGACGTGAGATTCTGCCGATCAACATCGGCTCATCCTGCAAGTTCTGTTTTCCCATTACTTCTATTATTTTCGGGCGTTCTTTTAAAAGTATACCATTGCCTTTGTCTTCCATTTCCAGCAGCTGTGATATTCGCTAGTTCTTTTCTATTTGATTAAATTATTACTGTTGTTAGAAGTATGTCATATACATAGCAGAAACACAGTATCAAAATACTGTGATGTAAGTGTATCCTAATATATGCATTTCGTATACAATTCAGTCTTTAATAGCATATGCAGAGTAAGTCAAACAAACATTTATATATTTGTCTCTATTACGTCTCTTTCTTATAAACTGAGAAAAAGTTTCCGAATGAAAATGTAGCTGGTTAATTGCGTGTCCTAAATGATTCTACAGAGACAAAGTTATTTTGCAGCGGAGTTGCAAAAGCTCAGCAGTTGCTGAGGTCAGATGTGCTTTTAGATTAATCTGGGTTTTTTGTTTAAGTTCCTCTTTTTCTGCTCTTTCACGGTAAAATCTGCTAGTATGATTCTTGTGGCTGCCATCCTAGGGAAACCTCACTCTTTAGCCTTCGTATTGCAGCAGTAGCTGGTTTCCGGTGGCTTTTAGCAGGCGATCCACCCATTCCACAGTGTCACATTTTATCGAGCTCCTTAAAAGACTCAAGCAACAGGATGGATCCAGACTCCATCTTTCTTCAAATTATATTCTTTAAAGTACGGTCGATCAAATCAATGGGACTTAAGTTAGCTGCAACTAACGGAGGATCTACTCTTAAGTCTGGCTGTTGAAGAAGCTCATGTTAGGAACACAGGGGTACATCTTAGCCAGTTTTTTCAAGCTCCTGCATCTCCAGCTATTTCTGCAGAGGTGCCAAATGTGGTCACAATCAGGTAACATCCTGCGCATTGTAGATTGTTTATGATTCAGAGCCATTGTGTTAGTGACAGTTTGCAGAACAGCTACAGTCTCTGCCTTGCTGAGCTTCCAATCTCGCATCCAGCACAGGGGAAGAGAAGGGAAGAAAAAAGGAACAGTAAACGGGGGTAAATGCACATGTGCTTCGATTGCAGGGACTTGGGTTTGTTACAAATGGGTAAAAGAATAGGAAGGCTACAGCCTTCTCCAATCTGATGCTTCCTGGAGGTTGTGGACTATGATTCCCATCATCCCACACAACACTATGACCATGGGGGCGATGGAGGTGATAGTTCCAACACATCTGGCTGACCTTTAGCTTCTTTCTTTGGGGAGAGCTTGGGAGATCTAGGCAGCTTTCTCTACTACTGCATGTTTCCCCATGGAATCTGTATTTCACCTTTTGAAAGATAGCCTGCCCTGTGCCTGGAACATTGGACAAGCACGGGGTGTGTGGATTTGAAGCGCACTTTGCCCATGGAGACTCTGGAGTGTGCTCAGGCATCACCGAACTTTGGTTTCCCAAAGGGTAAAATAGGATTGTGCAGAGAATGGCTGCAAACCAGAAATAATGCACCACAGGTGGCGCGGTGGTTTAAACTGCTGTGCTGCTGGGCTGGTAGATCGAAAGGTCGCCGGTTCGAATCTGCACAACAGGGTGAGTTCCTGTCGCTCCGTCCCAGCGCCTGCCAGCCTTGCAGTTCGAAAGCCTGCAAATGCAAGTAGATAGAAAGGTACCACTTATAATATCAGCATTGCACCATCTTTGCTGGCTTCCAGCTCATTTCTGGACCCCATTGAACGAGTTGGCTTTGCTCCATAAACCCCCACGTTACTCGGGGGAGGGGGGGTCACAGCATCAGGAGGACCACCTCTTCCCAAGCATTTCTAGTGCTCTCTCAGTTCCTCGACCAGAAGCTCTGCTCTGAATCCTCCTACATACTGAGATCCAACTGGTGACTCAGTCACAACTGTGGAAAACCCTCCCAGGAGAGGTCCATGGGATGCTGTTAATATTTAGCATTCACTAAAAGACCTTTGGGGACTGCAGGTGGCGCAGTGGTTTAAACCGCTGTGCTGCTGGGCTGGTTGATCGAAAGGTCGCTGGTTCGAATCTGCACAACGGGGTGAGTTCCCGTTGCTCCGTCCCAGCTCCTGCCAACCTTGCAGTTCGAAAGCCTGCAAATGCAAGTAGGTAAAAAGGTACCACTTCGGTGGGCAGGTAACAGTGTTCCGTGCACTTCGGTGTTCAGTCATGCCGGACGCATGAGCACGGAGACTGTCTGCGGACCAACGCTGGCTCCCTCAGCCAGGAAACAGAGACGAGCAGCGCCCCCTAGAGTCGGGCATGGCTGGACGTAACGTCAAGGGGAAACCTTTACCTTTAAACATGGTGTGTTCCCAGATGTGGTAACCCTGGACTGGAGCCCATGGAGTTCAACAGGACTTGCTCCCTTGGTATCACACTTTGAGCTGCAGCCTGGGCTTTGTTTAGCAACCAGAGACCTTTCCAGATGTTCTGGACTACATGTCTCATGACCCCTGACTGTTGGCCACACTGGCTTAGATTTATGGGCATTACAGCCTAAACCATTGGAGGTTCCCCACCCCAGGCCCCCTACCCCTGTTTAAGATCTTTAATCCAAGCTTGATTATGAAGGAAAATGGATTAAAGAGGGTGAACAACAATTTTTCCATGGCAATTCTCAACATTCCAGGGCATATTTCAATATTTCAGGACCTTTGCCAAGTCCAGATCCTCAAGGTCAACTATTCTTAATTGCATGGTGTGTCGCTGGGCCATAGCTTTTTCTTGAGAGTCAGTGTGTGCAGCCCCGCTCCGGATCAAGATAGTGTGTGCTGGAAGAGAGGTTCTTGGGTGCCACCACACTTGGAACATGGTGCTCAGTTCAGTTGAGGAAGGTGAGACATGGCAGAGGTGCTTAAAATAATGTGTGGAGAAAGAAGAGGAAGAGATATTTTTCTTTTTCTCCCAGAACCCTTGAACCTCCTATGAAGCGGATTACTTGGAAGTTTAAGACAGATAAAAGGAAATAGATTGTCTAGTTAAACTATGCAATTTGCTGCCGCGGGAAATGGTGATGGCCACCAATCTGAGTGGCTTCAAGAAGCGTTGGCCAGATTCATAAGAGGAGGAGGCTAGCGGTGGATACCAGCCTTGGTGGACATGGGCTACTCCTTTGGCATGCCTGCTGACACCGGTTGCTGAGGAGCTGGGCAGGTGGAGATCTTGCACCCGCCCTGCTGCAGGGATCCTGTGGCAGCTGATCTGCCGCCGTGTGTGTGGAGTGCCGGACTGGATGGATCACAGTGGCCTGATCCAGCATGCTTTGTTTATGTTCTTATTACCACTTCCTTCCCAGATTAATTTCCTTCCCCAAATCCCCCCACCCCCTACAGTTCTCACACACGGGTTAAAAAGTCCCTTCAGATTCAGACAAGCAAGGCGTTTCCTTTTTTAAATTCCTGCTCCCCTGAAGCAGGATTTTAAGAAGCAGAATTTTAAGAAGCAAACAAAGAGAGCTTCAGAATTCTCCTCTGCTGGTGCACTGGAGTCCTGAACCAAACTGGGGCCGTGCCCAGTTACTCTGAATTAAAGGAAAAGACCGTGCTCAGCTGCACACTACACAAATAAACATCATGTAGTGACTGATTTGATCGAGCCAATTTGATGCCACAGTCCACGGCCTCATACAGGAAAAGCTGCCTCCTTTGAGGTCAGATCTTTGATTCCTCTTGCTCAGTGCCCCTTCAGAATTTCGGATCAGAATCTTTTCCCGGCCCTACCTGAAGACCTCGGGTCTTGCACCTTCTGCACCCAGGGCATGTATTCTCTTGTGGCTGAGAGAGAAACTGCTTTGCAATGAGTGGAGCTGGCTGTACATCTCCGTTATGTGCAGTCTGACATGACAGAGGGATACAGTTCTCCCAGTGCAGCGAGTTGCAGTTGGCTTGCAACCCAGCAAAGAAATCTCCCCTATAGCTCTCTGGTGGCTGTGGGGGCAGGGTACAGGGGAAAACACTGAGTGAGTTTGGAGCACCAGAAAACTACCGGGGAGCGTGAAATCTGGCAGCAGAGAAAGGCTCTCCCAAGAGAGCATGATGCTTCTCTGCAGGAATGTAAATTCTCTGGTTAAAATGCAAAGATACATAACTGGGAAGCGCATCCAATGAATCATGGGGTTCTGTGTGTCACTTCTATGTGCATCATAGAAACATAGAGTTGGAAGGGGCCAGAGGGCCGTTGAGCCTAACCCCCTGCTCAGTACCGGACAAGCTAAGTCGTCCCTCTCAGAGGGCCGTCCAGCTGCATCCTTCACTTGTAGAATTTCTTGCGCTCGCCGGAGCTTCCCTGCAGGGGATATTGATGATCGATGTTGGGTGGTCGCCAACCGGCATCTTCTGAATGTGGCAGGCTGCAAGTGCGATTGGGTCCAGGCAGCCTGCTGGCTGGGCATGATGGGGATTGGACTCCATCACATCTGGAGGGCCCCAGGTGGGAGGGGAAGGCAAAGGACCCATTTTTCTGCTTTCTCCATCTTGCATCCTTTGCCCCGTTAAGAGGTAATGTTTGTCTTCCTTTTGAGTTGTGCTGCCCTTCCATTTTTCACATGCGTGTGTGTTATGTCCTGCTGCAAAGAGGCCTTTCCCCTTGGGTTTGGGGCAAAGGAAATGTGGCATTCAGTGTGTCTTTCCATCTCCTGTTTAGTCCTTAAAGTCATACAGCCCAAGTAGATTCGGGTTTGGTAGCAGGAAACTGAGTTTTTGTGTTCTCAGGAACTGGCCATCCTCGCTGGAAATGATACCCGTGGCAGATTTCTTCCCACTGCAAAGGGGAAAGAGTGAGAGGCCCCTTCCTGTTGACTACAGTTGGCGGTTTTCAAAAGCAAAGCAAAAAGACACATCCCCATTCAATGCCAAACCTGTTTTGACCCTTAGTAGTGGACTCCGAACATGCTCGAAGTCTCCCCCATCCTGGGTGTGTGTATTGCATTTCTCAGAGCAGGGATTTGAACTGTGAGGCTCACTTACAGTCTGGCTGTGAGAAACCACGAGCACTCTGCATACACTCAGAAAGATCCCCATTGCTATTTTTATTCCCAGTGTTCCCGCAGCACGACGCTGGCACCGGAGGCGCCGTCCTGGAGCTGAGCCCTCCTGCGCCTTCGCTCCACGGAAGCGAATGTTCCATCCCTTTCTCCAGAAAATTGCGTCTAGCTAATTTCTCAGCGAGGCAAGATGTCCTCCGGGGCAAGCAGGGCCCTGTTTAATCCCAGGCTGTGCCGTTCGTTTTCCTCTCTTGCAGCTGCTCAGAGGACGTGCAAGCTTGCTTTGCTCCGGCTCTACCGGGGGCTGTGCTGCGGTGGGTAATGGAGTGGGGATCTGGCAAGCTGCGGATTTCGTTGTGGCAACATACCCCAAAGGCCACCAACTTGGACAGCTCGAAAAGCGGATTAGACAGAATCACAGAGCAGAAGCCTGTGAATGGCTGCCTGTCCCGAAGGTTGGGTGCCATTCTCAGTGACAGGTCAGCACAGGTGCCTCTGTGCTCCAGTTGCAGGGGAACATGGGCAGGAGGGTGCTGCTGTACTGATGCCCTGCGTGTGCACCTCCCTGCCGCTGTGTGCTCAGCATGCTGGAATAGAAAGGCCTTCGGTGTGATCCTGCAGGGCTTCTCCGCTTTCTGTTGCAGAACTCTGTGAAATCCGGAAGCTTGCGTGTTCACTTCTGGAAACAGTCCCCTCTAAAGGAAAGTTGTGGTCTTCCGTTCTTTGCATGTCTTTGGGAATGGGCTCTGGCCGCTGTCTCACCCACTCAGTTTAAGAGCTGTTCCCTGGTGGAAGATGTTGCACAGATCCTGTTGTGGGAGCTCAGGTCTCTGCGGATATGAGTGACAGAGGGAAGGCTCTCTGAACCAGAAAAACGATTAACCCATCTCCTTTCTGCCACATTTTCTTGGGAGCTCTCCTCACCGTGCCGTCAATTCGGCAAGCATTTTTCCATGTCCCGTCTTCCATTCTGTTGTCTGCTTTGCAGTGACTCCGTAGCAGGTTTCTGCTGTACAGCCAGGCAACCTGCGCCAGCCATGTGGCCTTCTGATGCGTCAAGACTACTGCCCCAATCATCCCCAGCGCAGGATGATTAGCTGGCTTCTGACTGTTGCAGAAAATCACCCCCATATTTCTTTTCTCCCGTGCCTCCTACACACACATGCACAGTGTGATGTTCTCTAGCCAAGGTGGCCTCTTTTTTCCATTCTGTGCTACAAAACAGACCATTATTCAACAGGTGAAGCATCTTGCGGCATGACAGTGTGGTTTGGGATGAAGCTTCACCTGTGGCTTGTCTGCCTGTTAGGCTGTCACTTAAGGCAGAAAGTCAGGGGAACAACCCGAAAGCGTGACGCCTGGAGGAAGTTCAGAACGCTGCCCTTCTGCAGCTCCAGTTGTTGCAACATGATAAACGACACTCCGTTGTATACTTTCCCCACTCCTGCCAGCTTTCTTTTAGCAGAGCGTTATTTTTAGCGTTGCCTTTGCGTTGCTTTGATTTTGCCGGACACCTGCTTTGCCTCTGCTCAGTCCTCACGAAACAGCTGCTGCTGGTCATAGATCTAGAGCTAAAATTGCTCCAGACTGTGCTCTGAACATGCCGGGAGCAAAGCCAGCCCAGCTTATGGGGTAAGCGATGAACTGAACTGACAGTGGATTTGGGGTGTCTTGGCTCTGGCCTCCCTCGCAGGTGACTTGGGCACTGAAGCACCTGCTCGTCCAACAGAACCAAACTGAGGCCGTAAAACCAGCACTTCTCAACCTGCCAGACTGCAATTCCCATTCTCCTCATGCTGGCTGGGGATTCTGGCTCGGGTAGTCCAGAATCTCTCTGGAGTGCAACAAATTGAAGACGTCTACAGTGAACAAACACTGTTAAGTCACGTGTGTTTGGTGGTTGTAATTTTTGTCTGTGTTAGCTTCGCTTTCCTTTAGTGGAGTCACTTCTTAAATAGCAGGCGAGATGAGACTTTTGCAGAAAGAGATGCATGGTTGTGTCTTTCTTACGAAGAAACATGCTAATTATTCTTCTCAGCTGCTCCCTTTCTTCCATCCAGTCTAACCCAATCATTTCCAAAACTCCCTGCATGTGGAAAATTAGCAGAAATAAGGGTTCATAGGTTAACCATCTCTCTCTGACATGCTAGTTTTCTGCATGCAAGTATTTTATGATTTGGGGAATATCTCCTCATACAATTTCCCCATATCCAGTCTGAACTGGGTATCACTCCCAGGGTAATGAGGCCATCTCACTGTTGGTTTGTTGTGGCTGTTTTTGAAAACATGGGATCACTTCTCAGTGAGAACAATACAGGAATTAAACCTGGACGTTCTGCTGAAGAGACGGTGTGGAAATGGATTGCCCGTATGGTCTTGAGGTTTGAGGATTGGACTGGGGACCTGCAGATCTCAGTTCAAGTCCCCATCAGCCATAAAGCTCACGGGGTGACTTTGAGCCATTCCCTCACTCTCAGCCCAACCTACCTCACAGGGTCGTTGTGAGGATAAAAATGGGGCCATGCAGAAGGTGAGCTTCAGAGTTCTGCAGAACCGTCGCTTTGCAAAGCCCAAATCCAGAACGGGCAGCATGTGTCCTAGGCAAGCGATTATAAGCAAAAGAAAAAGAGATCTAGCTTTTTAAAAAGGGACTGTGTCGTGTGTGTTGACGACGGAGGGCTCACCGTTCGCCACACATCCTGCGTTTCGTCCCTCACCCTCGTGCCGCGACCCCACGAATCGGTCTCAGCCAAGGAGTGAAAGGGGGACTTGATTTCACTTCACTTGATCGTTAAAATAGCGTTCAGGCCCGGCCGGCGGACTTGCAAGCATGGATGTCCACCCTTGACTAAGAGCCGACGTGAGTGCGTTGTCTCTCACAGTGCAAAGCGTGGCCGTGGGCAAAATCAGCTGTTGCCAGAGGAGGATGACAAAAGTGCGCTTTGTTGGATGGTCAGTCTTTCGACTCGGTCGCTGCATTTAGCAAAGGAGCCCAAAGAGAGCTGCTTAGAAGTGCTGGGTCTCTTCAGCCTGGAGAAGAGGAGACTCAGAGGGGATAAGTTGGCGACATACAGGTGTGTGAGGGGCTGTCACATGGAGATGGGGAGAGTACTGTTCTCCCCTGCAGAGGAAGGCAGGATGCGCTCCAACAGAGCCAAGCTCAGGGAACCAAGGTTCAGTTTGGATCCCATGAAGCACTTCCTGACAGTCAGGACCCCGAGGGCGTGGAATGGGCTTCCACGGGAGGTCGTTGAGGCCCCATCGGTGAGGGTGTTCAAAGACAGGCTGGACATGCACATGGTGGGCATGTCATGAGCGGAGCTGGCTGGTGCCGGAGGTCAGACTAGATGACCCAGGAGGCCCCTTCTGTCTCGCTCTGTTTCTATGTTTCTATATTCATTTAGGCTCCGATGTGGATCCCATGGAGTTCCATGAAGCTTAGGGAGGATGTTTAGGATTGCTGCGGGTGGGGGATTGTGGACCCTACCATGTGGATCCCACGCAGAGAGTTGGATGTCTCTTGCATCTCAGGATGGGAGCCAGTCTGGCACAGGGGTTAGTGTGTTGGACTCGGGTTGGGAAGGTCGCTCCGTAGTCTTCGATTGGCTGTGAGGCTCCCTGAGTGATTTGGGGCCAGTCTCAGGCACTCGGCCTCACCTACCTCGCAGGGTTGTTGTGAGGATGAGTACAGAGGAGAGGGAATTAGTTCCTTGGCTTCCTACCCATGTATTCATTAATAAATATTAATAAGGAAATATCCTAATTTGGGCTAGGCAAATAGACGGCCTTTTTTCTAACTACAACTCCAATATATTGTGTTCACTGTCACTGCCGTAGCTTATTTTCTATGAATTTCCAAGCTGATGTAGCAAAATATCAGTGTTCTGTTATGACAATATAAGACAAGCAATCAAGTTTTGCGGCTCATGCATTATCTGCACTTGCCTTTTCTCCTATTGCAGGGGACCTAAGCCTGACATGTAAACAGGCTGCATTTTGTCCTCACAACAACAACCCTGTGAGGTAAGTTAGGCTGAGTCTGTAACTAGGCCAAAGTCTCCCTGTGAGCTTCATGGTTATGTGGGAATGAAAACCCGGATCTGCCAGGTGTCCAGCCCAGCTCACTCACCAACACACTGCTAAGACCTCTTGTCAGTACTGCAGATGGGAGCAGGCAGGGGGCTGAGGCTTATAGTGAACAGCTCACCTAGGGCCACTTCAGTAAGTTCATGGCAGCAGGAAATTTTTAACAGAGAACTTCCTGCTATGCAGCTTTAGTCACTTAGTTACACCTGCTCTTCTCAGGACTGTGTAGCTGAGCTGAAATTTTCAAACGATTGCCAGAAACTGAGGGAAAATGTTGGCACAGATGTCCTGTGGGGAAGAAAATAAGACTGAAGATTTGTGACGGGAGAGCTGTGGAGGCAGGTGGCTCCAGCCAAGAGTGCAAATGGACGTGAAAACGTGTGATTTTTTTTTTTTTAAACTTGTCCCTGCAATTGAATCCCTTGGTCCATACAGAGGAATACAGAATTTTAATAAAACATAATAGCTCTCTAAATATTCATGAGCATCCTCAGATTTAAATCCTCCCACTGCGAAGAGGAGCCTCTGCCATTTGCTAATTTGGCGCCAACTGCCTTTAAACCATGAAAAGAAAATGGCTGGATAGGAAGGAAACCGGGGGAGCAATTTGAGCTTTGACGTTGCAGGACTGTGTCAAAAGCAGCTAGGGAGAACCTAGGCTTTACACACAGACACCCCACACAGACATCCCCCCAAATATGCCTGGGGCTGGAGGAATAGCTGGGGAGGAGCTGGAAAGCCGGAGCTTTCTTCTCTGCTTCAGTTCATCCACGTCTCAGAGATCCGCTGTTAATGTCCACACGCTTGAGCCCCTTCCAAGCGTCTCCTCAGGTCCCCCTTCCGCCGGAGCATTCAGCCAAGCATATGCTGCTTTCATTTACAGAAAATAAAAACCGCTTCGCTTTGCCATGCGTTTGGTGACTCCCGACCTCTTTTGGTCAGCGGCCGAAATGATCGCAGAAATGGCTGGGGATGATAGGTGTTGTAGTTCACACACTCTGGGGCGCTCCAGGTAGGGGGAGGCCTCTTGACCATGCACCTGCGCCCAGCATGGTTTAGATCGGCTTGCTTCCTTCAACTCGTTTATCGCTCTGCTCGTTTTGGAGAGGTGGGCAGGGGTTGGGTGTTAAAAACATCAGTGCCCACCTGCATACCAAAATGGAACAGTCCATCAGAGCACTCCCCCCCCCGCCAGGTTTACCATTTGGTATTGCTGTGTGCGGTGACTAGTCCCTATGCAACACTAAGCCAGGAGCAGGCAAATTCAGGCAGGAAGCGCGATCTGGACAGCGATAGGAGCCGTGACCAGGGGAAACGGCCACAAATTGGTGCCGTTTTGAATATTCCTCCTCCAGCTTCTTCCAGACCTGCTGGATCCCGGCCTCATGCACGGATGTTGCCTGAACGATCGGCACATGCCCGTGAGCCCAGGAAAGAGAAGGAACGAGAGCGAAATCATGGGCAGCCACTGTGGCGTAGTGGGTCAGGGCACAGCACTGGGACTCTGGCGATCCAGGCTGAGCCCAGCCTACCTCACAGGGTTGTTGTTGTGGGGGAAAGCTTGAGAACAGCAGGAGGAGGAGGAGGGAAGCCACTTTGCATCTCTTGTAAGGAAAAAGTGGGATATACATCTAGCAAAGACATAAATAAAGGCCCGGGTAAAGCAGGAGGTGCTTTTGCTTCTGTGTTTTCTGCTCCGGGGATTTGGCACGCCAGTTGCGAGACAGGATGATGGACCTTTGGTCTGGCCCAGCAGGGTTGTTCCGAAGTCCTTCCGCATCGGAGCGCTGATGCAGTGCCCTGCCCTCCCGGGCTCAGACACCCCGGGCATCCTACTGTAAGACGAGACGGTCCAGGTGTTCTCCAGCTCACCCAGTGGCCACCTGGCTGCCTCCGGAACCTGCAAGCGGGACCGGAGCCCCCCAGCACCCTCCCCACCCACACGCCCCGGCAAGGGTGGTGCACAGGCCTGCTGGCCGAGGTCGCACATAGCCACTGTGTCTAGTAGCCGCGGGCAGCCTAACCCTCCAGGGTGAAGCCTGTGGGGCAGAAGTGACTTCCTGGGGGTCGCGTCCAGGATCTGCCTCCTGCAAGCAGAGGGACCCCGCTCGTGGAAGGCTCTCCACCCAGCTGGGGGGACGGGAATCTCCTTCCCCATTGATCAGGGTCTCCTGGTGGTCAGGGCTCTCAGAGGACCTAGCAGGATTGCTGTAGGAAGGCGAGACGATCCCCTTCCACCCATGCAGATGACATGTCTGCATCCAACCCATAACCTTCCGCTGGGGGAACTTCATCGGAAGGTAAGGCTTGTCTTCCTGGAGCCAGCCAAGTTAAGCTAGGCCAGCATGGTGTTTATGCAATGGTCCGTCAGCAGCCTGCAGGATCCCGCAAGCAGGATACGAGTACAGTGGCACCCTCCTGCCCATGTTCCCCAGCAACGGGTGTACGCAGGCATGTACGAAAACATCAGATGTCTCAAAAGGAGCCACGGCAAATTCAAGGAGGAGAAGGCCTCCATGGCTTCTAGTCCTGATGGCTGTGTGCCACCCTTGGGATCAGAGGCCATGAGCCTGTGCATACCACTTGCTGGGGAACATGGGTGGGAGGGCGCAGTCACTCTTGTGTCCTGCTGGTGGGTTTTCTGTGGACTGCTGCTTAACTGCTGCGTGGACCGAATGCAGAGCAAGGGTGGGACCTTTCACCGCAGTTCCTTGATACTGCCCCTTTTTCTTGCAAGCTGCATTGGAGAGCAGGGGGTGCGGTTTATTTCGGTTTTTGTTTTCGCTTCAGCCATAGGAACATAAAAATGGAAGTGTCATCTTGACAAGAGAAAATAGATTGTTTCTAAGAACTCTCGGTCAGGAAATGGCTGTATCTACTTAACCCCAGTTACGTTCTGAGTTTCATAAAATATAAAGGACCAGCCCATCGTTTTCCACAGTCTCGAAGCCCGAAACATTTTCTTTTATGACTCCCGTTTGTTTTATTCTATTGCATTGCTTTCTTTTGTAATTTATACTTGTTATTCAGCTTTAGCCATTGTTTCAAATAAATCTACTCGCACGTGAGGCATGAGGAGTTGATCACAAAGGCAAAACAAAAACATGCACAAGAAAAATAATGACAACATGGCACTTTTAAAAAACTTTAAAATATATGGGTCATTGAAGTAGCTCCTCTTTGAGGTCTCTCTGTGGATGTACATTTCTTTGGGGCAAAGAGAGGTCCCCGCTTATGGTAGGGTGGGGGATAAGGAGAAACCCCTGAACCTTGGCTAGCGCTCCTCCCAAAGCAAGGTCCAAAGTCCCAAAGCAGGGAGGTTCGGAAGAGCAAGGCTGGCAGAAGTCGAGAAGCATCGTTGTTCTGGAACCTGTGCCTGGGACGGAAAGCTTTTCAGAAATCGGAGCCCTGCCAGGAGATGGCCAGAAGTCTGTCAGGACCATCAGGACCACCGGTGGACCACCGGACCACCTGCAGCAGAGCCTGGCTGCAAGTCTGTCTTTACTCACAAGGAGTCCTTATCCCTCCGGTGGGCCCTGATGGACCTCACAGCCCAGGACCCCTCGATGTGCCTCAAGGAACAGTGAGCACTTGACAGTAACGTGGACGATTCTTGATGACCCGTGGTCAGGAAATGTGGCCGTCATTAGCTGGTCCTCCAGGCTGCTTGTCTCAGAGTTTTCCAGGCCATTCAGAGGGGTGTGACAGGGCCTGACCCCATTCCGGCCTGGGGAGCAGAGAGGGACATAGAAACAGAGCGAGTCGGAAGGGACCTCCTGGGCCATCTAGTCTGACCTCCAGCACCAGCCGGCTCCGCTCACAACATGCCCACCATGTGCATGTTTCTTCTAGGCACGCAAGGACTCAGCCAGACTTGAGCATGGGGACAAGTCCGGTGAGCATCCAGCCCGATCGTCACAACCCAAAGCCAGGGCCCACGACATGAGCCAGTGCATTCGCACGAGCTTCAACCCCCTCCCAGGCACTGTGCAAACACTGCAAGAAATCCTGTTTGGCAGGGGAGTCACAGCTTGAGCCCTTCGGGCCCTGCGACATCTGTGGAGCTTGCAATCCATGCGCAGATTGGCTTGCAAGCAGATGCTCCCAGAACAAGCACCTGCCGTTCCAAGGAGCAACCATGCATCTGACTTTCCTGCCCTAGGGAGTGTCTAAAACTGATCCCCCAGCTTTGAAATTAAAATGTGATCATCCTCCGGAGGGGAGGGACAGCACCCAGGAAATTCCTGGGCAGCAGCAAGATTCTAGTATTTCTCGAAAGACTCCATTTGCTCCACACAAAACAGTGTTACGTAACTCCTTGCCCAAACCCGTTTCCCCTCCTGTGTGAAGCCATTGTTTTGTGCCAGGAATAGCGCTGCCTTCTCACAGATGGTGTGGGCATCTTGGCTCCTTTTCTGAGAAACCGAAACGAGGAGACGTCTCCGTTTTGGAGATTCTGCAAAGAGCTGGCTGCAGACCAAGAAGTCTCTAAATCCGTTTCACATCCTGAAAACTCTGAATAAGTTGCTAGTCCCTGGTTTGCAAGCCTGGGATTTTAACCATGAGGAACTTCATTGACCTCAGGGGCTGGGAGGAAAACCCTTTTTCCTTCTCTTAGGAGAAGAAATGTGGTCAGTCTTGCTGGATCAAACCAGCTGTCATGAACCTTGGCTTCTTAGCTGAGAAAGTGTCCGCGTTTTGAAGAGTTCAGAACAAGCTGGCTTTGAACTCAGATTGTGTAAACTGTCCAGAGAGCTTTGGCTTTGTGTGTGTGTGTGGGGGGGGGGGGCGGGGGGATAGAAATGAAAATACTACTAACAGCAATGACAACAACACGTTAAATAATGTCTCTAAATGTGTTTCACATTGCGATAGCACCACATAAGGAGTTGGTAGCCCCTGATTTGCAAACATGGATCTCATGGCCAGGGGAATTTTGCTACAGCTCCTCGGAGGAGTCTTGTCCTCAACATCAGAACAGTTTTGCAGGATCGGACCCATCATCCACCTCGGCTAGCAATTTTTCACAGCAACCCACCTGTCGCCTCCAAAAAGCACAGAAGCAAGACTTGGGTGCAAGAGCCTTTCCTCTCATTGCTCCCAGCAGCTGGTGTCCCTGGTGCAGTGGGGCGTTTTGCAGTCCGGGTGCAAGTCATGGCTGTGGGCCATGCCTATACCCTCCCCACCTCCTCCACCACCAGGAAGATCTGAAGCATCAAGCATCAAGCCTTCCTTGCCCAGGCAAAAGCAAGCCACCCCAAAATAAGTTGCATTCCCACAAGCATACCTCGCAACGGTATATTATGGCTGGGGAAAAGGAATTCTCCGTCTGTGCCCCACCTGACTGCACGGGGGTTGCAGACACGTTTTGAGGACGCAGAAAGGTCTGTGCACTCTGGCGGAGGACGTTCCCCTAACCTGCCCAGATAGCTTGGTCAAATGATGATAAAATCATGATGGTTCCACTCCTCAAGAAGTCCTGTGCCTTGCCCGGCTCCACTACAACATGGGTTGTTTTTCAGGGGCGCACTACCTGGAAATGGAGGCTTACGGGATTGGCTGGAAAGCCTTCTGCTCAGGTCAAATTTGGCCTTTGGCAGGCCTCTCTCTAATGAAAGGGTGGGTGACCTTTCTAACGGTAGGAGAGTCCATTCAGACATTCACATCGACTGTCACTCAGAGGCTGGGTTCAGACAACCTAACAAGCCATGGTGGTTTTTTACCATTGTACCATGGTTGGTCTGTTGGGTTGTCTGAACCCAGTCGTGTCATTTTAGCATGGTAAATTTAGCCTTGGGAAACCACCATAAGAAACAACAGTTTGTTCTATAGGTTCTCTGTGCCTCCATAGTTTCCATGGTCCTGGTACAGAGCTACCACAGAGCCCCCTGGAAGGAGTGGCAGCTGGAGGAGCCACTCCAGCCTCGCACTGTCTATATACAGACCAATGAGGAAAAAGCGGGCAACATAGCCAGGAGACAATGCACCCTGGGATTGAATTTCAGGTGCAGGGAGGATGGAAGCCATGGTAACATAGAAACCCATTGATCACCTGTAGGTATATCATGGTCAAAAAGCATAAAGCATGGTGACCACACAGAGCTGCTTGCTGTGTCGTGTGAACCCAGCCAATATGGCAGCCTGCAAGGTCCGAGCTTGTGAACCTTCCCCGTGATGAAAGAGCAAAGCTGACTGAAGATTAACTCATGATACTGGAGGAAGTATCAGAGAAATGTCTACATTGTTCTTGTTTTTCTCATTCTTTTCTGCCAAGGTTCCCTGCTTGTAATTTGCTGTGGAGAAGGCAGGCAGAAATCCACATGGAGGGGTCTCTCCATGCTCACCCCATGGAAATGCAGCAGTGCTAGAAAGCAGGACCTGCCCAAATTCTGCCTTGTTACTCCATTACCGTGGGTGCTGCAAGGAGAAAGGTCCTGGTTCTTTAAAAGTTGAGCACCTCCATTCCCCTTCTGACAGCCCCACTCATCTGATAACAAATCCTCCATTGTTCGGAGAATAGGCTCTATTAATACGGTGGCTGCTGTAAATCTCTCTTACATGTATCGCTGACATAATTTTCTCCTGTTTATGAGATCAAACCTTGAAAAAGCAGCATCCTGGCTTCAGTTTAACTTCGTTTACAAGCTCGGGGTCAAGCTATGGCAGGAGAGAATGGAAGGAAGATTGACACAGCTTGTGACTCCACAGTTGGCAGACTGCGGCAGAAATCCAGTCGGGTACCTTGGAAGTTCTGTGCGTGTTTGTCTTTCAAAACAGCAAGCCTGGGCATATAGCAACGGAGCAAGCAGTCATGATGGGAAGGCACGGGGAGAAACGTCAGCAGCCTCAGGTGCAAGGAAAGGAGCAGGTCACAGGTCACTTCTTAGTGTTTTTCTACTCCAGGCATGGCCTCCAACCAGGTGCCCCAAGACATTTTGGACTCCAACCCCCATCAGTCCCAAGCAGTATGGCCAGTGGTCAGATGTGCTCAGAGTTGCAGCGCAAGGCATCTGGAGGGTTCAGTTTCAGAAAGGCTGCACTAAAGCAACCTGCCACGTTCTGGAGGTTGAACTCGATGGCCCTTGTGTTTTTCTTAGTGGGGCTTTTGTTGGCTCTTATCTCCTTTTCCTCTTTGGCTTTTATCCTGGGACATCATGGCTGGCTGTTCCCATTTTTTTTAAAGGGAAGTAATTGCCATTGACTAAATCAAAGCCGGTTTTCAAAGGCAGCATGCCAGTTCTTCATCTTCTGTCTGGTGACTTTCTGGAAAACTTGGCGATGTTTGACCATCCTCAGATAATAGGTAGTAAACTGACCAACCGAGGAACTGGGCAGGAGATGGTCTTGCCCCATCCTGCTGGAGCATCCTGTGGGCAGCTGGTTTGCCACTGTGTGTACATTCTGCAGGACTGGAGAGGCCTTTGGTCTGATGCAGCGTGGCTTTTCTTACAGTAAAGCAAGGAGCAGGATGGACTGAGCCACAATCATGGAGGCTGGAGCTCACTAGCCCAGGGAGAGCTTTCTGCTTAAGGAGGACTCAGCCGGCATGGAAGGCCCCTTCCTGCCCAGAAGAAGCCAGTGGCCAGCCAACGGGGCCCCGGGGCCAGAAGACAGTTCCTGGGGAAAGCTGCCACTGCAGTCGAGGGCTGCCCCACGCAGAATCCATGTCACTTATGCCATGGATTTATAAACTACACTTTTTGATCCTTCTGTTGTTGGAACCGTAATAACCACAGCGCATTTCTTTGAAATGATGGTGATGATCGTTATATGGAATCATGGGGCGTGTGGCGGCAATGGAGAAGGGGAAGGGGAAGAAGAAGGGGAAGGGGAAGGGGAAGATCTGTATGCTTCCCCTATCTCGTGTGCGTGCCTATACAAAGGCACACACTCAAGCTCCCTGTCCTACTTAAGCATCTGACCCAGTTAAGAGAGCTGCGGGAAGTGTAGGATGTGAAGGGCTGGCAACTCTGCTTGCTTTATGCTCCTCTGCAGAAAAGGGGACGCTTTCTCAAATAAAAATAATTCACAGAGCGATCCCATGGCCTTCAGAGAGCAACTAGAGGGCCACGGGATTTCTCAGTGCCCCAAATCCCATGCAGAAAACAGCTCCAAGGCCAGAGCTGGGACTAGGTGCTCACAGCGCCCCCGGCCCCACCACTGGGGGAGAAAGACCCACACCAGGTGCCCCTCTGAGTTCAGCAGCGCAACCCAGAGAGGAGGTTGAGCAGGTGCTCTGGTGTGGGGGAGCAGGTAAGGGTGGGGCAAGCCCTGTTGGGATTTGCAGCTCTATGTTTGCACAGCCCCTGCGGTGCAGGCCAAGCTGAGAGGGGCATCCACAAATCCTCCCAGACCCCCAGTTGTGCGACCAACAGCCTTCCCCATCAGAGGGACCCCGCTGCTCCCGGATGCAAACCAGGGGTGTCGCTAGCAGGCAAGCAGGGTGCCATTCCAGGGGACCCAGCCACCAGCTTTCTTCCACCTCCAGTGCAATCTCTGGCAGCCGCACCAGGCGGGGAAGAGGGGAGCTGCTCGCCTAATGTGAGGGGCTTGATTCCGGGTGAGCACCCCAAACGCTGGGCACACTGAAACACCGATTCAGGTTGGACCAGAGCCTGGGGAGCCAAGCCCAGGGAGCCTGATGGATTCCCACCTGCAAACAGATTCCTTGCACAACCCCACAGGCAGGTGCTGCTCAGGTAGCACTTCTCCTGCTATGGCCTTCGCCTTTTTTAATCCCTCTCTGGACAGCCAAGATTAGTCTCTAACCGTTCTGCTTCTGTGGTTCTTCGGCCCCGCATAGGAGTCCTGCAGTCTGCTGAGCTCAGTGAGTTGCACCCGTATTGCACGCCGAAATAATAACAATTAAAAAAACCAAAAAACTAGAAGGGGAATAAATGGAGAGTGGGAGCAGCTCAGAAGTAAACAACCCTGTTTTCCTTTGTCTTGACTCTTGAAAAAGATGGTGTCCAGATTGCATAACTTGTGACTTCCTCAAATTAAAGGTTTGCCAAACCTTTCGCTGTTGCTGCCTCCCCATCTCACGAGGCGGCTTTCCAGGCCAAGTCTGGCTGCAAGCACAGCCTCTGTTTTATCTGGATTAAGCTTCCCATCGCTAGCACGTAGGAGACTCATTGGCACGTTCAGGCATCCTGCCCCTGGATCTGAAGAAACAGAAAAATCAAGCTGAATCCCAGCTGCATCGTTACTCTCAGAATCAGTTGAGATTATTTATTTATTGCATTTTTAAACTGCCCCTTGCCCACAGGGCTCTGTGGACAGTGTGCAATATAAAACAGAATTAATAACCAATAAAAACAATTAGAGAAAGAATACACAACTTGGCAATTCAACAAGGCTGTAACAAACCTAATACAATTTATAGCACAGTAGCAACTTGAAAACAAATATCTGTAAGCCAACATCCAATCAATCTTAATTGAAGATTTTAAAGTCAGGGCAGGAACACATGGAGAAAGGGTGTTTCCTTAAGTCACCTGGTCCAAGCTGTTTAAAGCTTTAAATGTTAGTGTCAGGGCTTTGATCTGGGTCTGGAAGTTTTAAGAATGGAACACTGTGCATACCTGCCCAGAAGTAAACCCACTCAGTTTCGGCAGCCTCGTACTTCCCGGTGGGTGGGTATCTTATCATTCCAAGCTAGCATCACTAATGGCGACCTTGCCCAGCTTTTCAGGTGAAGATGGGCAAACAGAGAAAGTCGGGCTCTGGCTGATCTTGGTCTAGAAATCTTCCCCCTCCCCAGATAAATCCTGGAGCTGACCCCCTGTTTTGGGACATACAGTCTGGAAGACGTGTTTCGTTTGAGCTTGGCAGACGTGCAGTGCCTCCAAACTGACAATCAGAAATGTCCCTTTCCAGAAAAGTGTGCAAGATCATCGTGTACATTGAACATCCAGTTCAGTGCCTTTGTAGCAATAGAATGATTTGCATAAATAGGATCTTCCTTGCAAATGCAGCCTAAAATGTTTTAATTTTTAAATATATTTAAATTTTTAGCCACCTAGAAGTCCCAGTCTCTGGGAATAGGCAGGATATACATAAATATAAAAATAAAGAGTGTAATGGGTGCATGTAATATTGCATTTACAAGTTCATCGTGTAACCCTGAGAACAGTATATTCCCTCTGTAAATATTCTTGTCAGTTTCATCCTCTCACTACTTTATCATTAGCTTGCCATGTTCCCTGCTTCCCAAAGACCTTGTCGCTGTCAATCTGTCTAGTTCGGAATCCATACTTTGTTCTTCCACTAGGGTCACATGCTTTGCACACCCAATAGACACATTTTTAAATTATTATGTTCAGTTATTATTTTTCTGTACCCGTGATCTGTGCGAATGCTATCACGGATCTCTACTCTCTCCCTTCCCACCAATATCATGCGCACAGGCTCCGATTTATTTCAGTAAAGTATTTGTTCTGAAAAATAACATATTTTTTGCTCTATAAGACTCACTTTTCCCCCCCTCAAAACTAAGGGGAAATGTCTGTGCGTCTTATAGAGCGCATATGTGTGTGCAGCAAGTCTGTCAGATGTGCAGCCCATGGGGAAGTGATGGGGAATGTGCCTGTGATGATGTGCCCCTTTGAGTCAGAATATTTTTTTTCTTGTTTTCCTCCTCTAAAAACTAGGTGCGTCTTATGGTCAGGCGCGTCTTATAGAGCAAAAAATACAATACAGTACTTTGTATTCACTTACTTATGCTTACATTGCTGGGTGGATTTGTTTTCTTACTGGCGAGGTACCTGGCAAAAGGACAGCCTGCTCAGGTCAAGTCGGCCCTGGGAAACTCTCAAATGTGAGCAAGTCTGAGAACGAAGCCAATCCAGGGCTCTGCCGTTAGCACAACTTCATTGAGCTTTTAAAAACCTCATGCAGTAGTAGTCTGTGTGTCAGTGCAACCTAATGCGGGTCAAGTTACTATCAACTTGGGGGAAACGGAGTGGAATCAGGAAAGTCAGGTTTGGAATTCCATCAGTTTCACCCCCCAAATGGATTCCCCACAGATCCCTCCAGTGCCGTCTGTTCAGTTACTTTGCTAATGGAAGCAAACTAGGAAGGAACTCGGTCATTATTTAGATCAGCTGAATCTTTTTTTGCCCGGGGAGGGACTCACTTCCTCTAGGTACCCACTCGCCAGTGCTGTTGAGATTTCGTTCGCTCCGATAAGGAAGGATCGTGGGAGGAAGCTCCAGCTCACGGTCTTCGCATCTCCAAGAATCTAGTCCATTCTTCTGAGAAACAGCATTCAAAACACCATGATTGGGGAAGCGAATGCATTCGTCACTCTGTCTGGACCTTTATTAGCTCCGGAGCCTGGCAGAACCAATGCAAGTTCCTTGATCGGAGAAATGTTTTGGGCACACCCGAAAGAAAGCAATTCTCTCCGATGCAAGAGCTCTTTACAGGGTAAAATCTGAGCAAAACCTGCCATTGAGGCATGCATTCTCCTTGGAGTTGTGGATGGAACCCGTGTATTTAAGCAAAGTAGAGAGTTTCCTTCTTAACCATGACTTTGGTTCTTCCCACCTGAATCGTTTGCAATTAGTGTTGTACATTTTCTGTTGGTTGGTTTGTTTGTTTTTGCTCAGGGAACATTGGAGCGAGCACCACTCACAACCCCAAATACAAACACAAATGAATTTTCAGAAAAGAATGTGAACAAGTGTCCCAAGAGGCAAGCCCATTCGGAATATACACATTGTTGAAAATGTGTATTTTAAAATAGGACATTTTTTCTGCTTTTAAGGAATGGCTGGTGACAGTCACAATTTGGAGCATATTTTGAAAAATGAGCATCCTTCCCCATCAAAAATGCAGATTTTTTTTTTTACCTGTTCAAAGGCCGGGGAGCATGAAAGAGACTCCACGGGTCAAGGAAGAATTTGGAGACCCTTGATAACTCAAATATTGTGCGCTCTCCCATTGCTAGGTGCAGTGGCATGGAACTGCAAACAACTTTAAAGGGTCCAAATTCCACGTAATCTCCTTAAAGAAACAAAGATATGGCAAACAACTGAATTGCACATGTGTGTGTTTTACATTGCTGTATAAGCGCAAGCCACAACATCAGTGACCCTTAGGTTCATGGGTGCGGTTACATGTTAGCTGGATAGAAGGTCTACACACCTCCAGAGTTGAACTCCCTTCTCAGGTGCACCGAAGTAGTAATCGCTCCTTCCAGCTTCGCACTTAATCCGGCAACAGGAGAGCTTTGTTTTCTGCTGAGTTTTCCTTCTGCCAGTTGGCTTCTTGTAGGCAATCTACGCAAAGGAGATGCACCCAAACTCAGAACAGGAAGCAATTGACGCTACGCCCCGGTGTTCGGATTATCAGACAATAAATAGGGATGAACCAGATGGTGGCTGAGAAGGTGAAGCATCTCTAGATGGCAAGGAAGCCTTCAGATCACGCAAGATGTCCAGGGCCTCCTGCCTTCTGTGCAGCAAAGTTCAGCCCCCCCCCCTCCCCGAGGAGTCCTTTGCACCCTCCCCACCATTCCTGGGGACGGACAGCGTTCTGATGGTCGTCCTTTCTTATCCATCTGCAGGTGTGCATTTTTGGGCATGGTTTTGGAAGCGGTCCAAGCACTAACAGGATTGTAGGCCAGTGGCAGCCATGCGAACAAGGCATGCCTTCCCCTGAAATATCCATGAAGAGAACCCATGTTTTGTTGTCGGGTTGTTCGCCATGATGTGTCATCACAACCGGGTTGATAAGCCATGTTCCAACAACATGGGTTCTCATGTTGTCTGAACCCCCTCCGGTGTAGGCCCCAGTCCAACTCTAGCCTCACTCCCAAAATGCATTTCAGGTGGTGCCAGGATGCAAAGGCACATGTGCAGAATGGCGCGGCTAGAAAGGGGCAGAGTAGAGCTGGGACAGCGCCAGGGAGGGGTTTGGCCTGGAAGGGGCTGAAGGCCTGGACTGAGAGACCCCGAGGGCCACGTGTGACCTACAAGTTTCCTGCCTTGGTCCTAGATCAAAGATGTCAAAACTCAAGCCAGGGCCGGCAGGGATTTCCCGAATCCCTCCCCCATTCCTAAAGGTTGAGATCCCTATGCTGCTCCTGGGAATACCAAAACAAAACCATTAGGTATTTTGGGATATTGTAGTCCCACTCTTTTGCTTTCGGCTTCACACACCACTGGAGTCCCCCCCTCCGCCGCCCCCAATTTTCCACAGAATGGAATTTGGCTCTCTCTCAGGCCAAACATGTTCACATAGCTCATTCCTGAACTTTTCCTGTGTTTATTGGACCTACTAGAACTTTGTTGTTTGTGTCGCTGTTGTTTCCTGCACTTTTTAAATGCCTGGTTTTTATGGCTGCGTGTTTTCTTTTTCTGTGGTTTTTTGCTATCCTGAGAAGGACAAACGTTGAGTTTATATATATATAATTAAAATTTTAAACTAATGCTAAAAACATCAAACATCACATACATTGGATTTACTGGGTCAACCCCCTACTACATATTTTTTAACATCCTGTAATCAAATTCAAATCAATTTATAATAATTTGAAAACATCTCTAAGTTTACGCCAAGTCCCGTTTCTCCAGCCAGTTATAGAAAAAGTCCCAAGTTTGATAGAAGTCAGTATCCTCTTTCTCCTTCAATGATAAAGTCAATCTGTCCATTTCTGCACAGTCCAAGATCTTTCTTACAATCAATCCATCGGTGGGCAGCTCCTCACTTTTCCAATATTGAGCAAATGCAATCCTTGCTGCTGTGATTAGATGCAACATCAAATACATTTCCTGTCTGTTAACCTCTTCCGGTATAATGCTTAACAAGAAAACTTCAGGTTTAAAAGCACAGGGTTTTTGTAATATTTCCTCCATCCATCTATGTATTTTAATCCAATACTTTTTTGCATTATCACAAGTCCACCACATATGATAGAAAGTACCCACTTTATGTTTACATTTCCAATATTTGGAAACATCTTAGCTCATCGGCTTGGTGACAAACACCATCTATAGAACATTTTATATAAATTTTCTTTATACAAAGTTGCTAATGTTACCTTAATATTTCTTTCCCATAGTTTTTGCCACTTTTCTAGCTCAACATTAAATCCGAAGTGTTGTGCCCATGTTATCATAGTTTCCTTAACCTGTTCTCCTTCCATTTTCCTGTCAAGTAAAAAGTCATATAATCTTTTAATAATTTTCTCATCTGTCTGAGAAGGACAAACGTTGGTTTTTAAACTGCCAATGGAAGAAAACCTTTCCCCTCTCTTACTCTCCTGTAGGTATCGGGCACCCCTCCCGAATGCTTCATCATGCTGGCCATTGAATCTGAGCGGAATGAATGCCTGCAGACCCTCAATTCGGATAACCAGACCTCAGGTAAGAAGAAGAAAAGCACCTGTCTCCTTCTGCTTGGTGTGCCTCGATTCCCCCCTTGATCGTGGTGTATTCCAAGTGTTGGTTCACTGTAAACCAAGAGTGCAGAATCACTATCAGCCCAGGGTCAAATTCTAGCTTTGGGGCAGGTCTAAAAACACCATACCAGCATGCTTTAGTTCGGAAGTCTTCCTTGCAGGAACTGAGGCACAGGGCGAGCATTTTGGCCTCCTTTTGCAGGGTGGGGGAGACCACACAGAACCCGAGAAAGCACCAGAGTGATTGGAAATTGGGGTGAGGCCAGGGCATGGGTTCCCTGCGATCCCAGAGGGCCACATACGTCCCAATACCCAGAGAGCAGCTTCAAAGGCAAGGCATGCTGTGGAGCTCAAAGAGGTTTGGTTCGACAGGAGGTTGGATTGTTCTGAAACAGGAATTCATTTCTGGGTTCCTGTGACCTGTTGCCTCCGGGGTACCTAAAGCTTTAGACGCATTAGAAGGATGCGATTGTGATTGACCTGACCGGCTTCGTGCAGAACAAGCTGATCTGATGTTGTGCAACCCCGACCCTCTGAGTGGGAAGATGCTCTGAGGTGTGATGCCTGCTCCAGGTGTTGTCTCCTGTGGAAGGACGTTGCGGGAGGCTTGCTGGATTTGAGTTTATTTGAGCATAGTTGGAGGCATGTCTTAAGGACATCCAAGGACCGCTGCTCCCGGGCCAGAGAATGTCCAGGCAATGCTCTTCGCTTCCATTGCATGATCCCAACCGGAATTCTATCCTCAACCTGGCAGAAGTGGGTAGAGATCCTCCTTGCCCCTCTGCAAAGGACTTAATTCCTTCCCATAGAAACACATTCCCTGCTGTTTCCTTAACAAAACTTGTGCCTGGCCAGCAAGTTGGTCCACCTTTATAGAGCCAAGGGTCCCATTAAATTTCTTGATGCCCAGGGCCCTAATCCTATAACTGTATTTTATGCTTAAGAGCCAAACCAGAAGCAGGGAAAGCCATCTCCCTGCCCTATTATATTTGGGGAGACTTTAAAAGTTCGAGAGGGTAGAATTTCGGTCTGGATTATCTGCACCCACGTGACTAAACGGTTCACTCCAGTACCATCCTGCTTGTGAGGCCCCACAGGGGATATATCCATGTGGGATGCACCTGAAGCAGTGCGGTATAGTGGTCAGAGTGTTGGGCTGGGATTTCGGGGAACTATTCCTCACTCAGCCATTTAACTCACTGGGTGACAGCACCAATCACTGACTCTTTGTCTGACCTATCTCACAAGGTTGTTGTGAGGATAAATAGAGAAACATGAAGATCATGCAGCATTGGCCCACAATAAGAAAGACGGTGGGGTTTAAATGTATTAGTATCAGCAGGAACAGCAGCAAAATACAGCAAAAACAGCAGCAAAATTTCGGCGTTGCAGAAATCTCGACTAGATTTCTGCAACACCCTCTACGTAGGGCTGCCCTTGAAGACGGTCCGGATACTTCAGTTGGTGCAAAACAGAGCTGCCAGGGTGCTGACAGGGACTGGGCGTTATTCTCACATAGCCCCAGTCCTCCATCAGCTCCACTGGCTTCCCATTGAAGTCCGGGCCCAATTCAAGGTGTTGGTTATGACCTATAAAGCCCTAAACGGCTTGGGACCTGGATACCTAATGGACCGCTTACGCCCCTACATGCCCTCCCGCCCTCTAAGATCTGCAACATCGGCCCTCCTCCGGGAACCCTCAGTGAGGGAGATCAAGTGGGTAAGCACCCGGAGAAGGGCTTTTTCAGTGGTGGCGCCCCAATTATGGAATGCGCTCCCTGGAGAGGTTCGCCTGGCGCCATCGTTATCTGTTTTTTGGCGCCAGGCGAAGACCTTTTTATTTAAGTTGTATTTTAATTGTTAGTTGTTTATTTGGTTTATGGTTCTGTATTTATGTGTTTATGTCTTGTTAGTTGATGCCCTGTTTATTTAAAGTTAATTTAGGTTTATTAAATTTGTTGTTTGGGTTTATTGTTTATGATTGTATTTTAGGTTGGCCGACATGCACCGGGGGGTGGGAGGTTAAATAGTTAGGATTTTAGTTGTAATTGTATGACTGTTTTATATTGTTGTAAGCCGCCCCGAGGCTTTGTTGCGATAAGGCGGCATATAAATGTTTTAATTAATAAATAAATAATAAAATAGAGGCTGCTTATGATACTAGAGGCCGCATATAACTATGAGGACTAGTAGCAACTGATCACTTTATCCTCCAGGAATTTGTCCAATCCACTTTTAAAGCCATTCCAGCTGGTGGTCACTCCTACATCTATCTTTTGGTGGCAAATGGGCACTCCATGAAGCAGCCCTTCCTTTTGCCTGTCCTGAATCTCCCATCAAAAAGCCCCATGCGATGACCCTGGGCTCTAGCGCAGTGAAACAGAACGTTCTGTGCACTTCTGTGTTATTCCAGACCAAGCGATGCCAGCTTTTTCGCCTTCCCCTCACCGGAATTACTTGATCTTTTGGGCTGTCCTTCTCTGTGCTCTTTCCATTTCTGCAATGTCCTTTTTTTCTGGTGCAACAACCAGAACATAATATTCTAAGGGTGTTTGCATTGTACATTTGCACAAGGGGAAGGTGGCTATGGGAGTTTGGTTCTCAAGGCCTTTCCTGATTATGCCAAACGTGGAATTTGTCTTTTTCAGTGCAGTGGCAAACCTCCTTAAGCTGTTGCCGGGATCTGAAGGGCTGCCTTAGATCCCATCCGCGTATAAGCGAAGTCTTGCTTTCATTTGCCCTAACGTGCATCGCTTTACACTTGCTTGCATCAAGGCACCTTCCTCGTTCTGGTGACTGTTCTCCTTGTTTGGAGGGACCTTTGCAATCACGGCTTGTTTAGCCTCCCTAAATAATCCGGGATCATCGGCAAACTTGGCCCCGTCGCTGCTTCTTTCAAATTCTAGTTCTTTTATCACATTCTCGGTAAGAATGGATGACACTTTTGAGCACATTGTAAAATCCAGATGGTTCTGATTTCCGGGCAAAGAGCCAAGCCCCCTACAGTGGCTTAGCCAGGTATGTTTAACTTACCCTCTGATGCCTCTTTTGAGTCACCAAACTAGTTCTGTGTGTGTGTGTGTGTGTGTGTGTGTGTGCTTAAAAGAGGCTTAAAAATGTACACAGAACAGACAAATAGCACCGTGGCTTGGAATCCGCTGGCAAGGAATTATTCCTGTCTTAGCAAGTTCCTTTTAACTTGTTCAGAGCCTGAAGCAACTTGTGAATTTAGCAGCCTGATAAGGTCTGGATGGACAGCTTGCCTGCAGCCCAAGTTTTTGTTATGATTATTAAATAGTAATAATAATTAATAATAATAAAGTATTAATATAATTACTATCAATGATATTAATAATAATTAATTATAATAATTAATGTGGCACTTCCCACTGCACAAAACGCTCCTGAAGCAAGCTATTGGCCACTCCCAGAGACTCTGCCGTTTTGGAAGAGGCACAATTGAAATGTTACCACATTTTCCCTTCAGTTGTCATGAGTTGCAAATGTTGCAACAGTGGTGCCCACACATGTCTGCCCGACATGTGGCAGAACACTCCGTGCCCATATCGGCCTTACCAGCCACCTGCGGACACACCGTGGTCAGCTCACAACCCGTTAGATGTCAAGGTCCTCATCGAAAACGATGGATGAACGTCGTCGTCGTCATCATCCTATCATCCTGCAAGAGCAAGCGTTGCATTGCATGGGTTCTGCGCGGACCAGGGTGGAGGCAGCCGCTGGGCAGGCAAAGTGCTGGGCCCAGGGCCCGGGTGTAGGGCTGGGCTGGGCTCCGCAACTCCGTAGGGCTGGAGGCCGGCAGTGTGGCCAACGGTCCCAGGTGGAAAACAGGGCAGCAGGCAGGCCAATATCACACGAGAGCAAGAGCGCAGTCCAGAAACAGTCCGGTGGTCAAACGCCGGGGAAGCAGCCGCATAAAGGAGGTCAGGGTGGAGCAGGCCAGCTGGAGCAGGGCAAGAGCGGACTGGAGCACACAGTGTCCCACAGGAGCAAGGCGGGAACAAGCCGGAAGGAACCATGACAAACAGGCGCGAGGCGCAAGGCTTGCTGGCACAGAGGGCCAGAGCGCACGAGAGTCACGCAGCCCATTTGCATCGCTCTGGCAGGGAGCAGCCGTCCCGAGAGGCCTTTCGCGTCGGTTTCCGGGGCTCCGGCTGCACCGCATGATCGCCGCTCAGCTGCTCCCTGCAAAGGCCTGCAAAGGGGTTGCTGGTCTGGCAAGCACTTTTAGGGCCAGGCAGGCCCCGGTCCTGACAGGTTTCCTCATGGCTAGCACTATTTCCACCTGCCGCATCTTCTGGCTGGCAGTGACTGGCATGTCAGCCTGCCCGTGGCAAAATTCTGTGCATTCCGTGCCCTTAAAATTAGACAGGCATCGTATTTCTGGGCTGAAGCATCAGTGCTGCTGTTGATATTTATTTATTTATTTTTTATTTATTTATTTATTTATAACTTTTCTAGGGCATCCCTTACCGTGGTCTCAGGACGGTTTAACAATTTGTTGTTGTTGGTCGCGAAGTCGTGTCCGACCCATCACGACACCACGGACAACACTCCTCCAGGCCCCGCTGTCCTCCACCATCCCCCGGAGTCCACTCAAGCTCACGCCAACTGCCCCAGTGACTCCATCCAGCCACCTCATCCCCTGCCGTCCCCTCCTTCTTTTGCCATCTATTGTTCCCAGCATCAGGCTCTTCTCCAGGGAGTCCTTCCTTCTCATTAGGTGGCCAAAGTATTTGAGTTTCATCTTCACTATCTGGCCTTCCAAAGAGCAGTCAGGGTTGATCTCCTCTAGGACTGACCGGTTTGATCGCCTTGCAGTCCAAGGGACTACAGAGCCCTAATAAAATTTCCAACCAACAATAAAACCCCAATTAAAACAATCAAATCTTAAAACATTGGGAGAATAAAAAGGGTTTAGCCTGGCTCCAAAAAGAATAAAGTGTATATACATAAATCAATACATTGAGATGGATGGATGCATGGATGGATGGATGGATGGATGGATGGATGGATGGATGGGCGGGGCGGGCGGGCGGGCGGGCAGGCGGGCAGGCAGGCAGGCAGGCAGGCAGATCTTGATATATCTTGATATATAATAAACTGATCTGTTCCACCAAGGTGCCTTGGGGCATGTAGGCACTCTGATTCTGGGACCTGCAGAGGTCTTGGGTTCAAGCCATAGCAAGTCTTGACAGGGCTGGAAAAGCCCCATGCCTGGAATGCTGAGAGCTGCCACCGCTCAGAGCGTGGCTTGTGCTTGAAACGTGAGCTATCGTGTTCTTTGGACCTGGACAAGAACGGTGAACAACCCACAGTTCATCAAGTGACAACATCCTGCGGCTGGGTTCAAACCATGCCCTCACTCATGGCTCAGTGACAACCCACGCGCAACCCTTGAATCAGCTTGTCTGAATGGATCAGGTGCGAACCAGGTGCGTGGAGCCACAGGCCAGGGGCCGAATCTGGAGCATCAGCTTTTCCAGATGGCTCCTTACTGCCATTTTCCCAACTTTGTGTAGTTTTGCCCCACCAAGAAGGTTGAAATCGCTCACTTAAGGCTTAGTTACTTGCAGTACGAGCTTTAACGTACCATGTGGCAGTTACGGGGCAGGAACGGGGTTTGGGCCTCTCCCCGTTTGGCTCCTGCCCCGCTCACTGCTAGATTGTGGTATCTGGAAGCACCCCGGAAAGAGCATTCAGCCCTCGACCTAGAAGAGCACCCCGCGTGGAGAGAGTCTTGGAGCCGGCTGGACCAGTAGCCCGACCTGGTATGGGGCAAGTCAGCTTCCTCTCCTCCAGTGTTTGTCCCTGGTTGTCAGGACTCTCTGCCCTCCCTAACTCACGTTACAGCTCCATGTAGGAAGCTGAAAAGCGAGAACTTGAGGGTGTTATTGGCAGAAGACACTCCTCAAGCCACTTCAATTGTCTCTTTGAAGGGGACGCATCTGAAACGGATGCGGATGTGGTGCCAGAGCGGGCCCCAGCCTCCCATCAGGCCTTGCAAAAGGAAGGAGAGAGAGGACACTGCTGGTCTGGTCAACATTTTCAGGAGGGAAGAAGGCACTTGAGGCTGAAGGGCCGTGGCTCAGTGGTGGAGCCCTTGCTTTGCATCTAGAAGGTCCCAAGTTCGACTCCAGGTACCTGCAGGTAGGGCAGGTAAAGCTCTTGCCCGCACCTGGAGAGATCTGCTGCCAGTCCATGTTGACAGCGCTGGGCTAAATCCACCAAGGGCGGGTTCTGATCTTCCTTTGCATTTCATTTTGTCTCATAACAACTGGCTGTGTTGCCTTCATCTGGTCTTTGTGTACTCTTTTCTTATATTTCACCTTACAAAGCTTTGGTACACAAACACTGACGATTCGTCCATCTAGATGGTGCCAGCTGAAGGTTTCAGAGGGCCCTTGGCCAAAAAAACCTCTATGGGCCCTCTGGAAATTCTAAATTCAGACAACACAAAAAACCATGATGAGTTTTGACCATGGTTGGTCTGTGACATTGTCTGAACCCAGCCATGGTATTTCACGGTGGTAAGTTTGGTCTTTGGAAACTGCAAGAAGAAGTGATGTTTTGTTCTTTGGTTTCTCTGTACCACCATAGTTTGCTGTATTCTCTGAACCCAGGATTATGTTTTTCAAGGCTCTGCTATACAACTTCCACGTCATGCCCTGGAACAAATGGAGCCTCCCAACCAGCCGCCTTCTATGGGTGGACCCATAAGAAATAGGCAAACAGGAAGCGCTTGAGCTTGACCATCAGGTGCAGTGGCCGATGGGGCAGCCGACGAGCTTTGCACATGCCCTCTATGAAGCAGCTCCTCTCTTCATGCTTTGCCACGCGATGAGCGAATTCGCAAGGCAGTGGCTCTCCTTTCTCCCTGCTTCAGCTCCTCCCATCTCTTCCAAAACGTTCCCACTCTCCGGGTCAGCCTGGGAACCTGTGAGTCTCTCCCTGCTTGTCCAGAACTTCCATCTCCACTTCTTAAAGGTTGTCTCCTCCTCCTCTTCCAGAATCCAAATCTTTATGGCCCTGGGGAGCCCACCAAGAGTAGCAGTCCACTTCCCCCGCCACATCTACCTTTGGCTCTGGTCTCCATCTATCCTAGCGATGCCTACCTTGACTCGCAGAGCTTGCTCGAGGTCTTACAAAAAGGACTTCCCCAGATCCCGTTCACTGAAGATGTGCCTGTTCCACCTTGGCCTTTCTGGATGGGAAGCATGTTCCCATGACTGCCACCGACTTAGCATGCTTAAGCGGTTCCCATCCAGGCATCTCTAATAGGCACAGCAACCAGCCTAGCCCCTGGGGTATTCTATAAATGTATTTCTGCCACTCAAGCCAACGAGAAAAAGCAGAAATCCTTGAAGTCCTAAGTCTGATAAACAGCCTCATAGCCAGGTATGAGTATGACCACGGAGCCCTTTGCATCCCCTCCTGAAGCAGCAACTTCAGTTCCAGTTAAAGAAGCCATTTGTTAACTTAAGCTAATTAAATGAAGGAGGGGGTGTTAGAAACAAGTCAAACATAATCACGGCAAACTGAAAAGAACATTGGATTTCGAACCCCTCTTATCAGTTGCATCGACTAAAGGTGATTAATTTGTTTGGACAGGTTTGATTTGACCCGGGCTGAGTCATTAACTGGGACCGGCTCATTGTGCCGCCTTATCCATCATTCCTTTACGAATGGACTCGGTTTACATAAAGCTGTTTCCTTTGAGGTAGCCATGAGTGCCGGTTGCAGTTGGTGGCTTAAAGGACCAACTGCACTAACTCGGCCGATTATGGGGGTCGAAGAGAGATGCAGCATTTGAAATGGGAGTTTGGGGGCTCTCTCCAAGCCCTCCAAACAGATGTCGTTTTCCTGCCCTGCGCTGGGCCCGAAAGTGGTGGTGGGAACCTCGAGCCCAAGCACCATGCCTGCCCCTCGTGGGATCCTCGGGGCACTTCAAAGGCACTGCTTCTCCTCTCCTCTCCTCTCCTCTCCTCTCCTCTCCTCTCCTCTCCTCACCTCAGAGATGCTTGCAGGGTTCGTGTGTTACCTGCTGCGGGGACGCAAGCCGTCCTCAGCAAGCCTATCTGTCTACCTCCATGCAGCTGAATGCCATGCCTCTAGCTCTGTGTGCGTCACGATGGACCTGCTTTATGAAACCACACGCAAAGCACACTCAAAGGCTGGGTTCACATGTCACGACCAGCAATCCTGCAAGGTTCCCACCCTGTGCAGTTTTTTTACCCGGATGCACCAGGCAGACAGGTAGCTTCGACACTAGCATAGTTCCCACCCTCCTCTCTCAGTCCTGCCGCCATGGGCATGTGTCCCATCAGCCACCACACCTGAAATTTGATCCCCCACAACCTAGCTGGAGCAACTCTGTTGGACCTGCATACCACAATGGTGGAAACCATGATGCTTGGTTCAGATGATCAGAGAAACCATGGTGAAGCAAGGAGACCACAGAACAGACTGGTGTTTCTTGTCGTGGTTTCTGAAAACCAGACACACCATGCCGAAACACCACAACAGGGTTCAGACATCACAACAGACCATGCTGAAGCAGAAGCCACCCTGGCTTGTTCTATCATGTGAATTTGCCTGAAGCGAATCATACCATTAATATGTATGAAGCCTGGACAAATTTCATGTGAATTTCTGACCATAATTGACAGAAACAGGCTCTTCAAAGTGTTCTCACCTTTGAAATCCCAATAGAGGAGTCTTTTGTGATGGCTTTCTTTTCTTCCTTACGTTATTTTTTGAAAGCCTTTTAAAAGAGGTTATTGCAAAGCATGGAGTGGGCGGGGGGAGGGGATGTGGAAAAAATAATAAAGCTGGAAGAAAGGTTAATGAGTTTTTAAATGAGGCATCTGTTCTATTCTTCAGTGTCTTGTTTGCAGTGTGGCAAGATAAGAAATTAATTAATATATCTTTGACTCCACTGAGATGAGACACAAATTCTCATACTTTCAATCTGAGTGAGGCAAAGCCGCTTCCTGGGGTCCTGAAAATTAATATGTGGAACTTTTGAAGTTTGTCAGTAGCTAGAAAAAAAATCATGACTACAACATCACATTTACCCAAAGAAGGAAAAAAAACCCCATTAAACAAAAGGTTATATATTTGCTGTCGGATGTTTTAAATACAAAGATTTCGCTTTAGTCATACCAGTCGAGAGCAAGAGGCCAACACATGCAATTTGGGAAGAAACCAAAAGGGGATACTTTGTCCAAACTGCCTCTCTTCCCCTGCAGAAAGAACCTCATTACTGTATTTTTTCAGGGGGCGAAAAAAATCTAACATTTCTACAAATAAAGCACATTAGATCATTACATTATTATTGGATTCCTCTCCCTCTCCCCCCGCCCCCAAGCAAGGAACCAAGGTGCCGATCTTCCTCTTCAATTTATCTTCACTACAACCCTGTGAGGCTGAGAGGGAGGCCCCAAATCACCCAGTGAACTCCTTGCATGGATGGAGACTAGATCTTCTTTGCTTGAGATCCCCCAGTCTCCCTAACCACTACACCACACAACTCTTTCACCATGTTCTGGTGAATATTGTCCTCATCTGTTCACCAGAATCAGTAAAATCTCACACAAAATGAGGTTGCACTTCTCTAAAACTTATACTTACTTCAGAGAAGAACCATCGTTTGCCTACTAATATTGTGGACAATAGGCTAAATATGAGCCAACAATGCGATGCAGCTGCCAAAAGGGCAAATGGTATTTTGGGGTAAATTAACAGAAGTATTACTTCCAAATCATGAGAAGTAGTAGTTCCCCTATACTCTTCCCTAGTCAGACCTTACCTGGAATACTGTGTCCAGTTCTGGGCACCAAGATTTGAGAAAGATGCAGCTAAATTAGAAAGGGTCCAGCGGAGGGCAACAAAAATGATCCAGGGTTTGGAAACACTGCCCTGTGAAAAGAGACTGAGAGAACTGGGCATGTTCAGCCTTGAGAAGAGAAGGCTGAGGGGGGCATGAGCTCCCTCTAGAAGTCCCTCAAAGGCTGTCATGAAGGGGAAGGCCAAGATCTCTTCCTGCTGATGCTGGAGTGTGGGACACAGAATAATCAAGTCAAGTTGCGACAACCCAGATCCAGGCTGGACATCAGGAAAAGCTTCCTCACGGTCAGAGCAATACGACAGTGGGACCAGCTGCCTGGAGGGGTGGGGGGCTCTCCCACACTGGGACATTCAGAAAGAAACTGGAAGCCATCTGAGTGGGATGGTGTGACTTGGTGTCCTGCAACAGCAGGGGGTTGGACTGGATGACCTTCATGGCCCCTTCCAATGCTACTCTTCCATGATTCTGTTGCCCCACAGTCAAATCAGTGGCCACATGACAATCTTGCTGGAAAAGGAGGCCATTTTGCTGTGATTAGTGTAGCTTCCCAGAGAGTTGCAACCACTTTCCAGCTCAGCTCAACTCAGATAAACCGGCGCACGACTTATTCTGCCCCCACTCCTCTCCCTGGTCTCTCACACACAAATCAAGAACTTGGATCATTTGCTAAGTCAACCCAAAGCTCAGCAATGGATTCCTAGGATCAAATGTTGTCCCCGGAACAGCCACCCGTCGCTTGACGACGAGCTTTCGTCATTTTCAGCTCTGCGAGCCGAGCATAATTTCCCTGCACTGCCTGAATAGCACTACTCGCAATTGCAACGTTCATTAAAACCTAGATTTAGCTCGGCTGCACTTACTGCTCAATAATCTCCTCTCTACTTGAAGTGCTTATGGAAGCTGGTCAATGGTATCGACCTGCCATCCATGCTTATTTTCACAGGGGAAATGCAACACCCCCAGGGTCTTTCATCAGGTGTGGAGCAGGGGATGGAGGGCTCTGCTTGGTTTACGCAGTGCAGGGTCCATTTAGTGTCAGTATCTGGTGCAGCAGTGGATTTTCTGTTGCATCCCATCAGCAAAAACTCTGGCTTCATGTCCTGGCAACCCCACAGTATCACTTTAAGATGGAGTTGTCTCTGCTAGCTAACTGCTGGAGGTCAAGCACCATGGATGCATCTTTTAATCCTGTGATGTGACCATCTCCAGTGCTTGCCCTGCAGAGGGAGGGAGGTTATACGGCAGGTAAACTTTGTGTCAGGATCAGGGCTTGAATAACTCTGCAAGTGCTTGCAGAAACATAGAAACAGAGTGAGTCAGAAGGGGCCTCCTGAGCCATCTAGTCTGACCCCCAGATCCAGCTGGCTCTGCTCGTGACATGCCTACCATAGGCATATGTCTAGCCTATCCTTGAACACCCGCACCAATGGGGCCTCAATCATCTCCCGTGGAAGCCCATTCCATACCTTAGGGGTCCTAACCGTCAGGAAGTACTTCCTGCTATCCACCCTAAATCTTGGTTCCCTGAGCTTTGCTCCATTGGAACATGTCCTGCCCTATACTGCAGGGGGAAAATGTTATGTCCCACATCTGTGTGGCACCCCCTCACGTACCTGCATGTCGCTAACAGGTCCCCTCTGAGTTTCCTCGCTGGAATTGGAAGACCCAGCTCCTTCAGTCTCTCCTCATATGACTTACCCTGCAAACCAGCCACCATCCTAGTGGCCCTTCGCTGCACCGATTCCAACCTTGCTGTATCCCTCTTGTAACAAGAGCCCCAGAACTGAGCACAAGACTCCAGTTGCGGGCGCACCAGAGTCGTGCAGAGTGGCAGCAATACCTCTCTCGATCTAGAAGCCACGCTTCTGGCTATGCAACCATGGGTGGCGCTCGCCCTCTTGACCACCGCATCACATGGCTGGCTCATGTTCAGCCTGCAGTCAACCAGCATCCTGAGGTCCCTTTCACAAGTGCTGCTCTCCAGCTGCTTGTCCCCTAACCTGTACCCATGACACCCATTCCTAGACCCATTCATAAGACCTTGCACTTCTCCGCATTGCACACCATCCTGTTGTCCCCTGCCCACTTCCGTAGTCTGTCCAGATCCAGAACTAGGAGCCGTTGTGGGCACTTGCCCGGAGCACCTGTGGAGCGATTCCCCAGTGCAGCGGAGACCCTGAAGACCTCCCTGCACTGCTGCTCTGGCCGCAGCAACACGAGCGCTCTGCTCACTTCTTGTGCGCTGGCCCCTCCTTTGCTATGCCTTGGTCCAGTTCGTCCCCACCTTGTTCAAATCCTGCTCCAGTTCATTTCTGCCTTGTTCAAGTCAGTTCCTGCCTCGCTCCAGCCAGCGCCCTTCCTGCTTTTCCCATCCTTCCTCTGAGTAGACCCTGCCTCTCTCCAGCCGGCTACAACCCCCTCGTCGACACCTCTCCAGGAAACTGACTTTGGAACTGTGCCCTGACTCTGTTTGTGTGTGTGTGTGCGCCAAACTCGGACTGCCTTCATCCATGTCTTCAACCCGGACAGGCTGACTTGCCCCAAGCCTCTGGCCCGTAGGGAGCTGCGGACCCAGCTCAAGCTCGTGCCCTGGACCTGGCATTCTGCCCTCCTTGCTGCCGCCCACGGCCCGGCCTCAGACTTCGTGCTGGAACAAGGGTCGGGCCAGAGCTCACCCCTCCATTCCCCACGGGCTTCCCCTTGTGCTTGGCCCTGTCTCGGAAGGAGAGCTGGGCGGCACAAGGTTCGCGAGGGCTCGTGGAGTGAAGGCTGTGCAACCGGCAAACTTCTTCCAGGTGATGTGCAGCGCACAAGGGCTGCTGCATGTGGGGTGGAAGAGGATTACTCCCTTGCGCAGCACGTGGGGCTCAGTTCCTGAGCATTCCCATCAGGAATTCGAACTCGGAGCAGACCCGAGTCCGAGGAGCTGTGCGCAGGCCATCCGTCAGATTCCCAGCCGCAGTATGAATTCTTTCACCTCTCTTGTTGGAGCACTGTTTAATATTTACCGATGCACATATCCCATTAAATTATGCACCTGCTTCCTAGAATTTAATGCCCAGACAGCATAAATGAGTTGCCCACACCCTTTTGGCCATGGAGAGCCCGATATGGCAACTTTGGGCAGCATTTTCCACCCTTCTGTACCATCAAAATGCCTCTCCCAAAGTTGGCTTCTTGGAAGTAAGAGCTTGAAGCTAAAATATATTGAGTTTTGACGAGACACACTTTGCCTTCGTTTCCAGCCATCACGGAATTCGCCCCCCACCCCCGAAAGAGTTCGGGGCGAAAGAGTTTCGGGGCGGAATCTCAGTGTGTGCTGGGAATGAAAGAGGCAGCTATTCTTGGCGTGCTTTCCAGAGCCAGAGTGGCACGAACTCCTCGGATGAGGACAGGGAGGCCTGGGAAGGAAGCTCTGTAGATGCCGAGATGGCAGAAGAGGGAGCTTATCTCAAGGCCGCACGTCTCCAAGTGTTCACGCAAACCCTGGGAACCGACAGGGTTCAGAAATCCGGAGGGGGCTTGGGAGAGGAGCCAGAGGGGACGGGCCCGATCCCTGACCCCGTGGCACAGCGTTGGGAGAGAAGAGCTAGCCAGCTGGAGGGCCTGCACAGATCTAGCGGGCTTGCTTGTCCCCAGAAGGGCACACCTGGATGGGTGCAGCCCGGGGTTACTGAAAAGACGATCAGAAATCGGCTCTAGTTTGGCTTCAACTAACTGCTCTGTCTGTACTCAAGAGATTCCTTCTTGGCTGGCTATAGTCTGCTGGGCGCACAGTGGAAATAAAGAGCTTTTGCCAAAGAACTGTCTGTTGTTGGAAAGGAAGACGGAGAGAGCTCAGCTCCCAACACCCTGTGTGCGGATACAGCCGGACAGCAGCCCTGCAGCTAAAGCTCCGGTCGGCGTCCTATGTGGAGTTTGTAGCTGGCAGCTGAGCTGCACTGGGCACGGGACCTTCAAAAAAAGCTCCCGTTACCTGTATGGAGACCCTGTCCAGATCCGGACCAGCACCTGCAGCTGGGGGAGGTTCAAACCTTTCCGCCCAGGTGCTTTTTGCCTCCATAAACTCCCATTCTTTCCATTCAAAGACGAGGGGGAGAGAGGAGGCATCCCCTGGCATGGGGTGCCCTGCTTTCTGTTTTGCCCTTGCATGTGGAGGATACCTGATTTTAGGAGGAAAAAGTGTCACTAGGCACTTGTCCCATCGATGTTGGTTTTGCAAGTCCTGTCACTTTTTCCTCCCTAAAGGAGAGGTGATTCTGATGTGGATTCAGTCCCTGGAAGTAAAAAGCAAGCGAGACTTTGTCACTCGCTGGATGCTTAACCCAGAGTTCAGAAGAGCCCTTCGCTTCGGAAACTGCCTGTGAAGCGTGTTTAAACTTCATAAGGGAGATATTGGAAGTGAGACAGAGCTGGGTTAGAAGCAGTGCAGCGCAGGGCCACAAGGTTGGTGGCCGGTTTGCAGGGGATGCCATACGGAGTGGGTTCCCACGGGAGGTGGTGGAGGCCCCAGCAGTGAGGGGGTCCAAGGAAAGATTGGACAGCCATGTGTTGGGGATTACATGAGCAGATCCGGCTGGAGCCGGGGGTCAGACTAGATGGCCCGGGAGACCCCACCTGACGCACTAGGATTCTGTGTTTCTAAACAGCTACGTGGCAGCCGCTGAAGCATTCCACTCATGGAAAGATGAAAAATAGGGAAAAATAAAATAACCTCCGACGTGAACAGAGTTCCCAAGGGACAGAAAGTGATATGCTTCCGGCAGCTCTTATTCATCTCTGCAGGTGTGACATTCTCAGGTTTATTCCCCAGTTGGAGTGGTAATATGGGAAATACTCGCATATTATTCTTGAAAGAAGATTTGGATTTGAGGCTGGCAGGGTGGCGAGAAAGTCCCGACGTCCCAAGGCTCCACATTCCTCCATTCCAAGCAGAGGGCAGCCTGTTGCTCAGCGGCTTGCCCTCCCGGAGGCTGGAGGGCAGATGTGGTCATTGCCTGGTCCAGCAAACACGAGTAACATCCCTTCGCTGGCACAACGTTGTTTTCACTGTCAGGTGGGGGGAAACGTGCTGAGTTTGCAGCCACCTAGCAAATTCGATGTCACCCTTTTCCGGAACAGGACTGTATACCTGAAGCAAACAAATCGATGAGGTGGAAACATGGATACAGGGAAGTCTCTTCTCCCAGGCTGGCTCCTTGGTTGATGGATGAGAAGAGACACCGAGTCCCAGCGCACACAGCTCAGTGCTCAGCATCAAACCTGTCATTCTACGGTGCAGAGTTAAACTGGTGCTGATGTGCCTTCTGTTGGTATTCCTGTCTAGTCTCTTCTCTTCCCCTGGTCTACTAGTCTCCAGAAACCAGTCTCCTTTCTGAGTTAGGCTGCATCTCTTGTTTGTTTGACTATCTTGACTATCTCGCCTCCAGAACTATTTGGACCACGGCCTTGCTTCTGATTCCTTTGCACTTGGGGCATAGGGATGGGTGTCATGGGTACAGGTTAGGGGACGAGTGGCTGGAGAGCAGCACTTGTGAAAGGGACCTCGGGGTGCTGGTCGACTGCAGCCTAATGTGAGCCAGCAGTGAGATGCGGTGGTCAAGAGGGCAAACGCCACCCTTGGTTGCATAGCCAGAAGCATGGCTTCTAGATTGAAAGAGGTATTACTGACACTCTATATGACTCTGGTGCGCCCGCAACTGGAGTATTGTGCTCAGTTTCGGTCCCCTCATTACAGGAAGGATATAGCCAGGTTAGAGTCAGTGCAATGTAGGGCCACTAGGATGGTGGCTGGTTTGCAGGGGATGATGGGGTATGAGGCGAGACTGAGGGAACTGGGTCTCTTCAGCCTGGAGAAGAGGAAACTCAGAGGGGATGTGAGGGGATGCCACGCAGATGTGGGACATAACCTTTTTCTCCTGCCATGGAGGGCAGGACACATTCCAATGGAGCAATGCTCAGGGAACCAAGATTTGGGGTGGATGCCAGGAAGTGCTTCCGGATGGTTAGGACCCGAGGGTGTGGAATGGGCTTCCACGGGAGGTGGTTGAGGCCCCATTGGTGAGGGTGTTCAAGGATAGGCTAGACGTGCACATGGTGGGCATGTCGTGAGCAGAGCCGGCTGGAGCTGGGGGTCAGCCTAGATGGCCCAGGAGGCCCCTTCTGACTCGCTCTGCTTCTTTGCTTGGCAGCCCAAGTCCCGTCACCCAGAACCCTCACTTCTCGGCACTGTTAGCCACGGAAACCTTCCCTCACAGCCAGAGATTCCTTAGGTTTAAACAGTGCACTCTGCAAGGGCCTGTTTCATTTTCCTTGTCATTTTCTTTGTCCATTGAGCACAAGCCAATTTCATGGAGTGTCTCCAGCATTCCAGGATGATGAGAAAGGAAGGAAAAAACTCCGTCCACTCCTTCAAGTCTGTTAATTTTGTGCACATTGATCACGCCTCCCCCAATTTGATATATTCTTTGAACCGCAATATTTTAGGAACAGCTTGTTTCCAAAGTTCCCTCTGGTTCCCAAATCTGTGGAATTGCTTTTCCAAGCCTTTTGGCACAACTTTGGGCTGTGCATCCCCCTCGGATCCAACAGAACAGCCAATGTTTGCCTCTTAACAATGTGATTGTCAAGCAGCACAGCAGAGAAAGAATGGGGTTTTGTTCGGGAATCTGATGAATCGGTCACCACTTAGGCCAAAAATAATATTTGGCATGTGAGGAGGAGAAGTGTGAACGTCTGACTGGGGGTGGCTTTCTTTTTTTCCTCTCATCCAGCCCACTTTTTATTTGAACAGCCACGAACAGTTGGATTTCCAAATTTCATCTGGGTTGTATTCTTCTTTTGTTTAGCATGGCAAACTATTTGGTCGGCGGGGAGGGGGCTGCCTTTAATAGGCTGCGGCCGTGAGCAGATTGGATCTTCTGATACTGTTCTTGAAAATGATCGCCATCCAGGCAGGCTGGTCTTAAGCAAGGGAGCAATTTATTATTTGGTGCATGGTGCAATCGTGCATGCAGGTTCTGACTGCCTTCTTGGGACAAATCCCTTAATGCTCAGGCTTTGGACAGAAACTCTGATGGGCATTTTCAGAACTCAGGTGCGAACTGATCCTAGGTTAAAGCTTTAAAAAAGGTAAAGGTTGTGGTGCTGGAGGAGACTCCTGCGAGTCCCTTGGACCGCAAGGCGATCAAACCGGTCAGTCCTAGAGGAGATCAACCCTGGCTGCTCTTTAGAAGGCCAGATCCTGAAGATGAAGCTCAGATACTTTGGCCACCTAATGAGAAGGAAGGACTCCCTGGAGAAGAGTCTAATGCTGGGAACAAGAGATGGCAAAAGAAGAAGGGGAGGATGAGGGGGCTGGATGGAGTCACTGAGGCAGTTGGTCTGCTCTTGAGTGGACTCCGGGAGATGGTGGAGGACAGGAGGGCCTGGAGGAATGTTGCCCATGGGGTTGCAATGGATCGGACACGACTTTGCGACTAACAACAACAACAACAAAAGGTTTCCCCTTGACGTTACATCCAGTCATGCCTGACTCCAGGGGGCAGTGCTCATCTCCGTTTCCTAGCTGAGGGAGCCAGCGTTTGTCGTGGTCTCCATGGTCATGTGGCCGGCCTGGCTAAACACCAAAGTGCACGGGACGCTGTTACCTGCCCACCGAAGTGGCACCTTTTTACCTACTTGCATTTGCATGCTTTCGAGCTGCAAGGTTGGCAGGCGCTGGGATGGAGCAACGGGAACTCACCCCGTGTGCAGATTCGAACCGGCGACCTTTCAATCGACCAGCCCAGCAGCACAGCGGTTTAAACACTGCGCCACCTGCAGTCCCTTAAAGCTTTAAATTGCTTGGTGGCAATTAAGGGGGTGCAACCCCCCCCCCACTTTGTGCCTCCAGATAACTTTGTGCCTCCATCTGTCAGTGATCCTGCTGGATGGGGATTCTGGGACATGTGGTCCAAATGCCTCTGAAGTCTACCAAGTTGGCTGGTGTGTGAAAATTTCATTCTTCTTGTATTTATTATTATTATTATTATTATTATTATTTCTGCACTGCTTCATAGCGAATGCTTTCAGGGCAGTTTCATGGCACACTTGAAATTAAGACCACAAGCATGTTCCAGTGAAAATATTCATCAACTGCCAGACCTATCCCTGCATTTCTTCTAAATTCTGATTCCCGGTTCAATTTGCACAACGTTGCTAAGTCGACAGCATCAGTCCTACATTGGTCCGTGAGGGAAATTTGCACAGATCTGCTCCATGGTTCGGGGAGCAGAAGTCACAAACAGGAGCTGGGATGAGCTGAGTGGTGTGTAGAGCATCCTGGGGACCTTGGATGCCACGGGGTCATCCATCCCTCGCAGTAACTCACACAACCTCCCGTTCTAGACACCCCAGCCAGGCACGCAGAGACACGGAGTTGCTTCCACTTCGTGTGCTTAGTTTCCCACTGGTCTAAGTCAGCCTTCCTGAAGCTCATGCCTCCAAGTGCTTCAGACTACAACCTCTGTATTCCTGACCACTGACCGGGGCAGATGGGAGTTGAAGTCCCATCCATCTGGAGGGTTCCACATTGAGGAAGGCTCAACTAAGAGCCAGAAATATCCTACAAGCACACAACACTGCTCTGTTGTGCTAAAGCAGGAGTAGATGAACCCAACTGATCTTTTCCGAGGAGGAGGAGAAACATCAGCACGGGGTCTTGATTTTGCTCGGCTCACAGACTCAGTAGCAGGCAAACAGCTCACTTTTTCCCACCATGCCGGGATGAATTGCATATCTCTAAATCTGCAGTTACAGAAGAGTGCACTCGAAATTCTGCCTTCTTTTTGGGTGATCCCTTCCCTTGGGTTTTTGGTGTTGTGTAGTGGCCACCCTACATTCCAGGGCTAGCCAGGACCCTGAGTGGTTGCCACTGGAGTAGGAATAGGTTGGCCAACCATGAGAGAGAAAAGATCTTGCTTTTTTTTATTTTTATTTTTTTACAGTGAAGAGCATTTTAGCAGCTATGTTCTGTCCAGAAAGTTATGGCAAACTGTTCTTGCAAATAAAGCGCCCTCCATTAAGGCTCAGGAAACCTGCCTTCTGCTTGAACATGGGGGAAGCGTTCCTTCATTCACCTTTTAATTTATGTTCCAGCAGACTGAGCTGAGGGAGATGGGAGGACCCCTCAGCCCGGCTAAAAGAAATATTCCCCTCCTCCCTCCCCATTCCTTGTTCCTTGTGTGTCGTGCCTTCTTAGATTATAAGTCCGTAAGGAGCCACTTTGTGGTTTAATTTATTTTATGTGAGCCGCTCCGAGAAGCTTTTTGGCTGCAGAATGCATGTTTCAGTGAAAAGGAATTAAACTGGAGCACATGGATGTCATATATTTGGAAAAGCCAAATATATATGGAAGAGAGCCAGTGTGGTGTAGTGGTTAAGAGCTGGGACTGGGACTCAGACGACCTGGGTTCGAGTCCCCGCTCGGCCATGGAGCCAACTGGGTGACCTTGGGCCAGTCACAGACTCTCAGCCCAACCTACCTCACAGGGCTGTTGTTGTGGGGATAAGATGGAGGAGGAGAATGATGTCAGCTGCCTTGAGCCCTTTGTAGGAAAAAGGCAGGATATAAATCCAAAAATAAATAAATAAATAAATAAATAAAAGCTGGGCTCAGAAGTGCGTATATTATCCCAGTGGAGTTTTAACCAGGTTGTTGTGAGGAGGCCACGCTCTCATCAGGTTCAGGTTGGGCACAGGTACCGATCGGAAGGAACAAGCGGGGTGCTTTTCCTGCCGCATCCCCAAGGCCCTGCTAACATCCAGGCCAGGGGATGTAGCTTGGTGTCAAAGCAATCGATTTGAAGCTGCCTCTGGAAACAGCCCAGAAACTTCTGCTTAGGGATGTTAGAGAAACCCACCACAGTTTCAAATAAGCTGAGATTCCTATGAATCGGATTCACAGATTTCACAAGAACTGGCTGTTTCTGAGCTGTATTGCTGCCATAGATTTGCAGAGTTTAAAAAAAGGCCTTTCTGAATTTTTTTTTTTGCAAATTAGATGTAGGAAAATGCAGCAACCAAAAATGTGGAGCAGCCTGCCATAAACCCAAGCACGGAGAGGTGCGTGGAGGTATTTGTGAATTTGCAGAAGTCTGAATTTGCATAAATATTTAGGAATGCATTTGTGCAAAATCTAATTCTGTCAGTGGGGATGACAACATATTTATGCATCGTTTTTCTTCCTTTTGGAAGGAGCCAAGGCAGCTTGCAAAGTTCCCTCTTCCCTCCCTTTTATTCCCACCGCAACAGCCCGGTGCGTAGGCCGGGCTGAGAGGCAGCATCTGGCCCGAAGTCACCCAGTGGGTTCCATGGGTGAGCGAGGACTAGAACCCGGCTCTCCCAGGTCCTCAGTCCAGTCTTCTAGCCACCACACCACACGGGCTCATGCGATGGAGCGAAAGGCACTGTGAGCCCATGAAATTGCCACCGGACCCTCGCTTGAAGTCAGCAGGACAGGGCGCACGGGCTGCTCCATTCCAACTTCACTGAGGAGTTATTTGCTTCCTCTTCCCCACTTCCTTCTCTTGGTGGAGTTGTGGGGAGAATGCTCGCCTTGCCATCAAGGCCCAACAATCCGGCTAGAGAAACGGGACTTGGCTTAGATTTAAAGATGTCTTTAAACTTTTATAAATTGATTTGAATATGATCATAGAATGTTAAAAGATATGTTATAGGGGGCTGACCCAGGTTGTCCGATGTATTTGATGATTGATGTTTTTAATTTGTAGTTTAAAAATCTTAATAAAATCTTTTTAAAAAGGGCTCCTTTTTTTAAAGCCACACGTCCTCCTTGATTTCCTAGAATTGCATGCAGAATTTTCCCAGAATTGCATGCAGAGTTTTCCCAGAATTGCATGCCGAATTTTCCCAGAATTGCATGCCAAATTTTCCCAGAATTGCATGCAGAAAGCACCGCAGAGATGCATGAAGAATCTGCCTCCACAAGAGGGATTGGCCCTTCCCTCCACCTGATTCGAAGGATTCCCTCCCCAAATGTGCCTCAGCTCACTCCACCTGGCTAAGCCTTCTCATTCTGCATGTAGCATTTTCAAGCGGCTGGAGCTACATGCAGCATAAGAAGTCTTAGCCTTATCGAGTGAGCTGGGACAGGGAAGGGGCTGAGAAGCAGGGGACAGGAAAATCCACTATAAATCTACATCCAAGTCAAGCTCTAGAAAGCACCCAGATAAAAATTTACCACTCTGTTCCCTAATAGATACATTTCATGTGCATGTTTCCCTCGCACAGACACAGACAGACTGGAACACTCCACTGCAAAATTTGGAGAAATCCGGTTTCTAGGGATAACTGAGTTTTGGATTACATCTTGCTTGAAAAGGGCTGAATGACAAAGGCTGGCATTGAATGAATCCCCCCCCCAGTCTCTAGTTCAGGGCCTTCAACCGTTGCATGTCACGTACCATCAACTAGCAAGTGATGGAAGTAGGGCTTTCTGGTATAATCATGGATCGTACTTATGATGCCATGTGCTGCTAAGTTGTTGTTAGTCGCGAAGGCGTCTCCGACCCATCGCGACCCCACGGACAACATTCCTCCAGGCTCCCCTGTCCTGCACCATCCCTCGGAGGATACCTAAGCTCCCACCGCCCCAGTGACTCCATCCAGCCCCCTCATCCTCTGCCGTCCCCTCCTTTTGCCCTCCATCGTTCCCAGCATCAGGCTCTTCTCCAGGGAGTCTCATTAGGGGGCCAAAGTATTTGAGTTCCACCTTCAGGATCTGGCCTTCTAAAGAGCAGGTGCTACTAAACAGGGCCACTTCTATGAAGAGAATTCTGTCGCAATATTTCTTTTTCCTTTCCCGAGATCTAGATTAGTTGATTAATCACATTTATACGAAATGCCTGGCGTGAGCCGTCGCAGCAGGAAATCCTCTCCATTGCCTTCACGGGCAGAGTTCTCAAGATCTCCGCTTAACAACAGACGTTTGAAAATGCCATGGCTAATCAGAGCTTCCCAGCAGAGCTTACAGGACCAATCAGTCCATTCTTGAGAGAAGAATCTTGAGACGCAGAAGGAATTTTGCTTAGTGGGGGGAATGGGAGAGAAAATTGCTTAACGAGGGCGAGATTCCCTACTGTATAAATTAGAATGGCGCTCAAGCACAGCGCTCTGAGCCTCTCTCCTGGCTGCGTTCCATGGAGAGGGTTCCCTCTTCAGGATGGAGCAGTCCGCTTCTGATCCATCCATTTCACGGTTCAACCACGGCATCAACTCTGCTCCATTTTCTAAAATTTAAACCCAGGCATTTCAGTTCCGCACATCTGCTTGAAGTGCCACACACCCCGTCCTCAAAGAAGCATTTTGGCCTCAAAAACATCCCCCCCCCCACCAAGGCCACATCTGTGGGTGCACCAAGAACTACCTTGCAGGATCGGGAGGCAGGCTCGAGCGGAGCCCTAAATGCATTCCAAGCTGTGTAAGACTCCAGGTGTTGGATCCGGGGCGCGGGGAGAAACATCTGTGCTTGGAGCACTGGGGTGAGGGACAGTGGAGAACTTGGCACCGGTGCAGGATTTTCCCCCTAATGTGCATTACTCTTCACTTGCTTATATTGAACTGCATTTGCCTTTTTGCCCAGATTGGAGTTCCTCTCTCCCTTTGGAGCAACTCTCAGTCCTTCTGGTTTTAACCACCCGCAAAAGCTGAGTGTCATCAGCAAACTTGGCCACCTCACTCTTTCTAATTCCAGAGCATTTATGAATAGGTTGAAAAACATTGGTCCTGATACGGAACCTTGTGGGACTCCACTGGTGATACTTCAACTGGGAGAAAAAGCCATTTATTCCTACTCTCTGTCATCTGCTCTGTAACCAGTTAGTGATCCATAAGAGGATCCCCCCTGTTTTCTTTTGTTTTTTCATTCCATGACTGCTTAGTTTGCTCAAGAGCCTTTGGTGTGGGACTTCAAAAGCTTTTTGGAAGTCCAAGTAAGCAGTGCCTGCCTGATCTTCCCTCTGTACATGCTCCATGACACTCTCAAAGAATACTGATAGATTACTCCAACAAGACTTCCTCCTGCAAAAGCCATGCTGGATTATATATATTTTTTAAAGCAGGGCCTGTTCCTCAAGGGTTTACTGATTCTAACTTTAATAACGCCTTCAAGCCGTTTACCCAGAACAGATGTTGAACTAAATGGCATGCAATTTCCCGGATCCCTTTTTAAAAATTGGTGTTGCGTTGGCCATTCTGCACTCCTCTGGTGCAAGGGCTAATTTGAGGGACAGGTTAAATATTTTGTAAGACGATCAACAATTTCATGCTTGAGTTCTTTGATAGCTCTAGGATGGATACCATCTGGCCCGGGCAAATGCTGACTTTGAGTTTGTCAGTAAGGTTTAGCATTTCGGCCCGAATGCTTCTCTGCATGACCCCTGTCCTTCCGCCCTTTGGACGTTTGCTAAGACTCTGGTCTTCAGGCCCTGCTTGTGCTGGACTGCTTACCTGCGTTTCGTTGTGAGCTGGCCCGTTCCCTCCTCCCTCTTGATCATCAAGTTCAAGAGAATCTTTTGAAATGCAGTTCTTTTCTTGAAACTTGACAGATTGCAAAGCCGTATGAAGCCTTAGTAGCCCGCTTTCAGGAGAAGCATCTGCCCAGGGAAAGAGTAGACTCCAAAGTGGAAGCTTCCCCTCCCTTTCAGTAGGGCTTCTGACTCTGCCCTCTTGCAGCTTGGGGACAAGATGGCAGGATTGCCAGAGACCCTCTAACTGGGCGGCTCATTTCTCCCACTGCGTGCTTACTGGGTGGGTCACGCAAATGCTGCCCCCACGGTCCATCCTGAAAACCCTTCCACCCCTTCCAAAGCAGCAGTGGGGACCAAGGGGATGCCATGGGTCACTTGAGCCTCCTGATCCCAGCTAAGCTAGAAACTGCAATTCCTCCCTTGACCACCTGCAGCGGTGGCAGGACAGAGCAACAAGCCCCTTCCCTGGTGAGGGACCATGGAGCCACACGGGAAAAGAATCGCAGGTTCCTCTTCTAGGAGTCTGCACTTCAAAACCCAGTAGCGTTCTTCTTGTTCTGCCCTCCCAAAGTTCTCCAAATGCCCTTTCTTATCTCATGGCTTCTCCAAGCCATGCAAATTCATGTCATCCTCATCTCCCAGCATGTGGGGTAAAAAGAAAAGGCAGACCTGCGGGTATACCGTAAGCTGCTCAAGTTTCCCTGTCGTCAGATGAGACTCATGGATAAATTAATACGCCTCTGCCTTTATCGGATAAGCCAAGTTGAAATACACCCACGACCCTTGCAAAAGTGGAATATATTCCCCCGTTCTGCCTTTTAAATGCATTTAACTCTGTATTGACTTTTTCCCCACCTGAGGAGTAAAAAGGGTGCAAGAATTCATGTTGTTGAGTCTCTAGCATAGGATGAGATGAATTTTAGATCGAAAAAAGATGAGATCCCTAATTCAACTGGATGTAACTTTTCTTTTCACAATGCAATACTGAGCAAATACTGCAGACATACTGTACTTTTCCAGGAAATTATCTTTCTTGAGAAATTGCTGGCCTGGTGTATTAATTCTTTTGCTGTTTGGTCCATCAATCTTGCCTGTTGGTTGATGAGAAAAGCTTCAAAATCTGTGAGCAGGTTTGTGAAGTTTCCAGAAAAAAATGAATTGGAAAATTTCCTGGAAAAAATAATGCATTAGAAAAGTTTCTGATGCCTTAGAAAGCGAGTGAATCGAGTATGTTTATTTCATTTGTAAAAAGCGCCCCATGTTTTTGGTCCCAACACACTGCAATTATGTGACCAGAAATATCTAAGGAAAGGTAGTAAAGCAGTTTGGTGCAATACTATAGAGGTTTATGCAGAAAAAGTTCCTACAACTCCTAGATGCTCTAGTTACCTAGAAGACTTTGGTCTGTCTCTGCTTCCATCAGATTGTGTCCTTAATGTTATTTCAGTGTTATATTCTGTAGAACTGTGAATAGGAAAATGTGCAGAAATTCTAAGATGTAGCATGGACAGTGAAGGAGGCTGAGAGGAAGAAAATAGGTATATTCAAGACCTGGTGCTGGGAGAGAGCTTTGCAAAACCTGGACTTACTGTATTTTTCGCTCTATAAGACGCACCTGACCATAAGACGCACCTAGTTTTTAGAGGAGGAAAACAAGAAAAAAAATATTCTGAATCAAATGGGCACATAATAATAATACTAATAATAATACTACTACTAATTAATTAATTAATAATCACAAGCACATTCCCCATCACTTCCCCATGGGCTGCACATCTGACAGACTTACTGCACACACAAATTCGCTCTATAAGACGCACAGACATTTCCCCTTACTTTTGAGGGGGGGAAAAGTGAGTCTTATAGAGCAAAAAATACGGTACTGATGAACAAGGAGGTCCTAGATCAAATCAAGAAGAACTTTCCCTGGAAGCAAAACTGAGAAAAGTGAGGCTGTCGGCGCATCATGAGAAGAGAAGACTCCCTGGAGAAGACAGTCATGCTAGGGAGAGTCGAAGGCAGACCAAGTCTGAAGAATTGATTCCGTGAAGAAAGGCTGTTTGACATTTGAGAGGGCACTCAAACTGGGTTGTCATAGTCAAAGATGACTTGATGGTGAACGACGACGGGAAAAGGGCAAAGCTATTGAAGACTTGATGCAAAATTCTGCCTTCCCCAACACGATGCCCTTCAGAGTTGAACGGAAACAAAACCCCGTGAGAAGAGACTGAAAGAACTGGGCATGTTAGCCTGGAGAAGAGAAGACTGAGGGGAGGTAGGAGAGCAGACTACAGGTTCTTGAAAGGTTGTCAAGGCTCTCTTCTTGACCATCCCAGAGTGCAGGACATGGCATCAGGGACTCAAGTTACAGCAAGGCAGGTGACAGCTGGACATCAGGAAGAACTTTCGGACTGTCTGAGCAATACAACAATTTCCTGGGAAGGTTGTTGTCCCTCCCACGCTGGAAGCATTTTAGACACCACGGAACAGGGATCGGTTAGGGATGCCTTAACTTGGAGTCCTGCATCGAACAGGGTTGGACCTGACGGCTTTCTTGGCCCCTTCCAACTTAACTGTTCTGTGTTTCCGTGATTCTAAACCAGCAGCTTCCTGGGCAACTTCGGACAACCAGCCAGAACACCAGAAAGGCAGATATTCCCACTCCAGTTTCCCGACTCCATGCCTGCTTCTCCCTCCCTCCTCTCTACCGAGCAAGGTTGCGAGGGCCGCATGTGATCATCCCGATGAAATTATCATGCTCCGAAGCCGCAAATGGATGATGGATGCTACACAAGTGAGCCTCAAACCCTTCATCCAATTTTCATGCATTCTTTTCCAGCTTTTGTGTGTTTAGGGAGTTGCTGTCCTTACGCACCTCGCACTTCAGAACAGACTCCCTCGCTCTCCCAACCGCTTCCTTCCTCAAGCAGCTTCGCGTAACGAAACGGCGACGCAGCTCTCTTCTCCCAGAATCAATACGCTTTCCAAGGTATCCCTGGAGAGCAAAGCGAGACCAGTTCAGCAAAAGGTTCTGTTTAGGCATCCTGGAGCTCTCCTGCCAAGGAGAGAAAACTCGTGGGGTGCAGGGCCGCTTACGTGACTTTGGACCATGCAAGATGGCATTGTGATTAAGTGGGTTTTTTGCAAGGAGGGCCTTCTGCTTTGTTTTTCAGAAGCCAGTGAAAATAGTCCTGCTGAAATTCTCCGGAAGATTTGTGGGCAGTGGAACAGGGGTGGGATACCACTTTGCCAAAAATCCTTTGGGGACAGGAAAGGCTATCTCAGCCGTTTCTTGGGGGCGAAACACATTGCAAACAGTACTAGTAGCAACGGGGATCTTTCCCTCCTTCCGTCCTTCCTTCCGTCCTTCCTTCCTTCCTTCCTTCCTTCCTTCTGTTTTGTTATTAGTATTATTTAATGATACTTAGCAATGTATGTTTGTGAAAGCTGGACCATAAGGAAGGCCGAGCGCCGAAGGACTGAGGCCTTTGAATTGTGGTGCTGGAGGAGACTCTGCGAGTCCCTTGGACTGCAAGGCGATCAAACCGGTCAGTCCTAATAGAGATCAACCCTGGCTGCTCTTTAGAAGGCCAGATCCTGAAACATAGAAACATAGAAACAGAGCGAGTCAGAAGGGGCCTCCTGGGCCATCTAGTCTGACCTCCGGCACCAGCCGGCTCCACTCATGACATGCCCACCATGTGCATGTCCAGCCTATCTTTGAACACCCTCACCGATGGGGCCTCAACGACTTCCCGTGGAAGCCCATTCCACGCCCTCGGGGTCCTAACTGTCAGGAAGTGCTTCCTGGCATCCAAATTGAACCTTGGCTCCCTGAGCTTTGCTCCATTGGAGCGCGTCCTGCCTTCCTCTGCAGGGGAGAACAGCTCTCTACCCATCTCTGTGTGACACCCCCTCACATACCTGTATGTTGCCAACAGATCCCCTCTGAGTCTCCTCTTCTCCAGGCTGAAGAGACCCAGTTCCCTCAGTCTCGCCTCATACAGCATCCCCTGCAAACCAGCCACCATCCTTGTGGCCCTACGCTGCACTGACTCCAACCTGGCTATTTCCTTTCTGTAATGAGGGGCCCAAAACTGAACACAATACTCCAGTTGCGGGCGCACCAGAGTCATGTAGAGTGGTAGTAATACCTCTCTTGATCTAGAAGCCACACTTCTGGCTATGCAACCAAGGGTGGCATTTGCCCTCTTGACCACCGCATCACACTGCTGACTCATGTTTAGCCTGCAGTCAATCAGCACCCCAAGGTCCCTTTCACAAGTGCTGCTCTCCAGACACTTGTCACCTAACCTGTACTTATGACAGCTATTCCTATGCCCCAAGTGCAAGAGCTTGCACTTCTCCACATTGAACGCCATCCTGTTGTCTCCTGCCCAAAGATGGAACTCAAATACTGAAGATGGAACTCAAATACTTTGGCCCCCTAATGAAAAGGAAGGACTCCCTGGAGAGGAGCCTGATGCTGGGAACAAGAGATGGCAAAAGAAGGAGGGGGCGGCAGAGGATGAGGGGGCTGGATGGAGGCACTGGGGCAGTCGGCATGAGCTTCGGTGGACTCTGAGGGATGGTGGAGGACAGGGGGGCCTGGACGAATGTTGTTCTAATTTGTGTATATTTCTTTTGTGCAATAAATCAGCCACGCTTTCGTCTCTGGAGGAAATTTGCACTAATCAGAGAGATTGGCGCAAATCTGCCCTTCAAACGCTGATGGATTTGTGGGTGCTCCCTCTTTGCACAATGCAAACCCCGTGATCACGAATGGGAATGGGGCAGGATGACTTTCAGGACTTTGCATGTAGCTCCTTCCTCCATTCCTAAGGGGCAGCTGTGGTTGCCTGGTTGGGATTCTGCTCCCCCCGCAGTGCAGAATCAGGCAAAATTCCCGATTTTCATAAAATACAGCGTGACTTCCTTACAATCAGGGATACCTCCTCAATGTTTGTCAATGCCTTTCCTCTGATTATGGAAAAGGAACAAAGGACAGTAATGTGAAGAACTATAACTGGGTTCTTCCAAGGAACTAAAGGAATCCAGCTATATTTTTGTCTGGAAAAGGAAGGTAGCAGGAATGTGGCCATATTTTTGAGGAGGAACTTCATAGGCCATGGGAAATGGGGCAAGGATGGTCAGCTTCGTCACTGCGAACCTAGGAGAGAGGAGAGGACCGCTCGTGGAGGGGGAGGGCTTAACCCTTCCCCCAAGTCTTGTTCCTCCCTTGATGGAGTTCCTCTCCTTGGAACCCCAGCTTTGGGGACCGCTCTTGCAGGAGGAAAGTGACAACTGAAGTAAGGATCTAGCAATCTTTCCAGAATTCATAATTTACTAGTTCGGAATAACAACCTGCAGTGTTCACATGCATTATAAATTAAACGCTGTTTCGTGGAGAAGCCCTTGACAGCACAAAATGTACTGTGAGAGTTTGCGGAAGCTCAGAGCAGGTCCAGCTCCGGAGTTAGCTAGGAAGCACCGTGACTGCGAAGGCGCTAGAAACCAACGGGAAGCCCATGGCAAAGGAGGAGCACGGGGCCACCCTTCTGCTTGGCAATCTCTTTTCCCAAAAGAAGACAGATGTTCTGGACTCACCAGTGAGATCCATCATTGGGGATCCAGTTGCCCACCATCGCCCCCATGTGGGACTTTTTCTCTGAGGGTCTTCATTCCGCACACCTTTTGGGAGTGAGAAAGGCCACTGCTCTTGGGGCACACGCTCAAGGCTGCCTGGCTGGACTTTGACCGGAGGAGGAGGAAGAGGAGGGCCAGGAGGCAGCCTCAGAATGTGGGCCCGATCCAGATGTTGCAATAGGAGGTACCTATCACAGGTGGGCAGCCACCTCTGGGAAGAGCCAAGATGTGCGGTTATTGAGAGGGGGCTTAGAACAGAGGAGTTTCTCAGAGATAGAAACAGAGTGAGTCAGAAGGGGCCTCCTGGGCCATCTAGTCTGACCCCCGGCTCCAGCTGGCTCCGCTCATGACATGCCCACCATGTGCATGTCCATGAGGTGGGCACAGCTCTTGACCCCATAGCCCAACATCGGCAGAGGAGGGTGGCCCAGTTAGAGGATTGGCATGAAGAGAGGAGATGTGCTTGTTTTCAGAAAGCCTCCAGGGCCTAGGCATGCTCATAAGGAGAGTTCCTGGAAGTAAATACTAGATGGGGTTAAGAAGCCACTCTGTGCATGCTCAGAGATTCATTTGGGGCACTTGTACTTCTGGGAAATGCTGCAGTCAGTTAAGAACATTTTGCAAGAAAGGTCTGCATGAAGGGAGGGACCCACGCTCACAACCGTGCCCCTCTTTTGCTCGGGGCTGTGACAACCAGGCGCCTTAAACCAGGGGTGCAGAGCACAGATCAGAGAAAACGGGGGCTTCCTCCAAAACCCCACACAGTCTGGCTGAAGTGCAAAGGGCAGACGGTTCGCCCGCTGCGCTAAACTTCTTTTGGGTTCCACTTCCCAGTAGAAATGTATAAATACCTGTTTTCTTGGCTTTGTGTATCTGATTTTTGTTTTGATTTGTCTTCTCTGCAGGTTGCCGGACTCTGTGGGACAATATAACTTGCTGGCCTGCAGCACATTTGGGTGAGATCAAAGTAATGCCTTGTCCGCAGTATTTCTCCTTCTTTTCGAAGACTCAGGGTAAGTGGAACAAGATGACTTCTTGTAGATCAAAGTAAAGTAAATGCTTTTCAGATCGTCCGGAGCTCTCCTTTGACTGAAAATTTATCGTTTTGAATTAACGTTTTGGATTAAACTGCCCATTCCAAAATGTTGCCTTGTGTAACTTTCCAAAGTCTGTGATCTGCACCACAAACACAACACAGTTTGGTCCTAAGAGATATTGTCTTTCTGAGCAGTAGTTGGAGGTCCCACATTTGAATCTTCCCTGTATGTAAAAAAGCAAAACAAAATCCTCCCTAAAAGTAAAACAACAACACAAACATTATGCAGCAGGAAGAAATGGTCTTGGCCTGTTCCCTGCTGCACTAGCTTTCTCCTTGCGGGGAATTCTTCATGCAACTGAAATTCCATGTGGCAGAGGTAGCGAGAGTTTAACCGGCCTGGTACTATGGCTTTGTTTATTAGAAGCTTGCGTGTGAAATATCTGGATGGCAGTCTATTTCTTGTCCAGAGTTCATGGTGATATATCTGAATACAGGAAATAGCTTGCCATTGAAGCAGCTTTAAATCATCCAGAGGGAACTGCCTGCATGATTGCAAAAATTACAAATGACCTCCTGCAGAAATCTGGAGGATGCAGTGACTATCACACATGCAGAACACCGTGGAAAAGCAGAAGCATTGCTTGCTGAATGTGAGGACTCACATTTGATTCAGGGGCTAATCTTTTTTCTTATCAGCAGTGAATGATTCAGTTAGTGGTAAACGGGAAGTGAAAGATTCTGGACTTAGGTGTGCAGTGAAACATTTCTACCATGGGCAGAGGAAGAAGCAGTGAAGGACTCTGGGAGAATACAGCACAAAGTTGGATATACACAGCACAATTCCAGTTTGCATTGGAATGTCACCAACTGTAGCCAAAATGAAATTGGAAGATGGAGCCCCTCTGAGCAGATGCAAAATGCTTTTTGCTCACCGCCAAGCAATTAGTGAGGAAGGAATGTATCCCACACAGATTAAAGCGTCGCTAAGCCCATGCTAGAGCTGGAGCATTTAGCACACCTATCACAAGAAAACACAAGCAGGTCACTGACTTGCACACACCGTAGAACAGTGATGGCGAACCTTTGAGAGACGAAGTGCCCAAACTGCAACCCAAAACCCACTTATTTATTGCAAAGTGCCAAGTCTACAATAACACCTGAAAAATGAGGTTTTACTTTATGAAAACAACTCACAGCCAGTCCAAGCAAATATATATACTCCCCTAACCCTAATAAAGGGCTAAAGTTCAATTAAAAGTGAGCGATTTTGAAAAAGCCTTCCTTGAGTAGTTTTTTCCACACATCTCATCATTTCTGGCCCTTCTAAACACATTCCAACCATCAATATCATGCCAGGACACCTCGTTTTCCTAACCCTAACCCTACCCTAGTGCACACCCCCAACCCTAATACAGGGCTCTCGTTCCATTGAAAAGAGGGCGATTTTGAAAAAGTCTTCCTTGAGCAGCTTTTCCTGTTCAGCTCATTATTTCTGCCCATTCTGAACACATTCCAACCATCAAAATCATGCTAGGACACCTCATTTTCCTAACCCTAACCCTACCCTGGTGCACACCCATAACCCTAATACAGTGCTAAACTGCCATTGAAAAGTGAGCAATTTTGAAAAAGCCTTCCTTGAGTAGTTTTTTCCGCACAGCTCATCATCTCTGCCCATCCTAAACACAGTCCAACCATCAAAAGCATGCCAGGACACCTCGTTTTCCTAACCCTAACCCTACTCTGGTGCATACCCCTAACCCTAATATAGGGCTAAAGTTCCATTGCAAAGAGGGCGATTTTGAAAAAGCCTTCCTTGAGTAGCTTTTTCTGCACAGCTCATCATCTCTGCCCATCCTAAACACAGTCCAACCATCAAAAGCATGCCAGGACACCTCGTTTTCCTAACCCTAACCCTACCCTGGGGCACACCCCTAACCCTAATATAGGGCTAAAGTTCCATTGCAAAGAGGGCGATTTTGAAAAAGCCTTCCTTGAGTAGCTTTTTCTGCACAGCTCATCATCTCTGCCCATCCTAAACACAGTCCAACCATCAAAAGCATGCCAGGACACCTCGTTTTTCTAACCCTAACCCTACCCTGGGGCACACCCCTAACCCTAATATAGGGCTAAAGTTCCATTGCAAAGAGGGCGATTTTGAAAAAGCCTTCCTTGAGTAGCTTTTTCTGCACAGCTCAACATTTCTGCCCCTTCTAAACACATTCCAACCATCAAAATCATGCCAGGACACCCCATTTTTCTAACCCTAACGCTACCCTGGTGCACACCCCTAACCCTAATGCAGTACTAAATACAGCTCATCATTTCTGCCCATTCTAAACACTTGCCCATGTGCTGACAGAGAGGGCTCTCCATGCCTCCTGTCACACGCATGCTATAGGTTCACCACCACTACCCTAGAACGTAGAATGAAGATCCGGGGCGATCTTGATAAGCTTCAGTACTGGGCTGAAAGCAGCAGAATGTAATTCAATAAGCAGAAATGCCACGTCCTCCACCTAAGGTAACGAAACCAAAGGCATCGATACACGGTGGGGAATGCATGGCTCGAGAGAACTGAACAAGAGCAGATCCTGGCGTAATTGTGGACAATAGGCTAAACAGGAGCCAACAATGCAATGCAGCCGCCAAAAGGGCAAATGCTGTTTTGGGATGCATGAACAGAAGTATTAGTTCCTCTATACTTCTCACTAGTCAGACCTCACTTGGGAATCCTGTGTCCATTTCTGGGCACGAAGATTTAAGGAGGATGCAGGTAAATTAGAAAGGGGTCAATGGAGGGCAACAGAAATGATCCTGGGTTTGGAAACTCTGCCCTGTGAGGAGAGACTGGGAGAACTGGGCATGTTCAGCCTTGAGAAGAGAAGACTGAGGGAGGACATGAGCTCCCTCTAGAAGGACCTCAAAGGCTGTCACAAAGAGGAAGGCCAAGATCTCTTCTTGCTGATGCGAGTGCAGGACACGGAATAATCAGTTCAAGTTGTGACAACCCAGGTCCAGGCTGGACATCAGGAAAAGCTTCCTCACTGTCAGAGCAAGATGACAGTGGGACCAGCTGCCTGGAGAGGTGGGGGGCTCTCTCTCACTGGGGACATTCAGAAGGAAACTGGGCAGTCCCCTGAGTGGGATGGTGTGACCTGGTGTCCTGCAACAGCAGGGGGTTGGACTGGATGGCCTTCATGGCCCCTTCCAACTCTACTCTTCTAGGATTCTATGATACTTTCTGTGCCCCTCCTCACAACAGTCTGTCCTCATTTTTCCATCCTCCAGCAACTCTTCCAAACACAGAAGCTTTGTTTTGGTTTCTGGCAGTGCGTCTCTCCCTCCTCCTCATACACAGGCTCTCATCGTGCCTTCTTTCCCCCAAGCCCCAGCTGAACGTGTGCAAGGATGCACACAAATCCACGCATTGGATTGGGCTAAGAGCGCATCCCCCCAGCACATGGCAACTGCATGAGCACTTAAAGCCTGCACTGTCATTGCTCCCAAGATTTGGGTTCCAATCCTGTGTATATTCTGAGAAGAAGCCCCATAGAACATAATGGGGCTTGTTTCTAAGTAAACACACAATTGTATAACTTAACAGCATTTATATCCCTGCAACAAAAAGCACACACACAATTAACTCCTGTTTTTAGTAAGTTTGTCATTCCATCCCTGGTGAACGACAGCCAGCAAAATAAACTTGGATTCCTTCCTCTGCTACCTGCTTTGAACCTGCTTCCCTCAGAGAGTTTGGGGGCGAGGAAGAGAAAAACACATCCTTTTTTCTGTTTGTGTGAAGTCGAATACAGCTCAGAACTTCTCAGACTCGCCAGTCTCTCTTCTTGAGAATCCTCCAAGACTAGCCCCAGGTGGAATAAAGAAGAGAAAGAAAGACCAAGATAGGGGAGGAAGGGAAGACTAAACAAGAACAGCAACTGGAAATGCAGCCAAGGAGAGAGAGTTAACATAACTCTTGACATTTTAATTAACATTTTTAATTTAATGTTAATTAAATTAATGTAAGATCATGACAAGAGCTGCACTGGAGCGGACTGGCAGCTGGTTCACACCGTGGCCGGTCAGTTGTCCATCTGATCCCACCAGCAGGACAGGTGAGCAACAGTGCCCATGTTCCCCAGCAACTGATGGACATGCCGCCTCTGAGATTGGAGGCCGCACGTAGCCAGCAATTGTAACCTTTCTCCATGCTCACCCCTGCAATCGCTTTCCCTCTTTTTTCCTAACACTACAATACCCTCGGAATCGTGTGCCATATTCTTATTTATTTATTAAAAACATTTCTATGCCGCCCCCATTGCAACAAAGCCTCGGGGCTGCTCACAACATCCATAAAATAAACATCAAAATACAATCAGTCATTTAAAAACTGGTACCATCTTGGCTGTATAATAAAATCTATAAATACAATAATAATAAATTAACAGTTAAAATAACTTTTAAATAAAAAGGTCTTCGCCTGGCGCTGAAAAGCAAATAATGACGGCACCAGGCGGACCTCTCTGGGGAGCGTGTTCCATAATTGGGGCGCCACCACAGAAATACTCTTAGCGTGGGCACATCATCGCTTGGTAGCCAGACAGTGTGATCTTGGCAGTTTCTTTCCTAATTATGCCCAAAGCGAACTCACAGTGCTGTTGTGAGGGCAAAAGAGAGCCCCATACACCAGGGATGGTCAAGTCGTTGCGCTCTGGATGCATTCACCTACAGTTCCCACCATCCCCAGCCAGCAGAGCAAGGTTGAAGGATCATGGGAGTTGTAGGCCAGAATATCTAGACAGCAGCAAGTCGCCCGTCCAGTTGCCCTGTGTGGAAAGGACTGGATGGCAGTGGAAGAAAAGATTACCGTATTTTTCGCTCTATAAGACGCGCCTGACCATAAGACGCACCTAGTTTTCAGAGGAGGAAAACAAGAAGAAAAATATTCTGACTCAAATGGGCACATCATCACAGGCACATTCCCCATCACTTCCCCATGGGCTGCGCATCTGACAGACTCACTGCACACACACATTCGCTCTATAAGACGCACAGACTTTTCCCCTTACTTTTGAGGGGGGGAAAAGTGAGTCTTATAGAGCAAAAAATACAGTCATCTGGCCTTCCCTGCAGTGCTAGGAATTGCTCCCCGCTATGCAAATTTAAACAGAAAAGGTGTAGGGGGAATGCTGGTCTTTTTCTGTCTCAGCCGGCCTAGGATTCCACATTAAGGGACACCTCTTGACCTGGGCTTTGCCTTGCCTTAATTTGCCGAAGATGCTCTCCATTGGGCTCAGATTTCTGAAATGGTGTTCTTTGTTGTACAAAGATAAAAATGGACAATTTCCTTTCTACTGCGCCTCTATTATAGCAGGTGTGAAAGAATTGCCACGAGCTTGGGTTGGTATCTTGAACAAGACGCTTTTACTGAGACAGCCTGGTCCAAACTATGTAGTTAAATAAAATAAAAATCAGAGGCTGCCAAGCATTGTAGCGCTAGTACATTGGCCTGGAGGAGATTTCTGATTTATTTCAGCTGAGCACAGCCAATTCAAGAAGAAGCTTTGCTTTGCTCAGCCTTTGGGGCCCTCAAACCATTTTTGGCGATCCTCCCAGTGCCAGCATCCCAGTGCCAGCAAATTAGAACGTCTTCCCAAAATGATTGTGGTCAAGCGAGCAAGAAACTTGGTTGGTCTTTCCTGGAGATCAGCCAAATGCCCAAAGAGCCCCTCTGGCAGCCTTGCCCAACCTCAAGCCCACTAAATGCTTCGAACCTCAGCTTCAGTCAGCTGCAGTTAGCATGACCAAGGTCCAAGAATGCTGGGACATGTAGTCCAAAGACTCTGGAGGACCCAAGTTGAGCAAAGCTGACCAGAGGGTGTCTTTCTACAAAGAGTTTCCACCAGTTTTTGGCTTGCTACCATGAGCACTAGAAAAAGTAGGGTTTTAGTTCATTTTCCCACCAAACACCACACTGTTTGTCATGTGCCTGAAATTTCCATATCTCTGTGGCCAAAAGTCGCCTTTTTCCGACCAAATTTGTGTACAGTTTTGTGGCCATTTCTTGCTAAATTCATGCACAAATTCCTGTGCATTGTCCTATTCCATGTTCCCTAATAGGGCCCACGTCTACAAGTGATATTTCACTATGTATGTAATTTTGCAAGTAATATCTCCCCGGTGTAAGTTTTTTATTTTTTTACTCAAATACTCCTTCATCATTACAGCCTAATAAATGGCTTGATATGCATATCTTTTGATTGGAGAACTACACTGCAGACCTCAGAGAACTGCCAAGACGGATGGATAGTTGTGTTCCATTTTGTGGATTACTTTGGGAAATTGATTAAAATGCAAACCAGATGAAATCTTCCCACATCACTGACCATCCGGCTGCCAGACTACGGAATGCGAGCTTTCTTAGCTAGCCGGGTTAGGGACAATTATCTCTGCAGAATCACGCAATCTAGAAACTGAATCACGTTAAGCCTAAACCGTTATCTTCCTTCGCATTGTCGCCCAAATCACATCTTCAGCTCCATTTTTGAGTTTTTTGAAGGCTGTTTTTCTCCATTCTCCAGAACGGCTAGATTTTCATCAGCTTTCTCTTCCTGGCTGTCCGCTGCAGGTTCCATTAATATGGCCGCTCTCCGTGCATGGATGTTTGCAGGCAGGTTAATCCACAGGTGTGAGTTCAATTCCCCCCATCCCCTGCACTGGCTCCAGGAAATGTTTCCACCCCAGAGGGCACAGTTTTCCTTGGTGGAAGAGTAGAACCCTGGAGCTTTATGCTGTCTGCGCAATCAATCAATCAATCAATCAATCCTTTCCATTTGCAAATTGACACAAGAAAAAAGAGAAAAAGAAGCAGATACAGTACAGACATATGCTCCTAAAGTGGTCCTAGGCACTGTACAAAGGTGCGTGCATGACTGAGGAAGAACCGCAACAACTGTTGGTTTTGCTCCTTCAGCTACACCTTCATCACCTGCCCCAATCCCCCCCCCAGCCCTCCCCCAGACGTTAATCACTGCTGAGGAATCTGTTCAAATGGGGAGGGGTCTCTTCATCTTGTAAATACATTAAGACATTTGGGAGGGGGTCTTTTGCGCTGGGGAAATGTTGGCATGATTTGGAACTCTGATTTTCCAACGCATGGTGAGTCCCGCACGTTGCCAGGCTGACCAATTTAGTTCCCAAGCCAAATGAACGGAGTCTCCGTTGCTGCACAGCAGCGTTCACTGGATTATAGTTTGGCTATTTATTACATCTGTATCCTGCCTTTATACTAGGGAAAAGGCACTCAAAACCATTTGCAGTCATAAAGAAAACTTCATAGAATAGTAGAGCTGGAAGGGGCCATGAAGGTCATCCAGTCCACCCCCTGCTGTTGCAGGACACCAAGTCATACCATCCCACTCAGAGGGCTGTCCAGTTTCTTTTTGCATGTCTCTAGTGTGCGAGAGCCCAGTACCTCTCTAGGCAGCTGGTCCCACTGTCATCTTGCTCTGACAGTGAGGAAACTTTTCCTGATGTCCAGCCTGAACCTGGGTTGTCGCAGCTTGAACTGATTATTCCGTGTCTTGCACTCGCATCAGCAAGAAGAGATCTTGGCCTTCCTCTTTGTGGCAGCCTTTGAGGTCCTTATCGAGGGATCTCATGTCATCCCTCAGTCTTCTCTGGATCAACAGCTCAGTCCAATCTGGCTGCCCATTATCCTCTGGACTCAGAGGACTATGGGAATCCAAAGGAAAGTTGGAGGAGCTCAGGGGATTGCCTCCACACTCCCCTGGAAGGCTGTCTGTTTATACCACCAGGATTCCTTGTAGGTTGGCCATGCCTCACTTCTCCCCTCCCGGACCCTCCAGGGCCAGCTGCAAGGTTGGTCTTTTGGTCTTCCAACTTCAGAGCTGCAGTCGGCACAGAAAGACCCCTGCTGGCTGCAAGGGCGGCAGGGGGGCACTCCGAAGTCAAAGTCCCAGTTCCAGCTGGTCAGAGGGCCAGCTCTGACCACAGATGGCCGGGTTGTCTAAGCAGGGTGTAGTGGCCAGAGGACTGCACCCTGGGCAGTAATAAAACGAATGCATTCAAGCACGCTGAGCAGAACAAAAGCCGTCTCCAGCGCAACAAGACCTCTTACATGCCCAACCCCTGCTCAGATAACAGGAGCTTTGCAGGCTGGCAGAAGGCGAGTGGAGAGGGAGCGAACCTTGCATCCCTCGGCAGGGAGTGTCCACGAAGAAGACCCTCCTCCGCCTCCCCAGATGCACCTCCAGGGTGGCTGTACTGAAGGAAGGGGCTTTCTCGGAGATCGTAAATGCGGGGCACCAGCTGCGGGAAACCGATCTAGACCATCTGCTGACCATCTGGACTGACAGAGCTTAAGCACAGCAGAGGAGCTGAGCGTGGCCTTCTGGGAAACGGCCGCAGCGGATTGGCCTCAGGCCTCTGCCAGGGGCCGTTGCTGAGCACTAAGAACACATGCCTTAAGGCGGAAGTTCTCGGGTTCAGATCTGGTGTCTCCTGGTAGGGCTGGAAAGCACCCAGCTGGGACCCAGGGAGCTACCACTCCTCGAGAAGGGGAGAGGCTGTCGAAGCAGGTCAAACCTGGGACACGGAACGGAAAAGGGTCGCGTCGCAGGTGGCGGAAAGTCTTTGCCAGAAGCCACTGCACCTCCCAGTTCTTGCTGCTTCAGCTCTGACTCGGTGGAGAAATGTGGCTTCCCCAGCAGAGTCGTTTTTCCCAAATCTACTCTCATATCTTGCTCTGGAATGTTTATTCCAAAAAGGGTTTCAGATTCTGAAGCTCAACTTCCATGTTGGACTGTATACAGGGGAGTTTCTTCCCTCATTGCTACCCTTGATCACTTTGTTCCCTTTATGCTTCTCTCCGCAACTGAATCAATCACACAGAAATGTCCCAGAAATGTGACAGCAAACATGAACATAGCTTTCCAGTTTTGCCTCTGGCTCATCATCTTTGAGTCATTCCCAAGGAGTAAAAGTGATGGATTGGGGTCTCTTGCTTACATCTTGCGGGGGAATGCTGGGTAGACATTGAACTCAGAGCAGAGCCAAGTGAAATGAGCCCCAAATCCCCAGAGAAAAGAGCAGGCTGGAATGTGAATAGATTCATCTCCTTTATCTGCAGTGTCAGACAGATGGGGGCCGTATGCCTTCGTTCCTTTACTAGCAAATGGACCCAGCTTCTCGTAGGCCCTTCATTCAATAGAGTTCAGCCTTCCAGCAAAGTCGTATGGCAGTCAGGGTTGGACACCCCACGCCTTTTCCAGCTGAGCAAAGGGCACCGCTGTTAGCACTGGAAATACGGCCCCGCAACTCTTAAGACCCTTCAGTGAGTGGTCTGTCCTCGTTCTTCCCTCTAGAGACCGCCACCCCAGAGCAGGGGATACATATGGGGCAGCCATACGAGGCCATCACCACCACCGGCTTCAAACTGTATCAACCACAAAGCTGCCAGCTAGTTTGTGCCACCTGACACCTAGTGACTGAAGATGGTACTGCAAGCCTCAAAGCACAGACTCATTTAAATTAATTGCAATCAATATGTTATGAAACAAAAATGACCCCGAGGTGCACATCCCTAGGGTCCCCTTAATATGAACGCCAAGTCTCAGGAGCCTAGCTTTTGTGAGTGACGTGCTATCGGGCTGACAGACGGACCATTCCTTCAGGAGTCTCTATCTGTTTAGCATGGGCTTGGTAAGAGAACACCCTTAAGTGAACAGAGTTGAGGTGTTCAGACATGGAGTGTTCCCTTGAGAGGAAATTATATGAGAGAACCAAGTGTGCTCTGCTAAGGTTTTCAGAAATAAAGTCAAGGTGGCTTTGAATCAGCACAAAGATGAGTCTGGAATGTGGGTCCCTTGTCTGCCTGACATCTTCCTTGTGGTCTCTCCCGCACTAATGGTGAAGGACAAAGCAGTACCCAAAGCACCCAACCCAGCAAAGCTCTGAGGCACCGTGGGCGCTTCAAACGGCACCAGCCCATCAGGACTGGAGCATTTTGACTTCCCACAATGCCTTGAAGTAATGCTTTCTGGGACGTTCTTAACAGTGTCTCCCCAGACTCCAGCTTGTGCTGAAGAGCTCATAGCATGTCTCAGAGCATGGGCCATGCTACCTAGGGATGATGGGTGTTGCAGTCCAACCGAGAATGCCTCTTCAGTGGGAGAGGAGAATTAACTCAAGGCCGGATTGCTCTTTCTGGTAGCTTTAGCCATTAAGTTTAATTCTATGTATATATAAAGTCAGAAATCTGCAATATTCTTGCTGATTTCATATACAGCAAGGATGCAGTCAGGCCTAAGTTAATGCATCGAAGCAAAATAAAGAGACTGATTACAGGGCCACTGAAAGCTTCTGCTGCTGACTGTAATGTTAAATGCGTACCAGGAGTAGCAGTTCCCCACCACTCAATGCTAGAGAAATGTATGCCATTTCCATAAAAGATTAGTCAAAGCAGCACATGAACGACCTAGGTTTGAACCACTGTAAATCAGCTTGTGGCTTTATTTGCATTTATGTCAAGAAATCATATATTGTACTAGCACAGTGACTAACAGGAGTTATTTCATTAGCCAGTTGGTATCAGGCACTTCGGCTGAGATGTGATTTATTTAACTGGACGTGAAAAAAGATGGATGCCTTGTGCAAGATGTAGGAAGAATTGCAACAGACCCAAGAACAAGATTCTATGAACACAAATCTGTGATTCATACCAAAAAGGGAAAAACCTGCAACCTCCCATTGCAAGACATTTATTGCAGATAGTTATCTCAGATTTACAATCCCAGTTAAACCAGCAAAGGACACATAGTGTTTGACAGGAAAACTGGATCCATAGATGCAGAACTCCTAGTCCTTACAGCCTAAATCCAGAAGAAAATTCACAAACTTTCTACCACTTGCAGCTCTGTTTTCATCTTAGGAATGTCCCTTTCCCCTCTTGGTAGCCGCTTAACACCACAGCTGCTGATGAAGGAAGCTGCTGAAATATTTAGCATCAACTAGATTTTCCACGTCTTTTCTTTTTTAAAGATATTTGTGGCATACGAGGACCAATGTATCAATACTGGCTGTAGTTCTTCATGGTGGAAGAAATTATCTTTGTGTGCCTACCAGGAATTTCCATTATTCTTCACATTGTTTCAGAACTCAGCTTCTGGAGTACCTATTCAGCTCTGGATAAAAGAGGCAGACAAAGGCAGAAAAGAGAGAGAGAGAGAGAGCATGCATCAGATTTGAACCAGCCTTAAGAGAAATGTGAACTCCTGAGTGTGTGGGAAAGGCCACAAGCTTTTTGTGAATGGAGGGTACAAAAAGTCAAGGGGAGAGAAGGGGAGACTGAAAGTTAATGAAAGGGGATGAGGCATCGGGAGGCGAGGGGAACCCCACAGAAACTGCATTTAAGTGTGTTTCCTATTGAGCGCTGAACCCACGCAGTGTTCCAGGGACTTAGGGAGACAAAACACCCTCGGAGCGAGCCCTTGGCAACCCTGTTGTCAACATGTGGGTAGCTCCTAACCATGACGAGGTTTCTAAGATGTGGAAAGAAGAAAGAGGCCAAGGGTGTCCAAAAGCTCCAGTCAAGCTCACCACAAACATCATTTGGTGAAAAAAATGTGATTAAAGAGTACAACAAACAGAACAGGGGGTCACCAATGCTGTCCGGCATTCTCGTTAGCATATCAAGCAAACTAGAAATCCCGGGGAAGCTCACAGGAAAAAGGCTTTGAGGAGGTGGCCTGCTGCTTCTTTCTAGGAGTGAAGGGTGCTGCTTCCATGCCTCCACAAGAAGCGCGTCCTGGTGCAAATCAAAGCTGAGCTTTCCCAAGAAGCAAAAATGACCAAGATGGGGTGGTCCTACTTTGGGCACTTCATGGCGAAGGCCAGACTCCCTGGAGAAGACCGTCTCGCTGGGGAAAGCTGCAGGCAGAAGACAAGGAAGACCCAGTCGGAGATGGACGACTCCGCCAAGGACTCCACAGCCTGGAACTGGCAGTGGACGATGGAACTGGCAGCTGAGCAGGGCTGTCTTGGAGACCCGTTCTGGAGTTGCTTACTCTCACGGGGCCGTTGTAAGTCAGAGACGACATGCCGGCACCGAACAGCAGCATAAACTCCTTCCGAGCAAGAAGTGTTCTGCGACCAAGCAGGTGCATTGCCAAGGAACACTCAAAACTCTGGGGTTTATTTTATTTCTTCTTGTATTATTATGCTTATATCCCACAATAGGAATGCCAACAAAGTGGAAAATAAAAAAGGACCATACGCGATGGCCCTTCCAAATGCCGGCACTGTTGTGGTCGCCTCTCTGGCAGATTTCCGTTCAGCATTAGGGAGGAAAGGTCGTGTGTATTTAATATTTTTCTTCCAAACGGGGATCCTGTTTGATGCAGGATGCCCAACAGGGCATTTATTATATTTATATCCTACCGTTTCTAATCCTTTTTCCTGCAAGAAACCCAAACACCCATAATCTTCCTCTTCCTCTCCTTTTTGTCCTCACAACGACCCTGTGAGGCAGGCTAGGCCGAGAGTCAGTGACCGGTCCAGAGTCTCCCAGTGGACTTTATAGCCAAACAGGGATGAGAACCAGAATCCCCAAGTCACAACCCGGCACTCTAACCTCACAGACCTTTTCTCTTTTACACTGCACACGTGGCCATCCGAGATGCTTGGATTGCCTTAATATATAGTAAAAGAGGCATGTGATCCCCAGGAAAGAGTTTTCTTTACATTAGAGAAGCACGACCGGCAACCGATTGGGCTCGGCAAGCAGACAAACCCCCGTCCCCTTCACACATTCGGGAAATACATGGGGGTCCTGTCAGCAGCCCCCTTCTTGTTTCTGGTAAATAATGCAAGAAAATGGTAAAAATACACCTGTTTCTTCCATTTTTAATGGTGCTTGAACTGGATGGGGAAAGAGCTGTATGTGCTGAGCAGTTCGAACTCCTTTCGTTCGTAATGCGGATTCTTCCCAAAGTTCTGTCTCCAGCGCCTGAGTCTTCCGGCTTTATTTCCATCTAGGAAATGTCAGCAGGAACTGCACCCACGACGGCTGGTCGGAGATGTACCCTGCTCCGTACAGCGTGGTTTGCGGCTACGATGCTAACAGCTCGTCCTCAGCAGAGGAGGTCAGTAAAATCCTCGCAAGGCCGGATTTCGGGGGTCCACAACAAACCGATCGTGCGGCTTTGGGAAGGCTCTGGCTTTGGTTGCATTTGGCTTTCCAGTAGCAGCCGCGATCTGGGTGAGGGACTCTTGCATCCATAGCTGTCTGGCTTATTCTGTTGAAGCTGCTTTGGGTCGTGTGGCTTGGAAGTGCATCTGAATTTCCATTCGGCCCGTAAATGAAATGCGAAACATAGTCTTCTCTCCCAAGCCCTGCCACACCAGACTCACTGGGACAATTTCTCCCTTCATTATTCCTTATGGATCTCATCCAAATTTAATTATACTTCGGGGAGACCCACTGAAATCCACAGGACTTTGATGATGCTCGGTGGCCAGCTTAAGTTCCATTGATTACAGTGGTTCTGTGTTATGCATTACCACACCTTCTATCCCTCTGTCTAGAAAGGTTATTTGTTTGCATGGATGGAGGCTGTCAAGGTGCCCCATGCATTGTGTGGCCACCATCATGAGAGCAGAGGCCTTTGTGGGCTGTAGCTCACTGCCTTGGATGCGTGGAGTCCCCGTCCGTGAAGGTGTGTGCCTTTTGAAATGTGTTTGTGCAGAAGGTGCCACTGGGTTTGCTGCTGTGGACCCACCTTCCCAACCAGGTGCCCCTCAGGTGGGCTGGGCTGCCTCCATAAGCTTATTATGGTCTTCATGAACTGCTCCTTGGTTCCTTCCAATCCAGATTAGATGCCAAGAGGCAGACACAGCTGCCGTGGTTCTGGGTGAAATCGAAGCTTTTCTACTGGCAAGGGGTACCGAACCTCAGGTACTGGGTCAAAAACAGGCCACCTGGGGGCCTGATCCAGTGCAGAATTCCCCAGGTGTCCATGCCCCCTTCCCCAGGAACTAGCCCTCCCCCGGCTTTTAACTCACCAGCGTTCAATGCCAAAAGTAGAGTTTTTCCTTTCTCATCGGCTTGCCAAAGTCACACTGACATTCAGCTGCGAAACATTTATTCAAGTGCCGGCTGGACTGCAGTAGTGGAGTCGCCAATCTGGCCACATTCCTCTCCACAAAACTTCGTGTAAACCAAGCTTGATCTGACCTGCGGAAACAGTTTGGCCCCAGGATTCTGCAAGCATTCCAATTCTGAGCTAGGAAGTTGTACAACGAGGCAGCTCGCGTGACAAGGGCTTGGAGCATCTCCTCACCCGTTGCCGCCTGGTACTTTGGACGTGCATCTGGCACCTCCCCCTGGCATGCAAAGCCTCTGCCCGCTTGCCAGTTCTTCCCTCCCTGTGCCAGGTGGAACGGGGTCTGTTTTACTTCTGTTCAGCAGTCCACACTTGCTCTGGCTGAAGCCTTGTTGGTCCAAATGGGCATCTCGGAAGTGTGGAGTTAAAAAAAGGGAATGCAAGAATTAAGAAGCCATCGTGTGTGTTCCACTGAGATCAGGCATCCATCCAAGGCACTGCTCCACTGTGTACAGAAAGCCACACAGCAGGAGTTTCCCTAATCCCTTTGTGGCTGTCGTACAAGCCCTGTGCCCTCTTGGGTGGCCGAGAGCCTTCGGCATTCGACAGCAAGCAGCCGGTTGAAGGCTTGAGGGACTTTAAGCTTCGGCCTGGGATTTTGGGCACGGGGGAGAGATAAGCACCGCTCAAAGGGTACCTCTTGCTCACTGTACCTCCAGAGATGCTCAGTGTGTGAATTTCCCATTAACATTGAGTAGAACTGCTTTAAAGCAACGCTCCTTTGGATTCCGTAGGATGCTGCAGTGTGGGGAGTCTGTAACGGTGCCCCATGGGACCCCGCTATTTCTAAGCAGTTTTAACTGATCGATTGCAGTGCGGGGAGGGAGTGTGGCTGCAAAGACGGGTCTGAGGACATCAGCCGTGGTTCCGCAGTAGGACAGGGACTCCGCATGGGGAGAGTCCCAGGTTTGATCTCTGATGTGTCTCCATGTGAGAAAAACGAAAGGATCGGATGATCCTGGGCCAAATGGACAGACAGGGCGGAACGGACCACATGGAAGGTGCCATTCTGGGCTTCTTCCATTGATGCAAGTGCCTGTACCTGAACAACACAATGGACCATATTCAAGGGCGGAGTATAGGTTGACTGTGGGTTGTCCTTAAAACACGGGTTTTCTGTTGTCTGAACCCAGCTGAGATAACAAACCAGTGTGAGCAACCCAGTTTACAACCCAACAACACACTATGGGTTCTCTTCTCTTCATGGTTTCTCTCCATCATGGGCTTGTTAGTCCAGCAAGGTTCAGATGACCTTTTTATTTAAAAAATATTTTAACAATGCTTAATATCTATAGGTTTTAATTGCGCGGCCAGGGTGTTTCTGGATTTTAATTGTATTTTGTATCATTTTCATTTATTTATGTGAGCTGTCCCGAGACTATAAGCGGTGGGACGGCCTACAAAAACTCTAAATAAATAAATAAATGATACAACAACCCATGTTTGAACAACAACGCACAGTTCAACAATCCATGCTCAACCCGTACTTAGCCTCTAAGTGTGAGTTCCAGTGTAACCCGAATACAGTCCCTGTCACTCAAATGGGGATAATGGAGGTATGTAGCTTACAGATTCTGGGATCAAGACAAGAAAAGTTATAATCGGGAATGACACCTTTCTGTAATCTTGGAGCCAGTGAGCTGGTGGCCTCCAGAGGAGTTGCAGCAGATGCGCACGGGCAGAGATAATCGAGCTCTGCGAAGGAAGGCAGAGGTGATCGGGATTACAAATGCGCAAGGGGGACCCAATTCTTGGGACGTGCCCTTTGAGCTACAAATGCAACCATAAAACCAATTCATGTCTGAGGTCCCCAGAGTATCACCTCACTAAATGCGTGCTTTAGCGTTGTCCTCCGTGCCTCTTTGGACCCTGGTAGGCATCCTTGCAGGTCAGTGCCTCAAACCTGGGACCATCGTGGTCTAAGATGTCCTGATTTCTCCCTGCTTGGGCTCTGAGAGAGCTCTCCGACCCTCAAAAGCAACAGCCTCCTTCAGGCCGTTGGCAGAGATAATGCCTAGGACTAGCCCTACCGTAAGGCCGAGTGGAAAGCTTTCCTCAAGCCGCAGAGGCTTAAGAGGTGGCAGCAAAGCATTGGAGGAGAGAAGCCCCTGTCCAAGCTCTGCTCTGCATTCGAGCGCAGCTCCATTCGCGTCCCATCATCTGTGTCAAAACAAGATGCAGCCCCCAGTCCAAAGGGCTTTTGTTGGGCGCCATTTTGATCTTTGCCTCAGGGAGCAATTTGTCCCCGGGAAGGCCCTGGAGACCACCCCAGAAATATCTGCAGTCCTTGGAGCAGAGAGAATAGTGGGGTTTCTTTGCCAAAATGGAGGGGGAGGGATGTGCTATAAGATTGGGGGATGGTGGGTAGTGTCAGGATGCTGTCCCATCATGAAGCCAGAGGATGTGGCCGTAGCAGGGGGAGTGAACAAAATTGGATTTCTTTTAATATTTTGAGGGCATCTTGGCCAAAGAGGAGAGAAACCTGTCTGTCAAACTGGTAAACAACAAGTTATTCCTCTCTGTTTTCTGTGCTGTCAGACTGCGTTCTACAGCATGGTGAAGACTGGGTACACCATCGGACACAGCCTGTCGCTTGTTGCCCTGACGGCGGCCATGATCATCCTGTGCTTTTTCAGGTAATGGGCAAACTGTGGAGAGGGGAGGGGACTTGGGGGAGGGGGAGGGCATTGGTTTCTTCCTCGGCTCTCGGTATGCCCCCCTCTCCACGGTATGGTGAACCAGTGGGGTGTTTTGGTGGACAGAATGGTAGAGCTGAACAAGGGTTCAAACGCCCGCTCAGAAATAATGTTGAAGCGGTGATGTTTGTGAAATCATTGCAACCCATCTTATCGAGTTATTGAGAGTTGTAAAAGGGAATGTGGTTTTTAGAGTGTTGGACTGGAATTCAGGGGACCAAGACTTAGTCCTCATGAGGCTTCGAACCAGTCACTAACACTCAGCCTTACCTGCCTCACAGGATTGTTGTTGTGAGGATAAAATGGAAAGGAGGGGGGTTGGGTAAGGTGCCCTGGCTTCCTGGAAGGCAGGCAGGCATGGTGAATATACATCACACAGCAGCAAAACCCTCCCACTTTCACAGGTAATGCATGGCTTGCACGCAAGTAGACTCTCACTTGCATAAAGAGCACAAGTCAGCTTGCAGGCCTCATTTAGCAGAGGGACATGCGGGGGCAGGCACATAACTGGCCAGGTCACTTAAGAACGTCCGAGAAATCCACAATGGATTCAAAGGAGTTTGGATTTCTGTGACTTCTACTGGAACTTTCCAATCTTTTCCTAAGCATACAGATTCAGTAGAGTCGTGGGCCAGTTTTACGTTTTTCAGAACTGTGTGCAGACTGTGTGCAGAACTTAGTCATTCAAAAATGCTGAAAAGATCAAACAGTGTAAAAACCCAGCCCAAAAAGTGCATTTCCCCTCATCGGATAATGTATAGTGTAGATTTGCGTAAGGACACATTTTTCAACCTGAATGCAAGCTCAGGATGTCCGGGGGACAATGGAATCGAAGACAATTGACAATCCATGAAAGACAGACAGAAAGGATTTAAGACCCTGCACTGTAGGGATACAAGGAACTGAAACAAGGAAATTCAGGTTTTTTGTGCTCAACAGATTTCCTATCCATTTCCAATCCAGTGATCAGAAAAAGGCCAGGTCGTGTTTGGGAGGGGGTGGGGTACAGACCTCTAAGACAGAGTGTGATTTGTGCATTTTTATTTCCCACTCATAATATTCGTGCAAATAGGCATCCCCACTCGGTCTAACACAATTTGTGCAAAGTCAACTAATTTGTGTAAATCAGAATTTGTGCAAATTATGATTTGTGCAAATTCCGATTTGCACAAATCAGCCGATTCCACACAAATTACGCTTTAGTCATGTAGTTTTGGGTGCTTATTTGTGCAGATTTCATGCACAGTTTTTAAAAAGCTACAAATCATGATCCTTCTCAGCGACAGAAGTCTGCAAGCTTCATACGACAGCAGGGTGCTCCCAGTGTGGGACTTGCCCATTGAAATCCAGGAGGCAGTGCATGAAAATCTATCAGGATTTTAGCCCCCATTGGCATTTTCACATGTCCCTCTTTGTTGCCAATGCCTAATACATTATTTTATTTACTTTTGCAAAGTTCTGCTGCTTTTCAGCAATCTGCAGAGCCGCGTATGATCCAGCATATAAAAACAAGAATGTCTTTGTAAAAGAAGCAGAATTCTATACAGCAAAGCAGTATAAACCTTCCCTGAGGCACCTTTGGGAAAGCTCAGGAAACCTTTGCCCAAAGCAGCAAGTTCGTTACTTACTAAAAAATCATTTCAGTTTAATACCATCTTTACTGCTCTTCCTTTTCCTCAAAATCCTAGAAGCTGGAGGTGCAAGGAATCCATTCAGCATTGGGAATCTATTGGATTCCCTGGACTCACCTTCCTGGACTCTAGTCCTCTTTGCAGGGGCCCAGAGTCCAAGCAAGTGCGCCTAGGATTCGTGGGGTGCTTGTCGGGAATTGGCTGCACCACCGCTGGTAGCACCGAGCGAGGAAGAAGGCTGACCTCCAGGAAGGGCACCTGGTCCACACACCCAAAGCATCCCTCTCCCATGTCCTTGAGCCACTCCTGATGGGGAAGGTTGCCAGGAGTGCATCTGGGTGCCCACAAGCATTTTCAGGCTTGCTCTTGGCTTGGCGTGCTTTGCAGGACCAGTCCGAGTAGAAGACATCCACGGACGCTGGGGGCTGGATTCCAGAAGCGTTCGCCACACCCCCACTAGGAATGTGGCTTAGTCTAGTGCTTGGAATGCGTTGCTTATGCAATTGCATTAATATCCCAGGGCACAAGGCCCTTTTCCTCACAATCGCCTATGAGTGCCAGCATCACACCCAACGTCACCCCGGAGCTCCATGGCTGAGTGGGGACCAGAGCCCTCCCACGGCCTGGTCCAAGCTCGTTCCCTAGAAGCCCTGCTCCTTCCAGCAGGCTCCTCCTCTTCCCTGGAGCGAGGGAGCCAGCGAAGTCTTCCTCCTGGCTCGACATCCAGGGCACCAACGGTTCCAAGCCCTGGCCTTTTCCCCAAAACTAGAGGCGCCGTTTTTCCACAGGGGAGAGGCTGCCTGCGTCAGCAGTGTAGCTGCGACCTACTAGGACTGGCATCCAGAATCTTGCCTGCCGTGGCAGAAGAAGACAAGGACCAGGGAATTGGCCGGTCGGTCTGTCTCTCTCTGTCTCCATTTAGAACCCTTTGCAAAGGCGCCTTTCTCCTCTCTTCCCCTAGGAAGCTGCACTGCACCAGGAATCACATCCACATGCACCTCTTCATGTCCTTCATCATGCGCGCCATCGCCGTCTTCATCAAGGACATCACCCTCTTCGAGAGCGGCGAGTCGGACCACTGCTTCGTCAGCTCGGTCAGTCACGGCTTCCGTCGTGAGCGTCCCCACGGTTCTCGCCCCTCTTAGTCTCGTGCGCGCCACTTCCCTTCCTCGTAGCGTAGCCCATCTTGCCCGGGCTCCAGGTGAACCGCCCTGGCAGGGGATGAAAGGTGCGAGTGTGACACCCCACCTGGTTGGAGGAGGCCTCACATGGGCTTGTGAGCTCCTGCTGGACCACCCGCTGCATCCTCCTCCTGGAGGGATGCTTGAGGTATGGACACTCTGGTGCTTGGTGCTCCTGTTCGCCAGTCGACAAGTCCCGTTTGGGTATCTGCTTGGTGCCAGGAAGCCGTTCGTGTTCTTCGGGTTGGCAGTTTTGGCTGAGACGGGTTGCGCATTTTCAGCCGAGTTTGAGCTGAAGGGCTAACGGCTTTGTCACTGTCCAATGGCTCACTCCTAGATCTTTGGACAGAGTGAATTTTTCATCTGCTCCCCTGCGGTTCAAAGGCTCCCGACGTCAGGATTCTTTGCTGCTTAAGCCCCTGCATGAACCAAGATACACACCAGTGAATCTGTTTCACACATGCAGTGGGTGGAGGCGGGAATCCTCCCTTGAAGACAGGAAATAGATTATTGTGCCATTCCAGATCGGAGGCAGAAGTCGTGATTTGGAGTGCTTCTCTGTGTGCCGACCCGGCGTCTGCAAGGTTTGGGAGCAAGGAGAGAGCTGGTATAATAATCCATGTTCTTGGATTCTAACCCACCCACGAGAGTTTAATGACGTGTCTCGGGCTTTGCTCGCCTCGAGACTAGATTATGCGAGCACACTTGGTGCCCTGGGCTTGGTCTGCAGCCTGCTGCCAACACAAACCACAAAATGCAGCACTGGGGCTTCTAACCACAGCTTCCTTTTAACAGAAAATTATGCCCTTGCTTGTAAAGCCCTTGCTGAGATCCCTGACTGAGGAATTTTCCTCCCAGAGAGCTTTGCCTGGCATCTATATTGAGACAATCTGGGTGCTTTTGCCCCCTTGCTAAGACCCCTTGGCCAAAAGGCAGGTTGGGGCCGGTTGAAGCAGCCCATTGTTAGTGTATGAAGCCTTACACAACTTAGGATCAGGTTACGGGAAGTGAAGGAAGGGCCTGGAGGGTCGGCTCTCTCGACTTGATCTTTACCCAACAGAGATGACCTAGTGGATAAAGTGGAGGCAAATCAATTCCATGCCATACTTCAATTCTGGATTCTAAAGGAAGCAAAAGTCAAGTATAATAAACATGTACTCTGGATTTTTGAAAAGCCTGTTTCAACACACAGTACCCTCGTGTGTGGGATTGTCAAGGCGCTTTAATTGTGCCATGTGTGCACAGCAGCTGGAATCTGTGAGGTCCCATGGCCAGGGACTCTAATGACAAAAGGAGTCTGAGCTGGGTGGGAATTTTCAAGACAGGAATTCTAAAGGCACAATTGCAAACAGGTCCAGTAAGGAAAAACGTAGAAGGCAGCCAGAAGTCGATGTGACTTCGGAAGACACTTAGCGATGACCTCAAAAGAAAAAAGGACGTGTCTAGGAAGCGGAAGGAAAGCCAGGTTACAAAGGAGGAGTACGGACCGGTAGCGCTTAACTGCAGGTAGGACAAGAGCGGTCCACAGGTCTGACATTCAGCACCCGAGCTCTAACTAGCACCTTAAACTCAACGCAGAACCTTGAGCAGCTCCATAGAGATGGAGCAGTGCCGGTTTCTTGCCTCTTCCTTTCTCACCTGGGACCTCCAGTGACCGTTCTCTTGCTCTGCCAGTTCTCCCAAGTCCAGGGTCAATCTTGAGGGCCTCTGAAAAAATCCAGTTCTCAGCCTGGCCCACAGCCTCCTCAGGGGCTTTTGGCTGTCCCCTCTTCTTAAAATTCAGAGGTGTGTGTCATTAAGGGCTGCCTTTCAAAAGGACAGATCCCATGCAATGTCTTTCCTGCTGGAGCTTTGCTTGAGGGATTGGATGCCCGTCAACTTTGCTAGTTAAGGAGTGCCAACTGATTAGCAGGTTGACCTACTCACACTTGGCCGCTGGTCCAACATTTATTTATTTATATTTATTTATTTATTTTTCGATTCATATCCTGCCTTTTTCCTACAAAGGGCTCAAGGCAGCTTACATCATGCTCCTCCTCCATCTTATCCCCACAACAACAACCCTGTGAGGTAGGTTGGGCTGAGAGTCTGTGACTGGCCCAGAGTCACCCAGTTGGCTCCATGGCGGAGCGGGGACTTGAACCCGGATCATCTGAGTCTCAGTCCCATGCCCTTAACCGCTGCACCACACTGCCTCTCAACGTTGCCGAGTATTCGCATGGAACCAAGAGCACCCCTAGGTGGTGGGGCCATCAACCCGCTTTCATTGAGCCCAGTGAGCGCAGCAACTGCAACCTGTAAACAATGCATGGAATGGCTAATGCAGGAAAGATGTTAGAGAGGAAGCGATGGGACTGAATTCTAAAAGGGCTGGCGAGGGACCTCTTGAAAAATTCTGTCGCTCTGGCCTTGGAAAACAGATCGAACGATAGCTTTTATCCTGGAGGGTTTCCACCTCTCAACTTAAAACAGATTTAATGTTGAACAAAAGCACAGCATGTTGTCAGTCCTATCGGCAAGCTGTGAAAATGGAAAAGGGATGTCGGCTAAATTGGGGCACTGGTGGCGAGGCAGAGATATGGAGCTTGCTTTGTAGTCCTTCTTCTGGTCCCTGCAATTGGCACCTGGCAGTCTCTTTTCCCGCAAAGGACGGCACCGCATCCCAGCCCAGCCTGGGTCTGTTGGACTACAACACCCAGCATGCCCTAGCCAGGGGAACCTCCATGTGTCAGTTCATCCTGCCCCAACATTTGAACTAAAGCCCCCCAAAACGGACAGGTCACTGCCCCCAATTCATTATCCACGTCCCCTTTCAAGGTGAAAGTTGTTTTGTACAACAAAGTACACACGTCGTGTTTGGTGCACTGCCAACACACTACTAGAGCATCCCTCTTTTGACATATTCCGGGAAAATGTGGCTCCCGGAAGGCCCCACTGGCAAAAGTAATGGGAAGAAATGCTATTAAAAAGAAAGATTACATTAATAAGGTTTGTACCGTCGTGTTCGTTCTGATTCATCAATGAATTTTCTCCTCCTCCTTAAACTCTCCACTTCCAAATAAACTGAAAACTTGCAGAGGGAGGGAGTTTGTTCAAGGAAGGATGCGAATGGGAGGGTGACCTCCCAGAGCCAGGAGGAGCAGCCGCAGTTTCCGAAAAGCTCCACCTGTCTCCCCATCTGCTTTTGCCGGGGTTCGTCCTCCCCACCAGTGCATATCTGCATAATGTTGGCGACTATTATTATTAATTTATATAACATTTACACGCCACCTTTCACAAGCCAAAGTGGCTTGCCTAGCTCCATATTATCCTCACAACAACCTTGTGAGGTAGGTTGAGCTGAGAATCTGCGGTTGGCCCAAAGCCACCCAGAGCATCACGCCCAAGTGGGGACTAGAACCTGGATCTCCCTGGCAATTTTTGTCCTAATATATTTGATTGATGATCGATTGATTTGATACCCTGGCCTCACTTTATTAGCTAAAAAGCCATCCAGTCAGCATGCAACAAATTAAAACAATAAATCTTTAACACATTTAACACAGTGAAAGCAAGGTCATTAAAAAGAGTAACATCTTAGAATAGCAGTGTTGGTTTCAAAGGCCAAATGGAAGACACGCATCTTTGCTTCCTTCCTAAAGAGAGTGAGGACCCGCGGTATTTCTCGAGTAAAAGCGTTCCACCGTTTGGCGGCGACACAGGCAAAAACCTTTCTGCAGGTGCTTAACAAGCACCTGAGGATCGTGGAAATCAGCAGAACAGTCTGCTGATCAAATTCGCAGACGACACTAAAACTGGGGCAGTGGCCACAACTGAGGAGCAGATACACCAGATCCAAAAGGATCTGGACAGACTGTGGAAGTGGGCAGGAGACAACAGGATGGCGTTCAATGTGGAGAAGTGCAAGGTCTTGCACTTGGGGAATAGGAATAGCTGTCGTAAGTACAGGTTAGGTGACCAGTGGCTGGAGAGCAGCACTTGTGAAAGGGACCTCGGGGTGCTGGTTGACCGCAGGCTGAACATGAGCCAGCAGTGTGATGCGGTGGTCAAGAGGGCGAATGCCACCCTTGGCTGCATAGCCAGAAGTGTGGCTTCTAGATCAAGAGAGGTATTACTACCACTCTACACGACTCTGGTGCGCCCACAACTGGAGTATTGTGTTCAGTTTTGGGCCCCTCATTACAGAAAGGATATAGCCAGGTTGGAGTCAGGGCAGCGTAGGGCCACAAGGATGGTGACTGGTTTGCAGGGGATGATGGGGTATGAGGCGAGACTGAGGGAACTGGGTCTCTTCAGCCTGGAGGAGACTCAGAAGGGATCTGTTGGCGACATGCAGGTATGTGAGGGGGTGTCACACGGAGGTGGGGAGAGGCCTGTTCTCCCCTGCAGAGGAAGGCAGGATGCGCTCCAACGGAGCAAAGCTCAGGGAGCCAAGGTTCAATTTGGATGCCAGGAAGCACTTCCTGACAGTTCGGACCCCCAGGGTATGGAATGGGCTTCCACGGGAGGTCGTTGAGGCCCCATCAGTGAGGGCGTTCACGGATAGGCTGGACATGCTCATGGTGGGCATGTCGTGAGTGGAGCCGGCTGGTGCTGGAGGTCAGACTAGATGGCCTGGGAGACCCTTCTGACTCGCGCTGTTTCTATGTTTCTAGGAAATCTAAACCACCCTGCAGGTTCATAACTAGAGAAGAGAAGGGCCCGATCCCCTGGATCATTGGGCAACGTTGCCGCCTCATTTGCCCTGGCTGAAGCTTCCAGATGCTCTTTGGGGTGTCCCCAGGGAGAGCTGCCCAAGCTCCCAGCTTAACTGTCATGGCATCCCCTCAAGGAATCCTGGGAATTAGAGTTCAGTGCATGCCGAGTGAGATGTCCTGGTGGCAGAATGTGGGGTGATCCAAATCGCTATAGGGCAAGATGTGTGGGGAGGCAAACAACATCGGTGCAGGATGCAACGGATCATTTTTTCTATTGAAAGTGTTGGAGTGTTGGATGTTAAAGCCGTTTTTACTTCCAGGAAAGGATGCCTGGAAGGAGGGGGAAAATGGAGGGGCATTTGCGGCAAAAAGCACCCCTCAGCATCCCATCCCTCCTCGTGCTGCACTCGAAGGTTTCCCTTCCACCCCCGCGTAACCGTAGCTTGGCAATAGCCCGAGTTCTAACATATGACTCTAATTTCCTTCTTGGTGGGAGCCCCATCCAGACCCTTCAGTAAAATTCCCAGGGCAGTTTGCAACATTTCCAGCATAATAAAGTGAATTAAAATACACATAAACATATGCGGTCTACTTTAAAAAGAAGTCAGAAAAAGACCTTCGCAGCATTCGGAGCAGCGTAAAAACAAGACACCCAGCCAAACTAAAACATGGAATTAAAAAGCCTGAGAATGTGTAGGTTTAAAAAGCGCCTGAATTATCTCCATATAGATGCCAGGCAAAGTATTCTGGGGAGAAGATTCTCGGATCTCGGCGGCCCTTTACTCCGGATATCATCCGTGTTGGTCCTGAGCTGCAGAACTTTTGGCCTTGGACCAAACTGCATTTTGAAGACGCTCTTGGGAGGCTGCATTCCAGTGGTGGGCGGGGCTAAAGGCAAAAGGGGAGGGGCCCAAAAGCTGGGAAATGAAGTTGAGCCTGGAGAAAGGGGTGTGGCCATGAGGGGGATCCCGGGAAGGCCAGGATCGGCTGCTGAGGTTCCGCATCCCTCCTTTGATTGCGGGGATCACGGAGAAGGGCTCCGATGAAGGTCTTTGTGCATGGACATTTGTGGTCTTCTAGGAGATCTCCAGGTGTTCAGACCTCCGGCATTCCTGGCCACCGGCCATGCTGACAGGAGCTTCTGGGAGCTGAAGCACAGACATCTGTGGCCCTCCCTTCTGCTCCCCCGTGCTTTTGGTAGCTCGCGCCATTTATTAGGGAGTGGAGAAGAATTCCATGTTATTATAAAGCGTTCCATCCCCTTAAGAAGACGGGCTGTGCCACTGTGGACTTGGCAACTCAGCCTTGTTTTTAGAAACAAGCACAGCAGGCTAAACTGAGCATGGAGCAGTTCATTAGTCCGGCCTCGTCTCTCTCCGTTCTTGCATGCAAAGGGACATCAGGAACGAGCGGCTTGCAGAAGTCGGCCTGCGTTTGCTCCATTTTCCACCAACTGCCGAGAGCAATTCTGCATCTTGCTCGGCGCAGAATTGAGCAGGTCCCCAGCACGTGCGGGCAGCAAATGGCCCGATAGGCAGGAGAGCATTTCTCCTCCAGAGAACTTCAAGGCCCATCTATACCAAAGGGGCCATGTAAAAACAGCATCAGCAACCAGTGGGGAGAGAGCTGAAGTGAAGGGATTGGGCATTTCACATTGCGCTCGCTCGCGCTCTCTCTCTCTCTCTCTCTCTCTCTCTCTCTCTCTCTCTCTCTCTCTCTCTCTCTCTCCCCCCCCCCCCACTATACAACCTGGAGATGATCCACAAGAATCATCCTAAGCCCCTACAAGGGTGTGGGCCTCCCCACACAGGCCAAACCCAGCCAACCAGGAGTCCCAGTCCAGCCTTCTAGGCTTCCTAATTGGCCATGCCTTCTCCTCTGGCCCCTTCCTTCCCCAACTGCTGATCGCTTGGAGCTTCCCTGGGTTTTGTGCGGATGTTTTCCTCATTCAAAAAAAGTTAAAACACCCTTGCTAAGGGGCTTTTCTTATGGGCAGCAAGAGCTTTAAACCAAAATAGGTTGGTGTTTTTGGCCACGTGCCTTATGATTTTGTCCACCCTCCCCACTGGAAAGTGGACTGCAGGACGGAAGTCAGTCCTCGAGCTGAAAGGGTCCGAGCACCCCAGCAGTGGACTGTGCTTCTCAGGTCTGGGGGCTCGTGGGTTTTGAAACGCTCTGCTCCTGGGGTTTAGGGAAACGACGCCAGGATGTATTAATTCTTCATCAGAATTCATGTTGGGTTCGCACCTGCAATATCCACCCGGATGCACGATATGATCCCATCTCATTATCATAAGTAGGTCCCACATTGCTCATAATGAGCAAAATCTAGCATTTGGCAAGATGTAAAACTTGTTTACACACATCGTTAATACTTGGACAAGCCTAATCAGTTCTACTTCCAAAAAGCTCAGTAAAAACGCTCCATTTCAGAAAGGAGACGGGTTGTTTGGAAGAACTGTACCCTGGGCCAGTTCGAAGACACCGCCTGTCTCCACTGTCCCCAGCTTACATTGACCGACCTCACCCATCTGCATCCTTCCCTGGGAGTAAACGCCACTGAACTCCATGGTTCCTCTTTATGAATAAACCATATAAGTTCAACTTTTTTAAAGCCTGAGATCTCCTGGCATTAGAAGTGCAAGCAATGTTGCTACACAGCTAGCCTGAAATGGGAGCTCCATCATTTCTGCTCAATTCTTTCATTCGCTTAATTTCTGAAAAATCAGGGGGAGAGGCGATTTGGGGGATTCCAGGGGCTGCTTTGCCCCCCTGGACCTCTGAAAGACTCTCACACACATTGTGCCAGTACAACACACAGCCAGGAACAAGAAAGAATGAAATGGACGGCGATCAGAGGATATCGGGATGTATTTATCTTCACAGCAAGCTGAATATGCCTTTTGTTAACCTCTGTAGTGGCTTGGCATTGGTTCTTTTTTAAAAATAGGACTTTTGCGGTGGGGGAGCGGAGGGTGAGGAGATAGTAGGAACCACACAGGGAGAGTCACTGACAGACTGGAAGAAGTGTTTTTTGGAAATGTCTGACTCTGCGTGTTGCATGTTTGCGGTTTTGCCTATATGCGGTTTTTGTAATGCATTTTTAAGTCAGCTGGTCTTTGTAAACTGCTCGGAGAGTTTCTGCTATCATGCGGTCTAGATATTTAAGAAACGAAATGAAATGGAAGTGAAATTAAATTAAGTGAAATTAAATTAAATTAATGCAAACTGCAGCCTGCAGTTTGCCGGCTCCTGGCTTATAGCAGTCGAATGCTTGCAGTTCGAAACTTTACGACTGAGTGACCGCAGCAGATGTGTAACTGGAGAAAGAGGGTCGCTCCCGCAAACCAATGAGCAGAGATAAGATCAAGCATTGCTCTACAGCACAGCTGGCCCACCTTCCTGTATTCCCACAGCATTCCAGTCCCAAACAACTGCCAAATCCCGGGCATCATCATTCTTGACAGAGGCTTATTTTAAATTTTGATCCTCTCGTGTCTCTCTGATAGAACCCTAAATAACTGAACCATGTTGTTTGGTCATCAGGAAAAATTTATATTCTGCACCATCAAGGTTGCACCTGCCTCTTCCTCATTGGCCCACCCATAGAGGCCGGATGGCTAGAGCGTCTCCTACAGTTGCCACTCTTCCCAGAGAACTCTGTGGTAGCCACATACCAGGACTGCGGGAACTGTGATCCCGGGTTCAGACAGCACAACAAACCATGGTGGTATGAAGGAGCCGTAGAACAAACCATTGATTCTTATCATGGTTTCTAAAGACCAGACTTACCATGGTGCAATACCACACACAGCTGGGTTCAGACAACACAAGAGACCAACAATGGCAAAAGAACCACCATGGCTTCTCGTGTTGCCTGAACCCAGGCACTGCCTTTGAACATGGAGACTGCATTTTGCACCCTGGGTAATCACCACGGATTGATCTTTTCTCCATGAATTTCTCCCATCCCCTGTTAAAACCATCCATGCCAGTGGCCCTCACCACATCTTGTGGCAGTGAGTTCCAGAGATAGATGCTTAACCCTGACCTAAGTGGCCTGGGAAGTCCTTGATAATCTTGTTTCTTCCACTGAACATTCTTACATATTCCCATCTATCCCTCCCTGCTTCCAAGGAGCTCAAACAGCAGCTGAATATAAGGAGGGGAGAATACAAACAGAGCCATTCCACCTTCATGTTGACAGATTAGATTCCTCTTTGCTCCCTAATTCCTTTTCTTTGTGTGTGTGTGTGTGTGTTTTTTTAAGATTATAAGCCTGCTACCAGAAACTGCCATTTTATTGATTAAATGTAATCTGTTCTAGGAGCCTTTGTGGCTGAGCAGCAGGATAACATTACTTTCAGTAAATAAACATAGATAATAGGTAGAGTTTCTGCAGGAAGTCTTTGATGAAGACAGGTTATATGGCCCAACTTGCTTGATTTTCACAGCAATGCAACATTATCTGCCTTTAAACTAGTCTCACTTTTGTGATACCTTCCCTTTAGCTTGAACACGCATTTACGGACTTCTGGCTTTTGCAGTCACGTATGTCCCTTTTTCCGGTTGAAATGGACACGCACACGCAAAACCCTTTTCGATATTGGAGGCATGAAGTGTTTCTCTTGGCAAATACAGTCTCCAAAAGACACTCAAAATACGGGTTCACAAGAATAACAGAATGACTGGGACAATTGTCTCCATTCATGGCAGGTGATGGTGGGGATTATTCTATTTTTATCTTGCTTCCTAAACTTGATTTTATATGTCAGCTGAAGAAGTTGATCTCAGCTTCTCAGCTCCTGAAGCCAAGATCATGTACAGGAAAAAGCTGAGCCAGAAGTTATCCTGTGGGAGCTGGAGGGGAATGGTGGCACTGAACTGGCTTTGTGACAGTTATGAAGCTGACTCCTTTGAAGGCAAGCAAGTCATTGAGGCAGAAAGAGTAGCATTGCACAATGGTTAGAGAGTATGAGTCATAAGCTAGAAGCGCCCAGTTCAAAATCCAGTAGCTCCAATAGAATCATCATAGTTGGAAGAGACCTCAAAGGTTATCTTATCTGACTCTCCAGGAATGTAATGTACTCCAGGGGCACAGCATCCCTGCGGTTCTAGTCCTCATTGAGGAACCAAACCTGGGTCTGGACTTTTCCACTTCAGGCTGTAGATGGAGGTGTGTAGTACTGAATTACTCCTCTGTGTACAAATATTCCTAGCATTTTGGGAACTGACAAGGAGATCTGTTCAGGCATTTCCTTTTCCCAAGTGTTCTCCCTTTCTGCATGCAAGGAATGTGTTCCGTTACGTGTGTCTTACCTGCAGTCTGAAATGGGACGGCTCAAGAATCGGGACCCCTCTCTGTAACACCAAAATAACACTAGCCCGCCATACAGCTTGGTTTTAAGCATTTTTGAGATACATATTTTGAGATTAGGAATCACTCTTTATGGCTTCGTTATTCAAATATCCACACGCTCTACAAACCGCAGTCAAAGTGGACGTCGCCCCAAGACTGTGTGGATGGCAAGGGGACAGTAACCTTGTCCCAGTTTCCGTACTGGGATGACAGTGTCCAGTGTGCAGGGGAGGAGCTCCTAGCTGGCTCCACCCCTTATTTCAGGGATGGGAAACTGCCGGCTCATAGGCCTTCCCTGCGTGTGCGGATGGGATGTACGGGGGGGGGAGAGGTCTCTGTGGCACATCATGACTTCACGTGCTGCAAGAGAGAAACAGCCACAGTTGTAAAATGGCCGCCGCGAATGGCCGACCTGAAAGACACTCTTTGTCTGGGCTTTTGGGATGTCACGGAATATTCACAGGCATCTCCGGCCTGCCACCGAGGAAAGTCACCAGGTCTGCCTACCAAGCCAAGAAAGACACCTTGTGTGTGTGATGGGGCTGGCGGGGAGGCAGGGGGGCTGGAAAAGAGGTAGGAAAGAAATTAGGTAAAAGCCCCTCAGGTACAGTAGCCCCTCAACACCGGTTGTGTGGAATAGGAGGGGCTGCAGAAAGGTGAGTGAAGCGATTTTTCACAGACTTACTCCAATTCACTAGCCGGACTGAGGAAACATAGAAACATAGAAACATAGAAACAGAGCGAGTCAGAAGGGGCCTCCCGGGCCATCTAGTCTGACCTCCGGCACCAGCCGGCTCCGCTCACGACATGCCCACCATGTGCATGTCCAGCCTAACTTTGAACAACGTCACCGATGGGGCCTCAACAACCCCCTGTGGAAGCCCATTCCACGCCCTCGGGGTCCTAACTGTCAGGAAGTGCTTCCTGGCATCCAAATTGAACCTTGGCTCCCTGAGCTTTGCTCCATTGGAGCACGTCCTGCCTTCCTCTGCAGGGGAGAACAGGCCTCTCCCCATCTCCATGTGACACCCCCTCACATACCTGTATGTTGCCAACATATCCCCTCTGAGTCTCCTCTTCTCCAGGCTGAAGAGACCCAGTTCCCTCAGTCTCGCCTCATACCCCATCCCCTGCAAACCAGCCACCATCCTTGTGGCCCTACGCTGCACTGACTCCAACCTGGCTATATCCTTCCTGTAATGAGGGGCCCAAAACTGAACACAATACTCCAGTTGCGGGCGCACCAGAGTCATGTAGAGTGGTAGTAATACCTCTCTTGATCTAGAAGCCACACTTCTGGCTATGCAACCAAGGGTGGCATTCGCCCTCTTGACCACCGCATCACACTGCTGACCCATGTTCAGCCTGCGGTCAACCAGCACCCCGAGGTCCCTTTCACAAGTGCTGCTCTCCAGCCACTTGTCCCCTAACCTGTACTTATGACAGCTATTCCTATGCCCCAAGTGCAAGACCTTGCACTTCTCCACATTGAACGCCATCCTGTTGTCTCCTGCCCACTTCCATAGTCTGTCCAGATCCTTTTGGATCTGGTGTATCTGCTCCTCAGTTGTGGCCACTGGCTCTCAGGTTGGAAATAATGTTGGGTCCAGAGTTGGACTCAGCTGAGTCTCACACACACACACACACAACTTTTGCTGTAACAGATCGGCCTGGTTCACACGGGACAGTGGGAAATGGCGTGTTAATTGATGAGTCCATACCTTGCCGGGCCACCTTCTGCATGCATCTCATTTATTTATTTAAAACTTTTCTATACTGTCCTTTTGCAGACGTCTCGGGACGGTTTACAACAGATTAATTAAATAGAATAAACATAGAAATAAGAGTAGCGGTTGCAAGCATCCGATGTTAAAGTATAAAATCACTAAATAAAACTGGTTAACAATTAAAATATTGGGAGAATGAAAAGGTGTTCGCCTGATGCCAAAAGGAAAGAAGCGTTGGCTCCAGGTGAACCTCTCTGGGAGCGTGTTCTGCAGTCGGGGCACCACCACAGAGAAGGCCCTCCTCCGAGTAGCCCCCCTCCTGATCTCCTTCAAGGACAGCTCCCAGAGGAGGGCCTCTGACTCCGATCTCAAGGGGCGGGAGGGCACATAGGGGAGAAGGCGCTCCCTCAGGTATCCGGGACCCAATCCATTGCTGCTTTGAATGTGCAACCTCCAACCCACCCAGTCACTGCTTCCTGTGTGTCATGAACACCCAGACCCTTGGCTTGCTCATTGGTAAAACAACCCAAAATTAACCTACAATTCATTAGGTTAACATAGAAAACATAGAAACAGAGCGAGTCAGAAGGGGCCTCCCGGGCCATCTAGTCTGACCTCCGGCACCAGCCGGCTCCGCTCACAACATGCCCACCATGTTATAACCTTTGGTTATATAACCTCTGAACAACCCAAAATATTCAGGCTTCCTCCTTGTACGGAAACCTACAATTGGGCCATTCAGACATTCCATATTTACAGCAGCCATGGCACCCTCCCCAGCAAATCATGGGTTAATTAATTAACCCATGATTTGCCACCACTACATGGGAACCAGCCCTTTGGCCTGGCAATTTTTCATCAGGGTGCGAACTAGGAGTAACACAGAACAGAATACAGGCGTCGACAAATCTTTGTGAGACTTACGGGACCAAGACTGGGCATAAATAGATCAACTCTTGAAGTAAATGCCAGATTAAGGGATGCTCCCCTTTCATGACAGCTGGTCCACACTCTCCACAGGTTGGGACCAAGCTCAGTTGGACCTGTGTGTGGCATGTCGCTTGCCTATCCAGATGGATTTTAAATGTCTTGACATTTCCGTCCTGGCAGAGGAAATTATTGAGATGGGATGAGAACGAACTTCGAAAATGCATGAAAGGGAGCAGAAATGGGGACAGAATGAGGCCTCCAACATCCTTGCCCAGAGGTCTTTCCAAAGTGAATCCTGCACTCAACGTCTTCCGGCCACCTGAGAGCCATCAGACCCTCTCCTGCGGACATGGATTCCCCCCTCATTATCACCGTTCTTAAATTTAACAGAGTGCAAACTGAGGAACAATCATAGACAAAGGTTCTCAGGGCTCTTAGCAAACCCTTTCTGTGTGATGGAATTAAGCAAAGTGTTACTCTTAAAAGCCAAAGCAGAAAAGAACGGAGAGGGCAAAGACAGATGTTCACGGACTGTGGTGTAGCTAAATCCAGTCCGCAGGATGAAAACGATCTAGGAGCCCAAAGCCTGGGAGGATTCCAGTTGACCAGCCGGAGAGGCTCAGCATCAGCGGGGTACATGCACCTGGTGCTGCTTTCCACAGCCCCCCTTCGTCTCATTTTTAACGAGGGTGGCCAGCGAAGCGCAGGCATGGAATTGCTGGCTTTCAAAATGTATTTTTCTTTCCTAAAAGAAACAAACAAAAGCAAGGCAGCAAGCCCTGTTTTATCCCCGTTGGTGTGATTTAGGGGAGATTGAGATGCGAAGCTGTACAAGCTCCATGCATGGTTTCCTCCTGGGAATCGTGGTTGACATAAAGGGAGTTGCACGGGGTGCTGATGAATCAGGGAAGTGGGAGCCGCTGCAGAGCATGGAATGGGGGCGCATACAGTGGTGGGGAGAGAGAATGACGAATAGGAATGTGAGTTGCTTGCTGGGCAAAGGATGAGGGACACGTTGCCGTGTAAAGATGCGCGCCCTCCAGTAAGCGTTGTGTGCAGATTCCAAAATGAGGCTGCTCCACCGCACAAAAACGCACACATGCCTACAGTGCGGGATGTCCCGCGTTTGGTTTGACGCACCCAACCTGCATACAGACCAAGGAGCACAAACACACACACAGGAGCACCAATTGTTGTGCATGGAGCACATAAAAGTGCAGCTTTGGGGTTTAGGGGTCCCAGCCGGTCGGCTGCACGAACCCTTGCGTGGGAGGAGGTCCTAGCAGGCGCCGGAAACGAGAGCTGTGCTTTTCCGCTGCCGCCTATGGCCTGCCGCCACTCTCTGTCCTGGGAGAAGGATTGCAGGACAGAAAAGGAGAGGCCGGTGGTCGAAGAAAATCGCATGTGCTCACACACCCTGGCCCTGGCCGGCCCGTGCCTCCTTCCCCACTCTCTCTGGGCTCTCGAGCAACAATTGCCCCACGGCGCCCGTCCCCCGGGGTAGTCAATGATTTGATATTGTTTGTGGCTGACAGCTTGTCAGCAGGCCCAGATCTTGGGCAGGGGGTGGGTCAGAAGGCTGAGGAGGGCATGAGCTCCCTCTAGAAGGACCTCAAAGGCTGTCTCAGAGAGGACGGTCAAGATCTCTTCTTGCTCATGGCAGAGTGCGGGACACGGAATAATCAGTTCAAGTTGTGACAACCCAGATTCAGGCTGGACATCAAGAGAAGCTTCCTCACTGTCAGAGCAATACGGCAGTGGGACCAGCTGCCTGGAGAGGTGGTGGGCTCTCCCACACTGGGGACATTCAAGAAGAAACTTGGCAGCCATCTGCCCGGGATGGTGTGACTTGGTGTCCTGCAACAGCAGGGGGTAGACTGGATGGCCTTCATGGCCCCTTCCAGCTCTACTATTCTATGATTCTATGATCCATGGGGGCAGTCACCCCCCCCAACAGGCAATTTATATGCACAGCAACTGCAAAAAAGAAAAGAAAAGAAATGCCCCCCCCCCCACACCGCCACCTCCAGATCCAGGTCTGGGTCCTCTAACCCATCTTCCTGCTCAGTGCTGACTATGCAGTTCAGGGTACTTACAGCATCCCTGCCTCCAGCACAAGACAGACCCCCCCCCCCCGCAGCTCCTGTTCCACTTCCAAGCAGCCTGTACCACGAGGGCATTTCGGCGTTTCTCCATGGAAATGCACTTCCCTGCAGTTTCCATCCACGGATTTTAGTCCCGTCTTCCGGAGCAACCGTGAAGGAGCGTGACGGCACTTCATCAGATCCGGGGGAGAAGGACAATTCACCCCAGCAGCCTATTGACATGCACAGCAGCCCTAAAATAAAGATGAAATCACCTGCTGGGGGGATCCAGGCCTGAGAGGACCCCCAGGGCCCCTTGCAACTTGCAGTGAGCTGCCGTTCTGCACCTGCATTCTGCAGCTAAGCCTCCAGCCATTGTGCGTGACGGAATCGTACGTGGGGGAAAGGGTCAGTGGTGGATGATGTGAGAAGAAACGGCTTGCATCGGCCTGCCACCTTCGGAAGGGAAGCCGGTGTCCCAAGCGCCTTGCGCCAAGCCGGAAGCGTTTCCCCCGGGCCGTTCTCTGCCCCCAAACACGCTCACAACCCCCTGCCTGCGGTGCTGCTCCACGTCATCCAAGAAAGCCGGCTGACTTGGCACGCAAGCGCTTCCAGCCAGCAGCTGACTGGGAGCAGATGGGTTCGCTTGGCGTTGCACCGTTGCTTCCTGTGCGCTCCAGGCCTGCACGGGCTCCTCATGCCTTTGCCTTCTGCTGCCTGGACGGGTTTCCTCTGGTTTTGCCCCCTCATCATCTGCAGGGGGCTGAAAATTGGAGAATGCCCTTTCTCTCCCAAGGCAAGATGGCCAGAGCTTCTTCTGTCTTTTGGATTCACTCCCATCAACCCGAAGCACTGCTTTCTGTGAACTGCAGGGAAATTTTCACTGCTTTTGCTGATCCTATAAACAGCATGGCACATGTATTAAATAAATAAATGTGTGTGGCTCTTTGTGCAGAAACGGGCTGAGAACGAAGTGTGCAGTCAGTAGAGAGACGAGACAGCAAGGGGAAATAAGTAAAAGGGAGATAATTGGATGGATAGATGGAGACAGATAGCAGTAGGCAGATGAACTGGGTCCAGTAAGGACAGGCTAGTGAGGGTCTCCAAATTCCATTTGGAGTTTGGCTAAAATATCTTGTACGAACCCACCAGTATTAATAAGCCATGGTTGCTTGACCATGAACAACCCAAGAACAGAACCCTTGGTTTGTTGTTGGCTTGTGAACTGTGGGTTACTTGTGGTTAGGAAACCATGGTTTGTTAGTAAAGCAAGGTTCAGACAACACAAATGCCACATTTCAGCAACAACCAGTCATTCAGTGACAACCCACATTCAACCCATACTCAACCCTTGGGTGTGGGTTACCATCTTGTCTGAACCCAGCCAATGGGAGAAGGGTACTTCCAGGTGAGACTTTTCCCTTCTCACCCTGACTTATTTTGGATGGGACTGGAATATGTGGAAATGGGGCCGAAGCTCACCAAACAGAGTACTGTGTCCTGCTTTTCTGACTTTTTTCCCCCCCATATGACAGGTATTTAATTAGAGCAACATAGAATGATAATCTTATCCGAAAGTGTTGCTGTTCTCAGAAAGCCAGCATATCCCAGTGGTTACAGAGTTTGTCCTGAACTTGGGAAAATCCAAGTGTTAGCCCCAGTTCTCCGTGAAGTTCCCTCGGAGACTTTGGTCCACTTCCTGACCATGTTTTGCGACTGGCAAATGCCCACCACAGTACCCATTTTATGAATAGTAAGGCCAGGCTGCCATTTTGTGAGGGAGCCCACATCACTCTAGAAAGTTTAGGTGTGTCCATTGGCCCCCAAGATGGTTGGAGACCCCTGATGTTTAGGGAAGGCACAATGGTGTCCCCTTGACTTTGAAGATTTGTCCATGTCATAACAAGGAGGTGGAATCTTCAGGATTTGATCTCAATTTGCCACTTTTACTGGGATCAGAGAATCATAGAATAGTAGAGGTGGAAGGGGCCATGAAGGCCATCCAGTCCAACCCCCTGCTGTTGCAGGACACCCCGTTCCACCATCCCACTCAGATGGCTGTCCATTTGCCTTGAATGCCTCCAGTGTGGGAGAGCCCACCGCCTCTCCAGGCAGCTGGTCCCACTGTCTTCTTGCTCTGACAATGTCTCGAAACCTTGGGGGAAGTGTGCCTGCCACTTTCTCAGGTAGAGCAAGCCCATTTTTCCCCACTGGGACTAATTCCCTTGATAACAATAGGAATGCCGAAGCCACCGTCCTTCTGGTGGTGGACAGTCTGTCCTGGATGCTCCTGGAGGGGATCTTGCTCAAATTCGTGTTGTTTATGCTGACCAGTTTTGTTTTCCAAACATATCTGACTACTTTTATCTCTGGTCTGCCGACCACAATAAAAAAACCAAGCCTTCAGCTGCATGATGAATGCTTCGTTCACTCTCTCCATATTGTGTATACATTCGGGCTCCGCAGGTCTGCAGCTGTCTCCTCCGTTGTGCGGCCTTTTGGCCTCTGTGTTTACACTCACTCTGTTCTGTGTGTGTAATCCACGAGCCAAGAATAACTCTTCATGCAAACATCTGACCTTGTGGGCCCAGCCCATTAAAGCTTATGATGCAATAAACGTGTCACTGTTTTTTACTAAAATGGCACCAGATCTGGTATCCCCAAGGAGGTCGTATGAAATATTGTGCGCTTCCATGCTCGGTCTTTTGCAAGGGGACTTCTTCTCCTTTGCCTAAGTTTCTGCCGTGGCCTGCTTCAAATTGTGTTTGAAACGTGCTTCTGGAAGAGAACTTTGTGGATTGTTGTTGTTGTTAGTCGTGTTAGTTGTGTCCGACCCATTGCGACCCCATGGACAGCATTCCTCCAGGCCTTCCTGTCCTCCACCATCTCCCGGAGTCCACTCAAGCTCACACCAACCGCCTCTGTGACCCCATCCAGCCCCCTCATCCTCTGCCGCCCCCTCCTTCCTTTGCCGTCAATTGTTCCCAGCATCAGGCTCTTCTCCAGGGAGTCCTTCCTTCTCATCAGGTGGCCAAAGTATGCTGGATCAAAAGAAAGATGAACAAGTGTGTTCTAGAGCAGATCCAGCCGGAGGTTTCCCAAGAAGCAGAAATGACAAAACTGAGCCTGGCATACTTTGGACAAGGCTCAGCAAGACTCCCTGGAGAAGACAGTCATGCCAGGGAAAGTTGAAGGCAGAAGAAGGGGGAAAGATGGATGGATGGATGGATGGATGGAGTCCATCAAGGAAGTCACAGCCTTGCACTTGGAAGGGCTGAATGGAGCTGTCCTGGACAGGACGTTCTGGAAAGCTCTCAATCATAACGTCGCCATAAGCCACAAACAAGTTGATGGCACATCACAACAGTTGCTTCAGATGTAACAATCCCAGTCTGATAAATCATGATTTGTTGCAGGGGTGGGTAACCCCAGGCCAAGGGGGCCAAAGCTGGCCCCGCTGAGGCCCCCGTCAGGCCCACTGTGCTTCCCTGGTTGGCCATACCCCCCTAAGCACGAGTCCTTCGGTGCTTTCTCAACCTTGTGGAGTTTTCGCCGCATGCTGAGAGGTTGACTTACTTAAGAGCAGCAAGAGCTTTTATCCTATGTGCATATACTTAGGTCTCTACCTCCCAGCATGATCTCACTTTTAAGCTGGATTATACTGGTTTGACTGTCCATTGGACCCCATCCGTTTTGTGACTGACCGCTCCACCACTGGAATGCAGCTTCGAAGGGCTTCTCTAACATTGACTTCTCTCCCCAGGCTGAACAGGTTTGCCATGCCTGGCTTATCAGCTCAAGTAAAGCCCATGTGCCTCACCCCACCCTTTCCTTTTTACTCTTGAATGGTTTCCTGGTTCCCCGAACCACGGTTTCCTACAATGCTCAACCAGGCGACCAAAAGGCTCTCAACAAACCAGGTTCTCAAACCGTAATGTGGTAATGGTCCACTTTCTTTGCTGTAAAGATTTCTCTTACTGATTTTGTTAAATCATGCAGATACAGAGAATTTAATTGCCTTTTAATTACTTCTAGAGGCATTCAAGAAGTGTCCCAGAAAAGTGGGATGATCTTCATTGAGTATTATGGCCTTTATTGTGTGCTTCGTGCGGTTTTGATAGGGTGGGTATCCAGCATTTGTCCAGCTTAAGTCCCACTGATTTCAGCGTCCTGCTCTATGTTGGAGTGACATTGGATGTGTGAGGAGTCAGGGTTGGGGTTGTGCGCATCTTTCACAACGAACTGCATGCTTTGCACACAGAATCAGGTACCGTTCCCAAGCATCGTCAGGCTCTATCTCAGTTTTGCTCACTTCCTGGCTGTGGCCAAGTGTGGGACGCAAGTCCAGGAAACATAAGAGCTACATTCCAACCAGATCTTTCCATCCCTCATTAGATGCACGCAATACAAAAATGGTATTTTGACTATTTTTAATAGATATATGCTGATAGATGGGCACGGAGGTAATCTAGAGTAAATAAACACCAAACAAACCTATCCAACACCTTCTCAGAGAAACTTTGCTTCTGTCTTGCTTTCCAGGTGGGATGCAAGGCAGCCATGGTCTTCTTCCAATACTGCATCATGGCCAACTTCTTTTGGCTCCTCGTCGAAGGGTTGTACCTTCACACACTGCTTGTGATCTCCTTCTTCTCAGAGAGGAAATACTTCTGGTGCTACATCATGATTGGCTGGGGTATGCAACCTTCTTGAGCACTGCTTTTATGGGGGCAGGTCTTCCTTAGATTCCTGGCCTCCCGGAGCTGCAGTTTGGACCTCGTGCTGCAGAAATCTAGCACTGCATTTGTGAGTGCACCAACACTGTTATGTCAAATCCAGAATGTTGTGCAACATGGCATCTCCAGTTGAGAGGCAATTTTGACTTTTGCGTGTGCACGTGAATGTTTATGTACTGCTTCTTCGGAGCTGCTTTGAGTATATCTCTGTAGTATACACCTTGAAAATCTATGTTTGATCCTTTCTGCGCAGGTGCACCAACACTGTTTATCACTGCCTGGACCCTCACCAGGATCCACTTTGAGAACGAAGGGTAAGCAAGCAAAATCGGACAGTTACATAATTCTTTTGGCAGCTAAAAAATGCCAGGAAGTAGAATTTTTCCTACCTCTGCTCCTGCTAGTATTGCACTGCGAGTTTTTAAACCTCAGAGGGTTCTCAGGTGTTCCTAAGGGAGAAGATTGGTTAGAGAAGCACGAGAGGTGGAGACTTTCTCTGTGGGACGGAGGGAGCAAGTCCTGATACTCTGTGATCAGCTGTGCTACTGAGGCTTACTTTCAAGTAGGCATGTTTGCGGCTATAAATTGGTAGCAATGGAATGTTGGAAGGGGGTGGGTTGGATTTTTCCACTTTGCCATTTGTACCAATGGCCCCATCTTGTTCTGGAATACAAATCCCAAGAGGTTCTCCCTAGATTTCAGCCCAGAATAGGTTCGCCACCCTTTGTATAAACAGTATTGAAGTAGATGGATTTGTGGTCTGACTTGAGACACAGCAGCGTATAAAGGCATATAACTGCTTGTTCTCCCCATGCATGGAGTGATACAAACAGCGAGAAAACTACTCCAGTGGCTTTTTGCAGACTTTCAGGCAATTTCACAATTTGTAGGCTGAACGTTTGTGCAAATGCATTTGTCTGTCTTTGTGCAAATTCACACTTCCAGAAATGTGCGAATGGGACAAGAATTCCCAAATCCCCCATTACACATATTTCAGGCTTTATGCTTGGAAGAGAGGCATTTTTGAGTGGCGATTTTTATTTTGCAAAATTCGTGCAGCTCAATTTGTGCAAAAATACACAAAATAAAAAAATTGGCTGGCATGCGGACTCCACGTGACATGAGAAAACCGATCCACTGCAAAATGTACTCCAGGAGACCTGGACTCACCTGAGTCCATGGTGGATTTACCCTGCACAGCATCTGAAAATCCTCCGGAAGACATGGGAGTCCCGTGTTTCTTTTACATATATTTTTATTATCCTCTGTATTATCACCTCCCCGTATGTTACCAGGCGCTCTTGACTCCGGATTATGTTTTTCAGTTGCTGGGATTTAATTGAATCATCCTACTGGTGGATCATCAAGGCTCCCATTTTGGTTTCGATACTGGTAAAGTACCTGCATTTTTCACCCGCTGTAAAAGTGAAGCTAACCTTCTGTGCTTGGCTCCGGCTCCCCAACAGGTGCCAAAAATTCAGAAGAATCTGCCAGAACTTTGGCAACTGGGAAAGGCATGTGCTAGGCATGTGGGTGTTCGTTTACCCAGAACGGAAGAGGAATTTTTCTGTTCACCCTAATTCTGACGCTCCTCACCCCGCTTCGTGGCTGCTATCCCGCAAGTCTCACCCAGCCCGGTGTTCACAGCTTCCCTTTGAGCTGCCGAAGTGCCACTAGGTGTTCCAACCATCCAATTAATCATTCCTCTGGCAGGTTATGGCCATATCTAAAGGACCGTCTGCCCCCGTATATACCCACCCGCCCACTTGGATCAGCCCAGGAGGCCCTTCTACGAGAGCCACCCCTCAGGGAGGTGAGAGGGGTAGCAACCAGGCAAAGGGCCTTTTCCGCTGCTGCTCCCCATCTTTGGAACTCCCTCCCCAGGGAAATCCGCCTGGCGCCGTCTCTATTTTCGTTTTGGCACCAGGAGAAGCCATACCATTTCAGGAAATTTGTTAACATTTAGCCTGCATGCTGTGGCTCTTTCAAATTGCTTTTAAAGATGTTTAATTAATTATGTTTTAATTAGTTTTTAATGTGTTTTTATGCTGTTAGTATGATGTATGCATTGTAAGCCTCCTAGGAAGGCCGTGGCAATTATAGGCAGCCTATAAAGACATGTAAATAGATAAATAAGTTCACAGTAGCCCATTTTCAGCAATAGGTTCCATCGCCCTGCCTTGCCACCAAGGTGGAGGTCATTATCCAGATCGGTGCCAAGCACAGTGCTTGGCCAGGCTCATCAGAAGCTACGGGTGGCTCGGAGAGTTCAGCGGTGCTGGCTTTGCTCTCCATCGCTTGTGGTCGGATCCGGCAGCCTGCACGGGGTCTCTGGCTGTGGACGTTCTCTGCCTGGCCCAAGAAGGCTGCAAGACCTTTCCTCCCACTAGCGGCCTGGGGCAGAGGGAGCTGAGGGTTTCGCCGGACTTAGCAGATCTGGAGAGCGAGCGCAGAACTAAGTGTTTTCTCCAACCGTGTTCCTCCAGTGCAGGGAGACCTGGAGCAAGGGGAGCCATCCCATGGACGCGCAGGCTGGAGAATCGCTTCTCTAGCCGTGCCTCAGGGTAATTTCAGAGCCTTCTGGCTTTTGCCAGTCACGAAAACCGTGTGCCCCGAAGCTGAGTCGTGGCCAAGACAGTGCTGAGCGCTTCCCCCAGCCGGTCCTCGCTCAAATGCACACATTTTATCCCACCGGCGAGGAGAAGCTCAGGCTTAGCCGTGACACGAGATCCCAGCTGCCGGGCCCAAGATCCACCTCGTCCAGCGCTCTGTGTGCATGGTAGCGAACCAGCTGCCCCCAGGATCCCTCCAGCAGGATGGGTGCAAGACTTCTGCCTGTGCAAGCTCTTCAGCAATGGGCGTCTGCAGGCAGGACACCTCTGGTGAAGGAGGTAGCCCGTGGCCAGCAAGGCTAGTGGCCATGGATGGCCTCCTCCTCCTCCATGAATCTGTCCCATCCCCTTTTAGAGCCATCCAGATCAGTGGCCATCCCCACTTCCCGTAGCCGCAAATTCCATAGATCAAGTCTACATTGTGTGAAGAAGTCCTTCCTTTATCTCTCCACCCATCAGCTCCATGAGACGTATAAGGGAAGTAAGATTTTGGCAGTTCTGCCTGAAAGCAAGCCCTGCCATGCCCAGAGGCAGCATGGTCGAAGTTGTGGGACCTTTTATATCTCAAGAGGGGTAACTTTGAGCCCTCAATCAGGCCTCATTTCTGTTTTCTGTCGGTTTCTGTTTTGCTTCACATCATTCTGCCTTTTGCAGGGCAGCTCTTCCATCTCAGGCTGTACACAAAACTCAAGAACTTGCTTTAGTGATTAAGAAGATGTTGCAAAATAGAATTTTGGAGACCCTTTCAGCTCAGGCGCGTTTCCAGGCCTCTCTCTCCAGAGCTCCAACAACAGTTGTTTATCTCTGACCACATGAAGAAAGCATTCTTAAAAAGCGGATTTTTAAAATGCACGATTGCTGTGCATTTACTCAAAGTGGTCTGTGTTTCTTCTTGACACTAGTGCTTCCTTCTCACTGTCGCTGAAAGATAGGCTGTGTTTTCTGTATTGCTGTTAAGAGGATATGAAATTAAAACTGTTCTTATTCTAACTGTGGGGAGCATTTCTCCTAGCAAGAGGTAGAAGTCAGGAGAGGGTGAGGCATCTCTGACCCTGGGGAGCTGTGTTAATCCTTCTGCTTTTGTACCATCCTCTTGCAAAATGATGGCTAAGCCCTGCTTTTGAATTCAGGAATCTGTCCACCCAGCCGATAAGCCCCCTGAAGTGAAATTCTACTTCAGACCAGCGTGCTTCAATTAAATCGGTGCAAGGTAGTGGAATTCTTAAAGCATTTGCATCTTCTATCAAGGGGGAAGTGCTACAGCCCATCAAAATGTTTCAGCCTTTCAAAACAAAAAGTTTTTTAAGAACTAGGAAAGCTATGCAGATCTTGTGACTCATGGCCTTGCAAAACCGCTCACCACTAGCCTGCTCATGATTCCCCGGCTCGGGGCAGTAACATTAGACCACAGCGATGCCCCAGGGTTTATCCTGTGCCACCTTCTCCCACCTCCATCCCTTCTGACTAACTATGAAGGCTCTTTTCCCATCCAGGCATCGACGTGGTGCGAAGCTGTGCTCTGTGGGTTTGACATCATCATTCTTGAGATGTTATAACGCAAAGTCCCAAGATGGCTGATGTCAGGCCCAAGATGGCTGCCGTCCTGTCCTGCTTTCCCCTGTCGCTCGCCAAGTTCCGTGTCTTTCCTCTGTTGTCCGTATTTTCTCAGTTCCCCAGAAAAACGCTGCGCTGTGCGTGAAACACTCCTGAACATGGCATGCCACTGAGCTCACACCCTCCTCTGCTTTCTCACACGCTTTTGCACACCTCTGCCCCGACGTGCAGCAAATCTTGGCAGGATGGGAGACAGAGCCAGGCTAGCCCAGGAGCAGAATCTATCCCTAGGAGGGCATTCATGGGCTGTTCTTTACAGAAAGGGGATTTAAACCACTTTTCCCACCTCGTCCCCTTGCTTTCTCTCCTCCGCAGATCAATTTCATTCTCTTCATTTGCATCATCCGGATACTAGTGCAGAAACTTCACTCTCCGGATGTTGGGCGAAACGAAACAAGCCAATATTCGTAAGTCCCTGTTTTTTCACCATGCAGCTCCCGGTGATAGTCGTTGGACGCTGGTTTTGCTTTGGGCTTTAAAAATGGGTTGCTTTGAGGAACTGTTCTCTGAGGTGTTCCAGGAGGCATAAAATCACATAGGTGCCTTCTGCTGCCTTGGATCCACGTGTGGTGGGATTTCTCATCCAAGTGCTTCCCCACTCGAGGCAAAAGAAAAAAATGAATTAGCCTCGATTGGGCAGGATTTCTTTAGCCCCTGCAAATTCAGGGGGGAAGTGACTGGTTGTAAAGTGGACACCCCACAAACATCCCACTAACGTCCAAAGAAAGTTAGAAGGAGGTCCTTGCACCATATTTAACAGAGCATGTCGTTTGGTACTCGGGCAAAGTGGAGGCAAAAAACCTGTTGCTTTAGTTCTTTCTACCTACGGACAGCCGTGACGTAAAATCCACAGGTGACTTTAGTACAGGAGTAGTTTAGAAAGGGGGGAGTAGAGGAAACTGCTCTCCGAACCCAGCTGTTGAGTCTTGCACCCAAATGTAGCAGCGACTGGTGGGCAGTTGCCAAAACTGCTTCTGGGGAGATAAGCAGCTGCTGAATTTCTGCTGGAGTTCAGGACACGTAACTCCACCAGTCCCATGAACATTTTTTCAGCTTGCTTTTGCTAGAGGGAATTTAGAGCAGGGAAGGTACACAGCAGAAGGAGGTACACTTAACCCCTTGCTAAACTGGCTTCCCAGGATTGCCCTACTTCCCAGGTAACAACCATGCAAGTTCCAAGTTATTTATGTATTTTCTTTCCATTACACTCTCCACCCCCGCCAAAGAAACCCAATTGGCCTCCAGGTAGGTGGCAATAAAATCCAGATTAAGAAACTCTTAGCACGCAGCGTAAAGATTCTATCAGTCAAAAATGCAGCGTTGGAGAAAGAAGGAATTAATAAATAGGCAACATTCCTTTCCAGCAAACCTGTTGGTATGCCAAACACCTGGAGAAAATGATCCAGGCCTGATGAACAGGACACCAGAGTGGAGACGAACTGAGCTCCCCTCAGCAGGGATGGGGCTTTCAGTGCCTGGTGGTGGCTACCAAAAAAGCCCTTCCTTGTGCCCCCACCAGCCATGCCTTTGATGGCAGCTGGTCTGAGAGGAAGACTTCCTTGAAGATCTGCAATGTCTCTTGGAACATGCAAACTCCCTTCCCTCCCCAAATTTCTTCTCAGGCCCTGGAACTGCCGCAGCTGCCACAAGCATCCCGTTGTTCCGGGGTCCCCTTAGCCCTGCAGGAAAGATTTTTGGGGACAAAAGGGACAACGTTTTTCTCCCATGCACAGCCCTCCCTAGGATCCGAGCCCTTGTAAATCATCCTCGGGGAGAGATTTCTGGCAATCCGCTGCTTGTTCCTCATTACTCCACTGCTTGTTCCTCATTACTCCACTGCTTGTTCCTCATTACTGTGGTTTATTTCATCTCTGTACCACTGAAGCTCTCTGCAGTTTGCAACAGTCCATAAAACAGATGGCAGAACGCAATAGCAATATATAAAATCGTGGGGAGGGGAGGGAGAGTTTAAAAGCTACAACCAAACAATAACGAAGAGAGACTTGGTTAAGCACCTGGGATGGGCAATGCCTTCAAGCCTCTAGGGAGCCAGGTAGGTCTTTAAAAGCCTTGGCGCAGAAGGCCATCTTGACCTGGCACCGAAAAGATGACGAATTTGGCATTAGTTGGCCACAGTGGGGAGGTTGTGCCATAGCGGGGGCCACCACCGAAAAAGCCCTCCACTTTGTTGCCCCGCTCTGTGCTTCCCTTGGAATCGGTACTCGGAGGAAGGCCCCAGAGCAGATTGTAGTGGGAAGGGGCAATGAATGGGATGCTGTCCCAAGCCCTGTAGGGACTTATAGGATAAAACCAGCACCTTGCATGGGGACCGGAAGCATGCAGGCAGCCAACCCAAGCGGGCCAGAACTGGTCTTACGTGTTTGGACCTGCAGGTCCCAGGTATTTCTCACAGAAATGCAGGGCTGCATAGACAGAGTTCCCCTCACCAGTGTATTTTCAGTGTCTCCCATGAAAATAGGACTGGGTCGGTTACTTCTTGTCTCGGTGGGGTTTGAACCCAAACCCTGCTGCTGGCCCACCAGCCCGTCTGCATTTCTCCCCATCCTGCGGCAGCTGCCTTCGCCAGCCGGCCACCCTCCAGGTCTGCCCTGGACTACAACTCCCATCATCCCCTCCCGGCACGGCCACTGGCCCTGCTGGCTGGGGATTCTGGCACGGCAGTCCAGCACCTCTGAAGGAAGGCAAGCGCTCTTAGCCCCCGGTGCAAAAGGTTTTGATTAAATCAGCCCGTGAGGCCCAGAGCCTCGTCAGGCGATCCCGGAGCCGAGACGAGATGTAGGGCAGTGCTTGGATATTAATTAACGAAGCACCTTGGGACACGGCCTGTCTCAAATGGGCAGCCGGAGGGGGACGGGTGGAAAATGAGCGAAGCGCAGTCCGGGACGGACGACACACGGGACGGCAAATGCGTCAGAAAAGAGGCCCCCGGCCGGGGCAAAGGCGGCCCCCCGATTGTGCGGGGATAGCCAGAAAGGGGGCCGGGGTGGAGAATTAAGCCCGTTGGCGGCAAGCAAGAGGAGGCCGAGGACGGGAAGGTGCAGCGCGGTGGAGTGACAACGGGCGAGGGAAAAGCAATTCAGCAGGGCAGTTCTCCTGTTCCAGTTGACGGCATTCTTCCCTCCACCTTAATCAGTTTATTCTGTTTTTGGAATGCCCAGTAGAAATGAATAAAGCAAAGTTGGCTGTGAGGAAAGGCGGTCCACATTCATTCATTCATTCATTCATTCATATTACATGTATATCCCACCTTCTTTCCTTTCAAAGAGTCCAGGCAGGCTACATCATTCTCCTCCTCGCCATCTTATGCCTACAACAACAACCCTGTGAGGTAGGTTGGGCTGAGACGCTGTCTGGCCCAAAGTCACCCGGTGAGCTCCATGGCCAAGCGGGGACTATAACCCTGATCTCCGGGTCCGAGTCCAGCGTTCTGAACCACTGGCCCTCAAATGGATGATGGGACTGACAAGCATTCCACAAAAAGATGCACTTTTGCAGTCTCCGGAAATCTTCATCCTTCTAGATCAGGGGCGCAAACCCTTAGCCCAGGGCCCAATCAGGCCTGCCTGAGGCCCCAATCCTGGGTTCACATGGTCAAATCCAGTGCTTTTTTTGTAAAAGAAAAAAAAAGGTGCCGGAACTCACGTCGCCGCCGGCAGTAAGCACACACACCGATCCCAAGCCGAGCAGCAGAGCAGCGTCCCGAGCAGCTATCTCTCACTATCAGATGGCAGATCGCAGACACAATAGCAGCCTGCAGGCACTATGTTAATGTTGTTTGCTGCTGATCTGCTACGCCAAAATCACTTGGTAAAATCCATTGCAAAAAAGGTGCCGGAACGCCGTTCCGGTGCGTTCTATGACAAAAAAAGCCCTGGTCAAAGCAAACCGTGGTGGAGGGTGGATGGGCCATCAGACGCACCCACAATTTGATCACACCACGGTGGCTTGCCCCTTCTGAAACCCGACATCACCCACCCCTCCAGTGCTGCTGAATCATGCCGTACGCACCCAGCATGGGCTGGGTTATGGGTTGAGGGGTTGAGGGCCACCCATTGGTTTACCATGCCAATGGCCCACACTTGCTGGGTTCTCACAACACGACAACCCACACTGTGCCGTCGGGTTACAGAACAGTTACCTGCAAGTCACCGTTGCTGCTTAAGCCACCACGGTTCACCTGGATTGTGTGAACCCTGCTGCCGACTCCTCAGCTGGCGAAGCTCAGAAGCACCGAGAAACGTGGCAATCTATAAATAAGCCAAGCTGTAAATTCTCCTAGAGTCAAGGACCAGGAGCTGAAGGTGGGGCTCTTATTCTTTTGCAGCATCAATTTCTTGAGTGTAACATCTTTCACTGGCTGGCTGGGGGTAGTATGCCTTTTTTCTGTCCAAATTTGCATAGGATTGTGCCCTACGTTGTTTATTTTTCACCCCTGTGCTTAGAAAAGGTACTTTCTGGAGCAATATGAGCTGGAAAAAAATGCCAGGCCCCTGCCCCATGGCGCTTACAGTTGCTCCCTCAGTCCCTGCAGAATGCTTTCTGCAGCTGACCAGGTACCAGGTGAAGGCTCCACCCCAGCCCAAGCTGGTCCTGGGGGAACTGGTGAGCCCAGCTGGACCAGTGGTACCTCTCTTGCTGGCAACCTCCTGGGGGCATTCAAAGATTAGTACTCCTTGAACGGAGGAGGCTTTTTCCAGACTTCTTTAATACGCTTTTTAAGAAAAAGAACTAATCCTTCCTGCCTCTGATGGTATTAGGATTTATCTTAGTGGGCTAGGTTTGCAACCAATTTGACCCCTTGTTCTCAGCCTCCCTTTTCTGGTACCCTTTCCTCTCTAGCAAATGGCTGTTTAAAGGCATCGTTAGCTGATCACTTTAAAAGGCTGGCTTCTTGCCACGATGTTTCCCCTCCAGTCGGAGGGCCAGGTATACAAAATGACTCATCCCCTAATGCCAGTCAATCAGAGGGAGTCTAAATTTAGAAGCAATCACCATTAATTCTCTGTTTTGAAGGGCTTTATTTTGGCCACTCGGTAAATCACTTGTATAATGACAAAAGATTAAACAGGCCCTTGGTGGGTCAGGGCCAAATTGGGACTGCATCACGCCTGGGGCCGTACTCCTGATTTTCAGATCATGTCTCCCAGCATTCGTGGCCATTGGCCCTGCTAGCTGGGGCTGATGGGAGTCGAAGTCCAAAGGATTTGTGGAAGGCTCAGCCAGGCTCACAACATTCTTATTATGCGAATATTACTCTGGGCCAAACATGGAATTTCTGGGTGAAGACTGGTGAGAAGAGAAAGTTTAACACCCCACCTCCTGGAGCACCTGATTCTGGGCCACGTGCATTTACACTGGAGTAAAGCCTAGCGCACATAATTCCTCTGTGCGATTAGGAAGAGGCGCTGTTTGGCCCTCACACTGCAGGTTGAGGGCTTTCCATATTTCTGCCGCCCTCCCTGACGTGGTGGAGGGCAGCTGGCGGACCCGTCCCTCCCTGCATGTAGGGCAAAGTCCCCTGGGCTTGCTTCCTCCCTGCAAGGCTTGCTTTCTGCATTGGAGGTACTCATTTGTGTTGAAACATGTCCCTCCCCCCCTGCAGCGGAAGGTGCAGCTCAGGAGATGCGGCACCTTGCTGCGTGGCTCAGCAAAGGACCGCCGCTCCCGCTGCTTCGTGTGCCGGGATCTCCTTTCCCTGGAGCATTCCTGGGCCCTTGCAGGATTTCCAAGAAGGCTCTCAAGACCCACATCCTTTCTCTCGCCTTTGCATGCTCCATGGGCTACCTGTCCTGTTATCTTTTGAATGGCATTTTATTAATGCAGAGCATCCGTCCACTGTGTCTCCACCGCATCGGCTTGTATTGGGAGCTAGGTTCCCTCTGCTCTCAAAAGGCAAAGGACTTTATTTCAAATCTGCATCCAGCAAACTATCGCCGGCAAAGAAAGAGTCTCTGAGCATGCACAGAGTGGTTTGTTGAACCCCACCCAGAAACTATGTCCAAAAACCTTCCTTGGGGTCAGTTCCCGGGGTCTGCCTGAACAGCTGGAGACAGCAGCCTTGGGATAAGCTCTCCTGCCTCCGGCATCTCTGCGTCTGGGGCCCTCATTTCCCGAGCTTCCTCCACATCCAAGGAATCCATGTGCCGAGACCAACTGCCTCTTCCATTCCCAACAGTTTGCATTGCTTCTTCCTTGCCCACTGCACTGAGAGGGCTGTACCTTTACAGGTGCGCCGAAACTAATCTAGAATGCGTTTTTAGACAGCACGGCAGTCTGGGAGTTGCAGGCATTGCTTGTTTGTTTAAATGTGTAGGACTGCAGACTAAATGGGCCTTTCTAACCTCTGGGGTCAGAGGGAATCGTTCTCCATGAAGGATCACCTGCCACTGTTTGGGGGCCACACTGGAGAAAGCCCTTGTCATGCCCGCCCCGAAAGCAGGCCTCCGCGGATCACCGTGCCTTCAAAAGGGCCTCCCCCTCTGATCTCAGTACCTGGGCAGGTGCAGCGTGAGGCAGCCGGTTGCTCGGATGTTACATGTGGGGATCAGCAGGTGTGCCCCGTCATACCCGGCACACTCTCTCCCCCAGCGCACCCTCATCCCGTTTTTTCTGTCCTTCAGGAGACTCGCCAAGTCCACCCTGCTGCTCATCCCGCTCTTCGGCATCCATTACACCATGTTTGCCTTCTTCCCTGACTCGGCGAACAAGGAGCTACTGGAGGTGAAGCTCGTCTTTGAGCTGGTCCTGGGCTCCTTTCAGGTAAGCGGCTTCGGCACATGGCGGGCTTGGGCGCGCGGCAGTCTTTCCAAAACAGAGCCGCCAGGATGGCGGGGAGTTTGGAAGCGGAGGCCGAAGAGGAACCGCCAAAAGCAATGAATACGTTTAGCCTGGGGAAGAGAAGATTATGGGAAACACGATAGTCCCCTTCCAATACATCACACGCTGTCCTGCAAGGAAAGGGCAGAGCTGTGCTTGGTGGCAGGACGAGAGCCGGTGGCAGAAATGGCAGAAATTTCTGCCCAACGCTGAGACGCATCCTAGCAGCAAGATCTGCTCTGCTGCAGAACAGACCCTGCTGTGGGAAGCTGTGGGCTCTCCTTCGTGGGAGGAATCTTCGAAGTGGGTGGCCATCTGTGAGGGGTACCGCAGCTGCGGGGGCTTGACCCCCATCAGGGGACTAAATCATGCTGCTTTCCTGGGAAGAATTCGTTTGCAGGCGATATTCCGCTGGGAATGGGCATCGCTTTACCAGAGCCTACTTTGCCCTAGTCTTGGGGAGAGAGGGCAGGGATGCACAGTGCAGACACGGGAATAAAATCTGCTTGCCCATTCATGTCTCTCCCATTACCTCCCCTGTCTTCTAGGGCTTTGTAGTGGCCGTCCTGTATTGCTTCCTCAATGGAGAGGTGAGACCGAAAGCATCCTTTGTATCTGGGACCCGTTGGTCAAACATACTGCATAGCTTCATCGTCTGCTAATTTGGGGATTAAAATTAGTGAACATTGCTTTTTAACTTTATCAGACAAAATGTAACATGCCACAGTATATAAAATAATGAAGTTTCAGATATTAATTTCATATTCATGATTTCATATATGAAATTATTCGCCAAAATCAGGCTATGTTCAGTGTGGCATAACTTCAGGGAGATGCTCCGAATGAGCCACTGAGGTAAAGCTGTTCTGCAAACTCCCAGAGCCTTTTTATAATAATTTATAGGGTGCTAATTTTAAGATGCTTTCATTTCTGGGTTCCAAAACACCAAATGGAACAGCTGCTCCTGCTATAATAATTATTCATTTTTAAAGTACCTAAACTTTACTGAGTGCTGTACACAGATATTAGTGGGGTGGGGGAACAGTTCCTCCCTGAAGGGTTGCAATCTGAAAGGCACAACACAAAAGGAACTCATGAGGAGGAGGGAAGAGGAAAAAGAAAGCTCAGCCACCAGTTGTTAAAATTATTCAGTGGAGAGAAAACCTGTAGGGAGGGAAGGTCTGCAGAATCCCTTGGTGATGCAGAATCCTTATTATGTGGGTTTCCTTCTCAGGATCTCCTCAATAGAACCCCCCCCCGGTGTCTGAACAAGGGGGAGCAGGGAGGGGAGTCTAAACAAGACCCCACGCCCATCCTCCATGTGATTGGGAGTTGTGTGTAGAGATACCCAAGAATTTTGCTCCTGTTAGCAATGCTGAACATGCCCTGAGGATGTTTTCACTATTTCCTGAGAATGAATTCAAATTAGAAAGAGTGCGTGTGAAAAGTGTGCTTTTTCACACTTGGAAGGGAAATGTGCATTTTGGGGAGGCTGCTTGGAAAGTGTGCGCGGTCACATCTGAAAGTGCGCGATTTTCCTGTCCATGCAAAGCCAATGCTTTTATTCAGAAGCCAAAACAAGGGAAAATAATTAACCAGGTGTGAAAACAGAGAACCTCAGGGAGTTGAGTCATGAATGCCCAAATAAGGCTATAGTCATTCCTATAATGATCAACCTGGACAGTTATAGGAGAGGAGACCAAGCTGATCAAGAGGATCCGGCTGTCCCAGCTCTCACCCTGTTCTGCGCAATCCTTTTTATTTTTTTAAGTTCAGATATTCCAAGGAAACAGTCCCTCAGTCTATGGCCCCCTATCCAGAGCACCAGTGGCTCTGGTCTGGGACATCAGGTTGGCAGGGAAATTCACAATGTGATCTGCAAGATCCACATGGGAAGATCCATTAAAAAATAAACCTAGAGATTTTAATTAGGACAGATCCATGAAGCACTCCCTCAAAATGTGTGGAAGCAGATCCATTACAACCAGCCCTGCTGAAAGACTTGATTTTTCCTCTTCCCTCCCCATCCCGCTTTCCTTTTATGAGGCATCTCCCTTTTTTCGCTCCCTAGGTTCAAGGTGAGCTGAAGCGCAAATGGCGCCGGTGGCACATGGAGAGGTTCCCGGGCTCCGACCTGAAGTACCACCATCCATCCTTGGGCAGCAACGGCACCAACTTCAGCACCCAAACCTCTATGCTGACCAAGTGTAGCCCAAAATCCTGCCGATGCTCTAGCTTCCAGGCCGAGTTGTCCCTGGTCTAAGGTCCAGAAGCAGATGACTGAGAGGACAAACGGGTGGGAGGGAGGAGAGGAAGATGGGGCCAGCCATGGCTTCGGCTTCGGATGACACGTCCTGGCTTTTTAAGAGAAGAGCGCACCAAACTAGGCGCGTACACTGGAACTGAGCCGTTCTGGGTGGGGGGGGGGCACGTTTGGATGGCTGATTTCATTGCTTTTCCCAGCTCTTGAGCTGCTGGCATTGGAAATATTCCTGAACATCACATGATCGCTGTGTGCAAAGCACAAGGAAGAGCTGGTGGGAGAGGCAGGGATGTCTGTTGACTTCTCCCAGAAAAGAAGGGAACAGAAGGGATTGCTGTGGCCAAGAGCCAGAGGGGAAAGGGCTTGCAAAGGGTCACCTGTGGGGAGGGAGGCCCCCCTTCCCCCTGCTGGTAGCCCTCCAATGAGCTACTTTTCCCTCGAGGCGAACTTCAGAACCCGGAAAGCTGCCCCAGTCCTGGAGCTGGTACAGGCTCTGTTGATGCTGGACACGTTTCCAGCATCCCAAAGACACTCCCCGGAGATGCTTCTCCCAACTATTGAAACAAGGAAACGGGGGCACGGCAACAACTCTCTGTGGACTGTGCTAGAAGCCCTCGCAGCCCCGCTGCTCGAGGGACTTCACCCGCCAAGCCCCCCAGGACGGATCACTGCCTGCATGAGAAGCGTGTGCGGATCCGCACGGCTGCCTCGCTCCCCGACCTGCAAGCGCAAAGCAGTAGCCTGCTCTTTCGGGACTTGCTCTGTTCCACGCCGCTGAGCCAGCCAGCGCTCCTCCGTCTGACAAATAAGATTTTTCCCACTTCCTGGGGTTGGGTTGGGCTTGGCCGCTCGGGCCGTGGGGTCTGGCTGAAGACATTCCCCGGGGGTCGGGGACCCCTGAGCCTCTGGGGCTGGGAGTTCCCACTGCCTCCCCAGGCTGGAAAAACCAGCTGGAAAAGCTTGCGGTGCATTTTTGCGTTCTGAGGGTTTATTGATGCAGACCCCAGTGCCGCCACCTCCTGCCTTGGGTGGGTTCACGGTTGTTCCCCAGAGGACTCACTGTTGGCACCTCCAGTCCTGGAAGAGGTGCGATTCTGAAGCAGGCATGGCGAACCCGTGCGACTCATCCGGCTTTGATGAGGGGCAAACAGGCCTTTCAAGAGCCTGTTTTCCACACGCTGCAAATGGAGAATGGAGAAAGAAAGCCGGCAGCCGCTTCTGGAGTCCCTCCTTCCCTGCCTTGCTGTCTCTTGAAGCACCAGCTTTCATTCTCTGCCCTCTTTGTAAATATTCCAGAAACTTCTAGGACTGCTGTTTGGACAGCAGCTCTAATGAAATATTCCATGAGGTACATGTACAATTATTCCATGTGAAGATGCTTGCAGTCTCTTTTTTGTGGGCCTTCCCAGCCGCTGTAGGCGCAGAATCTAGCTTGTTTCTAAAGTCAGTTCACCCTCTGTTATTTATTCAGCCAGACCTGAAAAAATCTTCTTTTTCATTGATTCATCTCAGAAGGATTTATTGTTTCGTTTCAGAGTGTGATGGGTTTGAGGGTGGGGTGGAGGGAAATCTTTCCTTTATGGCTACCTTTGTGGAAAGCAAAGAATAAACCAATATGAAAAGGTGCTTTCGGTAAACTTACCTTTTCAGAAATCAGTTACGGTTTGGTCCTGCACTGGACCTCTCCTGCTGTGATGGGTTGGATTCAAAATCTGCCTTGAGAGGAAAGGATCCAATTGCAGAAGTCACCCCTATACAATTTCTGGGGTCCCCCATCCCCAGACCACACCACACCCTATTGGCCAAGTTCTCCTAATAGTTGGTGGCGTGTTCAGGGGGCTATAGGACCGGCGTGGGAAGGGGTGTGTGGGAAAGTCCACTTCTGTCAGAGCAAAGGATCCGGTGTGACTCTGGATGCAACCCAAAATGCGCAGGCCTCCCACATGTGGCATTGTTGCAAGACCTCTTCCTAAAGAACATGCAGATTCCATTTAGGACAAAAATGAAGAAACGTTGCAGGTTGACAACACAGAAAAGGTGAATGAGAACAAAGTTATTGAATTGCAACCACCAAACCATATTTTAAAAGGCCAGGAAGGACTGACGTTAACTCAGGAAGCTATAAGGATGCAAAGCAACTTCTTGTGCAGCTTCTATGCAATGCACCTTCCCCACGTTAGAGATGCCAGGTTTTGTGTTTACACAGTACTGCAAAAGCCCTCTTTGGAAGGCCAGGCTTCTCTCAGCCCAGAGTGGAACAGGGTGATACTGGCCTTCCTTGGAGGGCAGTTGCAAAACTTGTGAGAGATCATGCATGACAACACCGGTGGGAGAACCAGGCGTAGCATTGGAGTTGTGTGCTTGCAACATGAGGCGGGTACATCCTGCTTGCAAAGGAAGCCGTGGGTGAGAGGTGCACTGGGACCCAGGATGTGTGGCAAGGTGAGAACGTCACCCTTTCCGTGTGCCCCGGGACTGGTCGATTCTGCCTTTCTGGTACAGCTATTGGACACGGAGAAAAAAATGCAACCTTACTCATTTAAGTTCATGTCTTTTCCTGCAACTAATCACAGCCCTTGGGAGATGGGGGGATCTGTATTAGGCCACAACGGGGGGGGGGGGGTCAGAGCACCCCTCATGCACACTCTTTTGCCCAATACCTGCAGTCCAAATCAGGAAGTCAGCAGCCGGTTTTACAAAACCAGTCTGGCAGCTCCAAATGCTGGGCATTGATTTGTCCCTTCAAAAAAATAACTCGCACATTCAGAGCATCGCACCTGTCTAAATTCCCACAACGACCTTGCCGTGTAGCCCAGTGCCACCTGATAAATTCGTGGTTGCCTCGGGGTTTGAGCTGGCCCTTTCCTGGCCCTGTGCAAGCTCTTAGCCAGCAGACGGCACCAACGGCCAAACTGAGCATATGAAGGGGCCCTGCCATGGATCCCCCAGTTTTCAGATTCCAGCCCTGAACAGAGGTGTTGTCGGGCTCACGGGCAGTTGGACTGGCAGGCAGGCTGGCCTCATCTGCCCCTGCCCAGGCTCCCCCTCTTCCCTCGAGCAGAGACACGATCCTCACGGCAAACCGGACATTCTCAGCAACGGGATATTGATGTCAGTGATCCTTGCCGTGGCGCAGGGCCTTTGGGGGTAGCATGCTTATGGATGGATGATGAAGGCCCTATAACGGACACGGGGGAACGAGCCAACACAGCCCCCTGTATTCCCAGAATCTCCTTCTACGTATGTGTAGGAAGACCGTTGCAAGTGCAACGAGTGTCTGCATTTCCAACCGCGCCGTGACTCCGCTACCTGCGAAGCGCACCCTGGAGGGAGTGAATCAGAGCCAGCCCCCTGCGCTAACGAACCAGTCAGCTTCATGCCTCAGCAAAAGGAAGCGCTTCATAATTGAAGAGAAACAGCTTTCATGTGGCGCTCTCAAAGGAACCAAGATCCATAGCCTACTTACAATGAAGAGGTTTCAGCTCTCCCGTGAAATGTCGGAGAAGGTTGTGAGCAGGAAACACTGGTTGATATTCTTATTAGCATCAGCATTAATTTTTGGGTTGCTATGTGCCGTCATGTCGTCCCCAACTTGTGTGGCAGTGCTACGAATGAGCACCCTCCATAAGTCCTGTCCTTGAAAGTCCTGCTTGGGTCTTCCAAATTCAAGGCTGGCTTCCTTGATGGAGTCCAGTCATCTCTCCTTTGGCCTTCTCCTCCTCCTCCTCCTGCCGGCAGCTCTGCTTGGCATGATTCTCTTCTCCAGGGAGTCTGGCCTTCTCATGAGGTGCCCCAGGTATGACCGACTCGGCTTTGCCATTTTTGCTTCCGGGGAAGCTCTGGCTTGATTCAATCCAGTACCCACGTGTCGATGCAGGACATCCACAAAGCTTTCCTCCAGCCCCAGGAAAGAAACACAGGAGAAAAGCGAGTCAGAAGGGGCCTCCCGGGCCATCTAGTCTGGCCCCCAGCTCCTGCTGGCTCTGCTCATGTCATCCCCGGCACGTGGCTGTCCAATCTTGCCTTGACCATCCTCACGGATGGGGGCCTCTGCCTCCTCCCTTGAGGGTGTTCAAGGAGCTTTTCAAATGCATCCATTTCCTCCCCATCAGCTCTCTTCATTGTCCGGCATTCCTACCCATACATGGCGATAGGGAATACCATCGTGCGGAAGATCTTGGTCTTGGTCTCCAGGGAAACAGCCTCGCACTTGCTGCCCTTCCAAGTCTTGGGCTTCTCTGGAGTTCTTGGCTGCAGCCTCCCTTTGAATGGATGACTGAGCCAAGGTATACATCAACTTTCACAATTTCAATCTCTTCATGGGTCACAGCAAAATTATGCAATTCTTCCCTAGCCGTGATGGTTGTTTTCTTAATATTTATCGGCAGTCCTGCTTTTGCATGCTCTTCTTTCACTTTGATCAGAGATCAGCATCAGTTAAACCTTCCCAGTCAGTTTTTTCAGCATTAAGACTTATTTCCAGAGCCTGGTGTCCAAGGCACTGATGCTGATAATTCCTGGAAAGGTGAGGAGCTCTTTCCACGGAAGTGCAGGTGGCCCTGAGGGAGCTGCTTGGCTTGATGGCTGCAGTGACCCATGCCCTGGTGACTTCCTGACTGGACTGCTGTAATGCGCTCTACGTGGGGCTGCCCTTGAAGACAGTCTGGATACTTTAACTGGTCCGGAATAGAGCCGCCAGGTTGTTAACGGGGACCAGCAGGTATGAACATATAACGCCAGTCCTTTTCCACCTACACTGGCTACCAGTTGAAGTCCGGGCCCAATTTAAGGTGCTGGTGATGACCTATAAGGCCCTAAACGGCTTGGGTCCAGGATACCTGAAGGAGCATCTCCTTCTATATGCGCCTGCCCAACCCTTAAGATCTGGGGCAGACGCCCTTCTCCGGGTGCCCTCCCTGAAGATTAGAAGGGTAACTACCCAGAGAAGGGCCTTCTCTGCGGTGGCACCCCAATTGTGGAATTTGCTCCCGGAGAGGTTCGCCTGGCCCCGTCGCTTTATTCTTTTCAGCACCAGGCCAAAACCTTTTTCTTTTCCGAATGTTTTAAGACCAGACTGTTTTAATTGGGGTTTTGTTGTTAGCTGAATTTAGGATGCTGTTTTATTTTTTTGCATTTTGTATTGCTAAACCATCCCAAGACTTCAGTAATGGGACAGTCTAGAAAAGAAAGAAAGAAAGAAAGAAAGAAAGAAAGAAAGAAAGAGAGAGAGAGAGAGAGAGAGAGAGAGAGAGAGAGAGAGAGAGAGAGAGAGAGAGAGAGAGAGAGAGAGAGAGAGAGAGAGAGAGAGAGAGAGAGAGAAAGAAAGAAAGAAAGAAAGAAAGAAAAAGAAAGAAAGAAAGAAAGAAAGAAAGAAAGAAAGAAAGAAAGAAAGAACGAACGGAAGGATCGACCGACCGACTGGCCGAACAGAAATACTGGTAACAATAGTATGGAAAAAATTACTGATTGCTTTATTGACATGCCAATTCAGTAGATTCCTTGCAGTTTGGATCAGCTGAGGAATCATTCAGGAAAACTGCTTTGACAACTGCACTGCGTACGCTCTTGCTCCATGGAGCTCGATGATTTAATTCGGAAACAAACGGACACCTTTGTCTCCACTCTCTGCAGCTGATGCGAACACCAGTATTTCACCACTGATCGTATTAGCCTCCAGCAGCTTCTCAGTCCAGCTAAGAATCCCCTCTTCTTACAGGAACAGCAACACAAACAGTAACCTGACTTGGAATTCTGGTGCTTTCTGAGAAAGGGGTGCAGGTTTGATTGTATAACACAAAGACACATATAAGCAACCTTTTTCTACCAGGATTTATCTGAAGGTATAACAACTGCAGATCACTACCACCTGCTCAGGTGAAGAGCCCAGCCGGTTAAATGGGCACACAGGTGTTCCTTTGTGTTGTTATGTGCCTATTTGGCGTGCCTCCCATTTGCGGGCTCCTGCTGGCCAATTTCTTGCACCTCTTTTGTGATCTCGCTGTGTTCAACCAGTGCCTTCATAGCAGCATTGGAGTAGCATGTAGGCCAAGCCCAGCGCCCCGCTTTCCTGGACCTCAGCCCTTTCCCCTGGAGGGCCACCCGTTTGGTGGCTTCCCTGCTTGTGTACAATCTGTTCCCAGTGCCAGTCAGTTGAACTGCCTCTCCTAAGCCTTAATTCCTGGCAGGAAAATCTTCCTGAAACTGGGCCCCAGGGCTGAAAGAAATTCAACCCCTCTAATTCCAAGCCTGGACAGTACAGTGTTTTGATTGTCTTCTTTAATTAGCTTGCAAAGCAGCGGAGCTGCTTTATTTAAAGCTTTAATTTGCACATTAATAAAGCAATCTATTGCACACATGCCTCTTAATTTTATTAAACCGAAACAAGAACAAGAAGATGGAGGCAAGCAAGAAGCAAAGGGAAGTGAAAACAGTGTTTTGGCTGGGAAGGTTCTGTGCTCACAGGCTGATCGTATGCGTGTTTCCTCGGAAGCAAGTACTGCTGAGTTCCATGGTGCTTGCTCCCACGAAACTGTGCCTGGGATGGATCGTGACCTTACCTTGCTGGTCTTCTGCCCTTAGGGAGCAGGACAAACAGCTACCTTGTCCTGTTCCTTCTTCCTCTGCTGTTCCACAGGATGTGATATTCTTTGCACGTGTGTTTGTGTGTGTGTGTGAATTTCTACTTCCCTTTGTCCTGCAGCGTTTTGCCACATGCTGGGTAGCAGGCCACTAAAGCCAGAGCCAATGGGCCGGTGGGGGAGACCAGTGGATCCCAAAACCATTGACGAGCTCAGTGGAGGGCTCCCAGTTAAACCATCCCTCTCAGGAGACCGTCCAGTTGGACACTGAATGCCTCCAGGGTGGGAGAGCTCGTCACCACCCCAGGTCCTGGCTTCCATTGTCAGACTGCTTCTTCTTTCGGCTCCCATTGCATGCAAGGCAAGCCGAGCTCACGAGCCCATTCACAGTTATACAAGATGAGGCCCCATTGAGCTCAATGGGATACGATTCTAAGTACACACACTTGGAAACTCTGCTGCGACCGAACCTCACTTGCACACGCACAGAAATGCATCCCCAGCTGAGCGTCTTCTCCCCATAACAAGGATCCCCAGCCGCACCTACAATCGCTGCAAGAAAGGAGATGGATGCGTTTTTTCAGGAGCTGAGCTGTTCTGGGCTCAGATGCAGGCAGCTTAGCTCCAGGACCGTTCTGGTCATTGTTACAGGCATTCTCTGGCTCTCTGCAACCCTACAAATGAAAGCGCTCCAAAACGTCCGGCGCGCAACAGCCCTGCTCAGCTCTTGTCCGCTCGAGGTTGTGGCTTCCCTGGTGGAGTCCACCCATCTGCCATTTGTCCTCCTTTTCTTCTGCCTTGGACTCTCCCTGGCATGATGACCCTCTGCAGGGACTCTGGCCTTCTCACGACAGCCTTAATTCTGTCCTTTTTGTTTCCAGGGCTAGTTCTGCCCTCATTAGATCAGGAACCTGCTGGTCCACCTTTCTGTCAGTTTGGAATATTTGCAAAACTCTCCCCGCAGCACCCTGTTATGAATGTCTGCATTTCCTTCCCGTGAGCTGTCTTCGCTGTCCAGTGATTTTATGGACCTGCTCAGACGTTTCTCACATGAAAGTCTGTCCGTTGGTCAGGGACCTCTAGATCCTTTTTTTTAGATGAGCCCATTCCCCTCTCACACTGTCCATGCTCAGAGGTATCTGTTCTCCTGCAAGAGAGGAAAACACTTCCTTTATGGAAGAAAAGGGCATGCCTCTGCACATGCTCAGGGGCATTTCACCTGAGATACCCTGAGAGCTGCAAGATTTTGCCACCTTAGCCAGCTGGGACACATCCCATCTTTTCCCACCAGCCTTTGACGAGCGGCAGAAATTCCTGCAAAGGCAGAGCTGGCCCATGCCCAGCTTTTCCAGCGTGGTCCCTTGTTCCCTAAATGAGAAGGGAAGGGCCCAGGATGGCACGCAAGCGAGGCAAGCCACCCACCCAGCCAAAGCCGGCTGAGAGTTTGCGAGAAAGTCAGAAGAGGTTCTGGCAGCCGAAATACCATTACAAAAGCCTGTGCAAACAAACTGATAAGGAACTGCAGGCAGGGCGTCTCTCCAGGGACGATAGTTTGTCGAGTCCCAGCCTGAAGAGCTAACATTGGCACCCATCCGGGCTGTGTGTTTGTGTAACGCTTGGGCCAGATGCCGACCAGGCCCCCCACCCCCCGCCGCCGCCGGGGAGCTGACCTCCCCACCGCCCAGTCGCCAGCTGCCGCTGCTGCTCAGCGGCCTGCTGGTCCCTGCTAGCACTGGCTCATGTAGTGGGCACGGAACCAGGCAGCTGGCAAGCCCGGGGCTCCTTTGCCCGTTGCCTGGGCCAGGCCGAGAGGGAGGTGAGCAGGTGCATTGCAAAGGTGAAGGGCCTGCTGGGGTGTGGGCCCTTGACAAGCGCCCAGTGATGTCTACCCTTGGTGCCTCTCCTAGTGGCTGAGCTGCCTGCCCTGGGATCCCTCGCTGGCGAGAGCCATAACCCCGTGAGCCAGGCCTGCACGATCGCTGAGACTCTCACGAGAGCCAAGCCAAGCTTGCTTCCTCCTCGGCCCAGGACAGATTCCATTTTAGAAACATAGAAACAGAGCAAGTCAGAAGGGGCCTCCCGGGCCATCTAGTCTGACCTCCGGCACCAGCCGGCTCCGCTCACGGCATGCCCACCATGTGGACGTCCAGCCTATCCTTGAATGCCCGCTGTTGGGTTTGGGGGATGGCCAAAGGTGGTGGAGGACAGCGGGTTTCAACTTTTCCAAGGCTGGGGGCCAGCAAAAACAGGAAGACCACCTTGAGGACCGGTGAGGCAGAAACCGAACCAACAGACCGGAAGATGGAATGGAGTACTGAAGGACCGGGCCTGGCTGGCTGGCTGGAACCTTGCACACAAGCACTGCACCAAGCGGCATTCTGTGCGGTCCGGCTTGCGGGGGCTTCAGCGTCACTGCGAGCTCAGCTGCTTCTTTCTGTCCCAGACAGAGATGTGCAGGAATCAAGCCTCCGGGTATGGATGCAAGTGGGATCAGGCAAAGCCTTATCGTTGCCTCTCCACCTGCCTCCCACTGGCCAGAGAGAAGTCTTTAGAGAATGCAGCCCAGGTTGCTGGCCAGAGGAGGCATAAATAAATAAATAACCGCGTAAATAAATAACCACAAGGACTGCAGGAGCGGCCGCCTAAGCCAAGCGATCCATCACCCGTCCAAGTTGGCTCAGGGAGCAGCCCCATGCTGGATTTAACTGCTCTGCGAAGCGAGCGAGCCTCTCGGCCGGTTCACACATGACAGGCCTTGCCAGACGACCAGCGGCTTGTGGGAGGGAACCCTTCCTTGAACAGCACTGGCATCCGGGGTGCTGTGAAGGCCATTCCAGGACGGAGCGACACCCCGCAGAAGCCCCCGTGTCCTCCACCACTGGCTTACATCCTCCGGTTCAGTGGTAAATTTTGACATCCAGGCAATCATGCAAGCCCCCATAGGCACACCCCCCAGGGAAGCCCAGAGTGTGCAGATCCAGGCCAACAAACCAGTTTAGGACTTTTCATTCACAAAGAGCAGGGCTTTTACCAACAGGACTGAGTTGGCCCATTCACAGGGAAGCCATCTCCAAAAAGACCTTGCATGACAATGGGAATCATATGTCATTGCTGGGAAACTTCATTCATTCAGAAGGAGCAGGGAGACCCGAAGGAGTGGCCGATGCCGGCATTTTGATCATGTGAACCCTAAAACCAAGTAAAAACAGAAAAACAAACTTAGATGTTCAAAAGATGCTGTTAAACCTGTCCAACAACCAAGAGGTCCCAGTAACTGATTAAGTATTCTGCAATAGAGGGCATTTTTATCTGGAGGCAAAAAGCTAGTGAAGCTGGCACCAGCTGGGCCTCAGTAGAGATCCTGTTGCATAAGAGGGAGCCACCACTGAGCAGGCCCTTCTCTTTGCTGCCACCAACCCCCCTCCCTCGGAGGCGGCAACTGAAAAAAGGCCCCCAATTGGATCATAGTTTCTGGGCAGATGGAGGTCAGGAGATGCGCTTCCTCAGATATTGCGGCTCCAGGTTATGTAGGGCTTTATCATTCAAAACCAGCACCTTGAACTGGGCTCAGAAACATATAGGCAGCCAATGCAAGTGGGCCAGAATTCCTGTGACAGGATCAGACCACCAGATCCTTGTTATTAATCCGGCTGCCACGTTTTTGCTCATGTTTGGTATCAGAGCAAGGCTAATGGTGCAAAGGAGTTGAGCAGACCAAGTGCGAAGAGGGAGAGCGTCCCGCTTCCAGCATCTCTCCTGCACACCCATCAAAAGCTTCGGCGGTGGGATGCTATAGAAATGAAACCAGTCAGCAGCAGCCGTGGGGCAGCATATCCATTCCACGTGTCCATCTGAACTCTTAGGGCCCTGTCCTCGGTGTGGGACAAATTTGTGGGGGTGATCTGGCACTGCGGAAAGCCCCTTAACAGTTTGGACCAACCCTGGAACGATGCCAGCCGCACCAGCCTCCATCGGAAGAGCCAGGCGTGCGTTGCAATCCACTTTCCCAAAGAACCCCAAGCTGATAACGGCGTATTTGGTTGCTCTAATGCCCATGTGACTAATGAGATTAATCGCCCTGCGCTTTCCATTCGCTGACACTTATTTATTTGACTTCCACTGGCTTTCCAAACAGTCCGGCTGACTCACTCAAGGATGTTGTGCAGCTTGTGTGAACTCCTGACCCTGGCATTTCTTCCCCTGGTTCATGGCCGTTCTCTCACCCTGTTGCCTTCACAATAAGCCACAAGTGCATATACTCCATGTTTGTGTGTTTATTATCAAGAACCGGCATCAACATTTCTTGCTGGGTTCTAATGCAGTTGGAGGTGAAGCAGGCAGATGTCGGGCATTCAGGGTTGGAATTTTTCTGGAGCTGGTTACAGATGAGTTTCTCAAAATCCTTATAAACATGCACAGATAAAAAATGTCTCTTGCTATTGAATAACGTCTGGGTGGAGTTTAGAATTCTCAGCTGTTTCTAAAAATGTCCAACCAACTATGAGAAATAGGGTAGAAAGAAGCTCAATGCATCTTCTAGACCAAAGAACTGGCTTCTAATAGTGTTGTTTATGAGGCCTTCCTTTTTAAGATGTCAGAAGAAGGATGAGGAGAGCAGACATCTTGACCTCCTGGGTGATGGGGAGCTGAGTGATGCATCGTTGTGTAACCAGGTCCCACCATGCTCTTCAGCATTTCAGAACATAGGGAGGAGTTCGACCTCTCTGGCAGACACTGGCTGGGTTCAAAAAACATGAGAATCCCCACTGAGTGGCTGGGTTTTCATTGAGCCATGGTCTGTTGCTGAACCATGAGTTAATGTGTCGTCTGAATCCACCTGTGCTAACAAGCCATGGTGGGTCAACCATGAACAACCCAGGAAGATAAACCATGGTTTGCTGTTGGGTTATGAACTGTGGGTTCACCATGGTTTGCTAGCATGGCTGGGTTCAGATGATAACCCACATTTCAGTGATAAGTCACACTCTCCTTTTGAGCTTTCATGATCAGGTTGTCTGAATCCAGTCCTAAACAGACTTAGTCTTCCAACTTCTAATTTATGTGTGGTTGAGTAATTAGCTGAGTCCACAAAACCCACCAACCAGAGCCAGGTGGCAAACAGTGACTCCTGAACAGGACCTTAACGTATTATTACACTGAGAAATTAAATTAAAAATAAACAAACAAGCAAATACTATTATTCGTTAAAGGATTCATAAAGCACTTCACATGGAGGACCATCAGAGCCCTCGACAATAAGTCAAAATATAAAGCACAAAATGTTGCAACAGAAATAAATAGATCATTAAACAGTGGCCAGAATTCACTCGCAAGTCTGCTAATGCTTGCCTGAAAAGGAAAATTCTCCCACAAATGGCAGAAATGAAGCAAAGCAAGTGTTTACTGGATCTCTGTGGGGGACGGCATTCAATACGGCAGTTACTTATGCTGTTTAGGACAAAGACGGGCAACTACAAAGGTCAGCCGGCCATTTCCCCCTCCTGCATGAGCCACCCACCCTGCGAGGGGAGAAATGTTGTTCCTAAATCACCCATTTGTCACTGAAATTTGTCAGCAAAACACTGAGCAGGGCTAAATGCACATACCCCACGGACTCGCTTAATATGCAGACCAAGTTGCTGGTATCCAGGCTCCATGGTTTTTCCAGCAACGGCAACAACAGTTAGACACATTCTCGATTATATAATCATAAATTGCCATTTATAGTATCAGGAAGGCAAAGAAAAGGATGGAACTTTTATGACCAAGGCTAATTTTAAAGTAAATACACATGCAAATAACAAATCAATCAATGAAATACACCCACGGAAAACAGATATAGGAGTCGTAAAAATGAATTATACTGCTCTGTAAATTTTTTTTAGAACTCTCTAACATATTCCAGTTCTTCTTCAAACATAAACATTCAATTTTCCCTGCCTTAGATATACACAGAAAATAACATTATATAATTTTTTTCAGGAACCTAGGTTACACACCATTCCCGTAAACAAGGAATCTAGATTCTTTTTCAGTAGTCTCCATATATTATCGTAGGCGTTAGGAGAAGCTGTTGCAGAGTGCTTTAATAGCCCTGCCAAGTCTTCTTCTCCTGGACTCCTGCTGGTTCCGGATCACTGTTAGTTCTCCAGCTTTTCCTTCAAGGAGACTTCCAACATAATATCCATGGTACATTTGCTGAAGAGCTTTCCTCCAGAAAACATTCATGGTGAGCTCATGCGTGCGTACTCACAATTACAGGCTCTTTGGATGATGCCACGATCCTCTGGTTTCACTTCGGTTCTTTCAGAATACCTTTTCTGGGGTTTTAATTTGGGGTGTGTTTGCTTTAGAATGGAGGGAAGGAGGTATTATGTTAGAACAGGGAAACCCGGGATGTTTCTCCTTGAGTGATTCTGCTGCACCACAGCACCACCTACAGGTCATGTAGCAGAAAAGCAGGAAAGGACCGATGCTCCCAAGACTGCAATGAAAAGGAGAGCAAATAGAGTGATTAACCGGCTATGTAAAAAAGCCCTAAGTCCATGGGGTGGGTTTCAAATCCCAATTTAGGAGGAATATATATATGCCCTCCCGCCCCTTATGATCGGCAGCAGATGCTCTCCTCCGGGAACCCTCTGTGAAGGAGGTGAAGAGAGTGAGTACCCGGAGGAGGGCCTTCTCTGCAGTGGCACCCCACTTATGGAATCTGCTCCCCAGAGAGGCTCGCCTGGCACCGTCATTATTTGCTTTTCGGCGCCAGGTGAAGACCTTTTTATTTAAGAAATATTTTAATTGTTAATTTATTTATTAATTTATTAGTCTAATTGTGAATTTTAGTTTTTTGATAGGTTTATTTATAGTTTTAATTGGGGACTATGAGATGGGCCAATTTTAGTCTTTATAATCTTGCAGGTTAGTTTGTAGGCGGATTTGTGTTTTTGTTTTATATTGTATTTGTTTTTTATTGACCTGCTGTGAGCCGCCCCGAGGCTAGTTGGCAAGGGGCGGCATAGAAATTTTTCTAATAAATAAATAAACACCTCCCAGCTATGGAGGCTCAGTGTCCAATGCCAGTGGGGCCCCAGGCTGTAGCCTGAACTGTCCTGCAGCCATCCCTGTTGAGGGACTTCTTTTAGGACAGGACTTAGAACCATGGGATGTTCCCTTGAAGGTTCTTCTAAAACCTTGGAAGTTCTGTCGGCATTGGAGCCACCAGCTCCCACTGGGGAGAAAGTGCTGCTGCATTCCAGCGATGCTTGTGGGACCGTGTGGGCATCTGCTTGGCCACGGGGGGAACAGGACGCTGGACTGGATGGTCCCCTGGTCAGATCCAGCAGGGCTCTTCTTACATTTCTTTACTCAGGGAAGCAAAATCCCCCCAAAAACACATAAAGGAGCCGATCTGGATCCCCCAAAGGATCCGGCAGCAGAAGCCCTAGTGAAGTGGTGGGTTCACAGCCCTTCGGGGGGTGGGGGGAGGCCCTTTGGATGTGCGTGGAGCCTGCTCAGACACCCTCGAGTTCACTGGTGCCCTGCCAGATCCCTTCTAACTGCCATCCTTCAGTGGCTGAGCACTGCTGTGAGCAATTCTCTCAGAAGTTAGCAGCCTGCGCCAAGCCAGGATTGGTGCAATTAATTTTTTGAAAAGACAAAAGCACTTCAGCTAGTCGGGAAGCTGGTGCATTCTCTGATCTCAGGCTGTAGATAAATTGCAATTAATTGCTAACATGATGTCTGTCTTTTTGACAAGGGGGTGGGCAAGGCAGGGGAAAGGCTGGAGGGAAGGAATGGCCACTTTGGTGAACTCTGTGGCTGGACAGGAGGAGGACGGAAGGAGATCCAGGGGCACAGACAAGACAAGCCAAGCCAAGACAAGCCAAGCCAAGACAAGACAAGCCAAGCCAAGCCAAGCCAAGTGGTGGCACTCATGGAGGAAGCCATGCCCAAACCTTGAGTGGCTTGGAAAGAGGAGCAGAGAAGGTCAGAGAAGCCCACCAGTGGCAGGCCACCAAAGGAGGGTTTTGGAGTGACCCTCCAAGCCACCCCTGCTGGGGCAGGTGGGTGGGCAAAAGGCTCCCAGAAAGCAAAAAAGAAAGAGGCCAAGGGCTGATGCGATGAATTCAAAATCAGCCCCAAATGCAAAACTGTGCGTGCTTGGGATGTCTTTTGTTTTTCTATCCTTTTGTTGTCAGAAGGTATCAGGAATTCAGAAGCGGCTTTAAAGCACGGATGAGTGGCTGGGGGGGCGGTGGAGGGAAATGCTATCTGTGTGAAGTAACAAATAAGGCTGCCTGAAGGGGTGGAACACAGTAAATGAAGCCACGCTGCAATCGTGGGCGTGCGAGACAGAAGAAAGTCCTACAAAGTCCCCCCTGCCCTCGACATGTTTAAGCGTCCTTTTGCCTAAACATACCATCAGCAGCAGCATCACCACCACTAGAAAGACGATTCCATTCCAGGAGTCTCCTCTTCTCCATTTCTGTCCTCACAACAAGCGCCCTGTGAGGTCGGTGACCGGTCCAAGTGAGCGTCGTGGCTGATGGGGTTCCAGAGCCCAGGTCTCTGAGTCCAGCCCAACCGGAGTGAGTGGGCCAGGGACTCGCCCTTCACCGGCTTCCGGGGGCCCCCGTTGTCACGTCCTCAAGGGGAGGGCACTGCGGAAGAGGCGATGGGCGGGCCGGAGGATCCGGGGGCGAGGTTGCCACCCACGGTCTCCAAGGCTGACCATGAGCGCAGAAATGCTTTGGAAGAGATGGGAGGCGACTCAGGAGAGGAGGGAGGGCCATATCCTCGCCCAGTCTCTGACCCCGTGCCGAGGTGTCAGGAGAGAGGGCTACCCAGTTAGAGGGCTTGTGTAGGGCTCCCCGTCTGGCCCTCGGCCAACGGGAGCCACCCCAAGGGAGGAGCTGGCAGAGTGAATGAAAGGGACGGACGGGGAGACGTTTCCAGTTTGGGCTGAGCACTCACTCTCGACATGAGCAGAGGCACTGCCTTGTTTGCTGTGAGGTGCCGGAAAGATCTGGGCTGTACTGAAGAGGACTCTCTGGGGCTCGGGAGCCTGGGGCGAGAGAGGAAGGGCCGGGCTCAGGTGACTCCTGCCATCACAACACCACATCCGGTCACTCCCGTTGCAGATGTGCCTCAGCCTTACAAGGATCCACAGGCAAGACAGGGGCCTCTGAGTGGGAAAACCTGCAGCATCAACAGATCCTAGGATATGCCTTTTTCAGCAAAAACTCTTGCTTTGCGTCTACTGGATACCACAACATCCCTGTAAAAAGATTTCTCACAAGTGGCTGATGGCTGTAGCTATAGCACATCTCATGTTTCTTTTAGCCTTATGTTTTGGCAGTGCTCAACAGTTGCCTCTTTGGGGAGGAGGTTTTTCAGGCTTTTTCATAATTCTTAGAAAACTGATATATGCAGTTTTATACATGCGCTGTCTGTGCATGTGTTGAAAGTGATATTGTCAAATCTAGCTTTTTAAAAAGGTAATTTTCATGGTAGGTATTTTGTGGAGTCTGTAAGTCATACCTTAGAAATTGAAATATTTGGCTCAGAGTTTGAGATTATCTCGATCCAATTTCTGAATTTTCCTTTTTTATCAAAGCATCGGGTTTCATTAAGGCAGTTTATGAATTTTGGCTTTGTGTTCTGGAGAGCAGCTGTGCTAGCCTATTGTAGCTGCAAAGAGTCTTGTGGCACCTTAAAAACTAACAAATTTATTCCGACATATACTAGTGTGGACTGGAGCTCCCTCACCCCATGAAACAAAATGAAACTAAAGGAAAAAGACCAGTAATTCTTAGAGGTCTCCGTTGGGAAGAAAGTGAGATTCGGCTTTGAAAATATTCCCTCTCGTTCTGCATTTAGAAGAGGCTTTGAACAATCCATTTCTCGCATCTTTTGAAGAGATAAAAGGAAAAGGTTTGAACAAGAAGAAAGAATTTCTTAAGGGAAATGCTATAATGAGAGGAACATGTTAGGCCAACTTTTCTTTAAAAGGGAAATCAAAGCTGACTTGAGGGGATGGGCACTAAACCCCAAATATCTGCAGACATCTGTCAGAAAAGACTGTTTTCCACCAAGCAAAGGATGCATTTTTACACTTTTTAGGGTTCTCCTGGAGGGTCAGGAGAGGACCGGAGAGATTCCACTGCAAATCTTGGCTACATTTATTTGTTGGTTAATTTATATATTTTATTGAACACTCTGCAGCAGCGCCTCGAGGACAAGTTTCAGAACAACTGAATGCAAGCAACTCCACAACGTAAACGCCCTAATGCTACGGTACTGTATTTAAAAACCCAACATCACAGAAGTGGCTTTGTGTGGTCCCTAAGAGAATGATCTCGCGTGGCCAGATGTCCTCTTTCGCACAGGCACACAATTTTGGTGTAACAACCAACAGAGGCCTGTAACCAGTAAATAGAGAGGCAGTGTGGTGTAGTGGTTAGAGCCTGGGACTGGGACTCAGAGGATCTGGGTTCGAGTCCACGCTCGGCCATGAAGCCAACTGGGTGACTCGGGGCCAGTCACAGACTCTCAGCCCAACCTACCTCACAGGGTTGTTGTTGTGGGGATAAGATGGAGGAGGAGAATGCTGTAAGCTGCCTTGAGCCCTTTGGAGGAAAAAGGCAGGATATAAATCAATCAATCAATCAACCAGGTGTTCAGATGGCAGATGTATGCACTGTGTCCTTAATCAAGCAGGGAATAGCTACTTCTAGAATAGGAAAACTGACTCAGCCCCAAAATCACAGGGCTCGATCCAGGACATTTTTCTACAGGGTACCACCAATCATTATATCTACTTCAGAATTGAGATATAGGCACTACACGGAGCATTCATGTTCCTGCTTTTCCACTATGTGTCCTCTAGGTGGCGCTGTGGGGCAGTGGAACAGCGCAAGCAGAAAAGTGAAAAAGTGGCATCTTTGACTTCCAAAAATAAACGTCCAATTTTATGACTGTTATATCACTGTCCTAACCTATGAGGCAGAACCTCAGAATCAAGGCCTACTGGGATTTTCCCGGTAGAAGCGCTCCCTTTTCCTGGGCCACTCATCCGTGGGTGGTTTCCTGGCCTTTGCAATTCAAAAAAGCAGGAACGCCTTCCCAAGGTTGAGTTATGGTCAGTATGAACTTTAAACCAGCATATGAAGGTGTTGGGGGCGGTGGGGGGTGAATTTAGTCCTGTCCCTTCATCTGGCCAGGACTAGGCTTGGCACCCAAGAGCTTCTCCCAACAGGACTGCAGCCCTCAGGCCCAACGATGCTCAACACCAATGTTGAACGGGTTCCTGAAGTCATGTGTTCAGTGCCCCAAAGTGAACTATTTAGCCCTTGCTTCCTCAATGGCTACATGGCAGTGTCGCATCAATCAACCCACAGCTGATGGGGAGGGGGTCATTAGGGGAGGGTGCTGTCATTAAGCATCACAAACCTGCCAGAGTTTCCTTGTTAATTTTTTTAAAATGGGTTTGAAGTCAGCATTTAATTGGAGACCAAATTGATTTCATAGTGGCAGACCAGAATAGATAACCACAAGCAATGCAAACAAGCAGGAGTTCCCATAAATCCTTTTCATTTGCAGTCCATTAAGAAAGGGAGATGTAATTATCTTCCAGTGCTGGACATTTCCCAGTAATGAGCATGGAGAGATGCTAACAAAGAAGGTGCCGTTAAGAGGCTTCCAGGCCCCATAGACTGGCATCAGAACTAAACCCCATGCAATTCAGTTGGCAGCTTGAGAAAGAAAGACTCGATGCGTTGCAAAGCTGCAGTAAAGAAAACCGTGAGTGCCAATGGAGCAGCTTCTCCCGCTCACTCTCTCTCCTCCACAAACACACACACCTGCTCTTTTCCCTTTACCTGCCAGGTGCATGAGAGATCTTCCCCAGACAGACACACAAGAAATGGCCAGGTGTGTCCAGCTGCCATTTTGAATATGCAACCCCCAGTCAACGGGGCTGCAGCACGTCCTGCAAAATCAGCCATTGTGGGCTGTTCAGGGGTTAAACAAACCTGGCATAACCCTCATTGAGCAGGAGGGTCATGCCAGGGCTGTTTAACCCCTCAAATAACCCACAGCACCTGGGTCTGCACAGCGCTGGCAACTCTCGTTCACCCCAGCCCATATTCAGAATGGAGGGTTCGTCGCACGCAAAATGAGCCCCATGAGCGTCTCCTTCGAACACAGAAAGGGAGTCCTAATTAATGACTCCTCCCTGTTAGCTTCCTCCACCCCTTTCTGGGCTGCCCACCAAGAATTTGCTTATAGACGGAATAAACAAAAGCGCCCCTTTCATTCTTGGAGATGGCAGAAGAGTTTTACACTCCTGTTTTTGCCCTCCCGCCCAACAAGTCGCACCTTCCCAAATTCTTCCTTCTCCGGTTTAACTCCGGTTAAAGGCCCAGTGCCCAATTCTCTGGCCACAGAAGCTTGACCTCCGCACCCTCTGAGTAGGAGAAGCGGTTCCCGCAGCGGCTTATCCACAGCCCCATAGGACCGCTGGCTGTTTGCCTCCACGTCTTCATATTACTGATATTACTGAAAATAGGACAGATGCCACAAAAGCGAAAATAGAAGCCACCGGTGCAGCTGGGTAGCTCTGTCCCTGCAAAGTCTCACCGCTCAGGGAAACGGGAAACCGTCCACAGCCTGGACTCTGCAAGCTTGCCTCAGGGGCGATCCCACCCCGGTGTTCCCCACAATGGATGTGCTCAGGTTTGCATGCTGAGATAATGCTTGGGAGGAGCGTTGCGTGCTCCAGGACAAGGCTGGGGAACATGGGGGGCAGTGTTGGGACTCCAAGGGTTAGAAACATAGAAACAGAGCGAGGCAGAAGGGGTCTCCTGGGTCATCTAGTCTGACCTCCGGCACCAGCCGGCTCCGCTCCCGGCATGCCCACCATGTGCATGTCCAGCCTATCTTTGAACACCATTGTTGGACTACAGATCCCCACTTCCCCAGCCATTGGCCAAGCCATCTGGGGGTGATGGAAGCAGCAGTCCAGCATCTGGGGACCCGAGGCTGGGAAAGGCCAACCTGAGCTGATCCCTGCAGATGTCCTGGATGGCAGCTCCCGAGAGGCACCATCGGCAGGGCCCATGAGAAGGAATCTTGGGCATCGTCACCCACAGCCTCTGGAGGGCGCCGTGTGGCAAAGGGGGCTCCAGAGCTTCCCAGACCCACCACAGGCATGAACCCAGAGTTGTGCCCCCTTTCCTGGTGCTTATTTCTGGTGTTTCGGTTCCTTGTACCAACAGGCCTGGAAAAAGAGGCCATGAGAAAAGTCCCAGCCAGAACAGGCAGGAGTTTACGTCTTTCCAGATAGATCAGATTGACCTGTCCAGATGCCACTGGAGCACCTCTTCCATCCTCACATCCCATTGGCTCTGCCAGAAAGGGATGATGGGAGCTGCAGTTCCACAGCATCTGGGCAGCCACGCCTTCCTGTTCCAAAACCGCCAGTCGCAGAATGAACGAAGATGCAGGATGACCACAAGAAAATGCTGTTTTGCATTGTCTTTCTGTGCTCTCTTAAGAGAGGTCTCCCCGGCCAGGCGCTCCCCCAGCTGTGTGGGACTACAACTCCCATCACAGATAAGCAGAGGGCAATGCGGTCCTATTAAAACGATACTTCTAATGCGTCAAGTGCTCTGCAGGGGACACAAAGAAAATGCAGGTCTCTGCCCCGAGGACCTTGCCGTTTCCTCTTTATTTAGCTCTACTGCCCTTGCAGGGAGAGCAGGTGAGCAAACCCTGAGCGTTGAAGGCTGGAAGATGCCAAGTGTCCTTTGCCTGGATCCAGGATCTCAGCCCTGCCGTGAATGGTCTGAACTCACCAGCAGCACCGACAGCCCTGCGCCCCAAACCTATTTCCTGGGGCACAGATTCTCCCCAGAGCTCTGGGTAGCTGTTCCTGCCAGCTGAAGGCTTGCTGGCAGTTCTTGCTTTTTGTCCCGCTTCACTTAATGGTCGTGTGGGGGTGCAGCTGGAGAGGGAAGGGTTAAGTCTGCCCCACCTGCTGCAACAAGGCCCAAATACTGCATGGCAATTAAACCTGGAAGGACGCTTCCATTGGTTTAAATAACGTGCAAAAAAACCCCTGGAGTGCTCTATTTAATTTGAGATTATTCCAATGAAAAATTAACCAGCCAGTTTTATCCCTGTAAAATGTAAATAAAGCGCAACCACGATTTCTATAGTCGCAAGTGTAGATGTAAATCAACCTATGCAAACTGGAGGTCCGCTGGGGCTCAGCCCCACATCTTCCACGTGCCCAGCAACACCCCCGGGAGAAGGTGCTCAGTCTAACTTGCGGGGATGCATCCTTCCCTCCCACCACGGGGGTCTCTCCATGGGCAGCGTGCGTCCCTGCCCCACAACCGCCTGTGTCGCATTCCACCATTCCGGGACACTGGAGAGGCTTCTGAGCTTCCTCCAGATCCTCTGCATGCGCCCAAAACTGGATCCAACCCCAGGAGACTAGCCCTCGTCACAGCCCTCGTCCTCCAAGGAAAGGAATGGAATCCGAGAGGAGAAAATATTTGATTTTTCAGCTTCTGCACCAAAGGTCCATAAATTCAGCAGCCGCGAGATTTGCAGGGCCGCCGAACAGCTCCGCTAATAGGCTCTGGCTGCGACTCAAGCTTTTGGCAGCTCGTAAGTAAATTATTCCTTTCCTGGTGGTGCTCCACTCTTAATGGTTATTGTAGAGTTGATGTTGCTGGATTTCCCTCGAGAACGACCACGGGACAAACCAGAATACCAAGAGCGAGCACAAGAGCTGCGGCTGAGAATTTCAGCTCCTTTTAAGAGGACAGGAGCTGACTGTAAACATGGGAACTGTAATTCAAATAAATCAGACCTCAGCAAATGATCCCCACCATTGCTACCAAGAGTGTGCAGCCTTTTAAGCTATTGCATCTTTGTGAATGCCCAGAGCTCTTCAAGTTTCACTTTATTGGCGTTCTTCTAGATTTATAATGGGCTTTGGAAAACTTTGATTGCTGCTTTTTGTCAAGAAGAGCTAGTGTATAAAAATGTCTCCTCTTCATGATGCAGAGGCTTCCAGCGATTCTTGGAGGGTGTTTAGATTAAAGAGACATTGTCAAGAGATCTTTCCCTCCCTCAATAAGATTTAAAAATAACATGTTCCCTTCTTCCTTCCCCCTTTTGTTTTAGTTAAAGTGACCTGGCTGAAGTAGAAAGAAAATGGATGTATCTGTAGAAGAAAAACCCTTTTGGAGGAAGAAATAGACACACTCCACACACCCTGCAGTAGGTGAAAGATGCCGATGGACGGCGAGGCTTCTGGTGTTGCGCTGGAACCTGGGCCAACAGGGAGGGAGCGCCAATGCCTTTTTCATGCACAGGGCAAGGACTTCTGCCATCCCCCCCCAAAAAGGGGTGAAGAAAGGGGTCCTTCAGCCCACGTTGCAGGCTCTTTTTCCTGTCAAAGCATGCTTTGAACTCTGCATTTAAGAAATCCAGTTGTCTAATTACCCTCCAAGCAAACCCTTCTTGGTCCTGGTGCTTTCCTGCTCTGTTGGACTACAGTCCCCATCCTTCCCCACCAACAAGGAAATTGTGGACACAGCTAGTGGGTTCGGAATGATGAAATCACATCGGAGTGGATTCAAGTTGGAGAACGCTCTCCCTCGTGATTACAACACACCGTATACTTCGCAAGAGCTTGCGCGTCGCACACTGTGACAGCAAAGCTCTTATCTAAATCTCTTTTTTGCACAAATATGTAATTCCATGAGCCTTTGCTAGAGCAGTAGGGCAGGGGACCATGGGCTCTGTCCCACAGAAGGGATGGTAGCTATTTCCTCCCTCAGCTGGCCATCCGGCAGGACTTTTTCCATGCTCGCAGGAAGTCTGCAAAGAAAGAGAAACTGTTCCTCCAGCGTGGAGACTCCAGCCTGCGTTGGATTCTTGCTGTGTAGGAATAACTCATTGGGAGCCACTCTGGGCTCCTTCGACTCCCTGCTTGCCTTGGGATTTCGGGCATCACAGCGCAACAGAATTCAAAAGCCGGCAAAGGAAGTGTCCTCTCTCTCTCTTGCTTCCCTTCCTCTGGGTATCACCCTGCTGAGAATCACTCTGATTACTGCAGGAGCAACTTCCCCTTCACTTCAGGAATCCGCAGCTCCTGGAGGCAGCGGCAAGACACATCAAAGCATCTGTTCCAGGGAAGCGGCTAATGAGGAACAGCGTGATGCAAAGACTAAGAGACCGCAGCCCTTGCTTCCCATCACATGAATTGCACATTGCATCAACAGGTGCTCTGTGTTGCCTACCTGGATACGGTGCTAGTTGCAGGTGAAGGAGGGATGTGCGTTCCAATCAAATGCATAAAGAGCATAAAGTGGGTGGGGAGGATGTAGGTTGCAGCCTTTGCTTGGGGGGCTGGGAGGAAGGTTCAGCTGCGAGGAGCTCCAGCTGAGCTAGGAGCTCTCAGGAGGGCTTGTGGAGGAAGATTTGCAGGCTAGTCCTAGCCCTGATGCCCGCGAGGGGAACCCCGGCTCCGGGGGCTGCATTAGAAGGCGCTTTGCACACGCCACGGATTGGGCACCTCTGGGGAAGGGGAGCGCCGAGCCTCTTTGCCTGGCCGAGATGCCCCTGCTGCAAATGGGTACACGTTAAAAGGCACACGTTTTTCAGTTGCACTGCCACTCAGATTGCATGCTGGGAGTTGTAGGCCTTTTTCTGTGTATACATCTTGCACCGATTACCGTATTTTTTGCTCTATAAGATGCACTTTTTCCCCCCTCAAAAGTAAGGGGAAACGTCTGTGCGTCTTATAGAGCGAATATGTGTGCGCAGTACGTCTGTCAGATGCGCAGCCCATGGGGAAGTGATGGGGAATGTGCCTGTGATGATGTGCCCCTTTGATTCAGAATATTTTTTGTCTTGTTTTCCTCCTCTAAAAACTAGGTGTGTCTTATGGTCAGGCGCATCTTATAGAGCAAAAATACGGTACCTTTCTTGAACCTGGTGCTCTCCGGCTGTGTTGGACAAAAACTCCCAGCTCACACCAGCCTTCCCTACTGCAGTGCCTTCTCTTGCTTTGGAATGCAACCACCAACCTACCTGGCCGTCGGCCATGCTGGCTGGGGCTGATGGGAACTGTAGTGCAAAGCATCTGAACTGCTACCGTCTATAAAGACAATGCATTTGTCTTCCCTCCTTGTTAGGAACATCAAGAGAGCAGAGAAGTGCCTGGCATTCACACCATTTGGACCCCAAGTTTTTCAGAAAGGATGGGAGGATTCAACTCTTTACATGGGCAGAGGCTTCTTCCACATCGCAAGGAGAATGCCACTTTGACTTATTAGAACCCATTGAGTTTTACTAAAAGAACTGCAGGTCTACAGTTTCCCCTGAGTCTGCAGGAGAGAGAAAGAGGGAGGGGAGACTCTCTCGCCCCCCCCTTCGACTAGCTCTGAAGGGGAGACACCTCACATGGTCCCTCCCAGGTAGGAGGTCTCCCTTGCTGGCTGGTACCCTTTTGCACCGAAGGCGTGTGCGCCCCCCCACCCCCGGGAGCCGTCCCCGTGCAGCACAGCCCTGGATGAATCGTCCCCTCGGTGGACTGCAGGAAGGGTGGCATGGGTGGGCGCCCTTGGAAAACCACACGCCTTGGAGAAACGGCAGCAGCACGATTCTCCGAACTCTTGCTCCGTCTGAGGAGAGCTGGCAGCCCAAAATAACCGCGGGCTCTTCCCATCTGGTTCTGCTGATTTATTTTATGTGTTCATCACATCTCCCACTTTTTTCTTTTTGAAAGAACTTTTAAATAAGTTTTATTTGAGAAATTAGACTCCTAAAAAACAAAAACTACAAACAACATCCATCATCAAAAACATCGAACCCACTGGGTCAGCCCTCACACCCTTCTCCTTCCATCTATGATAACTTAAAAACATATTTAAGTCTATGAGAAGTCCCATTTCTCTAGCCAATAATAAAAAGATTCCCAGGTTTGATAGAAGTCAGTCTCTTCCTTCACCTTCAGTGATAAAATCAATCTATCCATTTCTGCACAGTCCAGGATCTTTTTTAGAATCGGTTCATCGGTGGGTAGTTCTTCACTTTTCCAGTGTTAAATGATTGCAATCCTTCACCGCAGTGATTACATGCAAAATCTAATGCATTTCTTGTTTACGAATGTCTTCCGGTATAATGCCTAATTAAAAAAAAAAAATTCAGGTTTAAGCTTTTTTAAAGAACTCAAAGCAGCTTCCTACATTCTCCCCCTGCTGGTCTCAGTCTTAGCCCCACAACAACAGCCCTGTGAGGTAGGCTGGGCTGAGAACCCATGGCTGGCCCAGAGTCACCCAGCCGGCTCCATGGCTGAGTGGGGACTCGAACCTGGGTCTCCTGGGTCCCAGTCCTATGGTCCTCTTAACCACTGCACCACACTGGCTCTCCTATGCACCCAAATAGTAGAGTCCCCCTTCTTCAAACACTGTCAGCATTTACAAAGGAAAGGGCTTTCTCTGTGGGCGGGGCGGGGGGCATAGCCCGCCGTGGCAGATGGGCCCCCGTGGAGAGCCTGCACCTTTGCAAGTGTTAGCATTCCGTGTGTTCTTGTTTCACCTGCTGTCTCCCATCTAGTCAAGGAACTCCTTCTCCGTCACTTCTCCCACGATTCTGCAATGTCTCCCTCCTTATCCAAGGCTGGTTCTCCCGCTCCGAGTTAACCCTGGAGCTGCCAAGTCCCCTGCACGCTTCCCCCCTGCCGTCTTCTCCTCCGAGTCAGATGAATCGACTTGAGCAGACTGGGATGTGCGAGAGACAGGACCCCTCTCTGTACCCAGGACTGAGTGATAAACCATTTAGATCACAGGTGAGAACGGCTGCACACTAGAGAGAAATTATAATACATTAAGAGAGAGCCAGTGTGGCGTAGTGGTTAAGAGCATGGGACTGGGACTCAGATGATCCGGGTTCGAGTCCCCGCTCGGCCATGGAGCCAACTGGGTGACTCTGGGCCAGTCACAGACTCTCAGCCCAACCTACCTCACAGGGTTGTTGTTTTGGGGATAAGATGGAGGAGGAGACTGATGTCAGCTGCCTTGAGCCCTTTGTAGGAAAAAGGCAGGATATAAATTGAAACATAAATAAATAAATAAATAAATACAAGGCATTAATGAACCTGCAACAGAATAGCTTGCATCCATGTGCAGGTGGTGGGGAGCTAGGAGATACAAAGACTGAAATCAGTAAATTCTTCCAATAAGTCCATTTTTTCAGAGTTGGATTCCTTCACCGCAGGGAATATTTAAACTTTTTGCATATCCTTATAGCACATTATCTCCACCCTGCAGCCCAAGCGGTGGAGATATATGTGCAGATATAATCCAAGGAAGGATTTATGGCTTCTCCACACAGGGGCGTTTATTGTCCATTCCCAGAACTTCACTTGTGGTACATTGCAGGTCTGTTCCGTGCCTGCACACTCTCGGCTGCCTTCCAAGTGTTTCCGTGGCTTTTTTAGCTCAAGAAGCAGGTTCTATTATCTGGAGAAGGTGGAACAAACCACAGTGAGAAGCTCAAAGTAAAATTCCAGCAGAGAAATGAGTGCAAAGGGCAGAAAAGAATCTAGAGGAAGAAGCTTCATGGGGGGAAATCCCTCCTCTGATTTTGGGAGCTGGAAGTGTTTGGTTCCCACGCAGCTGTGGGTGCCTGGAGCCTCCCAGTCTTTGCCTTTCCACAAACTGCCACAATTTTGTGGGGAGGAAAAGATTCAGCCTAGCACAGTTGGAACACACCATAAGACACTTTGTGCGTTGTCACTTGCTGGGCTGAACCCCAAAAATGCAATTTCTAAATAAATGATTTTGATGGAAAATTCCCATAGCTGGTATTACCTCTGCTTCTGGTGGATCCCACACTAGTATTCCCTTTCCAGTTGGATGTGACCATAGAATCACTGCATCATGGAGGTGGAAGGACCAGAAGGCCAGAGGGTCCAAGTATCCGAGGGGCTCCAACGGAGCAAAGCTCAGGGAACCAAGGTTCGATTTGGATGCCGGGAAGTGCTTCCTGGCACTGAAGACCCCAAGGGTGTGTAATGCGCTTCCCCGGGAGGTGGTTGAGGCCCCATCATTGAGGGTGTTCAAGGATAGGTGGGACATGCACATGGTAGGCATGTCATGAGTGGAGCTGGCTGGAGCCAAGGGTCAGACTAGATGGCCCAGGAGGCCCCTTCTGACTCGCTTTGTTTCTCTGTTTCTAAGTCCCTGCTCAGTGCAGGACATCAGGTTGAACCATCCCTCTCAGATGGCTGCCCAGCTGCATCTTGGATGTCTCCAGTGTGGGAGAGTCCATCGCTTCCCCATAGCATGGGTTCCAGTGCTGTCCTGCTCTAGCAGTCAGGAAGTTCTTCCTGATATCTAGCCGGAACTTGAGCCCATTATTCTGTGTCCTGCACTCTGGGATGATCGAGAAGAGACCCTGGCCATCCTCTGTGTGGCAGCCTTTCAGGTACTTCAGGTGCTCTGCTCTCCCTCCCTCTTTCTTCTCTTCGCTAGGCTAAGCATGCCAGGTTCTCAATCTCTCTTCACTGGGCTTTGTTTCCAGACCTTGGATCTTTGCTGCTCTCCGCTGATCCCATTTCAATTTTTTTGCCTCCTTCTTAAACTTTGGTGCCCAGAACTGGACACAGAATTCTAAATGAGGCCTGACTAGTTCTGAGTATCGACGAACTAGTGCTTCTCAGTGACACTTCTATGAATGCATCCCAAAATAGCATTTGCCCTTTTTGCAGCTGCATAATGTTTAGCCTGTTCTCCAGAATAACTCCAAGGTCTTTTTATTTTTCCATTCTATCCCCCATCTTGCCTTTGGTTTCTTTTTCCCAGGTGGAGGACTTGGCACTTGTCCCTGTTGAATCTCATTCTGTTGCTTTCAGCCCCGTGATCAAGTTTATCAGGATCGCCCTGGATCTTCACTCTGTCTTCTAGTCTGCTTGCAATTCCACCCAGTTTTGTATCATCTGCAAATTTAATTCTCTTTCCTTGTACTTCCTCACCTAAATCATTAATAAAGATGTTGAGGAGCACGGGGCCCAGGACAGAGCCCTGCGGCACCCCACTAGCGACCTCCCTCCAGTTTGAGACGGCGCCACTGACGGGCCCTCTTTGCATCCATTGTTTTAGCCAGTTGTGGCTCCACTTAATAGTTGTTCTATCTAGCCCACTTATCGCTGATTTATTAGAATGTCATGCAGCACTATGTCGAAAGCTTTGCTAAAGTCAAGGTAGATTAAGTCCACAGTATCTCTGCTGTCCATTTGGGAGGTCACCCCAGTCAAAAAATGAGATTAGATTAGTCTGGTAGGATGCCTTCTTAAGAAATCCGTGTCGGCTTCTATTACTCCTTTAAGAAATGTCCATCTCCTTTGCTGTCTTGCAGGTCTGGGAGACAGGCCACACCGTGAGAGTTTGACCACAGCCGTAGCTCAGCAGGACAGACTGCTGTATAGGGTGGGAATCACCCATCCCACCCTGGTGATGCCTGCAGCAGCATGACTCTTAGAATCGGGCGTGGGGGGCTGTAGGCCTTGCTCCAGCCCAGGGGCACAGATCTCAGGGGTCTCCCCAAAACCATATGCCCGTCCCACACCCCTGCAGTTTGCTCTGCACCCTTGAGCGGTGATTCGCCTCTTCTGGGCCCTGACGGTATAGAACGTGAAGCTGAAAGAAGCTAGCATGTTTACGTTTGGGATATTTTGTTCCGAGATCCCCGTTACCCTTCAGTCTGCCTGTTGCTGGAAAGCAGCTGCTGGCAGCTTCTATGAAATGCGATTCTCCCTGGAGCCGACAGAGGCTTCCCGACCGCTTCGTGCACATGCAAATGGGAACGCTAAGCGAAGACCTAATCCCAATGACGAAGTTACTAAGGGTGCCATTCATGCTTAGACGAAAAGGCCCCGTGACTCCCAGCATTCCCTGGCTGGCTGGGGGATGCTGGGAGTCATGGGACTCTGTCTGATTGCAGAGGCCTCCACCGGGTTCTTTGGAAACCGAAACTTTTGCCCCCTCAGCCTGGCCGTTCCAGCGCATTTCCGTCCCTGGATGACCTCAGGTCTGCCCATGTGCGCTTGCTCTCAGCTGCACTGAGACACAAGCGGCATCTTTGCGTCGCTGTCACATCATGCCTCGCCTCTTAAACAGGGCTTGAATAAAAAGATGGGCCCTGTCATATTTATTAAAGCTGCCAGTAACCCAATTAAACGAGATTAGGGAAATGTATGAGATTGAAAAGGATGACTCAGTCAACTGATTAAAACTGCTGAGAGTTGCATATGCATATCAGCTATTTTTGAAGAATGTCGACTTTGTTTTTCCGCAAAGTGCCCGTCGGTCATGGCTGGCGCTGCTGCAGAGAGACGTTCTCCTTCCACTTCCATGCAGGGCAAAGGTTTTTCCTAAACATGAACTTTCACACTTCAACGCTTTATAAGCACATGCATTTTTTAAACTTACCCTAAAATATCATGTTGCCTGCTTAAGTGCGGACGATTTTTCAACCAGAAAGCTTTTGCTCTAGTAAAGGAGCAGTGCTGTATGCCATGTTTGGGGCCTTCCTTCCCAGAGGGCGAAGAGAAGTCAAAAAGAAGAGAAGGGGGCTCAGTTTTGTGAGTCTCTTGCGAGGTTTTGGGGAGGTTTGGATCGGTGCTCCTCTGATTCAGGAAGTCTGACTTTGGAGATGTGAACTTTTCGGTCAAGGGCCTGTGCTGCCACCGTGGTCAGGAGTTGAGCAGGGCTCTGGGTGAGTCCGATTCCACAGGGAAGTGGATGGGGCTGGATCAGCACCATGGAAAGCTCCAAATGATGCTGGCACTAAACGCCGGGCAGGGTTGTCTGTGCATTGCTCCAACAAGGATAAATAAGAGTTTGGGTGCATTTAGGCTGAAAGGTTTGCCTCCATATTATTTATTTATTTATTTTTCGATTTATATCCTGCCTTTTTCCTACAAAGGGCTCAAGGCAGCTGACATCATTCTCCTCCTCCATCTTATCCCCACAACAACAGCCCTGTGAGGTAGGTTGGGCTGAGAGTCTGTGACTGGCCCAGAGTCACCCAGTTGGCTCCATGGCTGAGCGGGGACTCGAACCCGGGTCGCCTGAGTCCCAGTCCCGAGCTCTTAACCAATATGACACACTGGCTCTCATATGGGGAGCCTTGCCCTGTAAAGAACCTGTTTTATTAATTTATTATCTTTTTACACCACCCATCAGCTCAAAGTTCTCCCAGGGAGGTTCACAGAATCAAAATACAATAATAAATATAAAACAATCATTATAAATTCACCATGAAAATATGATAATGCAATGTTACAGCCATCGCAGCTCAGTCAATCCTAGAGGTACAGTGAAAAATAGTAATTTAAAATGGGGGGGGATCTATTAAAATATTTATTTGTTTGTTAAATTGGTTTGAAAGCCTCCCAGTAGCATCACACTCTCTGTTCAGCTATTACAATAAAATTACAAAATTGGGAGAATATAAAGGTTTTCATCTGGCACCAAAAGGAACAAAGAATGGACATCTTTTGGGGGAACTTTCCCCAGATGGGGTGCCACAACCGAAAAGGCCCTTCCCCTAGTGACCACCCTCCTTCAGCGTTCTCTGCTACACCACAACAGAGTCTGCAGTGTGCCAGTTTCCTTGTGATCGGATCCCCCAGAATTGGAAAACAGCAATAGGATCTCTGGGATACAGACAAGCCAACCCCTGGAACCCTTGTTTATTTATCTATTTATTTAAAGCTTTTTTTTTTTTAATCCCACCCTTCACAATATCTCAGGGAGGTAATACAATAAAATAGATAAGATACAGCATCAAAATTGCAGTCAATGAAATCCAATCTTAAAATACTACTAACATTTAAAATAGTGGGAAAATCAAAAGGCGTTGGTCCGTTGCCGAAATGAGAAAAGCGTCGGCTCCAGGCACACCTCTCTGAGAAACATGTTCCATAGCCAGGGTGCCACCCCAGGCAAGGCCCTTCTCCAGGGGCCACTCTTCTGATCTCCTTCAAAGAGGGCTCACGAAGAAGGACCTCTGGCCCAGGTCTTGGGGGGCGGGCAGACATATAAGGAAGGAACTGAGGAACCAAGTCTGGGGGAGCGAGGTGCAAGCTTCGCAACACCTTCCCCTGTTCAAGTCCTCCCTCCGGACCAGAAGCTCTAGAGCCCCTTCTACCAGGGCAAGGGGGCAGGATTCCCTGAGGACGGGAGGGTGGGAATCTTGGACCACGGCAGGAGGTGTCAAAAAGAGAACGGAAATGATGAGCACATGATCAATGCCTTGTCTGGATACGTCCTTTGCATTTCTTCTGGCTGGTGAACCTTACTTTGGACCGGGAAAACCCTACAATTTGAGCAGCTCTAGAAAACAAATATGGTGCTGTTCTTTTGGGGTGGAAGTGGAGTCGAAGCCCAAATATGTCTTCTACAAACTTTCCTTAAATTAGCAGTGCCCTGCATGTTCCAACAGATAGATGTCCTGCAACGACCGGCATTCTCCAGCCAAGAATGCACAGAGTTGAAGATTTATTTTTTCTCTCTAAACATGAACAGGGTCGCACTCTAAATGGCTTGTATTTAAAGAAATCGGCAAACGCGCAGCTTCTCAAGCATCCCATTGTGTGGTTCTGTCGCTTGTCTCTGCACAAGCACATGGATGCTCCAAATACTTGGTTTTATTTGGCCCCTTGCTGGACAAAGTTTTCTTTCTTTTCGGACTGAAATTGCCCTATTATTATTATTATTATTATTATTATTATTATTATTATTATTATTATTTCAATGTATATCCTGCCTTTTTCCTACAAAGGGCTCAAGGCAGCTGACATCATTCTCCTCCTCCATCTTATCCCCACAACAACAACCCTGTGAAGTAGGTTGGGCTGAGAGTCTGTGACTGGCCCAGAGTCACCCAGGTGGCTCCATGGCTGAACGGGGACTCGAACCCGGATCCTCTGAGTCCCAGTCCCATGCTCTTAACCACTACACCACACTGCCTCTCTCCTTGGTCCAACCCAGCAGTCTTTTTCCTCCATTTCTTATGAAAACCTGCCCTGCCCTCATGCCCATAAAATGAGGTTATCGCTTTCCCTCCCCGCCGCCCCACTCAATACAGCTATTTTAAAATATTCATATGCTGCTCACCGGCCCATTCTCTTCTTCTTTTTCCATCTGCCTGATAATCAGGTCAGATGTATCATTGTTTTCCATCTTTCTTCTCATTTTTATCCACATTATTTCAGCTTAGCTGTATGTCAAGTCAGCAGGTTGGACCGCCTCACTTCTCCGCCTCTTCCCATCCACCCGTGCTCCAGCCCCTCCAACACGGAGTCCCCCCAGAAAACATGGATCACCGGCAGAACTCAGAATGGGAATCCCTGGCGATCCATCAAGAGGCATGCCCTAACACTGGGGTGCAGAACCGCTTTTTCCGAAGGGCCGTATTCCATTCCAAAGAGGTTCTTGGGGGCCACATACCCGGTGCAGGGCAGGGCCAAAGACACGGTGCATGGGCTGCAAAACCCCAACCACCTTGAGCTGAAAGTGTTTGCTGCCGGTAACTAAGCCGTGGAAGAGGCATTTCAGCTGTTCTGGTTGAGCCCAAAAGCTAGAGAGCCACGCCATGATCCTGAAGGAGATTAGAAGAGTGACAACTAAACCCAGAGAAGGTATTTGACCTTTGGAAAGATGTTTGGCAATAAGATTTTGTTTGTTTATTTATTTATTTAAAGCATTTGTGTGCCGTCCCCATTGCAACAAAGCCTCGGGGTGGCTCACAGCATAAACAAACACAGAAACATTAACCATTTAAAGCTATTTAAAACTGGCCCATCTCGGATTCCAAGCTAAAATACTATAAATACAATGTATAACTTAACAATTAAAATAACTTTTAAATAAAAAGGTCTTCGCCTGGTGCCGAAAAGCAAATAATGACGGCGCCAGGCGGACCTCTCTGGGGAGTGCGTTCCTCAGATGGGGCGCCACCGCAGAGAAAGATGGGATTGTTTAGGGAAGAGGCATCCTAGGAAAATGGGATGAAGAGAGCCAAACTTCCCAAATCGTGCATCCATTTCTATATTGCTCAGTGCCCAAAATCGTCAGGTGGAGCAAGGTTTAAAACCCTTTATAAAACCAAACCATAATACACAACATTTCAAGTTCTCATCATCTGAAGGTGTGAGGCTAAAATTCCCCTTTCTAGGCCGTTTCAATGTTGACAAACTGCAATAAAACCAACGAAGTAAGTTAGTGATTAATACTACTAATAATTTAGTTTAATAATAAGTGTGCATGGTGTGACGGAGACAACACTGGGAACCCAAACAGCCTTTCGTTTCCTGCCAGCAAACAAACCCACATAATTCCCCCAACATTTGAAGAATGGAGAAATAGACTAGCAGAATATGGCAATGTTACTACCTATGTAAACAGAAGATCGTTAGAAGAATTTGATGATAAATGGAAATTTTATCATGCTCAATGTGACTAATGAGAGTTGAGGGGAGTTTGGAAAAGAAAAAAAAAAGCAGAAGAGGGCTAGAAGTGATAAGAAGGGTTGTTGTTGCGCAGGTTAGGGGTTTTTTTCTGTTAAACTCTCACAGAGCGCTGAAAGATGGAAGATGGATCGTTTTGGGGGATTGAACTGCGACAACCCAGATTCGGGCTGGGCATCAGGAGAAGCTTCCTCACGGTCAGAGCAACACAACAGGGGGACCCGCTGCCTGGAGGGGTGGGGGGCTCTCCCACACTGGGGACATTCAAGAAGAAACTGGGCAGCCACCTGAGCAGGATGGTGTGACCTGGTGTCCTGCAACAGCAGGGGGTTGGACTGGATGGCCTTCACGGCCCCTTCCAACTCTACTCTTCTAGGATTCTACGATTCTATGAATGTATGGGTTGCATTTGTGAGCCGTCCTGAGGCTATGTAGCAAGGAGACGGCATATAAAAACTTTAATTTTTATTTATTTATTTATTTATCGATTTCTATCCTGCCTTTTTCCTACAAAGGGCTCAAGGCAGCTTACATCTCCTCCTCCATCTTATCTCCTCCTCAACGTTAAATAAATACATCAATAAAAAATAAATTTGTTTAAAAATCCTTTGGCAACTTCGCTTACTTTATTCATTTTAGTTTGCTCTGTTTATTTTAGGTTGTTCTGTTTTATATTCTTTTTTATGTATTTGTATACATTAAGAAAGGGAAAAAAGCAAACCCCTTAAGCCTTCAATTATCAGATCCTGTCAAGTTACACGACCAGATGCTAAAAACACGAATGCACACCAGCTGCCAAAGACTCCCAAATGCCAATACTATTGCATGTTGTCACCTGAATACTAACCACTATTGCAGGTTGTCAAGAGTCTCTCATTGCCAAATTCTGACAGATACTTGAATATTAAAAATCCCTTTTTCCTGGTGTGTGTCTTCCAGCGCCATTCTGACCTAATGCGAAAGGCATGAAGCAATTTGGAGCCCAGGAGCTGAAATGCTGGAAGGAGCACTCCTAAACATCAGCGCGGCTTTGCAACCTGGAATTCATCTCCTCGTTTCCAAGCCTCGCTCCTGATGAGGCCCGCTTCTTTTTCTGTTCCTAGCCAAGACTGCCTGCGGTGCTCTGGTGCATGTCAAAAGGAGACACTTACTTTCCTGCCAAATTAAATGAAATTTAGTTCATTGGCAGCCTGCTGATAGAATGTGAAGCGCTTGACTCAGACAGCATTGTTCTGACTTTGACCAGCCTGCCAGCGTCCTAACGCCCCTCGCTGTGGAACGTTTGAAAGCCAGACGTGAAAACTCCCAGAGGACATGAGACAATCTTGCTTGGCGCTGTGGGGCTGATGCATCCCTCTCCATGAGCACGCCGAGTTCTGGGCCAGTCCCTGTTCATCTTCCAGAATGGGCTTACCCTCAGTGGTTCCCATCTGTGAAATGGGCCAGTCTTTTCTAGCACATCTTTGTCCTGCTTAGTACAGCGCTTCAAAGCAGCGTGTTATCCACGCGATATGTTCCCTGCTGGAGCTTGCAACACAGGCACAGCGTAAGGATGGCCCACGGTGGCCAGAGAATCATGTGAACGGCATCAGTTTGCGGCCGGGATGACGGATTGCTGGCAGGAAGATGCAGGCTTGAGGTGTGCCCACCAAAAACCAGCGTGATGGTCTTAGTGCAGCTTTTTCACGTGAATCTTTGCATGTTGAGGCTGCGATAGGTTTATATGTCGGCATGTGGCTTCTTTAATGGCTGCCACGCATTTTTCAAAGGTTGGGTGCTACACAGAGAGATCTTGTGGGCCTCTAGGGTATCCAGAGGACAAAAGGATTTTTGGGGGGTGTGATATCTCTGGGTTTCTGGATCTGAGGTCAGAAAAGAGCCCCGTCCTGCAAACTGGGAATCCTTCCTGCTACCCTGTACCTAGGTAAGAACCAAACGTTACCTTGGAGAAGGAGTAAAGAGGGCGTTTGGAGGGGCTAGGAGGGAAAGAGGGTCCATCCAACGGGAAATGCAGGATCCTTGTGGCACTGCAGCCTCCGCACCCCAAGTGCCACAGGGAGGTGGCCAAAACCGCCAGGGTGGCATGAGCTGGTCCCTCTCCCGATCCCCACGTCAGGGGATGCTTGTAGTCGGAGTCCTGCCCCGAGCAGGGGCTGGACTCCCTGGTCTTCTTGGCCCTTCCGCCTCGACTGTCCCGCGATTCCATGAGTTTATGACTCGAAGTGGAATTCTACACTCAGGCAGAACGGGCTTCAGTGCAAATCATTTTACAGGTGTGGTCTGAAGTTGTGGCACGCAACATGTTGCCGTTTCTCTTCGTAGGACGCAGGCAGTATATCCACGCACCGCAGAATCAAGGTGCCGGGTAAAACTGCAGAGGTGGCATTCGAATAAGTTGCCGGTCACCCGGGGCGAACACCATCTGCCTGTCAATGATCTGCAGCACGGAAGGAGTTTGAGAAATGCCATGGCCTTTCCCTTTATTGGAGCTGTGCGTTTCTGGGCGCTTGAAGCTGACTGAAAAATGGCTTTAATCTCCCCACTGATTCTGGCGTGGCTGATCCAAGCCAGCGGCTTGCCAGCGGGGTTGCGATACCGAGTTGCTCACTCCGCGGTGCAAGGCAGAGGGACACCCAAATGGATGTACCCGCATCTTCAGACATGGGGAAGAAGGAACGTGTGTAAAACGTTCTGTTTTAATACGCTGTACGCCGCCCCGAGGCTTTGTTGCGATGGGGCGGCCTATAAGTGCTTTAATTGATTAATTAATTAATTAATAAAAACAAAAGGTCTGAGGTTCGGTTGAGGTAACAAATCATACGAGGGACATCTTTGTGTGCAAAGCTACACCAAGAACATGGCGGCGACCTCGCACAGGGGCCTCCAGGGACATCTTACTTCCCCCTTGACTGGGTTCAGATCACACAATAACCACACTCAAGAACTGGGGATGGGTTGAGTGCAGGTTGCCGCTGAACTGTGGGTCATCGTGTGGTCTGAACACAGCCTTGAAGGTACCCATGAAGGTAACCCAGGGTTTGTTGCTGGGTTCTGAGCTGTGGGATGGTCACCATGGTTTATCCTGGCTGGGTTCAGACATGGGTTTTCGTGTTGCCTGAATCCAGATACCACCTGCCTTGACTGCACCCAAGGGAGATAATGTATGGAGGCTGTGGGGCACACATACGGCAGTGGCCTCCACAGATCTCGCCACGTTCCCCGGATCTGCCCCCTGTGGCTTCCACGCCACGCTGCATGGTGGTAGGGCCAGCCCTCTCTGCAGGAGAATCCAAAGAGCCACTCTTACTCAGAGCGCAGAACTTGTGGCCCAAGCCAGCCTGGGAGCCCTCCTTCCCGTGTCTTCCACCACCCCGGGGGCAGTTTCACGGGGCAGTTGTGCATCCAGGACTCCTGGGCTCACGTTGTCCGTGCATGTTATTCCCTTTCCTTCTCATTCCAGATCGCGAGCCAACTTTGCTTCTCAAATGTCAGCTCATCATTTTGCATTTGAACGAGAGCGATCGACCAGCGAAAGAGCATTCAGTGGATCAATTCATGGACTGAAATGTCAGATGATGAATTATATTGAATGATATTTGCATATTTTGGCAAAGTTGGTCTTGTTCTCTGGAAGAGAGTGAAGGAACTTTGAGTTCATTTACAGTGGAACACTGTTAATTGAAATAAAAGCTACCACTGAGTCTGTTGAACCCAGATGTGAACAGAAATCGTACACACACTTGCTTCCTTGAAACTACTGTATTTTTCGCTCTATAAGACGCGCCTGACCATAAGATGCACCCAGTTTTTAGAGGAGGAAAACAAGAAAAAAAATATTCTGACTCAAAGGGGCACATCATCACAGGCACATTCCCCATCACTTCCCCATGGGCTGCACATCTGACAGACTTACTGCACACACATATTCGCTCTATAAGACGCACAGACATTTCCCCTTACTTTTGAGGGGGGGAAAAGTGCGTCTTATAGAGCAAAAAATACGGTAAGTCCCAGTGAACTCAGACACTCATGGGGAACAAGCAGACTTTAGACTGCAGTCCTGTATACACATTTTCTGGGAGTAACCCTTACTGAGCTCAATGGGATACATGGGACTGTGTGTTAGTTGAGCTTTGTTTGTTCCCTTTGAAACCCACGTGAAAATTTTTAAATGACTTTAGCCCCATTGATTTCAATGGGAACGACTCAGTTGTGGTCCCATATCCACTTCCTTGGGGGGCGTTGCTATGGACCTCCTGAGACTTCCCACCAAATAGAGACAGGCAGAACTGCATCTCCAATATTTAATCCGTCACTCAGAAATACCTACTCTGCAAAGCGGCGTGCAAAATTTAGCATCTGTTCCCTCCATTCACAGTCCTTGCCAGTTGGTTAAGTGGTCCCCACCATTAACCAAAAACTAGAGTTGGTTAACCCTGTGCATTTGAGGAATCCCTGGACCGCAAACACCTAGCGCTTTACTCTCTGCGCGCTCTTCTGCGGGCGACTGATACAGGAAAGAGCAGTCTTTGCTCTTGGCCGCTCTTTGGCGCCACCACGATGGGTGGCCAAAGGTGGCATGACAGCAACTCAGCCAAGGATCACGTGAGATGAGGGACTAGGAGGGACCCGCCCCGTCCCTGTGAGCTGCCAGCCTTGGTCTTCATCTCCACTTTGACTGGCTTATTATTGCTGGACTTTCAAGCAACCTCAATGAGAAGTGTCATTCTAGGAAAAAGGGGGGGCCCTGAAGGAAATCAGATTTTCCCTCCGAGGGGAGAAAGAGAGGCCCAGCCTCAGAAGCCTCTATACCTACCCTGAGTCCCTGCAGAAAGGACCACAGGCCCTCTCCTTTGGGTACCGAAGCTCCAACAGGGAAGAGAGTTGCATGGCTGATCCTTGGGGCAGGTGTAGCCCCCAGGATAGGGGGGGATGGGAGGGAGGCAGCTCAAGTAAGGCATATTTTTAAAAGGGACTTGGGGGACCCACTCCCCCATTAGGGCTTTGGATACATCGGCGGATGGGCAAGTTGGATTCAGTTTAAACAACCAGGTGAGCCGCTCAGGTGTTTCCGGATTAGGACCTGGGACACTGGAATAATCCCAGAGGGGTGACGGCCTTTGCATAATCTTTCCCATCTCAGAATTCATCCCGCCGAAGGAATGGTTAGCACTGATCTGGAAACTGGGAAATGGCAGAGGGAGGCAGGGAGGGAGGGAGGGAGAGAATGCAGGACTTCAACAAGTTTTCAAGGAGACTTAAAAGCCAGCTCTACACCATAAAACACAGAGGGAAAGCGGGGGGGGGGGGAGGTGAATAAAAGGAATAAAAAGAAAGCACAACAGTGAAAAAGACTGATTCGCATGAACACGCGGTAAGCAAGATGGATGACCCTGTCTCCCAAAACCCAATCTTTCTATTTCTTACAGCAAAACAAGAAGGTTGCTTCTTTACCCTGGCAATTACGACTGCGCTGGGCCATCCATCTGCCAGTCGGGGGACAGCCAGCCCATTTCTCTCGCCCTGCATATTTGCCTGGCAGGCAGTTCCTAATGTAAGAATCACCCCGAAAAGTGCCGGGGTCGCTTCTTTCACCCACGAGCAGAAGGAGCGCCTCTTCCTTCGGTGCCGGGACCCAAGGGAGACGTCCTCCTCCTACAGGCTTTCCTGTGGGCCAGGTTACATGTTATGGCCAAGCACCTTTTACACAACCAAAAGCAAGCTTTCTTTTTCAAGTGGAAGTGCAGCATATGGGGTAGAGGGATTAACCCTTTCTTCCCTGCATCACAGAAACATAGAAACAGAGCGAGTCAGAAGGGGCCTCCTGGGCCATCTAGTCTGACCTAGTCTGATCATTTTCCACTTGCAACCGCCCATCACTCGCTGTGCTTTGCATCCAAAGCTGCTGTTTGCCACTGGTGAGACCTCTTTACTAACAGCAAGAACGAATTACCAGGAGTCGCAGGGAAGATTGAATGGCCTTGAACCCCAGTGTTTTTACTGGTGAGTTCACCCAGGCCCCCCGCTTATGACAGCATGCTACCGGGTAGTGGTTCTCCCCGCCAACTACAAATTTTTAGAACATACACAGAGTGCTTTATAGATTCGGAGTCACATGGGCTCAACAGTTGGGCAGGCAGAAGAAGGAGAGACGTCTGCAGAGGGGGCTCAGTGCAATGGCATTGCATTGCAAGATACTAACACAGCAATCATGGGATTATTGTGAGTCTGGGCATGCAAATGAGGGAGATTGCAATGCTGTTAACCTGGCTGCCTGACCAGTTCTTTGTTGTTAGTTGTGAAGTTGTGTCTGACCCATCGCGACCCCATGGACAACAACGGGAGTCCTTCCTTCTCATTAGGTGGCCAAAGTATTTGAGTTTCATCTTCAGGATCTGGCCTTCTAAAGAGCAGCCAGGGTTGATCTCCTCTAGGACTGACCGGTTTGATCACCTTGCGGTCCAAGGGACTCGTAGGAGTGTCTTCCAGCACCACAATTCAAGGGCCTCAATCCTTTTGCGCTCAGCCCTCCTTATGGTCCAGCTTTCACAGCCATGCATTGCAACTGGGAAAACCATAGCCTTGACTATACACACTTTTGTTGGCAGGGTGATGTCTCTGCTTTTTAGTATGCTGTCTGGATTTGCCATAGCTTTCCTCCCCAGAAGCAAGCATCTTTTAATTTCTTGACCAGTTAGAAACACAGAAAAAGAGTGAGTCAGAAGGGGCCTCACGGGCCATCTAGTCTGACCCCCGGCTCCAGCCAGCTCCGCTCACGACATGCTCACCATGTGCATGTCCAGCCTATCTTTGAACACCCGCACTGATGGGGCCTCACCCACCTCCTGGGGAAGCCCATTCCACACCCTCGGGGTCCTAACTGTCAGGAAGTGCTTCCTGGCATCCAAATTGAACCTTGGTTCCCTGAGCTTGGCTCTGTTGGAGCGCGTCCTGCCTTCCTCTGCAGGGGAGAACAGGCCTCTACCCACCTGCATGTGACATCCCCTCACATACCTGCATGTCGCCAACAGATCCCCTCTGAGTCTCCTCTTCTCCAGGCTGAAGAGACCCAGTTCCCTCAGTCTCGCCTCATATCCCATCATCCCCTGCAAACCAGCCACCAACCTTGTGGCCCTACGCTGCACTGACTGATCTTACTGATCAGCAAAACAAAAGCCCTGGCAGCTTCTTGGGGAAGCCATCAGATCCCACTTCTTAAAGTAACAGCAAATGCCAAACAGTAACCCGACTTGGAATTTTGGGGTGCTTCCCGAGAAAGGGCTACAGGCATCTTATAACCCAAAGACACATAAACAGCCCTTTTCTGCCAGGGCTTATCTGAATTTTCCCAACATCGCAAACAGCACCTTCAGGAGCAAAAGGCAAGGGTGGGCACCGTTGCTCCTTCCTCTGCAGCCAGGATGGGTGCCTCGTGGCCACCGGATGTCGCCGGATTGCAGCTCCCATCAGCCCTAGCCGGGCTAATCTCTTGCCCCTGCCTCCAGTGCAGGAGGTGCCTTTAACAGCACTTGGGCTGCACGTCCAGCTCCCCAGGTCGGCTTCCAGCCCCTGTCCGCTACCCCAGACGCTGAAAATGAATGCTGGATGGACCCCAGAGCTTCCATGCCGAACACCAGGAGTGGATCCGCATTTCCTGGTTGATGTCTGGATCTGCAGACCTGCCTGGGAGATCTACTCAGTTCTGGCACTCTGAACTCCTGCGCTCAACATGCCTCTTCACTTAGGGCTGAGTTGGAAGGTGCCAGGTCTTTACCGAAAAGCAAAGTGGATCCAGCCAGCCTGAAGTCCGCCCACCGCTGCTACAGGTACAGACCCGGGAGGAAGCCAGGCTGACTTCGGAACAGACCCGCTGAGGGGTGTTCTGCAGCTTAACAGAGGAGTCTAGCAATAAAATGGGGTGCATGTGGTCTGTTTTATTAGCTTTTGGAGTGCAGATTTTTAATATTTCCTCCTGAGCCAGGAGAATCAAGCACCTTCTCTTTTAAGCAAATGAAAGCAGAAATGTTCAAGAGCCTACATAAAGCAATATTGCTTCAGAGGCCTGTGGGGTAGACACACTTGTTTTAATCTCAGCTTGTTTTAATCTCAGCTTTAATCTCACACTTGTTTTAATCTCAGCTTCCTTCCTCTACCTTTTTACCCCTTGAAGACACCTTCTAGTTCTTTGAAGCTCTCAGTATCAATCAGGCTACAGGAGACCTGGTTAAGGCCGGCTTGGGTTGCCCGCATTTGCTGGCCCTGCTCCGGCGCCAGAGGGTGGGGACGGCTAGCCCCCTTCCCTGCCTTTCAGACCACATCCATGGATCGAGGTCAGGCGCTCCGTGCCCTCAACCAGCTCCCCACTTCTCTGCACGTCGTGACGTCTGATGCGCACGCCAAGGGCCCTGTGTTCTCGACGCGTCTGGGGAGATGTCTGGGAGAGGAAAGACTAAAGCAGGGGCAGCCCCCGGTCTTGTGAAATCTCTCCCCAAAGTATAGCAAGACCAAGGGAGATGCGTTCCATTCTTGGCTAGACTCAGGAGAAGCTCCTTTGCTTGCGCCATGTGGCACTCCGGCCTGATGAACCCCATTCATGCATGCAGCTCCCTGTTGCGCAGGTAGAAGCAGCGAGAAAGCGGTGGAAGTTCAGCTCGTTCGCTTTTTCCTGGACTTCTGCCAAAACTCTCCCCTCCGAAGCTGCGGTCTGTACTTCCGGGGAAGCCTCGGTTGGTGCTTCGCCGGAATGTGAGCTGCCACTTCTAGGGGGTGGCTGGACTCGAGGGAGGCCAATGCTCCCCCGCCAGCCTGCCCTTCTTCCTCTCGCAAGGAGCCCGTGGGGGCTCGCAAGGCTCCCCTCCTCTCCCTTCTATCCGCACGACGACACCCCTGTGCGGTAGGTCGGGCTGGGAGTCTGTGACCTGCCCCAAGGCACCCAGTGAGCTCTACTCAATAGGGACTAGAACCCTGATGCCAGGAGGCAGCGGGGTCTGGCGATCTTCCTTCCCACCCCCGTTTCTGGACCGGATCGAGACCGAGGCAAACAAGATCGCAGCGCTGGAAAGCAGCGTTGGTATCTGGCGCCCTCTGCCGGCCGAGAGGAAAACGTGCAAGGAAAGCGTTCTCATTTTATTCTGCATTAACGCAAGGGGAGAAAGTTCTGCCTCATTTACCCCGGACCTGCGGCTCTCCAGACACATTGTGACTGCAGCGCCCATCGTCCCCAGGGACCGTGGCAGAGCCCTGGTGGTGATGGGCTCTGTAGTCCAACACTTCACCCTCTGCCAGCATGGCGACCGACGCTGCAGGCTGTAGGCAGCTGGACTCCCACAGGTCTCCTCCTGCCCGTTAGTCCCCTTAGCAGGCCCAATATAGAAATAGGCCTCTCCTCGAGTGAGGTTGTGCACATGATCTTTGGAATCCCCCTAGCAGCATCTTTCTGCCAGGGCTCGTCTTGCGCACCACGTGGCTTTGCAAACTCTCCTCTTAAAAGCTGGGACCATCCTGCATGCGGCTCTGTTCCAAGGCAGGTCAACAGCTTGGCTAGTTTGTCCAAATGTCAGCTATCCTCAAAAATACGAGGGATCCTACTTGTTCCATTTTATTCTTCCATCTTCTGACTTTGAGGGGGGGCGGGTGCCCCTTACTGGATGGGTGGAGTGGGGGAGAAGACCAGCTTCAAAAGCTCCTACCTGCATCCTGTGCTCACATCGAATGGCACATCTGCAGGATTTCAGCCATCTCAACGGAGAAGCGACAGAATTTCTCGAGCCATGTAGGGAAAGAAAGCGGAGCTATTCCTTGAGGGATCCAGGGCTCTCCAATCTTCCTGCTTAGGAGAACCAGAGGGTGGAAGGTTGCTAAAAAAAAGGGGAGCAGAGGATTGAAAAGACTGAGCAGAGGAAAAGCCAACTTATGCAAAAAGTATTAAGCATGTTTAGGGAAAGAACGTCGTGCTTCAGTGGGAGTTGCAAACGGACGAATCTGTTCATTTCACTTTCAGATGTTGAAACATCACACCTTCCTTCCCTCTCGAAGGAGTTTGCCAATTCTGGGAAACACCATCTGGAGCAAACCCTTTTCTACCTGCACCAGGCAAATTCTGCAAGAGGTGTCACTCCCAGGAGGAAGACAACCGTGTCATACTTCCAGACATTGGGCTGTTGAAGATGCTGAGCCTGCCAGAAAGAGGGCTTCGTGGCCGAGCGCTAGAAAGCTGAGGACGCAGGATCCCAGACCCAGACTTTGAAGAGCAACATGCCCGAACCCCACACCTGAGCAAATGTGTGGGTTTCCATTCACTCATCTTCATGCTTTAATGTCAAGTCTTTCGTCTTGAATACAAGTGATCCTGCCGATGCTGGAAAATGCTGATTGAAACAGAAGCATGGTTAAATGCTGGTGCAGCCCGGTGAGGGCAGAGGCCTTGTGTCCAAAGGCACCTGTGTCCAATCCTGGGCACGTTTGATGGAAGGACTGACCAGGTACCAGGAGCAAGGAAGGAGCCCCGACTGCCGACACGGCTCGGAAATGGCAGCTCCGTGCACAATACTCCACCCTGCTGTTGATTACGATCTCTGACTTTGGAAGAAGTTTTGGTAATGGAAGAGACACTCCCTGCATCTCTGGACAAATACAAAGGACTCCTTCACATGACACAGTTAAACTATGGAATTTGCTGCCATGGGAAGTGGTGACAGACACCAAATTGGATGGCTTTAAAAGGGGACTGGGCAGACCCCTGCGGGAGGCGGCTATCAGCGGCCACTAGCCTTGCTGGCCACGGGCTTCCTCCTTTGCTGAGGAGCTCGGGCAGGTCTCGCACGCATCCTGCTGGAGGGATCTTTGGGCAGCTGGTTTGTCAGCTTGTGAAGAGAGTGCAGGACTGGATGGGGCCACTGGTTCGATCCAGCAGGGGTCTTATTTTCTCATCATACGCAGGAAGTCCCTGCGTGTGAAGTGTGGGCCAAACCCATGAGCTATGGGGCTAGACCCATCAAGCCATCAGGCTATCGGGCGGTATAAACATGTAATTAACAATCGAAGTAATACTAATAATCTGGAGCTTTGCAGCTGCAAAGGACTACAGAGGAAGTCTCCGAGGCCCAGGCCACTCCTTTCCTCCAGCGTACAAACCACAGATAGCAGGTAAATACAAAAATGTCATTTATTCTTTTACTCTGGTTGTCTAGAAGTTATATACATATATACACTCATGCAAAAACAAGAAAAAGACATAACACAAGTTCAGTCATTTTAATACAGTGCAAAAACGTCTTCAGAAAAACCCAGTACCTCTTCTCCCATGCAAAAACAAGTGAAGCTTCTTTGGTTTAAAAATAAAAAAAGACATGGGGATTACATAAGATCCTAGTTTCCCTGGTAATTAAAGGGTGAACAATTTGGAATTGGATGTTTGATTTTTATTCAGAAAACTTTCTGTTTATTATATTTATATCTCATCTTTCTCCCCTTGCAAATCTCAAGGGGGCTTCATGCAGTCCCGAGGGGGTCTCCCCTCCAACCTCAGGCCAGCCCAGGCCTGCTGAGCGCCAACAGGGTGGCTGCCTTGCGAAAAGATTTGCTCCTCTTTTACACTAAAAGGACACTAAAAGCACCCCAATCTTGCAATGTCCTCTCTTCACATCTCTATTTTCACCAAAGCAGACAGAGCTCTCCCACCATTTTTTTTTTTTTAATTAACACCAGAATAATTGTAAATGGGTAGGCAGTTGGGGCTCGACATAGAATCGGTTAAGGAGAATTACAACCACTGCTCTAAGACCGCACCTGCACTGAATCTAGGAAGGGAAACACCTGCCCCTCCAGATGTTAGACTGCAATTCCCATCAGCCTTAACCAACACAACTAATGGGGCAGTATAAAAACATGGCAAAGGCCACATGCTTCACAAACTGAGGTCTGAAGAGGGAATTTGCAGACTGAATGTTCTTCCACCAGACCAAACAAAGGCTCTCCCGGAGACGGGCTCCAGCCCAGGTTACCGTTCTCCCTGACATGATTTTCGGTAAACAGAGAATTCTTTCGTCTGGAGAAGCATCCCCCACTTAACCGCCAAATTGGCACAGAACAGACTCAGACCACCTAGACCCCCATTCTCGTGGTGTTCAAAGTTTGTCTCGGCAGGCCTCCGCTGGATCGCAACACACCACCTTTAAAAAAAAAAACCTTAAAAGCCGTTTCAAACATGGCGCTCCTTTGCAAAAACAAACAGCAGCAAACTAAGGAATGGCTTGTGCGGCGCAGAGAAGGGGTGGGAGCCATTTTCAGTCCAAGGGCCAGATGGTATTTCAGTGAAAATCTCCATTCCAGCAGCGGACAGAACTAATTGGAGGGGCAAAGAGCTAAGCATTTTAGCTCAAAGCTCCCGCTACTTGTAACCGCTCATCTGAAGCATTTCAACTTTTTCGAAGCGTGGAAACGGTACAAAAGCAGAGAAAAGAGGAGGCTCCCAGACTGGAGGGAGGGGGTAATGCCAGGAAACGGCAATGCATCCATGGAGGACCCCTGGGCACTGGAGGTGGGAAAGCGAACGGCGCTTCACCCCAGGCACTCTCTCTGCCTCACTGTCCCATTTGTAAAATGGGAAAGAGTAACCAAGTGGATTGGGAGAGCCATCCAAACAGTCCCCCACTTGACCATTTGGCTTCCTCCGCATGGGGACGGATGCAGTTGCCAAGTGGCTACCAAAATACGCTGCCATGAACGTTTTACTGTTTATCTCGGTGAACTTTTACTTTCCAGGACGGAACTATTTTCAAAATTTGCGAAAAAGCTGGTGCATTTGACAGCTCCAGTGGTGGCAAAGTGGTGCACTGGTTTTCTGTGTGCAAGGAGCTTGTGAAGTGGGTCACTTAGATGTGCAGCTCCAAGAGGACTGTACCACGTGCTTTTTCTGAATGTCTGAATCATCTTGATGCATACAGAGGACTAGAGCCTAGGGCTTAAAAGTTGGAGACACAGCTGCACCATATACCAGAGAGATGCTGAAACTAGAAGTATGCTTTAGGAAGTGGGCAAAACAGAGGGAAGTATTTTGGCATGAAAGGGTAGGAAGGTGGAATGAGCTCTTTTTCGTGAAGGAGGACGCCAAATAATAAAACCGCGAACTCTCAGTATGAGCTGCCAGTAGATTTTAAAAGATTATTCATTTCCTCAGTTCTCGGTTCAGACTGCCTGCAGACTAAGGAAGTTAATTCTCCATCCTCATTTCTCTCCCATCACCAAGAAAGAAAACAGAAATCCTGAGTATAGGGTAGAAATCCTGCATAATATGAAACAAGGATGGGCATGTGGTTGACTGGTTTTATGGCTGCGCATAAACCACCAAAGTATCACAAGTATAAATCCCCTGTTACATCTTGCACTGCCGCGATCTCTGAGAAAACTACATCAAAACTTTACACAACAAACTTGTTCCAAAAGTTATTATTAAAAAGGTTCTACAAATGGCAAATGCTGGCATGTATTTCCACATATTAGACGTCAGGATCTACAAAGCAGCAGAGTTCCGAGAAAAGCATGAATTCTAGTTACTGTTTTCAAAAGTGCATGCGTTTAAAGTTAACGTCCGACGGGAGACTTTAAACACGCCGCGAACAGGTGAAGTTACCCGGGAGCGAGAGCCAGCTCTGCTCTGAGCTACAGGGGGACGCCGTCCACTGCTGTACGTGTGTTTCCTTGTTTGCTTTTGTCCAGAGATACGGCACGTCAGAAGCCAATCTTTTCAGAAGCCTGCAGACGGCCTCCAGACACCTAGCCAGATTCCACAGGACCTCCAAAACAGTTCCCATGTGCCACACCCTCTCAACTGAGGCAGGAGGCTCCAGCAGCCGGCACCCACGCCTTACACAAGTTGCGTGCAGCTACCTGGCTGAGGAATCAAGCCGCTTTCAAATATAGTCACCTGGACTTCTCCGTCTTTGGTGTAACGTCTTAAATTTGCTGAGGCGCAGTGAGCCGTTGACAGATGCTGCTATTGTGCTCTTTCCGAGATACCCAAACCCTGTGCCATCAGGAAGGCGGAAAGGCACCCTGAAAGAAATCAAGCTGCGGTGATGGAGGAAGCCGCTGCTCCATTCTCCAAGCGGAAGCACCCACCTCCCATCTTCTTGCCTGTATGTGGACAATGTGGGAGCTGAAGTAGGAGCGAGGGAGTTCTCAGGCGCAGCCTGGGATACCGTCACCAGCCATGGGGGGATCCGTGAACCCAAAGTGACTGGGTGTGGGGATCCTAAAAGCAAACAGTTGCAGGATGCAGGATGGTCCCACAGGGATGAAGGGCTTACCACTGTTCTGCAAGGTGCTACCGGGGTGTAGGAAACAGGATACTTGAATACAGGAGAAGCATGTACTTCCACTTTCCATCAAGCATATGGGAAGGTAGAAGGCACAGCTATGATGTTTGGGGAAAGCTGGCCAAGGTAACGGTGGCTTTACACAATGCCCTGAAGTTGCTGTTGTCAGAGAGTTTGGCTTCGGCATTTTCCTTCGGTGGGGCTGCACCGTGGGCAAGACTCATTCCGATTTCAGTATTTCCACATAATACAGAAAGATGCGGTCCAGGAAGATGGCCAAACCCTGTGGCAAGCCAACCACTTCTGAGGAAGGAGAGCGCATCTGGTTTGCACACACGAAGCAACTGCAGGGCAAAGACCGACCGGGCCAAAGGAGGGCAGGAGGAGTCTTTTGACTTGGCCAGGCTGTAACATGGAAGGCTGAATGATCCGAGGAAAAGAAAAGAAACTCGCATAAGCCTGCTTAATAAATCAGATTCAAGGAGGCCACTGAGCAGGTGCCTAATTCTGAAATATTTTGCTCTAAGAACCCAATCTGATTATTTTTTAAGCAAAAGAAAAAAAATTCCGCTTGTCTGGGAACAGTTTAGGTTTTACTGAAAAACAGTGGACAATAAGGGAGGGATCACAATGGGCCAGCAGTAGGAGCTGGGAATGAAACCCATCCCAGCTCCCCAGGCCTTGCCAGAAGTACCACGAAGAACAAAATTATTATTTTTTGTCAAGAGAAAGGCTTACTCTTGAGGGATGCACTGGTAACAGTCGCCACCACAAACTAGTCTGGCTGTTGGCAGTGCACACACCCCTGAGCCCCTCTTTAAAGCTGCCCCATTAAACTGAAAGGCGTATCTTACAGAAAGGAAGTCCACCTGCAAGGCCACCACTCCGCCTTCCGCCCGGCATGCTCCCCCACTTATCTGTTCACAAGCCAGCCGCGTGTGGGGAAAGCAGGCACAAGCCTCGCACACCGAGTGCAGAAAACAGCACTCGATGTGCGAACCTGGAGCTCTTCTGTGCAATCCCAAGGCCTTCTCACACTCACAGGCCGCTGACAAAGGCTGAGGACGGTTATGTACAAGCACCATTCCCCAGGATGCGCCAGCATATGTCCCCTCCCCGCATTCACAGGGCTATTATCTTTGCCTTTTCCACCCACTGCTACGTATTTGTCCACAACTTACTCGTTACTATTACGTTTAAAGCATGCAAAGTAGTCCTTGTCATTCAAGGACTCGTGTACACATTAGTTGTCCACTGCCCATCACTTAAATCCTCCTTTTCCCATGAAAACATGGATTTTTCAGCCACGAAAACCTGGGGCATTCGACTTGCAGGAACCGAAACGGTGCCCACAGCAGTGTGCCTGGTGTGGGGGGGGGGGGATGAGCAGATGCCTGACCAATCAGAACACGGCTGTAGGGGGTTCACCTCAGAGGCTTCCCCGTGCACGCACCACAAGGCCCATCGCTCTGGGCAGGGCCTTGTCTTGTCGCCTCCTGTGGTGGGACGGAGTCCATAGCCGACTGCAACCCGGTTCCCACTTGTGGAGTATCAGGGCCAGATCAGGCTCCCGTTCCGTCGCTGGTCCACACTGGTTGTCCCCGGTCAAGTACAGCTGCAACCGACCCGTCTACTAAAAGGCAAGAGCGGCCCACAGCAGGTACCTACGAGGAGGTCACCAGAGGTGATGTTCAAATTCTCCTCTGGATTACGCGCATTAACCCGTAAAGAACACGTGTGCAGAAGATTCTGCCTGCAATCTGGGACTGCTCCATGCCAAGACCCATGCTCTTGGGGCAGCCATGGCTTAAAACCCGCTGTACTGTGCAACCTGGTTTGGACCAGCTTTCAACACACGCACCCTGCCAAATCAGAAACACCACGTCTGGAATTTTGAAATGCCACATCTGGAATTCCATGGGTTGTTTTGTTTTGCTTTTTTCATACTCCGCCAAAGTCTGAATGCTTCTCCACAACTTGTCGTGACAGTATCTGGTGGGAAGAAAGACAAGCCACCCCTATGTGGAAAAGTATCTGCCAGATGTTCCTTAATCCATACAAGTAGATGTTGCATAGACAGACTGTGACAAAAAGGACAAAGACCTTTATCTTCCTGGCTGAACTGTAGAACAGGTAAAGGTAGCACTGCAAAAAGACATAAAGAGCATATTAACAAGCAGGTAACCTCCCTTGGCAGAAATCCAACCACGCCTGGAATACCGCACACTGCTCTGGGCCCCGCCCCCATCCCCAAAATGTATGTTGAATTGGAAGAAGTCAGAAAAGGGCAACAAAGTGAAGCTACTCCTCAGCAAAGAAAAATGGTAACTCCTGGGACACTTCACTTGGTGTAGAGAAAATAGGAAGACAGTGCTGCCCTCTTTCATCATGTTAGAATGCAAACAGCTTTAAAAAGCGGGGCGGGGGGCGGGATGACAAAGCTTTCGAGAGCTGCTAGTCCTCATGACTCTGTGCTGCCTCCAGGACCAGGGGCAGTTTGCCTGATTCCTGCAGCTGCTGTGGGACTTGGGCAGGAGGCTGCTATCGAGCGGGTGCCTTGCTTGTGGGACTCACCCGGGCAGCTGGTCAGCCACCATGTGAACAGAAGGCTGGCCTGGAAGGACCATCGCTCTGGAGCCCCACGGCTCTTCTCTGTCACTTTCTTTTCTCTGCTCATATGGAACAGTGTTGCCTGCAGGGCTGAAGTCACCTCAAAAGAGAAGCGACGGACGTCCAAGAGCAATGGGGCAGGGGGGACACAAAGCCATTGCTCAAGTCTTCCAGGATTCTCCATTAAGCAACTACCCTCTGCTTTAGGGGAACCAGGGGAGGGGGCTCGAAAAGATCAAGGGGCAGGGATTGCAAAAGACGGAGGTAAGGAAAAGCGACTTGCGCAGGATGTATTAAGGACATTTAGGGAAAGGACCGTGTGGATTTGTGGCAGCTGGAGATGCGCAATTTGTCCACTTCCTTTTCTTTCATTTTCAGATTTTTAAAAGTACATGTTCTTTGAGAGGTCAAGGAACTTGTGAGTTGTGGTAGATGCAGAGCAATGACGAATGGAAGGATCCTAGGCCTGATCCAACAGGGCTTTTGTGTTCCTAAGGTGGCTAGAATCTGCCAGTTTCAAGAACGAAGGTTCATGAACCTTGTGCTATGAATAGATCTCCTAAAGATCTAAACACACAAACATCAGACACACGTGCTGAGCTTCTGGGCATCGAAACTGCCTGCACGGAGGACTATATTTAAAGCAGCATGCAAGTGCAGGCAAGAAGCTCGCGATTTTTTAAAAGGAAGCATCAGCTCCACCAAAACAGAGAAAAAAGTAGGCAGGTTACTTACTGATAAAAAGCAGGCAAGAAAAGGCAGGAGAAATGCTATTACATTTCCAATTCCTTTGTGATCTTCCTGTTGGAAGATGATAATTGAAGGTCAAGTTAACACGGCCTGGACAAGTTAAATCCACAAAATTATCAGACTGCAAAGAGGGCAGTGCGACCTTGTCATGACAAGAGACGCACATTTGGAGAGCCTCCCTGCCTGGTTACTCAGGGGTGGTTCATCTCGTAGGGAATGATTGTGGCTGCGCTTAGACAGAAAAGCAGTCCTACAGCTCCCAGCACAGGGTAATGAGACTCTTTCTGTCTGAATATGCGCAGGACGGCATCCTTACTGTTGTGATTATGTACAACCCTACTAGTGCATTCCTATCCGCAGCGTATCTGCAGAAAACACGCAATAAGGCCAAACACGGCAATGAAAGCGAGCCTTCCCGATGTGTACCAGTCCCTGCCCCCGGCTCCCTCGATTGCCGTGCGCTGTCCCGCTTACCTGAAATGAATACTCTGCAAGGTGGACACCTCGGATGAGATTCAAGGCTCCACACATGATGTTCAGGACGAGAGATAGGATTCCCAAGGCTGACACAGGTTGCATTCTGTATGCCGGGGCTACAGGCCAATTTGGGGGGGGGGGGGGAGGGAGAGACTGGTGAACACGGCCCTTCTTCAGCAGAAATGCTATTTATCTACCGTAAAGGACTGCTATATGGGTTATGGTAAGTAAAGCAGTGTTTTCTATGTGCTACATAGAAAGCTGCACTTTATAGCAGGGGTCCACACCCGCCAGGGGACCAGTCCGTGGCTTGTTAGGAACTGGGCCACACCGCAGGTGATAAGCAGTGGACAAGATCAAGAGTTCAAATGTTAAGAGTCAAGGAAAAATCTCTTCGAAGTTCGAACTGCGTTTCTAAGTTCAAACCGCGGGCACAGTGAGAAAAGCGTCATCAGTTGTGTGTCCAAGTCAACGCTCGTCTCCTGTTGCGTCTCGTGCTTTTCACTACTTTTTGATCGTTCTGCCTTTTAACTGCCTGCCTCCTCGATCCTTTTCAGTCCCTTTTACCTGCCTGCCTTCCCAATCATTCTGCCTGCTCGATCCTTTTCTGCTTCACCACTCCTCACTAAAAAGTTTGCAATTTTCATTTTATTACACAGTTCTGTACATATTTATATATTTTATTAATTTTAAAGTTCTAATTAATAAATTTGGCATTTCACTGTGTGATTTTTTACCTTAAATTATGCATATTTACTGTTTAAGTTTATTGAGATGGGTATTGTTAGGGGTCTGGGAACAGATTAATTCACTTTCCATTATTTCTAATGGGAACACTACTTTGGACTTCAAACAATCCAGAGTTCAAACAGCCTCCTGAAACAAATGAAGTTCGAAGTATGAGGCGCCACTGTAATGCGCTTGAATCATCCCGGAACCATCCCCCGTCCCGGTCCATGGAGCAATTGTCTTCCACAAAATCGGTCCCTGGTGCTAAAAGGTCGGGGACCGCTGCTTTACAGCACTCAAATAACATTGCCTGAGTTCACGGATACTTGTCCGCACTCTTACCTTCAGCAGGTTCCCTGTGCTAAGGGGATGCTGATATGCGTATTTCCCTGCATCTATGCCAACGAGTCATTTCGTGCTCGCATTGGGCTCTTGCAAAGCCCAGAGGCGTTCGCAAACAGCGCTAAAACTAACCAGCACCAGCCATATCGATTAGCTGGGGATAAGAAACAGAATCCCATTTTGGGCAGCGCAACTCACCAGACTCAACGTGGAGCTCCGCGTGCCCATTTACCATCCCGTTCATCATCTCCAGCTCTTCCAGTTTCACAAGGGCAGGAGGATGCAAGCGAAGCTCTTCTCTGGTTTTTTCCAAGTTGAATTTTGTCTGAGCACTGTTGGTGTAATTGAAACGGCTTTTCACTTTCTGGATGACATTATCTGAAATAGAGGAACAAGACAAGCTGTTACCGAAAACAAGAAAACGGGTACAACTGGGCTTTGTCCACAGAGCACCTGCAAGCTGTGGAGGGCAGCTTCTCTTAGTTCAGAATTTGCATAATTTTTATTTAGCACAGAATACAGCTGGAAGGACAGGACAACTAAGAATGTGAGAACCACCCTGTTGGGTCACGCCAAAGGTGCACCTGGTTCAGGAGTCTCTCTCTGCACTGTAAGCAGCCAGAGGAAAGCTCACAGATAAAATATGAAGGCGCACACTGCCCACCCTGCCCACCCACACTGCTGCTCCCCAGCAACTGGTGTTTAAGGGCATGCTGAAGGAAGCAGACAGCCTCCGTGACTCCGAGCATCATGCTCCGTCAACCTGTCCAGTCCTTTAAAGCGATCTGTGGTGGTCGCTGATATGCTAGAGAAATCAAGTTCTACAGGTTTATGATGTGTTGCATGAAGCACTTTCTTTCCTCTGCCTGGAATCTCCCACCAATCAGCTTTATCAAATGACTCCAGATTCTACTCTCACAGGAAAATCATTGGCTTATCCATTTTCTCCGCCCCACACGGAACTTTATAGATCGCTTTCATCTCCAGAGCCACTTTGAATATCGTAGCTTGGGAGCCCCATAAGCTCCTGCTCAGCCTTTGCTGCCCTTTCTCCAAGCTTGCAATCTCTTTTTTGAGACTTTCCAGCAGAATTGCACACAACACTGCAAGGGTGGCCATCCCACAAGTCTGGGAACACACGATAGCAATACTGGCAGTTTCATTTTCAATTACTTTCCTAATCTTCCTGAACATGCCATTTGCCTTTTCCATGCACGCACGAAGCACTAACGGGGCCTTCCTTGGGGCTGATTCACCGTCCAGGTCGGTTACTCAAGCTGCAACATGCACTTGCATTAAACGTCCCCCATTTGGCTGGGACAGCGGCTGGCTGAAGTTCGATGTGACCAGGTTCACTATTCCAGTACCTGAGCGCAGAGCAAAAATGTCAGCCTTTCCTATTTGTTACATTTAGGATACAATCCTGTACATATTTTATTTAAGTCCTATTTTAACTGTTAATGTTGGTTTTGGTTGAGGTTTTCTGTTGTTTGTTTAGTAGTCATGTATGTTGTGGTTTTGTTGGTTAGGGGTAATATTTTAGGTGGTTTTTCATTTATATGGGTTCTGGATATTTAATTTATTTATATTTAGTGGCCGAGATGCACCGAGGGGGGGGAGGGATAAATTATTTTAATATTTGTATTATTTTTTATATTTGTATTTTAACCTGGACTGCAGGTGGCGCAGTGGTTTAAACCGCTGTGCTGCTGGGCTGGTTGATTGAAAGGTCGCCGGTTCGAATCTGCACACAGGGTGAGCTCCTGTGCGCCGTCCCAGCTCCTGCCAACCTTGCAGTTCGAAAGCATGCCAATGCAAGTAGATAAAAAGGTACCACTTTGGTGGGCAGGTAACAGCGTTCCGTGCACCTCGGTGTTTAGTCATGCCGGCCACACGACCACGGAGACTGTCTGCGGACAAGCGCTGGCTCCCTCGGCCAGGAAACGGAGATGAGCACCGCCCCCTAGAGTCAGGTATGACTGGACGTAACGTCAAGGGGAAACCTTTACCTTTACCTAACCTTTATTTTAACCTATGTTGTAAGCCGCCCCAAGGCTTTGTTGCGATGGGTCAGGTGATCTGAGGAGGTGAAGAATGTATGTTTGACGCCCTTGTCATGGTCAGATCATTTCCTCGTGCGGTTTGAGCTCGAGAGCGGCCTCTCCCTCTGTAAGGGTGCGGACCAGATTGTGATGGTCCGCCCCCGGAGTCGGATGGATCCGGACGGATTCCTGAGGGCTCTGGGGGATTTTCCGGCTGACAAGGCTGGCGCTCCTGTGGAGGCCCTGGTCGAAATATGGAATGGGGAGATGACCAGGGCCATCGACACGATCGCTCCCAAGCGCCCTCTCCAGCCTGGCAGAGCCCGTTCGTCTCCCTGGTATACATCGGAATTACGGGCGATGAAGCGGGTTGGGAGACGGCTAGAGCGCAGGTGGAGGAAATCTCGTGATGAGTCCGATCGAACACATCTTAGAGCACACTATCGCGCCTATGCTGTGGCGGTGAGGGCGGCGAAGAAGCGATTCTTCTCCGCGTCCATTGCCTCCTCACAATGCCGTCCAGCGGAGATTTTTCGGGTGGTGCAGGGGTTGACGAGACCGGGCCCCGATAAAGAACTGGTGCCACCCTCGAAAGCCCGCTGTGACGAGTTTGCCACGCATTTTCAGGAGAAAGTGGCTCTGATTCGTCACGAGCTGGACTCCACTTTTGATACAGTTTCTTTTGGGGAGGGGCCAACCATGCCTGCTTGTCCCACATTATTGGATGACTTTCAGTTTTTGCGGCCCGATGATGTGGACAAGGTGCTTGGATCGGTACGCCCAACCACCTGTTTACTGGACCCGTGCCCATCTTGGCTATTAAAGACCGCCAAGGACGGGATTGTGCCCTGGATCTTGGAGGTGGTCAACGCCTCTTTGAGAGACGGCCGGGTGCCGGCCACCTTAAAGGAGGCGGTAGTCCGGCCAGTCCTAAAGAAGGCTTCCCTGGATCCAGAGGTGGTCGCCAATTATAGACCGGTGGCCAACATCCCGTTTTTGGGTAAGGTGCTGGAGCGGGTGGTGGCGGGACAACTCCAGGCACTCTTGGAGGAAACTGATTATCTGGACCCATTTCAGTCCGGTTTCAGACCCGGTTTTGGCACTGAATCCGCCTTGGTCGCCCTGTACGATGACCTATGCCGGGAGAGGGACAGGGGGAGTGCGTCCCTGTTAGTCCTCCTTGACATCTCAGCGGCTTTCGATACCATCGACCATGGTATCCTTCTGGAGAGGCTGGCGGGATTGGGGGTTGGAGGCACTGCTCTGCAGTGGTTCCACTCCTATCTCAATGGCCGATTCCAGAAGGTGGTGCTGGGGGACTATGGCTCTGCGCCATGGCAGCTATGCCATGGGGTTCCGCAGGGCTCCATTTTGTCCCCCATGCTTTTTAACATCTACATGAAACCGCTGGGGGAGGTCATCAGGAGGTGTGGGCTGCGGAATCATCAGTACGCGGATGATACCCAGCTCTACCTCTCGTTTTCCACCAATCCAGGTGAGGCGGTGGCTGTGCTGAACCGGTGCCTGGCCGAGGTAATGGGCTGGATGAGGGCCAATAAACTGAAGCTCAATCCAGACAAGACGGAGGTCCTGTTGGTGGGTGGGTCTGGCTACAGTGTAGGGGACTTGACCCTAGTCTTGAATGGGGTTGCACTCCCTCTGAAAGACGGGGTCCGCAGCTTGGGAGTGCTCCTCGACCCGGAGCTGACCTTGACTGCTCAAGTGTCAGCAGTGGCGAGGAGCGCCTTCCAACAGCTTCGGCTGATACATCAGCTGCGTCCCTTCCTGGAGTTCGATTGCCTGACGACAGTGACACATGCGTTGGTGACTTCCCGGTTGGATTATTGTAACGCGCTCTACGTGGGGCTTCCCTTGAAGACGGTCCGGATACTTCAATTGGTGCAGAATAGAGCTGCCAGGGTGCTGACGGGGACTGGGCGTGGTTCTCATATAACCCCAGTTCTCCGTCAGCTCCACTGGCTCCCCATTGAAGTCCGGGCCCAATTCAAGGTGTTGGTTCTTACCTATAAGGCCCTAAACGGCTTGGGCCCTGGTTACCTAAAGGAGCGCTTGCGACCATATATGCCCTCCCGCCCCCTACGTTCAGCGACAGAGGCTCTCCTCCGGGAACCCTCCGTGCGTGAGATTAGGAGGGTGAGTACCCGGAGGAGGGCTTTCTCAGCGGTGGCGCCCCATTTATGGAATGCGCTCCCCAGAGAGGCTCGCCTGGCACCGTCGTTATTTGCTTTTCGGCGCCAGGCGAAGACCTTTTTATTTAGACAATATTTTAATTAATATTATTGTTTAATTTAGGTTTATGTTTTGGTTTAGTTTATGTTTAACTTATGTTTAATTTATGTTTAATTAATGTTTAATGTTTAATTTATGTTTAATAGGTTTAATTTATATTGTTATAAATTTTGTTCATGTTTTTATATAATAACCTGAGATGGGCCAGTTTTTAATTTTGTTATATGTTTTTAATAATGTATTATTATTGTGTATTATGTTGTAAGCCGCCCCGAGGCTATTGCAAGGGGCGGCATATAAAATTTTTAAATAAATAAATAAATAAAATGGGGTGGCCTATACATGTTTTAATAAATAAATAAATATTTAGAGAAAAATAGTCCCAGAACTCCCAGCAGTCTCCAGCCAAGCCACTGGGATCCTTTTGTGTGCCTAAGGGAGCAACCAAATAATTTTTACCAGCACTGTGTAAGGAGGACTGTAAGTCCTATACTTAGAAACACAGGAAGTATACCAAGTCAGAGCACTGTTCCACGGAGTTCATTAGCGTTACACAGGCTGTAAGTACCTCCTTAGGGTTACAGGCAGGGTCTTTCCCAGCCCTACCTGGAAATGCCAGGGATGGAATATGGGAAACTTTTCAGGAAAATTACATCTCTACACTGAGCTAGCTAGTGTCTAGGAGGTCACATCATGAAGTTCAAATACATGGCCAATACACAAGAAAGCAAAAGGAGCAATATTAACCATGCTACTTCCCAAAAAAAAAAAAACCCTGAGGAGGAGGAGACGACACACAAAGCAAGCTTGCTACACACCAAATTCAAGAAAAGCATATGGTCTGGAAGCCAGGCCCACGCTTGTGGCATCATAGGAAGTGGCAAATTCCCACTGCAGCTCGTCCAGAAAGCAGAACGCCATGACGGCTGGGTAACTGCTGTTGCAGATGCCCATGCAGGCAACGTCCCCAGAAGAATGGAAGCTGAGAAGAGAAATGGCCAGGATTCGTCAAAAGCTACATGTATGCAGACACAGACACACTCCACAAAAGGGAACAGAGCAAGCTGCACTGATGAAAGAAATCCAACTGCGGCAATCAAAGCCGTTCTTAAAATTTGACTCCAGATAACCCAGGATCTTTGTAACCAGAGCACAGAAATGGATACCTTGTGCAAAACATGCCAATTGGTGAATCTTCACTGTCAGGGTTTTGGTTCTGTTTTGTTTGCTTGCTTGCTTGTTTGTTTGTTTGTTTAAGAGAAGCGTGTTTCTCAATACACAGGGAGCAAGCTGCTTTCCAGAGTTATAAATATAGAGGTGAGACTAAGAGACTTAGACTGACAAGAGACTTTGTCATTAAGGTGCATTTAATCTTCAGTACGGAAAGAAAGCACCCAGGACTCACGGCATTTGGTCAAGGTTGTTGGAATACATTAAAGGGATATAATACACAAAGTCACCCTCACCCCACTTTTACATCCTACATGGTTCCCCTACCTTCTCTCTCTAGTCTAGATTGTACAAGAACGTAATAGTCTGTAAATACACGTTAGCTCAGTTTTGAGATAACCCGTTGGGCCTTGTAAAGTGAAAGGGCCTGACCAAATCTATCCATTCCTTGCCTCCCTCAAAGACAAGCAGCAGCTGAATAAACCAAACTGTGAGTCACGGCCATTCACGGTTTGTTCAGCTCACAGAGTTCAGTTTTCCTTAATGGGGCTTAATTACTCTAGCAAAGAGTTGGGTTCGAACAACACTTCTTAAACAGTGTATTTTTAATTTATTTACTACAATTCTATCCTGCCTTGTTCAAGAAGGGCTACAGACATAGTAGATTAGCAAAAAGCTCACAGCAGCCCTCTGAGGAGGGCTTAGGAGTCAGTGACTGGCCCAGCGGCAACCCTAGCTTAAATTATGGGGCAGAAAAGGTCAGCGTGCAACTGTGGGCCATACTTCCAAGGTGCTCAGGGTCCAATCGCTTCCTGCCTTGACTTTTCGCAAGCTTTTCTTGGGCCGCTTGTCAAAATTAGGGCAAGAACACGCACACAAAGCTACCCCTCAAGACAGTATTAGATAGCGCCCACATTCGCCTCCAGCCCAGAAGTCGCTTACTGTATCCTGAGGTCACGTTCGTTTGCTGTCCCACGATCTGGATAACACATGAGAATGGATGACAAGGCTTTGAGTTTCTTCCTGCATTCCAAGAAGTCCTGGTCTAGGTGGAAGTCTGTGGAGGCCGAGAGCGGAAGTCCATCCCTCACCCGCACCACGCAGGCAAAGAGGATCATGGACATCCTCCACAGGAGAATTCATGGGGGCAGCCTGGAAATAAACATTATCATTCTGCCTATTTCATAATGCCATTCTTCAGACAAAACCTCCGACAGTGGAACCCCATGGATCTTTAACAGGGAAATCATCCTATGGCTTCCATGCCAGCTGGGGAATGCTGGGAGTTTGTAAAACCTTTCCCTGTCTCAACACACATATCCTAAATGTGGCTAAATTAAAATACAATATATATGAACACAATATAAAATAGCATAAACAGTGGAGAGACACACAGAGGCAGCTTAAAACAGGGTTCTGTATGTAAAAGAGTCAAAGCCAGTATGAAAGTCTTCATCAAGTCCTGCAAAGATGTCAGCCCCAGCAGAAAGAGCTCTCCAGAGCCAAGGTACCACTCCTGAGAAGGTCCTGTCATGGACTACCAGCATCCTTATTTGAGCAGGTAGGACCAAGAGAAGGTTCGCTGAGAAAGACCCCAATAACCTGACAAGTTTGCAAGGGACTATCTTCTCTTAAATATATTAGCAGGCACATGTTGAGTGTTCCAAGTTTTCCGACTGATAACTACTGGCTCCACTCACTCATTGCTTTAGGGTTTAAGGACATAAACCATAGGGGTCTGTGAATGGGTTTTTTTTAATCTCTTGGAAAAAGGAAACCGCTGCCTTTACAGACATATTCTCCAAACAGTACACATAACCCTATCTTTGTCCCTTACAATGTCTACATTGTAATGTCTATGAAGCAGGCAAAAGGCTAGAGCTATATCTAAGCTTATAAGATAAAGAATGTACCACGTTGCATAAGACTTCAGCCATGTTCCAAAGTACCCTTCCAACCACAAACTTTCCTTATGAACCTCAGGAGTTTGCAACCTCATATTTAAGATTAGCATGCCTTTTCCCATCAGCTTCACCATCTAACCCTTTTAGACTTCAAAACGTCCCCAAGTCCTACAAGTTCAGGTATGTATGAGAGCCAATGAAGCATGCGGGTCGAAGTGCTGGACTGGGGACCTGGGCTCTAGTCTCCATTTGGCCATGAAATTCACTGGGTGACAGCGGGCCATCACCCCTTCTCAGCTCAACCTACCTGACAGGGTTGTTGTGAGGATAACAATGGAGTGGAGGAGAACTAAGTAAGTTGCCTCAGGCTCCTTGCAAGAGGGAAAAAAGGCAGGAAATAACTGAGTTCAATGAAAAATGTGACAAGCCAGTTCGGCAGAATCTAGCAAGGAGTCCACAGCCCAGCTGACTGCCTATATCAGAGGGCAAGGCCCCCTCTGCCACTCGCACAGAGTAGATTTAGAGGCTCTGGGACCAAAATGAGCAGAAACACTCATTTCTAGACTTGGGCAGGTGAGTCAAGCTCACACAGCGATGCTCCACTGACCCATCTCCTTTGAGCAACGTGTGTTTCGGCTCATTTAGGAGCTCCCTCTGGAAATCACTGAATCGCCACTCGCATAGCAGAACCAGCAGACATTATCACTTGCAGAAAGGAATTGTAGATGATAAGAGAATAGGGAGAGTCATAAGTGCCCTGTTAAATTCTGCCCAGAATCACTGGCTCATTACAGGCTCCAGACCAGTTCCTGCCCTGCTCCCAAAGCATCAGTCATTGAGCACCACCAGTTCAGGGATGCTCGAGGAATGTCTCTTTAATCAAACTGGCTTTCTGTACACACCTCAGCTAAGACAAACCTAATCTCTACCCCAAAGCAAGACATGTTGTTTCATTTTAAGCAAGCTTTTTCCATCCTGAGCTATGCAGCTTGCTAAATTTCCCATCAACTGCTTGATTTTCATACCCCCGCATCCACAAAAAATCTTTTAAAAAAAGTGCATGATCTTTCAGAAAAGCATCCAGAAGAGTTTAGCAAAACAGTATTTCTTGTTTTAGCAAGGGGTTGGATTAAGTGAGTTTTGAGGCTCCTTCGAGCTCAATAATTCTAAAATATACAAATGAACTAAAACATGATGAGAAATAAGATTATGCTTCAAAGAATCCCTGCTGCTCAATTACTGCTAGTTTCACGCTTCTGAAGGGATGAAATCCTTTGCATATTTAGACTGAGAAGAAGTCAAACAACTTACGGTATTCCTCAGCCAGCCAGAGCTATTTTCTGTCTAAACATGCAGAAAACTGTGCCCCAAGTCTTGCTTTCGGCAGCCTCCTGCACGACCTAATTAATGCACAATTTCTCCTCCACCAGCTTTTAAAAATGATTTAGCTTGACAGGTTATAGCCTGACGATCTCGCTTGACTATCCACGCACCCAAATATTCTTTCCTGACCTTGGCTACATAAACCTGCTCTGGCGAATGGGCGGTAGAGAACTCAAATACATAAATAATTAGCTTGTTTAGGCTTGACAGTGGCCCACTCAATCCCCAAAATGGCTTCAGCCAGAAGCATCATAACCCATTTTTCTGACTTATGGAAAAGCTACCGGTCTCTGCTAAGGGGCCTTCCAGCCCGCACCCTTCTGACCCTCCGCCCCACCACGACTTTCCAAAATGCTCGGCACTGTCCAACACGGAGGGAGAAATCACCGCTGCACTTGTCCTCCCGCCCCCACGACACACACACCCCCTCACGGCGCCGTCCACGCTTTCCCTCACAACAGCCCTGCAAGGCAGCCTCGGCCGTTCGCGCTGAGCTGGCGGGGGGGGGATAATGGAAGGTGTGGTCCAAGACCCCTGGGACGGGACCCAGGCGGGGAAGGCAAGCCGGCGAGCGCCCCGGCCGAGGACGCGGCCCAGATGCCCGCCGGACGGTCGTGTGTCGCGGCGCCCGCCCCGGAGGCCCACGGATTCCCCCCTCCCCGCCCCTCCCCGCCAGCCCCCCGGCCGGCCGCGCCTCACCGGGCCCGCGCTCCTCCGGGCCTCGCCGTGGCAGCGGCCGCACAGGCGGCGGACAGCGCGGCCTCCACCGCAACAAACGCGCTGACCCGCCCACTTCCGGCCATCGAGACGGAGCGGCCAGAGCGCCGGAAGAGCGCCGCGCCGGACAACCCCCCCCCCAGCGCGTCGGCGTCGGCGTCGGCCTCGGCTCGCTCCCCCTAGAGGTAGAAGCCGCAAGCGCACCCTGAACTTCGGGTCCTGAACTGAAGGCCGACACGTGGTCCCCGCGGATGGTAGCTGCAGAGAGTGCGGCCTTCCTAGCCGTCGGCAGCGCGAGCATCTCCGCAGGAAAGCCGCAAGCACCCCCTGAACGCGGGAAATGGAGACGCGAGTCCGACTGGGCTCAGGTGACCCGACAGGCCGCGCTCAAGGCGGGGATGAGCTGCGGGTTATCATGTTGTCTGAACACAGCTGAGAGAGCAAGCCGTGGTAACTCAACTGTGAATCATGGGATTGTTATTGATAATCATGGATCACCCGAGTCCCTAGTCCAGCACTCTAGCAACCACTTCACACTGTCTCTCTTCATGCTTTGATCATGGTTTACCAGTCATGGCCGGATCATGGTTGAGTAACCATGGCTTGTTAGTGCAGATGGGTTCAGACCGCATGACAAGCCAGCCATGTTTCAACAACCTTGGACTGCAGCTTCAGTCACCCCTAGCCAACTGGGCATGCCGCTTGGGAATTGTGGGAGCTATAATCCAATGCATCTGGAAGGCATCAAGTTAGGAAAGTTTGACCTCATTGTTTGTGAGACTTTGTCCAAGCTCCTTCAAAGGAAGCTACATTCTTGCTAAGATTTTCCAAAAAATAAAATAAAAAAGAAGAATCCAACTCCCATCTTCATCTGCTTGAATGATGAGGCATATGTTTTCTATCAGATCGACTAATTAACTAAAACTGTTGGAAAACCATGGTACAAAGCCACTTTGTTCAGGTTAAAGATGGGGTAGATTATGAACCTTTGTAGCAGAGAAGAACTGGGAATTAGAGTTATCCTCTGTCAGTCCCACAGTTCCGAAGTGCCCTCACAGAGGTCATTAATCATAGATTCCTGGGCAATGAGCACACCTTCAGAAGTACACCTGGTCCTCAGGTTAAGGAGTTCCATTCCTGAGACTGTCTTTAAGTCCCATTTGTATGTAAATCAAATCACATACATAAAAAGCATATAAAACACTGAAGAAGCACTTCCATATACACTAAAGCATCTTAAACACAATACAGCATTTTAATAATGATAATACAGTAATGATAAAGTAACTACAGGTGGGGACTGCAGGTGGCGCGGTGGTTTCAACCGCTGTGCTGCTGGGCTGGTTGATCGAAAGGTCGCCGGTTCGAATCTGCACCACGGGGTGAGTTCCCATTGCTCCGTCCCAGCTCCTGCCAACCTTGCAGCTCGAAAGCATGCAAATGCAAGTAGATGAAAAGGTGCCACTTCGGTGGGCAGGTAACAGCGTTCCGTGCACTTCGGTGTTTAGTCATGCTGGCCACTTGACCACGGAGACTGTCTGCGGACAAACGCTGGCTCCCTCGGCCAGGAAACGGAGATGAGCACCGCCCCTAGAGTCAGGCATGACTAGACGTAATGTCAAGGGGAAACCTTTACCTTTTTAACTACAGGTACTAAAGAAAGAGAGAATGTGTATATATGTGTGTAGCAACTGAACAGCCATCTGAGTGGGCTGGTGTAATGTGGTGTCCTGCAACAGCAGGGGGTTGGACTCGATGGCCTTCAGGGCTCCTTCCAACTCTATTATTCTATGATTCTATAGGTGTACCATATAGTTCTTAAAATAGTTTTGAAAGAAAGATAGAAGTGGTAAAACAGGAGTTGCTTTCTGGTTCTGACTGCACTCAGCAGCACCACTTTCAGCCTCCTCCTCCCATTTCCCTCCTCCCTTCCTTCCCTCCCTTCCTATCCTTCCCTTCCGAGGCAGGATTTGCTCGTTCTTAAGTAGGGGTCATTCTTAACTCAGACGTTTGTAACTGGGGGACTGGGTGTTCTTGGAATAAAGTCATTCCCTAAAGAAATCCACCATCTCGCCCCAGCACAGCCCATCCAGGCCACATACTGAGTCGCTGTGAAGTGGTAAAAGAGATGTGTGAAAGCCACGTTAACTTTGTAAGTCGACTGCACACTTTCCTATCTGAGAAGACAATGCAGTCAGTAAAAGGGGAAGGCCATGACCCTGGTCCTCAATGGCTCTGCAAGTGTCCTGTTAGATAACTTCCATGAAAGCCTCCATTGGGAACAGACCTGGTTAATCTCTGTTTCTGGAGTCAAGTGTTGTTTCTCTTGGCTCAAGCCAAACGTCACTTTGGATGACATTAATCCTTCATCTGCTTTCAGAGTAGCAATACTAAGCACAAAGCATTTACGTGGCTTATCTGAAATGTTCAAAGAACTTCACATCCATTCTTTCATAGGCAAACGCGCATGCAGCCTTAGCCACATCAGCTGCTGGCTATGGCCCAGGTGCTGCACAAGTGCCCGCGCATGCGCACAAAAGCTTTGGGGTCACTGGGGTAGGTTGAGCGACCTCCCTGCCCAAGCAACTTTGGCTGCTGACAGCCGTGATTCCTGCAGCTGGGGTGAGCGGCAATCCTGCCAGCACACTGGGAATACATTCAGGGGCTGAGGCACTGGGTGGGAGGCATTGAAGGCTGCATAAAACCATTGGGGGGCCGCATGCAGCAACGCAACCGCTCCTCAGAGTGGGTCTATCCAGAGATACTTTTCCATAAGGAATTCCTTCACTGCTTTTGAACGTGCAGCTGACACACATGCCCTGCAGGAACAGAAGAGAATTAGACTTATTTGTATTGGTTTATGGCAATTTTATTGTATTGTTTTATTGATGGTTTTAATGCTTATTGGTTTTAATCTTGTGAGCCTTCCTGAGACGCGATAGTGAAGGACGGCATAGAAATGTTTTAAATAAAATAAATAAAATGCACACACCGGTATCAAAACGAGGCACACATGGGCAACTGCCAAGGCCTCACACCCAAGCAGGGCCCACGGGACAACCCCCCTAGACCTGCCCCCCCATATATGGACCCCAAGAAGCAATTAACACCTACCTCAATTTTGGTGAGGGGGGCAGGAAGAAGCCCTAAATCATTTCGTGGAAAATCGGGCTACATAACTTTTGCCCTGTATGCACTGGCAACACACAACAGCCATTTGATATCTCGATTTGACCTAATGCCAAGGTATGAGAAAAACAGCTTTTGCTTTCATTAGCATTTCCCCAGGCACTTGAGGTTCCTTCGAGCTTCCAATATTGAAGAGCTGGGCAGGGAAATGTTTGGTTAACTCTTCTTCACCTTTCCAAGATATTCAGTGAAGAGCTTGCTGAAGGCTTTCCACTCATCTCTTATCTGCCTGCTTGTTTTACAGTCGGGAGGTTTGTTGTAATCAAAAGCTGCGCACCCCTTCGCAACCAAAGGCTTCCCAAATTAACCTTCTCTAAAACATCGGCATTCTTGCTGGAAGGAACCGCTTCAAAATGCATTGCTTCACAGCCGTTGGAAAGGAGTTTACTTTGGTGGGCATGTCATGAGCGGAGCCGGCTGGTGCCGGAGGTCAGACTAGATGGCCCAGGAGGCCCCTTCTGACTCGCTCTGTTTCTATGTTTCTAATTTGAAGTATCTATCCTAAGACAAAAATGGCCTTATCAGTACCCACTTTAAGGATGTAAGAACATGAGAAGTTGTGCTGGATTCAGCATTCGGTCACCAGGCCCTCCTGGTGTTCCCTTGGGAACTCTCCTTTTCCCCCCAATCCCACAATACTAGAACCCGGAGTCACCCCATGAAGCTAAAAAAGGCCCTGCCAAACTTTAGGGCATTGGTGAGATACCAGCGGCCCCCCAAAGTTGATGGGAAAGATTTGGATAGGTTGTGTGGCAAAAGATGCTTTGTCAGATACCAGGCCCCAAACTGTTCAGGACTTTTAAGACAATGGTCAGTACTGGGAATTATGCAGCAATGAGGGCTTGTATCAAACTGGTTCCAAATTAGGAACTTAATAACTGCATTATCTACTTGCTGGCAAGTTCTGAAGGAAGCTCTGTGTATATGTTAGGAATAAATATACCAGGACTCCCTCCAGAAATGGTACCCTTTCTCCTACCCCCATTTATAGCTGCAGTCCTATGCATATTTATACCCCACTCATTTTCAGCTGTACTTCAAAATAAGCATGTACTGTAAACATCAGCTAGGGCTGTAACAACATCAACGGAGGTACTCACAGTACTAATGTTGTCTTTTTCCATTTTTAGCGGGTGGAAAACCCAAGACGTACAGAAGGTATTAATTTGGATATTTTTCAAGAAGCCTCCTACACAGTTTGCATGATGCATGAAAACAGAACAAGACAAATACAAAGAACAATTCATACAGAACAAACAACTCAGAAAAACAGGTGCTCTGTTCTACCTTTAATATTTGTGTAGCAGGGGGAAATGGAAACATTCTCTCTTCTGGATAAATGTTAAAGGTACATGACCTTTTTATTGCTTTGCAGAGCGTGTAGGAAGCTATGTATTGTAGAATAAACATGAAACTGTAAAGGGATAGTGAAAAGCTTCTAAAGGATTTCTCCAGACACAGCAAATATGGTTGAATGTAAAGCAGTGTAATGTGACACACCGAGAAGCAAAAATCTGAAAAGCTCACGTATAAGCTGATAGGGGCTGACCAAGGAAGAGATGTTGAGGTTGTGGTAGACAAGCTGAGATGACTATCAGCCCCTTGTGCAGCTGATATGAAAAAGGCGAATGCCAATCATTAGGGAACTCGGTACATCACAAGGCCTTTAGACAAATTGATTGTGCTTGCAATACTCTGGGCACAGATCTGACTAATGCAATGCAAAAAGGGAAGCACAGATCTGGAAGAGGTGCAGCAAGAGAAGGCCAAAATAGTGTTGGAGCAACTGCTTGACGAGGAGCATTTGGATCATTTAAGGAGGTAGAAAGAAGCACGACAGAGGTTGATAAAATCATGGGGATTGGGGACTTTTATACTTTGCAGGGGGTTCTGTGCTTCTCTTGCAGCAAAGACAACTGGAAGACTGAACAGCATCTGAAGGACTGTTTTCCTTATTTTGTTGCGGTCACCAACACCGCACTTGTACGCATGGAGCTCAGCCAGCCCCACTGAATTCAATGGGACCAACTTCCGAGTAGAAGCACGCAGGATTTGATTCATCCCATTTCCAGACTGCGAGCCTGTGACTGGCCCAGAGCCACCCAAACGGCTTCACTGCTGAGACCACAACCCGGGTCCTTTACCCCAACACTTCCAGCACACCTCACTGGCTCCCAGTGCAAAGGGTGCGCGCACACGCCTCCATTCACTGTTCCATGTAAAGCACCATGTGCATGCAGAGGTGTTTGTGCGTATGGCCAAGCAGTGCGAGTTTCATTTATTCCCACATGTATACATGCATTTGTAGGCCACCCGTAAGGCCTTTCCGAGCGGCTTACAGAGTTGTGGCCCGAGACTGGCGAGATCTGGGATCCTGTCCCCACTCAGCCCCACCTATCCCACAGGGCTGCTGCTGTGAGGCCAACACACACACACACACACACACACACGGGATGCTGGGCTGCACGTGGGCAAATCCAGGTCCCCAGGTGGCCACATGGAGCCCGCCGGGTGCCCGTGAGCCACTCTCTCTCAGCCGGGCCCACCCTGCAGGGTTGTTGTGGGGATAAAAGAATGGCGGGCAGGCCGCCCTGGGTCCCGCACAAGAGGAAGACAGGCCAGCTCTAAGGGCGGTCAGAGCGCGAGCGGGAGCGCGCGTGCGCGGCCACAGGCACGCGCGCGTGCACACGCCCCGCGTGCCCGAGCTCGGCGCCAAGTGCCACATCCGCAGAAAACCCGGGCAGGAAGGCGCGAGCCGCGCGGCGGAGGGGGCGGGGAGCGACGCGTCTCGCGAGAGCGCGACGCGCAGGCGCCCGTGCCCGCCTCCTCACGCGCGGAGGGATCCGTGCGCGCGCGGCCGGCCCGCCCGCCCGCTGCGACTCGGGGGCGTGGCCTCGCCGGGGGCGGGGACACGAGTCGCGGGGCTTTCCCCCCCCTCGCCTCCGTCCGCTCCGCTCCGCTCGCAAGGTGAGAGCGCCTTGAAGAAAGCGCGAGCGGTCGGGAGGAGGGAAAGGGGCGTGGCTCGCTGACGCCATCGCTCCGTGGGCAAGGCGCTGCCGAAGGGAGGGAGGGAGGGAGAACGGGGGCTGCTGCGGCGCGTGCATGCCCGCGGGGGCGGGGGCGGGGGCGGGCGGGCGGCGGCTCGCGGGCCAATGGGACGGGCGGAGTGAGGGCGGGGCGGGGCGCGCGGGGGCGCGGCCAGGGGGCGTGGCCGCGGCGGCGCGCGCCGCCGAGCCTCCCGAGGCGTTCTCGCTCGGGCGAGTCCGTTAATGGCGGCCGGGCCCGGCGGCGGCTTGCTCCCCTCAGGCGGCCGTTGCTTCGCGCGCGGGCTGGGGCGGGGGCGATGAGGGGCCGGCGGTAGGGCCTGGGGAAGCGGGGAGCAACGCGCGGGTGTCGCCGCCGCGGCGGCCTGGTAAGGCGCCCGCCTCGCGTTCGCGGTGAGGGGCGGGCACGGCCCGGCGGGCTCTCCCGGGCTCCGCCGCCCGTGAGGCCGAGGGCGGGTGGGGGTCTCCCGGGCCGCCGCCGCCGCCAGAGGAGAGGTGCGGCCCCTCGGGGTGGGGGGGAGCGGGCATCCCCGAGACCCCGCGGTTGCGCGGGGCCCCTTGCCCGGCTTTCCGGGGGCTTCCAGGGCCGGGGGGCACCCGCGCCACGCGGCGGAGCGGCTGCTGGGTCCCGCGCGACGCTGCAGGGGGGCGAGGGGCGCAGGCATGGTTGCGATTCCGCCTCCCGATGTATTTATTCATATATTACTCTTTTCGACTGAAAGGCGGGCGCGGGGGACGGACCCTTGCGGAGCAGCCGCCCGAGGAGCTTTGTGCGCTCAAATCGAAAGCGCGCTCTGGCCTCCGCTGGCCGTATTACGGCGGTTTCCTGCGTCCCTTGGCTGTACTTCGCCTCCCGACCCCAGGCTCCTGAAACCCGTCCAGCCCTTTTATGGGGCTTGCAGTACATGCGCAGGGGTCAGTCTTTCCCAGCTCCACTCCCCTCCCTGCATGCTAGTTTTCTGAAATTGGCGTTAATAGCGGAATCCTGTTGCAGCGTTCCTAACTGACAGCCAGTCCTTGCAGTTGGGCTTAGGCTGTAAGATAATGTCAGAGCCTTGACGAGGATTTCTTCCACAGCTTTCCAGTCAGTTGAGGGTTAAGTTCCTGTTGTTCTGCCTATTACTCTTTCCAGGTTTGGACACTTCAAGAAGGGTTTATGCTTGAACTTCTCTTTACACACACATGCATAACTCGAGGGTATGATGTTCACACTTTCCTGTTAACAAATGTGGAAGTTTTAAAAATAGGATCTGCTCCTGAAATCCTTTGTGGTGTTTGGGTTCATGATGTTCCTTCACAGTTGTGAAAAGATGAGCGCTGAATGAAAGCATTATTCTCTCACCCGCAGTTCTGTAGTGCTAGAACTGTCAGGGTGCTCTGTATTTGGCCTCTTACAGAGTGTAGGGTGGATTCCCATGCGTCTAATGAGGGAGGACTGTCCACCTCTCCTAAAAATTCAAGTTTAAAATGGCTACATTTTCAGTATATTCTCCTTTATACTCTTTCTGCACAGTCTTTGGGAGACACCCTAAGTATAAATAAAAGTTTTAATTGCTTCTAGACTCATGTGAAATACATGCTACCGATTACTGTTGGCTACCTTCTTATGTCAGCGGACAATGGTCTCCAACCATGGCACTCTACCCTCTCTTCACGGTGGGAGAGAACCCTCTTGTAGAATTGCATCCGAGGCACAATATGTCACCTTCTGCTTCTCTAAGGTGCACCTGGTGTTGAGCTGCCCTATTGAATCCTGTTTTGAATGTACTGTCATATCCTCAAGTGCTTCTCTTTTTTTCAGGGTGGTGTGCAGGGGAGCTACTGGGGCTTTCTGCTGCCATGGGGGCACAGGATCGGCCACAGTGCTTCTTTGACATAGAAATCAACCGAGAACCAGGTAAGAAACGGGAGCTTTGTGAGCCTCTGTTTTGAAATCATGCTTGCTTTACTGCTTTTATTAAGTCAGCCTTTGAAGCCCAAGTACATGTAGCCAGCATGTTACCCTAGAATAGGTGCTTAGTAGATGCTTAGGTTGCACCCTCAGTCATAGGACCCTGGCTGCAGAGGCTCCTGATCCTCTTACGCCGTCTCGCGGGAGCGGTGGAAACAGTCTCCGTCGACCCGGACTGCCTTTTGCTGGACTGGCTCTTCTGTGTTCCCAGCCTTGGCGAGGCAGTCAGTACAGTGCTCTCTGTGAGAGCTCAGGGAGTGGATCACGGTTTCCCTCCTCCACGGTCAGAGCACTGTCTCCAGCCCCAGATCAGGAATCGGAAGTGCCCTGTGACCCTGCAGACTCTGTCTAGGGGGCATGGGATCGTTCCATAGGTGTATGGATGCTGTATTGTTTTGTGGTATTATCTGCTCTCTGTGGTGCAGTGCTAGGAAGGTGGGCATGTCCTTGTTGAGCTTTGTGCTGCACTTTGCATATGTGCTGTTTCCTGGCATTGTGGTATCGGTAAATACAGTAGGAACTGGCGGTGGTTGTCTAGGAACAGTCTGAGTAGGAAAACACTAAATACACTGCTGGGCAAGGTGTATGGCACGTTTTGTTTCAGAGAAGGCTGGATGGATCATCTTAGAACATGTGTATCTTAAGTTGCTCCTTCCAGCACAGTGTAATGCTGTATGTGCAAATTCGCAGTTCTGTTGAATCCTCACCTGTTTCAGTGGGACAAGGATGAGCAAGTTTCTTAGAGTACGACTGGATTATTCTTCCCCAACAATTCCGGGTTTGACTGTCATGAACAGGAACCCACAGTTTCTATGGGTGGTTCAGTTCAGCAGCAGCAGCGGCCAGGAGCCCTTGCTCTTGGTTCCGTTTGCCACAAGCTGCAACTCAGCAAACCATGAATTCTTGTGATAGGTGAACTGTGTGTTGTTCTCATGTCAGTTTTAACAGAAAGCTCTTGATGTCTCTTGCAAATAAATAGATAATGTATTATTGTGCTAATTTTAGCGGTATTACAGGCAGTTTATATTGGCATACCTTGGAGATATTGTGGGTTCAGTTTCAGTCCACTGCAATAAAGTGAATATTTTATTCACTGAAAGCAAGTCACACAATTTTTTTGGTTTTTTAGTGCATGTAAAAGTTATGTTTACACTATACGGTAGTCTATAAAATCTGCAATAACATATCTATAAAAAAAACTTTGCATTCTCTGTCTTATATGGGTGTGGTTTGTGGTGCCCCAAAACAATTAAGAAGGTAACATCAACAACCACAGATCATCATGACAAATATAATAATAATGAAAAAGTTTGAAATATTGTGAGAATTACCAAAATGTGATTCAGAGACATGAAGTGAGCAAATGCTATTGGAAAAATTGTGCTGATAGACTTGCTCAATGCAGAGTTGCCACAGACCTTCATTTAGTAGGAAGCTCAGTAAAGCAAAGCACAATAAAATGTGGTATGTCCATATTTGAAACTGATACATGAGCCTGGGAAGGGTACTCTGGTTAGATAAAAAAGTAAAAATAGTTGGCTGAAGTAGAAGTGGCAAACTTTGATTATCCCTGTTTCAATATTGCTAACTCATAGTGTCCAACCCCAAGAAAAAGCTACTTTGTAGTTTATCAGACTTGATTGTTGAAAACATCTGTAAAAGTTAGAAGTATTCAAGCTTCTTTGTGTATAAAAACTCTACATCAGCAAGAACTGCCCCCAACCTGAAGTAGCTGACACAGAATTAAGGCAAAGAGAGGCCCTTCTATACTTACGTAAATTTATGAGCTATTTTTTCATCCACAAAGGTTCCTTGAGTAGTGCTCACACTCTTATAAAAATAAATTGCATTATAATAGCAGCAATGCAATTTCAGGATATGAGAATTGTTCAACAGACAAGTAATTCCTCATTATCAGGACATTTTAAAGAGGTAACAGGAAAGTTTTGACTTGGTGCTAAAAATAAAGCAATCAAAGCTTCCTTGGGTGTGCATTCCAAATTGAAGAGGCCACCACAGAGAAGCTCCTCTCTCTCATAGATGAATGTGCGTGTCTTTTACCGATAGTACTGGGGGAAGGAAATCTAAAGATTTTACTGCATGGGCAGGATTGCCTTGAACATGTCTAAGAAACCATCTGTGCTTCTGTGGCATGATCTTTCTTGTACTTCAGTGCTGTTTCTACTGGCTTTTAATTTTTTATTTAATACTGTAGTCAGTGATGTTGGTTTTCTGGAAAAAGCAGGACTAGAAAAAAATTCATTGCTCTAAATAATGCCTGATTTACTGTGTGTATTTGGCTTTCGTTTACTCCCCAACTCATACTTCCCCTTAGCAAGCACACAAAATATATAGTCTTTATTAAATAGGACTAAACATGTAATCCCTGTCAATTTTATGTTCAGTATAAAATGGACTTTACAGTATTTGAACTGAAATATTTGCATAGGAGGCAAATGAAATTAAGTGCACAGTATAGTTCAAATGCTATATACAAATACATTCAAATTTACGTAGAATTTAATGTATTGTAATGTTTGTAAACATGTAAAAACAGTAGCATATGTGTCCTCAGGATATTTGTTAATGCTTAACAAAAATGATTATATCGGAAAGAAAAAACTGTTTTAAGGAAGGGCTTGGTAGATCGTAGATCAAGCGTGTGTTTTTGTTATTGTTGAGGTAACTGCAGGGCCTTCAGCTTCATCTCTCTCTGCACTGCTTATCAGTTTCATTATTCAGAACATCTGGTTAAACGTTGTTTCTTCAAGGGGTAGGTGTGGATTTGAGGGCACAGGTTAAGGAACTTGGGCAGGGGGTGCTGCTGGGCTTGTGTCCTGCTTGCAGTGTCCTCTGGGCAGCTGGCTGACCACTGTGTGGACATTCTGCCGGACTAGATTTGCCTTTGGTCAGATGCCCTGTGACTCTTACGAACTCAAACACGGCAGTAACCCCAGCCTTGGTTTCAGTTTTAGCTTTCCTTCAACTAGTTATTAAAGACCATGAGCAACGGAAGATAAATAAGCCATGTTTAAGTTCAGCTAGGAGCCAACTGCACTGTGCTCAGGAGGGGGTCGTCTTGCCTTATTTTCTGGTCCCCCCATGGGCACCAGAGGCTAGGGTTTGCCAGTACTTGCCTTTGAAGAAGAATGTTTAGCAGTCCATAACCTACATTTAGTCCATCTAACATGATCGACTGCAGTACAGCAGCCCAGGCAACTGTGGATAAATACAGGCATGTATGTGTGGAAATTTTTTCACAAACTATACAGCATTGGAACTTTGTATGGACCACCGTATATAGTTCTTCACATTTAGTTGTTAATTAAAAATGTTGATGGAGGAAAGAGATATGTCCTGTGCTTTGCATTTCAGTAGGTTGTTAATAGTACAGGGTGTGTTTGCTTTTTTATAAGACTAATAAAAAAGGAAGCATCTTGGCTGAAGAGCAAAAAGCATTTAGGAATGATAAGAGTTTTAATGAAGTCTACTTGGCAGAAAATCTTCCAGTCAGAAGGGTGATGTAAAATGAGATTCTTCCTGTGGGATTGTTCAGTAGAAAAGAATCTGTTTGTGTTTGTATGTCAGATAGTCTCAAATTGTACAGTCTCTTAAGCTGTTGCGCATGCAAGTTTACAAGGCGATGGGCAAAATGATGGTTTTGCTATTAAGTGCAGATATGCCAAGAGGTCTTTAAACACAAACTATATAGTGAGCCTCAAAGGTTGTAGAAAGTATGTGGCCTAAAACTGCTTTTTCCAACCTGAAGCCCTCAAGATGTTTTGGGCAACTCGCAGCATTTCCAGCCATTCAGTGTGGCAGATAGGAGCTGAAGTCCAGAACACTTGTAGGGAACCAGGTCAGAAGACAGCTTGCACAGAAAATAATTGGGAAGGATACTTCCTTAGACTCCATTTCTGTCTCGTGTCAGTCTTAGATGAGCCTTGCTTGTGTTTTTTAATCAGTATTAAGTTATTCAAAGCTACAAAAGTATCAAATCTGTACATAACCAGTCACCTGAGAAACAGGGCCACCAAACATGCCCACACACTAACTCTAGTTTTTTGCCCGTCCTGAGAGAAGAGAAGAACGGGAGCCTATTAAATCCTCTCTTTGAAGCAGTGGGGATATACAGAAGTGAGTGGTGAAGAGTAGGCAAATATCCAGATACATTTAAAATTTTATAGTTTGTGTTGCTTCTTGCCAAGAACATGTAGCAGTAGAATCATTAAGAAAATTGAACCAATTTGGCCCAGATATAACGGAACTGGAAAGTAATCATATTTTAATTCTTATTTCAGTTGGTCGTATCATATTTCAACTTTTCTCTGATGTCTGTCCAAAGACCTGCAAAAACTTTCTCTGCCTATGTACAGGTAACTTCTCTGTTTTGCTATTGTTTAGTTGCAAAGTCATGCCTGACCCTCCACGACCCCATGGACCACAGCATGCCAGGCTCTCCTATGCTGCACCATCCCCCAGAGTCCACCCAACCCCCCACCTGCTGCACCAGTGACTCCATTCATTTACCTCATCCTTTGCCATCCTCTTCGCCTTTTGCCTTCAGTCATTCCCAGTATCATGGTCTTTTCCAGTGAGTCCTTCCTTCTCATTAGGTGACCGAAGTATTTGAGCTTTAGCTTCAGTATTTGTCCTTCTAGAGAACAGTCAGGGTTGATTTCCTTTAGAATTGATTGATTTGATCTCTTTGCAGTCCAAGGGACTCCCTGGAGTCTTTTCCAACACCACAATTCAAAAGCATCAGTCCTTCGGCGCTCAGCCTTCCTCATGGACCAACTTTCACAGCCATACATTGCAACTGGGAAAACCATAGCCTTGACTATACGCACTTTTGTTGGCAGGGTGATGTCTCTGCTTTTTAGTATGCTGTCTAGATTTGCCATATCTTTCCTCCCAAGGAGCAAACGTCTTTTAATTTCTTGGCTGCAAGCCCCCATCTGCGGTGAACTTGGAGCCCAAGAAAATAAAATCTGTCACTACTTCCATTTCTTCCCCTTCTATTTGCCAGGAAGTGAGAGGATTGGATACCATGATCTTTGTTTTCTTGATGTTGAGTTCCAAGCCAACTTTTGCACTCTCTTCTTTCACCCTCATCAAGAGGCTCTTTATTACTTATTTAAAACATTTGTATTCTGCCATTAGAGTGGTATCTGCATATCTGAGTATCAGTGCATATAGGAGGAAAAATAACAGTATTTAGCAAGCTGAAGTAACTATTTACAGTGTTTAGTGTCTCACCTTGTGTTTTTGTTCAGCTTGAAAGTAAGATATGTTGCTTTGGAATATTTAAGCTAGAGATACATACTTTTCTTTCCTGTAGGTGAAAAAGGAATTGGAAAAACAACTGAAAAAAAGCTCTGCTACAAAGGTTCAACATTCCACCGTGTGGTTAAAAACTTCATGATTCAAGGTGGAGACTTCAGTGAAGGTAGAGTCTAAGACACAATGGATTCCTCTCTCATTAAACAGGCAGAGAATTAATGCTGTAATTAAAGTATCACTTAAATGTAACTCAAAAGCAAATATTAACATGTCATGCTAATTTTTAATTTTACATTTGTAGCTCAGCCTCTGCCAGAGATTCATGGTGATTAATGGCCTTACATTCTTTCCAGGTTGCCAGTGTAGCTCTTCATTTGTATATGAGTAACCACTAAAAATTTTGTTTTTGATGCATTGTCCTATCACATGCTTGATCCTGCTCAGGATCTGTAATAAATGTCCTGTCAAATACTATTTTTTTACAGGAAAAGTTCTACCTAGTTTTATGACTCAATTATCACTTTTTGCTTTTATAAGAAATGTCATATTAGAAAGTTGGTTGCATTGGAAATTAGACAAATTGACATTTCCTTCAAAGCATCCCTATTCATGCAAGTTTTGGCTGGAATGTTGTACAGTTTTTATTTATTTATTTATTTATTTAACTATTTATATGCCGCCCCTTGCAGCAGCCTCGGGGCGGCTCACAACAGTTCCTCCATGGCAGCTGCTTCTGTGTATGAATTTTCCTGAATTGCTTTTAGTGTACAAAAAGCTATATAGTTGTCTAGTGAATTGTCACATGTGACAATCTGCCAGGAAAGTCAAACAGATGAAATGTTCAGTATCTTTGCTAGGTGAAGTGACCTTGAATTAGCACTCAGAAGTAAAGTTTTTGGATTATGGCTTTGAGTGTCCACCACTTCTCTTCTCATTTAATGTACACTTTGGTTATGGTTTGTATTCTTTATCCTCACTGAAACACCTGTCTTTATTCTGCACTGCAGGCTAACTTGGAATGTAAGTTTAGTGTCCACAACTGTTGAGAGTTTGCTTAATGTTAATATTCATTTAGGGAGCAATTGCAAGATGTAAAGGAAAAAGTGATTTTGAAGAAATGAACTTTTTTTGCCTATTTTCTTTTAGAATTGTGTGTAATTTCTGCTCACACAAACCCGTCATCTTCACACACGTACCATGTTCTTTCAGGATGCCTCTTTCCCACATTTATCGAACCCCTTAGAAAACAGGAAGAAGAAAATAAGCCCTTAGGCATTAAAAAAATAAAAAGTAACTTCTGTGTTCTGTTCACACTTAAAATAGTATCTTTAATAAGTGATTCTTCTAAGGTTGTAAGCTGTGTAGAACTACCGTATTTTTCGCTCTATAAGAAGCACCTGACCATAAGACGCATCTAGTTTTTAGAGGAGGAAAACAAGAGAAAAAATATTCTGAATCAAATGGGCACATAATCACAGGCACATTCCCCATCACTTCCCCATGGGCTGTACATCTGACAGACTTACTGCACACACATATTCGCTCTATAAGACGCACAGACATTTCCTCTTACTTTTGAGGGGGAAAAAAGTGAGTCTTATAGAGCAAAAAATACGGTATTTAAATTAAATAGATTTAATTTAAGCTATACCTGGTTTTAAAGTAGCCAGATAAATCAGGTATTCAGAATTAAGAATGTGTTATTTTAATCTTACTGACTTAACTATCCTTAATTATCGAGCATGTGAACAATTCCAGTTTTTAATATAGCTGCCATTAATATAAAATATTTTTAATACTAGGTAATGGAAAAGGAGGTGAATCTATTTATGGAGGATATTTTAAAGGTAAGATCCAATAGTTCTTGATCTGCTGCTTCAGTTGTAAGAGTTTTGATTCCTGATGCATTTAATGAGAAGGGTTTCTTAGATCACCTTTGCATGAGAGTAATGTTGCATGGATATTTATGTGCATGAATTTTAAAGACATATATTCTAATATTAATGTTAATGGACAAAATTTGTTGCGGCTAACGTAGTGGTTAAACATGACTTCAGCATGGAGGCTAGGCAACTTGATTCATGACAACTCCTATCTTCCTGCCTAAAACTGTCAACATATTCTTTTGTTTATAGAGAATGTGGTCTTTTGCAAAATGAAAAGGTAAGAGACAAAAGCTCAACACAAATTCAAACTGTTCCCCTGCACCCTTCCTAATAAATATATGGACCACTGATAATGAATTTGTGGCTGGGTAAATGTAGCTTGGAGAGAAGCCTACAGATAGTCTGAGTGGCTCTAAGGTGGTCTTCTCTTTGGAGAAGGATATAATTGGGATTCCACATACTTACTCCTGAAAAGTCTCAATCTTCCCTTCCCCCATCCCTGCCCTTCCAAGGTTTGTATGTCTATTGAATTCTCAAAACATTTTTCAGCATGTACTTTACATAGAAGCAATACGTTTATGTATGTTACTTGCTATACTTATGAATGAACTTCAGGAGTTTTATATGGTCAGCTATTGATTTTAAAACAGATGTTCAACCGTCCTTGTTACACTATTGCTTGGAAATCTTACTGAAGGTAGTTCGATGGAATATATTTTGTATTACTTCTTAAAGTTGCGTGCATGATTGAAAGCAGTTACTTTTTAAGGACACTTCGGTGTCAGCAGATATTGGCCTTGAATAGTAGTCTGTTGACAAATACTTATTCTAAAGGTTTTTGGTTCTTTTTCTCTAAGATTTTATGATGGGTAAGTACAATTCTGGTACTGTGTATTTGTAGCTTCGTCAAACAGTTCTACCATAATTGTCATGACTTCGTTTACATATGAAAATTATTGTGCGGACTAAAATTAGTTTTGCTCAATACCTCTGTACTTATCATTAAACTAACATTTTATTTTAAATGTTTACTTGTTCATACTGAAGCTGAAAGGAGGACATGGGACTTTCTCCTTTGTTCATCAATATTGTTGGCGGGGGGTGGGGGTAGGGGTGGAATGATGCTGTGGCCTTAGCAGATGGATCACTGAGATCTGAGATTGGTTTTGTGGAGTATATGAGTGAGAGAATTAGGGCCAAGTTGTTTTCCCTGTGAATAGGAAGCAAATCAAGTATTCAATACTGGCTCTAAAGAACAGCACCCCAGTCCTGCTGTATGGCATTCGGCATTTTAGCATGCTGATAATGGGTGGTCTGTGGATTACCGGGAAAGCTAAATCCCAGCAGTATTCTTGTTCTACTCCCAGTTTAAGGTTCTGCGGTGTAGTCCTAGTCACTTAAGCCTTAGCATGCAGGAGGCCTCCTCTTAAAGGAGATATACTTCTTTTACATTTATCTACTGATAATCTTTAGCGTGGGGAAAGTATTCCGTGAGATACTTTGTTCTTCCTCGCTCTTTTTGATCATTGGGCTGAACGAAAGGAGGGGGTCCTACTTCAGTGGTAGTGTGTATGATTTGCATGCACAGGGGTCCAGCTGGGGAAGAGGATTTTGATTAGCGGGGCTGAAGAATCGGTGCCTGAAATCTTGAGCCGCTGCCTGTCACAGCAAACAGAACTGGGCCAGATGGACATGTAAAGCAAACTTCCCCAACCTATTGCCCTCCAGATATTTTGGAGTAAAGCTCACCACATTCCTGCCCAGTAGCCTTGATGGACCAGTAGCCATCATGGAAGTTGAAGAACAACGTATCTGGAAGGCACCAAGTTGAGGAACTGTGGAAAAAGCCATTTCATAACAACTTATTACTAAGTTTTAAAGTGTAAAGCTGTTATAACGTTTAACATCAAAACTGTCAAGCATTCCTTAATGGTTATTAAGATTTGTTGTTTGCATAAAACCTGCCTCGACTTTGTTTGTGCAGGTTGCTATTTAAATTTTCAAATTTCTCAAGTGAGCTCTTGAAAGACCCAAGTTCTTAAGAAACTGACTAACCCCTTCTTTCTTTTCTTTTTTGAAACAGATGAAAACTTTATTCTGAAACATGATAGAGCATTCCTTTTGTCAATGGCAAACAGAGGGAAACATACCAATGGTTCCCAGTTTTTCATGTAAGTAGATGTAATTTGAGAGTTAACTTTTCTTAAATGGAGAAGCGCTGTTCATGAGAAAGATGGTACTGCTAACATCAACCTAAAAAGTATTTGAGGGAAGGAAAAAAAAGAGCAAAGGGTATTGGACTTTTTTTTGCTTTCCTCACAAAATCAAGAAAAATCTTGGATTTTGTAGGTAAACTATTAATTCTAGAATAATTGGCTTTGCCAGAGTTTGTTCAGAGTATAAACATAATTTAAAAAGAGTAAATTATTCAGTTTCATTCTTAAACCCACTCCTCAGACAAAATGTTTGTCCCAGTTTGGCCTGCAGCAATGGAACATCCCTGTTCAGACATGTCCCTTTGTGAATTCAGTACATGTGGCCCAGTAATGCTCTCCACTCATTGCCAAGTCCCAGTTGGCTTCACCCGTGTAGCCATCCTGGATTTCATTAAGGTCTTTGCATGTCCATCTGTACTCACATAGGATCTTCTGCATGGGTGGGCCTTGGGTGGAGCAGGTGGGATGACTGGGCTATAAATTCACTGAAAGCATGGAGCGAAGCTTCTGAAGAGGGCTTGAGTTAGTACAAAATTAATGGATTTAATCCTAGTTCCCTGGTAAGGGTTAATTTACAGACAGCAGGTAAAATCTATGTACAATGTGAAGAGTTTTTCTAAAGCACCTACTTTGAGTTTGTCATAAGTTTCCTTATTCGAGTAACATGTATACATTCTAAAGGGGGTTTCTGCACACAGTTTGAATCTCTTGAGCTACTTCTGGATTTATAGAGTGAATGAAAAAGTAGTGTACTTGGGGATTTTTTGCTCAAAACCGATGCCCTTACCTTGTTAAATTGTCTTTTCAGTCATTCTACTTGATTTTATTAGTGGGGTTTTTTTTTCTTTTTTCTATCTTTCAAATTTCCTCAGAGCATTTACAAAAGCACATGCTTTATTCACTGTGGACTTGTGTTTGGGGGAAGATTTGGGTTGTTGTTTGTTGTATATATGCACTGCTGTGTTTGCATTAGTGCTTAATAAAATTACAATCCGGATTGCATTCTTCAATTCTTGGTAAACTTTGCCATCTTTCTTGATGGATAAGAATGAATGGTGCTTCACTGCCTTTTTAAAGAAGTTGCCTAGAAAAACATTTGTCTGAAAGGAGATCTGTACTGTGATTTAATACAGTTCAGATAAGAGGCATATTTAGGTTGTTCCCTAAGGAATGTCCCAAAAAATGGAAAATAAATATAACCATAAGAGGAAGGAGTGGGGCTCTGTCTTGCCTTGTACTTTACTGTACAAAGATGCGTGTATGTAGTGAATTCTGTTGTCTCGTTTGGCAGAGAGACGGCTTCTCTCGAAACTTAAGGCTGGGTTAAATAAGTGTGGTAGCTGTTTGCTTAGCCATGCTACCTTTTTCTCTGCTCACACTTTTCCATTTTTAAGCTTATCTGAACTAGAGAAATCGCAACTGCTAATACATCAAGCACTGAAGTACCAGTGGGCTCTAAAGTTTCTTTCATATTCTATTGCTTATGTGGATCAGCATTTCATTAATAAGAGCTTTAGTAGCTTGTCTCTTACAGGTTGGCTACCTTACAGCAGGAAAAGACTAATGCCAAAGAGTTGATATAGTTGGCTTAATTTTGTGAAATGCTGTACATAAAAAGGGTTTATATGTCTTCTTTGCTGGAGTTTACTGAAAGGCACTTTTTTGTGGACACAGATCCAAAGTTTATATTATGTAGAAACTAATTTCAGTGTCCTATTTCTAAAATAATAAGCATTTTTTCATCTTTGGGGAGGGAATAAGTCCAAAACTGATAGTAAACGGTTAAAGTTTCTAAAGCTGATTTTAATGTGAACAGGTTCTGTGCCTGCTCCTTTGGGAAACGCCTTCAAAGCATGAGTTGAGTGCTTTGGAACTGAGCGTACTCAAGCCCATGGCAAATGGTGGAAAAGCTGGTATCAGGCATGTGCAGCGAGGCCCCTGGCCTGGCAAAGTCTCACTGTATCTGGAGCACTGTTGCTTCCCTGGCCACCGAAACAACTTGCTGGATGAGAGTAGGAGGATGCTGGAGCTGCATCAGCTTCTTGGGATTCTGTGTGGCCACAGTTCCTAGCCTCTGTGGATGCGGGTATTGGTTACAACGCAAAGGAGTATAAGCATAGTCTACTGGAGTTGTTTTTCTGTTTCCCTCCAATAAATGGCCAAACAGTAGGTTCAGCCCCACCTACCTGCCTTTTTGTTGTGTGTTCCTATCCAAGCCCTTTTTAACTTTGAGGTGTTTGGGGGGTTTTTTAATGCTCTCTGGCATCACTCTCTGGAAGCACTCCAGCGCAACGTATTTTGTATGTTCACACCTCCAGTGCATGTACTTAGAATTAATACCACGATGGAAAACAAAGCCAGTAAATACATCATCCAGAACACGGATGCAAGAACAGCACCCACTTATCCATGCAGGGAAACAAATGTTGACTGGGATGGACATTTCATACCATTGCATGCTGCATCAAGAATAAATACAATTTATTATACTACAATCTGCACTATTCATAGAAACCTGCAAATATGGAAGTTGCTATGGCTCACCAGCTCACAGTAAATTTTCCATGATCGGGACTACTTTTTGTGTGTAGTTGATTCAAAACACAGACACGCCAGGTTGAATAGAAAGCACATGGTTAATGTACAGTGGGATGATGCTTCAACATTTCTTGGCTATTTAGGAAGACTGCTGCACAGGGTGCCTGTAGTTTGGTAAGCAGAATACAAAGGAACGGCTGCATGTGATGAAGCGCTAAACTCGTAGGTAGCATAATGAGAACAAGCCTCGGTCACACGCGTTTCCCCATCCACCGCCTTTCCTAGTGCAGCCACATGAAAGAGATCAGGAGCTGCTGTTTTAGATTAACGGTCAGTTGCTAACTCTGAACCTTCCCACCGATATCATGCTGCCCTTAAATGAATCTGTGGCATAACTTCACACAGAATAATGGCACATACCACTCTGGTCGCCACACCTACAGAAAGGTATTGTGGAGTGGGAAAAGGCGCAGAACAGGTCAACCAAAATGATCAAAAGGGTGGAGCAGCTCCTGCACGAGGAGAGGTTGCATCGTCTTGCATCGTTTAGCTTAGCAAAAGGGTGAGTAGCATCGTTTAGCTTAGCAAAAGGGGCACCCTTAAGAGAAAAAATTACGCACAGCATGAAGGAGGAGATATTTTTCTCTCTGGTATCTACCAAAACCTATGTTCATCTCACAAAGCTGATAGATAGGGAGTCAGGACAGATAACAGGAAGGACTTCACCCAGTACATGGCTACCTATGGAATGCTCTGCAGGAAGTAGTGAGGGCCACTAGTCTGGACAGCTTGAGAAGGATTTGGAGGAAGTCATAGAGGGAGCAGCTGTCAGTGGTACTGATGGCTGTGCTGCCTCCTCTTAGAGGCACTGTGCTTGTGTGTACCAGTCGCTGGGGAACTTGGGCAAAACTGCTGTTGCACTGGTGCCTTGCTTGTGGGAGCCTGTGGGCAGCCCATAGGCTGCTGTGTGAACTGAATGCTGGACTAGATGGACTCTCTGGTCTGATCTCGCGTGGCTCTTTGTTAACTCATGACTCTGGTAACTCATGCAAACAGGCCAGATTTATACATTATAGCTTCCATTGGATTTGTTTTCTCTGACCCTATTTAAGATTAGCCACGCTTTGGGCTGGTTTTGACATAATACTTGAAACAAGCAAACACGCTGCTTCTCTTTGCTAAGATTCAGGTGACAGTGCAACGTTTTGCTGAATCTAAAGTAGATGCAAAAGCTAAACTTCTTGCTGGAACAGTGCAGGAGCACACAAGACTGAGGCTTGATCATGGCCCACCATCAAAGTGCTAAATTGCAGTTAAGCTTTAAATGTGAACCAGCCCAGTAACTTTACTGTATATTATGAAAGAACTATATAGACGCACGCCAGTGTTTCTGAATGTGGCAGGAACTGCAGCTCTTTGTTGCACAGGGTAAGCTCCTCAGGTTCATGCATCCAGTTCTGTGTACCAAGGGGTGAGAACTCTGGGGAATCTGGAAAACAGAGCTCAAAGGGTTAAGGGAGGCCTTCTATTGAAGGGGAGGGGAAATGAGAGCATCCAGCTGCAGGGGAGCAACACCCACCTGATCCTGCGGCACTGTTAATTCAGCAGGAAAAAGCAAGCTGTGTAGTGCAAGTGCACACTTCTCTTCTCAGCTCCCAAGAATCTAGATGTAACTGGCATGTCGTTCTATCTGCTGAAATTTTGTTTCTGAACAGTTGTGAGTAATTGAAGTTATTTCTTTGAAGCTTTTTATCTGAAGAGTATCCAGTCAAAGTAGGGAGGCTTCAGAGGGGACGTGTTCTTCCCCCTCGCTTTTCTACTTCAAGCAGTACTTTGGAGGAGAAAACCTTCTAAATGTTAAGAGAGTGAGCCAGTACGCACAGGCATGCGATATACAAGCACCCGGTCACAGCGCCTTGTGTTGTGCGTGTCCAGGAGTCATGGGTTCTGTGAGGGTCTTCAGTGGCTCACATGATGAGACATAGCGGCTGTTAAATACTCAAAATTGCCCCTGCATGTGCTGCACCTCATCATGGCTTAAAATAAGTCCCAGTCTAACTGTTTCATTGTGTAAACAGGCCATGTTGTGTCTGAGCCTGAAAGTGGTAGACATTTTGAGTGTGGGCCTCAACTCCTTGAAAATGGTTATCTTTAAGGGAGACAGACAAGCCCTGTGACTCTTCTCATAACTTTCTGTGCATGTTCTAGCTTAACATTATGAATCTCTTTTCACTGAAAATTGTTTCTTAATACTTAGAAACAATCTAAAACGTACATATAGGCTGAACTTAATTATGAATATGCCTGTGGAATTGCCCTAATGATTAAATTGGACGAGTGGGTGCATTTTCACACAATACAAGTTCTATAGTAAATGGGAAGAGCTTCAAAAATACGTTCCCATTAGACTTGGTAAGTGAAAGGAATAATTGCAGCAAACCCAGCACTGAATCATTACAGCCAAGGTTCATTCTTGCAGTGTGGAATGTATTGGAAAAGCATCATTAGCGTAACAATGTGGCTCATGACCTTGCATGTGTGTTCATATACAGGGACAAAGATTTAGGATTGGGTCATCAGCCACTCATCTTCTGGCCTATTAGCATTCAATATGTTAATGTTAAAATTAGGGGGATAATCCTACCTGTTTTTCTACAGCTAACTTTTGGATTTAATCCAAATCTTTGGAAATTAAAGCTTACTGCCTTTAATGTTGTATGTTCTACTTTTTTTGATGGGTGTGTAGAAAAGACTTTTGAATGAGTGGCCTTTTCAACTTGTGAAAGTGTTTTCCGTGTTTCTAACACTATTAGAATATCATCTTTTCACTAGTCTTCCATAATGGTTTGGTGCCCTGGGTTCACCCTTAGATGTCAAATCACTTAAACTGAGCTTGACATGTGTAGAGTTACATCCTCCGTGCGGGTAAAATATAAGAAAGAATAGACACTTTACTAGAAAAGTTTTAACAGCATATCCGTTGTGCCATTTCAGGATAAGTAGGATATCTCTTGGTAGACTGGTACAACCCTGAACTTGCTACAACTTTCTAAATATGGACATAAAGAAAATTTAGAGCCCTGCTTTTTAAAGTTTCCTTGGTTTTGCATACACTGTGAAAACTGCATTCAGTTGAAAAATATTTTAAATTTGTATTAAACTTAGACTCAGTTTTGCTTGAAATTGTACTACAATTTATTTCTTGCCATTTTTGTGTAAAATTTACAGAAACAGTGTTACATCGTGCGCTCCAAAGGTAATGTCTCATTCCTCTAAGGCTGTGTTCTTTTCTTTTCTCTTCTCTTCTCTTTCTGTCTTTCTTGTCCTTTTCTGATCATATGTGCATTAAATCTTGTGGTGTTAAAGTTCTTCTTGGGGTCAATTCCAGCTTTGAGAAAAAGACACTTGTTTATCTTCATGATAATACTATTTCAGACTCATAAACAGCTTCATTCTTTCAACTTGGAAAATGTAAGATGATATTTCATGGTACCTTATTTTAAATTGTTCAAACACTCCTGGAAAAAATGTTGTCCAGGGTACCAGAAGCAGTATTTTGTAAGCAGCTCTTTGCATTAGGAGGAATAATACCTAGAACTATGAAAAACTGAGAGCAGCTTGTGTTTTTACTGTAACAGACTTCCTATGAAAGATACATTGGTTATCTAGACATCTGCCACTTTGCTTAACTTTGAGTTTCAGAGTGTCAAGTTTTTTGGGATATCTAAAACATGGTGGGCAAAAGAAAAAATAAAGCTTCAAAAAACTTGTTCTAGCTATCCATAGGTACAGTGCATGACAGACTTTCTCACTAATGAAAGTATATGAAAGTGTCATTAAGTATTAATATCGTAAATGGAAAACATTCTTTCACGGGGAAATTTCCAAAGCTGTAATGAGCAATCTTCTATTTGGAAACTGGTCGTGCTTAGAGTTGCTCTTGACTCGGTTACCTTTTGGTAACTTTTTTAAAGCAATCTTGTTGTAGTTCAAAGTTTGCAAGTAGCTTTCCAATATGTTCCTTGGTCATGCTGATAGCTTCTTCTGGGTAAGGATAAAGGAAGCTGAAGCTGACAGACATAACAACAGCTTTCCAGTCTATCTGTGGCTGCAGTCGAATTGGAACCCGAGCATCCAAACCCCAGCATTCCAGCTGTAGAAATACCCATTTTTCATGTGTTATTTTAATGAGAAGTGACTGTCTTTATTGTCCATGTCGATAGGCCCAGCATTGACCACAGTGGGATGCTATATGAATTGCTGCCCAAAGTCAACTGCCAATATGGAAATGTTTGGTTGCACATTCTCCCCCTTGTTTGAAATGCTTAAGCGTGTGCTTAGCGTTCATTGCACTGTGTTTATTTCCTTGACTATTCAGCATATGCTGCAAAGGGCAATGCTGCCTGGTCTTTCAGAGCAGGTAGCGAGACTTAGCGCATAACTTTGTCTCATGACTGCGTTGCGTGGCGCAGCCCAAGCCAGACTGCCCTTACTTCACTGCAGGCACAAGAAGCAGGCTTCTCTGCGTGGGCTTGCTGGGCCAAGTGCCCCCCTGACCAGCTGCTGTGCGTGCTGTTCTTCCCAGCCTTGCGGTACAGAGGCGCGCTTCCTGCGTGCCTTCCAGTACCCACGGCTAGGAGTGGATCACACAACGTCCTGCTGTGGTGCTCCAGTGGCCAAGTCCTTGCCGGGCCGGGCCATCAAGTCTTCCACCAGCCTCCCTCCTACTCCACAGCAAACGGGAGCAGGGAGCTTCTGTCTCTCCTATTTGGCTGTAGTGCCTGGAGCACCTTGGCCATGCTGTGGCCAGATGAACAAGTTCCACGCCTCCCTCCCACGGCCGCTGCTTAGACAGTGGCACTCAGTTGCTGGTCTTGGCTGGCTGAAAACTGTGGAACCCCTAATAATAAACCCGCTGATTTATAGGAAGCATTTACTGGAACATACGATGTACTCTAGGAGAAGGGGGCATTCTTTAGGCATCGGAAGAGTACCCTTAATCACGAGGATGAAGACTGCAGCCGTTGTTTTCTTCTTGCTGCAAAGGCACTCTGTGTGGTGGAAGGAGGAGGCATGTATTATACTTCGGTTGTGTTTTTGCCTAAAGCCTGTGGGGCCATCCTTTGGTAGAGGTCTGTCATTGGACTGCCCTCTTGACAGATGGGAACTGAGGGAGCCTAGTTGTTGATATAACTGTTGGGTTGTGTGGCTGGAAAGGGGGCGGTACTGATTGTATCATGTTTGAATGAATAGCCGCATTTATCTCTGGTTGCCATGGATTAGAACTTCATTAGACAGGAACTGAAGTTCACACATTTAAAGTTTAGAGTGCAAGTCATTGGCTGGTTTCTCATGCAGATCCTGTTGTTATTTCAGCACAGTCTTCTTAGAAATTAGTCTAAAGTAGTTTTGATTTTTCTAAAGTACCCCCCACATGTGGGTGCACACAAATTGGAATATTTTCACGAAGCTCTAGTTCTTTCAGACAGTGAATTCTATTTTATTTTTTTTAAAAACTGCAGCTTTTAAATAGATTCTGAAAGATAGCCCAGAACCTGCGAATATTAAATAAAAAGCCAAATGGTGTAAATGAATGAGGCTGCAATCCCATGCACACTTAACCTCTTAAGAAAGCCCTATGGAATTCAGTGGAATTTACGACTGTACAGGAATAAACTGTACGCATATATGTGTTGTTTGATGGTTTGTATGTTTTAATTACTACTTTTCTATAGCAGTAGCTATAAGCCAGTCTCTGATGAAATGGCTTAGACTTGATTTGCAAACGTACCAGGGTTGGGTAGTTTGCAGAAAATGTCTTGTCTTTTTGTGTCTTAATAGATTTGGCTATTAAATTTGTGTAGCATTCAGCTGCAGTAGCACCCGCTTTTATTTTTATGACACTTAAATAGTATTGCCAAGAAGTAGATTCCATTTCTGCACAGTGGACCAGTGCAAGCCCTCGCTGCACTAGATGAGATCTGCAAATCCATGCTAATTTTCCAATTTTTGGCTCTGCTTGAACAAGTTGATCTATTTAGATACATGCATGCATGTCATCTGGAATAGTGGAAAAAATGTGATGTTGTGTTATGATATGATATGATCAAAAAATATGATCGAGTCCCTGCATTTAGTGTGAATCTGGGGTTTATATACAAAATTAACTGTTCTATTTTTTTCTCCCCTTTTTGTTATATGTGCCATTCTGCCTTTTTACCTTCTCATCTGAACACCTGATTTTTTTCCTAAAAATGTCATCTCATGTATGTTGGTGTTATGCAGAACTACCAAGCCTGCTCCTCACCTTGATGGGTAAGTCACATTTTAAATACTCCTGCACATTAGGAAGAATCCAGGAGAGAGAACCTCTTCTGAACACACCTTCTTAAGAGCAAGTATGGCTGAGACTTTGAATTTAAGCTGTGGTGAGCGAGCTTTGACTGATCACATTCCTTAAGTTACGCCACGGGGTGCTTGTAATGTTCGGAGATCCCTGTAGGATGGACATGATAAGCATATAGTACAGGAGGAGCGTGGAAAAAGCATTTTCCCATTTATTTTAGAGTTGTGTGTGTAGCAGATTTCTAGTGCTTTTTGCCTCTGTTGGGGGGGGGGGGGGTGAAAAGTAGAAGCCCTGAATCTCTGAAACAACTTAAAAAGCTTTTCTCAAAGTTTCTGAAATAAGCTGCACCTATAAACAAAGTAAAAATATCTTCCTTTTAAAAGACTTGATTTCTTTTTCATTCTGATAACTCAGATATATATAATACTATAATTTACAACCCCATATGCTACTTAATTAAAATATAGTGTGATATTCTCAGAATTATTGACCTGCATTTATACAAAAGTGTGGAACATTTTTGATCCAACCTTTAAAAAAAAGAGTATTTTTCTTCTGAAGAATTACATTGTTGCAAGAAGTCACTCTATGCAGCTCCTGCTTCTATGTAAACCAGTGTGCTTTTTGCATTTTGTATTTTTTGCAGAGTACATGTTGTCTTTGGACTGGTTATTTCTGGTTTTGAAGTAATAGAACAAATAGAGAATCTGAAAACCGATGCTGCCAGTAGACCTTATGCAGATGTGCGAGTTATTGACTGTGGGGTGCTGGTTACAAAATCAGCCAAGGATGGTAAGCCCTTCCATTCTGCCTGAGTTGGGTGAAAAGAGCTCAGAATTTGCACTGGTTCTAGACAGTCTAGGGGATTTAATTTGGATTAAAAATCTGGAAACAACTTTTTAATACACCTTGACTGCTTTCATTTTATAACATTATACTAAATGTAACCACGTTATGTCACTGCATTTGAGGGATGTGGTCTCATGCTGGATATTTAACAGAACATACCTGCTACAGGATAGTTATAACTAATCATAGGATGACGTAGAAATATTAAAAAGTCTTATTAAATTAGTTTGAAATGTTTAGATTACAAGAAGCTTCAATGGATAGCTGTCTATTTCCTGAGCTCTGATTGTGGTTTACATATTTATTTATTTATTTATTTATTTATTTTATTTAAAAATTTGTATGCCGCCCCTTGCAACAAGCCTCGGGGCGGCTCACAACCACAAATAAAACATCCAAAGTACAATATTCAAAACATTAAAAACTAACATTAAAGACTGGCCCATCTCGAGGTAAAGATACAATAAATAAAATAAGTAAGCAAATATAAATTAACAATTAAAATAACTTTTACATAAAAAGGTCTTCGCCTGGCGCCGAAAAGCAAATAACGACAGCGCCAGGCGAACCTCTCTGGGGAGCGTGTTCCATAATTGGGGCGCCACCACAGAGAAGGCCCTCCTCCAGGTGCTTACCCTCCTTATTTCCCTCATGGAGGGCTCTTGGAGAAGGGCATCTGCTGCTGATTGTAGGGGGTGGGAGGGTATATATGGTCGCAGGTGCTCCTTTAGGTAACCAGGTCCCAAGCCGTTAAGGGCTTTATAGGTAAGAACCAACACCTTGAATTGGGCCCGGACTTCTATGGGAAGCCAGTGTAGCTGATGGAGAACTGGGGTGATTTGAGAACCACGCCCAGTCCCCGTCAGCAGCCTGGCAGCTCTATTCTGCACCAACTGAAGTATCCGGACCGTCTTCAAGGGCATCCCCACGTAGAGCGCGTTGCAGAAATCCAATCGGGAAGTCACCAGCGCGTGGGTCACTGTTGCCAGGCAGTCATTTTCATGACCGAACTGTCCTGATACAATTCATTTGCTGATGCATATATTGGTGCCGTACTCTTTATGATATGGCTTGAAAGTAAACGGGTTTATTACTTTCACTAAGAAAGGTCTGCTTTATCTGAAGGTGATTTCAGCTTTCGTAGCGCTCTTTACCTTCCCCCTCCTCTTCCCCACTCTGTCCTTGGCCTCAGAATGCAGTACAGCAAGCTTGCCAAACATTTTTACCCCCAGAATAACTCGCTAGCTTGAAGGACTTTGGAAGGAAGAGGATTTGTTGAGCCTATGCAGATGCCATCCTGTGGGCATGGCTTCAGCAAGCATGAGAAATAGACTGCTCCATTCATATGTTCTACACATACGTCTTTAACCAGTTACTGCATGGAACCTTAGTTACAAATAATAAAAATGGATTAATGTATGTTGCAGCCAGCTTCAAGAAAGCAAAATTAAAAACAAACTAACTTTGAGAATCAGCCGTGTATTTTCAAAAATCATCTAGAGGAAAGACGTCTTCAGGGCCATTAAAAAGTGAGAGAAGTATTAAGATAGAGACAAGAAAAATGATAGCAATTAAAGTCCAACCAGTTGCTGATAGGCCTGTTGCATGTAATGCTAACCCACGGCATGGGCTGTGAAATTCAGAGTAGTCACAATGTCCAAATATGGCAGTATTAATAAACCATGGTTATTATCCATGAACAATGCAGAAAAAGAACTTAGGGTATTTGTTGTGTTGTAAGCTATGGCAGTTTAACCTTTGGCTTCTCATTGTGTGTGACTGCAGAACAATGGTGGGGGGATGCTAGGTTGCAGAGAAAAGCAGTCAAAAAGTGTAACTACTGTACGAATCTGAAGTACAGCATTGTGAAGGTGTTTGGAATACAGAGAAGGAGTAAAGGAGAAGGAGCAAAAATCCCAGGAATGAGAAACAAACAATTGTTTGATAAGCTGTCTGCCAGACGAACCTGGCTACAGTGGCAAACCATGGGGTAAATAAACATTTAGCATTGTGCTTGAACCAAGCCAGAGAACCAGCAGGGCGAGTTTTCTTAGGGCAAGTAGCAGTAAACCCTGCTTTTACTTACCTACATATTCATTGTATTTGTATCTCATCTTTTTCCCTTCCAAGAAACTCAAGGTAGTGCACCTAATTCTCCTCTTCCTCTCAGCCTTATCCTCCCGAATTCTAGCCCAGCATTCTTACCCACTGTGCCGTACTGTCTCGCAGTGAATTGTGTAGACTTTTACATCTGGCCAGTGATACAGGCAGATCCAAGTAGTGCCTTACTCAGTAATCTGAAGTAACACTATCTGAAATAGTCCCAAGAAGGCGATTGTGCAATAGTTGATAGTGTAATACATGTAACTTTATTGTTCTAAGTTCTAGAGAAGGAGAAGAAGAGGAGGGTGTCGACTCACTCAGAAGCGTCAGATACCTCCACCAGCAGTTCATCTACTTCATCAGAAACTTCATCTGACAGTGAATCTGAAAATGAAAGAAGTAGAAAAAGGAAACGCAAGAGAAGAACTAAAACTAAGCAATCCAGGAAGCGAAGAAGGGAGGAAAGAAAGAAAGATGAGTCCAAGAATAAACGGACATCAGGCCAAAGAAGGTATCTAATGAACTGTCATAAAAATGGATAAGGAAGCCGTTTTTCTTGCTGTTGGATTGAGGAGCAAGCTTTTTAAAGTGCCAAGCCAATTAAGCCAAAGCTTCGCACCGTGAAAAAGCCCCACTGAATGAGAGGCGTCTCCAGGTTTGCATGCTGAGGATCGTAGAAACGGCAGACCAACCTCCCTGCTGCTGTGCAGACTCCCAAAATTCTGTTCTCCTTTCTGTCCCAAAATCGAGGTGACATATTTCTGCACACCAAGGAATAGAAGCCTGTTGACCAGCTCGAGTTACAGGCAGTCCCCAAATTATGAACACCTGAGTTACAAATAACCCATTCTTACAAATTGCTGTTAACCCTATTATTTTTTTAGAATGAGTGCACACAATTGTCATCACCATAGAGAGAAAAGAAGCAAAAGGGTAGAGAGGGAGCTCTCCAAAGCATGCCTTCCTGCCCATCTGGAGAGGGAAATCTCTGGCATTTCCTGCTGCAAAGAGCAGGCCCTAGTCAATTTGGGCGAGAGGTGGGGACCCTGGAGGTATTTGCGTTTTTTCTATTTCCATGGGGGGACCTGCACCCCTAACCCCCACAAATGAAGAGGGTTGACTATACATAATCCAATTTACATGAAATTTTGACTTAAAGATTAATTTCCATTTTTTCAGGAACGAAACTTGTTTGTAACCTGGGGACTGCCTGTATATGAATATTTGGAGAAGTTTAGGTTTATTATTATATCTGTGTCTGGAGATTGAGTTTTCAGTGGGTTTTGACTGGGAGGAAAACTTGCTGATGTTAAGAAGTCTTAATCTAGATGGTTGTCAAATTACTAGATATTTTGCTGGGCAGATGTTTTTATTTGGGTTTTCAAAGTGGAATGTCCTACTGCTAGGGTGTCTTAAAAATTGCTCTCTTCCCATCCAGCCACTCCGATAGAAGTGAAGCAAATGAAAAATTGGTGGACTTGAATGCGAAAAGGGACAAACCTGTTGTTCGTCCTGAAGAAATTCCTCCAGTGCCGGAAAACAGATTTTTGCTTAGAAGAGATGCGCCAGTTGTGAATTCGGAGCCCGAGCCGTATGCAGCATTTTTTTATCTTTTTGTGTGCATTATTTCTTTGTGGGAATAGTCCTACACAGTCATTCTTGAGTCAGTTGTGATGGATCGGTCACTGATCCTCATGACCTGCAGAACCTTGCCTGACAGGGAATCGATATCCATATTTCTCTTTCTCAGACGGTGGAAGAAAATTGTATCAAGCCAGGTATCTCCTGCAATGGCCTGTATCAAGTGCCTTAAAAACAAATAGCAAGGCAATCGTGGAATAATATATTCTGTTCCTACTTTTTCCAGAATCTTGGCGAGGTTTAGGTTTAGAGTCATTTTCAGTGGGAGCTCTAGTCATGGTAAGCTCAGCTACTGCCAGAATTTATTGGGTCATTTAGGGTCCCAGTTATTCCCCACATATCCTGTGACACATGCAGTGAGCAATGAACTTTGAACTCTTCTGTTTTTTAGGATTATTAAGAGTATATCTGGAAATTTTGAAGCCATGGGGACATCATTTTTCCTGGATTTTTTTTTTTTTTTTTTCAGGGAAAAACAGGAGATCGAGGGGGGAAAGAAAACAGGCTATCTTCTCTTTTAGCACTTTCGCAGAGGTGACATGACTGCATTTCTTCGGAATAGCTTCCCCAACCTGCTCTCCTGCAAATACTGTGCAGTTCAGCTCCCATCAGCCTTAGGCCGCATGGCCAGTGGTCAGAAATGCTGAACACTGGCATCCAAACAATGTGGAGGCGTAGGGTTCCTGAAGTTATATTATGTATAATCGGGTTTGCTCATAAAATTATATTGAAATGCCTAGAAGTAAGCTCAGCAAACTTGTAATTATTGTCTGAATAAGCTGTACTTTTGAATGTAATATGTCAAGCATGATAATTCTAAGAGCACCTCAAGTTATGCATAACATCCTTGAGGTTCCCATTTTATGACAGATCAGAAGTTTTTCCTGAAGCCTCTGAGTCGTCTGGGAAGCAACAAGAAAAAATAAGAACTGAAGGCAGAGAAAGACTGATGTGCAGCGTGGGGAAAACCCTAAACCCTGTTCCTGTTTGTGAGGTGGAACTTAGGGAAATCTGATCTGAAGGCTATTCAGATGTTACTTGGCTGGAAAAGACTCAACTTAGAAATGGCAGTCAACCACAATTAATTTAGGAACCTTTAAGCGGTTTCAGCTTCTTATTTGAAGGGTGACATTTTATTCACTTAGGAAATATTACCTTATTGAAGGTATTTACATCTTATTTTTTTTGTTCCTTAGGAAAGGTGACCTCTAGAAGAACTGTCAGTCCCAGGGCTACACTTTTAAGAATCAGGCTGCTGAGTTCCTTTTAGGTAGAGAGGGTTTCTTTTGGAGGAAGCAAGGAACCAAAAGGTTTTATAAGTGAGGCAGCATTGCCTGCTTCTGAAGTCTGATTGAGAGCTTTATTAAAAATGTGCTGTGAATTCTAAAGACACAAGCACCAAAGATTTTTTTTTAAGAGAGGCATAGGTGGGATAATCCAGATGTTGTTCTATCAGATCTGGTGGTTTTCTCCCCCATGTGATGTTTTTTCTGCATGTTTATTATTCATTACTTGACTGCTACAGCAATTAACCAGAGCAAGCCCAGAAACACTATAGAAAAATAAAGATCAGAGACTCCATAGAACAAAACCCAGACTATCAAGAATGCACATTTTCTTCCATTTAAGATAAGGTGATTCTATCCACTTATTAAGAAACTGAGGGTGGCTTTGAGCATCTCTAAAAGTCTATAAGTAAAAATGTATAAGCAATCAATTTTAATAAAAATGGAAGTATAAGTGCTGGGAATTTTACAGAGGGATTTTAAAAAATCTCCATGCCTGCATTATTTCCAGATGTTTTATATGTCAGGTCTTTATATAAAAGTTTTCTCATTTCATAGCTTTTAGAAATCAATTTTAGAAATCTCTTGATGTTATTTTGTGAAACCCAAAAATGTTAAACCTTTTTGGGTGGAGGGTGGGGGGCTGGACAAAACCAATCCTTCAAAAAGAAGCAGTTTTCTCCAGCCCCATATTTTTTTCACCAGTTAGGGTAGCGTCACATCAGTTGTAATTGTTCTTATCCCTGGTGTATGAGAGGTGGACACACCGTTCTTCTTTGTGGTTTCTGTGCATCACATATATGAGATTCCGCAAGGCCTAGATTCTGTGCAAGGCCTAGATCAGGAAAGCTCTTAATTCCGAGAAGTGCAAGACATAATTTAATTTGTTAGCCTTGTTCCATCAAAAGTACGGTAAAGGAATGACATCTTCACGTTTTTCCTCATTTTTGTTAGTTTTTCATCTGTATTGTTTCAAACAAGGGAAGTCATTGAAAACTGATGAAGCAGACGGGGCAGCCCTGAGGTCACGTCGCCCTCATCTAGAGGTAGTTGACCAGGGGATCCCTCCAGTTCATAGGAAATTCTCTTACACACACCTGCCTTGTGGCTGTTAGGGAATTCTGTCCACAGGAATGTTTTATTTTTCTATTATACTCTGCCTTATTTCTTTCAAGTAACCCACGGACTCTTACAGAATCCTTTTCTTCCCCTTTGTTTTATCACCAGAACACCCCTTTGAGATAGGTTAAGCTGAGAGCTTGGGACTGGCCCAGAGTCACCAGTGAGCTCTATGGCTTGGTGGGGGACTAGAAGCCAGATCTCTCAAGACCCACTCCAGCCACCATGCCAGACTAGCAAACGCCCTGTGGAGATGCTTGCTTACTATTCAGCATAATTGCTGATATTATTTCAGGAAGAGCCTGGCAGTTAGTGTCCCTAAAGAAGCTTCTTTCTTCAAGGCATGCCAGCCAAGCCTTTGAAGTCCTGTTGGCCCTTGTCAGAGGGCAAATGGCAGGAGGGGCTTCAGTGTGCTGCACCTAAACCCCAACCAGAAGCGATGCCTTGGCTAATCTTTTTCTAACTCGTGGAAAGGAACGGGTTGCCTTCCAGGTGTGGTACTTTTGCCATCACATATGTGGGACTGCATGGCCCTTGGATGACAGTAGAGAGGAGTCTGTCTGTGTGCATGCATGTTTGTCATGTGTTTAGTCATTTGAACAAGAAACAGACTCGCATTTTTTCAGCATTTTCCTTATACCTGCAACCTTCTTGATGTTTAAGGAAACCTCCTGATGTTGCACCAGTTTTGACAGACCAGAAGCCTTCAGTATCTAAATCTGGAAGAAAAATCAGAGGGAGAGGCACAATAGTATGTTCTGTATTTTTCCCTTTCAAGATTGAAAATTAAATTAGGGGTTTTTTAACCATCACTGAAATGCTCTGTCTTGCTTGTTTGGTCTATTGCATGTCTGTCAAAAGAATTGCAATTGGTAGAATTCCTGCATCTCCTTAGACATCGCTGCGGGGCTGGGACAGGCTCAGACAGCATAGTAGTTTTTCAAAATGATAGAAAGGTCACATGTGCTTGTGATGGGTCTTAAGTAGCTTGTGGACTCTCAAGGAAAGAAAATTCCCCTTGCTGATTAATCCTGTCAGTTTATTAGATGGGTGGAAAGAATGTGGATGAGATTAAACGGGTGCTGGAAATGACTGACTCTGGAAAGGAGTTGGTTGTGTATGTTGAAAGTATTTGGTCTTTTGTGACAGATAAGAACCTACAAAGCATGAGGTAAGCCGGTGTGCACAGCTCTTGGCTTGACCACCAGCAAAGTAAAGAAGGAAAAGTGTCTTTCCTCGGACCAGTGGATGAATAGCACACGCAAGCTTTTTGGCGGCACACTTGTCATTAGACCTTTGTTGTGATAGGAAAAAGCAGGTTAAAAATAGGTCTTACTTGTTTAGATCATGCTTTTCTGAGTAAATAGGCTTCTGTAAATGTGGAGCATGGTTATTTATAAAATGGTTGAGGGTGAGGGTCGTAAGACCTAAAAAAGCTGCAAGGATTCAAAATGGGCATGGCGTGGTTTCCTTGTAACTGGCGGAAGTTTTGTGTGGCAAAGAAAGAAAGATAGGTGGTTACAAAGGTATGCTAAAATGAATTAGAGCAGCTAGCAAGGCTGAATTTGAAGTCTTGACTTGCCTCTTGCTTGGCTGTGTAGGTCTCCCCCTCCTTTGGGTTTCCTCCTCCTTTAGAGTAGCTCTCCTGGACTATAACCTTCACAGCTCTTCACATCTGGAATCAACGTCCCAACCTATTGTAGTGTATGTGCGGCCTCCAGTGGCGCTGAGGTTGCCTTTAGCATGGGTGGGAATCGCTAGGTGGGATGCATGCACTCATGATATACTGCTGCTGCATCTTTTCCAGCGATACCACACACCGCCTCATTCCCGCTCCTGTTCCGAGTCTGATAACGATGGCAGCAGCGAGACTCCCCCGCACTGGAAAGAAGAGATGCAGCGCTTACGCACTTACAGGCCACCCAGTGGCGAGAAATGGAGTAAAGGCGACAAGTAAGACTTTGAGACTGTCAGCCTCTTAGCTTGTCCCTGATCTTACTGCAAAATGATACATCCGTTGGATTGGCTTGTGCAAGAAAAGATAAAGGTGGCAGTAATGTCAGATCATGTGTGACATGGGTGGAATGTGTTCAGACCCGGAGGGCCTACTTTGGTTCTTTCCTAGAATCCTGAGTTTATGTCAGCTAGAGCTTGGACAAAACGACATGCACTCTTAAAGCAGACACTTTACGGAATGCAAGTAAGCAAGAGTCCATGTAACTGATCTTGAGTAAAGACAGGTGTTTTAGAGGCAATATTTCTGTTCCATGTTAGAACCCTTTTAAACCCGTACTTTTTTTTCCTTTTCGAATCACCTGCATGGTGCTTTGTGCTTTAACACACAAATAGTTCCTGCATGAGAGTTCATTAAAACAATTTATAAAGTTAGATAAACTTACTGCACTGTGTTCCATAGAGACCGCTAATATCAGATCTGCAAGGAAGAGTATCTGTAAGCTTTTCATGTCCATATAGCCCCAGACTCCCACTCGCACCATTCTAATGTCAAAGTATCTTATCCAGTACAACAAAATACTGTATTTTTCACTCTATAAGACACACCTGACCATAAGACGCACCTAGTTTTTAGAGGAGGAAAACAAGAAAAATATTCTGAATCAAAGGGGCACATCATCACAGGCACATTCCCCGTCACTTCCCCATGGGCTGCACATCTGACAGACTCGCTGCGCACACATGTTCGCTCTATAAGACGCACAGACATTTCCCCTTCCTTTTGAGGGGGAAAAAAGTGAGTCTTATAGAGCAAAAAATACGGTACATCTAAACTTCAGTTGCAGTAGATGGGCAAATGGTAGATCTGGTTCTAGTGGGAAATCTTGACGGATACACAGTATATCTGCAAGGATTTCTGAATTTAACAGTAGCAGTTGCAGAATGACTCCTCTCAGTGTCTCCAAAATGAAGAAGGCTTCAGGTAAATCTGCAGTGGCTTTTGGAGAGGAAACGCTGGGTTCTGATGAAGTTTTCTATTGAAAACAAATACCTGAATTTGGCATTCTTTGACCCCACCTCCACCCTAGGTGTTGTCATTTTTGATAAATAGCTAACATACTTTTAACTAATATTCTCTCAGGACTGGTTTACATTAGAATTTTGCAACTGTGAGATGGCTTTCAAAATTACTTTGGTGTCTACAAATTCATGTAAAAGCGCTGATCCATGTGGTCATGGATAAACCTCTGTTTATCCATTCAGATGTAGATTTGTCCTTTAGTTTCTTGTTATTTGAGTCACCGAACTACAAGTGATACTAGATTTTTAAGAACGCACCTGTGAAACCCAGTGCTTAGGCATGTCTTCCAGATTTTTACCAGTTCTTCAGAGACCTCATTGGAGAGCTATAGAAATCAAGCAGACATATTTATTTATTTATTTATTTATAACATTTCTATGCCGCTCCATCACAACAAAGCCTTGGGCCGGCTCACAACATAACAAACAATACAAAATTTCATTAAAATTTCATTAACCCCCCAGCCCGGTGCATCTCGGCTAAGATCTAAGAAATGTGAAGGGATGCTGACTTACTTTATCTGCTTGCTTTTTAGGCTGAGTGATCCAGGAAGGTGGGATGAAAGAAGTCTTTCCCAGAGGTCAAGGTCTTGGTCACATAATGGTTATTCAGATCTAAGTAGTGCAAAATATATTGGCCACCACAAAAAACACCGGAAAGAAAAAAAGGCGAAGCACAAAAAGAAAGCCAAAAAGCAAAAACACATCAAGAAGCACAAGCAAATTAAAAAAAAGAGATTATCATCTTCCACAGAGATGGAATCTCCTCATTCTTCAACTAGAAGGACAAAATCGCCTTCTGATCATGATGGGGTATCTCGTTCTTCCTCACTGTCTTCTAGGGATGACTCCTCTAGACGGGGCTGGTCTAAATCTGAGAGAGATAAGCAGAGTTCTGTATCTCTTTCAAGCAGGGACTCTCGGTCATATTACAGGTCCAGGTCTAGATCCAGATCTTACTCCAGGAGAAGTTCTCGTTCAAGAATTGCTTACAAGTCTTCACGGTCTAGAAGCAGATCGAGATCTAGCTCCACTCCCAAGCATCTGAAAATAGTATCCAGTTCACCGAAAAATGTTGCAGCTCATTTAAATGATCGTAAGCCAGTTAAGGTCGAACCTGTAAGAACTGCATTACCACAGAATGATCAGGTGGTGGTACAGCCTGTTGTCACTGAAAACATTCCAGTTATACCCCTCAGTGACAGTCCACCACCTTCCAGATGGAAACCTGGGCAAAAGCCATGGAAACCATCCTATGAGCGAATTCAGGAAATGAAAGCGAAGACAACTCACCTAATACCTACTCAAACTACTTACAGCTTAGTAAGTGTCAAAGACCCTGGTTCATCCTCTTCATACCATAAGCGACAAAAGAGTTCCGACAGTGACCAGAGTGATTATTCCAAAAATCGGAGTGACAGAAGTTCAGGCAGTTGGCGAAGGTCTAGGAGCAGGACATCTAGGAGTAGATCCTACTCCAAGTCTTACTCAAGATCAAGAAGTCCATCCAGTTCAAGGTCCCGGTCCCGATCCCGATCTACTGTCAGATCTCGTTCCGCAAATAAATTCCTCAGTGACCAGTCATGCTACAGTGGATCGTCGTCATACTTTTCCCTAAGTGAGGATGACCGACAGAAGAGCAAAACGAAATCTGAATCCAGAGAAAGGAATGTGCCATTGTCAAAGAAAAGGCAAAGTAGTTCTGAAAGTACCCTTCCGTATGCGAAAGAGGCGACTTCTCAGAGGCGCAAAGAGAGCACAAGTGGATCCTCTTTGGACTTCTCCACAGACAGTGAGCAGGCGGCGAAGGCTCAGCCGGTCGATGAGAAAGCACAGCCGCTGCCAGAAAAAGCTAATCGGAAACAAAAGAGAAGCAGTTCAGCTGGTGATGGGTATGAAGAGAAGCCCAGGTCCGAGTGGAGTAGTGATCATGTTAAAAAAAGGGCTTTGAAGGAGCAATCTGGCTCTCCAAGGAGTGGTCGGAAAGCAAGAAGGAAAACGCGTGTTGCGAGCAATTGTGACTCTGAATCGGATTCAGAGAAGGGTAGGGGCAGAAACTGTAAGGAAGAGTCGAGGTTGTCTTCTGGTAAGGAGGAAGGTGAAGCTACATCTGACACAGACACGGATCTCAGCCTTGCCAAATGTAAGGCCAAATTGGATGTAGTCAAGACCAACAAGAGGTCTTCTCCCTCTGAATCGGAGAGCTTGTATTCCAACACGGCCGCCAAAGCAAAATCAAGAAAGCAAAAACATGGCTCCAAAAAGAACTTCAAAAAAGCACATTCCAAAAAGCTAAAGAAAAATCCAAGGGTAAAAAAGAAAAGAAGCATAAGAAACAAAAGGAAACATTTCATTGGCAACCTCCATTGGAGTTTGGCGAAGAAGAAGAAGAGGACGAGGACATTACTGTAAAGACAGGGGTCAGTAACGAGCGAGAGAAGCAAATCGCTGGCGTTAAAGATAAAGATCAAGGACAGGATTCTGAAAGTAAAATGGTCAAAGACAAAACAAGGGATGGTGAAAAGCTGCAAGAAGTCAGTGTGCTGTCGGATGAAGCCGTAGGCCATGAATCTCCCGGCAAGCGCCCTGAGAAAGGCCGTGGGGAGCAGCCTCCTTCAGTCCCTGCTCTAAATGCAGATGAAAATGCGGCTGTTTCCGAAAGTGCTGAGCCTGCCAAAGTAAATGCTAGAAATGAGGTGGATGTCACCCAGGTGGATGATATGGAGATATGTACTCCAGATCACAACTCACCTGTAAAAGTTGATGTGGAACTTTCTCCAGTAAGTCTGAAGGTGAACTTCCAGGACATTAAAGTTAGTAAAAATACAGATGTATCGGGTAATTCTGAGGGAGAGGCTGCAAAGCGAGGACTCAGTACTAGAGAATTGACTGGGATGAAAGAAGGCAGTAGAGAACGCGACAGGCAAAGACCTAAACCCTCTGCAGCAGTTGCTGCTCTGGAAAGCATAGTGAAAGCTGAAAATGCTGAACATGCTCAGAGCAGCATAATGGATAATAAATGGAAGCCATTGCAGGGTATAGCGAATGTGCAGGTTGCAGCTGCGGCTGCTGCGAGCCATTCCTTAGAAGCCAGAAATGTGGCAACATCGTCAGAATCAAAACCACAAGGTTTAAGAATAGAAATCAAAAGTAAAAACAAGATTAGGCCTGGTTCTTTGTTTGATGAAGTAAGAAAGACGGCCCGGCTTAATCGAAGACCAAGAAACTGTGAGAGCTCTAGTGAGGAAGAGTCTCCCACACGGGAAAACAGCCAGTCAAGGAGCCGCAGCCGATCACGGAGCAAGTCAGATCCTAAATCCAGGCACAGAACAAGATCACTTTCCTATAGTCACTCGAGAAGTCGTTCAAGAAGCTCCACTTCATACAGGTGCGTAAGACGATGAGCATTTTACATATCAGTATTGCTTTTTCAGAAAAGTGTTGCATTGGCAGTATTCCTCTCACAGCCTTCTTTTCTGGATACAAATCCTACCAAGTCAGCTTACAGAGAGCAAACTGATGCATGTGTAAAATACCAGCAGTATTGACATGCAAACAGTAATCTTTCCTACAGGGTGGGTGGGTGGTAGTTCAAGCCCTGCGGTGAGGCCTTTGCCCGCCCCTGCAATGCTTCCTCTAGGCCCTGGTTGGTAAAGCCCCGTGAGGGTCTGGGGCGAATATGCAGCTGGCAGGACTTCCTTGCCTGCCTCTTTCCTCCTCTGGTTTTCCTGACCTGCTTGCCAGCTTTGCTCCAGAAACCTTGAAGCACAGCAGCTGTGACTGCCCCTGGCATAGCACTACGTTTTCACACTTGCATTTTAAATGCTCAGGTCGCGGAGCTACACACGAAGCCGGAGCAGAGGCTGGTACAGCAGAGGTCGTTCAAGAAGCCGAAGCAGTTCCTATAACAGTGGCAGAAGTCACAGGTAAGTGGAAACAGAGGAAAGCAGCAGGTGGGAGCGGGGCATGGACGGGAAGCTGCTGGAAGCTTGACCCAGCTCTGGGAAGCTCGGATTGAAAAGTGACAGATGCAGCGTAACTCCAGCAATGATCATGCTGTTCTTTTCTTGTTTAATAGCCGCACCTACAGTAGAAGTCGGTCCAGAAGCAGTTCTTACGATCACCGTAGTCGATCAAGGTATGCGAAGAACGATCATGGCCCGAAGAGCAAGCATGGTGGCGATACAGTCACGTTGGCAAGGCCACGATTTCAGTAGAAGGCTGGTGATAGTTCGGGGGCTGTGGTTTCCTGACAGCCTGGAATGGTGCCTGTGTCCTGTGGCTCCCGGTTGGCTCTGCCTGCCACTGGAGGAACTCAGCAAGCCAGGCACTGCCTGGCTCTGGCTTCTTTAGCACAATGTCTGAGTCGAGGTTCCTACCAGAGGCGCTGGCTGGAGGGCTTTCCGCCTTTGGAGCCGGTTCCCCGCCCCTGATCTAGGGAGATGAAACACACTCTTAAAGCAAATAATCAGGCACGTTCCTTTTCTGCTCTAAAAGCAGGTCGTACACCTATGACAGCTACTACAGCAGGAGCCGCAGTCGAAGCAGAAGTAAGAGGAGCGACAGCTACCGCCGATCTCGCAGTTATGACAGACACTCCAGGTGCGTGAGCTTTGTGAGCTGAACAGCTCCCTAGGGCGCCTACCTTTCTCCAGCTTGGTACCTTCGGAAAGCCAGCAAGCCTTTCCAGTGGTCAGGAATGGTGGGAGATGTTGCTTAGGCTGAGGACAGCCTCTTGTAGGCACACGCAAATATTCTTCGTAGTGCTTGTGCACTAATAACATCACAACTTTCTGAGAAATGCATCCTGCTACCAGAGCTGCACAAAAATAAGGGAGTGAGACATATTTCTAAGTCTTAAAATCATATCATCATTTGACATTTGTCACTATTCTTTGTGGTCTCTGTGCATCACTCATGTGGGCTCTTTACACACGTGTGGAGCTGCTTTCAGGAAGATTCCAAAGCTGATTAATTAGTATCGGCAGGCCCAGCCTCCAATGCGCCTAGCATGATCTAGACTGAGACCGCCATACCGGTCACATCAATAGTCAGTGTAGCCTGTGCCAAGAATGAGATACCAGCAGGGATGGTGTGTGTGTGTGTGTGTGTGTGTGTGTGTGTGAATGCACAGATGACCACTTGAAGAAGGCCAGTTGCAGGTAAGGAAACCTGCCTTTATTCTTTGTGGTCTCCGTGCATCACGCAGGTGGGCAACTGGCAAGCGTACCTCAAGGGGGAGGGTGGTGTCACTCAACACAGTAACAAGGCGAGGGGCAGCTCTGCCAGAGGCACAGCCCCAATGAATATTACAATGTTCAGTGCGTGTAATAACAATCTTTTTTGAAGAATGTATTTAACAAGCTGTATTTCCATTTTTCCTCTATTTGAAACTAGAACTGTTGCAAAAGTCTGTACTTAATGTGACGGTTGAGCAGTATTTATCTTGACACGTTTTTGGATTTTCTTCTAGATCGTACAGCTCTGACAGTGAAAGTGACCGCAGTTATTCTAACAATCGAAGCCCCAGTGAAAGCAGCAGATACAGCTAAAATATTGAAAATATTCTGTTTCCCAGGAGTATTTTTTTACATCACTGCAGTGTGTGAAACTTCCTTTCCATGTCCCAAATAAAACTGAAGAACGCTAGTGAGGGTGAGGCCTTGCAGCTTTGCGCAGTGTTTTTAATGCTGCGCACCGGCAGCCACCGTTGGGCTCCTGCCGTTCCATTTCCAGAGCGTGAGGCCCTGTTCACATGGATTTGGATTTGCAGGTGTCCTTCTGTCTTGAGAGAAAGCCGCTGCATCAGAACAATCTCTTTGCTGACAGGTGGCATCTCGCCTTTCTCAACCAATATGATGGCAATCATGGAACTGTGAAGATTAATACTGCTGAAAGTCTAGCGTTTATGTAGTACTTTAAAAGTGAGCCCTAAAGACGGATCTGCCCGTTCAGGGGTGTCTTGCACACCAACGGCATAACCAGTATGCGAACCCAGCTGGATAAAAAGCATTAAGACGAGCCTTCTGGCTTGGCGCTCGGCAGTCTGTGTCAGATCATACTGGGCCGCTGCAGAGGCGACGCAAGGCAAAGTGAGGGTTCTTGCGAAACAATATATATAAAATACTTAGGCTGAGGTGCTAGGCTTCTAGCTCTTTCTTGAATAAGTTAGAACAAGTATGTTGAGACTTGAAAAGTGATACTAGATTGTCCCATTTCATTTCTGTATCCACCTAAGGGGATGCCGGGAACAATGTCTTTCGGCCTCCTGAATTTGTAAAGGCAGGCATTTTGTCCTATTTAATTTATGTCTGCTCACCCTGACGAATTGGGTATAATTTCACCAGGGACCTGCCACGCAGCCACAGTGCAATTACTGTGACTTGTAGAGGAGAGAAGGTGGTTGGATTTCCCATTTCCAGCTTTGGATTCCGTGGTGGTGTTGTGTTAATATTGTTAAGAATTAATATTGTAGGTATAACAGAATGGAAGACAGAGTTCACTTTCAGTACCAAAAAAAAAGTCATAATGACAAACTCTTGGTTTACAAAAACTCATTTTCAATTCCGGAGTACTTAATTTTGATCTGCTGCTTTGATTCAGCTGATAAATATCCATTTGTAAATCAAAATTTCAATGTGTACAAAATTTTCATATTGAATAATGCCTTTTTAACAGCAGAAATAGCCCTCTAATAACTGGGTAGAATAGTGGAGGGAAGTGCTGACTGCATCTGTAGTAGTGATACCTGAATTTGTTAACTTTCTATAATTTTGAGATGCTGTACATTTCGTAAATGTTTACAATAGGTATGTTTTTTGTTAAGACAAAAGCTGTAAATTTTAAAATGCATTTTTCCTTTGCAATTAAAAAGAATATGACTCATTAAACTATTAGATCTTTGTCACTAGAGGTTCATCGAACATATGGACATCCTTCATTTACTCAAATGGATCTGGGGTAGTAGAGCTGAAGGTGTTCAGAAAGTTTAGTTCACCTTTTCGGTCTTGCCATGAAAAGTTGGGGTAGATGGATATTGAATTCCAGTCATCTGCTGAACTTCTCCTTCAGTGAAGCGAAAAGGTGTTTTATTTTACAAAGCTCTGTATGTTTTTAAGCGCCATGCTTATCCAGTGCATACTACATGTACTCCTGTTCAACTTGCTTATAAAGGATTGTATCCGGTAGCAATTCCAGTTAGCCTCTGCAAACCATGAGGTCATCATTGATTCCTTTGGGATTCTTCCCACTAGCAGACTTGAACATCCTTGCTGCAGACTTGAATTGGACCTGGACTTGGTGTGGGTGGCACCACAAATTTTGCGGTGTGGGTGCCAAATAGTCCCTCTGAAACAAATGGAATTTTGGTATGACTAGGGCTGGCTGCAGTTCCACGTATACAAGACTTTAAGCTCTTTAACAGGAGGCTGCAGTTACAGTCTAAACTAGAGCAGAAATGTGGGACATTTGGAAGGTTGTACGTTCACATGGGACCGATTTGCCTTGAAAATACAGCTTTGAATCCCAAAACTCAAGCATCCGGCATTTTCCTGGCAAAAGATAATTGTTTCACGGGCTTGGTGCTGCGCTGCACTGTGTTTCAGGGCCACAATTGAAAGCTGGAGAATCTGGATGGAGTTGTGATACTCGCGAGCTGGTGTATCAGTGCCATCTCATGCAGCAGCAGCAACAGCAGCGTGTGTACTTTTCATAAAGGCGTTCACTTCGTGCCGTCATAAGCACGGTACTGCATTTTCTAAACCACAATGCAGCTTTGCGTAGTCCCGCTTTCTTAAAGTGTGATTGTTCAGCAATAGGTGTGTTGATGTTTTTGAAAAGCTTTTTGTGTGTACATCACTAGACATTGTGTTCCTGAAAACACGGCTGCTGCTATTGCTTTGAAAACCTACCTCATATAAGGTCTGTTGACTTGAGAGGCAGCTTTCCAGTAATAGCAGCCATTTATTTTCATCCCACTGTAATAAAACGAGACTTGCATTCACTGGTCTACTTGCAGTGGTCCAGCTAGTATTTTATGAAAGGTTTCATACGTGTGCAAGTTTTAACATAGTAACCCTTTGCAGTGCCGTGTTGGGGCTCCCATGGGCTGTGTAGGAAACTCTCCGAGGGACCACCTTCCAGAAGTAGGGCCTTGTGCCAGCCAGCAGCAGGGGAATGCAGAAGCAGAAACGGGTGGAAATGTAGGCAGGAAGACGTGGGCAACAGAGCTGCGCTTCAGATCTCAGCCTGCCTTGTTTCAGAAGCTTTCCGGAAGGTAGTCAGACATGTACTTATTTATAAGCACAGGAGAAAAGAGGGAAAGTCACGATCCGTTGGTTTTTTTTTTTTAAGTGCTTGAACCAAAGCCACTGCAGAAATGAGAATATATATAACTTGAGCAGGAACCCACCAATTAAACTGCCCTAGGGAAAAAGAAACTACAGTGGCCAAAAGGAAAGGTTACTGATCATGTTTAATTTCTAATGGCCTGGAATCTGATTTTAGACCCACCTCAGGCAACGGTTGCGCCTCCTGCCTGGTTTGATTTTGGGGTGTTGGCCACAGAAGTAGTTTACCTGGCATGCAAAAGGTTGATGCTGTTGAGATGTGGTAATAACGAAGAACAGTCCTAATTTAACACTCGTTTATACACTTTTGACATAACCAATCAAGGTAAAGGTAACAGTTTAACTGCTGCTATGACTCACTTCTCTTGAAAAACTTGTGATTTCTTGTTTTGGAACACAAAGTATTTGCATTTTCTCTTGGAACAAACAGGCTATGCTTACATTTCCTGACTGTCATTCTGTGCTTATCGACACGCCTACTTCATAACCCTGGCCTCCTCTATTAGGGCCCAACCACCACTTAACATTTGCTCTGTTCCAACTTTAATTATCTTGTTAATTACGCTCTCTCAAAGTTTTTAGTGAATCTTTTCGTCCTCAGTATCGCAAGCTCTGTATCAGCCTGACGCAGCAGCGTGCCTTCCAGACACATTTGGACTGCAACACCCAGAGTTGCTAGTCAAGGGCCCTGCTGGATGGGAATTCTGGGAGTTGCAGTCCAAATGTCTCTGAAGGTCACCAGACTGGGGAAGGCTCCTCTATATCCTTCGATTCAGCAAGGGTTGGGCTTTTCAGCCTTAGGATGAAGGGTTGTCAAGCTTCTCCATTCAAAGATGGGAGTAGCCACTCTGTTTCCTTGCTATGCAATGAAGTAGAAGGCCTCGGGTTCAGGTTTTAACAGTTTCCATTCAAATGATCCTCTGCACATAATCTTGGATAGCTGTCAAGAGCTGGCAACACCGGCAGGATCAGGTTTGAGAAATTTGCTTCTTGGAGTGGCTTTTCCTGCCGGGTTTTTTACGTTGGTGGGTTAATTATTTGGCCCAATGTGGATTTATACAGAAATTACTGGGGAAGAATATGCTTGGCTCATACACTGGGTGAATTCTTAAGAGTAAATGCAAGTGCTTGGGGAGGGGAATTACCCCAGGTATCAAGAGGTTTTGCACACAGAGATCATGGAAGGCGAGAGAGCCTAAGCCTTTGCTTCGAAGAGGATGCTCCAAACCAGGAACGGACAACTTTTCCTCCAAAAGATCTGAGAAGATACAACTCCCATGATCTTCCATATTTGCTATGCTGCCTGGGGGTGATAGGACCTGTAGGCCAAAGCACTGGGAGGGTGACAAGTTGGCTATCCCCACTCTTAGCTCTGGAGTTGGGCTGCTTCCAGTTCTGTAAGCTATACTACTGGTGAGATTGCATGGTGTGTGTCTCTCTTTCCCCTAATGGCTTTTCCTCCAGTAAGTATACAGGCAGAAGCAGCAGTGCGAAAACATGTGAGGGTTGCAAATGCAACCATGCAACCATTATCCTTGGTTACTCCTGATATCCCATGGTCATTTTGTTGGCTGGAGAAAGTTGGGGGACGCATGTATTTTGTTGGCTTTGTGTAAAATGTTTAATGCAAAGCATGTACAAGGAGTGTTTTATCTCGTGTGTGATTGCTTGGAGAAGGAATTCCCCCCTTCCAGGCCCACTTGTGAGCCTGCGGTTGGAAAAATAGAATTCCACAACATTCCACCTGCAATATTTTCTTGCCAGAAAGTTACAGCCAAGGAATTGGTGGACTGGTTCAAATTAGCTGCACCACTGTCCTATTCCACTGCCTCTGGGCTGCAGTGTACCCACCTCTAACAAAAGCATAATGCTTGTTCCTCCTCCAATCCCCTTTTCCTCAGGTTTTATTTTTTTCAGTCCCCTGCCAACACCCTTCCCACAGCACCCTGCATCTACATTTTGCTGGTAATTCAACTTCCCATCCGTCTGGTCTTGGTGCAACAGCTAACTTCACCTCACCTCACTAAGGCGGGATTGTCTTATGTTCAGCTTGTATTCCCTGAGCAGCTGAAATATTAGTGAACATTCTTCCATACCATCAGTTCAGCTGCTCAGGGTCAAAACGTACCACCAGCTACCATGCACCCAACAACTCAGTGCACTGACCAGAGGGCCTTCTGTCGCACATCCAACCTGAGGTCCTCCAGATGCGCTGGAGCACAATTCCCAGAATCCCCTTCACTATGCAGAGGAATTCTGGGAATTGCAGGCCAATGCATATGGAGGGTTGCAGGTCTTGCAGTAAAGCCATCGAGAAATTCAGAGAAAAAGCCTGTGCTTGTGAAATAAATTTCTAAGTCAGAGAAGCCTAGTTCCCTGCAAAAGCACCGGAACAAACCTCTCCGTACTTCCTGCTCGGTAACACAGTTCCTCGAAGGCCCTTCCTGCTTTTTGCCTTTCGTGCCCCCAGAAGTTTTGCTAGGAGCAGGTCAGAGCAGGCGCTCATTTGCTCGCTTGCCAAATACTTGATGGCCGGTGGAAAAAAGAGACCTGCTTTTGCGGATCTCTTTCATCCATTTTTGCGACAACCCTGCAAAAAGCTAGCAGTGCCTTTCGGGGCCCGAGGAAGGTTAAAGACTGTCATGGTAGGCAGTGGCGGGGCCCCCACGCACGAGGAGGGGCCGTTCCACGCGCCGGGTGGGCACCAACCCGGCAGGGGCCCGTGCGCTGTCGGCGTGCGCGGGCGCAGGCGAGCCTTCCGGCGCCGCAGCCCGGGGCAGGCGCCGCGCGTGCTTGAGGCTCGGCGCGCACGGGCGCGCGCACCGCAGGCCCGGGGCCCGGCGTGGCCTGGGGCGCAGCCCTCGCCCAGGCGGGCGCGGGCCCCCAGCGCCGCTGCCCGGGCGGGCGGGGGGCGCTGCGCGGCCGCAGGGGCGCGTCCGCCGCCGCCCCCCGCGCACACGGGCGCGCCCCCGAGGGCGGCTCGGGCCCACGCGCGCCGCGTCCAACGCCCGGGCGCCCCGCGCGCCGCCCTCCGCCCGCCCGAGGGGCGCGGGGCACGCGGCGCCGCCCGGGGGGGCGGCCGGCGCGGCGCGGGGGCGCCCGGCCCGCGGGGGGCGGCCGGCGGCGCCCGGGGGCGGCGCGCAGGCGCGGCGGCGGCTCCAGTCAGCTGGGCACGGCGTCCGCCTCGCCCGCGGTTCCTCCCTGCCTCTTCCTCCGGGGCGAACATGGCGATTGGGGAGGGGGGCGAGGTGCAGCAGCCGCAGCCGAGGGGGCGGGGGGCGGCGGAGCAGCAGCAGCAGCAGCAGCCGCGGCGGCGGCGGCCGTAGCTGCGCAGGGCCCGCGGCGGCGGCCGAGCCGAGCTGAGCCGGAGGTGCTGCTGCAGAGGCGCAGGAGGGGACGCGGGGAGGGCGCAGCAGATCCGGACGGAACAGGGGAAGAATCGACCCCGGCCGAACATTTTCATGGAGATCGCAATCCCCCTGCAAGCAGAAGAGCATCGGGGCTCACAGGACCGGAGACCTTTGCATCAAAATGGTAGCGCTTCGGATACTTGGGTGCCTGGGTTTGCCGTGTGCGTGTGTGTGTGTGCGTGCGTGCGCCTTTTTGGCCTTCCCTTTTCTTGAAAGCGGCCCGATGGATCGCCGTCCTTTGGCCGGAGCGCCGCAAAGTTCCCTCGATCCGACGTCGCAACGAGCCCGTGTCTCTGCTGGGCGCACAGTGCGCGGTCCGGAGGTGCCCGGCTAGGGGTTGGTGCGGAGGGAGGCGGGGTAAGTTCGCCCAGGTTTGGTGGGCAGGATCGTGTTCTGCTGTCTTTTTAACGGGCTGTCTCCCTGCGAGGAGAGCAGAGGGAGCCGGGCTGTGCGGGGATGCCTGGCCCACGGATTGCTGCCTTTCGGCGTGCCAAGAGTTAAAATTCCTTCATAGCTCGGCTGATGCCAATGCGATGGATTAGCTCACCAGATTCGATTATTGCAAGCTGACTGGGCTGGGGGGGGCGGGGGGTATCCATCGGGAAAGCTTTGGAGCCGCTTCCGCTGTTGCATCGCAGGGCATTTGGGATCGGGGAGCGAATTCTGGTTCGGGGTAGGGAGGTGCGGGTGGCAGCGGTGCAAACCGCGCTTGGAGAGTCTGGTTAGACCTGTGACGGTCCCCCCCCCCCGCGCCTTTTTTTCATTTGGAGCAAGGAAGTCTGCTAAAGTTTGCAATGCGTTTAGGGGTGTCCCCTGCCCTCTTGCTGAAATTAATAAGGTGTCCGTGGTTGAAAGGTGGGATACCTTGCAAGCTAGGTGAGGGAATGTGGAAGGTCCACCGAGGGAGGCCTGAGGCTTCTCAGAAGCAGGGAAGAAGCTGAGATCGGCATTTTAAGCTTTGGGATGAAGGGCTTTGAAGGGCTTAGTTGGCCAAGAGATGCTCTGCTCCTCTGTGCCTTCCTGGGAGCTCTGGGCCCACTTTAATTTGAAGGTGTTCCATTGTATTTTTCAAGGAGCAGGTAGGGGTCAGACCTGGAAATCCATTGAGGCCTTCCTAAAACGGACCAAAGTTTTGCATCCGAACAGCAAGTGCAAATAGGGGGAAAGAGGGGAACTTGTCACCCTAAACACACACATCAGAATCTGTCTGGCCTGAATGTGAAGTCACTTGTGTGATACAACAGCACATAACCTGCATGTGTGAATGGAACTTTCTGTGATCTGGGCAAACGCCATGGAGGTTTTTCTTACATTGTGTGGTGGGTTGTCCAGGGTTAGACTGTGCATCATTTAATTAATTAATTTCTGTCCCACCTAATAGCCAAAACTCTATAGGCAGTTTACGGCAGCACGGTAAAAATGCAATATAAAATACAGCATATTAAAACCTCATTCGAAAGCTTACAATATTAAATTTAAAACAGATTAAAAAACTGAAGAACCATCTTAAGTTCTGTTTAGCAACTAGCAAGCCCCAATAGACTAATTGAATGCCCTGCAGTACAGTCTTTACCCGCTCCTGAAGAGTAGGGGCCAGCTGTGCCTCAGTGGGGAGCTCACTGCATAACTGCGGGGCCACTACTGAAAAGGCCCTTCTCCTCCTTGCCCCCAACTCAGCCCCCCTCAAAGGGGACTGTTAGAGGCAGGCCCCCGAGCTCAATTGCAGTGTCTGGGTGGATGAAGGTCAGGAGGGATGTTCTGTCAGGTGTCGTGGTCCCAAGCTCTGTAGGGCTTTATAGGTTAAAACCAGCTTGCAGCCTATAGGCGGCCAGACCATCTGGCCCCTGTTCCTACTCCAGCTGCCCCTTTTCCAGAGTTTCAGGCAAGAGGTGCTGAGATTTCAATCTCAGACTTTCTGCATGCAGAGCAGGTATTCTGACTCTGAGCACCACTGGCTTACCTGCTTCTTGAAGGCATTTGGTTAGTCTCTGCTGGGAGCAGAATGTTACCTCTCCTTTGTCCATGGTTGAAGACCCAAACCAGGTAGCATAGGCAGTAAATGCTGTAACAAAGCCAAGCCAACCTGGTGCTTTGCAGAAGTGTTGGACTGAGCTTTCCTACTCCCCAGTCTTCTGCTCCACCAAACCTTTGGGATCTCCAGTGGTAAATGACCAGCCTTCCATCTTAGAACCTCTGGTCCTGTACCGGACTCCAAGCATCGTTCTTTGGCGGTACATAGTGGTGATCTGGGGCAGAAACTCCTATGATGTGTCGTGTTGGTGGGAAGGAGGTTGTGATGTAGCCCCGATTGAATTTCTGCCTGTAGTGCAAGTATGAACTCGAACCCCTCCAAGGAAACAGACAGGGCAGCCCTAATGAAAGGGGTGACAGATGGCTTTGCAGGGAAATGCTTCTAGTGGTGCTCCTGAGACTGTCTTTAATGGAAGAAAGAACTTGGGGGTTTGTCGACACCCCTTGGTGCCACCAGGAGAGCGACTTGGACCCTCTCCTGTGCTTCTCCAAATCTTTATCCTTTGCATCTAGGACTTCTCACGCTGCCATATAGTTGGTGGCAAAAGCTTGGGTAACTCACAGCTGAGCAGGCTGGTTAAACCAGTGGCCTTGAACCTCTTTCAGCCCGAGGGCCAAATTCCATTTCAAAGATGCCCTCGGAGGGCCTTGCCCTAGTGACCGGGGGGGGGGGGCTGAAGATAAAAGGGGGTGAGCCAGAAATGGCAGCATATTGTGTCTTACAGCTCTTGATGCCAGTAACTATGGCGAAGCAAAACACACATGCAAGAATGCTCAGCAATTGGGGGGTGGGGGAGGCCAGGCCTGGGGCCATATTGGAACCCTAGGAAGGCTGGATTTGGGTCGTGGGTTGAGGTTTCACACTCCTGAGTTCAGGGTCCTGTTACAAAGAGAACCGTGGCAAAGCTGTGCTGGGAATCGTGGGGAAGCGATAAGCTCTTCTGGCAATGAAAATGAGGGGGGATACAGTTTTAGAGCATGTTTGCTTAGATTTGAAGGTTTTAGGGGTTCTAGTGGACAAGATCTCGGACACAAGAAAGCTGTAAATAGGCAGCAGAAATGCTGATGCTGCAGTCAAAGAAAAACAGGGAAGTACTGAAGCCTTTTGAAGTATTTAGTTCATTTCTGCAGATCAGGGTCCCAGAGGGATGCTGTAGAATTCTGGGAGGAGAGCAAAGCTGCTAATGGACCTAGAAGATGAAGAGGGAACCACAGCAGGCAGAGAAAGGGTTAAATTCCATCTCAGCATGTGCGTGGTCCTATTAATTACCAGGCCTCGTTTCCAGTGGGTTTTGTGTGTGTGCCTAAAAACCTGCATGTCACATGCATGTACTGTCGGGTCAAGATTGGCTTGAAGGTTTTCATATTTCTTCCAGGGCTCAGCTGGAGCCCTGGGTGGGAGACGCAAAACATCTGATGGGAACAAGGCATATGGAGCCGAACTGAGAATGTTTAAAAGCCCGAAATAAATTGGGACCTGGATGGCTTGGGCAGCATCGTCTCCTTGGGGTTCTTTGCCCAACATGCCTTGTAGCTGGTAGCCAGAAGGGACGTTCCAAAACTTATCTGAGGTCTATCTAGAGATTTAATGTGACGATGCGGGGAGAGACATGCCGGAGAGGGAGAAACTCCTCTTTCCCAAGGATTTTAGTAAAATTTTGTATTCTCGCATTTCCCCCAAATTTTATATTTTCCCATTCATCCCTGAGTCCATCAGATTGGTTGCAACATGATGAGCTCTCAAGAGGGAACTGCCTTCCTTCCTTCCTTCCTTCCTTCCTTCCTTCCTTCCTTCCTTCCTTCCAGAAGTAGATTGGAGAAGTCTCTGCAGCAACTCCCAGTTCCACCCTCCCTCTGAGCTCCATGCAGCCAGCCAGCCCACTCGGGCAACTGAGGATGAGACGCTTCACGTGCTTCAGCGTAGGGGCCGGGAGACGATCCACCGCTGGATGTTGGTGGCCTCCCTTCCTAGACATCCCCTGCCAGCATGGTCCATGGAGAGGGGTGCTTGGAGTTGAGGGCCAGGACATCTGGAGAGCTTCTTTCTACCTGCCCCTGCTGGTACGTAGGGATGGGATATTTGCAGCCCTCACCCTCACCTATGCTGGCAAGGAGTGATGGGAGTTGTAGGCCTGAACATCAGGAGGGCCCCAGAACTCTCATCCCTCTCTTCGTGACACCTGCCTTCCCCCATGAGCTCACCTGGAGCAGTGCCAGGCTTGGGTTGCAGGCATCAGCCTTTGGTCCAGTGGCCAGGACCAAAGAGGACATTGGAACCACAGAGCAAGCCAACAGGAAGGTCAAGGCATGACTCATTCTAGGGCCCTGGGGTTCCATCAGCGGTTCACCACATGGGAACAGCTTTCTATAGATCGCAACAGGTATATACTGGAGGGCATCACCTGTGTTTGCATCATACAGGGACGGCCAATCAGGAACCCAAGACTGCTTGACACTTCCTGTTCCTGAATATACACACGCTGGCTAATACGGGCTTGTTGTCATGTGTAAAGCAGTATTTAGGATATGCTTTTCCCGTCGTATCTTTTAGGTGTTGTCGGTAGGTTTTATTAGGCGGCTGTTTTCCCTGCCTTGAGCAAAGATGACTTCCAAGCTCCTTTCCCCTTCTATAATGTTATTCTTTTGGACATGTGCAGAAGCTGCTCGTGTGTTTGTAGAAGCAGAATAGCTAAATGCTCAGACCAGCAATATCTGGGCTTGACTGTTAGGTCAAATTGTCCCTACTTGGAAGAGCGTTAGCAGTATCCACCCACACGCTCCAAAGACAGTACTATCAGCACTGCCCTGGCTATCTTTGGTGTCATCTCTGGAAGGGTTTTCAAAAACTGAGCCCCAGACTGAGTGCCATGTTTTGTAACAGCGTCTTTTAGTTTCTGGCTTGGTTGGACTGTTGTTTTAGAGGCTGCTTCTGGGCTGGAAAATAGGACTGAAGGGAAGTGGGCAAAGCTCCCCATTACTGGGGCATCTCGATGTCAAAAGGGGCATAAAAGCACTGTGAGAGCAGTACAGTGCAGGATACATCGTCACACTTGGCATGGGTTTTATTTGCTTTTGGTGACATCCTAGCCCATGACACACGGTGTCATGCGGCCTCTCAGTTTACTAAGCGATCCCTGATAGGCTAGGATGAAATCTTAGGGAAAAATATGGCTCTGCTGTAAAGGCAAAAAGATCCTAAAGATTCAACCCATCAAGTAAAGAACAGGCAGCAGACAACGGATTTGGAGAACATTCTCTCAGTCCTGAAAGAAATACAAAATGGATAAACACTGACGCAACCCTCTAGAAAGGCCAGCAAACAATATTTGACAAGTATCAAACAATCATTTTCCCAATTAGAGGCCAGCCTCGAGGAGCAAAGCCTTTAGACCGACTCCCACGTTAATGTGCATCAGAAACGGCTTTTACTGCTGCTTTATGCAGCATGGCATTCGGCTGCAGAAAATGCTCGACTTCGCAATTGCGTGGCGCGTCCAAGTGCTCAGGGTGCTTGTGCGGGGATGACTTTGTCATCCTTTCAACATCCCTGTAAGGTAGGTCAGTGTGATCGCCGTGTGGGGACTTGGCCAGCCCCTGGCTTCTCTTAGCAACCGCGATATACTAGCTCTAAAAAAGCCCCCACACGTGCGCACACACACACGCACACACACACTACCTTTATGCAACCCCTCTATCTCATAATCTCTTGCAAAAGATTGCAGCTGGTGCTGCTCTTTGAAGAAACTGGCCAATGCAGCCTTTTCAGCTCAGTCAGCAGCCTTTGTTTTAGAGTAGGGGGATTAGCAATTCAGTCCCACCACCAGTCCAGGGGCAGCTGCGGAACGGAAGGGTCCCGAGCGATGCCTTTGAGGGTGAGGGGCCTGGTTTGGTGCTGAGCGGTTTCTCTGGCAGGCTGGCGCACTCCCCCAAAGGCCTCCAGCAGAAGCCCTCCGTACCACCCAGCTAGAAATCTCGCAGGCCTGATTAGAGGTTTTTCCTTGCTTGACCTCTGGCGGAGTGGAAGCCTCTCCAAGGCGAAGAAAAAGGGGTGTGGGGGACGGTTGGTTTTGCTGCCGGTGCCGGAGCCGTCACGGCTTGCAAGGATGTGCAGGGCAGAACGTTGCAAAAGGAGTGGTGGTACTGACCGACGGCTCCATTTTGCCGTGCGAGTCCCTCCCTTCCTCTCGCTCCTCCTTGCGGCCAGAACACACCTGTGGGACAAGCTCTTCCGTCCACAAGTGCAGAATTCGGATTCTCGGTCCTAGGATCTGGCGCAGTCGCCACACTGATCGGGCGAGTTTGGTGCAGCAAGGGGTGCTCCTGCCAATAGGTTGCAAAGTACACAGACCAGAGGGGAACCCCGCGTATTTATACTTTACGTTTATATCTGAGCTTTTCCTCTGAGGACCCCAAGCACACGCCCCCCCTCCATTTGATTCTCACAACAACCCTGCAAGGTAGCTTAAACTGAGTATCAGAAACTGGCCTGAAGTCCCCCAAGCTTCATAACCCACAGGGGCCTTGATTTTGGGTTCTCCAGTCTTTGTCCAACATCCCAACTGCTATGCCACACTGGCTCCCCATGTTTTCAGGCAGGGGTGGAGGGAAGCTTTTGGACTTCAACTCCCAGAAGCCCCTGCTAGCATGGGCATCTGTTGGGGAAACTTGAAGCCCCACAGTCTGGAGATTCGCTCTTGGCCCAACTCTGCCCTAGTGCATGATTTTTAAATATTTAATATTTTAAAAGGAGATCATTGTGCGTGTGCTTCTTTGGCATCTCCACCCCAAAAGCCGTGCACACAGGTGGGTCTTACCTGCCAGAGTTTACACATAAAGCAGGTAACAGTATAAGCTGGTTTCTCAACCGTGCCACTTCACTTCGCATTACAAGGGGGGAATCCCATTGTTCAGTTATCCCTCCAGGACAAGGGGTGAGGGAAGAAAACTAACGTGCAAGGGACAAGACTAAACTATGTTGCCTCTCCCTGATATGCTAGCTTTCTATGTGCAGGAACTATTTTTAGAGGGAGAAGCAGTCTATTACGTGAGTTGCCCACAGTCAGGCCTGATGACTCAGAAGTGGCCCATCCCTTCTCTTCTGTTCTCTTGCCTTGCCTTGCCTTGCCTTGCCTTGCCTAAATATATTTCTATATCTTCGTTTTTCCTGCAAGGAGCTCACATTATTCTGCTCTCCATTGTCTGTCACAACAACCCCGCGAGGTGGGTGAGGCTGAGGGTTAGTGACTGCCCTGGAGGCTCCCAGGGGTTGGGCTTCTCTGCCGCTTGCCTGACCGGGTGGCATCCCGGGAGCCGAGCAGGTTGCCCGCGGCCAGCAGAGAGGTTGCAGCCGGTCCCTTGTCCCGGAGCAGGGGGCACTCGGAGTGCGGCTTTTTCCGACGGGGAGCAAGCAAGCGCCAGCAGGCTCTCCTCGGGCTGGCCCCTTCTGCAGCGTCTCCGTCCGGCTCCCAGCCCGGCCTGCATTCCAGGCATAGCACCGGCTCCGTCTGCCCAGCCGGTGGGAGTTTTGGCGTTGGGCAGCCGGAGAAGGCCAGGAGGGCAACATGCTTTTCGGGGCGGGCGGTGGGATTCGCGGCACTCGCAGAATGCAGGTCTTCGGCGGCCGGCGTGTGAGCGAACTCCTGTTACGTAAAATGCAGTGCGTTGGGTTTTGGAAGTGGACTCGGGGAGAGCTGCTCCGCACGGGAACGCCCGTCCACGGAGCCGGTGACGACGCCGGCCTGCTCCCGGTTTCGCCTTTTTTATAACGTGGTGCCAGCAGGCGGTTGCCAGGGCCATGCATGGCCTTGCGCCTTTCGGAAGGCAGCTAAAGGCCGGAGAAATTCTGGAAAATGGGAATCAGTGCCCGTTCTGGAGGAGGGGGATGCGTGGCTTTCAGCTTGGGGCTTGCTCCGTGGGCAGCCGAGACGGAGCCGAAGGGGCTCACATGGCTGGGGAGTTCTGTGGAAAAATGGGGACTGCTGGACCTGGGCCGTGGGGTGAAGGTCCAGGGCCCCATTGCCCAGGGCGTGCCCAAAGACCCCCCCCCCATGGCAGCTGGCACAGACCGAAGGCTGGCAGGCTCCAGTTTCCTTTGCTTCTTTCAGATATTGCTGTCAACTGGGCATGTCGCCCCTTTTACTTATGTATCGATTGATTCATGATTGATTGATAATTGATAAGTTAAATATAGGAAATTATTGGAATCTGCACATGCCCAAAGTGCAGGTGCCGGTTGTCACAGTCTGCATCGTCACACTGACAAGCAGAGTCCAAAAATCCAGGGAGCCGCGTGGGTCCCGTCCACGCACATTTTAAAGAATCTGCTGAATATGTTGTATATTCTTTGAATATGTTGTATATTCCTATAGATCCATCCTGCCTTTTTTGGGCCAGGCTGCTCAAGTTATCTTCCCCCTCCTCTCTAGTTTGTCTTCACAACAAGCCTGTGAGGTAGGTTTGGCTGAGAATCAGCAACTGGGCCAAAATCACCCAGTGGCCTCCTAGGCTGAGTGGGGGCTAGAACTCCATCTCCTGAGTGCCAGTCCATACCTCTAACCACTAGACTACACTGCCTCCGAAAAAGACCCCTTTTCTGGGTCTTTCCTAAAGTAAATGCCATTCAGGACCAAGATGCCCTAAAATGATTTGTGTTGCAATAGGGAGCAATACGCATGATTTATTCTCTCCCGGCTTTTTGTGAATTGCCGCTAAGTCCACAGGGAACAGGAGAATCATGGGGGATGGCAGAGGATCCCAGGAGCCAGTGCGGCATAATGGTTAAGAGTGTGGAACTAGGACTTGAGAGATCTGGGTTCGAGTCACCGCTCAGCCATGGAGCCCAATGGGTGACTTTGGGTCAGTCACAGACTCCCAGCCTGGCCTACCTCACAGGGTTGTTGTGGGAATATGATTGAGAATAGCAGGAGGAGAATGAGGGAAGCCACCCTGAGTTCTTTGAAAGGAAAAAAGGAGGTAACACATACAATAAATAAGGGCAAGCGTATCGTCCCTGTGAGCTCCGGCACGGCTACACTGTTGGCACAACATTTTCTTTAACAAAAAGCAGGGTTTGCAAAAAGTTCGGTAGTTTCTGTTTCGTATCAGACACGCAACGGCAGTTGCAAAGCACAGCTGTTCCTCTTTTCTCCATCGCTGTCACCCGCTGCACATTTTAAAGAATCTGCTCTAACTTGGCTTGCTGAGATCTGGCTTCTCGCTGCATCCAAACCCATCGCCGTGAGCAAACCATGGTTTGTCAGCCCACTGTAACCACAGATAGAAGCCATGGTTTGTTGTTGGCTGATGAAGGTTGTTTAAACCATGGTTGGTCGTGATCCTTGCACCCGGAACCTTCTGTCTGGCTTGCTTGCATGCTCTCCATCCCAAAACAGAGGCATCCCAGCAGAGCGACCTGAAAATGAAACCGCTATGAGAGCTGGCAAAATGGTCAGGGAACACAGCAGGAATAGGGGAAATGAGCCACCATTTGACTGCTTGTGCACACAACAATTCATGACGAAGGCAACAAACCATAGTTAACATTAATCATGGCTTAGCGTTGGTATGGAAATGTAGATTGAGTGATTGACTGATTTTTACGCTATTAGCCAAAAGGCTCTCTGGGCAGCTCACAACATACACAAGACAATCAAACTTGACTCTCACCTGCGGTATTCCCATCTTTATAGAGAATAAACTGAGACAAACCACTGAGAAGCAGTGTGGTGTAGCGGTTATGAGTGTGGACTGGGACTCAGGAGGTCCGGGTTCAAGTCCCCACTTAGCCACAGAGCTCACTGGGTGACTTTGGGCCAGTCACAGACTCTCAGCCCAGCCTACCTCACAGGGTTGTTGTGAGGATGAGATGAAGGAGGATAATTCTGCAAACCTCCCTGAGTTCCTTGAAAAGAAAAAAAAGATGGGGAATAAATCTAATTAATGAATAAAATACAGAAAGAAAGCCGGTTTTTCTCGCTGTCCCCACCTCCCTGCTTGTTTATCCTTCGAGCAACTCCGTGAGGCTGAGGGGCAGTGACTGGCCCCAGTTTGCCCAGTAAGCTCCATGGCTGAGGGTGGATTTGAACTTCCATTGCTCCAGTCCCTTCCAGTGCTCTAACCAGTGCACCCCACTATCCCTCAAGGGAAGTGTTCTTCGCATAAGTCAAATTATAATATTCAGAGCATTACAAAGCTAAGCTGAGGAACAACCTTCTGCCGGCAGCGATGGGCCACCTGACAACCAAAGTTGGCAACTTTAAATGTCGGCTTCGCTAGCGCAAATCATTTTTGCTCATGCACTAAAACTGGGAGTTTTGCCAAGCTATGCAATGCAGCCGCCGACTTAATAAAATTCTGTTCAGGCCCCGTTTACCATAGATCTAAATAAAGAAGCAAGGTGAAACCTACTTTGACTGTGAACTCAATGTGTCAAAACATGAGACGTCCTCCGAACGTTTTTGCGTGAAACGCGTCGCTGCGATCTCTCCACATGGCTCCGGATGATGAAGGCTCTGTCATCCTCCTGTTTGTGTGTCTACACGGGAAAACAAAAGGGTGTGTTGTGTTTTCTCCTTTTGATGGTAGATCTATCCTCTTCTACTTGTAGACAATGCTTCAAAGAGCAGTTCCCCCCGGTATGGAAGGGAAAGCAGCTGGGCTTAAAAGTGAGAGCCATTATTCTGTCATGAGGAAAGGGCTGGAGCTGGACCAGAAAAAGTAGAAATCGGATTCCCATTAAGTCCCTGAGCTTGTGTGGCCTCCTTCGGCCCGTCACTCTGGGTCTGCTCAGCTGTGTAGCTTCGCTTTACACAAAGGAGCCCCTGCAGAGTCAAAGGTTTGAATAAATAAAAGGATCTCTCTTTCATAATCTATGTTTCTATGTTTCTAATCTGAAAAATCATGTCAGTCACAAGTTTCCGAAATATCTTCTTCCAAACTGATTAGTGGGAAATGGAAAGAAAGCAAAATGAATACATTCTACACACATGAAACCCAAGATCTAGTGCTTGAATTGGCATTTTTCCTCCTCCTCCCCAATCCCTTTTCCTTTTGTGCTGTGTTTCTTAAATCGCAGGGAGAGATTCTAAACTTTGTAGACCAACTCTGAGGGCCTTCTTGGTGAGGGGCAGATTAAAATGCTGAACACCAACTGCTACTACTCCATCCATTCACATGATCCCATACCAGGCTCCCAACCCTTGTATTGCATCCAGTCCAATGTTTCATAGAAAATAGAAACAGAGCGAGTCAGAAGGGGCCTCCCAGGCCATCTAGTCTGACCCCCGGCTCCAGCTGGCTCCGCTCACGACATGCCCACCATGTGCATGTCCAGCCTACCCTTGAACACCCGCACCGATGGGGCCTCAGCGACCTCCCATGGAAGCCCATTCCATACCCTCGGGGTTTCTGGTTGTGTAAATGCACCAACCATGTTCCTGCTACAGCTGGGTTCAGACAACAGAGTAGCCCATGTGTCAGCCACAGCCCACAGTTAAAAAGAACCCATTCTCAACCCTCGCTCTCTCGCAGCCTATCTTCAGACCACAGGGTATATGCACTGTACCATCGACAATGCATGCAACGCGAGTCTAGATATTGCGTCTTCTGCATGAAGCACTGTCATGTGGAAAAGTTCCTGCAGGATGCTAATGAGGGGACCGAGACTCCTTTCAAGTTAGCTTTGCAGTCTTGAGGACTAGAAACTTGCCCCCTTTAAGATGAAAGATGGGGCCGAATGACACACACTGGACAGATTTCCATACAGGTGCAATACCTTTACAGAATCAGAACAGGTTTCAGAGCTGGCCTTCCTTCCCACTGGGCTTCAGGTAGCTCACCTGCACTCTTCCTCGTGCCTGGTTCATGGATTTGTCTATCCCCCGCCTCCAAGCTTAAGAAAATAGTGCTTCTCCTGTTCCCCTTTCTCTGTGCGATGAACACAACCGTTGTGTAAAAACGCCGCTTGTTGCGAAGGATGGGGAAGGGGCCAGTCACCTGGGCAGCCTGCCTGTCTCAGGCGCTGCCCCACGCCGAGCTGGACCGTCGCCGAGGCTGCTCCGTCGCGTGCCCCCTCGCAGGCCTCCGGGCCTTGGCGGAAGGTCAAGGGGCACGTGGAGAGTGCCGAACGATGCCTCTCCAGAGCCTGGTTGGGGCAGAGTTGTGGCTGCAACTGGAGATCTTTCTGGGCCCCTGGAAGGCTCTGCAGCCGTGTCTGCTTGAAAGACCAGCCCTCCCTCCTTGCGAGTGACCAATTCATGTTTTAGGAACGTAGGAAGATCCCTGCCAAGGTCTCGCTGTGTGCAAACAGGTTGCTTTAGCTGAGCCCCCTGCGTCCCCCACCATGTGAGACTAACCCCCTGGCGGCCGGGTGTTATTGGACTACAACCCCCATCAGCCAGTGGTGAGGCCGAATGGCAACATGCCCTGGTTTCTCCATCTGTAGCTCTTGTGTCTGTGCCGCCTTCTGACGGAAGCTGATCCTTGCAGGAATTGGGCAGTTCTGACGGGTGCCGGTGGCCCAGTTTCTTGCTACCACTGGCTGGGGATTTTGGGAGTTCCAGTCCCAGTGCAGCTGGAGGAGGCCGGGTTCTGTGCCCATGTGTGCAAGGGTGTGTTATCGGAGCAAAAAGTCACAGCCGTGTCTGGGCAAGCATCTTTTGTAAGGTGCAGAAGTAGGTTGGTACAAGAACTCTGGCAGGAAAAGCTCACTGGGGCAGTTGGAAAGCTCTATTTTCACGCCCCAAAGGACTAGGAAACGGGCCACTTATTTTGGGATTGCATTGATTAGCAAGTGCTAAATTCCACTTTGTGAGCGGCTCAGGTTTAAGGAAAAGGAAGACATCCCTTTCCTGGTCCTCAAGGGATGACTTATTTATTTAATAGGTAGATATCCTGCCTTTTAAAAACTCGAAACAGCTTTTCAAAGAACTCAAGACAGCTTATGTCATTCCCCTCTTGCTGCTCTGTCTTTTCCCCACAACAACCCTGCAAGGTAGGCCAGGCTGAGAGTCCACGAGTGCCCCAAAGTCATCCAGTTGGTCCCATGACTGAGTGGGGACTGGAACCCAGATCGCCTGAGTCCCAGTCCTGTGCTCTTAACCATTACACCGCACAGCCTCTCAAGCCAGTTGGCATATCCTCAAGAAGTCTTAGCTATGGGGTCGGGGGAGCAGCCCGGGGGTGAAATGTAACTGTTCTTCGTAGCGTGGTGTCCCATTCTGCATCTGGCAGAAGGATGTAAGTGGGTCACTTTTAAGCAAATGTGGTTGATTTGTGTCATGTATACAGATTGCAAGTCAGCTTTTCCCGCTGTTGAATTTAGCTTCCCTTGTCACTGCGTCCTTATTTACGTCGTTACTGAAGTGCAGGTATAAATCCGCTCTGTGTAGCTGGGAAATGGCAGCGCTGCTTTGTTCTGCGTGAGTGAATTGCACGGCCTTATTCCTGGAGATGTGGCAAATATTCAGGATTTAATTGCTCAGCATCAAGTCCGTGTGTGCAGGGAATACATCAGAATAAAGCAACACATTTCAGACAGCAAAGATCTCCTCCTTCCCTCCAAATGAGCGTGAACCGCTGTGCTTGCAGCCGATTTTATTGAATGGGAGAAAGTACAGACTAATTGCCTCCAAACTTGTAAATGGGGTAAAGTGTACAATAGCTCTGCCTGTTCTGTTGATTGGGGATTATTTCATTTATTATACTTATACCGCACCTTTTTTCCTGCCAAGGATCTCAAGGCGGTTTACAGAAATCTCCTCCTCTCAGTCTTCTCCCCACAACAACAACCCTGTGAGGTAGGTCAGGCTGGGCCAAAGACACCCAGTGTGCTCCATGGCTAAGCAGGGACTAGAACCCGGATCTCCTGAGTCCCAGTGCCGTGTCCTTAACCACAGTACCAGTTTGGACAGATTCATGGAGGAGCGGGCTCTCCGTGTCTACTAGCCCTGGTGGCTCTTGGCCACCTCCAGTTCCGGAGGCAGTGTGGCCATGCAGTGTTGGGGCACATGGGCTGCTTGTGAGTTTTCTTTGGGCAACTGGTCGGCCGCCGTGTGAAGAGGATGCTGGAATGGATGGACCGTGTCATTTCGTGTGCACAGCAGTCACTTTTTGAAGGCTGACATGTCCACGTGTCAGTGAAACACTTCAAACCGCATTGATGGCTCTTTGGAAAGGTAGAATACAGGCTGTGGGCCAGTTCTGGCTGGGAACCGCATGTGGGGAGTAAGAAAACTTAAACTCTTTCCATCTCCCCACTGCAGTCTCCATCTGGACCGGGGACCCACTCCTGCAATTCGGGGTTTGAAGCCTGTTCGCATCCTTGCTAGCAACCGGCAAGAGAGAACGTGCTTTTCTCTTCTTAAACTTACCATATTTTTTGCTCTATAAGACTCACTTTTTCCCCTCTCAAAAGTAAGGGGAATTGTCTGTGCGTCTTATAGAGCGAATATGTGTGTGCAGTGAGTCTGTCAGATGTGCAGCCCATGGGGAATTGATGGGAATGTGCCTGTGATGATGTGCCCCTTTGAGTCAGAATATTTTTCTTCTTGTTTTCCTCTTCTAAAAACTAGGTGCGTCTTAGGGTCAGGTGCGTCTTATAGAGCGAAAAATACAGTAAGCAAGCTGCTGTGCAGTTTTAGGGTTGAAGAGCAGAAAATGGCATTGAATGAATAAATAAATCGAAACAATTCTTGCAGGTGGGGGGACACGCACGCACACACCTTGCCGATGTGAGACGGCAGAATGTACTCAGGTATGAACTCCGGGCATGGAACGAAATGAATAGGATTTGTTTCTTTTTATGCTGCCGTTCATAAAAATCCCCAGAATGGCTTCTAAGAGGAATGAGTATCATAACAGCAACGGAATTTAAACCAACAGTAATCAAAGAGCTGGAGAGAGGCAGCTAAAATGTCAGAGCAGAGGGAGGCGGAAAGGGAAAAATGGAGCTTTCTGCTGGCTTATTCTAGAGCGAGGTGCAGAATCCCTTTTGGCTGAAGGGCCAAATTCTACTTCAGAGAAACTGATGGGCAGGACTGAAAGCAGACGGGGCTGTGCCAAAATGCCCCAAAGCCCAGCATCTTTATACTTAAAGCTCTTCCTACGGTGCACATAAAAACGTTTTAAAGAAACTCTGTTTGGACTGGAACTGCCTCTTAATTGGTCTAAATCTCCAGTTTTCCCTTCCACAGTTTTGATGGCTGCAGAAGAGGCATTGCAACCTTCTAGAAGGGAAAACGGCACAAAAGCCAGGAGTGATGTGAGGCAGTGTGGGGTAGTGGTTAAGAGCGCCAAACTGGGACTCTGGAGATCTGGGTTCTACTCTTATTATTTTATTTATTTTATTTTATTTGGAGAACTTATATGCTGCTCCATTCGCACAAGCCTCGGGGCAGCTTCCAAACATAAATAAATAGAATCGGTACAATTACATAAAATATTGGAGACATCCTGGCAAAAAAATTGTTAAAATCAATAAATGAAGTTATCAGTTAAAATAACGTTTAAATAAAAAGGTCTTGGCCTGGCACCAAAAAGCAAATAACTCAGCCATGGAGCCAACTTTGACCCAGTCACTCATTCTCAGCCCAGCCTACCTCACAGGGCTGTCGTTGTGGGGATAAGATGGAAAGGAGGACAAGAATGATGTGAGCCACCTTGAGTTCCTAGAAATATAGTGAAGTGTGCAATGCATGGTAAACCACCAAACATTTGATGGTCGGAGGAAGGGAGGGGGTGTGACTTGCAGGGGGAGGGGGCCGGCTACTTCATGTGGCCTCCAAGTCTGACCTTCCCCAGCCCTGCTAGGGACAGTCAGTGGAACCTGCTACAAGTGAGAATTATAATCAGAAAATAGCAGTGCAGTATATTGCATGGATATAGATAAAGCAATATATAAAATATAAATATGAAGACCCTTCCGGGGCCCCGCAGCCAGCCCTGGCTGGTGTATGGACACCGAGTCCCGTCCCCCGTCGCCCCCGCTGGACTCGTAGCCACAACAGCAGTTGGGGGGGTTGCTCTCGCTCTGTGTCACTCCAGACAGCTGCTCGGCTGTGACAAAGGCCTTCTCTGGGAATGAGGCAGGCTCAGAGATCCGGGTGACCTTGAATGCCTTCGGGAACGGCACAAGGCGGCACTGCCAGGACACCGCTAGGGCCGGGCTTCCCGCTGCGGTGGCAGTTTTTCCGCACGGGGTGCCGTGGGGCCGTGGCTCGTGGGCCTCCCCGAGGGATGTGCTTTGATTAGCTGGGGGTGGGAGTGGGTTCATTCCTCTTGCCTCGGCCCGTCCGGTTCTGAACCGCTTGTCTCACTCAGCTCAGCCTTCCCGCATCCTCACACCCTCCAGCGGTGTTAGACTGCCGCTCCTATCATCCCCGGCTGCCCTGTTTTCACCCTTCGCTGCTGCTGATTTGACTTTGGGATAGTTTATCCTGTGCTGCTTTTAGGATTCTTTGGTGGTGATTGGGTGTGCTTTTAAACAAATTGAGACAGGGTCTGGCTGCCAGGAGAACTTCGATGATTCAGCAGCCTAAAAGTTTTTTAAAAAAGAAGATAAATCCTGGAACAGGTTAAAGTTCCCAGGCAGAAATCTAGAACAGAGTCCAGAAGAAAAGGGTTTTCCAGTGGCGGCAAATCGAAGACTAGATGCGCTGGACCAGCAGGGCTCTGGATCCATGTTTTGGATCCGTTTTTTGGCCTCCTCCTCTAGATTTCCATCCAGTGTTGGCAGCTCGGCGATCGGATCAGCACCCTCGCTTCCCAGCCCGATTTTCCTTCCAAGGTCTTTCATTTCAGATTGGCGGCTGACATTTTTTCTGCACGGTGGTCTGCCTGGCGTGGACACAGCTGATTTTGTAATGTGTCCTAGGAAGCCCCTGGGCATGTGCAGATGGCTTTAAGAACTCCCCCCGCCCCTGAAATCACACTTTCTTTCTTCCCAGCCTGCACCCTCTGCTCCCCAGAGCAAAGGAAGCATAAATCTGCTTTCTCGGCACAAGGCTGTGTTCTTAAAGTCTCCCAAGATCTTGTGCCAACACAACTCGACAACCCGACGTCAGCTGTAGAGGGAAGAGCGAGGCGGGAGAGAGTGAGGAGAGATGGGAGGACCGAGCAGGGCTTGCCAGATGCAAAGAGCCCGGAGAGGGGAGAGAGAAGAGAGAGAGAGCAAGCTTGGATCAGGCGTGGATTATGCAATATTTTTTTTCAGGCAGCTGCTGCCAAGGAAGGATGCCAAAACCCACCCGCTCCGGTTTGTTTGTTCTTTTGCTCTTCCTCTTTGAGTAGGAAGCCTCAAAGCACATTTTAGGGCTTATCTCAGTAATTAAGATGCAAGCACTATCCTTCCAGCAGCATAACTGCAGGACTGTTCTCCTGAGACGTTCGTTCGTTCGTTCGGGAGGAAAGCTGGGTTGAGCTTTTAGGGGCCTCCTTGGCTTTTTCAGGGCCACACAACACAAAGGCAGTTCAGAAACATGGAATGCGGCTTGCATGCTGAACTGAACTTCCCAAACAATCCCTGCACTTTTTAAAAAAACAAGTTTCTGGCCCTTACGGAGGTGGAGACCAATGAGCTTGCCAAGCGCAGCAGGTCTTAGCTGGAGAAATCCAAAAGGTTTGGGACAAAGCTGGTTTCTGGAGCCGGGTGTGGGGCTTTGGCATCCATCCCAGTTTCTGGAATAAGCAGCACAAAATACGTTCAGGTAGGAAGATGCCTATTTTGTTTTAGTGGCTTGTTTATTTTAATAGGCCCTAAAAGTTTGCATTCTCTTGGTGTGGAATTCTGTGGGAAATCCCCCCCTTCCATCCTAGTGTATTTAGCAGGCTGTCCTATCAGTCCATCCGGTTCTCACACCTTTCGTGGCTTGTCCACTGAAGCTGCAAGCTGGCTTCCTAGGACACAGGCCTAACCCATCCCGGACCGGAGGTCTGGATCGCCAGAAGCGAGCCTGTCTGCATTTAAAGCCAGTACAAAGACCAAAGAGTCTACTCTGGGAACAGTATCTTAATTGCCAGAACTGCTTTTCCATCTGGGTTTTGCAGGAATACTCATGCATCCTGTATCCCTGAGGTTCTGGCTTCGGATCTGTTCCTGGAGTCGAATGCAAACTCTCATCTGTGTATTCCAGGCTTGGGACTTTTTCTTGAGCAAAGCAACATGCCGTTAGCCTCTGCCTAACTTATGGGATTTATTTGGGTCTTGCTTTTAGCACTGCAGTTTTGTTTGCTGCTGCTGGTTTTATCGCTGGTTTCACCGTTGTTTACCGTATTTTTTGCTCTATAAGACTCACTTTTTTTCCCCTCAAAAGTAAGGGGAAATGTCTGTGCGTCTTATAGAGCGAATATGTGTGTGCAGTAAGTCTGTCAGATGTGCAGCCCATGGGGAAGTGATGGGGAATGTGCCTGTGATGATGTGCCCATTTGATTCAGAATATTCTTTTTCTTGTTTTCCTCCTCTAAAAACTAGGTGCGTCTTATGGTCAGGTGCGTCTTATAGAGCGAAAAATACGGTATATTCTTCTCCTGTCCAACTTTGTATTAGTTGGACTTTATGTGGGTTGAGATGACGTTGTTTTCTTTTACTACAGCTCTGTCATGTTGTTGTTTCTGTTTTTTGTGGGCTTCCCAGACAGACCTATGGGGTGGCATACAAATACAATAACTAAATAAATAGAGAAGGCAGTTAGTCTGGCTGCTTGCTCTAGGAAAGCTGATCTATGCAATAGTTACAATAGTTTTGCTGTTATTCGTGTTCTGTACCGTGGTACCAGAGGGTGTCAGAAAGTCTAACCCGATAGTAGCTAACATCACCAGGAAGCGAAGTATTGTCCACCCCGACAGGTGGCTCATCTCCTGGGTCCCTGACCTGAAAAGTATTTCCATCACCTGCAGCCTGCTAAGAATGGGAGAATCGGGTGTTTGAGCTTGATAAAATTCTCCAAGTTTCACTTTGAAGCTCAGTTCGGCCTTCTGTCACCTTTGTTTACAACTCGATTTCCCATTTGTTCCAATCAGAAAAGTGTGCATTTCAAATAGGAAAAGTGAAAATTCTGTGCACATTTTTTCACCCTGTGGACTAAAATGCAAAAATACCTTTTTATATACATGGTTTGCAATGCACTTTAAGATCATTTTTCTTCTATGATTGCAGGTTTTGGTATGTACTGTTTGGCTCGCCTTGTTAAAAACTTGCTCTGGCTTGCATTTGGGTTGTGGATGGGTCAAAAGATGGGAAGTTTTATGAAAGGAAAGTCAGTGTTTGTGCATCTATGCGCATGAGTTCATTTGAACTGCAGGTGTCGGAGACTCGCTCTGTGACCCCTCAGGCCCTCCAGCTCTGAGCTAAGAGCTCTCTTCCGAGGAAGAAGACTGATTTAGGCGCCGTGTCCTTCCAAGCTGGTCTCAAGCATGTCGGCGTTCTGCAGCAGCATCAACACGATGGACCCCTTTTTGCCCTTGTGCAACCCCCTCACCCCTTTTCAGCTGTTCCTTCAGACCTCTGCCATCTTTGACCCACATGTCTTCCTTTCCCAAGCCTTCCACTCATTCGTATTTCTTCCCCTCCGTTCCCCGCCTGCTCTGCTCAGCTCCACGACTGGAACAATCAACCTGGTTGTTGTTGTTGTTAGTCGTGCAGTCATGTCCGACCCATTGTGACCCCACGGACAACATTCCTCCAGACCCCCCTGTCCTCCACCATCCCCCGGAGTCCACCTAAGCTCACACCAACCGCCTCAGTGACCCCATCCAGCCACCTCATCCTCTGCCGTCCCCTCCTCCTTTTGCCCTCAATTGTTCCCAGCATCAGGCTCTTCTCCAGGGAGCCCTTCCTTCTCATTAGGTGGCCAAAGTATTTGAATTTCATCTTCAGGATCTGGCCTTCTAAAGAGCAGCCAGGGTTCATCTCCTCTAGGACTGACCGGTTTGATCGCCTTGCGGTCCAAGGGACTCGCAGAGTCTCCTCCAGCACCACAACTCAAAGGCCTCAATCCTTCGGCGCTCAGCCTTCCCTATGGTCCAGCTTTCACAGCCGTACGTTGCAACTGGGAAAACCATAGCCTTGACTATACGCACTTTTGACCTGGGGGCAACCGGCAACCCTCTAAGCTTCTCTTCTTTCACGATTCCTGCTTGATGGCAGTTTCAGGGTGCTTTCCAGGATGTTGGGGCGCTGCTGGGCATTTCTGCAGCCGTCTGTTCTGTTGAGGGCAAGGTCTGGCCTGAGCTTGGAGGGGAGACCACCTGAGAACTGTAGGCAGCCACCTTGCTTTCCATAATGGGAGAAAAGGGGATAGAAACAAACAGATAAATAAGGGCAGTGAGCTAGTGAAGGGTCAGCACACTGTAGAATGCTGAAAAATAGTGGTGTATTTCCACAGTATTGCAGTGCCACCTTGTGGTTGTGCAATGGAACACACGGCAAGGCAGAGAACGAAAACCCTGGGGTAAAAATAGATAGAAAGGAGCCAGTCTTGATTCTGCAAAGGATCCAGGCGCTGACGCCTCACCAAACTGATGGGTTGAAAGGGGCTAGAAGCCCCCCGCCTTTTCCTCCTTCGTCTGTGACAATCAGGGCAGGTTAATCGCTGGTGTCGCCGCCACCACCACACCCTTAGCAGGCCGCAGAGCAGCTCCTGACATCGCCTCCGATGTGTTGCCACTTTCCCCTCACCTGCCCGCACTTTCTAAACCCCCTCCAAACGTGTGTCTTTTCCAGAGGACTCGCTGCCCTTCGTCCAAGAACATCCCCCCACCCCTCATGAGGACTGACCACTTGTCTTTCCCTCTTGCCATGCAAGAGAGCGCTCCTTCAATGTGACCCCAAAGTTTTGCAGGTGATACTTTGCCCTGGTAATTAAAGAAGAGCCGCAAGCACCGGAGTGGCTGCTTTAACTCATCCTAATGAGCTCTCCTAACTGAGCAAATTAGTCCGTTTTTTAATGGGTTGTAATTACTTTGGAGAAGGTGTGCGAGGTTCCTTTGAGTGATGGCTCCTAGAATTCAGGTGTGAAGGTCAGTGTGAGTTTGCCTGTGCGAACTCTGCTGTGTTTTGCCTTTCCTCTGAGAAACACTGGGGACCAGTTGAAGTAACAAGATAGTTTCTGCGGAGAGGGTATCCACCTGCATGCCTGCACGTACATTTACCCCTCTCGTCGGCAGAGGTAGTCGCCTCTGGACTTTTTGACTCAGTGCAGCTCCAAGAGAGCTACGATTCTGTGGGGCTCAGCACCCCCTTTCTACCCAACCATTCCCGGCTGCCATTCTGAATTAAGGGTACTTCCTGTGGCTGCTCAAAGCCATTGAGACTGAGGGTGTGGAGGGACCTCTGCTATATACTTCCGGTGGGCCTGCTAAAAGGACTACTTTGCATTCCCTCTGTAGGCTTGATTTGGAGTAGAGATGGAATACCAAACAGCATTCCTGGTAGAGCCGAAAGGCCGTGGCGCATGGAAGTGTTCTCCTGAGTTTTGCTGAACTCTGCCTGTGTGGAGGGAAAGGAGAAATGTCCGGCCGTTGGGCAGCATTTCTTAATATTTCTTCTTCTTTTCTTTCCTTCCTTCTGGCAGCTGATAGTTGAAAAGACAACTGACTACCCGACAGCCGAATACTCTCTGGTGGAGGATGTAGCCCTTCACTTCACGCGTTTGATGGACAGACTGAACGAGCAGCGCCTGTTTCAGCCAGACCTGTGTGACGTCGACATTGTCCTGGTGCAGCAGAAGAGGGTCTTCCCGGCCCACAAGGGGGTCCTTGCGGCCTACAGCCAGTTCTTCCATTCCCTCTTCACCCGGAACAAGCAGCTGCAGCGGGTGGAGCTCTCCCTGGAGGCGCTGACCTCACGAGGCCTGCAGCAGATCCTGAACTTCATCTACACCTCCAAGCTCCTGGTCAACGCTTGCACCGTGCAGGACGTCCTGAACGCGGCGGCCGTCTTGCAAATGAACCACATCGCGTCATCCTGCCAGGAGCTCATCAAGACCCGGTCCCTCAGCTTGGCCATGGCGAGCAACATGGCCTTGACGCTGGACGGCTGCAGCAAAAGCGTCCCATCCCAGTACTACTGTGACATCAAGCAGGAGGTGGATTCCCCGCATCCCAAGATCTACGCTCGGGAGGGGACCGATCCGTATTCCGTGCGGGTGGAGGATGGGGCAGCCTGCGGAGGCAACGAGAGCCTCCCTCCCATCGCTGGCAAGAAGTACTACAAGGAGGAGAAAGATGGCGGCCCACCTGCCTGCAAAGTGGAGGGTGAGGAGGTGGAGCTGGGCGAGCGGGGCTCTTACAACCGTGGCGAGCAGATCATTGTGGAGGTCAACCTCAACAACCAGACCCTCAACGTCTCCAAGGGGACGGAAGGGAAGCCTCCTGGGACCCCCCCGACAGCCGCCCTCTCCGCAGTGATTGGGCGGTCTGAAGGGGAGGGCTGCCCCACCAAGGAGGGCCGAGAGGAGGAGAATGGGGACGGGGAGGAGGATGACGATGATGCAGACGTGGGGGACGAGGAGGAGGAGGAGGAGGAGGAGCACACGGAAGAGGAGGATGTGGAAGAGACCACTGACGAGGAGGAGGAGGAAGACGAGGAGGAGGATGGCGATGAGGTGGTGCCAGAGATTAAAACGGAGGCACAGCCCGGACTACCCCATCGGCCCAGCCGGTCGCCCAAGGCCGCCAAAACCATGTCCACCAGGTCCCAGGAGACGGCCACCGTAGCCGTGGCCACGGAAGAGGACGCTGGCGAGGAGGAAGGCGAGGAGGAAGGCGAGGAGCAGCGAGGCAGGAAGCGGAAGAAGGAGCCCGACAGCCTTGGCCAGAAGGTCAAGCTGGAGGAGAAGCAGCACTACCCTTGCAAGAAGTGTCCGCGCGTCTTCAACAACCGCTGGTACCTGGAGAAGCACATGAACGTCACGCACAGCCGCATGCAGATCTGCGACAAGTGCGGCAAGCGGTTCCTGCTGGAGAGCGAGCTGCTGCTGCACCACCAGACGGACTGCGAGAAGAACATCCAGGTGAGCCTGCAGCTCGCGCGCTCGCTCTCTCCCCATCCTCCTCTGCTGCATGCAGATTGGCTTAGGCTTATGAATTAATTTATTTAAGGTTGCTGTACACCCTCCGACTGCTACTGTCTTGGGACAGTCCTTCAATAAAAACAGCATAAAAATGAAGCGTAGCATCCAGGAATAAAATCATACATTAAAAACCTAACCAGCTTTTAAAATATTAGGTAAATCAGAACAAGCCAGATGAGCCTCTCTGGGGAGCACATTCCAGAACCGGGGTGCCAGCACCGGGAAGGCCCTTCTCCGAGTAGCCACCCTCCTAATCTCCTTCAGGGAGAGCTCCAGAAGAAGGACCCCCGACCCAGATCTTAAGGGACGGGAAGGTGCTTAGGCTTAGGCTTAGAGTAAGGGTTTCTTTAATGATAAAAATTGCATCCGTAGCACCGCTGCGTGTCCAAAGGGTCCCCGTCTACTTTTTGCAAGCTAATTTTGACCCCTTTATATTTTGTTTTTCTTTTGGATCCATGGTTCCTGGATGTCTGCATGGGTCAAGATCATGTTATGAGACCCGGGAGAGGCCCCTGTGTTGGGCCCCGCTTAACCATTTTGGGGCCCTGCTTCCTTGCAGTGCGTGACTTGCGGGAAAGCTTTTAAGAAGCTCTGGTCCCTCCACGAGCACAACAAAATCGTCCACGGTTACGCAGAGAAGAAGTTCTCCTGCGAGATCTGCGAGAAGAAGTTCTACACCATGGCGCACGTACGGAAGCACATGGTTGGTGAGTGGGGCCTGGGGAGGCGGAAGCTGCTGTGGCGCCGGCGGCAGCTTCCCGCTTGATCCGGTCACAGGTCTGCTGTGGTGACGGGAGTGGGGTGGATGCGGAAGAGGCGCTGCTCCAACCAGCTTCCAGGGCGGTGTCCACCCTGTGCTACTCGTGTGCAGCCCTTCAGCTCACCGTGGCAGGGCAGTCCAGCCTGCTCTCCACCTCACACTGCTGATGCCTGTTCTCCCCGGCAGAGCCAAGCTCAGGGAACCAAGGTTCAATTGGATCCCATGAAGCACTTCCTGACAGTCAGGACCCCGAGGGCGTGGAATGGGCTTCCACAGGGGGTTGTTGAGGCCCCATCGGTGAGGGTGTTCAAAGACAGGCTGGACATGCACATGGTGGGCATGTCGTGAGCAGAGCCGGCTGGAGCCACGGGTCAGACTAGATGCCCCTGGAGACCCCTTCTGACTCACTCTGTTTCTATGTTTCTAATAATATGTAATCGTAATACAAATCACATGGCTAAAGAGGGGGCTTTTGCTCCCCCTGCCACCACACTGCTGATGGCTGTTCTCCCCTGCGGAGGAAGCCAGGACGCGCTCCAACAGAGCCAAGCTCAGGGAACCAAGGTTCAGTTTGGATGCCAGGAAGCACTTCCTGCCAATCAGGACCCCCAGATTGTGGAATGGGCTTCCCCAGGAGGTGGTTGAGGCCCCATCGGTGAGGATGTTCAAGGATAGGCTGGACACACATGGTGGGCATGGCATGAGCAGAGCTGGGGGTCAGACTAGATGGCCCGCGAGGCCCCTTCTGACTCGCTCTGCTTCTGTGTTTCTGTGCACACCCGCATGAGCTGCGGTGCCAGAACTGGGCCTGGACCACCTGATACACAAGGAGACCGACCCCCTTTGGCCCCTTCCAACTTGACTCTTCTATGGTTCCATGAACCCCCAAAAGAAGCCGCTCTGTCCCATTGAGTTGAACCATCGCTGACAGTCTTAGTGGCTCAGACTGTACCAGTTCTGCTATGTAGTGCAGCAATTTGGGGTTCTTTTTGCAGAAATGAAGAGCAGCCCTTGTGTTTTCCGGACCTACAGAGCACGAGATGCTACACACATGTAGGGGTCTGATGCTGAGTTGCTCATTATCTCCAGCAATGATCGCACATGATGCGCCTGCTTGGAAGAACCGGGGCATAATTTTTGCTGAAGATGCAAAAAGAGAATATATACACGGCAGTTCCACTAAAATTAAATGGGCTCACGCAGGAGCTCGTGATTTGCAAGGATGAACTTTCTTGCCTGTAACGTGTGCTTTCAGTCAGCTCCGGTTGCCACCAGTGCCCACCGGATAGTCGGCTGCCAGATCCCTCGAGATGCCGGTGTGGCCGCTCTTGTGTGCGCAGGTTGGGCCAAATGGAAGACCTGCCGCAGTAGATTTTATATTGCTCATTGTATCTTTCACTGAGGGTCCACTTTCCTTCCCCTTTCCAAGCCACATTAGAATTCACCTCAATCTTCTGACTTAGATTTATGCTCCTCCTTCTGTCCGTCTGTCCTTCCTTCCCCTTCCATGGAACTCAAGGCAGCTTGCAGAGTTCTCCTCTCCTTTGATCCTCACAACAACCCTGTGAGGTGCGTTAGGCTGAGAGTGAAAGGGGACTTCCTGACAGTCAGGACCCCCAGGGTGTGGAATGGGCTTCCCCGGGAGGTGGTTGAGGCCCCTTCAGTGAGGTGTTCAAGGACAGGCTGGACGTCCACATGGTGGGCATGTCATGAGCGGAGCCGGCTGGAGCCGGGGGTCAGACTAGATGGCCCGGGAGGCCCCTTCTGACTCGCTCTGTTTCTATGTTTCTAACTCGCCCAAAGAATTAAACATGGATTTAAAATAGCATAAGAGAACATGAAAGGGCCATTCGAGGCCTCCACAAAGAGATCGGTCTTAACCTGGTACCAGAAAGATGACAAATTTGGGACCAGGTGGGCTGCAGCATGGAGGCTGTTCCAAAGATGGGGGCCACCATGGAAAAGCCCCCCCCCCTCCATTTGCCACCCTCTAAGCCGAAGGAAGGCCCCGGAAGCTCAGAGGTTCAAACAAATTTGCCACCCATGAAGTAGCCTTGTTTGTGCCAGTCGCTGTGAAGGTAAGAACAGCCAGTTGGAATAATATCAGTGATAAAAATTAAGAGGAAGCCTTAACGAATGTATACATGGAATTACTTCTTGTGTGATTTGTGCCTTCGATGTATGTCTTGATGTTGTAATGGCCGTTGGCTGCAGACGATAAAGCCAAAGGATGCTGACAGTGGGCAGTGACTGAAGATGGATTTGGTTAACCAGCGGAGTCAAGAAAATTTGGAGAAGCGTAATTGGGGCCAAGGGCTTGATAGCCTTCTGAAAATCCGAATGTAGGCAGTGGAGGCCAGTGGGACGGTTTATCCACGCTGGGCTCCAGTTTGGACTTCAAAGGAGCTGCCGTAGTGCTGCGCCTGTTTGGCGAGTTTGCTCAGCTTCGTGGATAAGTCCTTGAATAGTCAGCCTGAAAGCGAGTAACTAAACGGCCCCACTGACCTTGGGGAAAATTTGGGTTATTTTGGGTCCTTTTCTTTGGCCCTGCACACTTTAGTTTTTGTCTAAATCCCACCTTCCGTGGCTCCTTTGGTGAAGCAAGACCAGTTTCTAGGCCTTGGTGCATGACTGCTTGGGAACCTCCTGGTCTGGGGACAATGGAGACCTCTGGACCCATCTTCCGGTGGCCTGAATTCCTTTTGAGTATTGCCTGGGGGTTCCCTTGCAGCCCCAAATGGTGAAATCCAGCAAGATGGGGAGAAGAAATCCCATCCTCAAGGGTTTGCCTGTGGTGTTTTAAAAGCAGCTCTCCCCGCACCGAGAAAGCTAGTGTGTCAGGGATTAAAGCTGTCACACAGTCTGTCAGATCTGTGCTCCCTTATAACCGTGACCAGCAATTGCTTGTTTTAGCAAGAGCTGAGCCACATGGATCTCGTGCTCGCATGGTCTGTTCTTTTCTGGCTTTCCGAAAGTCATGGCGGTTCCTCTCCTTGCTTTTCTAGCCCATACCAAGGACATGCCCTTCACCTGCGAAACCTGTGGGAAGTCATTCAAACGAAGCATGTCCCTGAAGGTACATTCCCTCCAGCACTCGGGAGAGAAGCCGTTTAAGTGTGAGGTGAGAATAAATACCTGTTTTTAAGGACCAACCCCCAGGCCAAAACACTTACGCAATTGGCAGTTGCGCGTGTGGCTTTTTAGACAGATTAATTGCTGGGACCGTGGCCCATAATAGAAGAAGGGGAGTGAGAATAAGCCTTTCCTCCCATCTGCACTCCAGAGCGGGACTGGGACCCCCACGCCTGCAATTCAGCTCTAAAATGTATGTCTGATCTCAGATATCCTGGCTTGTTCTTTAGCAAATGGCTCTATCAGTTGTTGAAAGCATTCCTAGCCTGCTCCTGGGCCACAAAGGCTAGAAAAGACAAAACGGTCCCTTCCCGGCAGGCATGACACACAAGGAAAAGCAGGTGGGGAGGGCAGAGGAGAAAAAGCAGTTCCAGACAGGACTGCTGAATGGCTGCCACTCTCCCTCGGTTGGCCCTGAGCCCCATCAGGTATCTTTTCTGCCCCCGAATGCTGCAAGGCAACTTCGACCAACGCCTCTGGTGGCCCACTCTGTTTATGCTGCCGCTGCGTGGTTTTCGGCCACTGGCTGTTCCATTTCAGCATGATGCCCACACCAAGAGCTGAAGATCCTAAGAGCCCCGCTCAGCCAGACCACAGGGCGGGGCACGAGTGCAGCAGTACCCTCCTGCCCATGTTCCCCAGCAACGGGGGTGCAAGGACACACTGCCCTTTGCCACCTCCGCTGCCCTCTTTGCCATCGGCTTTCAAAGCTGGCCTTTGGCAGGCACAGGGTTGAGGTGCCTGCTGGTTTTTGGCTCCAAGGTCTGGTGTTCACCCCGGTGTAGTTGTTCGTGTGTTTGAACTCATATACTGCAAATGCTCCTAGCGCATCATGGACAACCATCTGAAAAGGTCGTGAAGAACGTTCTAGAAGCGGTCCCAGCTGCTCCAAGGAGACTCTAATGCGAACCGTGTCCGGCCACAGCAGCACTGCGTCTTCTGTGGCTTTCCAGACACCGGGATCCCCTCGGCTGCTTTAGGGTCATGGAGAACTCGTCCAGCCCCACAGTAACCTACCCTTGCTGGGTTCGCACGTACTGACAAGCTGCCCCCTTTTCCCCTCCTCAGCGCGAATATTCAAAATGGCGGCCGCTGCCGCAACCGGAAGGACAGTCTTGCATGGTGACTCCTTCCTGTGTGTGAATCCACCCTTTCTGGTTAAAGAAACTCTCGCAAAGGAAGCCGTGGAGGTGTAGCCATCCCGGCACCGTGGGGCTGCCCCATTTGCGGTCTGTGGGCCGCCGTCCTGGGCCAGAAAGCAAGTGTTTCCGGTCCCAGTGGCCCTGCCGAGATGTCCAGCAAGGTGTGGTAAAAGATTTGCCCCAAGTTCCTCCTGAAACCCAAACGGAAGCGGTGTGTTTTCACCGGCTGGTTTTAGGAGCAGGGCCTGCGTGTTGCGGTGGCTCTGCTCTCGGGCTTGACCGGAGTCCCAGGGTGAAGGTCACCTCAGTGAACTGGGGCTAGCCACTCTCTCAACATAACCTACCTTGCAGGACTGTTGTGCGGGTGCAGCCGGGAGGTGGGAAGACAGCTGGACATGCCAAGAGGCAGGGACCCAGTAGAAACACGGCATGACATGCGCATGATCGTTGCAGGGGCTGCATTCCAGCAAGGAGGGCCCACACACATGCGCGCCGTGCGCTCTCTCTCTCATCTGCAGGCGTCTCTCCTGTTTTAATCCTGCCGCGTCGTCCCTTCTCTTTCCAGAACTGCAACGAGCGATTCCAGTACAAGTACCAGCTGCGTTCACACATGAGCATCCACATCGGCCACAAGCAGTTCATGTGCCAGTGGTGCGGGAAGGACTTCAACATGAAGCAGTACTTTGACGAGCACATGAAAACGCACACAGGTGCGCACTCCTCCCACCAGGCCAACCCGCTTTCCCACGGTCGCCGTTGCAACTTGCGTGCAAAAGTTGTAGGTTGTTCGCATCAGCCGCATGCTGCAGTTTGCCTCATTCCCCCGGCCCCAATTTCAGAGGGACCCTGGCTGTCCCTTTTTTATTATCATAGCAATATATATATATATATATATATATATATATATATATATATATATTATTGTTTGTTTGTTTGTTTGTTTGTTTATTATTTAAACATTTCTATGCCGCCCCATCGCAATAAAACCTCAGGGCGGCTTACAACAGTAAAATTAAAAACATACAACTCCATTTAAAAACCAACCCACCCCCAATATAATAATTTGGTGTGAGCCTCTCCTCCTCCTCCTCCTTTTAATATGCCATTTGTACCTCTCTTGTGAGATCAGCGGTGGCTTCCATAGCTCCATGTTATCCTCACAACAACCCTGTAAGGTAGGTTGGGCTGAGAGCCTGTGACTCCCCAAAGCCACCCAGCGGCCTTCATGGTCAAGAGCGGACTAGAACCCGGATCTCCCCAGTCCAGCACTCTCACTACCCCACCGCACGGTCTCTGTATGACAAGTTTAAACAAAAAGAATGGCTGCTTGAACGCAAGGAAAAATCTGACATTCCTGCCAGCGTAGTGCCTCCCTGAGGCGGTTCTGAGATCCAAAGAGGATGCCCCTGCCTGTTGCCAAAGCAGGAGGAGGACTTGGGACAGGAGGCGGTGCATTCTCGGTGGTAGCCCCCGCCCCTGTATGCAGCTGCCGTCAAGGAGGGGAGCAATTGCTATGTCTCTTCTAAAACACGTATTTAAAGACATGTTTATTTACAAAAGCAGTCGGCTTTTGACTGGCCGGGTTTGTTGTTATGCTGCAAATCGCTGCAAAATGGGATGTTGTTGTTGTTGGTCGCGAAGTCGTGTCCGACCCATCGCGACCCCATGGACAACATTCCTCCAGGCCCCCCTGTCCTCCACCATCCCCCGGAGTCCACCCAAGCCCACACCCACCGCCCCAGTGACTCCATCCAGCCCCCTCATCCTCTGCCGTCCCCTCCTTCTTTTGCCCTCTATTCTTCCCAGCATCAGGCTCTTCTCCAGGGAGTCCTTCCTTCTCATTAGGTGGCCAAAGTACCTGAGCTTCATCTTCAGGATCTGGCCTTCTAAAGAGCAGCCAGGGTTGATCTCCTCTAGGACTGACCGGTTTGATCCCCTTGCGGTCCAAGGGACTCGCAGAGTCTCCTCCAGCACCACAATTCAAGGGCCTCAATCCTTTGGCGCTCAGCCTTCCTTATGGTTCAGCTTTCACAGCCATACATTGCAACTGGGAAAACCATCGCCTTGACTATACGCACTTATATGCAATGGGATAGGACATTATATTTTCCGTATTATTTATACCCTGCTTTTTTCCCTGTGCGAAGAAAGCGAGGTGGCTTAGATAATCCTGCTCTTCCTCTTCCTCCCCATTTTATCCTCTCTGCGACCCTGTGAGGTAGGTTAGGACAAAAGTCATGGCCAGGCCCAAAGTCACCCAGAAGCTTCATGACTGGGTGGGGACTAGAACCTGGGTTTCCGGGGTCCCAATCCAACGCCCCCGACCACACCCCACCATGTAAACTGCGTTGGTGAGTAAACTTTATTTTCTTACTGAAAACTTCGGACAGGGGCTTTAACAAGCTCACTGCCAGCAGGTGGAGGTCCTTACAAACGCATTTCCGTAATTTCTTGGAAGCCAGGAGAGCTGTGGAATAATTTTACTCTGTGTGGGGGGCACTTCTGGCTTGTCCAGGCCGTTTCCCCACAACTGGAAGCTTCGTGCATTCAGAGTCGAGCGCCTGGTGCCGCGGACGGTCACCCTCCACATTTTCTGGACCTCTCATGAATCTGAGCAAGAGAGAAACTGTTTCTGAGAGTTTGGAGTGGGCATTAGGTCTGCTCAATAATGACCAGCTGGTGTCAGGGACCCTGTGAACCGCCCCTTGTGTCATATCCCATCTGTGGTGCAGTTCCACAACTCTTCTCTTTAAAATGGAATTTGTCGCAAGAATCGCAGCAAGCGAATATTTAGAGAAAAGGCCGATCAGTTCCTTAAAGCAGTGGCTCGCAACCTTTTCCATGCCCCGCACCCCTAAAAAAATTTGATTTATGTTCGCAGCCCCTACAAAAGTAATATCACATCTGAAGACAAAGAAGTGAAATTTCTAATTTCTGAACCACAAATGGTACTGCAGATGAACAAGCTAACCTCAAACTTTTAACCCAGTGCATTACATTAAAATATAAATCGAGCCATTAGAAAAAATGTAATGGTAAAATCAATCCCAGCTGTGAACATAAAATTCAATGACACTTTTATACCTGCTTCGCATTCACAATTTTGTCCAAACGTGGAACTTTCTTGCTGATTGTGACCTGCAACTCTGCCTGTGGATTGCGGTCATTCCTAGATTTTGCCTGATTGAGGAACGACAATTGAATCTATTTTATTTTATTTAAAACTTTTCTATACCCTCCCATCACAGACGTCTCGGGACGGTTTACAACAGATTAATACCATAAAATAAAATAGAAATAAGAGTCACAGTTGCACAGCATCCGATGTTAAAATATAAAACGAAATGCAAACCAAATAATAACGAATCAGTTGACTATTGGGAAACTTTTTTGCAAAAAACTTCGCCATTGGCCGACGTTGGTGATTCGCAATGCAGAAATTCCTCTCTGTCGCGCCCCTGAGATGCCATCTCACAGGTCCTGGGGGTGCGGGCATCGGAAGCACCTCCTAAACTAAGAGGAGCTTTCCGTGCCCCATGCACACACCGTGGGAGAAGACTCTCCCCCAGCGGTTGTATTAATATTTCTTAAAATAAATTTTATTTTTATTTTCTACAAACTAAAAAAAGAAACTAAAAAAACATCAATCATCAGAAACATCAGACCTGCTGGGTCAGCTCTCCATATTTTTTTTTTTATAGCAATCCATAAATATATTCAGATCTACTCATAGTCCCGTTTCTCTAGGCAATGATAAAAAGAGTTCCAAGTTTGATAGAAGTCTGTATCCTCTTTCTCCTTCAGAGACAAAGTCAGCCTGTCCATTTCAGCGCAGTCCAAGATCTTTTTTAAAATCAGCTCATCTGTGGGTGGTTCTTCACTCCTCCAGTTTTGGGCAGATGCCACCGTTGCCACCATAATTACCAAAATCCAAATACATAGTTTGTTTAGCGACATCATCAGGTACAATGCCTCGTAAAAAGATTTCGGGTTTAAATATTAAAGATTTTTGTAACATTTCCTCAAGCCATTTATGAATGTTAGTCCCATTTTTTTTGCCTTATCACAAGTCCACCACATAGGAGGGAAGGTACCCGGTTTATGTTTGCATTTCCAACATCCATTTCCGACGTATTTGAAAACACGGTTGCAGTAATGTTTTGTTTGCGCTCGGCCTCATGCAGGTTGCGGGGTCAGAATTGCAGGGCGTGTGTGGGAGACCTGAGGCAGCGCCGCCAACCCTTTTCTCCCTCCCGCAGGCGAAAAGCCGTACATCTGTGAGATCTGCGGGAAGAGCTTCACCAGCCGGCCCAACATGAAGCGCCACCGCCGGACGCACACGGGGGAGAAGCCCTACCCATGCGACACCTGCGGCCAGCGCTTCCGGTTCTCCAACATGCTCAAGGCCCACAAGGAGAAGTGCTTCCGGGTCAGCAGCTCCGGGCCCTCGGAGCCCGGCACCAACAGCGACGCCGGCCCCCTGGGGCTCCCCACGGCCCAGAGCGGTCACTCGCCCCAGTTGACGGCCGGGGTCCCCTTCCACTCCGCAGCGCCACATTCCCACGCACTCCCCTTGCCGCACATGCCTGTGCATGCACAGAGCGTCCCTCCGCCGCCTCTCTTACCGCCGCCGCCGCCTCTCTTCTCCGGTAGCCGCGTGAACTTGAACAACTAGGCCCCCCTGAGAGCGTGTGTGAAGCTGGTCTGCCGTTCCGGAAGGGCCCGTCCAGCGTCTCCGGCGCAAATACCACTGACACCCGGGGGAAGAGCTTGGATCGGGTTTTCTTTATTTGGTCTCGTTTGTGTTCTGGCCAGGTGTGACCTTCCGTCTTCAGCTTGAAGGGCGTGAGCTTCTCAGCCCGGAATAGGAGCATTGCGAGCCGTCTTCGCTGCTCAAGACCAGAAGGCAGCATCTTGCAAGCATGTAGACCAAGCGCTGCTGCTGGTGAACTGGGGAAGGACTGAGGCCGTTTGGCAAGCCGGTCTCTTCCTCACCTGTCCCGCCAGGTGTGTAGAAAGAGCGTGTGTGTTTCCTCTGGAACTTGTGGCCACGAATCCTTTGTTTGAGCGGAAAAGCTTGGCAGGGAAGCCACGTAGCTCCATGTTGTCTGTTTAAGGGAAGCTGGGGAAGCACAAAACGTGGAGGAGAACAGTGAAGGTCATGGGGCGGCAACGCAGGTTTCCGATTTGGTCCTCGCGTCTTCTCAAGACCAGCCTTTCATTTGTCCCTTTTTCTCCATCGCTTTTTATTAGACAAATTCGTGGCAGATAAAGGCTGCTCATCATGGCTCCATGCTCCCTCCCCTCTTGGAGGCAGTATGCAGGGGCATGCAAGCAGGAGCACCTGGTCGCAAACGACTTCCCATGGGCACTTGGCAGGCAAGCGGTGGCGAACGGATGCCCACAGGTGGCAGACAATCCCCAGGCTCCTTTCTCGGCATCTTGCCCCTTCTTCATATTATTTTTAATTGACCCGGTTGATGTAGGAGGTGACACTACAGCACGTTGGACCACATGTCCATCTGGCCCCCTATGCTGGGCACTAAATGACAGTAAAGACTTTGCGGGTTTTTCAGAGGTAGGGCAAGATTCAGTTGGGACCCAAAGAAGTCTCCTTAAAGGAGCTATTTCACTGGCTGAGCTTCGAAACCTCCCTTCACCGTATAAAGTCAGAGCCACTGGGACAAGTTCTGTCTCCTTTGCTGTGCCTCCAGTGACAACCCTCCTGAGTCGGTAGCCAGGGCAGCATCTCGGCTTGTCAGCCGTGCCCACGACCCCAAACATTTGCTTGCCCCCGAAACAGGCCTCCGGTCCCATGCGGCACAGCGGATCACCGGCCGTTCGACACGACCTGCCGTTCCTCAGCTGCCGTATTTGCTGCGCTCTGATGGAACGGGTGCTGGCAAAAAGCCATTCCCTTTTTGAACCGCCGGTGCAGCAAAAAGGACAGAGGCTTTGTCTCCGCCCCGCTTCGGTCTTCTCCGTTTCGGTCCGTGCGTCCTAGCCGTTGCCTGCCTGCGTAGGTTTCAGGCAAGGCGTCCTGGATGCTGTGGCTCTAGAAAAGAAGCCGCAGCCTGGAGGTTAGGTGAGCTGAGCAGGGCTGTCAGGGATAAGACACTTTGGAGCGCTCTTGCTCGTAGGGTTGCCGTAAGTCTGAGACGACTTGATGGCACATTCAGCAGCGTCCGATTCAGCATTGAGAAAAGGTTTAGAGTAAAGAGAAACAGACCTGGGCTCAAGGATCCGCTTCCAGCACTTGGTCTACATCCTTCCTGGATTCCAGCAGAGGGATCTTGTCCTCGCCGGGCCTTAACGTACGAAAGCGCCTCTGGACACATCCCTCGCCTAGGTTTCCCCCAATGGACTTGCTTGATCCAGCTTGGGGGAAAGACACCTGGCCTTTTAATTTTTTGAAAAAAGTTATGAATCTATTATTTTAACCTTCTTTGCACTTTATTAATCCATCGTAATAACCCTTCCTCAATAGGATGCTCGTAAGTTATTCTAGGCTCTGTGGCAGCTGGCGAAACATCGGCTCGGGGCCAGTTCCCCGGAGCGCTGCTGTTGCGCCGGCTCCATTCACTTCCGTGGCGTGTGCCCCTTCCGACCTGGCGGGGGTGGGCGGAGCTTGAGCCCCACAAGCACGAGGGTGGCGTTGTCCCGTCAGCTTGCAGAAACTGTGCGGAATTTGTCCGTGCACATGGACCTTGTAGGAGTTCCATTGGAAATCTGCTTGGGGGCAGAGGGCTGGTGTTGTTCCCCTTTCCCCCTTCCCCCGAACCTAGTAATCCTTTCCCTCTCAGACATCCAGACCTCTTTGCCTCTCTACGTATGTTTTGTTGTGTTTCTGTGAACTCGAGCAGGGCTGGTCCCTGGAATAACAGCCATAACACGCGGACGGACAAGGAAGGACGAAGCGAGGACGTTGTGGCTGGAGCAGAAAGGTCGAGATGGTGCAATGAAGTCTCATGGCAGGGTGTTGGGACAGATGGCACGGGATTGAACTCTATGGGGAAGAAGCGTTGACTTTTCTTGCCTTCGGCCAGCCTGAAAGCAGGCTGCCCAGTATGATCCTCCTTGGATAGACCTCTTCAAGAGACTATAGAGTGGGGGTTAATACTGGGAAAAGAGGAGTGCATTTTCTATCTCAAAACGTCAGTAGCATGTATCAGCCCAAAAGAATGACAAAGAGAGAAGCAAACAATTATTTCACATGCCTCAAGCTAATTTTCTGAATGCCCGATACTCGGAGGGATAGTAGATTTCTGGCATTCGTTCTCCGTTGCCCAGATATGCCAAGAAGGGGGGTGGGGTGGGAATTGTGTATTGGTGGCTCTCTTCTAGTGTGAAAAAAATAATCACAACGAAGCACTTTATTCTATATGGATCTCGAAGGACTGAGATGGGCGGGAAGGTGGAGCTGAGTTCTGAGACTTTTTTTGTTCTTCAAGAGGCATCTTAAGGAATGTTCTAGAAAATATATTGCATTTTTTTCGTTTTAACAATCACACATTTAACCTGCATATGTTTTTATTTCTAACCTGCGGGGGAAGCGGTACTCCACCGGAACTCATTCTGGCTTCTCTTGTATTTCTCCAGCATCGCCTTCAGGACGTCCGCAGGGAGGTACCTTGGTACCAAAGGTGCGAGGGTGCTTCCCTTCACTGGGGTCACCGCTTTTCTTCCCCCTTTTGCCGAGTAACACTACCGCAGGAGTGGGGGACTGATGTAGAGTGAGGGGTTCACCTCTCCCACCCAGCCCTCAGCAGGCTGGGTGATGCTGGGGACCCACTGCCACCCCCCAGAAACTTCATCCTAGCCCTCTCCGCTTTTTGGACCTCTCCGGCTGGGATCTGAGACGCCACTAAAACCAACGGGGGAGCTGCTAGGAGGAAAAGCGGAGGTGGCTTGTGAATTTGGGGGCATATCAGGTAAGGGTTTAAAATCTCCCGCACCCCACCTGATGTTCCCCTTGCATTCGGTCCCACCTGCTTCTTAAGCATTAACCAGCAAAGCTCCAGAAGTTTCTGGAAAGTGTTGTCTAGCCAGCAGAGAGACACCGGGAACAGGCGTTCCCTGCCTGTGCACGGGTCCCTCGGAGATGCTCCGAGCCCCTCTCATCCAGTTCCCCTTCTCCTCCTAGGCCTGTAGCCCCGTTACTCCAAAAAAGGTTGACCCTTCTCAGAAGTGGTGACACTTTGCTTTTAAAAAAGAAATAAATAAAATTGGTTTAAATAACTTCCAACTCATTCGACTCCTTGATGTCTGTTGTGTTTGCGCTGATCCATGGAGACCCATCGCGGGCCGCTTGGGACCTCCCCTCTCCACTAGAAGAACTTCCAGAGGCGCAAATGGAGACTTTTGCACTAGCAATAATATTCTGCAAAAGTGCTACACCTCACAAAGGTGTCTTGCACGAACCACCAGTCTTGTCGTCTCTGTAGTTGCACGTAGGAGATGAGAGGAGCTGCTGTCTGCTACACTGGACCTAGATTTTCCAGGAGCTGGGAGACCCTTGCAGCTATCCATGCTGGCAGTTTAAATCTCACCTTTGCCTTGAAATTAGTAGTCTGTCATGTCAGCGTCTTTTGGCTTCGTCGGCAAACTCCCTGCCGTGTGCAATGTGGAGGTGGTGATAATACTGGCCTACCTTGCAGGGTTGCTTGTAAGGATTACACAAAGCTGGAGTGTCCAGAACACCCGCAGGTGCTCGGTCAAGTGTGAATCGGCTCTCTTGGCCAACCTCCAGCGCAGTTTATGGCAAGCCAAAGTGACCCACGTAGGGCGTGGCATCGATGGTGGCGTGACACAAACAGCGGCACACACGGGTTGGATTTCCTTCACCACAAACGGTGGCAGTGGCAGAAAGGAGAATGAAGGCAGCGAAGTTAACATGAGACTCCTTGAATAGCGATGCATAAACACTACATTCATCTACACGCGTCGGCATAAATGCAGGGAGGGCTTATGGACAGAAATCGTTGCATGAATTTATGTACACTTCTATATAAGGCACAGAGGTTCTTCCCTTCTGCACCGAGGAGGAGCCGGTGCCTCGGGGGGTATTTGCAGTATGTGCATCTTTTCAAATGCTGTTTTCTTGCGCCAACCCGTTCCCTTTGCAGAGGAGGGTTTTTACTGTTCAGCCCGGTTCCCAAGAGGCAGGGCTGAGGGAGCAGGTCGCATCCAGGCGTGGCGCCGTTCCAGAGCCCTGCCCCTCGCATCCCAGGGGTCTGTGTCCACAGGCAGGGAGGAGCTGAGAGCATGTGCCCCTACCATCTTGGCATGAAAACGCAGCTCTTCCTAGCCCAGGGCGGCGGGGTTTCCGTTTCCGTCCCGGTGCTAGGGAAAAGCTACCTGTGGACCACTTTCGGCCTGTGGTTCAGTGGTCTCCCATCCTCAGTGCGAGTTTTCTGAAATTCTGTTGATGTTTCTCTGGGAAGTCGTATGTTGCCAAAGCGAATATGGGCACTTTCCAGTGGACGGGTGTCTGTCCAAGGTTTGATAATCACAGACTATTTGCAGGCAAAGGGGCTTGACCATTTTCCCCATCTTAATTCTTTTCATAGCTGTGCTCCGTCCTACATCATGAGAGGAGAGGCAAAATGTCCCACGGCAAAGCACGTTGGCACTCCAGCTTGACACCTGCATCTTCTGTTTTGATAGGGATTTTTTTCCCCAGGAATGGAAAGCTGTAAGTCACGCACTTAAATTAAACGGAGCTTTCTGGATCCAGGAGCGCAGTGTCTTGCCTGTTCAGAAGGGACCCCTGAATCTAGCTCTTGGACAGTCAGAAAAATTCGGGACTGGGATGAGCAATTCTAGGGCAAGTGCGAGGAGCTTCTGCCGTGCAGATATGGGGTGGGGTGTGGGGATCCCCAGCCCTCCCACCACCAACTTTCAAGCCTTGCTCCTCTCCCAGTAGGGGAAAAGCCCTTTTGTCCAGTCGGTCACTCCAAATGCCAAATGAGGCTCATTTTCTCCACGCTTAGCAGGGAAAAGGTTTTGTCTCTGGTCAGGCATTGTCTGGAACACAGCAGCAAAACTAAAGTCTGGGGGTTTCTGTGGGAAAGAAGCGAGATCTTTGGAGGAGGCGATGAGCTACGAAGGCTGCCAGTTTTCTGCCTGACTTGTTAATTCTTTGTTGCACGGGGCTTCAGGCAGCCAGCACAGCCCTGCCCTGCCCTGCCAAGACCCCTCCTCTTACACCCAGGGCTCTGCCTTCTGAATCTCCAGTTCAGAGCCGTGGCCCCTGGGAACCCATCTGAGCCTTCCATGGAATTCCAGTTGTCTGCCACATGTGGCTCGAGCCATGTGGGCTGGGTAGCTCGTGCAATACCTAGCCCAGGAGACGGGAACCTGTGTGTCTCGCCCATGTGGTGCTGCTGAGAGTTGGGTTAATGGGAACCCTATGCCAGGACCCAGAGCCCAAGACTCACCAGGGCTCCAGAGTACCATAATGGTCTCAACTTGTAATGAACTCGACCAGTAGTCCGCTTGCCAGAAGGGCTGGCCATCACCAGTGCCTGCCTTCTGTCCGTCCATCCATCCATCCGTCCTCCCTCCCTCCCTTTTCAGTCATAGTATTCCTTTCCTGAATGCTGCCCCACCCACACACGGTATTTCTTTGTGACTGTGTAAGTAGTCGGAGAACCACAAAATGTCGCATCTTTTTCCGTTTTATCTAACAAAACAGAGAAGTAGCACAGCATCTTCAAATGCAGAGGTACAAAAGAAAGCAGAGAGAAGCAGCGAGGCCGCGTCACAATTACATCTTGGTCAGCCGCAAGACGTTGAGCTGCACTGGCAGAAACGTGGCACCGGATGCGTACTGGATCTCTCGGAGGATCCCTTCCCATTTCTTCCCTTCTTCATCGTACCTGGAAAAGCCCCCCAAAAAGCCGGATGAGTTCGGGATGAACTTCCTGTGACCCCATTCACAGATGTGAAAACTTGAGATGTTAGTACTGCCTTGTCCAACGCTGTGCCTGTTGGATTGCAACTCCAAGAATTCCCGAGCCAGCCAAGCTTGGATTCCTGGAGTTGTCACCCAACACCAGGATGGGGAAATTTGATTTAAGACATCAAGAAATTTGCACAACTCATTTCCTTCATCTTTTACGCAGCCTTTTGGAACAGTTCTATCATTAACGACAGGCAACAAATAATTTTAAGCATTAAATTTTGGGACGGGTGCCTTTTAATTGGTTCTTATGTGACCTGGGTTAGGAGTCAGATGGTCTAATTTGCAGATGACAGCAAATTATTCAGGTGAGTGGATCGAGAACTCCAAAAAGACCCTTGCCAGGCAAAACTATTGCAGGTCAGTGCAGGTATGTGTCATTGCTCCCAACTCAAAAAATGCCCCCAAAGGGAACTAAATTGATTTAAAGAGGCCGCAGGAAATGTGGCCACTGTCTTGGCCGTAAGAAAAATCCCAAAATCCAGCTTGATTAGACCAACTCAAGGGTCACAAAAATGTACAATCTTTTGAACTTGCCAGAATTTCATTGGATGCGATATTACAAAAAGGAAGATGGCCGACTGGGTGTCATTGTCTGGATGTCTGTGTGGTCCAGACTCTTGAGATGGTAGAGGGAGACCCTGGAGGCACATTCTGTGATCTTTGTGTTGAAGACCAAATGAGGCAAAATCCATCGACAGAGACAAACATGAGATGACATGTTTGTGTTCTTGTGGTCCTCTGTGTCCTTGTGATCCGAGCTCAGCCATCTATCTGGCTGGGTGTGGCCTACGCAAGGTGACTCGTGGTGCATGAAAAGAATGTGCCAGAAACCCACCCGCTTGGCCGCCTTGGCTCCCCTCCAAGCCCGATGGAGGGGCTGGTGGTCGGCTTACCTCCAGACGTCGTTGAGCTCCGTGGGAACCAGCTCCCCCGACTCTGTCTCCACAGTGGCAAAGCCTCCGATCAGGTAGAGGGTGCCAGCCAAGCTGATCAGGCTAGCAGAGCTGCGCTCCTGGGGAAATTCGGTGAAGGCTTCCCATCTGCAAAGGTACAGAAGAGCAAAAGTGTTTGGAGGCAGAACAGACCCCAATGCAGACACCTCTCAGTACCCAGGGGAGCCCTACAGAAGGCTGGGGTGGCGCTTATTCTGTGATAATGCACCAATAAAGACTCTGTGAAGGACGCAGAGTTCCTGGCACTGCTCTGTGTGATGATTGGGCTTTGCTCATGGAATCATGGAATCACAGTTGGAAGGGGCCATGAAGGTCATCCAGTCCAACCCCCTGCTGTTTCAGGACACCAAGTTACACCCTCCCACTCAGGTGGCTGCCCTGTTTCTTCTTGAATGTCTCCAGTGTGGGAGAGCCCCCCACCTCCCCAGGCAGCTGGTCCCACTGTTGTGTTGCTCTGATAGAGAGGAAGCTTCTCCTGATGTCCAGCCTGGATCTGGGTTGTCACAACTTGAACTGATTATTCCATGTCCTGCACTGTGGCATCAGCAGGAAGAGATCTTGGCCTTCCTCTTTGTGACAGCCTTTGAGGTGCTTCTGGAGGGACACCATGTCCCCCCTCAGTCTTCTCCTCTCAAGGCTGAACATGCCCAGTTCTCCCAGTCTCTCCTCATGGGGCAGTGTCTCCAATCCCTGGATCATTCTTGCTGCCCTCCTCTAGCCCCTTTCAAGTTTTCCTGCATCTTTCTTAAATCTTGCAGGGCAATAGGGTGGAGAAGGCCAAGTCTTGGACTAGGATTGAGGGAAGTCCCTGGTTCAGATTCTCCCTCAACCAGAAGCACCGTGAGTCACCTTGGCCACTCTTTCAGCCAAACCCGTCTCACAAAATTTGGTAGCTCTAAATTTGGGGAGGGGGATAAAAGTCATGGATGGAGGAGTCCTGAGCTGAAAACCACCCAGAGAGCTTCACCTACAAGGTGGCATAGAAATAAAATAATAATAACCAGATACAGAGCACACAAATGAAAGGAGAAGATCTTTCCGAGTGGCCCACGTACTTGTTGGTTGCGATGTCGTAAACTTCCACCGAGTTGGTCAAACCAGAGTCGGTCACTCCAGCCGCTACATAAATTTTGTTGTTGTGAATGGTTGCCCCAAAAAGCGAACGGGCCATTTTCAGGGGAGCTAGCTCTTTCCACTCAAACTTCTTTGGATCATAGACTGCCATGTTGTTTAGGCACCTCCTGCAGTAGAAAAAGGATGAGAACAATTCAGCCAGTGATGTGCTAAGAAGTGCGCATGGACCACTCATGGCTCAACCTTCTAGCATCCCTCAAGGCCAGGGGGAAGCAACGTGTGTCCCTCCAGATGCTGAGGCCTAGAAATGCTACGATCCCCACTCCAGCGATGCTTAATGGGAGTTACCGTCTGAAACATCTGGAAGGTTACATGCTCTGAAGAAGAAGCCACCACTTATGTATTTATTTAGGAAGCTTCTATGCCGCCCCATTCGCCGAAGCCTCGGGGCGGCTCACAACCATAAATAAATAATTGCAATATAAAACCAATGTAATTTGAGATGACCTGGACAAAGATGTAAAATAAATAAATGATATTAGCAATTAGATTGACGTTTGAATAAAAAGGTCTTGGCCTGGTGCCGAAAAACAAATAACGACGGTGCCAGGCGGACCTCTCTGGGGAGCGCATTCCATAGATGGGGCGCCACCACAGAGAAGGCCCTGCTCCGGGAACTCACCCTCCTAATCTTCACAGAGGGTTCCTGGAGAAGGGCCTCTGCCGCCAATCTCAAGGGGCAGGAGGGCATATATGGGCGTAGGCGCGCCATTAGGTATCCAGGTCCCAAGCCGTTTAGGGCTTTATAGGTCATAACCAACACCTTGAATTGGGCCCGGACTTCAATGGGGAGCCAGTGAAGCCGACGGAGGACTGGAGTCATGTGAACATATGGCCCACTTCCTGGTCACTAGATCATGTCCCTGCAGGAATGCTAAGGAGAACTGAAGACAAGGAAGGCCAACTGGAGATGCTCCATCCCATAGTGGAAGCCACAGCCTTGAGGTTGGAAGAGCCAAGCAGAGCGGTCATGGGCCCATTCGTGGGGCCACCATAAGTTGAGGTGACTTGATGGCACCTATTGGTGGCACTTGATGGCACCTGATGGCATCCAGGCCCTGGTTGGGGAATCACCTGCCAGTGGTGGGACAGGCAGAGGGTCTGGGACCAGAAAGGCGAGCTGGCTTAGCCTCCTGTCTGGCATTCCCCACCACCTTTTTGGGGGGCAATTTTGGCTTTTCCCTGGCCACACTGTGTCTTATCAGCTGCTGCACCACTGCACAGTCGCATTTACTCAGGAGGAACCCGTGACGCTATTTGGGAATACTCATTGTAGCAGGCAAAATACATGGTTTTCTTGGGGAGCGTCTGCTGTGCGGGAAGATGTGAAAAATGGAAGCGCACTACATACTCCCTGCTCCTCTGTACTCACTTGTTGCTTCCTTTTCCTCCTATGACGTAGATGAGGTCCTTGTGGGACACCACAGCATGCCCATAGACCGCGTACGGGAGGGGGTCCGCCTCACCCCATTTGAAGTTCCTGAGGAGAGGAAAGTCAGGAGATTCCCATAGCTCGTGTTTGGATACGGCACCCCTCTCTGTTGGGGAATCAGCCATCCCGTCACCTGCCCTGCATCCCAGCATCTCTGACCATGCCCCATGACATGTTTCTTTTATGGTTTTTGCAGCATCCAGACAGGCAAACATCCAACAGGCAGAGTTTCCCATCACCTCATCTTCATATTAGGAAAAGATGCACCCGTTGAACTCCAAGCTGCCAGAGCAGGGTTAAAAGTGCAGGAGCTGAGCCGCGTTCTTGCCCTGGCACAAATCCTTCTTCCTACCGTTCCTCCAATTCTCTGCTCTTCACTCCCTTCCATATTTATTTTATTTATTATTTATTTATTCAGGATATTTGTATGCCGTCCTTTGCAAGAGCCTCAGGACAGCTTACACAAATAAAATACAAATATCTAACATAGCATAAATAAATTAACGACCCACTCTGGCTGCAATTAAAATATGATGATAAAATTCAATATTAAAACTTATTAAAATGTTGGTCAAATAAAAAGGTCTTAACCTGGCGCCGAAAAACAAATAACGACGGCGCCAGGTGGACCTCTCTGGGGAGCGCATTCCACAGTCAGGGTGCCACCGCAGAGAAGGCCCTGCTCCAGGTGTTCAGCCCCCTAATGTCTCTCACGGAGGGTTCCCGGAGGAGGGCCTCTGCTGCCAATCTCAGGGGACAAGAAGGCAAATAGGGAAGAAGGCATTCCTTATACACTTATATATTGTATAATATATAATGTATAAGTGTATAAGTGTATGTTCCATATGCACTTATTTGATTTATAGCTTGCCTTTCCACCAAGAAAGTGGCATTCGAGGAAGCTAATAATCCAAAAAGCTTTCTTTTTAAAGCCGTTAAAATTTTTCTTCATCCAGTGCTCACACCGAAGAGGAACATATGGCCGAATTGCACATTAAATTAATCACACTTTAAAAATGAACAAACACAAGCACAACCCAACACTCATGGTCTTATTTGGAAGGAAAAGCAGCTGCAGGTACCCAGCCAAACCCACACTTCCGATTTGGATGCACCAGAAGTGGTGCTCGCAAGTTCACCCCGGATCGGGGCCCTGCAGCCCCTTTTCCTTCAAAACAAACATGGTGGCATTAAGTATCTTTCTTCCTTTTTCCAAACATGATTAGCAGAATGGGTGGGAACTCCATTTTAGTCATTCCTAGATTAGAACCACTGAACTCAGTGGGAATCACTGGCCCTGGTTAAGTTGCCCCATTGATTGCAATGGGGCTGCTCTACATTATATTATTGCCCTGATACTCCCCGTTTTTTTCCTCTACCAGGAAGGCTCACATGATCCTTTCCCTCTACATTTTATCCTCACAACAACCCTGAGAGGTAGGCCAGGCTAAGGGTCAGGGACCAGCCCAAAGTCTCCCAGTTTGCTTCATGGCTAAATGGGAATTAGAACCCAGACCTCCAGAGGAGTCCTAGCTCAGCACTCCAACCACTAGGCCACCATGTCACTGTTTCACTGTTTATTGATTTGGTTGTCTTGTGCAAAGTGCCCTGGTTTGGACGGTCTGGATGTGCTCAAATTCAAGAGCCAGTTCCCAGTATCAAGCTGGACCGTGAAAAGATTACCGGATTTGGCCAGGCTCAACTGATGCCAGCCTTCCCCATACATGGGACCCTTCAGATGTGCTGGACTGCAGCCTCCATCATCCCCCGGTCAGCACAGCCCTTGGACAAGCTGTGTGGGGACGGGATTGCTGTCCCACACATCTGGAAGGCTTGCTGAACTCGAGTCCTGCTTCCTCGGAGCGGCACAAGCCGGAGGAACCCTCCCACCCCAGCTCCCAAATCGGCAGGCCTGTGGCGCTTACAGGCGGTCGTAGCACATGACCGAGTCCAGGGTCTTCTCCCCTTCCTTCAGCTCCTTCCCCCCGACCACGAAGATGCAGCTTTCGGCCTCGCCGAGTCCAAAGAGGCAGCGCGGGGAGGGCAGCGGAGGCATCCCGAGCCAGTCGGAGTCCAGGTGGTCGTACTGCAGGGAAACGCAATCGCAGCAGGCAGCGGGGTCAGGGAAGGCGGCAGTGGTGGCCGCGCCGGCCCTGGCGAAAGCCCTCTGGGGCCTCCGGGGCCTGGCAGCCCTGCCCGGCGCTTCTGGGTTCAACCTTAGCTTCCCTGAAGCAGCCGATCCCTCCCACAGCTGGGAAAGACACGGAGTCGGTGCCAAGGACCAGGGGCTCAGGGGGAGCCCTCTGGGCTGGCTGAGGCTTAGCGCTTCAGCGTGGGGCCACAACAGCCCCAGCCCCCAGCATGTGGGGGAGATGGGCGCTGCAGGCCACACCTCGAGGAAGCGGTCCCTGGCAGTGGGAGCGATGAGCAGCTCTCTCGCCAAAGCCAAAGTCTGGGTCGGACAGCAGCTCTCCTTATCCAAGCTGACCAGCATGGCAGTCGTATGAACCACATATATACCGGTGAGTGACTGCACACGGAAAAGCAGAGCAGTCCCACAGGTACCGGTAGCACGGTACCGACAGTCCCACAAGTCCCCCCAGTGAATCCGATGAGCTGTTGTCAGGGTTGGTCTTACTTAGAGTAGACCCATTGAAATGACCGGGACTTATGCTAGATGAACGTCGAGTGGGGCCTTCCATCTGTCACACTATTTTCCGAAGGGAGATGAAAGACGGAGGCACAGCAAATGTGAGGGGCAGCAAACGTTGTGTGTGGCAGCACAGTAAAGCCTTCTCCGGCCTGATATGTCAGACTGCAACTCCCATCATCCCCAGGCAGCATGATCCCAGAGTGAGCTAGGAAGCTCGGCTGACCACCGGCATTGCCTGTGAGCTTGGATGCGCTGAGCAGCAGCTTCCGGGTTGGACTCTTGGCCGCTCCTGGCGGGGCTGGAAAATTTGGCCTTGGGCCCCTGCCAGTCCGTGTCAGCAACACTGGGTTACATGAGCCCACGGGTGGGTGGCAGCGGGCAGCTTCTCACGAGCAGTGCTGCTGGTGCCACGTCCACGGGGTTTTGTGTCCGCTGCAGGAGGGATCTATCCCCAGCACTGAACCCATCGGGGCTCAGCTGCACCGCTTCCCATCTTCCTAGGCGCCCGTCAAAAGATCCTCAACTCATGGGGAAACTTGCTAGTTGGCGTCACACAGGGCAGCCCTTCCCAGACGCCAACAGTGCAACCCTAAAGGCTCCCCTTACAGGAATCGTGTTGCAAGACTTGCTGAAACACACCTCGAACCATCTGTCACGGGAGTGCGGAGCCTCTTTCAGCCCAAGGGCCAGACTGAGGTTCCCGGAACTTCTCAGGGGCTTCACCCCAGGTTGGAGGGGCCAAAACACCCCCTGAATTTAACTCAAAGCTTAATGCAGCAACTCAGCCTTGGGAGCGGCATGTCAGCCTTTTGAAATGGCAAAGCATCCACAAAAGCCCGAAGGAGCATTGGTGGCCACTCACAAAAACGGGTTGGAACAGGAGGAGGCGGTGTGGCTTTCTTGGGAACTCCCATGGGCCAGTGTTGGCCTCTGTGCCTGAGCTTCTGCACCCCTGAATAAGTGTTATTATTAATCTTATAAGTGTTAGCTCAATGATCAACAAGAAGAACACCTGGAGGATCACCATGCTCAGTCAAAGCAATGGATCCATTAAGCTGATGATTCTGACTTCTGATGGCCACTGGTGAGATGTAAAAAGAAAGATAAGGCTAATTGGGAGCCACCCGGAAGCGTAAAATCAGAACTGGAAGGGAACTTGCGAATCCTCTGGTCAAACCTTTCCCACCTTGATGTCCTCCAGATGTTTTGGAGTACGACTCCTACCATCTCTCACTATTGGCTGTTTTGGCTGGGGCTGACAGGAGGTCCGGTCTAGCGCTTCTGGGGGATCCCAGATGGGGGAATGCTGCTCTAGCCTCAAACCCTCCCTGATGCAGCAGATCCTTCCAACAGATCCTTCCTCTGTTTGCATGCATCCAGTGGAGGAGAGCCAACCACAGCCGGGCAGGCATGAGAACCAGGATGCTTTGGCCGGACCCGACAGACCCGACAAGGCTCCTCTGACGTTTGCGCCTATCTCGATCAGGCCTTCCTAACTTGTATTGCTTAATCTCGTGGTATCAACCAAGGAAGATCGACCTGAATGCTAAGGAGAAATAGCAAGAAGATGGCCATCCCCTTAACTGTTCAAGACACGTCGCCACCCCTCATGTTGCACACTTGCCCTGGGGAATCAAACCAGTTTGAACGAGGACTGAGCTGCGCCTAGACCAAAGCAAGAACTGGACTAACGCCACACTCCAAATGGAGACTAGTATGCCCCGTAGTTTAGCAGCTATATGCTGATTACTATTTCCAAGCCAAAGAATAAGGAAGCCCATTACCTGCAAGAAGTAGGAGTTCATGGGGTCCTCTTTATTCTCCTCGTTGTAGTAAAGTCCACCTGCTATGAAGACCTGATTCTCACGGGTGACCAAACTGACATGATTCTTCGGGATCTGGGCAGAGAGGGAGGCAAAGTAGCACTCGTTGGCCCCCGGGTCATAAGCCACCGCCCCTGAGTCACTGATCATGAGAATGAGGTCATGAAGGAACATTCCAAAACGCATCGTATCGTTTAGGATCCCCGGGAAGACATCTTGATCCTCTTCCCCTTCCTCTTCTTCTACCCCTCCGTTTATCACACTGTCCCCAGATTCCTTCGCCCCTTTTTTCTTCCCGGAAGTCTTTTTCACCATGGTGAATTTCCCTTCATGGGCGTCCTTCACCATCTGGATCTTCTTGAGGAGCTCCGGGCTGGACTTGATTATCGCATGCTTCTCCACATGGTCCTTGAAGTAACCCTTGTCCATGAGGCGGAAACGGATGCTCTCAAAGACCACAGGCAGGGCCTTCGCCCGGCTGTCCCGATCCTTCGCTGCGGCCCATTTCATCACTGCCTCAAAGACCAACTCCTCCTTCTCGATGTTCAGAGAGTCACTGGAGATGATGGCGATGAGCTCATCAGGGGACAGCTGGCAGAACTCCTCGTCTCGGGAGATCAGGGCAAAGCGGTCACAGATGAAGTCTCTGGCGGCCACCGCCAAGCGGGCACAGTCCAACATCAAGCCCAGCCTGAAAATGGCCAGACAGTTGCTGAGACAAAGTCTCTTCTGAAGGAAGGATACACAGACCGTGAAAATGGATGGGATCTGGAACATGTTGGCCACAGAGAAGATGTCCTGGACGTTCTGCTCCGTGATCTCCAGCTCCGAGGTGTAGATGTAATGGAGAATCTTTCCCATGACTTCTGGATCGACATCCTCCAAGTCGATCTCCCTTTTCTTGCTTTCTTCCATGTCTGAGAGGAACATGGCCCTGAAGTAGGGACTGCAGGCTGCCAGGACCAGGCGGTGGCACGGGAACTCCTTCCCTTTCACCTTCAAGACGCAGTCAAGGAACTTCTGGTGGTCCAACATGTCCTTCAGCCCATCCTGCAGGAGAGTTTGCTGGTAGAGGCGCAACTCTTCGGCCTGCTCTAGGGGTACAGCCATGGCTGGGGTCGCTCTCTCTTCTTCTCCGAGTGGGAGGCCCAGCTCTTTTAGTCCCGCTAATGCCGGCAGTTACTCCTAGAAGAAGGGCTGAGAATAGGAGCTCCTTGCTGCCCCGTGCAATTGGCTGTAGGGTTTGGTTTCCACAGCAAGGAGAGTTTTTATATATAGCTGCAGCGTTGCGTAGCTTAGGGAATCCACTCAAGAGCGTGTGTAAGCCGATCACCATTTAATATGACAAACCGGCCTGCCAGGGAGGGATGACTGGTGTGCGTTGGGGGGTGGGCAGGGGGCTGCAGATGACAAGGCTTCTGTGGGACAGCTGTCCGTGTAATTCTAGATCTATGGAGAAGATGCTATGATTCATTTCCAAGAGATCTTTTCCTGAAGGACTTCGAGCTGAGCGACTTGCGACCGTCTGCCTTAGTAACGGCGTGAGTGGAACAGATTATGTTTCGGAGTGAATCAAACCGACAAAATCCTCCCAAATCAGCCTCAGGAGATATGAGGACTATTTTGACACACACACACACACACCCATGCCACCCCCAACACAGGCAGATGCCACAGCCTTGCTCTCCTCTTCTAAATCCAGAGCAAAGCTTAACATGCTAAAAATATACTGCAAAGTCAGAGTTTGAATCAACAACAAAGACGTACTTCTGACATTTGAGGCAATGGAAAGAAATCTAGGCCTCAGTTTCCCCAAGACAGTTTAGCTGATTCAGTCTATAGCTCTGCACTCCCCCTTTTTTTTCCAGAATCAAGTTGTCCAGGGGCAGCCATGAATAGGTTCAGGGGCCTTAAAGGGGAAGGCATGTTTTGGAAGCCCCGTTCACCTTCTCTCTACAAACACACGGGCTGAGCTGATGAGGAACAAGAGGTCCCGGTTACTGAGCACCATGGTATCTCAAGAGCTTCTGCTGCCAAGCTGGGATGGCTCCTCCTCCTCATCTTTGCAGCGAGCCATGGCTGGGAAAGATGGGTGCTGTAGTCCAACAACTCTGGAGGGCCCCAGGCAGAGGAAGGCTGCATTCGGGCAAGTCAGTGTTGACTTTCCTCGTTTTATCAAAATGACGATGATTCTTCTCTGTACTCCTGCAAAGAACCCAAGGAGGCTTATATAATCATCTGCCTCCCCATGTTATCCTCACAACAGCCCTGCAAGGTAGGCGAGGCAGAGGGCTGAGGACTGCCCCAAAGTCACCCAGCGAGCCTTCTGGCTGAGGAGGGTCTAAAACCGAGGTCTCGCATGTCCCCAGTCCCGAATGCGAACCCCTCTGCCACACCAGCTGCCCCACCAACCCTGTGAGGTAGGCAAGGCCAAGAGTCAAGGACTGGCCCAAAGTCACGCGCTGAACTTCCTGGCCAAGAGGCTTTCCTGAGTCCCACTCCAGCACTCTAACCACTATGCATGCTGGTTCTCTTCTTAGAGGGAGCCTCTGTCTTACTGAAATCCCCACTGAGCAATGAAGTTTACTGGGTGACCCTGGCCAGGCACTGCCTCTTAACCTACCCTACCTTGCAGGGTTGTTGTGAAGACCATAGGAAGAGTGAACGGCTCCTCGGGGACCTCCCAGGAAACAATACCAGCAACTTCAGGGTCTCTCTCCTTTCCTGCCCTCCAGCCTTACGCTTTCCCTGTCCCCTCGGGCACTTTGCTTTGTACCTTCCTCTCAGCCTCAGGCCCCACAGGGTCTCTCATTCCCACCAGCCACATGCTCCAACGTGACCATTCTCAGGTGGACCCCAGAGCAGTTCCTGTGCCCACAGGCCCAAAAGACCAGAGAGCTCCGTCTCACGCGCTTTCCTGAGCTTCTTGAAGGAAGGGTGGGACAGGAAATCCATAGGAATGAATGTAAAACACACACTCGCACAAACCCCATGAGGAAGCACGCCAAAATGTAAAATCCCAGATAATATTCTTCCCCTAATATTGACAAATGACAGACTTCACTTTTTAAGCAGGGAGTTAAAGCGAATCCTTGTGCTACCTGTTCACACAGTCTTTTAAGAAACTCCAGCTTGTCACCCTCTGGCTGTCAGACCACAAACCACATCATCCCCAGCCAGCAGCTCCAAGCAGGCCCGTGCTAACTGGGCATGATGGGTGTCATTGTCCCACACTTCGGGATGGTCCCAGGTTGGGGGAGGCCAGCGAATGGGGTGGTGACAAGATGCTAAATCAATATTGCAAGCTGATGTGTCCGTGGTAGGAACTATCAAAACCCTGTTTCAGGAGAGGAAGAGGAAGAGGAAGGGGGAACACATGAGTGTACAGTGCCTGGTCTTTGCAAGACAAGCAAGGATCTGTCCACTTTTTTTCTTCTCAGATTATGTAAGGTTTTATTACGGTGGATTTGGGTTTTCTTGTCAAAGCCCCCTGCACCTCCACGGGATGGTGATCTTGGGTGAGCCCAAGGTACAGTTGTAATCCTGTTTGGACTCGGTATGCCTTTTGCAGCGACCAAAAGGGTTAGGAAAGCTTTCCAGAGCAGCGCACTCGCCTGCCCCTGAGCCCATGTTCTTAATCCCTGCTCCTTCTGTGGATTATATTTTCCCATCCGTATTAATTTGTCCCTCTCCTGGAGGAATCAACATGCCACTGTTTCTTTAATCTTCCACAAAAGGCCCAGGCATCCTGTGGTCTGCTAGAAAGGCAAACCATGAGCAAGATTCATGTGCAAGGGCCGCATCGAGCCACCTTGACCTATGCACCGGGCTGGCACCCCCACCCGCTCAGGAGGGAGACCCACACGTGCCCTGTCTCCCTCCCTTGAACAGCCACCGGGAGGAAATGGGAATCTTTGCAGCCCGTTTCAGTTAACCACAACTTCATCTTACATCCACACCCTAAACTGTGGTTAATCTTAACAAAGCTTGTTTATTGAAACAAGCTGGTTTAATAAACCACAGTTTGAAGTTGGCTTGTTTCAGTAAATCCTAGCTAAGACAAACCACGGTTTGTCTACATTCAGCCATAAAGCTGAATTTCTGTATTCAAAGGAAGAGCAGAAGCTTCTGGGCTCAGGACAGACAGAGGATGCGAAGCTGAGGAGAAAGCACTCACCTCGTGCTGGATGGATTTGATCATTCAATCCAAAGGCCACATTGGCTCTGGGCAAGGGCATCAGGGGCCACTTGCCAGCGTTGGCTGGTGCCTCAAATGGGAAGACCATCACCCCTGCCATCACAGGGCTCTGACCTGCATATCTTCCCTTCCACTGAGTTAATTCACATTCACACACCACTTCACGTTTGATGTGCATGAACCCATCCACAAGTGCAACCAAACATACAAGGAACCATCAACCCTTACTTTCTCTCACACAGAAACACTCACACACAGAGTAGGCCTGGTGTGTCTCTCACCTTCTCCAGGCAGGGAAAGTGAGCCAATACATCAAGGAATACTCCTGGAGGTACCAACCCAGATGGAAGCCGGCATTGTCTTCCCCGTACCTGTTAACCCGTTCAGGAAGGTAAACTAGGGGCAAAGCCAACTGAGATGCAACTTCAAGGAATCACAGAATCATAGAGTTGGAAGGGGCCATGAAGGCCATCAAGTCCAACCCCCTGCTGGTGCAGGAATATTCCTCCGGACTGAAGCTCCACCTGGAGTTGCTCTCCCATGACTTCTGGCCTCTCTCAGGCTCTCACAGACCAGATGAGGAAGCCTGGTGGGCCTCATTTGGCTTGTGGTGGCAGCTTCCCCAGCCAAGCCACGACAATACTCCTTGGCTCACTCTTCATTTCCAGTGCAGACTGCGCGAAGGAACTGACATATTCGGTAGCCGAGAACGTGGAGGAGGACTCTTGTGTGGAACTGACACTTGGTGGGCAGCCCCTTTGAGCTTAGCTGCGGGAAGGATGGCAGAGTGTTAAGAAGTAATGCCTTTGTCTTCCCCGCTTCTGTCTCCTGGACTAACCCCAGTGACAGTTCTCCATTGGGTCCAGATTTAGACTCGACCTCTCGCACTGACAGAAAGGGACTCCCACCCACAGCAGCCCTTCCAGCCGCCTGAAAATATGATTTAGAAAGTCAGCAGTATCAATGGGATGAGGTGTGTGTGTAGTGGGGGAAGCGAGTCTCCCTAAAAGTTGAGGAGCAAGACCTTCCCAACGGATAGCCCTTCCTTTCATGGAAGGTCCTTTCTTCCCATGGAAGGCAGAGCTCACCCTTCATCTCCTCCACCTTCTCTATGTATCCCGGCCACCAGTGTGAAGGAGAAGACCATCCATGGCCAGTAATCCTAATGGTTCTAGACTACCTTAGGTATGAAAAGCAGTGCCACTGTGCCCCAGTTGCTGGGGAACATGGGTGGGCTGTTGCACTGACGTGGCACTTGCTGGGTTGCCGTGGGCAGCCAGTTGGCCGCTGCGTGAACGGAAACCTGGCCCAGCTTTTCTTAGTTTCGTACCAAAGAAGCGCTAAGTTGGCACAATGGAACCCGGGCCTGTCCGGTCTCCCATTGAGCAGCCCCGGCAGGCTGCCGGTCACTCCGCTGGCGTCTAATTTTAGATCCTTCTGTCACATTCCAGAAGGTCCGGCGGCCTGTTTAAATTTAGGCTCATTGTGAACGGACTGTTAGGTCTCCTGGAACAGGGCGTGGAATTCGGTCGTCAGGCTGCGCCGGACGCGTCACGCGGCTGACTGCCCTCTCCCTCCAAGGCAGGGACTGGGTGAGCCAGTTTGCTTGGGGGGGGCGGCCCGGTGCTCGATCGGGTCAGGCAGAAGATTCTCCAAAGGGCCCACTGTCCGCAGCCGTCAGTAGCACCATCTTCCCTGTGAAGAAGTGCTTCCTGAGCTCTGCTTTTAATTCTTTCTCTCTTTTGAAAGCAGCAGCTTGACCCTTGCAGGTCACTGGGCAGAGGGCGAGCGCTGAAGAGCGCTGGAAGGGGAGGGACCCCCATGCGCGGCACGTGGCAAAAGAGTGCCTTTGCTGCCGAAAGGCTGTTTCGGGGATTTGCACCCCTTTCGCAGCAAAATTTAATGTTGTAAGCCGCCCCGAGGCTGCTGCAAGGGGCGGCATATAAATTTTTAAATAAATAAATAAATAAATAAATAAATCTTCCCCTTTCTTGAAGGGGCAGCCCAGCACTGCAAAAGGGAAGACACAAGCCCCACTGAGGGTGAACGAGCGCAGTAACTTTGGTACCAGCTGTGTTACAGAAAATAATCTTTATTTAAACTGGAAAAGGGCTGAAAGGGAAAACAGTGACGGTGCAGCTTCTGGGCTGGCTGGGGGCGCGAGAGGTCGGCGCTTCGGCTGAGCAGCCGGGGGCCGCGGAGCCAAAACCGCCCCTTTGCTGGCTCTGTTCAGTGCACCTTTTCCTTCTCCGCTTTCTCCTCTTCTCGGATGGCCAGGATGCGTTCCCTCTCCTTGATCAGCTGCACCCCGCAGTAAGTGATGAACCAGATGGACAAGGTGCTGATGGGGAAACCTGAGAGGGAGAGGAGAGCGGGAAGCAAGCAGCCCATTACAGCTCTCGTCCCTGGAGAGACGGACCCACCGAAGAGCCCCCCACCCCACACCGGGGGACCCTGGGAGAGTCTTGACGCAGAAGCGTTTCCGCAGTCCATGCCAGACTACAGTTCCCAGGGTTCTTGTCAAGCGCCGTGACGATTAAACAGGACTGATGTTTTTTTCAAAGGCTTGGTATGTTCTCAGAGCACCCGCCTGAACTCCTGGTGCTGCTCCTAAAGACAGTTCTGACTTTCTTAACTCCATTCATCTTACAATGAACAAACCTTAATTAAGCGGATATAGTAGGGTGGCTGAAAATACGTTCCCAAGTTCGCATGCTTCCCTCAGGCAAGCCAGTGTGTTCCAGGCCCCCTCTGTATAATAACAACCTTACGACTCTGTCCTGCCTCACAGGGATGTTGTATCTGCTCTCTGAGATATTGGCTTGGATCCCACTGTAGCCAAACTTGGAAGAGACCCGTGAAATCAACGGCAGGGATTTACTGCAAGTCTCATTGATTTCAATGGGTCTACTCGGACTAAATGCTTGCTGCCCTCCAGATACTGTTGTACTACACGTCCTTGGCCTTTTGCATTGCTGGCTGGGGCTCATGGGAACTGGAGTCCAACAATATCTGTGGGATCACAGGTTCTCTACCCCACTCCATAAAAGCTGTAAGCACCATTGTGGTTACGTAAATATCCATTTATATTTAAGGTAATGAAGAAGGACAAAGGCCAAACCTCCGCTCTTTCCTAGCAGCCACACGCTCTGCCCTGGCAGCCACTCCCCCCAGTTCCGTCTGTGGCCGCCCTCCACATATGCTCAGAAGTCACAGACTCGCCACAGAGGTTTGCTTTTCTGGCATGAAGATGCAGCAGTTACACGCATCTAATCTCTGTTAGGTTGCAGCTGGGCAGAGAGGAGCTGCCCGAAAGAGGTGAAAGAGCTAGGCAAGCCAGAGACCTGAAGGGAAAGGAATGCGGAGGAGGAGGAGGAGGAGGAGGAGGAGGAAACAGGGCAACGCATCTCCGGCTGCCGAAAATGGCCGGGCCACTCAATGGCGGGCTCTTTACCTGCCAGGAGAATTCTGCGGGTAACCAGAAGGGCAAAGTCCAAGCTGTTGAGGGCAAGGATGTTGTAGAGGACAATGGCCCAGAAGTTGGCTGCCCCAAAGAAGGCCCGGATCCGGCGGGACATTGCCTCCGACATATTGGCCTGCCAAAGGAAAGGCAAGCAGGATGAGGCGCTGAGTGAGGACGGGGGGGGGGGGGCAGGGCGGCTCGAACCTTGCTCAGCCTGAGAGCACTGGGCCCCTCAGGGCCTCGGCCCCAGGCAGCAGGACATTTCCAAGCCAGGCTGGGTCTTCCCACCCTCCCCACAACCAAGGACCTTTGGCGATGCTCCTCAGAACATTGGCAGATCCAGGGTAAGTGGGCTGGAAGGGACCCGGATGCCTGGTCTTCCAGGCCTGCTGTGACATGTGCTAAGCCAGGATTGCAGGACCTCGGGCGCAAGGATCAAGCCCAGCCCTCCCGGGTCCAAATCTGGCCCTCCATGGCCCTTCAGGTAGCTGTCAGTCCTCCCCTTGGTCCTCTCCCCGTCTGGTGCTTTCACAGCTTCCATTCATTCCAGACTGTTGGACTGCATCTTCTGAGGGCTGAGGAGGAGCTTGTAGCTAAAATATGCTGGGGGGTTGGCCAGGTTACTTTTGCTGAGCATCCACAAAAGTTCATCTGAAATTGAACGTTTCATCCTGAAATTTGCAACTTTTCAACTGAAATTCATCCTCAGGCTGAAAGGAAATGTATGTTTCTCTGTCATACTTCAGGTGTTCCCTGTTCCTCTTGCTATGTGCCATCAAGTTGTCTCCAACTTATGGTAACTCTTTGAACATAAGCCCTCCAAGCTGTCCCTCCTGCTCAGCTCTTGCAAACTCAAGGCCACGGCTTCCTTGATGGATCAATGTATCTCCCCTTTGGTGCCTTCCCTGCAGGAAACACCATGTTAAGTGTGGCACATGCTCTGGGTGGTGTGGACAAGGCTCCGCAGAAGGAAGCTCTCCAGATGTCTTGGCCCTCAGCTCCCGCGAGGCCTCGCCAGGATGGCCAAAGATAAGGAACTGACGCCCGAAATGTCGGGAGCGGTCCCATCAGCCCACCCTCTGCTGTGAGATATGAATAATCAGCCCGGACTGCGACTCAATGAAAATGATTGAAGATGAGTTCCAACGTGATTGTTCGATACGATGCAGCAGCTGTCACCCACCTGGTGCTTCCCCTGCTGCTTTGGACTACAACTCCCATCGTCCTTGGCTAGCTGGGGCTGGTAGGAGTTGCAGTCTGGAATACCTGGAGGGTGGGCCCCACAAAGCTGTGGAAAGCAGAAGTGGGGAGTCTTTTCCAGCTGAGAAGCCGGGGCTTCCCCACCGCAGAGCCGGCCTCTTACCTCCATTGCGGCAAATGACTCCAGCTGGAAGAACTTCTGCACCCACAGCTCAAAATTGAGTCCGAAGCAGTTGCAGACAGACCAGATGTAAACGATCTCACACGGGCCCAGCCAGAGGGTGGTGATGGCAAACGTGGAGACGGTGGCCGCCAGCTCCCTCAGGATGTTGTCGTGGTTCTCCCCGATGTAATCGTAGACGTACCTGGGAGTCGAAACCAAAGCATGTGGCCGGACTTTCCTTCCTCCCAGGCAGCCGACTGCCAGCAGGTTGTTCCGAGAGCTGGGAGTCTCCCCGAATCCCCAAGGGAGGCAGGTGGCACCGGGACAGAAACTTACTTGCATAGCCAGTCGTTAATTCCTCTGTCGAAGTGCCTGTGAGGACAACACAAATGTTAGAAAAATTGGAGGTTTTTAAGGAGCGGTTTCTTCCTAAATTCTACCTACATTCAGTATTCTGCACCCCAAGCTGCGCACACAACCGGTGCTCTGAGCACTCCCCTGCGTGGAGCTTTTAATCAGCCACATTCCCAAGCGGCTGTTTTTGGATTCCTTGCAGGATTATAATGGGTGCCTTGATCCATGTTCTCTCCACAAGTCCCACCACCCAAGCATGGTGCACCATAGCAGAACTGCAAAAACACGGAAGCTTCTCCTTGCAAAATTTCCAGACACCGCCAGTCCAAAAAAAGCTGCGGGAATGGCAGCAAAGCCTGGGAGAAGCCCTCAGGGGTGACCATGCCTTTTAATGCTCCCGCCAACTACTGTGAGTGAGGAATCGCAAATGCACACTAAATGCCATAGAGCAGTGGTGGCGAACCTCTGGCACGCATGCCACAGCGGGCACACAGAGCCCTCTGTCGGCACACGAGCAGGTCGCCCCAGCAAATCCCCAGCGGCCGAGCATCGGATTGCAGCACACATAGGGGCCATGCGCCTGCTCGGAAAGGAGTAGCGGCACCAGGAGATGATGACACAAGGCACGGCTCATTAGCCACGACTCGTCCGAGCTTTCGCATGGTCGGTCAGTGCGCTGCCAAGGATATATATACATTTGCTTGGACTGGCTGTGAGCTGTTTTTTCTAAACTAAAACCTCAGTTTTCAGGTTTTATTACAGTGCTGGCACTTTGTGATAAACAAGTGGGTTTTGGGTTGCAGTTTGGGCACTCAGTCTCTAAAAGGTTCGCCATCACTGGGTTAGGGCTGGAAAAATGAGGTATGATTTTGATGGTTGGAATGTGCTAAATACGGGCAGAAATGTTGAGCTGTGCAGAAAAAGCTACTCAAGGAAGGCTTTTTCAAAATCGCCTTACTTTCAATGGAACTTTACCCCTATATTAGGGTTAGGGTGTGCACCAGGGTAGGGTTAGGGTTAGGAAAACGAGGTGTCCTGGCATGCTTTTGATGGTTGGACTGTGTTTAGGATGGGCAGAGATGATGAGCTGTGCAGAAAAAGCTACTCAAGGAAGGCTTTTTCAAAATCGCCCCTTTCAATGGAACTTTTGCCCTGTATTGGGGTTAGGGGTGTGCACCAGGGCAGGGTTAGGCCAGTGGTGGTGAACCTCTGGCATGTGTGCCAGAGCGGGCATGCAGAGCCCCCTCTGTCAGCACATGAGCCAAGTCGCCCTGGCATCGCCCCAGCAGCCGAGCATCAGATAACAGCACACATAGGGGCCATGCGCCTGCTCGGAAAGGAGTCACGGTGCCAGGCAATGATGTCACAGGCTGCAACTCATTAGTCACAACTCATGCAAGCTTTCGCATGGCCAGTCAGACTTAGGGGGTGATTCTGTGGGGTTCTTGCCACAAGATGGATGGGCCCTATTTCAGCGGGGCTTCCACTGCTGACATGCAGGGCATCAAACAGAGCCACGCCGCTGCTGTTCTGTCTATTTTTGCCGACCGGGGTTGCATCGCTTCGTTTTATTAACTGTTTGTGCAGTGTGTTCTATTTTCCAGGCTTTCTGTTTATGTCAGGTTCCGAATGGCTTACAATGGTGCCTCAGTTTCAGCTTATTCACTGCACAATCCATTGCTTGCTTAGACAGGAAAGGGGCCGACAACCATTCCCCAGCCGGCCATAGGATGGTGCCCTTCACTGACTGTCCGAACCAAGATAAATAACCACAGGCACTGCATCCCAGAGTACTCGGGTCACAACTTCAGGGCCACCCTGGAGAAGGCCCTGCTCCAATTCCAAGCCGTCTTCCAAAAGCAGTCCTCAGAAGACTCTCCCGGCACATTTTGCAACGGTGCAAACAGAAGAAGCAACACCTTTCCCCCAAGGCCAGGCAAGAGACTGTATCATCCAACTTCTGGATTCTCACTTGCCCTCGTCTCATCTTTTCAGTTCCAGGTCCTTTTTGAGGGCACTTTGGTTTCACCAAAAGCCTCAGAGGAGGAAATGCATGACAAAGAAGGACATCCAATTCAGGGGGCCAAGAAGTCTGCCAGGTCTGCAGACTGGGATCAGTGGAACCCTTGGGCACAAAACGTGACACCCCAGGGTTAACTTGAAGTTGCGCTGGGCCATCACATTTATTAATATTTTTTAAAAATCATTTACATTTCCAGCTCTTGTGTACCTTCCACCCAACATAGACCTCTGGGCAGTTAACATTTCTAAAAAGTAAAGCACCAAAACCCAAACATCAAATGGAGAAGAATGCCCACCATGGTTCCACACAGATGTGGTGGGCATCAGTTCCCACCATCTCCAGACGATGCTCAGGTATCCCGGAAATTTAAGTCCGTACCATCTGGAGAATACCGCGCCGGGGAAGGCTGCATTCCCCTTGGAAGACGCATTTCAGACTTTGCTCCAAAGCATCGGGCTCTCTGCCCTTCTGAGCCTCCCCTGCCCGGTGCCAAGTGGACCTTGGGGGAAATCCTGCTCCAGCCCCACTGCTTCCCACCAAACTACTCACGTTTCGGCAAAGACATAGAGCATGGTTATGCATTTGGGGGGCTGCGGCGGGTCCAGGTGATCCAGCCGGGAGATGGTGTTGATCACCCCGAACATCACAGAGGCTTTGACCCAGTCGTAGACCAGGTTGGAGTAAGCCAGGCCAGCTGTGGGTCAGCAGGGGAAGGAAGGGGGCAGAAGATTAGGCCCGGGGGGAGTGACAGAGGGTCACGTGTGGTGCTGCTCAGGACTAAGCTTCGAGGGACAAGGGTGAAGCCTGATTCAAAGCCGGTTCAGACAGTGCAGGGAGGTGGACGGGAAGCAGCGGGGAGGCAGACTCAGTAGCCAGACAGGCCCCAGGGGAGTTTTCTCCAGCTGCTGTGGGTCCTGGCATGGCCCACCTGGGGCCAAATCCCACCTGCCATCCCTCCGGTCAGTATCTCAAGACCCCCCACACCTCCCACACTTGATCCCTGACACCCTTTCAGCCAATCGGGGGCCACTGTTCCCCTGGGGAGCCCGGATGCTTTCGGAATCCCATTTCCAGGAAAGCCCCTTCTCTTCCCCCTTCGCCCCAAGGGGCTGTAACTGTGCATTAAAACTCGACCTGGTTCCCATGGATTGCATTGCGCACGCATGCGCCTGGCTGGCCCTCTGCACTGGGGAAGTGTCAGGACAGTCCTGCCACCGCCAAGGAGCGTGTCCTTCAATATTTTACCTGCTGATCTTTGACTGTTATTATCTAGTATACCTACTGTCCAGGGTCCATCTGTCCATCCCTCCTTTCTCTCTCTTACAAAGACAAGGAGGAAAAAAAAAAATCAAGCCAGGCCTTCCTCACCCTGCCAAGTGTAGAATGCCAGCCAAGCACGCCTTCCATTAAACAGGATTCGTGCATGACAGCTCAGCTGTGACAGTGTGGTGTAGTGGTTACAGCACTGGACTGGGCCTGGGGAGCCCTGAGTTCTAGTCCCGACTCCGCTATATTGTTCCTTGGGTGATATCGCACCAGCCGTTGGTGCCCAGCCTAACCTACTGGGGATAGATTTGTTGTGAGGATAAAAGGAGGAGGAGGAAGGTTATGTAAACTGAAAAGAATTAATCCCAAACATCGGAAGCTCCCCTGCAAAGCCAATCAACATCCTCCAGCACTCACCCAGTGCCCAATCCGAGAGGCGGCTCACAAATTTCATGTCTGAAGGAATGGTTAGGATATAGAAGAAGTGGAAGAAGACATCTACGACCACGATGGCCAGGAGATGGACGACGGCGTGGACACGGATGGACCACATCTCGTTCTCCTTGCGCCGGAGCTCACTCGCATGTACCTGTGTCAAAGGGAAAGACCAGGATGAATGGGTCTGGGGTGCGCATCACGGCCAAAGAGCATCACAGGAAAACTCCAGCACGGATCAAATGGAGAACCGGAAACTTCAACGCCTTGGTTGTATTCAGCCCCAAGGCCGGCCACAGTGTCACTCTTTCATAAGGTCCACCTTGGATGATGCTTTCTCCATCCTGCTTCCTGCAGCAGTGGTGGGGAGCACACAGCCATGCTCAGCATGTGGCCCATCACACCTGCTGCGTCACCCGAAATAGTCAAGGATCTCCTTATTGGGCTGAATGAGTTCACATCTCCGAGGCCGGATGGATCCATCCTGGATCTGGCAGAAGAGCTTTCAGAAGCTCTGTCTGTGAGGAATCATGGAGGGGCAGTGCCAGGTGACTGGCGTGCCCTTCTCCAGTCACCCTCCATGCCCCGCGTAGCAGCAAAACTGGTCTCCCTCCCAGCCAGGTGTTTGCCAGTAGGGCCAGGTGCTGGCCAGGTGTCCCATCCCTGATTGTGCTGGAAACGGTGTACAGGGAGGTTCTCGTTTCCCGGCTCCTGCCCCAGTCTCTGCACCGTGTGTGTGAACGGCACCTTCTCATCCCATCCAACAGGTGTGGTCTACCCACCTTCTCACAACCCTGCAAGTTCAGGTGTGGAAGTAACACTGCGGGTGTTGATGCCCACACAATCCCCCACCCCCCACACACATGGTCAGGGCAGGGGATTTCTTTTAAATGCTTTTATGTTGTTATGTGCCGAGAAGTCATCACTGGCTTACGGCAACCTGTGAGTCCAAACCATCCTTCCCTGCTCAGTTCTTGAAAATTCAAAGTTGAGACTTCCTTGATGGAGTCCGTCCAGCTTTGAGTTGCCCTTCCTTTTCTTCTTCCGCCTTCGACTTTCCCCGGCTTCATGCGCTTCTCGAGCGAAAATGTTTCCCTACCTCTCTTCAATTCAAAATTTCTGGTCAAGTTTACAATAGCAATGACAAATGTGCTTCCCCAAACTCTTTGGGCACATTCGATATTTTGAGAGTGTGCCACGGGCACTCTCACAAGATGGCTGCCAGGGGGGCACAGGGGTTTGCCCTTTCACAAGATGGCTGCCAGGGGGTGTGGCCAATCACAAAAGATTTATTTCTCAGCCGATGAGCTAGTGATGGAGATCTCAGAAGGAATGCGGTAGAATGAAGACCGCACTGAACATGTTTGCTTACATGCGGGTATCAAATCGATTGTTGTTTAGGGGTCAGGCAAAAACTTTTTGGAAGGTATCTGAGCTTTTTAAAGTTTCTGGCTCTGAGGATGCGCTGTTTTGTGCTTTCCATATGAATGCATTCGTTTATTTGAAATTTAATCTGCCCTGGAAATTCATACAAGTGAGGAGTAAAATTAAATTAAATTAAATTAAACTGAGGGAGCAATCTCATGCCTTTTTGACAGAAAAAATAGCTTAAAAATGCCAGAATGCTCACATTTTTTCTGTCTAAACATGTCTAGGATGGCACCTTAAGAAAAAATTGGTGAGTAAGTAAGGCACTGCACAGTGCAAGATCTTACACGAGAGCAAGGCTTTTGGGATGGCAAACGTTGGTGGATTGTGTCCAGAAAGGACAATCATGCATTTGTATGAAGCTTCTGAGTTGGTGCAGAGCTTTCCCCAAGGAAATGCTCTCCAGATGTGTGGCACTACAACTCCCATCATCCCTAGCCTGTTACACATGCCAGAGCAGCCTTCCCCAACTGCGCAGTGTCCCAATGTGTGGGACTACAATTCCCATTGTCCTCAAGCCAACTGGCTGGGGATGATGGGAGGGGTAGTCCAAAGCATTTGAAGGGCTCTAGGTTGGGATAAGCTGCCTTAGCGTCAGCTTGAGCACAAGCCTCCGGATTGTGGATGACTTTGAGGGAAGACCTTTGACTTTCTTTGACTCCGGTCGCCATCCCAGATTTCGGCACAGAGCAGAAGCCACGTCTCCGGGCGGGAAAGCACACGATCCACAGCCCCTCTGACTCCAGAGCAGCTTTTCCTGACCACCCAGGTGATTCCTACGGAATAATGGGGCATGATTGCAGCCAGAAATGTCGCTGGTGCAAAGAGCAGGTAACAGCTGATGCTAATGGATTAAAATCCCATTCCATCTAGAGGGCATCTAAGTTTGGAAACCGCTTCACTTTCCCCACTTGTAAAAGAGGGACCCGCCTTGCAGTCTCTGTGGAAACCCAACGCCCGAGCCGCTCGCAGTAGGAACCCGAACGAAAACTTCCAGCTGCCCAGTGGATCCTGCTTATAGTTCTGCCTGTAAAGTTAAGGAGGTGGGAGAAAGTGAACCCTCTGCCAATAATTTGATTTCACCTTGACGGATTTTCCGCTTCCTTTGCTGGTTTTGAAAAATGAAACAAGAAGAAAACCAAATGTGTTTGTTGCTTTCCTGTGTTCTTATCTTGACAGTAATAGTGCGGGTTTTGTCTCTGTTCTTTTTGTAAAAAAATGAACACACACACACACACACACACACACACAGCTGAGTGAATCTTGCAATTGTTAAAAAGCGGCTAATTTTCAAGGACACAAAAGCAGCAGCTGTGTGAACGGTGCAACCCACGTTCCTTTGGAAGGGAAGTTCAGAGGGTTGTCACAATGAAATGGACCATCTCAGTAGCGGCCCCACAAGTGTGGGACACCCTCCCTGCGAGGTCCACCTGGCATCCACATCGGCATCCCTTGCACTAGATCACGTTCACTTTCAATTCGGTTGTCCATGCATTTAAAGAACGGGCATTAAGGGGCTATGTTGGGGTGGGCGACAATTCCCGAAGCATCCCCAGGAAAAAGCCGTAGCCGTGGCGCTGCACGAGTCCCCACCTGCTCATGGAATCGGTCGAAGGTCATGACAGGTCCGAAGAAAAAGAAAGGGAGGTAGAAATTGTATTTCAGCAGGGCGAAGATGGAGTAATTGCCTTCTTTCCTTTCACAGTTCTCCAGGGCAAAGCTCATGCAGCGCATGATGGTGAATCCGCTGCCTCCGTAAAAGAGGATGTCTTGAAGATCAAAGGTTCCTGTTACAAACCCGTTCTGGGTGAAAGAGGACAGAAAGGACTTTGTTGACCCCACGGAGCTATTGTTTGTCATACACTCTCATCCGGGGAGCAAATATATCACTTTATATGTTGGCGACATGCAGGTATGTGAGGGGGTGTCACACGGAGATGGGTAGAGAGCTGTTCTCCCCTGCAGAGGAAGGCAGGATGTGCTCCAACGGAGCAAAGCTCAGGGAACCAAGGTTCAATTTGGATGCTAGGAAGCACTTCCTGACAGTCAGGACCCCGAGGGTGTGGAATGGGCTTCCATGGGAGGAGGTTGAGGCCCCATCGGTGCGGGTGTTCAAAGATAGGCTGGGCATGCGCATGGCGGACATGTCGTGAGCGAAGCCGGCTAGTGCCGGGGGTCAGACTAGATGGCCTGGGAGACCCCTTCTGACTTGTTGTTTCTATACCTGGGCAGCTTGCAGCTTGGCACCACTTTTCCCCCACGAAATGGGCTCCCACATGCAGTTAGATCCAAATTGGCCGGATCCAGTTTACCCTGGATCCAAAAGTGGATTTCCCTGCCCTTTCCTGCTAACAGCAACCTCTCCAACTCTCTGAAAACATTGTGCAGGGGCTGGGTTCAGACAACGTGATAGTTCTAGGGCCGGTTGCGGGTTGCTGCTGAAGGTGTGTGATTGCAGGATGGGGTTGTGTCAGTCCACCTGCAACAACAAGCCACGGTGAGCCATTTGCAGCCCACAACCACAAATCATGGGTTGTTCACGGCTGGGGAGTTAACGTAGCTGAGTCCAGACAAGGCAGTAACCCACGCTCAACCCACAGTCGATGCTGGAGGCTTGTCTCCACCCAAGCAAGGACTGAGTTCTCATGACACAAGGAGCTGCGGTGTGTTGGAAGGGTCCCCGTGACTTGGCCACCTTTGGGCGCTCCGGAGGCACCGGGCGGGTTGGAAGGGAAGTTTCCTGCCCTAAGTGTGAGGAGACAAGATGGGGTGCCACTCAAAGGACCCTGGCATACGAGCAGGGAGCATGCTGGGGGACTGTGAGGGAAAGAGGCCGTGCCGAGCTGCCATGCGCCAAAGCATCTCTCAGGGACAATGTGGGTGGGTGACGCACCAACCAACCCAGGGCAGGCTATGCCCCCTCGCTTATGGCGGGAGCCGGCCCCAGGAGCCCGGACGTCCGATCAGTGCGGCGTGGCCATATGCGCAGAAGCAGGACTGCTAGCACGCCCAGTACCGCCGGGGCATGTTGGGTCAGCCGGAGCTCCGCAGCGGCCAGGGGACTGAGGCTGCAGGCCGAGCCAGGTGCGCATACCTGCCAGGTGCTGAAGGGCTCCACCTTGAAGGAAGCCAGGCTGCAGAGGCCTGCGACCAGGCATAGCCACCTCTGCCTGGCCAGCGCGACCGTGTAGAGCAGCAGGCAGTGGGAGAGGACGATCATGACGTAGGAGCCCCCCATGGTGCCCAGCACGGCCAGGATCCCGTACACCATGTACACCTCCGACCTGTGCTGTGAGGAAACAGAGGAGTCGTTTGCCGGTCTGCCCGCCGGCCCCGCCACTGCGCCTCCACCACGTGCCTGGAGGAGCGCCTCTTCCATCCACACCTGGATCCAAAGGTGGCTGCGCACCTTTTGGATCGCATTTCTCTGCCTCCACCTGTACGGTCCATAACAGATTTCCACCCAGGGGAAAAGAGCCCGAATGCCTCCACCAGAATCGGGCTCCGAAACAAGAAGAAAGCACACGCGGAAGATGTGGAATCCACTTAAGAGGGACAAAACGAATCGTCGTCGTCGTCATCATCATCATCATCATCATCATCACCATCTCCGCATTGTATTTATCTCCTGCCTTTCTGCCCTTGCAAGGCAGCTTCCAAGTTTCTCCTCCTGCCCATGTGATCCTCAGAACAACAACCCTGCGAGGGAGGTGAGGCTGAGAGGAGGGCCTGGCCCGAAGCCACCCAGGGAGCTTCCGGGCTGAGTGGGGACTTCAGCCTGGCCCTCCAGGTCTCCCTCCAGCACCCAGGCCGCCACACTGCACCTCGCGCCCATCACGCCCACTTCTGAACGCAGGCAGAGGTACCAAGAGCACCTAACGCCAGCCGAGGGAGGCTTCTCTGGGACCAGCCTTCCCCCAGTGAGCACCATCCAGAGGCCTTCCCACTAGGGAAGCCTGCCTTAGACCCCATCTTCTCTATGCACATCCTACTACCACGCCCATGAGGCTTTTTTCCAGTTTGCAGTATGAAAAGCAGTACAAATCTTTATACAGTAATAGTTCGACACATCAAAATCTCGACCAATCAGTGGGTGCCTGTTTCTTGTCCCTCTTTCTTATCTATTCCTATATCTTGATCTTCATGCACAGTCATCAGCTCGATTTATTTGTAACATCCTTGTTGTTTGTTCGCTATAATTGTAATTATCCTTGTTGTTGGTTCGGGACACAATCCGACGGCCACAGGGCAGAGTCTAGCTGGCCAGGGGAGAAGTTGAAGTCTCAGCTCCGACATCAGAAACATGCTTAGAAATTGGAGCTGGGAGATCGGCCTCAGAGCAGGGCAGGGGAAGTAAGGTGTCACCACGAAACATTACGTCCTGGTGGCACCTCGACCGGGCCTCCCTGCGAGCCAGGCAAAGGCTTGGAGGACCAAAATGGGTTTTCGGGGTCTTTTGTACGGCAGGAGAAGCTCCCAGGTGACCTTCACCCCTGTGCTCTTACTGCCCTCCATGGGATGCCTCAGTTCTCCGAGTTTGGAAGTCTATGAGCAGCTACACGGGACAGTGCTGTCCGTATATTTGGGCTGTTCAAAGTTAATTCACTGGACAGCCTTGAAGTGTGTTTTGGACCACATCAGTACCGCGAGAGCAGCCGATATTTCGATTGAAATGCAAGCCAATAGAACAGCTGCAATGACATGCTGACTCAGTCGGCGTTAATACACACGCAGAAGGCTTGATTGCATCCTTCCTTCACTCTGGCCTACAAGGCTTTACCAGAAACCCTTTTTCTCCCCTTGGTCCTGAAGTTTTTCTACATTTTTCAAACAGACATGCAGTTTTATAAATCGTGGATCTCTAGGTCTCAGTCCCACCACCAATGAAGGCTGTTCAGCCCCATTGATCGGAAACAGGAGAGACTGGGGCACACAAGCAATTTTCCCATGGAAAATGATGAGATTATAAAACACTCAGCTTTGGCTCGGTTGTGCATGCTAAACTATTCTGTGCAGGACTCGTTTTATACCATTTGTATAATAACAATGATGGTGACGATGATACAAGTAATAATAATTATGATACGAGTAATTATTGTTATTACTATTTTAAAAACTGTCAGCAGGTGGCACAGCTTTACTGAATGCTGAAGGGATGTCGCTGTGAGAGTAATCGAGACTTTGCTCACCCGAGGAGCAGTCATGGAGCAGATCTTGGCAAAGAGGACGTGTCCCGAAAGGGCAAAGATGATGAAGTTTCTGAATGAAGTAAACCACATGGCCCATTCAAAGTCAGCAGCATCCTGCAAGGACAGAACCGGGTCCGTGAGAGCGCAGAATAACAGATTTACCATCCCTGGCTGTGCCTCTTGCAACATGAGCCAGCCAGCTCGTGAGAACCCAACTCCAAGGACGGGCCGTTCGTTTTCTCCAGCATTCCCTTGTTTAAAGTCCCAAGTTCTTTCTCTCCTGAGTAAGAACTCTGCAAACAGGTCTACCTCTTGAATCTGGCAGGCGCAGATGCTTATTTAACAAATACACTGAAACAGAACCATCTCCACTCTGCACCGGCCAAATTCAAGGAGCATAACGATTCCCAGCCATGATGTACCTGCAGCCATTAAAGACAAGGAACCTTCCAGAAAGAAAAAGGTAGCAACTCAACACCACAAATGTGGCTGAATGGCCAGAAATTCGACCCAAAACTTTTAAGCGCTAAGCCCTCAAAGCTCTGGGTCTGGACAGATATAACTGTCAGTTTTGCTTTCCCTCACATTCGATTTTTTAACATCCCAAGTTCGTTGTGTCCTGGATATCAAAAATGCTGGGGATTTTAATAAATTCTTTTCAAGCCTGAACAGAAATGACATTCCCACCCATCTCTACCCAGTCCTGTTGCTTGAGGAGGAGTTGACCAAACCTCAATGTCTCGCAGGAACAGAGCAGAAAGGAGCACTTCTAATTCTGGCTGTACATGGAACTGTGCGTAAAATTGTCTAGAAAGGGCTTTCGGTAAAATTGCAGCTCTTTGCACGGATATGTGTCTGTCCTGCACAGCATCCAGTCATTTGTATGCGCACAGCGTTGCCCCTATTTCTCTGTTTTTACAGTAATCTGCTTAGAGTATTCTTTGGACTAATAAATGCAGAATATACGTTAATAAAAAAATAATAGGCATTGAACATCTGTAAAGGGGCTTCTGCTTTCTTGCCTCCTCCCTCCAAAATCTCTGGAAGCTGTACAGAATTTCAGCAAATTTTAAATATGTGCAAATTAGGGCTGCACTGAATGGGCAAGGAGCAGCCGCAAGAGTTTCACCCACCACGGTGAGATGCATTTTAGGAGCTCAAAATGGCAGCCAGAATAAAGAAACGGGCTTCCTTTACCGTGCACTGGAAACTACACTTACTGGGTTCAGCAGCTGAATATCCACAGAGATATTGAGTTGGGAAGTTTGCGTTTCCAGCTGCAGGTTTTATGGGAGGTGTGTGAGGAAGTTAAGCATCGTCCTCGAAAGGAAGGGCAGGGCTGAAAGCATTTAAAGTTTTACAGACATGAAGTCGCACGCTCCCATTCCATGCAAAGTTATCTTTAATCCTCTAATACGAGGGGAAGAAAATGCTTCTGTCTGGAACACCTTGCAAAAAACCATCTAATATAATCTGAAAACAGCTTTAAAAGCCCCTGTGACCCTTTCCTTTCCTTTCCTTTCCTTTCCTTTCCTTCCGAGCCAAAGTAAAACCCATTGAGTTCAATGCAACCCACTTCTGAGTTAGCGCAACAATTTGTCAAATCAGATTGGGGAAGCAGCTCTTTCAGGAAAGCGTTTCTCCTCAAATTGCTGGGTCCCTTTCAAAGATGTTGGGTCGGCCCTCATGCGCATCCTCATTCCACCTCTGCCTTTACCTCCACGCCCCAACCGGCGAGCGTGTGGCCGCTGGCTCACTTACCATCTTTCTGCCAAAGTAATGCCACCCTGGTCTTATGTTTCCTCGGAAGGCCTTTCGGTTCATGCTGTCTGAAAAAGAGCATGTGTCACATCAGAAAAGCCCAGGAATATCAGGGAAACACCCCTGCAGGTTAACAGGGGAAAGATGTGCAGCCGAAATGTATTAGGATCAGTTCCTATACGGAGCTTTTTGTAGCCAAAGGGTAGAATTTAGGGTGGGCATGGCTGTGAAGGTGCCACGGTCCCCACAAGGAGGCGCCTGCAGCTGTGCTCGCTGTCCCAGTGCCACCGGCCGGTTCACCTCGTCCCAGTGCGGCTCAGGCCACAGGTGGGGAGAAAGCGCAGGAGAGGTGCTCCAGGGAGAGCCGTGTGGGCCAGCGGTGAGGGCATCGGCCTGGGGATCCGGGAGCTCTGGGTTCGGGTCCCTGCTCAGTCCCTGGGTGACCTTGGGCCAGCCACAGACTCTCAGCCTCCCCACTTCGCAGGGGTGTTGTAAGGATACAATGGAGAGGAGGAGAACGTTGCAAGTCATGGAAACAAGGCAAGTCAGAAGGGGCCTCCCGGGCCATCTAGTCTGACCCCCGGATCCAGCCGGCTCCGCTCACGACATGCCCACCATGTGGTTGCCCAATCATCCCTTGAACACCCTCACGGATGGGGCCTCAACCACCCCCCTTGGAAGCCCATTCCGTATCCTAGGGGTCCTAGCCACCAGGAAGTACTTCACCTCCAGTTCCTTGAAAGGAGAAAAGGTGGGATATAAATATAATAATCAAATAAATAGTGGAGCAGGAGGAGGAGGAGGAGGAGGAGGTGGAGATGCCGTGGGCTTCTTGCTCTCTGCCTGACAAGCAAGCCAGTGCCAGCAGGCAAGAGAAAAGAGGAGCAGCCGCAGGCGGGAACAGTGGTGACAAGAACGCAGACTTTTGATTTATTAAGCTTGGGACCCCAATACCTGATGGAAAACCTCTCCCAGAAGGAATCTTCCCAGATACTCCGATCCTCACCTGGGGCCTTCCTCTGACTGCCACCTCCAAAGGAGGCCCAGCAAGAGGCAGCAAGGGGGAGGGCCTTTCCAGTGGCGGCCCCTCATTTGTGGAACAGTCTCTCCACTGAGACCACTTGTTTGTTTGTTTATTGGATCTTTCTTGGATCTTCAGCACTGGGTGAATTGTTCTGAGCTGCCCAGAGAGCATCAGCTACTGGGCAGAAGAGAAATAAAAGCAGGACCTCCGAAACCTAAACCCAGCACAGGGACGGAGCCTGGAAGAAGTTGGAGGATTCTGCCAGAACCCCCCATGTCTCCTCCGACTCGGTGGGGGTTGGAGGGAGGGGCTGCGAATGTCACACACCTGACTCTGCAGTCGCCCTTAGAACAGGTGAGAAAGAGCAAAGCTGAGCATCCTGGATCTTGCAAAGGAAGCATCAGGATGCACCTTTTTCTCCCACAAGCCTCTGAAGCAGCTGCGACACCTCCACCTGGTCCAGGTCCCACACTCCTTGGATGCAGGGCCCTGTCTCTGTGTTGCTTGTGGACGCGGAGGGCTGGGTATAAATCGGGGCCCTTGATTCGCAGGCGACAGGCCAGATCCAGCTTTCCTGGGACCCTGAGCTGGACCCCAAGTTCCCCCAGGCAGACATGCCCCCTTCCAGTCGCTCTGCCCCATTTCCCCCCGTTGCCAGCTCCTGACTGGTTTTCTTGACTGGTATATTTTTGCTTAAAGATCTTGCTGTTATGTGGACTGGGAGAGGCGACATCCTTCCAGAGAGTGTTTCTGAGGGTCACAAAAGCTCGAAAACTACTTGGCCATCCACAATCAGAGGAAAGGCAGAGGGGGCCAGGTGGGCCAGGTACGGTGCATGGCCACGAGGTCTGAGACCCTTTCCTTTGCACATCTTGAAAGCCCACGGATCCCCCAAATGCCAGGAAATCTCAGTTCCAGCCCAGAAACCATTCCTGCACAAATAGAACCCAATCCCGAAATCTTGGTGTGAGAGATGAGTCCTTTGGCATCAGGTCAGCCTCAAGGAAAGTTGCCTTTTGGACCAAGGCTTTTCATTTGCTTCTTTCCTGAAGCGTCTCCTTCCAGAGTCTTTGTGGGATTCAAATCAGCACACCCCTATTTCCTTTTTCCTGGAATTTTTCTTTCCCGGCCTTTCTATACATTCCATTAAACAACCACAAGGTGGCCCTGTGTTCTAGCAGTCATGGGGAAACTCACCCGCTTTCCCTGAGACTTCCAAAAAATACCAGACTCTCCTTGATCTAAACCCCCCCCAAAATCTGTGGAAATGCTTGGAAAGCTGGGAAGACACCCTGACAGAAGACAACATGACATCAAACACCAGCAAACTACAAGAGCACCGGAAAGGCCTCTGGAGAGAAGTCCTTGCATGCATTGTCCACTGGGAAAGTTTTGTATTCCCGTAATGCAACATTTTAGAAGTAATATTATTCTATATGGGTAGGTGGGGAGCAGGAAATACTGCCTCTGGACCTAAATGCTGTTTCAGAGGGGTTGGAACAGCTCACCTCTGGAGGTTTCAAAGATCTCCATCCCACTGTAAGCAAGGGCACAGGATACGACCAGGGCGTAGATGCCCAGCTCATAGACAGGTAATGCTGCTTTGATGCCCATGTTGGAGGGTCACTGTCACGGGAACCCACTCCAAGGGGATCCAGTTCTGTGGGCAGAAAGAAAGCAAAGGCCAGTTAGCATTTCTCCAACTGATGGTGGGTTATTCCAAAAGCCAGATGCTGCTCGGAGCGGTTTGTCCAACAGTAAGTTTGCTTTTCAAGCAACAGGAGGAAGCTAACGAGCCTAATACATGCAACAGGGCAACATGCTTCATGCTACCCACAGGAGTGGAGTAGGCTGCCCAGCATAGATAATAAAGGGTTAATTTTCCCTGCACGTCCTGCAACAGTCTGCCAATAACAAGCTGTCCTCTTATCAGTGAGAGTCTCCTTACTGCTTCTGACTATCAGTTCCTTACAGGTGCCCTTCCTTTAGATGCATTTCCACAGAACTAGTAACTTGTAAGAGTCCAAAGCCATCTGATCGAGGTGCAACCAGGGACCAAGTTTATTTAAACTTCTGGGGTGTCTCACAAGAAGATCAACCTGAAGTGCCCATTCATAGTTCTTAGAGAAGTGGAAAACCTGGGATGGTTGGAGGGGTTTCATGGCTGAATGATGCAAAAGTTCCCTGCATGTAGAAAGCTAGCCACTCAGGGAAGAGGCTATGCCGCACCGTTCTGATGCTTCTGCTACTCCAAAGGCCCTTTCAGTCCAGCTTCATCATGAGTGAGCTTTCCAGGTTCATGCTGGGAGAGCAGACGTACTCTTGATTTTTCTCGTGAGAAAGAATCAACTTTCGGCTTCCTGTATTCTGTAGGAATGGTTATAACTTCGTGGTGGAACATGTGCAGAAGGTCATTAGAAGTGGAGTCCTGGTGGATTAGGGACCTCCCAGGCCAACATTCTGCTCACATAGTGGCCATCCAGGAACCTGAGGGGGAAACCCATATTCCCCAGCAACTGGTGTGCCTAGGCATGCTGGCTTTGCCAGCAGAGTTGGCAAATAAGCATGAGGACTAGTAGCCATGGATGGCTTTCTCCTCCATGAATTGGTCCATTCCTGCTAGATACATGTTTAGGCAGAAAATTCTCCCCATAATTCCTGGCCTTCTTTCTGGGAATTATGGGAACATTTTCCCATCTAAACATGCATAAGATTGCATAGCCCAGATGGAGCTTATGGGCCATCCAGACCCTTCCCCAGCTTCCAGGGCTTTTCCACACAATTTGCTTTGCAGCTGCTTTCCCGGGAACTCTTTTATTCTTAAGGATGCCTCCAACCCTGTTCTGCACCACTGTGTGTCCGAATGCATGGTGCAAACCCTGGGAGCAAGTCCTGGGTGGGCTGCCACCGAAAGACAAGCCAGAGCTAGCTCTGGGGAAAAAGACTCTCATTTGTTGTGAGCCGCCCCGAGGCTTTGTTGCAATGCGGGCGGCATAGAAATGTTTTAAATAAATACATAAATCAATAATTTGCTTCCCCTTTGAAATTAAACAGCAGCAGCCCCTTGGAGAGGGAGTCAAAGTGGGGCTGAATGGGTTAACCCCTTCCCCTCCCCATACCTTTAAAATTCACTCCCTCCACCTTGTTGAAATTGCTGAGCTTCGAATGAACAGGCAGGTGGGAGCTGGTGAGAGGGAAGGAAGCGTTCCAGCTGCTAGTTCTCCTTTTATAGATTTCCCCTCTTGGCATCGATAAAGGAAATAGTCTATGGCTGTGTGCACTGACGGGTGTTAACTGAGGGTGGATTGTGGGGATGCTGTGTGTCTACTGATGGCTCTTGCTCAGCTTTACTCTGTCCTGCCTCTGCTGCAGTGAGAGGGACCTTTCGGTGGCTTCCTATTGGGCAAGGATTTTTCCCCACAAGGCCTCTATTGTACAGTCGCCCTTCCCGATCCACGGTTGTGTACTGGATCTTTAGACAATGTTGTCACACTGTAGTTTCCATTTGTTTATAAGCAATGCTTTCTACTTTTAAAATAAAAATAGCGAGGGAGAGACAGATTTAGGGAAATGTGGGGTATTCTGAATAGGCAAAGAAAGCCCTTTGTAGGAAAAAGGCAGGATATCAATTGAAGTGTGATTTTCTCGAGTTATGTGGCAGAAATGCAGGAAAGGAAATGCTGCTCAACTCTGACAAAACATAGAAACAGAGCAAGTCAGAAGGGACCTCCTGGGCCATCTAGTCTGACCTCCTGCACCAGCCGGCTTCGCTCACGACATGCCCACCATGTGCATGTCCAGCCTGTCTTTGAACACCTCACTGAAGGGGCCTCAACCACCTCCTGTGGAAGCTCATTCCACACCCTGGGGGTCCTGACTGTCAGGAAGTGCTTCCTGGCATCCAAATGGGACCTTGGCTCCCTGAGCTTGGCTCTGTTGGAGCGCATCCTGCCTTCCTCTGCAGGGGAGAACAGGCCTCTACCCACCTCTGTGTGACACCCCCTCACATACCTGCATGTCGCCAACAGATCCCCCCTGAGTCTCCTCTTCTCCAGGCTGAAGAGACCCAGTTCCCTCAGTCTTGCCTCATACCCCATCATCCCCTGCAAACCAGCCACCATCCTTGTGGCCCTATGCTGCACTGACTCTAACCTGGCTATATCCTTTCTGTAATGAGGGGCCCAAAACTGAGCACAATACTCCAGTAGACACAGTGCTTTGCGGGTCTTGTGTAGAAGGGCCCATAGAGAGGGTGGGAGACAGATATCCTTAAGACCAAACACCGCCACTCGGTTGTGTTCCAGTTGTGTCGGACTAGCAAATCACAGGGAAGAGGCATAAACTGAGAAGGCAGCACAGGGAAAGGGTTAACTCTCAATCTTCTTCCTCTAAGTTTCTTTGAAATAGGTTCTTTTTTTCAAGCCACAGGGGACAGGCTTATGAATGCCCCACTTCACATCCAGTTTGGCTTGTCTTAACCATTCTTCCTTCTCCTTTGTCTTGTTTGAGCTCTTGTCTTTTTCTGCACATGGCCCATTGTACAAATATTGCAAGCTACTGGGGAGACTTAATTCAAAAGTTGGATATCCTTCTACTCAATGAGCAAATATGGAATAAATTCTTATCATTATTTTCCCAGCCTCACAATGCAGCCCTGGTGCATATCTCCTTGGAAGAGAAGTCCAATGAATTCAATGGGACTTACTCCCAAGGAAGGGTTTATGGAATCGCAGCTTTAAAGCAGAATCTTATGCATATTTGGACAGAAAAAAATCCTTCTGCTCCCAGACATGCTGGCTGGAAAATGCTGGGATCTTTTTCTCCCAAAATGTGCATTAGATTGCGCTTTTACCGATCTTTTAAGGAACTGGGTCTGAATATTGATTCCTTAGCTTTGTACCCTATCATCCCGTAAAAATACATCCGGGGGGGGGGCAAATGTAGCAAAATGAACAGTGAAAGAGTAATGCGGTGAACAGTATAACATTATCTGAAATGCAAATAAGGGCCTATGAAAATAGCAGCCAATTATGTCATGATTAAGTTGAAATTCCGGCCAAAACACAGAATAGCAGAGAAGCACAAGGCAGCCCAGCAGGACAAATACCTGTCTAAACTAAGTGTGTTTTGTGCACCATTAATCTGGGGCCTAATCAAGTCTCTGTTTGGTGAGTTCCAAATCCCAGGTGCAGCCACTGAGAAGGCCCCGTCTCAAGGTCCCCCCAAAAGCACATCAGACATTGGTGTGACAGGGAGAAGGCTTCTCCGAGGAAGAGCAACATCTGGGCAGATGCATAAGGCAGAAGACCCTCAGGTTAAATTGGCATTATAGGCCATAACCAACGCTTTGGATTCTGTCCAGAAACAGTCAGGTGAAGTTTCCACACAGCCCTGGAGGGTTGCCCCAGAAAGAGTGGGGCTGCAGGCATGTGTCCCCATGGCCCCCTCAAACACCTCTTGGGACCGGCCAGGTTGCTGCACCAGCCACAGCTGAGCAAAATCGTTCCTGGGCAGCGTTGAGGCTGAGCCACCCAGGCCCAGGAGCAGATCTGGGGGCCAGCCTTCCCTAGCCTAGTACCCCTGGGGCACATTGGACCTCAGCAACCATGGTCCCCTGACTCTGCTGCCCGGGGATGGTTGGGGTTGTAGTTCCGCAAGCCTCAAGGGCACTGGTGGCAGGAGACTTTTGAGTGTCTCCATGAACAACACCGGAATAATGGGAAATCCGCCTTCTCACCAGCCCTAATTCTGCAGCCCGATAGCGCTAGTGTCGGTTTGGATGCTCGCCAGGAATGCTGCTGTTCCTGGGCAGGGAAAGACTGGCAGGGGGTCTCTCCTCTTGAAAGTCTTGCCTGCCTCACCGAGGGTACCCCCTTCCACACTGGTCCTCAGAGTTCTTGAAGGAAATGCAGAGAGAGCGAGGGAAGGAAGACACAATCAGAGAGGTCCTCAGAGGCCATCCATCCCACCCCCATCATTTGTTGTTGGATGATGGTGATGGAAATCCAGAGCTGATGCCTGGTTTTGAGGTGGCCAGTGGCAAAAGAAGGCTCAGCAATTCTTACACCTTTAAGATGTGTGCAGAACAAGAGCTGGAAGCATTTGGAGCTGACTGGCACAAGTTTCCAACTCCCAAACATTTAATAGTAGCAATAATAGATCATCTTTTCTATAAATCAGGGCTGCCGAAATAGAGAACGTTTGGTGTAAGCAGGGGTGGGCTTTGTATAAAAGGAGGGTGCGTTCAGCACAGTTCTGGTATCAGGAAAAAGCCCCCCAGGCCTTGAATGTGCTTAGAGTCACCCCTGTTCAACGCTCACATTCTCGTACAGTCAAGAAGCCTCAATTTACAGCCCTGTAAGAGGTCGTTTTCTGAGGCTGCCAGCCTTTCCCCTGCTCTCTTTCACTGCTACGTAGCACTGCAAAATCGACTCCCCCACCTCCGAGATTGTAGGGGGGCAGCACCAAGCAGAAACTCAGGTCTCCCGCCGAAATGGACTCTGCCGTTGAGCGAAGCTGTGTGTTGTGCCTGGACTGGGATCCAACTGGCAGCACCTCCAGGACTCTGAAGACCCTTGGGGAAGAGACCCTAAATGGCCCCTCCCTCCCTGTGAGATGCTAGGCCACCTTCCACTGCCTGGCATATTTAAAAAAATGAAGACATGCCAGAAGGAGGCTACAAAAAGTGCTTATATTTTCAAACTGTACGTGTAAGTGTAACCAGCAAACACTTTCGGCACAAACAGGGTACGGTGCCATAAATGGCAAACCATGCTGCTCTGTCCGTCCGTCCGTCTGTCACAAGCACTTTCCTAGCTTCTCGCTGCGCAAATTCACCAGTGGTTGTAAAAGCGTCACCTTTTATGTTAGGCACAGCTGAATGGTCGCGATTCTTGACCTACTTTAGCGCACGGAGGCATCCGTGAATGTGAAGCCCAGGCGGAAGGGCAGCTCCGGGGGCCCTTGGCACAGGCAGCCCCTGCCGGGCAAGGGCTCCCGGCTTGTGCCCAGCGATGCCTGCTTTGGGTGCTGCCCCGGCCGCCTCAGCCGGGACGAGCACCCCAGCTTGCGCGGCCCTTGCACCTCCGCAGGACGAGGCGCGCTGGGGGCTGCTAGAGGCACGCGGTGCGGTAGCGCTTGGTCTCTGCGGTGCGTTTCCGCCTGGGAAAAAGCGGCCCGGAGGAGCTGTCAGGGCAACTTCGTCCCGCCCTGCGCGGATCGGGTGGTCTCCAGGGGCTTCCGCGCTGCCTGGGGGAGGCAGGCAGGCAGGCGGCTAATGGGGCAAAGCGCCTGAACAGGACGCGGCCGCCGATGCCGCTGAAGCGGGTGCGAGGCAGCAGCGGGGGAGCCGCGCCGGGGGAAGCGGGCTGCACCGCGACGCGCCCGTCCTTTCCCGTTTTAGCTGGCTACTTCTCCGGGCTGCGGCGCAATGCGATAGCCCGGCCGGGAGAGCCCGCTCCTCCCGCCCGGCCCGGCCCGGCCCGGCCCGGCCCGGCCCGCAGGAGAGGGTGCCGCGAACCTGGCCGAAGTGCGCGGCCCGTCCAGGCGCGCCGCCGCCACCTGGCCCCCCTCTTGCTGCAGGCGCACCTGCGCCCGGTGCGCCGGAGTTGCGCTCCCGCGCGTAAAGCCTGCAGTGCGCCTGGATGCCTCAGGCTGCGCCCCCCACCGCGCCTCGCCGCCCCGCCGCGGCCCCCCCACCAGAAAGCCCTTGTTTCGTGCCAGGTGAGTGCAGGAGCGGGTTAACCCTTCCGCTGCCGGCCGCCCCAGTGGCGCATCCCACACCGAAGTGGCGGCTCTGAAGTCGCTTCCTCCAACCCGGGGCCTTCCCGATGAGCTGGGCGACAAGTCCCATCATCCCCAGCCCAACACATCGGAAGGCTGCGAGTTGAAGAAGGCTGCTGGGGGGAGAGGGGGGGAGCGATCCCGGGCTGCATGCATCTTATGGCGGTGCAGCTTATCATCCCTTTGCTGGGCAAGTCTTGCTCACTGACCTTGAGAAACGGCTGGCAGGCGCAGCTCCACCGGCACGACACGGCCTGGGGGGGGGGGCGGGGGAGCCCAAGGTCCAGAGAGAAGGCCTCCGGGTGCCTCCCGTGGAGAGCTCCAAGTTTCTCTGGACTTGAAAGAGAAGGAAAAGGGTCACTGCTCCTCCTGGCACAGCATCTGGCCCAGTAGGGCCGGGAAAGGCTCGGCCCTGGCGTGAGTTTAGCCAGGAGTGGAAGGTGGACGGCCGCAGACAATTTTATTTTGGAGCAGAAGCGCAGAGAGGGGGGCCGGCCCAGGAGCTGCCTGTCAAAGCCACTGCTGAAGAGCGACCAGAGCAGGAGAAGCGGCAGCAGAAGCGGGAGTTAATTCAGGGCAAAGGCGGGGAGGGCAGAGCGACAGGGGAATTAGCTGCCCCACGGCAGCGAGCTGACGCTGCACGGCCTGGGTATCGATTCCCTCGTGCTGGTGCTGAGGCCTGCTTAGCGCCCGGCTCCTGGGCCAGCAACATTCAACGGCCACCACGGATTTCTGGAGTGTGGCTGGGAAGCCGTAAATCAGGGCCGGGTCACCCACTCTCCAGGGCTGAGTACGGATGCCCGCCATTGACCTTGAACATCATCCGAACCCAGCTGCGCTAACAGACCGTGGGTTGTTAGCCACGAGTAGCCCACAGTTCACGTTCCAAAATAAGCCATGGGTTCTCATCTCAGGCTGCTGTGGTTAACAAGCCATGGCTTGTGAGCGCCCTCGGGTTCGGACTGGGCTGTCGGCTTCCTTCTGTGGGTTGCCACAGGATATTTCAGAGGGAGGAGCTGGGATTAAGGGGGCTTGATGAAAACTCGTAGGGCTGCCCTATATCCACTGGGTTCTGCTCCTGCACCATGCGCGGCCCCTTCCCCACCCGCTTGGTGCCATCTTCATTACCCACAGAGCATCTCTCACCAAGGTTCATCCCTGCTTTGTCATGCACTGGCTCTGCACCTCCGAGCTCCTTCCCTTCGGAGGCCCAAGCCCATGAGATCTAGCAGCCCCAAGCAGGGGCGTTGAACTCCTTCACACTGGGGGCCAAATTCCATGTGAGAGAAGCTCTAGGATGCCTCGTCCCTGTGGTGGATGGAGCCAAAGGCAGGAGGGGTAGCGCTGAAGGCAAAAGCTTTTAATATTGTATATGTTTTTAGTGATTGTGAGCCGCCCCGAGGCTGTTGCAAGGGGCGGCATATAAATATTTAAATAAAATAAATAATAAAAAAAAGCATGGGCCCAAAACACCAGGAATGCCTGCCTATTTTTGCATAAAGTTCTGCTGCCAGTAGCTAAGTCTTGGTAGAGAAAGGGGACCCAGGAGATCCAGGTTCCAGTCCCCACTCAGACGTGAACCTCCCTGGATGACTTTGGGCCAGTCTCTCCCTGTCAGCCTAACCTACCTCGCAGGGCTGTTGTTGCAAGGATAAAACATAGCTATGGAAGCCACCTCTCAAGAGGAAAGAGGCAAGGTGCCTGTGCACAGCCATAATGAAATGATTGTTGGCTGAGGGAAGGGCCACGTTGGGGAAAGGTGGCTTGGCCATCTGTGGAAGCCCCGTCCTGGGACCCCGCAACTGATCCCAAACTCAGGTTGTGACCCTGGCTCTCAGCCTTTGACAGTGGCCAGAGACTCAGGCGGGGCTTTTCCTGGTGTGGGATGAGGTTGCAGGCAGAGATTCACCAGGTGGCTTTCTGGGAGGGGGGCTATGAGTGGTGGAGGTGGGGTGGCTGAAGCCCCTGTTTAAGGCCACTGTTAAACCCTAAACCTTGCAGAGCTGGATTTTTGTACATCGCTATTGTTTTAATGAAGGTTTTGTTTGTCATCTGGATTTTGCTGTTAGCTGCTTTTGAGCACCACCTTTGGCAGCCGTAGACATCAATGTAATAAATACACTGCTAATGGGTTGATTTGATTTGGAATGGGACTCAAAGCTGCTTTTCAGGTGGACCTCCCAAATGGGCCATGTGACATCATTAAAGCACCAGTAAATTACTGGTTTAGAGAGGCAGTGCAGCCTAGTGGTAAGAGTGCCAGACTGGGGACCCAGGAGAGCCAGGTTCTAGTCCTTGCTTCGCCATGGAGTTCAATGGCTGTCTTTGGGCCAGTCACTCCCTCTGAGCCTCATCTACCTCACAGGGTTGTTATTGTGATGAAACAGAGCTACGGAAGCCACCTTGGGTTCCTCATAAGAAGAAAGGTGGGCTAAACATGCAATGTAATATTAATAAATTGCAGTGGTTACTCCCTCTCGCTGGGGTCTTCCAAACACCTCTACTGGGGTCTACTAGCCTCAAGAGCCACCCCTGGTAGAGAAATGGCTACCAGGAACACCTGGCAGATGAGAGCGATGTCAGAGGGCAACCCCAGCCAGGAGGAGGAGACCGACACTTCACGCTTTCAATGAACGACAGCTTTGGATCCGGGAAAGAATAAAAACTTACCCTGGAGTCCTCTCTCTACTCGCTCGCCACTCGTTCTAGCTCTTGCAGGTTGAACCTCAAGTTCCAGCACTCATGGCTGTGTTTCCCTGAAGGGAGCCAGGCTGGTCTTTGGCTCCGCAGTGCGGCAAAGGAGAGGCTCAGGGACGGAGAGGAGCCCGTCCAAAGAATCGAACAAAGCGGGTGGTTTCTTGGGAGCCGAGGATTCTTGGCTGGATGGTGCCCATCTCCTGCCAACCCAAGGCGAATGCAGTGCTCTTGCAAGGCTTCAGATGCAAAAGGTTCCCACTTAAAGGGAAACCGCGCATGATTATTTCCAACTATGCAGAAGCCGATTGTCTCCTTTTGCTCACAAAGTGTTGTGCAAAGGAGTTTCTGGTGCAAACCCGATGCTTCCGAACACTGTCTTTCTGCTGACTCTGCACTTAGTGTGCAATCCTGCGCCAGGTTCGGCAGAGGAAGGGGCTGACCACCTTGGCGCATGCAGCGCATTGCATGTGTCTGGTCTCAACATGTGCACAAGTGAGGCTGCTGGCTGGCAGTTCTTGGCCTTTTTCTGTCGAAAGACACAACGCCAAATTCTTTGGTATTTCTTCTTCCTAGGAAGTTGTCAGCAGCTCCACTGATTTGAGGTTTAAGTGCCTTCAGGGAGTCAAATTCCAGTCTTACCACTTTCGTTCAGATCTTCCGTGACTTACCAAGAATCGAACAATGCCATTAGGGGCTCCCTCCGTGTTCAATACTCAAGGAACAATAGGACTCAAGGAACAATAGGACTCAAGGAACAATACAGCAACATATTGCTGCATAACTGGGACGCTGAATGAAAATAACTCTGGATTGGTAGTCACTGAAGCAGTTGGTGCGAGCTTAGGCGGACTCTGGGAGATGGTGGAGGACAGGAAGGCCTGGAGGAATGTTGTCCATGGGGTCGCGATGGGTCGGACACGACTTCGCGACTAACAACAACAACAACCAGTAAGAACCTGTGGTTTTTAATGTTTCCTGCACCTGCTCTAATTGCTTCTGCTCATCAAAGAGAGCCCCTCTAAGCCCCTGTTGCTTTTTTTGCCTTTGGGAAGAGACATTCTAATGGGCGCTCTGCACATGTTTCTTTCCTCCTACCCTTCAGCAGGGCTTTTGCAAGGAGGAGGGAAACTCTGCAAGATGCACAGAAACTGGTAGAAGGGCAGATTTCAGTGTCCTGAGAAATTCAGTCGAACTGTTCTGAACAAAGAAACAAGTTTCTAGTTCTCATGGCTGTGATATGTTTGACAGCATCTGAACAGTGTATGGCAATATGTCAGAAGCTGCAAATGGAACAGAGGAAGGTTTTTCAGTGGTAGGTAGATGGGGAGAATACATGATGAAAAACAGGCAAAATGTTGATGTTTGAGCCATGTATCTGCAGAATTGAACATTGCTGGGTGCAGAACTTGACTCCTTTTATGACTGGTTCACAAGTGCACGTTTATTCCTCAAGAACCATAACACCCAGACAGCATCTGTTTGTGTGAATGGACCATTGGACACGACTTCCACGCCACCTCAAATACAATTGAAGCAACAAAGGCTCTTGCAGCTCCTTCTGAACTAATCTATTATGTAAAATGCTTCCATTTAATCCATGAGCTAGATGCGTGAAGCATTTGCTTAACGTGGCAGGTTTTCGGGTGGGGAAGGTTGTGTGCTCTGGGGCTGAGCTGAGGCACTTCACAGGGGAGGGAATGAAGCTGGAACACCTTCAGGGGTTCCTCATACCCAGGTGAGCCCGGCTCCTTCCCTCCCTGTCCCTCCTTCCCTCCCTGTCCTCCCTCCCACTCCACCCCATCCCAGGTCAATTTCTTGACCCAGGAGAAGTATCCAGTGCTTGCAGTGGGAGGAAAGCAGGATCAAACGGATTCCCAGCTCCAAGCACTGTTCCCGACCCCAGACCCCAGAATGACAATTTTCTGATCCCCGCCTGATGATGAGTTTGTAGGCTGGTTCTCCAAACCTTCATAAAATAGTACAGTGACCATTCACAAAACAGTATTTTTGATAAGAGAAGCACCAAAGCACCTGGGATCACACCTGAGTTTGGTCCAGCCTACCAGTGGCGGAACTAACCTTTTTTTAAATAATTGTGTGTACAGGAGTTTCCTGTTAGATTCTCCTTATTCGGTTCCTTTGTTCAGTGATGGCTATTTTAGGGTAACTAACAGATTGTCCTTGGAGATTAAAAACCTTCAGTGGAAAGAGTTCACACATGTAGCTTCTACATAGCTGGTGAACCAGAAAACCAAACGAACCCGAGGGAAAACCAAATTGTCCGCAAATGCAGACAATCCAAGCAGGGTACATAGACTGAGGAACCACCGCAGCTTAGGGTAAGATGTCTGCTTCTTCTTCTTAAGCCCAGGTCTGTGTCTTCATACGCCTGGGGAGTCAGTTTCTGCAGGGACATGAGCAGGAACAGCCTCTTTCCTACCCAATGAACTTTCTGTCCCGTCCTCGCAAACAGAAAAGTGCTTACTCAGAGCTGCGCACAACTGACTGTGCGTTTCTTGGAATTAAGCGCCTTCGCTGACGAACCAGGGGTTTGTCACTGAGGTGCCTCGAGGAGAACCTATTTCATTGATGTCTCCATACATGACCTGCCGTTAGTCATGGATCTAGGAGCATTAGCAAGAGACACCCCAGGATCGTGTGTGTCTGGGTGCGCATATGCATGCACACATGCCCATGAACCACCCCCGGCTCACCCCATGGGGACCCCAGGGACAAAAACCAGTGCAAGAATTGCCAAGGCCGCGTGTGTTGCGTTTAGCTTAGTGGGTCTTGCAGGATGTTTGAGGTTCTCAGCATCTTCAGACCTACCTTGAACCTCCAGCTCTCAGCTTTCGTCTTGCAGGGCTCAGTCCACCTTTGCTCGCTTCTGCCTCTGCTGTAGCCACTCTGACGCTGCTTCCAAAGCTTTCCTCCCAGATCTTGTCTTGCAGCAGACTAAATTCAGGTGCTTTCCCTGTTTTGACCAGCCTTGTGGTTTCTAGCAGGTCCACATACACTGGATGTGACCCCGGTGGATCTCTTGCCAGGCCAGGAGAGGTTAACCCTTTCCTCCAAATATTGGGAAGCCTCCTTCCTCCAAGAATTTGAGACCAGCTTGTCTCTGGCGGTAGGCATCATAGCAGGCTGCAAGCAGAATGGTGGGTAAATTTAAGCAGGGCACTGGAAAAGGCGAGAGAAACAGGATGGAGGACTTGTAACCCAACCAGCCTTATTCTCCAGCTGCCAAGTAGCACAAAGGAGCGCTTTGTGAGACAGCCGGAAGATGATACAACAGCGAGGGACGATCGAGCGATACAGCAGGCTGTGACAAGGACTGCCCTAGAAAGCAAAGGCAACCTGGATCTTTTTGTCTCAATGGAGAGCATTCTTACGGTGGTTACACAAGTGGGATCCCTGTCTCGCTGGACAGAGATTCTCAGGAGATCGTGGCTCCACTGGAGCAAAGTTCCTCCAGGATCTCTCTCCTGTGGAGCTGGATTTCTGTGCGGTAACTTAAAAGGCCTGGAAGGTTATTGCACAAGAGCCTCTTGCCTTACACAGAACGAGGTAGTTGTTGGGAGAGCCGGAAGCAGAGCAACCAGGAGGGGGCAGTGGCTGCAGCCCCCCCCCCCCGTTGCACCCCTCCATGAGGGGACGATGTGCTGCTGCAGCCCTAGGCTTGCCTGTCGCCTTCTGGGGAGGTAGAAGATGCTGCTCCACCCCCAGTCTTGGGGTACAGCCAGCTTCTGGAGGTAGAACAGGGAGAACCCCCAAAAGAGCCCCACAGAATGAGGCCTGGCTGTTGCAGCCATGCACCGAGGGCCGTCCTTTCCAAAGAGTTTGGCAGCCCTCGCCGAACAGGTACCACCCTTTAACCCTCTTGCTCCATCCCCTCGGGCACAGGCTCTGCATCTCAGAAGACCTTTACCTCCTTACCTAATTTATGGTTTTCCTGAGGAGCTACCCACAAATGTTCTGTGCAGGCAAGCATTTAATGTGCATGATTTTTGCTTTGAAGTAATCCCTGGAAGGAGACGCCGGATCAGGACAGTGGCTTAGGAGAAGAGGGTTTCTCTCCCGAGTGCTGCGCGTCTTCCAAATGGCTGTTAGCCCTCAGAAAACGGCCGCAAGCCCCAACAAAAGTTTCCCTCTTTGTGGCTTGGGGAAGTGATGTTCAAGGGACTGCAAAGCAGGAGGAACGAATTAATCCTGCGTCCTCGCACCTTGCAGTCCCAAACACGCCCATTCTCCTCACACATCAAAAGCACACACATCAAATCCTCGTGCGCCTTGAACATCGTAGCTTGGACCATGCTCTGCAGAAGCCCATCTTTTGCGGAGATCGGACACTGCAGAAAGAACAGAGGCTGGTCCCTGGAACGCCAGCGGGTAGGTCAGCGTGACCTTCCTGCGCTTGAAATGCCTGCTGACGCTTTGCCCAAACGCACAAAATGGAGCTGCGTGTTGGGGGAGGAGGGTCCCAGAAGGGAAGAATGTGGCGACACACGTCCCCTCCCCTCCTCTGCCCTCTTGCCCTGGGCCATTCTTGCCAAGAGAGGGTATAAATAGGTGCCCAGGCAGCCTCTGCAGCCGACCTCCGCCCCTGGTGTTGCATGTTTTCCTTCAAAGAGCACAGGCCGAGCCGGAGTCCGGTTTCAAAGGCTCAGGGGTGGGTGGACAAGTGCGCACAGGCCCGGCGCTGGGCTGGGAAGCCACCTCTGCCCCGCTGCAGCTCCACCCGTGCCCTCCTGCCTTCTGGTCTTTCGAACGATGAAAATAGATACGGGCTTCATGCTGGGTGCGCAGCTGTCACTGCACCCAAGTCTTCGCGCCGTCCTTTTTCTCATGTGTCCCGCTTGCATTCCATACAGCCCTGGTCAATTTAGCCGTATTTAGAGCAGACTCACAACAATTAATGGGATTTAAACTGCTCATGACCAACTGAAGTCTCATTGGTTTAAATAACCCAGGCAGGGCATAGCTAAATCTGAGTCTAGTCCCAATCCCCTGCCTTATTGCAACTTGGGCTCAGCTCCAGAAAAAGCAGGACCTTGGAAAAGAGGAAATCGCCCTTTTGCAGTGTTGCAAATGTCTTAAGGCATCCGGACGCACGCTTCCATCTTGGTTCGTTCACCGATTCATCCATCCATCCATTCTTCCTTTCTTGCTCCTATAAATTCAGAGAGAGCCAGTGTGGTGCAGGTGTTTGTATAGGACTGGATAGAGCCAAGTTCCCCAGAGAGGCTCGCCTGGCGCTGTCTTTATTTGCTTTTCGGCACCAGGCGAAGACCTTTTTATTTAAGCAATATTTTAAATGTTAATTTATTTTAAATTTTGCTGTATTATATTGTATTTGTATGTTTTTAATTCGGACCTGGAGATGGGCCAGTTTTAATGTTTTAATATTCTGTAGGCTTTTTAATTATTGTATTGTGTTCTGCCTACAATGGTTTTTGTGGTTGTGAGCCGCCCCGAGGCTTGTGGCAAGGGGCGGCCTATAAATTTGTAAATAAATAAATAAATAAAAAGTTCAAATCCAACTTGTTCACAAAGCTCACTTGGGGCTGGTGGCAGATTTTTTCTAACCTACCTCACAGGGTTGTTGTAAAGATAAAAATGGAGCAGAGGAAGATCATATACCCTGCCTTGGGCTCTTGGGGGTAAAGGCAGACTATCTTCAAGAAAGAGACACACGAAGGATGGAAGTCTCTTTGCAAGTTTAGTTTTCCTTTGCTGACTGCATTTTATTCCATCCGTTCTGCAAAGCAGTAACATTCAAGTAATTCACGGTTCTCAGCTCCTCCCTGATTTTAGACTCACAAGGTGGGTTAGGCTGAAAAACAGTGACTGGCCCAATATGATTCAGTGGGTTTTGGGGTTGAGGTTTGAACCAGCTCTGTCAGCTGAGCATCTCACCGCAATTGCTCCCTGATCTGGACATCTCTTAGAACACGTTCCCCGCTTGTGACCCAGCCCTAATGTCAGGCACCAGGCGAAGACCTTTTTATTTAAATCATATTTTAATTGTTAATTTAATATTTATATTTGTTAATTTAGATTGTATTTTAAAAGGGTTTTGCCGAGATGCATCGGGGTGGGGGGCGGGTGGGTTTTTTGTAATTGAAGTTATATGTCTAAAAATTTTTATTGTTGTAAGCCGCCCCGAGGCTTTATTGCGATGGGGCGGCATAGAAATGTTTTAATTAATTAATTAATTAATAAAGTCCAAGCGCTTGATAAGCTGGCAGCCTCTGACAATGCCCCGAAGGCTGTGATATGTGACTTTCATGAGCCCCCCTGGCTCCAGCTCGATGGGTCGCACGACACCTGCTAGGCCAGCCCTTTCACGTCTCCTCACCCCTTTCAGATGCTTTCATGTGGCACGAAGTTTAGCAGGGTTGTATGTGTGACTAAATGCATTTTTGCAAACCTGTGGAGGAGCCCCATTTTTGTGGAAGAAAGATGTTGTGCTATGGACAGTGCGGAGCGAGCACGGCTCCCGAACTCCCTGGCTGACCCTCTGCCTTTGATGGGTGGGGAATTGAGAGAGAGACGGGAGCTAGGGAGGCCAGCCACGCAATCTTCTTGCAGCTCAGCGCTTCGGAGATCTGCCCATACAGAGAAAGATTTTATATTGACCAGAATCTGCAATTTCGTTTACAAACTTTGTTCCAAGAAGTTCTGTCTCCCGACACCAGTAACTTCTGCCACTGCTCTGGTTTTCCAGGGACGCCTTTTAAAGCATGACGTGAGGTTTGCGCTGGGCTGGTCCAATCCTCGTGGGCTTTAGGAGCAGCAGCTTGCAGGTGGGGGGCTGCGCAGGGATGCGCAACCACACCGCAATGCATGCTCATGATCCTTACAGCCCTATGGAGAACTCAGGCTGCCCCTTCAGCCCTGCACATGCTGCCTTGCCTGTTGGACACATGGTAACGCATTACTCAACCACTTCCTTAATTCTGTAGGACTAACACAACACCCCGCAACAAAATTATTTTCCTGTCACCCCTCACAGCGTGGGGACCACCTCATGTTTCAGCAGGCCTAAGGCCTTTGGCGGTTGTCTGTTTATTTATTTATTTATTTGACATATTTATATGCCGCCCCCTTGCAAACAAGCCCTTTATCCTCCTCTTCTAGCAAGCTTTGCCCACTTGCTTCCCTCTGTTGGTCTTTATTTTAAATGCTTTATTCCAGGTCATAGAAGCTGAAAGAGCAGGGCATCATTTAAAAAAAGAGAGCAAATTGTCACTAATGTAAGTATAAAGAGGACCGGAAGCATGTTCTTTGGGAGAATCTGGGGGAGAATTGGAATACAAACCAGGAAATCCATTTTCACCTGTGAAATGGAGAGCCCAGAATCTCACCGTGGCAAGAAACCACATCCAACGCATGGAACAAGGAGGAGAAAGTGCACTGCTGTGCCATGGCAGCCTCAGCGGCAAACACCGGAACTGGCCTGGTGCAATCACTGGCTGCTAATGCGTTGTCATCTCTTTAGTGGGTGCAGCTGGAAGACACGTCAAGCCTGGAAGCCTTGTTCCCGGGTCACGAAGCACTGTTTATTTCCATCAGCCAAATGCTGGAGTGGATTTCACCTAAGAATATGCTTGGGAGAGATGTGGGATCCATGCGGAAGGTGCCCCATGCTCTCATAGCAAGCGGGGAAGGCGAGAGAAACACGACCTGCCTCCTGGCCTTCTGGCAGCTTAATTTAGAGCCCGACGACCCTCGCTGCAGTTTTCCATTGGGCTCTCCTGTTGGCGCAGAAGCACGAGGCGCAGCATGCGCCACCCGAATTTTGCTACAGGATGCTGCGGAGTTTTGCAGCTGCGGAGGAGGAAGGTGGAGCCTTCCCGTCGCCTCGTTTGTCCATGACAGTTGTCATTGTCGGTTCCCGAGAATGAGGACAGCCCCAGATGCGATTCCTTGCCACTAGGGGTGGGAAACGGCTGTTTCCCACCAGCAGCGAGGGCTCCAGGCGCACCTGTCTCCCTGAGTGGAGACAAGGTTCAAGTGAGGCTGCCTTCTGGAGTGGCTCGGGGCAAGGCCGGGGATGTGGAAAGGCAGTAAAGTAGCCCCCTATGGGCCAGTGGCCACGGGTGCTGGCTTCCCTTGTTCCTTTTGGAAATGGCTGGCGCAAATGGTTGGGATGCAGGAGAAGCTGGGAACCAGGCTGCCTTCTCAAGTTCCGGTGCTGAAACGAACGGGTGCTGCTTGATCCCAAGGAGCGGTGCCGACTCCCGATTATGAACTAGCACTGTTGTGCTAGCGTGGGTGGTAGTGGCCACATCTTCCTTTGCACGGGTGGGAAGGGATGGGATAGCACTTGCCCAGCAGTGTGAGGAAGATGCTTCATATGTTCAGGCACTTTGCATGCGGTCTGGGGATGCTGGAGGGGGTAGTCCAAGGCATCTAAAGGACACTGAAGTTGTGAGAGGCTGCACAGGGACATCTGTACTCTCTTCAAGGTGAGAATAAAGATGCCAGGGCAGGAATTTTATAAGGAAAAGACGAGACCAAGAAAAGCCCACTGAGAGCATGTGGAGAGTGAGGGTCGAGTCCAATTTTAAAGAATAGCAGCTCATGTGGCAAGACAGCAGTGGGGGGGGGGGGGCTGCACGTGTGACGTTATCTTAGACGTCTCTAGTCAGAGGCAGCACCAGACTGAACATTGTGAAGCGCAGGGTTTCCGTGCCTCCTCTCTAACTTAGTGGAGCAGAAATACCAGAATACCAGAATACTACTTCAGAAAATAAGATATCCTTTATCTTGTCATGGTTCTGGAGAAAGTGACCCAAAGTGCCCTGTATTTACAAATAAAAAATAGCAGCACGGCAGGTGTGGAAAGCTGGCCCAGCTCCTTCTGCACAGGCACATTGTTTTGAGGGCCGCTCGTACATGGACTTGTCCGAAAACGAGTGCAAGCCCAGAGTCCCACCAAACACAGTGACCCGTACACCATCACGGATGTGAGGTGCTGGCTGCTTGCGTTTCTCCGGCAGGTAAGTTTCCCACAGCAACACCATCTTCCAGAGCAGTTCTATTTCTCACTCCCTTCTGCGAGCGTTTGAATAAATATGGTTTGGCTGACAAACCCGGCACGTGTCACAGTGAGACCCCAGGCCCACTGGGATCCGCTGACAAACCCCTCCCTCCACAGGGGACTCTGGATGGCCCTGGCTTAGTTCTTGTCCTGCTTCTGCTGTCTCAGAGCTTGTAGGAAGATCTCCTTCACCTGGTCCACCGTCTCCTGGTACGCCCGGAAATCTTCCTCTTTGCTCTTCATGGTCTCCTGCAAAGCGTTCTTCAAGCCTTCGTTCTCCTCCATCTGGATTTCAAGCCTACACAAACACAAGCCCTCAGGGGTTAAAGCTGATACAAGCTGAGAGCAGGACACATGCTCCACTAACCATTTTAATGGAAAAACAAAATATACTCAATTGCATAAATATGCAAACTGGTACGTATTTCTCTGAAGCTGCGTGGCTTACGGAGTTCTGAAAATACCAGAGTTCATGTTAGATGTTTCCAGCCTGGATATTTTGGAAAGGGGCGGAGAGGCACCTAGTGAAGGGCAAATAATTGCCTACCAACATCTCCAAAACAAATGGAGATGGATTTGAGCATCTGGCACTACTGGCAGAGAAAGGCCTGGCTCTGACATGCCACTAACACAGCGCCCTGGTGCGGAGGATTCAGCTCCTGGAGACCTTAACCCTGCTGGGTCTGAGCAAGCAGACAGGCTCTATCTGCCCAACATTTTATTTCCCACTGTGACCCACCAGAGCCCTCCAGGCTTCCCACAAGCAGAGCACGGAGGCAAGCGCTTTCCCCCACGGCGGCTCAGCTGGGCCTGAGCCGTAAGCGTTGGGGCCTGGGTCTCTAGTCTCAGTCTTGATGCTGCCCCTAAGTAGAAATGCTTGCTAGGTGCTGTTTCTCAGAGGCCCCGGGAGAGGAGGCCAAAGGACTAAACGTACCTGCGCCCAGCCTGGGATCCCACCTTCTCAGGCCAGTTAACAAGCACCTGCTTGCTGTTATGATTAGCTTAATGAGCTAATGCTTTGTCCTGTGCTTAGCCAATTGGCTTATGCCACGGTATGTTACAAGATTCCTGACTGGCACTGATGGAAAGGGTCAGGTGTCGTGGCTTGTGGCCAGCTAACCGGGATGGGAAACTGCCTGTCCAGCTGAATATAAGGAGGGGAAGCTCCACGGAGCACTCCTCCGAGCCTGCTGTTGCGGCAAACATGTAGCTGCGTACCATGTAGGCCCTGCCCCTGCGCAACAGCCACCCCTTCCTCATGAATAGTCTATAAAGTAGTCATTTTCCCTCAAGGGGCTTTGCTGGCCAGCCCTTCCAGCTGACCGGAGCCTCTTGGCAGGCAGGTTCATGCTGAGCATTGTAAGCTCCTCGCTTGCTAAACTCTTTTAGATACTTGCTTTTTGGAGAAATAGTTTGTCTTTTCAATAAGCCTCCACTTACGAAAACCGTGGCCCCAGCTCACTGAGTTCTTGGGGCCACGCAAACCGGGCCAGAACACCCCCTCCCCATGTTCCTTCCAGGCCTGGGTAGCTACTCGTCCTGCTGATGCCTCCTGTCTGGGCCCACTCTTGAGGCTGCCCCCGCAAGTTCCTTCTGGCGCCACGGGAGCCCTGCAGCACGACGGAGGCTGCAAATGCCGTCGCTGAGGATGGAGAGAGCAGCGCCGAGGCTCCATCCACACGGCCCCCCCAGCTCAGGGCAGGGAACAGCACATGGGTTATCTTTTAAAGCACTGTATTTGCATCCTGCCTCTCCTCCAGAAAGCTCGAAACAGCATGCCTCGTTCCGCCACACTCCCGTTTTATCTCAGTAGCAGCAACAGGCCGGCAAAGCGGAGTGGGACAGGGCGACCAGCCCCAGCCTGTGGGCATTAAAGTGGGAAGAGGTTCCAGCCGGGTCTTCCCATGCCTTGTTGGACAGACTAACCGCTAAAGCACACGGCAGGCGCGCAGTGCAAAGGAGGGTTCCCGCTGTGTCGACGCACGGGGCCCTGTGGGCAGGATGACTCGAGGGCTGCGAGACCACCGGGATGCTGACGCAAACCGTGCCACCCTGCACCTGTTCTCCATGCAGCAACCCACCCAGCCTGCGCAGATGGACATCCACACAGTCCCTGAGAGGTTCAGGTGGCGAGTCAGCCTTCTCCCTCCTGGTGGTGTCCTGAAGAGCTACTACTCCCTACTACAACTCCCAGCATGCCCCGGCGATGGTGGGAGTAGTAACCCAACACATGGAAGGCTCTAGGCTGCAGAAGGCTGCCTTAAAGCTTTGAGCGGAAATTGCCTGGTGCCTTTAAGGTCTTCCTCCAAAGCTCAGAGGATGAGAAACAGAATGGACGCTAAATGGACAAGGCCCGACCAGGGGGACGAGGCCTTACCTTGTGGACAGTTCTTCCACCTGGGACTCCAGGGGCACCTCCGAGAGCTGCGCCGGCGAGAGATCCTTCCTGTCGCCTGCAGTCCAGCTGAGCTGGGTGCTGCCGTGCGGCTGAGCTGTGGGTGCAGGGCCTGCCGTTAGAAGGGAGCCCGGCACAGGACGCTTCCCCCATTCCAAACCCAACTAGGTCTGAGCACTCACAGTCCCCGCCTTATAGACAAACAAGCCAATGGATAAATCTATCAATAAAAACCCATCTGACGGAAAACACACGCCCCGCATTTCGCTCATCGTGAGCTCGAGGCTGTGTAGGCGCCGAATATGGCTGGTTTATGGGGACAAGCGGGGACAAAAGAGGAACGGCCCAGGAGGCATGGCGAGGAGAGTGCGTCAGCTGCTCTCTGGCCCAGTTAAACCAGCGAAGGCAGTGGAAGGAGGCATACGGGAGGGCAAGCATTTCAGCCACACAGCAGCAAGTGCCGGGCGCTCCCACGGGAACCAAGCCATCGGCTCAGCCCTGCAGGGAGGGGGGCGTTCAGCCGCAGGCTCCCACCCCTCACGTGGAGCCCCTCTCTTGAGAAGTATGGCAAGGTGGGAAGGGAAATGAGGGCCAGGAGGGGTGTGTGGGGCTGTCGCAATGTGCGCGCCAGCAAAGTTGGGCTCTGCAGCTTGAACGTCTGCCAGCCAGAAGTCAGGAAGCCGCAGCCGCGTTTAGCAGAGCGTCCTTTACGCTGTTACGGGCTCAACATCTCACTCCATCTGCCAACGTTCAGCAGAAATGCCCCCAGCAGGGCCAGCGGGAGGAGAGCGCTCCTGATGCGTTAGCCCATGTTACCTGCACTGCCCTTTGAGCGGGACCTTCGTGTGCCACTGTTCTTCCCCGCGTCCGACTTCATTTTTTCAAAGTGCTGCTCTAGAACGGCACACCGGCGTTGCTGTTCTTGGAACTTCTTCTCTGCTTCCCAAACCTTGATGGTGCTGTCATCCAACCTGGCGTTCGAAAGAGAGGGGCCTCATGCGGCATTCGCTTTTAGCTCTGGCACATCCTTCCCTTAGGCATCCCCCAGCAGCACCACTCACATGGTCACGATGCACACACAAACGCGGATCCTCCCCATGAATAACTTTCGCACTCCCTCGTGTGTTGTCATGACACACAGACATCTCCAGTCCCAAGCAAGCCATTGGCTCAGCTGAGGACCTGCGACGGTTTGCAGGCCCGTTGCGCTTACATGCAACACAGGCGCTCTGTCACGGCTCCCTGGCCCATCCCCTCCCGGGCTCTGTGGTCGCTCAGGGTTGCAGAAAGGGAAAAAAGGCCCAGCAGCTCCCCGGATGTCGAAGGAGCAAAGGGCCTGCTTCAAAGCACGGCTGGGTCCTGCCTCCCACCTTCTCTGCAGGGTGTTGACCAGCTCGTGCAGCCTGTCCCGCTCTGCCTCGGCTGCCTGGCAAAGGGCCTTGCATTCTGTGATCTGGATCGCAGGCGGTTTCGTGTCCCGGTCATCAGGCTTGTCGGCCCTGAACAGGACAAAAACGAGGAGAGGAGAGGAGAGGAGAGGAGAGGAGAGGAGAGGTTGGTTCTGCCAGCAGTGAGTGGAAAAAGAGGACCTGGCTTGGCCGTGCACGAGAGCGGCCCTGCGGGATCAGACCGAGGGCCAGGTCAGTCCAGCATGCAGCTCAGCCGACCAAGCTGGGGCAGAGATGCGTGGACGCCCACCAGAGGGCCCCGTGCCCCCCACTGGTGGCTCCTCCAAACAAGCCCCGTGCACTCCCGGTGAGGGCACCTAAAATTATGCTCCAGGGAAGCCCGTGAAGCCAGGCCCTGCGCTCATCACACGTTGCGCGGAGCCAAAGCGGAGCGAGGCTGCAGGGCGCTGCCCAGGACCACGATTGATCGAGGCCAGCGCGTCCCCACGCCAGCAGGCTACAGAGCGTCTCCCGCCGCTCCCAAAGCATTTCAGCAAAGGGGCAGAGAGAGAACGGACACCCCGGAAGGCGTTTGGGCACCGCGCTCTGGGGGAGCCTCGCCATGGTGCACTGCAAAGCCAGGACTGCTTCGGTGTGGGGAGGAAAACGCACTTGTCCCACGGACCCATTTTGGTGAGTTCGCCAGGTCCCGTCTTGCAAACTGGTCTGGAGCTGATCTGGCTCATGGGGGGGGGGGGCGCTGTTGCCAAAGCCTCCCCTGGGCGTTGCAGGAGAGAGGGGGAGGGGTGGCCCCGCGAAGCATCAGCCCCCTGTGCATGCGCCGTGATTGTTTCTTACAAACCGACCCGCCGATCCCATGGGCTCAGGGGCACATACGACTCCAGCAGCGCCTGTCTGCCCTGTTGTGCCATGCGGTCCTGCAGAGGCGTCTGAACGTGGGGATGCGGGGAGTGAGGTGGAGAGAAAGCCCCGTGCTAAGTGGGAAACGGATTTCCAGCCAGTGGACGGCCGCAGAGGGACGGCTCTTACCTCCCGTGGGAAACGGTGCTTGGAGAGGAAGTGGCTGCGGAGTCCACGAGGGTGTGTCCCATCTTAGACACCGTCCTGGAAAGACAGGTGGGTGGTCAGTAGCGTTTAGCTTGCCCAACACCAGTGCCTGCTGTCACTTGTCCAGCACTGGAGTGAGGAGCTGCTGGTTCCCATATGAAGGCGAAGAGCATGATGACAACGCTGCATTTAAATCCCACCTTTCTGTCTCTTGCAAGGAACCCAAAGCTCTGTTTTATCTTTGCAACAACAATCCTGTGAGGTGGGCGCGGCGGTGCGTGAGTGGCCAAGGTCACCCAGTGAGCTTCCTCACCGAGTGGATCTGCCAGGCCCCCAGCCCGGCACTCTCGCCACCCTATCGTGTGAAAATTGGACTGGGCCCCATAGCCCATACCTGAGCCTGGCCTGTATCATAGAATCACAGAACAGGAGAGTTGGAAGGGGCCAGGAAGGCCATCCAGCCCAACCCGCTGCTGCTGCAGGACACCCGTGTACACCATCCCACTCAGAGGGATGCCCAGTTTCTTCTTGAACATCTCCAGTGGGGAATGCGCTCCCCAGAGTGGTTCACCTGGTGCCGACTTTATATGCTTTTCGGCACCAGTAAAAGCCTTTTTATTTGCCCAACATTTTAAAGCTTAAATAATTTTAAATTGGGTTTATTAATATTAATATCCTCAGTTGCATTTATCTTGTTATTATAGTCATTGCTTATTTGTATTTATTGTTTATTTATATTACATTGTAAGCCCTCCTGAGACAATTGGATTGTATAGGGCGGGATAAAAATTATTCTAAATAAATAAATAAAATAGTGTGGGAGAGCCCACCACCTCCCTAGGCAGCTGGTTCCCCTGTTGTATCACTTCAGACAGCGATGGAGGGGGTGGCTCACATGACTGGATGCCAAACACAAAGAACTCCCTGCACACGGAAAACTAGCAAGGCTGGAAAACCGACCCACATATTTTCCATGTGTGTCACATTTGTTTGTACGGAGGATATGAAGCTCTGCCTGAGTTGGTAGAGCCCACTCTCACTGAGGACTAGGGCAATGAAATGACAGCCAGGAGAAATGTCAGCTCCATTGCCCAGAAGCAGCAAGGAATTTATCTATCAAGCTTGCTTGGGGCCTCATTTTTCCAGTGCTGAGTTTGCTTCGTCCTGATTGCACATTGGACTAAATAATTTTTTAGTCTGCATGAACATTCATATGTATTTAAAAGTCAGCATTTCTAAAACAATTTTAAACTAATTTTACAATATAAAATATATTTAAAAGAAAAGTTTGCAATTACAAATAAAACATAAGACAGTAAACATAGAATTAAATCATAAAAGGCATTGTGCATTGGATACATGTTAAAAACTCTTTCAAAAATTCTTTCAAGACTCATTCCCCTTCCAAGATCGCAATGAATCCTGTGAATGTTCAAATCCTTTCCTCTTTTATAACACATATTCAACAAATAAACCCCACATCTTGTCAAAATTATTCTTCTTTATATACCCCTTTCTCAAGGGACTGCAGGTGGTGCAGTGGTTTAAACTGCTGTGCTGCTGGGCTGGTTGATCGAAAGGTCGCCGGTTCGAATCTGCACACGGGGTGAGCTCCCGTGCGCCGTCCCAGCTCCTGCCAACCTTGCAATTCGAAAGCATGAAAATGCAAGTAGGTAAAAAGGTGCCACTTCGGTGGGCAGGTAACAGCGTTCCGGGCACTTCAGTGTTTAGCCATGCTGGCCACATGACCACGGAGACTGTCTGCGGACAAACGCTGGCTCCCTCGGCCAGGAAATGGAGATGAGCACCGCCCCCTAGAGTCAGGCATGACTGGACGTAACGTCAAGGGGAAACCTTTACCTTTACCTTTACCTTTACCTATACCCCTTTCTCACTTCAATATCACAAGTTAATTTATCATTAATAGCTATATTCCAAAGTTCTCTATACTATACACAATTTCACTTTCCAGTTCTTTGCTATAATTAATCTAAAAATCAGCATTTTTGGTATGCACTTATCCAGGTGTACATGTTTAGTGTTCTGTGGCAAACGTTTTAGTGTTCTGTTCTGCTCCACCTTGAATAGCATCCCTGTAGCAGACTGTGTCCCAGTACATGTTTGGGTTTGGAATGTACACATTCACTAAGTTTGCATTAACATAGGAAGCAAATTAATTTCTGCTGCCCTCCAGTGGAAACTAACTTCTGAGCAATGTAAACAAAATGTATTCAAGTGACAACGTAGAAACAGAGCGAGTCAGAAGGGGACTCCCGGGCCATCTAGTCTGACCTCCGGCACCAGCCGGCTCCGCTCACGACATGCCCATCCCTTCAAATTCTGATCTGATAACAGGCCCAAGCAATTAGTCCAAGGGGGAAAGAACTAAAGCCAGGGAAGAATCCTTGGCTGAATTCCTCCAATGATCTACTTCTGTCAGACTGGGAGAAGCTATTATGCACATAATACCAGATATATACACACGTCTAGTTTACATGATTGATGGGGCTGAAGAATTCCCCTGAGCCGCAGAGTAACCTGGGAACATCCCCGGACAGTGAGAAAGAGGATATGGACAAAAGATTTCCTATGTTTAGAAATGTTTTGTCAGTTCAAAATCTGCTGATTCAATGCTGGAGAACAACCCTGGATGGGAGCTAAGAAAGATGATCTTACAGCTGGAGAGCAGCTGGCAAAGCGCCCATACCCTCTCAAGCCGGAAATCCAACAGGTTCTGTCTCGTGTGGAAATAAGTTCTGGGGAAAGCTGCAGCTGGCCACCTTGCTTGCGACCAAGCTGATAAAGGAACCGTTCCTCAGCTGAGCACAGGAAACGAAAGTGCTAATCCTGGCTGCAAAAGCCCTCCCTTATGTGTGCCATCGCTGAAGACAGAATGTCAGAGAAGGGCTTAGCTGAAGCCATAAAAATGTCTCTTCTGGGCAGACCTCTTGACAGAGGATTTCCTTTATCAGATCTGAAGAGAAGAGACTCGGGAATGATTTGACCTCTGCTCCATGACCAAACTGACTCATCTATCATGTTTAAAAAGTGAGGTCAGTAAATCATTTTGACAGTGAATATTTATTTCATCAAACAGAGTCAGCTTCCCCTGTTATCATGTCTCTAGGATAAATTTTTAGCAGCTAAAGCAACTAAGAGGGATTCCTGCACATTACGGATTAGATGCCTTGGCTAGGACCCATTTAAAAATTCATTCTGGCAGGAGTCAATTTTTAAAAATGTTTCTCTTACCGTGCAGAGCTGTCCATTCCAGTAAGACCATCCTTTCTGGGCACTGCAGTATAATTCTCTTCTTCCAAAGACTCTGCAGACAGTGTGGAAGTGGAATCAGAGTTGCGCTCCTCTGTACGATGAAGGTGTTGCTGGCATAAAACATCAACCAAATCAGGCCTTACTTATGTTTGGCTCACCTGGGCTGGTTTGCTACCTGCCCCTTTGCTTCCGTGCTTTTTCATGTTCTTCTTTGGTCAAGCCCTGGGCAAGCCAAGCTACTTCCCTCCCAGCACAGAAAGGGGTGGGCTGTGGGTCTGGATTCAGACTGGGGCTAGGCTGGGTAAAAGGCTCGCATTTCCACTCTCGAACAACACGTGGTCCCCATCCGGATCCTGCCCACCTGCATCACGTAGCTGCTATTAGCCAAAGAAAGAGCAGAGATGCAGATGCCTGTTCATGCGGCACAGGGCTTGGCCTGAGATGAGAATTGCGAGCAGCAAGCCAACAAAGGCCATTACGGACCTGAAACATCAGCATCAGTCTGCATATTTATCTATTGCCCATGATTCTATCATGCCTTATCTGGTGAAAAGCCATCAAGGTGGAATCTAACATGTTAAAATGCAAATTAAAAGATTTATTTGAATGATGAGAAGACTAAACACTGCAATGAGGACAGAGCATCAGTGGAAACAGGGGCTAGTCCACCAAGGAAGGCCTATTGAAAGAGAGATGCTCTGAAGAAGCACTAGAAGGAGCGCAAGGTTGGCGCCCGCCTGACCTCCAAAGGTGGGGAGCTCCATGCAAATGGAGCCACCACACTGAAGGCTCTTCCTTCTCTGGACAGGCTCCATCTAGCTTGGCCATCAGTCCATGTGGAACCACCACAATTATGGCCTGATTCCCTCAGTGATCACGCAGGAGGATAAAGGAGGTGTCCTCGTGTCCTCTCAGGTATCCTGGTCCCAAGTCTGTCTGCAGAGGGAGTATCTGCACTATAGCCCTACTCAGAATCCTGGCAACTGCAGTCCAGCGCAGCCCACTTTGGGCACAGGAAGGGGCAACCCATGTGAATTTAGGGAAATCCCATGGGTTGCAGTAGTACAAAATCTCCAGGGAAAATATTTGCCCACGCAAGGGGGGGCAAAATTCTTGCAGAACCAACCCAAATAGGATGAAACATAGTGAGTGGATATAGAATACTACCTGTTGCTGGCAGCGGGGGACCAGAAGACACAGGGGCAGGGGAAATGGATTGGGGTATTCTGAAGAGAGCGTGGCTGGCGACAACCCTGAATATAATCAGTTCAGCCTGTAACACCCTGTTGTTGGTCCAACTTGCACAACAAGTAAGGCGATATTCGTATTTCCAGTTCTTTCTTTAAGCTACTCAGGGCTGCTGCTCATTATTTCAGAGAGGCAACTGCAGCATTCTATACTTTTGGTGTTAAAGCCCGCTTCTGAATTGGAACCACTTCTCAGCGAGTGCTCCAGGGAACCAACAGGGCCCGACTGATCCCGAATCTCCCCTGGAGACAAACTGCCAGGGCCCACTCCAAGCACAGCAGACCATGCTTCTGCTAAGAGCAGCTGTCTGCTGTACACCCGCTTCTCCCATGGCTTTGTCTAACTCTAAGGAACGGCTAATGTGGACCCTCCAATGCTGAGCCCCTCATCACGGATATTCACAACGAGCGAGCCCTCCTGCAAAGCGATCCGGCCTGGTTTACCTGTGAGGTGAGCTGCCTGACCGTCTCCTCCAGCTCCTTCACCTTGGCTTCTCGTTCAGCCACCATTTGCTTGAGCTGCCCGATGAGGCAGCTCTGCTTCTGCACCTCGACGTGCAGCTCCTTCCCCAGGCTCTGCTGGTGCTCCTTGCTCCTTTCTTCTTGCTGGCTCAGGTTCTTCAGGATAACTTGCATTTCCTTCTGCTGGCTCTGGTGAAGCACAAGAGACACGAGGTATGCGCTGTTTCACAGACACAAGTTATTAAACCTGCAGGAAGGCAGACTTTTCTGTCTGAAGCCACAAGCGGCAAGGGGCTTGTCTGGTTTCCGAGCGCTCAAGAAATACAGCTGAGGCAGTGGCCGAAACAGACCTCTGGAACAAGCCCCTTGAAGCTAAGCGACTCACATAATGGGTCAAGCCAATTCATGAGAGGCATCCAGACTGCCCACAGATCTCCTTAGCTGCCCACAATTTTCATCTTTTCTTCACCACAAGGGTTTCACAATGGCCACCCCTGGCATAGCAAAGAAAGACCCTCCCTCCCAACTGCAAAAAAACGACCCTAGCTGCTAAGGTGTACTCATTCCTGGAATGAGTGCAATCCCAGCACATGTATGCATTTATAACTGTCGGATTATCAACTGATTAATACTATTTAATTGATAAACTATATTAGATAATCAATTACATGTAAACTTTTCTTTGGAGCCTCTTTCGAGAGTACATTTGTTCGATAAATTGTAAACAAACACTCTCTGATTAAGGTCAACATAGCCTTGCATTTACTGACAAGCCAGCGCCACCATCGCCTCAGAACAAACAGGTGCGTCCTTGACGTGCAGGTCAAGGGTGGCTCTGACTTACTTCCCGACTGATGCTTCAGTTCAGGAATGGCCAAGGCCAGCCAAGGCGCAGTCGTGGGCGCTTTACACCTGGGCAGGCCCCACCCATCTTCCCTGCTGTTCAGCTTAGCTATGTTTCCATTGCTTAGAGGGCCGCCGATACTCAGATGAAAGGAGGAAGATAATTAATTCCCAGCCAGGCTTTGGGGCCACAGTCAAGCAACTGGGCACCAGCTCTTTAAGGTAGCCTTCCCCAGCCTGGCACACGCCAGGTGTTTCAGACTACAATTCCCATCAGCCATAGCCAGCACAGCCAACGCATGGAGCGAAGGAAGCAGCAGGCCAGAATATCTGGAGGATGCCAGGCTGGGGAAGGCGGTTCTAGGCCCTCAGGCTGAGAACAAAGCGTAGGGCTTGTAAGGTATTCAGGCTGTGTGCACAGGGGTGGGATCCACAGTGACCTTTCCTAGTAAGGAGCAGGGATTCCATCAACTGATCCTACCAGCAAAGCATCAATGAGCTCATCATCGTGTTTTCCTTTGTCCAGCAGGGTTGAGATCTGCTCCTTCAGGGTTTTCACCTCATTGGACAACACTTTGTTCCTGGCTTTGGACCCGTCCAACTTCCTTTTCACCTCCTCGTGCTCCTTCTGGAGCGCACTGTATTCACCTGTAAGTTTCTGCAGGAAGGGGAATACAGAAAGGGAAACTGAGGCTGCAGGGAGTGGGCACAAGGTGAATTCCTCAACTGCAAGAGAGTGCCCAATATATCCTGTGAAGGCAAGAACTACACTTTCTGATTCATCTGAAACTACAGCCTTTCTGTGATTTTCCCCATATGCTTTCCTTTTAATCCTTTTAATTTAATCCTTTCCTTTACTCCAAAGGGACTGGATCTGCATGGAAGAAAGGCACGAGAAGCTGCTGAACTCTCCCTTCCTGCCCCACATGAGAATTACTCCAGAAACATCCTTTTCATCCATACAGGAAAGACACGGGGCTCCCCCAGCGCTCTGCCTGTGACAGGCAGAAAAACACGAGGGGCAGTTCTGACCTGGACAGCAGCAGGAAGAGGAGGGCTCCTCTTCACACGTGCCCTTCTTCCATGCAGGCACATGCCTGCCCCAGGCTGCTTTGGGCTAAAAATAAAAAATTGCAGAGAAAACAATTACAGAATGCTTTGCAACATTTAATTCCGCCTCCTCCAACCAGATACCTTCCAGATGTGCTTGACTGCAATTCCCATCGTCCCCAGCCATGCTGGGTTGCAGTCCCAGACAGAGGCGCAGTGCCAGTTTAAGGAAGGCTGATTTGCTTATGACACAGCCTCTAAAACAGTTTTATTAGAAGCTAGGGAACATGTGACTTGCCAAAACTAGTCCTGCTAATTGGCATGTATAGAAACGAGCCCGGCAGAAGACGGCCTTTCCCTCAGACGGCCACTTCTGTCTGAGCATATTCAAAATGTGACACCAAGAGCTGGCAGGACCGGCAGTGCGTATTTCCATGCGCCCACCCAGTACATCGATCAGCCTGGTGCCCCCCAAGTGCAACTCCCCCACAATTCCCAACCAGCCTGGCTCTGAAGCCAGGGCTTGTGGGCGGGGGGGGGGGCACAGTCCCACGGTACAATCCAAGCAGGCCGAGCTGCGAATACACCCCTCCCTGCCGAAACCCAGACTGGCAGATGCCTGCCAGCCCTGCAGAAAGACAGCTTTGTTCTTGGCTGCACTTCTTACCTCCAGTGCTTCTTTCTTTTCTTTTTCCAAACTCCGAATCCGCTGCAGGTTCTTCTCTTGGGCGGATTGCTTCCTCGAGTCTGTAAAGCTCAGCGCTTCTTCGTCACCGCTGCTCTGAGACGTCCTGCTTTTGCTATGCCCCAACTGGCTCTCCAGCTCCCGAACCTGGAGAAAAATGTGAAGTGCCCACAAACAGCTTAGCAACCCACACAGTTCTACTCTCCAACAGAAGCTCATTGTCTGACCCAAAAAGGAGGGACACACAGCAGGCTGCCCAACAGCCTGGGCCCCAGGGAAGAGCATTAAATTGGCCCCAGTGACAGACCGGTGCTCTTTTCAGCTCCTTTCCAGTGCAAGTCTAGCCCTTACGTATCAACTGATGCGATCAGTTGTGGAGGGTCAGTCCAGTGCTGAGTGAACTTGTGGAGCTCAACAGGAAACAGGCTGCTACTGTATTTCTGCAGCTGAACTACATGGCATGGCTACTGCTTCGTCCTTTGCTCCAAGTGCAGACCCCATGGGTTTCTGCGTACCCCTTCAGCTCTGCTGACTGGTGCTTCTCTGCCCATTTGAAAGGCACTGATCCCTCCCCCCCTCCCCCTAAGCCTACTTCTCACAGGGAAGGCGAGCCGACTTCTAGCTGGTACGAACAGGAGGGGGCTCTACTGGCCTCATGCTCTGCTTCAAAGGAATTCCTTTCAGGCTAGGCTAGGGCCCTTCTCCCCAGCACCTTGCTTTTTTAGGCAGAAGGAGTCCTTCGGCAGGAAGCTTTCGATTATGCGGCATCCAGCCCCAGCACTCCCTCCCTGCCTCCACAAGCCGGCTATCTAAAATGATATGGCCCAGACCCTCGCTTACCAGCTCCAGGAAGAACTGAACCAGAGGAAACAGCCCTGGGACCCGTTTTATCCCTGAGACCCTTGAGCTGTTTTAGCTAGTTCAGCCCTGGCATTGTCTGTGGCAGAGGTACAAGACAGTACGTGGTGGGGGGGGGGAGGCGATTGTGCTCCACCGGGTCATCAGCAGGTCTGATGTCATCAGCACTGGCTGAGTCCCTTCCTGGCATCACCTCCGTCAGGGATAGCAGCAAGGGTTATTCCTGGGCAGGCAGGCAGAGCTTAAAGGCCAAGCGCCATTCCCACCAAAGGCTCCCCCTTAGCTTGGGCGAGAGGTGGGGCACCCTGGGGCCCGGGTTCTGGAGCTGAGCGCAGGTGAGCGGGTCACGCGGGGAGTGGAAAGCAGCGGCGAGCAGAGCAGGGAGTGCCACCCACAAGAGCAAGTCTCTCGGAAGCAAAGCTGCAGAGGCGGCAGAAGGAAGGCACAATGCGGACCGCAGAGCAGCCCGAGCAGTTGCGGGCAGGAGGGGGCAGCCCAGTCCAATTGGCCGATGCTCCCCATGGTTTCAGACCGGCCAGGCTCCTTCCCAAAGCCATCTGGATATGCCAGGACGCAAATCCCAAACCCAGTGCCTGCAAGCCAGGAGCTGTCCCACCCAACTACAGGCCTTCTCCGGTCATTCCGCACCGAGGCAGAGCTTGCCACAGCCACAAGGTGTTTACTGAGTCAAGGATGCCCAAGCACACAAAGGAGGGAGTGTTAGCTGCCCTCCAGCTACCCTGCCTGGCCTTGGCAGAGGTCTCCTCCAGTGCAGGCTGCGGCAACCAGTCACAGACGAAATGCCGTGCGCAGAAGAAGGGGAAAGAAAGCACGCACTCACTCTGCCTTGGAGGACAAGGATCTGCTGCGCTCGCCCACGCCAGCTGCCAGGGCTGGACAGCAAACTCGGAACGCTGACGTCTTCTCCAACCTCGTTTGCTAGAAGCTGATCGAGAGGGGAAACCAGGATTGCTTCAACTCAAATACTCGGTGTGGCAGCTGCAGCAATTCTAAGCAGCAAGAGTTTCTACCCAGAAGCCATAAAGGGACCCAAAACAGAGCCGGCCCTTCACAGTTTAGTGGTGCTTTATGCACAGGGGATCAGAGAATCATGGAGTGGCAACGGGCCAGAGAGATCCACGCCACTGCTCAGTGCAGTTCTCCGAGTTCAAGTATCCCTAGCAGCTGCATCTTGCATCCTTGCCGCATGGGACGGCCCGACACTGCTGCTGATCCCCTAATGTTTCTGTGACACCAGTGGGACCCGCTCCCACAGCAACAGGAGGCCAGTGCTTCCTGGAGAGGTGCACCTGGCACAGAGTTTATATTCTTTTCGGCGCCAGCTCAAAGCCTTTTTATTTAATCACTATTTTAAAAAAATAATATTTTAATTGTGTCGAACAGTCGCTTTGATTTTGTTCTTTATGCCAATTTTTATTGCATTATTTTATTTATTTATTTATTTATTTATTTATTTATTTATTTATTTATTTATTTATTTATTTATTTAAAACATTTGTATGCCGCCCCCCTTGCAACAAAGCCTCAGGGCGGCTCACAACATGACAAATACAAAAACATTAACAATTTAAAAGTATTTAAAACTGGCCCATCTCAAAATACAATTTAAAATACTATAAATACAATTTATAACTAACAAGTAAAATAACTTTTAAATAAAAAGGAGCTCTTTGTAAAAGGAACTTTTAAATAAAAATGTTATTTATACTTGTGATTTTATTGTATTTCAATCTTATGGATTGTTAGCCGTCCCGAGATGCCAAGGCATAAGGGATGGCACACAAAAGTTTTAAATAAATAAATAAATAAATAAATAAAATAAACAGTGCTTGCTAAAGCAACCCCAGAAATTAACAGTAACGGTTGGCAGAACTCCCATCTGCAAGCTCCGCAGGGCTGTCCTGTTCCAGAGACAAAGGGTTCTGCTTGCTTCTGTTTGTTTTAGGGCCTACTTGTTTTTCATTGTGCTGACAGCAAGATCTTTTCTCTGCTTCTCTGTTAACACAACCACAGTGGTATTTTCACACAGGTGCTTTGCACACGGCTTCATGTAGCTTGTCCGCACTTGCTTCCAAAATGTGAAAAAGACCACTTGAGCCTGCTCCTGTCCTTCAGGAGGAGTTTGAGATGCAGGAGGCAAGAGGTGAAGTCTTTCATGGAATGTTTTTTTTTAAATAACACTGTCAAGTTCTGATAGCCAGTGTCAGGGCCTGATGCAGCATAAAGCCACTTCTGAGGTTTTGTGTTAAAAGGAGAGCTAATGGCAGGGCTTCGAAGTTGGCAGCCTGGTTCCAACTCAAAGAGAGCCTTTTAAACACAAGCCTGCATCTAACAGTGAACAAACAACCCAGAAGTAAAACTGATTTAAAAAAAAGACACAAGCTTTGTTTGCATATTCTTGTTTTGACATGGCACAGTCCCCTTTTCCGCAGGGTAGCTTCTGACCCTTTTCCCGGATGGAATAAATGCAGGTGGCCATTCCACGGAATGCACAAATAAGGAACAATTGTGTGGCTTCACGGTGGCAGAATGAACATGGGGATCAGGCCCCGAGCCGTGTGATTCTGGCAGAACTTTTCTCCATGCCCGTAAATATTCCATCTACCCAACTTCTGTGCACTGGTAGATCCCGTGGAGGTAACCATGTTGGAAAGGGAAAACCAGCCCCGCTGAGCACCACTGGCGGCCGCGTCTCGAAAGCAGGGCTCGGATTACAATTGCCGAGATCGCAAGGCAAGTCCTACCTTCTGTGTCATCTTCAGCTCCTGCTTTGCGGTCTGGAGTTGGTTGCGACACTCAGACAGTTTGAGGCTGGTTGCGGTTAACCTGTCTTGCAAAGCTTTGATCTCTGGACTCTTGCAAATTCAAGAGAAGGAAAGGGTTTGATGAGTGCAGGGGCATCTGCTGGACCACAAAGCAGAGCAGAACAGGAGATATGAGTGCCGTCTCAAGAATTAGATGCCCTGGAGCACATGCCCCCGCGAGCCCCGTGTGGCTAAAATAAACCTGGCTTTGATACTTGCCAGAGACTGATACAAGTGGAGCATCAAGCAATTTGGTAGGGCACCGTATGGGACTGGTAGCTTCACCTGGCTCCCTGGGCACAGCTCTGCATGCCTGCGCTGCTTATCCAAGGCTCCTCTCAGCATTTCTCATTGGTTTTGAAAACTGCTTCCATTAGAAGGAAGGCTTGCCTAACAAATATCGACCTGTTTAGGAACAGGGCTTAGTCGGTGTTGTGGGTCTGGCATGTGTGCAGGAAGGGAGGTGGTGGCATCTGTTATTAGCTTGAAAGGAAGAACTCAAGGCAAAGGCTGAGGATGTCAGTGCAGAGAAAAGCAAAGTAAGGCTGGCAGGTGAGAGCAGGCCTGAGTCTCATGTTCAACACATTCCCTGCTCCTGTCGTCAACACACTTGAGTTCTCTCCTGCCCATGGGGCAGCAACCATCCAGCTACAAGAGTTGATAATAAATGTGTTTTCATGTTTTCAGATCTTATTTGTTTCCTTTGCTTAGCAGCTAGTAGGAGACAGATTTAGGCCTTAGGCAGCAGCAGGCACCTTGCAGCCCTCCAGATGGGAGATGCGTCCTACAGTTCCCATGATCCCTCAGCCTCAGCTATGCAGGCTAGAGTTGATGGAAGTTGTAGGCCAAAATATCTGGAGGATTACAAGTTGCCCATCACTGGTCCTAAGGATGCATAGGGCACAGGGCAGCTGACCCATGGTAGCCCTGTAGGCTGTGAGCCCTTAGACTCTGACCCAACCCAATTAATGGGTGTTCTGTCCACTGATACTAGAGATATCCAGGGAAGGAGAGTTGAGGACACAACAGAAAGAGACAAAGAACCCAGCTGTCTTTGGCTACCCAGAGAAAAAATGGTGAATTCTTCTTACCAAAGGCACTTCTGCAGTTTTATAAGCAGGTTGAATGTTTTTGTCTCCAAATGACTGGAGCTTAATAGTTGATATTTGTAACTAGAAAAACATACATATAATGCACATTATTAAAGAAATGTCACATTTACACCACATCGACACAGTCGTTTCTCTAGCAAAGGGAACCCACGTACAAGCAGGTTTCAAGAGCCATGGGAACCAAATGTGATATAGCCAAAGGCTGGAAACCTGCAGTACCAGCGGGGAAAGAATTATAATGTCGTTGTCGTCATCCATTGAATTTATATATCACTTCCCACTGAAAAAGCAGCCTTGAAGTGACTTACATATGCAAATACAGTCATCTGTAATTAAAAAAAAACCCCTTAAAACCATTGTAACCCACAATTTGGACAGAACTACAAAATAAAATAAACAGTATAAAGGCACACCCTAAAACAAATCAAAATCCACAGTGCATACAATTTCTGGGATTGCAAATGCAAAGCGAGAAGCTGAAACCTCGCTTGGTTCTCAGGGCCCACCACACCCTGCGCAACACACTGAGAAGAGAGGCTCACTTCTTTTTCCAGTTCTTTGATTCTGTTGTTCAGCTGTTTGACTTTGGTTTTCTCCCTTTCAATCTCGGCGGTCATATGTCGGTGTCGTTTTGCCAGTTCGACAATTTTAGTGGCTGCAGCATCTCCTGCTAAGCCTGGTGTCCCTGCAAGGCATGAAAGGGACAGCAAGTGTGCTGTCGTTGTTGTATTTTCCTCATGCTTTTTAGTCCTTCAGTTTTAAACTTTTAATTTTTATTTTAGGGTTCCTTCCTTGGGTGCCAATGGCCCCCACTGGAAAGGATCTGGAGAGGACCACAAGGTTAGGCTAAAATGTTGGGAAAGAATATGAGCCACGGGGAAAGTTGTTTGGTTAGGCAGGAGAGACAGAAAGATGTTTTATTGCAAATTTGCTGTCATCAGTTTTAAAGAAATATGCCTATGGATGGCGGGAGGTGGTGCGAGAAAGAGATGAGACACAGCAAAACCGCTCCCTTCAATATAAGCTGGCCCAGGACCATAGGTCATTCATCAAAATATCATTATTATCATGGTGCAGAAATTCAAGGCTCCTTTCCATTAGGGCAAAAGGACCCAAATGCAGTTACAAGATGGGGGGATCCTTGGCTCCACAATACAACAAGTGGGAAGGATCGCAGTATTGCTGTAGATCACAAGCTGAACTTGCGTCAATGATGTGATGTGGGTGCCAAAAACAGAAAGAAAGAAAGAAAGAAAGAAAGAAAGAAAGAAAGAAAGAAAGAGCTACTTTGCGCTGCATTAACAGAAGTATAACTTCCAAATCCCATGAGGTACTCATTCCCCTCTGTTTGGCACCAGTTAGGGCCCATCTTGAGTACTGTGTCCTGTTCTTGGTACCACATGACAAGGAGGATGCAGGAAAGCTGGGAGGACTTCTGAGGAGAGTGGCAAGGATGAGCCAGGGACCAGAAGCACAGCCCTATGAGGAGAGAGTGGAGGAACTGGGCCTGTTTAGCCTCGGGAAGAGAAAACTGGAAGGAAGCATGATAGCACTTTTCAAATACTTGAAAGGCCATCGCATGGAGGAGGGCCAGGATCTCTTCTCAACCACACCAGAGTGCAGTGCGTGGAATAATGGACTCACGTTTACACGAAGCCAGATTCCAGATGGACATCTGGAAAAATTCCCTGATGGTTAGAGCAAAGGAACCAGTGACCTAGGGAGGCTGTGAGCTCTCCCACACTGGAGGCATTCAAGAGTTATTTGTCAGGGATGTTTAAACTTAAAGAGTCCTTCGCTGAGCAGGGGTTGGACTTGATGGCCTAGTAGGCCCCCTCCAACTCAACTATGATTCTATGATTCTACAAGGCCTTTTAAAATACTGCCAGTGTTCCCATGAATGTCCAGAAGCTTAAAGGGGTTTTGCTCTGGATTTCTTGCAGTTAAGGAAAGATATGTTATCATCTGCCCCACTCAACACTTTTTCTCAATGGCCAATAGTTCCTTATCTTGCTTCCTGTCATACCAGTTTCTTCTCTAACAAACCATGTCTTTCTTTCTCAAAGTTCACAACTGAAAATTGTGAAAATAAAAGATGCTTGTGCCAGATGGCTTGTTTTGCATAATTCTAAATGTAGCCTGTGCCTCTTTTATATAGATTTATTATACATACCTTTTGATGTATGATACATCCTAATTTATTCCTTTGTGTTTCAAAATATGTGCCTGCTACATCCTACATAAGCTGAAGGAGCCTGCAGAGATTAGAACATGATGAGCAGATCTATAAATGCCTTATATTTACCCATCAGAGCCAGTCTTTCCTCCTCTATTTTCTTCTGAAGTTGCTTGATTTCAAAGTCTCGTTCCTTCAGCAGTTTGTACAGCCTGCCATTTTCATCTACTGTCTCTCGAAGCTGGTTCTGGAGCTGCTCATTCTCGTTTTCAAGCAACCTGGAAGGGGGAAAAAAAACAAATTGGAATTGAGTCTGTTCTAGTGTGTGCCTGCTGTTTTGGCTCCACATAATAAGAGCAAGGAATGCACCATTAGGGGCAGCTGGAAGAACAGTTCTTCTAGAACTGGGTAAAGCATGGAATGCTTTACAGCTGGGGGATGTGATAGCCAGTAGGATGAAAAGGAGAGGGCTATTCATCCCACCTGCCCACAAATGCCAACCCTTCCCTTCCTCATGGAACTGGAAACCTGGTGGAGAGTGGACACTCCTGTGCTTCCTCATGCCCTAGTTCAGTCCAAAGTATTCACCAATCCCTTAATTACTTTTGCCTCTCCCTCCAACTGGGCAAGTTAGCACAGAATGGTAAGTGGTGAATTTCTCCACAGGGCTTGGTACAGGTGGGTTGGCTGCTTTTTTGGAAGTGCACGTCCCAACTAAATGTTCCACACAAAGCCGCCAGGGTTGTTGGAATGGTGGACAAGACACCACAGCCCTGAAGGAAGGCACGGGGTTCTGGGGTGTGTGTGAACCACCCGAATGACTCACAGTGGCCAGGTCTGAACATAATAACAAGCCACCATGCGGCCCTGCCATGGCTTGAATTTCCCAAGGCAAAATTTCCCAAGGCCTGTGGGGAAGTTAACCAGGTCACCCTCCAAATTAATGTTGGCACCCAGGAACAGTTTTTGGTTTGATTTGTTCTGCAAAACATCAAGCACACTTATCTGGCTATATGAATAACAAGAGGGATCATTTTTACACAGGACCGATGGGGTTCCTTTGCTGGTGCAGGGGAGTGGCTGGCCATCCTGAATGGAAAGACTGGTTCAAAGACGGCCTCAGCCATGAATCCTCAAGGATTCATGGTATCCCCAAGGAATCCTTGCCTTAGGCAAGCCTCATTCTGTGCACTTCTGGATGGATGCATATGTTTTAGACTCGGATCCGACCTTTTCGTCGGAGGAGCCCGGGGTAGCATACGCAATCTTTCCTCTTGCCTTCACAACAGTCCTGTGAGGCAGGTCAGGCTGAGAGGCAGGGACTGAATGACGTGAGATCCATGGTCCACACGGAGGGCTAGAACCCAGATCGCCCGAGGGAACACAACGGGTTTAGCCCCCTACCTTTTACTGAGCTCCTCCTTTGACGTCTCCCTGCTGTCTTCCTTCGAGATCTCCATGTCCAGGGCGGTTAAGTGGAGGTCGTCTTGGACCCCAAAGGCTTCGTTTTGGCCGTCCTCGCTCGTTTCCAGGCTCCGCTGCTTCTCCTTCTTCCTCTCCATCAGACTTAGCATCCTCTTCTGCTGCTGCTCCTGCAGCGCCTTGAACTGCATTTTCAGGTTTTCGTTTAGCTGTTCATCCATCTCCATGACGCACTTTCGCACCGAGGGCAAATCAAGGCGAACACGGAGCGGCTCCGCTTTCCGAAGCGCTCGGGCTTCCCCGCCTGCGGGACGAAGCGCCGGCAGCGGAGGGGCTGCAGGGCCGACCGGGCTGCGCGGCGTCCCGCCCCCGCCCCGGCCCCTGGGGGCGCAGGATGGGGGGCGCAGGCCGCTTCCCCCCGGCTCCCACACGGGCCTAGACGAGGCCTGCGCCCTGCCCAGCCGCGGCCCTCACCTCGCCGGGCAGCGGACCGGACCGGACCGGCCCGGGGCAAAGGCGCAGGCAAGCGCGGCGCGGCGGGGCCTCGCAGGCCGACGCGGTCCCCTCGGCAACCGTCGCTATGGAGACGCCCAATGGGCGGGCGCGCGCGGGCCACGTGGGCGGGCGCCGCGGCCCCGCCCCCCGGACGCTCTCCGCGCCCCCCCGCGGCTTTGGGCTCACGTGCCCCCCCCCCGCCCGCCCCCCGAATCTTCCTGCGGTTCTTGCTCCCCCGAGAATTAAATCCCCTCCTCTACGGGGCCTGTGCATCCCCTTTGCAAGCAGCAGTGTCTGCAGAGCCCTGCAAATGTATCTGCAGGGCCCCGGTGATGCGTGCGTGTGCATCATCTTCATCATCGTCGTCGTCGTCATCCGGGGTTCTGTGAGCCTGATCTCCAGACCTTGCCCTGCCCTGAATTTCTTTGCAAAACCAAGGAGGGATCTGCGAGGGTGCGCTTGGCGTTGCTGGGCAAATTCCCCCTCTTTTAGGGTGCAATTTTATTCCTGTTCATTTGAAAGACAGTCTACATTGAACTAAGTGCGGCTTGATTGCTTATTTATTTATTTCTATTGCGAGTTATATCTTGCCTTATCCCTACAAAGGGCTCAAGGCAGCTTACATCATTCCCCTCTTCCATCTTATCCCCACAACCACAACCCTGTGAGGTAGGCTGGGCTGAGAGTCTGTGACTGGCCCAAAGTCACCCAGTTGGCTCCATGGCCGAGCGGGGACTAGAACCCGGATCCTCTGAGTCCCAGTCCCACGCTCTTAACTACCACACCACACTAGCTCTCAGTAAACAATCATCCATAGGATTGCACTATCATGCTCCAGTGCTAAGCATGTTTAGACAAGACAAAGGTCCTACAACTTCCAGCATGGCTCCTTGAGGCATGCTGGGAATTGTAGTGCCTTTTTTCTGTTTTGGCGGACGGGGGGACTCAGGAGTTCTGGACTCTCATCTCCACTCAGCCATGGAGCTCACTGGGTGGGTGACTGGGCCAGTCATAGACTCTCTACCCAACATGTCTCACAGGGTTGTTGTGAAGATAAGACTGAGAGGAGAATGATGTAAGCCACCTTGAGTTCCCTGAATGGGGAAAAAAGCAGAATATAAATATAATTAATACATAAACATACATAGGCTCCAGCCCTCAAGCTCCCACATTTGGTTGTTGTTGTTGTTAGTCGCGAAGTCGTGTCCGACCCATCGCGACCCCATGGACAACATTCCTCCAGGCCCTCCTGTCCTCCATCATCCCCCGGAGTCCACTTAAGCTCACACCAACCGCCTCTGTGACTCCATCCAGCCACCTCATCCTCTGCCGCCCCCTCCTTCTTTTGCCCTCAATCATTCCCAGCATCAGGCTCTTCTCCAGGGAGTCCTCCCTTGTCATTAGGTGGCCAAAGTATTTAAGTTTCATCGTCAGGATCTGGCCTTCTAAAGAGCGGTCAGGGCTGATCTCCTCCAGGACTGACCGATTTGATCGCCTTGCGGTCCAAGGGACTCGCAGAGTCTCCTCCAGCACCACAACTCAAAGGCCTCAATCCTTCGGCGCTCAGCCTTCCTTATGGTCCAGCTTTCACAGCCATGCATTGCAACTGGGAAAACCATAGCCTTGACTATATGCACTTTTGTTGGCAGGGTGATGTCTCTGCTTTTTACTATGCTGTCTAGGTTTGCCATCGCTCTCCTCCCCAGGAGCAAGCGTCTTTTGATTTCTTGGCTGCAGTCCCCGTCTGCAGTGATCCTGGAACCCAGGAAAATAAAATCTGTCACTATCTAGAGCATCTAGAGGGCAGGTGGAGGAGATCACAAGGTGTATCTGACTGAACACACTTAAGAGCACACTATCGGGCCTATGCTGTGGCAGTGAGGATGGCAAAGAAGAAATTCTTTTCCGTTTCCATTGCCTCATCACAATGCCATCCGGTGGAGCTTTTTCGAGTGGTGCAGGGCCTAATACATCCAGGCCCAAAGAAAGATCTGGTGCCGCCCTCGAAGGCCTGCTGTGACGAGTTTGCCGAGCATTTTAGGGAGAAAATCACTCAGATATGCCATGAGCTTGACTACTTTGGAACCAGATTCTGGTGGGGAGTTGCCATCGACGCCGTCCGGTCCACAATTCATGGATGAATCTCAGTTGCTGCAGCCTGATGATGTGGACAAGGTGCTTGGACAGGTACGCCCTACCACTTGCTCACTAGACCCATGCCCATCCTGGCTACTTAAGACAGCCAAGGACGGGATTGGAACCTGGATCCTGGAAGTGGTCAACGCCTCTTTAAGAGACGGCCAGGTACCTGCACCCCTAAAGGAGGCGGTAGTCCGGCCAGTCCTCAAGAAGGCATCCCTGGATCCAGAGGTGGCTGCCAATTATAGACCGGTGGCCAACATCCCATTCTTGGGCAAGGTACTAGAGCGGGTGGTGGCGGGACAACTCCAAGCACTCTTGGATGAAACTGATTATCTGGACCCATTTCAGTCTGGCTTCAGACCCGGGTATGGTACTGAATCTGCCTTGGTCGCCCTGTACGATGACCTGTGCAGGGAGAGGGACAGGGGGAGTGCGTCCCTGTTGGTTCTCCTGGACCTCTCGGTGGCTTTCGATACCATCGACCATGGTATCCTTCTGGATAGGCTGGCGGGACTAGGGGTTGGAGGCACTGCTTTGCAGTGGTTCCGCTCCTACCTCAATGGCCGATTCCAGAAGGTGGTGCTGGGGAACTATGGCTCTGCGCCATGGCAGCTATGCCATGGGGTACCGCAGGGGTCCGTTTTGTCCCCCTTGCTATTCAACATCTACATGAAACCGCTGGGAGAGGTCATCAGGAGGTGTGGGCTGCGGATGATTCCGCAGCATACTGATTCCTATGGAGTTCCTATGGAGTATAGATCTTTGCAGCGTCGGACTTTCCTTTCACCTCCAGATACATCGGCAACTGAGTGTCCCTTTGGCTTTGACCCAGTCGCTTCATTCTTTCTGGCGCTACTAGTACTAGCCCTCCGCTCTTCCCCAGTAGCGTATTGGACACCTTCCGACCTGAGGGGCTCATCTTCCGGTGTCGTATCTTTTTGCCTTTTGGTACTGTCCGTGGGGTTTTCATGGCAAAGATACTGGAGTGGGTTGCCATTTCCTTCTCCAGTGGATCACGTTTTGTCAGAGCTCTCTGCTATGACCTGTCCGTCTTGGGTGACCCTGCACGGCATAGCTCATAGCTTCATTGAGCTACACAAGCCCCTTTGCCACGACAAGGCAGTGATCCATGAAGGACCAAATGTACCCACATTTGGTACCAACTCTGAAAATTTAAAGTTTGCAAAAAGATAAAGGCAAGAAGAAGGGCCTTCTTCTCACTGAAGAACCTCCAAGAAGTCCCTTCCCCATCTTCCCTCATGAACTCGTGTCACATACCTGGGCTGGTGTCAAAGGGGGATTGTTGGGAAAATTCAGATAAATCCTGGTAGAAGAATGTTGCTTATATATGCCTTTGTGTTTTAAAATCAAACCTACACCCCTTTCTCAGAAAGCAGCAGAATTCCAAGCCGGGTTACTGTCTAGCATTGCTGTTGCCTTAAGAAGTTGCCACTGTTAGCTGGACTGAGAAGCTGTTGGAGGCAAATACTATCAGTGAGGAAATACCTGTGTTCTCATCAGTTGCAGAAAAGCTGAAACAAAGGTGTCTATTTGTTTCTGAATGGAACCCCCTAAGCATCTAGTCCCACAGAGTAGTTTTCAAACCAGATTTCTTAAATGTTCCTCCATCAGACACATTTGCATGTTTAAACGGACACACTGGCTGACCTGAACTGTCAAGAATTTCCTAGATTGACCTAGCAATAAAGCAATCAGTAATGTTTTCCATACTATTGTTACTGGACTCAAACCAGTTAACAGCTGGGGCAAACCCCGGGTAGACCCCAGACCCAAAACCAAACAGAGCCTGAGACGAGACTTAGAGCTAATAGCAGTTTTGTTCTGGTGCACTATAGAATAAATGGAGACAAAGGGGAGATGCGGAGAGTCTCGAAAGAGGTACAGAGAACATACATTATATGCCCCACGTCATAACATGTTGTCCGGATACACAGTTAATTCATTTCCCCATTATTCTTTGTTCTGTTTGTTACTTTACAAAAAACTATTTGTTTATCCAGAGACTCCCCTTTCTCATGTGTCTGTTGATTATATCTGAATTATTCACACCCGCTCTATGTTTCTCACCTAGTAATTTATAATGCAATTTGCTGCTTTTATTGAGGCTTCACCTGGATTCCAGCCGGTCCCAGGCTCCAAAGATACTCCTCATTTACCCTCTTTGACATCCAGTCATCCTGTCCCAGGAGTTCACACAGGGTCTCCATATCTCGCCCCCCCACCACCGCCCTGGACAGGAAGTACAACATGGCTGCAAATTTCTGGCTAAATGGTTAGCCTAAGTCTTGGAGGAGAGTCTGTTTCAGGTAACACTATTGTTAAAGATGTTTTCTAATCGGCTTAAACATTATGTCATGCTTAAAGACATCAAGATGCCTTTGCAATTGTAGTCTGGGGAAGTATAATACTCTGTCGTGGGTACATGTCTCGCAGGTTATAAAAATGTCTGTTTTTTGCTGTGAGTTTGAAGTTGAGTTGCCTCTACCCAGTAATGCATTATTGTTAGTGACTGCAGGTAATGGGCTACCGATCAATAAAGCCGCAGAGGTTCAAACGTTTGATCTTCCCCGAGTGCTCATTTCCTCGCAAATTGAAAACCGAGATTCTGTCACTAGCCACCCCCTCATTTTAGAAAAGCACTCCTTTCTAGTTGGAAAAGCAGAAGTGACCCGTTTTCATTATTTTTAATGAAATGCCTAACCACACCATTAAAGGAGAAAGGAGCCTCCCCCGCTTCCCCAGAGCCTTCCTTTTGGGGTTTCTGCTGTGCAGAATTTTTGATCTGGGGCTTGAAATAGAAGGTGTTGGCTTGAAACGGTCTTTCTGTGCCCCCTTTCTTTGTCAGGAAAGATGCGAGAGGCTCCTGGATTAAGTTTAGGTGGCTATTGAGGGGATGGGGAACACAGGGAGTTTTGGGGCACTCCATTCACTTGTCAGATAAAAAAAGGAATCTGAACATTTGCCTAAACCAAACCAAAACTTAGCTCCCCAAGCTAGAATTTTAAGCAGCCTGTGCATGTACATCTCAATTGGTAGACGGAGGCAATAATGAGACAAAAAGATAGGAAGACTGAAACCAGATTGCAGATTATGGAGAAATGCTATCTGTGTTTGTAATTTTATCTGTGAAAAGAGAGGTTTAAGACATTTAAGTGGGCTTTGGTCCACCAAACTTACACGGCAACGGATATGCCATTTTCTGAGATATTTCTGGGTTTACGTCCATTGTGCCTCTGTGGTTCCCATCTTAGCAATCACTTTGATAGCTGTGCTATCTGTTATTGTCATCAAAACGGCACTCTTTGCTCTGTGAATCTTTTCTATAAGAATGATCAAAGGAGAAATCAGAGAAAAGGGGACAGTGATTACTGCTGCAATAGAACATCAATTGTTCTTACAAGGTGTCCTAATCCATGTGCAATAAAATGCTTGCACCTACATGTATCGTTTCCCTGATATATATATATATATATATATAAAATGAACACAGTACCAGAGGGCTGCAAGTCTGAGCAGAAGAATAGTGGGGATGGGAGAACTTTGTAAGGGAGTATCCCTGCTGGAGTAAATCAAAGGTCTATCTAATGAAACTAGTCCTTTCAACAATGAAGAAATAAAAATTGCGAAAGATTTTGCATGTCTTGGCTCAGTCACCCGTGGAGAGGGAGGTTGCAACCAAGAAATTCGAAGACTGAGAATCGGAGGGGCGGCAATGGAGGGACTAGAAAGGATCATCCAAGGTAAAGATGTTTCAAGACCAAGATCATACACACAATTGTATTCCTAATTAGTGGGTATGGCTGTGAAAGCTGGATAGTAAACAGAGGTAACAGGAGTTAAATGGGTGCATTCCAAACATGGTACCGAAGGCAAGCTTTGCGAATAACCCTGGACTGACAGAAAGACCAAGAAGTAGGACCGAGATCAAACAAGCCAGAGCTTCCCTAGAAGCAAAAATGGCAAAACTGAGGCTGTCATAGTTTGGGTGCATCATGAGAAGGCCAGACTCTCATTTAGAAGATCTAAGCAGGGCTGTCCTGGACAGAATATTCTGGAGGGCTTTTGTTCACAGGGTCGCCATAAGTCAGAGACAATTAGATGGCATATAACATAGAAACAGAAACTGAGTGAGTCAGAAGGGGCCTCCCGGGCCATCTAGTCTGACCCCTGGCTCCAGCCGGCTCCGCTCATGACATGCCCACCATGTGCACGTCCAGCCTATCCTTGAACACCTGCACCGATGGGGCCTCACCCACCTCCCGGGGAAGCCCATTCCACGCCCTCGGGGTCCTACCTGTCAGGAAGTGCTTCCTGGCATGCAAATTGAACCTTGGTTCCCTGAGCTTTGCTCCATTGGAGCGTGTCCTGCCTTCCTCTGCAGGGAGAACAGGTCTCTACCCACCTCCATGTAACACCCCCTCACATACCTGTATGTCGCCAACAGATCCCCTCTGAGTCTCCTCTTCTCCAGGCTGAAGAGACCCAGTTCCCTCAGTCTTGCTTCATACAGCTTTCCCTGCAAACCAGCCACCATCCTTGTGGCCCTATGCTGCGCTGACTTGAACCTGGCTATATCCTTCCTGTAATGTGGAGCCCAGAACTGAACACAACACTCCAGTTGTGGGCACACCAGAGTCATATAAAGTGTCAGTAATGCCTCTCTCGATCTAGAAGGCACATTTCTGGCTATGCACCCAAGGGTGGCGTTCTCCGTCTTGACCGCCACGTCACACGGCTGACTCATGTTTAGCCTGCAGTCAACCAGCACCCCAAGGTCCCTTTCACAAGAGCTGCTCTCCAGCTGCTTGTCCCCTAACCTGTACCCATGACCCCCATTCCTAAGCCCCAAGTGCAAGACCTTGCACTTCTCCACATGGAACGCCATCCTGTAATCCTCTGCCCACTTCCATAGTCTGTCCAGATCCTTCTGGGTCCGGAGTAACAAGGAAGTGCAGCCGGATACCTCCAGGAGGACAGAATGAACGTGGTCCCGTCCCAGGGTGCTCGGCTGCAACTGGACAGCCATCTCATTCAAAGGCACATTCTTGCAAGGCTTCTATGGCCCATCTCGTCACGACTTCTAAGAGCGAGGGGTAGTCATACCTTCCAGCTCCTTTATCTTCTTGTTTTAACCCCAGGAATGCCTGAGGAACTGGCAAGGAATTACCTCTGCTGCTTTTCCAAGGAAGCTGGAGGCGATGAAGCTTTGGCTTGGCTTCAAGGATCTCTCCTGGTTTGGAACACTGGGATAGTTCAACCTTTAATAACCTCTTTGGCTGTTGAACTTTAATAACCTCTTTGGCTGTTGAACTTTAATAACCTCTTTGCCTGTTGAACTGTAATAACCTCTTTGCCACACTTCCAGTAGAATCCATACAATACATTCCTATATTCTAATTTTTAGAAACTCCATTAATTTCCATTCTGTTTAGAATTACCGTATTTTTTGCTCTATAAGACGCGCCTGACCATAAGATGCACCTAGTTTTTAGAGGAGAAAAACAAGAAAAAAAATATTCTGACTCAAAAGGGCACATAATCCCAGGCACATTCCCCATCACTTCCCCATGGGCTGCGCATCTGACAGACTTACTGCACACACATATTTGCTCTATAAGACGCACAGACATTTCCCCTTACTTTTGAGGGGGGGGGGGAGTGAGTCTTATAGAGCAAAAAATACGGTAAACGTTCCAATTGTGGCAACTTCTTGACCAGTGAAGAAACGAAGGACAATTTCCCCTACATGCGCTGGGCAAATTCAATGGGGAGAGCGGTTCCCACTATGGAGGAGGCCATGTTGGGCTTCTCTGCCTTGTAGCTGATAAAAATGAAGTCTTGCAGGAGGAAGAGAGGACTGCCTGGATTTGGCATTGCGAACAAGTCTGTTTGGATGCACAGATGCAGACTTGTAAATGCTTCACATTCTTCTGCCCGAATGGGCTTATCTCTCTGTTGCACTTCGAATGCTTCTAATCTCAATTTATTTCCATCCTGCTCATGAAAGTCAATGTGAATTTTGGTGACGCTGTATCGAAAAAACGAGGCAAACAAAATTCTCACTCATTGCTACTAATAGTGATAGATTTAACGAGCAACTCCTTCCTTATATGCCTGTCTGCCCCCTAGGATCTGGGTCGGAGGTCCTTCTTCAGGAGCCCTCTTTGAAGATTAGGAGAGTGGATACCCAGAGAAGGGCCTTCTCTGTGGTGGCGCCCCAGCTGTGGAACATGTTCCCCAGAGAGGTGCACCTGGTGCTGACGATTTATGCATTTCGGCCCCAGGCCAAACGCTTTTTATTTTCCCAATATTTTAAGATGTAGTTGCTGTTTTAAATGGTTTGTTTGCTTGGTTTTTGCTCATGCTGTGCTTTATTGCTGTGTTCTTTCTGAGCACCCTGAGACTTTGGTGAAAGGACAGGATGAAAAAGCTTTTAATAAATAAATAATGAATACCACTCTTTATGCATGAAGAAATCCTCTTTTAGAGCAATCTAAGGGATCAGTCATGCTCATCTTCTCTGGCAGTGAACTCCATGGCTTAATTATGAATTGGGAGAAGAAATGTGTAGTAAGTGACTCTCACTGCCATTCTTGGTAGGCACCCCAGAGTCATCACGACCTAGAGGAGGAGGAGGAGGAGGAAGAAGAACAAGAAGATGACGACAACTCAGAGATGGGAGATTTGGAAACTCAGGTAGAAGCAGAGGCCTCTCCATTGGCCTGAGATTCCAGGCTGACCAGAAGTTGGGAAAGGCCGCTTTGAGGCGTTGCAGCCTTTGTACACCAAAGTGCCAGAAGCTCCCAAGCATCTCCCACATCGGCTACCTTTCTCCAGCCAAGTGCAAATCCCCAGGGCCAAGGGGGATCATGTGCCCTTCGGAGTCTTGCCACACCGATCGTGTGAAAGGCAGGTGCCCGCAGAACAGCTCTGCAGATCCAAGGAGCTCCATGCGCTCCAGCAAGCCAAGGCAAGCTGCATGACATCTCTGCTCGCTTAAGCACTTTTGGCAAGCTAAGCCGCCTCTGTTTTCCCCTAAGGTAAGGGACCCGACTCAGCTTGGAGGAAGCCAACCCCGGCACTCCCTTGGTTATACGAGCAGCCGACCCACCTGCTCCCCACGTGACCCTGGGAACTGCTCTGCGGAGTGAGGTACTCTCAGAACGCCAGACTTCAGTGGTGCCAACAGGCAGTTCTGGACTCTGGACTTAATAGAAATTATGAAGCGAAAGGGGGCCAGCTTCCCCTCTCCTTTAAGGCGATGAGGATGAAGTGGCTGAATCGTAATTTAAGAGGATGGTGAGACGTAGGGCGCTGCTCGAAAAGCCAGGATCCCTGCTTAGGTGATTCCACAGCACGCCCCACGGATGGCAAGGTGGTGCATCCGGGCCCCAAAGGAAAGAGCCAGGGCTCCAGCCCCATTGGGCTGCCCTCTTGCCCCACTTCCAGTAAGCCAATCAGGCTGGCCCAGACGTTGTTCCCCAACCCCCTAGGTAGGAAAGTGCAGATTTTGTTCTGGGTTCCACAGGCTGTCAGTCCCTTTTGTTCCGTCATCGACATATGGATGCAGCTGCATCTTCCCCAAAGCACTCATGCACCCCTGCACAAGTTGGCACTTCTGAAGATGCATGAGTCGTCCCCAAACCTGCATTGTCACATTTTGGCCTATGGGAGGAAATGCACGTTTTCTGCTGGTCCCTCTAAAATGAATTTTGGTATTTTTCGACAAAGAAATTTCCAGAAGATTCAGGGTCTACACGGCCATAGATTCCAGGATGCTCAAGAGTAGCTGGCCCATTGCAGAGTCCATGAGTCAGGTGTACATAAATCCAAGCTCAGTTGAAGCCATTGAGGATCTCTCCAACATCCTTGCCTGTAGGGAAGAGAGCAGGTCCCCACAGGAATCCTGCTGCAATTGTTTGGACCAGTTAAGCTAAACCTTCCCTAGGCCATAAGGCTTCTACAGCTAATGGATGTTCAGGCGGTTGCCAAACAAGGATGCGTCACCATAAGCTTGGCCAAAAGAACTCTGTTGTATACAGCCTGAAAATAAACATGGGACTCTTGACTGCAGTCTCATTTGCTAGGCAGTGTGTCATGCGCCAGCTAGTCACCTTTGACTTATGGCAGGGGTCTCAAACTCAACTTACCTGGGGGCTGCTGGAAGTAGAGTCTGAGTGAGGCTGGGCCGAATCAAGCATTCCACAAAAAAAGGATTTCAAGTATTCCAAAAAAAGTACAACTGATTCAGTCTTCTCAATCTTTACTAATAATAATTCAGAACATGAACGGTTCTTCAGAAGATAGGCTTGTCTTTCTTCCTCCTACTCCTTGCTGCCAGAGACCTGACAGTGCTTCCTCTTACACAGCTGAGCCACATGTGGCTTGAGGGAGGAAGCAAGTGAGACCCTCAGGATGGCTTGAAGATGCTCATCAGTAAGTTTGGACCTGAACTTTGACTTATTAAAGTTCATGGTGGAGAAGAGCTTTTCACACAGATCGGTGCTCCCAAAAAGGCACATGGTCCGCTTGAACATCCTGGAAAGCTCAGAGAAGATAAAGGCGCAATTCTCCCAAAAATGGTCCAAGCTTGTCTGCTTTTCCACTCGCCTCCCTGAACTTGGCTTTGACTTCAGAATTGCACTGCAGGTCAATGAGCTCCATCTGAAGCACAGGGGGGGCATCTTCCACATCGAAGGAGAAGGGGTCAGCAAGAATTTGAAAAGTGGCGCTGTGTGTCGACCCAGGGTAACGACTCATGCAGGTGCGTGCGAGAAAAACGCACGGGCCGCACTATCACTAAACTTTGATATCAAGTGGGGCCCACAAAATATCGTCCCACAGGCCGCAATTGGCCCGCGGGCCGTGAGTTTGAGACCCCTGACTTATGGCAACCCTGTGAATGAGCACCCTCCACAATGTCCTGAGCACTACAGCAATGTTCGGCTCTTCCAAGCCCAAAGCTGTGGCTTCCTTTATGAAGTCCATCCATCTCGCCTTTGGTCTTCCCTTTGTCTTCTGCCTCAACTTTTCCTGGCAGGACTGTCTTCTCCAGAGAGTCAGGCCTTCTCCTGATGTGTCCAAAGCGAGACCGTTTTGTCATTTTTTGCTTTTAGGGAAAGTTCTGGCTTGAATAGGTCCAGGAGCCACTGGATTGTCTTTCTGTTGCTCCAGGGTATTTGCAAAGCTCTCCTCCAACACCTTGTTTCAAACACATTGATTTTCTTCTGGTTGGCTTTCTTCACTGTCCAGCTTTCTTCACTGTCCACATATGTTTTAGGTGTTTTATTGGGTTTTAACATGTTTCAAGTTTTGATATATTTGTTTTTAATATATTTGATGTGTTTTATTTTGGCTTTAATATGTAAGCCACCTTGGAAGGCCTCGGGAGTTATAGGTAGCCTATAAATACATGTACAAACAAACAAACGGATGAATTTCCACGGGAGGTCGTTGAGGCCCCATCGGTGAGGGTGTTCAAAGACAGGCTGGACATGCACATGGTGGGCATGTCATGAGTGGAGCCGGCTGGTGCTGGAGGTCAGACTAGATGGCCCGGGAGGCCCCTTCTGACTCGCTCTGTTTCTATGTTTCTATGTTTCTATGAATGCCATGCGACAAGGCACACCAAGTATGAACAGTTAGTATTTATTCAAGTTGGAACATGCAGACTTGTCACCCAAGACTGACTGATCGTGCATTTAATGAGATGGTTGCCGTTCTATTGCGATCAGTCACCCAGTGGTGGAAATATGAACAAAGCGCCCAACTTGTGTTGCTAAGGCGGATGAGGATGGGACTTTTGGGGTGCACTTGGCTTGTTTGTACGTGGAATTTTACAGGTTCCTCATCTTCCATTGGCAGGCCTGCTGTCCTTTCCTGCTGCCGCTCACAGCATCTTTCTTTCCTCAAGTATCCAATAAGGAGAAAGAGATGCCAGGGCTTCTGACTGGCAGCGCCCAAAGCCATCTGCGAGGAGGTGCCCAGAGCAGATCTTCATTTCATCACAAAGCTGGCAACCTTAAGACTAAGTTTGCATATTAATCTGCCCGGTATCCTGTCCCTACAGCTAATCTTAACATGTCTTCCCAACCACAATCTTCACTTGCTTAACCTGCTTTTCTCTTTTTCTTTTAAGGAAAGGGGGAACTGACACAATGCAAATACCATAATCAAGTAGTAGGTGTAGCTCCTACCAAAATACGGCTAATGATGCAATGGCAGGACAACCTCATTTGCCAAGTCAATTAGAGTGAGGCGGTTTTACCTAGTCCTACTGAGCAGCCTATGACTTTGCAGAAAGGTCTGTGCCTCTGTCGTTTCCAGAGAGGAGCATTTCTTACAGCTCATCGACAATGAATTCCTGGGAGATGGTGCTTTGTGCTTTCTTAGCGACTCTCTTTGCAACCATGCTTGGACTTTATAAAGTAGGAGCATTTCGCAAGAGGAAAGCCAAGGAACCTCCACTAGACAAAGGATTTATTCCATGGCTAGGACATGCAGTAAGTTTCAAGAAGAGCCCTCTGGAGTTTTTGGAAAGGATGCAGAAGAAACATGGGGATATTTTCACAGTGTTGGTTGGAGGCAACTATCTACACTTTCTGGTGGACCCTCATACTTACAGATCCATAATAAAGGAGTCAAAAGACAAACTGGATTTTTATACATTTGCATCGGTTATAGTTTTTAATGCATTTGATTTTCATTCAACTGAATCTCAACATAGGATTGTTCAAATGGCTAGCCACCAGTATCTCCGGGGAAGGGGTCTCACTGTGCTGAACCAAGCAATGATGGAGAAGTTGAAGGATGTGATGCTCCGCAGCCAGGATTCACGTGACGGGGAAAGAGCCTGGAAGCAGGACGGAGTCCTCCACTTTAGCTACAAAACCATCTTCCAAGCTGCTTTTCTGGCTTTGTTTGGCTCTGAGCCGGACCAAGGTGTAGAAAGCAAAGAAAATTCTATGAAGAACAAATTAGGACCGAGTGGAGAGCTGTTTGAAGATTTCCAGAAGTTTGACCACTTCTTTCCCCAAATGGCCTTCAATTTGCTGGATCCTTTGGGCAAGAGGGAGACACAGAGGCTGAAAAACATATTTTGGAACTTTCTCTCAGTGGAAAAAATTTATCAGAAAGACAATATCAGTCCTTGGGTGGCTGAGCAAGAGCAGCAGATGGCTGAGGTCGGGATGACGGAGAAGATGCGGACCAAATTCCTCCTCCTGCTTCTCTGGGCATCTCAAGCTAACACCGGTCCAGCTACCTTCTGGATTCTTGTGTACCTCCTGAAATATCCAGATGCAATGAAGGCAGTGCGGGAAGAAGTGGATGGTGTACTAAGAGAGACCGGGCAGGACATGAGGTCGGGCAGCCCCCTCACCAACCTGTCCTTAGATAAGATAAAAACTCCTCTTCTGGACAGTGCAATTGAGGAGACGCTGCGCTTGAAAGTGAGTGCCTTTCTCTTCAGGACTGTCGTGCAGGACATCAATCTCAAGATGGGCGATGGAAGAGAATACGTCCTCCGGAAAGGAGATCACTTACTCCTTCTCCCCTTCATGGCTCTGCAGATGGATCCAGAAATCCACCCTGACCCCCAGACCTTCAAATACGACAGGTTTGTGAAACAGGATGGCCTAAAGAGAGAATTCTTTAAGAACGGGAAAAAGCTGAAGCTCTACAGCATGCCGTTCGGTGGAGGGTCCTCCATGTGCCCGGGGCGATTTTTTGCTGTTAGCGAAATGAAGATGTTTCTCATTTTGATGCTCGCCTACTTCGACATGGAACTGGTTGATGCGGAAGAAGAAATTCCACCGATAGACGGAGCACGCTGTGGCTTTGGAACAGTGCATCCTTCTCATGATATTCAGTTTAGGTATCGGTTGCGATTTTAAGGGGAGGGGAACCTCCTCCCAGCTTTCACCACTTCTCAGTACTTTCATTTATAAAGATTTATTGTTGCATCTCGCGGAAACAATCTAGTAACTTCATCTTCCTATTGTTTTCTTTAAATCGGGAATGCCAAAATTCTAGACAGTGGCTATTTTATTCGGTAGTGAGTAACATCTGTTCTGAAGGGTATGTTTGGCATGAGCTTTCATAGTTTAGAGCCTGTTTTATAAGATACATAAAAGTTGGAGGAGGAGTTGGAGGGTTAGAGCTAGCATTACAAAAATTCCAAGTTATTTACTGATCTCCAGTTATACTCAGTGGGAGTCATGATGCTTAAAATTTCCCAGACTATGATGTGTACTCAGCCCTGAGTGAGTCTGGACTTCTACATTATCCAGTGTGAATCAGACTGCTTTCCAAATTTCTAAATTGGGATCAGAATCAAATCTTACAGTTTGTGCTTATCCCTGTTATGTACTTCTTATTATGAATCATACTGAATGAGACCGAGGGTGTTAAAGACATAGCAAACATTGTTCAAGAAGCTGTTTAAAGACCTTGACGAAATAGCTTGTCCTGCTTATGGTCTAGATTAATTGCATTCTTAATTGTTAGTTCCTGTAGCACCCTGGGCCTTTGTTGATTTTCTTTCAGCTTTTTTAAAGGAGAGTTTTGCTGTCATTTAGCCATTGCTTTTAAACTGTGCATTCTAACTTTTTTATTGTACGTAACCTACCGAGCTTGCGTTCCAAGATACAGTCTCTTTGTGTTCAAATACTGTGTAGAGTTCAGTTCAACACACATCAAAATGATGTTTAGAATTGGGAAAAGGGCAGAAAAGGGCCACTCCAATGATCTAGGGGTTGGAGCAGCTCTCATGGCTGCAAACCTGATGGTTCTATGTTAGCTCCAGCATCGGGGCAGGGGACAATGGGTGGAAGTGTGCCTCTGCACCCATGTTCCACATGTAAGTTTCCTGAGGGCAATGCTTGGCCAGTGGGTGGACAGAACGCTGGATTGCATGGACCCTGAGTCTGATCTAGCATGGCTCTTCTTATGTTATGTCATTAATGGCTGGATTTCTTTTATGGTGCATGGCCCTCCCTTTCCATTTCCAGTCAAAGTGATGTAGTCGTATTTGAAGTGAGACCAGTGACAATCCATGGATGATTGAGTCACCAAGTTGCCTGTGTGCCATAAATGTTAATGAATCCAGGTGTGGCCTCATGCATAATTAGACCCATTCCCAGCATTCCTTAACCACCATGGCTAACATGTAGCCATGTTAGCCATGCAGTCTTAATTGCGAATAAAACTAGGCTACACAGCTCTGGTGGAACTTGTGCTCTAAGTTTCATATCAATAAATACAAGCTTCCAGGAAAAATGGTTCCCACTGAATCAGCTGATAATCTTACGTTGTTTAACATACACTTATAAATATGCTGTGTTCAATTGTAACCTCACATCTATTGTGAGGTCTGTTGATAGGCTGAGCAAAAAGGATCGAGAGTCTTGTCAGGTTATAGAAGGAAACGAAAACCAATCTGCTAGGACCAGAACTGGGATTTGTAGTCAATTCTGCCGCTAGGATACTTCTGGCAATGCAGCCACCCTCTCCAATGAGGTTCACCTGCCTGTACTTCACTATCTTTTTGGTTCCAGCCAAAGACCCGTCTTTTCTACCAGAAACATTGTTTATAGGAACATTCTTCCTCTGCTGGCCGGGGTTGTATTGCATTTTTTTAAACATTTACACTGTATTTGGCATTTGTTAACTGTTTGTGTGTCATTTCAGTCTTTTAAGTTTTTGTAATCTACAGGACAATATTGATTATTGGATGGATTCAGCCTATCGTACATACATAAATAAAATATTTTCAAAGCACGAGGAATATGGACTGCCATGTAAAGGTACAGAAGTCATAGTCCAGGAATATTATGAATTATTTTCTGTGCTTCGTGACTTCAATCTTGGAACAGGCTTTGGGAGGGAAGGAAGGGAAGGCGTTTCTGACAGAACTGCTGCCCAACCCTAATTACTGCACGGGGGGCGGGGGTTGAAAATTTGGCATCTTAATGCCATCTGTACAGGGATGCGTTCCTTCTTCACTTTGATTTCCAAAACACTCAGGTAGTGAATCAAACAGAATCAAAATGTCACTGCTAAGAAATAAGAGGATCGTAACAGCTCACCCGGCAAAGCCCTGAAGTTTGCAGAAGTCCATGCGACAGCCATTGTTCTGTCTTGAAATAATGCAGATGTTTGGGTTCCTTCTGTCCTCTTACCTGGGAGACAGCCCTGGTGAGAACTTAGTAGAATCCACCCTGCTCCTCCGCAGCACACAACCATAATGATTTTAAGAAGGATATTTTTCGCTCAGTTCCCAAACTGCTGAAACCTGAGCCAGAAGCGACAGGCAAGCTCAGCAGAAGGAACATGTGCAGGCCGCCAGCTGTTGAAAAGCAAGCTGAAAGCACCACCTGCAGTCCAGAAATGAAAAGCTTGATTCCCCTTCTTGTTGCCGCTCTGTGCCGTCCAGTTGTCTCCAACTTACGGCAGCCCTGGGAATGAGTGTCCCCCAAAATGGACAGCTCTTGTCAGCACAAGGCAACTGAGGCACTGATCCAGCCTCAGTAGCTGTTGAGTGTCTTTTACCTGGAAGTCTCAACTTCTGGCACTAAGTCTTCTTTCCTTTTGGATCGCTGCCCTTCAGGAGCTTCTGCACCCATCACGACTAGAGAGACCCTTCTCTTCTGCTGATTTATTTATTTATTTTTCGATTTATTTATCGATTTATAGCCTGCCTTTTCCCTACAAAGGGCTCAAGGCAGCTTACATCTCCTCCTCCATCTTATCCCCACAACAACAGCCCTGTGAGGTAGGCTGGGCTGAGAGTCTGTGACTGGCCCAGAGTCACCCAGTTGGCTCAATGGCTGAGCGGGGACTCGAACCCAGATCGCCTGAGTCCCAGTCCCACGCTCTTAACCACTACGCCACACTGGCTCCCAATGATGAGCCCATTCCTCCTGAAGAGGGGGGTTGCATCTTAGTTGGGTGTCTCCGCTTTGACCGTTCCACCTCGGATGACCCTGCTGGAGACCCCAGTGAGAGAGCCTGGCCTCCTGGTGCCGTTGCTCTTTGCTTCTCCGACACTCTCAACCCTCCAGCATGCTAAGTTGTGCATCTAAGAGGGGTGCCTCCTTTTAGCTACGGACATTTGGGGCTCTTTCTGGCACTGACTTTGTCGGTCACTGCTAGAACACCTGCTTGTAACTCCAGGTAAGGCTGGGAGAACTCCCAGAGGGTCACCCCCAGTCAACGTTGGCAGTACTCATCTAGACAGACCAATGGTCCAACACATGATAAGACAGTCTCCTATGCGCCTGTTATTTTTATGGCACGGAAGCCGCTGCTATGTGGCACCTTCCTTTACTGCACAAGTACCATCTGGCCAAGTGAGAGGGTGCCGTGTGTCCATCCCACATCAGCATCCATGGGGCAGCATGCATGCGGGGTGGGAGAGCTTTGTGTTCTATGCTTCAGGCCGGACTCACAGTACTGGGGCAGAAGAAACTCAAAAGGAATTTATGTTTAAAGTACAAAAAGATACCAGCGCACACACACCCTTGAAACTTGCAAAAGGAAAGCAATACAGAAATGTAGTAAAAATGTACTTGATTTAGCTCAGATTTTACATGCCAATGTAAATCATGAAAGTTTTTACCACTCTGGTAATCGGTGGCTTCTTTCTACACACTCTCGACATATCATAAGGACAGCTGGATTAGGATCAGAGGAGGGAGTGAAAATTTAAGATACCATATTATTGGCAGAAAGCAGCAAAGAATAGGAATGACTCCTGAGCATGAATCCTACTTTAAATTCCACAGCAGAAAGGCAGAATAAAACGCAACAGATCTGAAAAATTCGTTCATTGTTTCATGGGTTATTCATTTGAGGAAGCTTGGTCTGCTCTAAGCAGGAAACACTGCGAGTAGAATGTGTCCACAGACTCGTTGCCATGAGTAATTTCTAATAAAATATAAATGCATTTAGGGCATCACTGACAGAGGCAGAATGGGAAGTCACAGGACACATAAACGGGCTTCAGCTGCGTGCATTAGGCAAGGATGGGTTTCTAAAAGCAGCTATGGGCAAGCACATCAGTCCTGAAAATAGCCATGTCGGATAAACGGTGGCATCTCAGGCTTGTTTTCCAACTCTCTATATATTAATCAAAAGCTATGACTGGATTCTCATAATGACATCAGGGTGACTGCAAGCCTTGCTTGTGACTGTCCTGCTTGCGTTGCCCCGATTGTTGAATGGCCAAATTAAGAAGGTATTCTAACACCTGGCCAGTAAAATATTTGCGTGCTGCTGAGCAAAAGGATCGGTCTTTGCCAAGCAGGATGGCTGTTCATTTTGCGCTTCTGATCAAGAGAACCCAGGAAACCGCCTTCTGCCAAGTCAGTCCCTGGGCCTGTGAGTAGCTCAGTGCTGCTGACTCGGACTGGCAGCAGTTGGCAAGTTTCCTAGCAAGATTCTCCCATAGCAGCACCTGGAGAAACCAGAGATGGGTCCTGCATGAAGAGCAGGTGCTCTGCCATAGATCTACAGCTTCTCCCCACATACAGAAGGAAAGAAACAAGCATCTATTAATGAGGAGAAAAGAGCAGTGAAAACATCTGAGAACTTCCTAGCTCAATAACAACAAATGCAACTAATGTGAAATGATTTTGGCCCCAAATTAATGCTAAAATTAAACAGCAGGTGATGGTCTGTCCGTATTCCAAGCATTGAAATGGGTTATTATGTCTAGCAGGAGGAGGAAGAGCTGAAAAATCCTATAGGCATGAATACACATTGATTTTATTTTTTAGATTTGCCTCTCATCTCATCTGCATCTCATCTCATTTTCTCCCCTTTCCATCTTTCCACATCTTTCTCATTGCTCCAGCAATGAAATGCAAAACGCAAAAGAACTTTCATAACTTGTACACTAAGAGACAGCTAAGATCTGTTGATAACTCTAAGGTGCAACGAGAACAGAACCAAAGAGTGAATTTAACAGAGCTGGTCTTGGAAAATGTCATGGCCTTTGCTTATGTGTGATAAAAAAGAGTCTGTGATTTAAAAAAGAGACTGTAGGCTGTAATTTGAAGCCCTGATGAAGGGAATGTATAGTCCTTGACAAGAAACAGGCTGTCTCAGATAAAAGAAAAATTACAAGCTGCTGCAGAAAACCGAGACCCCAGTGAGAGATGTCAAGTATAAACCTTCACCCAGTTTTGTAGAAAGCCCTTTTTGAACACGTACATTGTGTTTGATTGGGCTGCGGCAGAAGGGCCTCATTCAGACCTGGTCTCCCCACCTACACAAAAGAAAGCAGAACTGTCTATAGGATATAACATTGAAAAAGCTGACCTGAAAATAGCGTAAATGGCATGAAGGAGCAGGTCTGACTTGGGAGTGATAAACAGGGTTACAACTAGTCTTCTCTTGCTCTTTTCCAGAGTGGAAACTGTCTTGTTTTTCCATTTTGGAGAGAGATTTTTTAAATAAGCTTTTCCCTCTTTCCCTTGCTCTCATTATTGAGGCCTAACATGACTTTTAACATGAATTGAAATAATTGCATTTTTCCTAGATCAGTTTTTCGCTATTTCATCGGGGCACCTCTCCTTTTGCAGATCTCTCCGCCAATCAGGTCCTCCTTAACTGATCATTATGTCTGGCAATTCTCCAATTGCCACTGGCTAGGACCATCTTGGGGGATCCGCTTGACCAAACCACAAAGGGTCGTTTTCCCTGCCACCCTTCCAAACCACTGTACCCAAAGTCAACCACAAGGGTTACTGTCCGAATACTCCTCTAGGGTTGGGATGAACGCTGTCAGAATCTCTCCTTCCAAGCATTTGTGGGCTTCCTCTTGAGTTCAGCTCAGTCCTCCAAAGTTGGTGGAGTTGAGAAGAAGTCTGCAAATGTTTGTGTACTCCTGGTTGCACAACTGGTGGCCCAAATGGAGGCTGTGAGGGGCTCGGAAAAGCAGCGTTGGCATTCCATGGGGCATCCTTTTCTGCTGAGCCCTCAAGAGAAACCTTCTTCAGCATCAGGAACCGGCACTCCACATGGTTTGAGAGAAGTGTGCTCCCTGCACAGTGTGAGAAGTGTAAAGTCTGTATCTTTTAAAATATGAGTGAAGGATTGTTCTTTCTTAAGTGTAGAATCTGTATCTTTTAGAATGAATAAAGACCTGTTCTCATTGTCTCATCCTCCCCACAAGATTTAAGAAACATTTAGGCATCAAGTAAGAATTTTCAAGGCCACTTCGGCCTGTTGACCTTTTAGAAGGTACTGCGCGCGCGTAATCAGTTTATGAATAGTAAATGACACACCTCTCATAGATAATAGGCTCATTAGCATGAACATGGGATGTATGAGCGGGAGCGGGGAACATATTAAGGAGTAGTATGATATAGGCGGATGGGGAAGATTGTGACTTCTTAGTAACCAGCCAGTGGCGAAGCGGGGATAGTGTTGAGCATCCATCGGGGAAAGAAATGTATAAAATCTCTTGTAAACAGTCAAAGATGGCTCTTCGTTTCTCAGACTACTGAGGCCTTGAGCCAGCCTTTGCAGACGCTTTTTGTATGGAATAAACTGCTTGTACCCACTCGAATCCTGTCTCAAGGAGTTTTAAATCTCACAACAGCACACGAGGATTGAATCCTGGCAAGTGTTGGGCACGCGCACCAGGGAATTGGACTGGAGCCCGAAGAGCCAAGACCAGGGAATCCAGTGGGTCTCTCCTGCACCCACCACCTTTGGCCACACCACCATGTAGATTCCATGAGCAAAATTATAAGACATGCATAATGTTTCCTATGGATTTCAGTGGCCTCTTCTGATGATCTAGGTGAGCTTTGAGGTGGGTTCACTCTCCTTCACACTCCTCCTGTTTGTACCTCCACCTCTTGAATGCTTCCTGGCCAATGCAGCCCCCAAAGTGGGCTGTTTGAAACATTAAAATAAACACTTTTCCTGCAATTCTCTCTCTGTGCATGTACCCACTTTCTCCCTGTTTCAGAAAGTAAATAGGATGACAGGCACAGCTGTCAGCCAATAAGAACAAAGCAGATGGTGATGCGTATATTGTTAGGGTAGTAGAGCTCTGATGCCTGGAGTGGCCCCTTCTATTGCCACTCTTTCTGTAGGACTCTATGGTGTCTTTTTCAATCCTTAGGTAACTATGGAGCTTCCAAGTATTGATGTCACCACAGACCACTGTGGGAAGCAGAAGAGTCTGTGGTTTTCTGGCCTGAAATGAGCTGTGGTGACATACCATCGCTGGGTCTGGACAGCAAAAAAGCCCCATAATGGCAAAGATCCACCATTGCTTGTCACAACACGCAAACCCAGCCATTGTGGCTGCCTGCAAGGGAAGGAAGGGGGAAACTTTCCAACCTCCCTGTGAGGTGGGCAGGGTCAATATTAGGTTGCCACTATAACCTCAGACCCTCTGGGCAGGGGCAAACCAAACATTCTTTGGGGCTCCCACGCCATGGCCCAGCTCCCCATAAAACCAAGTTAGCCAATCAGCCCTGAAGCCCAAGGCAACTAAACTTAGCACTGAATAGAACCAGAGAATACCATACAAAGTAAGAGAGCCAGTGTGCTGTGGGGGTTAAGAGCGTGGGACTGGGGCTCAGAGGATCCGGGTTCGAGTCCCCGCTCAGCCATGGAGCCAACTGGGTGACTCTGGGCCAGTCACAGACTTTCAGCCCAGCCTACCTCACAGGGTTGTTGTTGTGGGGATAAGATGGAGGAGATTTATTTATTTATTTATTAGAAAAATTTCTATGCCGCCCCTTGCCAACTAGCCTCGGGGCAGCTTACAACAATTAAACCAAAGAAAACATAAACCAACATACCAACAATAAACAATAAACAATCTAAAATTATACAATCTAAAATTGGCCCATCTCAAAGTCCCAATTAAAACTATAAATAACCAGTTAAAAATTACAATTTAATTTAATTTACAATGTAAGCTGCCTTGAGCCCTTTGTAGGAAAAAGGCAGGATATAAATTGAAAAATGAATAAAATAAATAAATACGAAGCGGAGGATTATTTTAAAATGAAAAGGTGAGAAAACGGAGTGGGAGGGGGGGCAGGAAGAGGCAAAGAATTCAGATCCAGCACAACCAAGAGCGGGCAGCCTCCTTTGACGGTGCTTTGGGAAAAACAAGACACAGGCAACCCTGCCCTACACGTTCCCTGGGCAATGGGACCCAGAGGCAGAAGCTCCCAGACAAGAAGAGGCACAGACCGAGGGGGCGGAGGAAGAAACGCAATGCACCCAGGTTGGGATGCTGGCAGACGGACAGCGATGAGCAAGGCGGGGCGAAACTGTGCGGTGCTTGTGTTACTCTGCAAAGCAGAACAAGCAGAAAGTTCAACAACACGGCATAGGCTGAAGCACCGCGATCACGGGCTCTCGAGTACCGAAGAGACGAGGATGGCAGCTTTTATTCCATGGAGTGACCCGAGGATGTCAGACACCACGCGGCAAGCGCGAGGTATTTTGTGTACCGCAAAACACATGGCGTTTCAATGCATTCAAAACACTCTTCGGGAACTAATCAGCAGGGACCCAGAACGCGTGGCTGTGCCAGGGCCGGTTTGGGGAACAACACAAGATGTGAAGGCTGCTAGCAAAGCAGGACACAACTTTGTTGGATATATATTTTTATTTTTATTTATTTAAAGTTTTTATATGCTGTCCCAATACTTAACGTCTCCGGACGGCTGATATATCTCATCAAGAGCATCCTGATGCCCATGTATCTGCTAACCTACTTGCCGTCAGAGGTTCAGGTTATTCATTTGTTATATTTATACCCCATTGTTTACTTGCAACGAACTCAGAGCGGCTTCCATCATTCTCCTCCTCCCAGTCTCCGGATGCAGAATAAAGCAGGCTTTGTCCGTGCCCCTTTGGTTCCCGCAATGGATGCCCCGTGGGCCAGCAAAGGTGTTCAGAGAGCAACACATCAGTTTCTGTCCTCAGGCCAAGAACAAAACACGATGCCTCTAATAAAGTTCCTCACTCCCACAGTTGCAGAATCCTTCGCACTCCCTTTGTGGGAACAGAAGGATTTCAATGAGGTAAACAGATTTGCCCCCAAAGCAAAGGCGGGCCTGATCAACAAAATAATTGGAATAGGTAGCTCCAGGAAATTACCGTATTTTTCGTTCTATAAGACACGCCTGACCATAAGACGCACCTAGTTTTTAGAGGAGGAAAACAAGAAAAAAATATTCTGACTCAAAGGGGCACATCATCACAGGCACATTCCCCATCACTTCCCCATGGGCTGCACATCTGACAGACGTACTGCGCACACATATTCGCTCTATAAGACGCACTGACGTTTCCCCTTACTTTTGAGGGGGGAAAAGTGAGTCTAATACGGTACTTGTGGTGCGCTTTCTAACGAGAAACCACTGGCTTTTGGGCACTGGGAAAGAGTGCATCCCAGTTCAAGCTCCACAGAGTCGCTGCCATAAACCTTCGCAGACTTCTGCTCATGCTGAGCCCAATTGAAGAATGCAAGTTAATATTTTTAAAAATATGTTTAGATGTTAACTCTTGTTTTGTTGTTATAAGAAGCTGAGTTAAGTTGAATAGAGCTATTTAACTACATGACCATTGTGGCTGGAGTTAAATTTCCTTGAAGTGGTATACAATGAACATGCAATTATGGGAGACTGGAAAAATAAGTTAGTCACTAAGCAAGCTTAATGAACTGTGCAAGAAGATAACCAGCGAAAGAAAATGATCACTGAAAGAGGAATGGGATCTTTGGGGAAAGTATTGGAGGTGGATACTTTCATCGAGGCTTTGTCAAGTCAAGGTGAATAAAGAATAAGTTGAAGAATTGCAATTTAGTAGAATTCTCAATTAATTTTAACTAAGTTCTAAAAAAAAACCGCAACTGAGTAGAAAGGATAATGATTATGGACCTACAGTTAATTTTTTCCCTTTTTCTTTTGTACTTGACCTCGAGGGCGTGGAATGGGCTTCCACGGGAGGTCGTTGAGGCCCCATCGGTGAGGGTGTTCAAAGACAGGCTGGACATGCACATGGTGGGCATGTCGTGAGCGGAGCCGGCTGGTGCCGGAGGTCAGACTAGATGCCCCGGGAGACCCCTTCTGACTCGCTCTGTTTCTATGTTTCTATGTTCCGTGCAGTGTTAGTCTGGTGTTTCTTCGCTATGTTTTCTTTATTGCTTCTCTTGCTTCTGTTTTCTCTTTTCTCTCAAACTGTACTGTTCTTGAAATAATAATTAAAAATGGGGTGGGGGAGAAAGTGAGTTGAGCTGGGACCAAGCCTGCTTGCAGGTCTTCTGTGTCACATGGGGGCCAAAACCCGAGGCCACCACTTGTCATGTGCAAGAAGGACACTGGTTGCTCCATGGCTGCAAAGCTTCGATTCCAGCTGAGCGCTGCATGAATGCCAGGCGCATTTTCCAGGAACTGAGGCTCATGGCTGCGATAAAACGGAATAGAGTCTGAGGAACTGAGCCCAGGAAGCAAGCTGCTGGCTGTGAAAGCAATGCAGCAGAATATTTTATTTATTTATTTATTTAACAAATTTATATGCCACCCCCTTGCAAACACAAGGGTGTGATTCCCAACATATTTCCCTCTTTGCCGATTCAGATATAATCCGGCTACTCTTCTTGAGCATGGCACCTTTAGGGACTCCATGTTTATCACAACATTGTTTAGATGAAACCAATTTCACTCTTCCTTTAACTGCCAGCAATCACACAATCTTTCTTAGAAGCAAAGAATTGGTTTTGTGGCGATTATTCTAGGTAATGTGCTGGATCAGGCCCACTCTGCCTGGAACTGCCCCCGCCCCCCCGCAAAAGCACTCCTTAGGTGCAAAGCATTTGTCTTAGATTTATAATTCTGTGTAATGTCAGTTACCCCAGGCATTGGAAAGTGATAAAAACATTTTCTTTTAAAAAGGTAGGGTTTGTATAACCAATTCAAGTTGTCCAAAGGGGCCTTTTCTGGCATGAGCATTAGTACCAAAAGCCTCTCCATTGCTCACAAAGTAATCTGAGCATATATGGAGCTGATCGAAACATCAACGGATTCCCCCCTAAATAGAAACATAGAAACAGAGCGAGTCAGAAGGGGTCTCCTGGGCCATCTAGTCTGACCCCCGGCTCCAGCCGGCTCCACTCATGACATGCCCACCATGTGCATGTCCAGCCTATCTTTGAACACCCTCACCGATGGGGCTTCAACGACCTCCCATGGAAGCCCATTCCATGCCCTTGGGGTCCGGACTGTCAGAAGTGCTTCCTGGCATCCAAATTGAACCTTGGCTCCCTGAGCTTTGCTCCATTGGAGCGCATCCTGCCTTCCTCTGCAGGGGAGAACAGGTCTCTACCCACCTCCGTGTGACACCCCCTCACATACCTGCATGTCGCCAACAGATCCCCTCTTGAGTCTCCTCTTCTCCAGGCTGAAGAGACCCAGTTCCCTCAGTCTTGCTTCATACAGCTTTCCCTGCAAACCAGCCACCATCCTTGTGGCCCTACGCTGCACTGACTCCAACCTGGCTATATCCTTCCTGTAATGTGGAGCCCAGAACTGAACACAACACTCCAGTTGTGGGCACACCAGAGTCATATAAAGTGTCAGTAATGCCTCTCTCGATCTAGAAGGCACATTTCTGGCTATGCACCCAAGGGTGGCGTTCTCCCTCTTGACCGCCACGTCACACGGCTGACTCATGTTTAGCCTGCAGTCAACCAGCACCCCGAGGTCCCTTTCACAAGAGCTGCTCTCCAGCCACTTGTCCCCTAACCTGTACCCATGACCTCCAGTCCTAAGCCCCAAGTGCAAGACCTTGCACTTCTCCACATGGAACGCCATCCTGTAATCCTCTGCCCACTTCTATAGTCTGTCCAGATCCTTCTGGATCCGGAGTAACAAGGAAGTGCAGCCGGATACCTCCAGGAGGACAGAATGAACGCGGTCGCATCCCATGGTGCTCGGCTGCAACTGGACAGCCATCTCATTCAAAAGCACATTCTTGCAAGGCTTCTATGGCCCATCTCGTCATGACTTCTAAGAGCGAGGGGTAGTCATACCTTCCAGCTCCTTTATCTTCTTGTTTTAACCCCAGGAATGCCTGAGGAACTGGCAAGGAATTACCTCTGCTGCTTTTCCAAGGAAGCTGGAGGCGAGGAAGCTTTGGCTTGGCTTCAAGGATCTCTCCTGGTTTGGAACACTGGGATAGGTCAACTTTAATAACCCCTTTCCCTGTTGAACTTTAATAACCTCTTTGCCTGTTGAACTTTAATAACCTCTTTGCCTGTTGAACTTTAATAACCTCTTTGCCACATTTCCAGTAGAATCCATACAATACATTCCTATATTCTAATTTTTAGAAACTCCATTAATTTCCATTCTGTTTGGAATTACCATATTTTTTGCTCTATAAGACGCGCCTGACCATAAGATGCACCTAGTTTTTAGAGGAGAAAAACAAGAAAAAAAATATTCTGACTCAAAAGGGCACATCATCGCAGGCACATTCCCCATCACTTCCCCATGGGCTGCGCATCTGACAGACTTACTGCACACACATATTTGCTCTATAAGACGCACAGACATTTCCCCTTACTTTTGAGGGGGGGGGAGTGAGTCTTATAGAGCAAAAAATACGGTAAACGTTCCAATTGTGGCAACTTCTTGACCAGTGAAGAAACGAAGGACAATTTCCCCTACATGCGCTGGGCAAATTCAATGGGGAGAGCGGTTCCCACTATGGAGGAGGCCATGTTGGGCTTCTCTGCCTTGTAGCTGATAAAAATGAAGTCTTGCAGGAGGAAGAGAGGACTGCCTGGATTTGGCATTGCGAACAAGTCTGTTTGGATGCACAGATGCAGACTTGTAAATGCTTCACATTCTTCTGCCCGAATGGGCTTATCTCTCTGTTGCACTTCGAATGCTTCTAATCTCAATTTATTTCCATCCTGCTCATGAAAGTCAATGTGAATTTTGGTGACGCTGTATCGAAAAAACGAGGCAAACAAAATTCTCACTCATTGCTACTAATAGTGATAGATTTAACGAGCAACTCCTTCCTTATATGCTGGCCTGCCCCCTAAGCTCTGGGTCAGAGGACCTTCTTTGGGAGCTCTCTTTGAAGGAGATTAGCAGAGTGGATACCCAGAGAAGGGCCTTCTCTGTGGTGGTGCCCCAGCTGTGGAACATGCTCCCCAAAGAGGTGCGCCTGGTGCCAACAATTTATGCATTTTGGCCCCAGTCTTCTGACCTGTACTTATGACACCCATTCCCATGCCCCAAGTGCAAGACCTTGCACTTCTCCACATTGGACGCCATCCTGTTGTCTCCTGCCCACTTCCATAGTCTGTCCAGATCCTTTTGGATCTGGAGTACCTGCTCCTCAGTTGTGGCCACTGCTCCAGTTTTAGTGTCGTCTGCGAATCTGATCAGCAGACTGTTCACCCCTTCTTCCATGTCAGTGATGAAAAGATTAAACAGGATTGGCCCCAGGACAGAGCCCTGGGGGACCCCGCTTGTCACTGGCTGCCATCCCGACGATTCCCCGCTAATGGTTACCTTCTGCTTTCGGTCAGTCAACCATGCCCTAATCCACCGGACAGTGCTTTGGTGTATCCCAAAACTCCTCAGTTTCTCCACCAGGATATCATGGGGCACATTGTCAAGGGCCTTGCTGAAATCCAGGTATACCACATCCACTGCATCCCCTCCATCTAGCCATCTTGAAACCTTGTCATAGAATTCCACAAGGTTTGTCTGGCAGGACCTGTTTTTGCGGAAGCCGTGTTGTGTGGCTGTCAGCCTCCCTTCCCTATCTAGCATCACTAGATCTCTCTCTATTATGAGCCTTTCCATTGTTTTTCCTACAATGGACGTGAGGCTAACCGGTCTATAATTCCCCATGTCCTTCCTACTACCCTTTTTGAAAATTGGGACCACCGATGCCACCCTCCAGTCCTCTGGAACTTCACCCGTTCTCCACGAGGCCTCAAAAATGGAGGCCAGCGGGCGTGAGAGAACCCCTGCCAACTCTCTAAGTACTCTCGGGTGTAACCCATCAGGGCCTGGCGCCTTTGTAATGTCCAATGCCCTGAGTAGCCCCTCAACTTCTAGGGGGGTGACTCTAATCTGTGCCCCTGAGTCCCCTGCCTCATCTAATCTCCTATGTGGATCTCCCCTGTCCTGCTTTGGGGAGAACACGGAGGCAAAATAGTCATTTAGCATCTGTGCCTGTTCCCTCGTATCAATCACTGGATCGCCTTCCTCCTTATTTAGTGGTCCCACCACTTGTCTCCCCTTCCTTTTCCTATTTACATGCTGGAAGAAGCCCTTTTTGTTGCTCTTGATATTCTTGGCAAGTCTCAGCTCGTAATCAGCCCTAGCCTTGCAAAGAATCCTTCTGCAACGGGCCTCCTCCTCCCGGTAGACCCTTTTGTCTATTCCCCCCAGTACCCATTTCCTGTGGAGGTTCCTCTTTCGTCTAATCCCCCTAACCACCTCCTTTCGCATCCATGGCGGCACTCTCCTCCGCCTCCCCACCTTACTGACTAGAGGTATCGTCAAGGCTTGCCCCTCCAAAACCTCCCTTTTGAGTGCCATCCACCCCTCCTCAACTCACTTGCCTTCCAGTAACCTATCCCAGGAGACTTCCCCCAGTCTGGCCTCCAGTTGGCCAAAGTTGGCCCTCTTGAAGTCCCGGCTTCTAGTGCTCGCCCTGCTGCATGTCCCCAGTCCCCTAATCTCAAAGCAAAGGATAGAGTGATCACTTGCATCCAGAGCTCCCCTAATCTGTACTTCATCTATCAACTCCTCCCTATTGGTCAAGACCAAGTCAAGGATGTTTCCCCCCCTCATCACCTCTCGGACCCTCTGTGTGAAAAACCCACCCTCTAGAGCTTCTAGGAAGTGACATGACCTGGCAGTCACCACTGAGTGAGTCTCCCAACTAATATCCAGGAGATTGAAATCCCCCATAATTACTGTGTCTCTCCCCCGAGATACCCTTAGAATCTGGCCTGTCAGGACATCATCCAGGGTCTCAAGTTGACCTGGAGGGCGATAACATACCCCCACTGTCAGGTCTCTTTCCCTGTCAAAACCCCTAAGTTTCACCCAGACTGCCTCTACCGAATCCCCACCTGTGCTGCATTCTATCTCACTGCATCCTATCCCTTCCCTGATGTATAAAGCCACCCCTCCACCTCTCTTTCCCTTCCTGTCCTTTCTAAAAAGGTGATACCCTTCTATGTTCACATTCCAGCCTTGCCTTTCATCCCACCAAGTTTCTGTGATCCCCACCAGGTCATAAACAGCTGCCTTTTCTATTTTATATGTGCCCCAAAAGAGGTTGTCACCTCAAAAATTTTTTGCAACATAAGCAGTTTAATTCAGAGTCCAAACCAACAGTTGTCCTCTGCTAATCATCAAACAAGGCAGTTGTTTGGAATCTGTTGCAATTCCACATTTAAAAGAGACATTTTTAATGTTTTCCATGTAGAACTTAGCAAAATAACTGTCAGCCAAAAGATTAGATAACCATGAAAGCCTGGTTTGAATGGCTTTACCTTTGGACTGGACTGTGGTTTATTCTGGCAGTCCATAGGCAGGAAATGACATTTTTAAGAGGAAAGAAAGAAGCACCCTCAATTTGCCAGCCAGCGCATAAATTGGAGAGCAGTGGAAGTCATTGTGAAACATTAATCCCACATGCTTTCTCTTGGAAGCAAACCTACTGAGCCTCGTACACTCTGAGTTGATATTTAAACTGAATATCATGAGAAGGTTGCGCAGTGCCAAGCCCAAAACGGCTGTTATCCAGTGGAGGGATTTCTTCTTCCGCATCAACCAGTTCCATGTCAAAGTAGGCGAGCATCAAAATGAGAAACATCTTCATTTCGCTAACAGCAAAAAATCGCCCCGGGCACATGGAGGACCCTCCACCAAACGGCATGCTGTGGAGCTTCAGCTTTTTCCCGTTCTTAAAGAATTCTCTCTTTAGGCCATCCTGTTTCACAAACCTGTCGTATTTGAAGGTCTGGGGGTCAGGGTGGATTTCTGGATCCATCTGCAGCCCAAGGAAAGGGGAAAGTACCAGAGTATCTCCTTTCCGCAGGGAGTATTCTTTTCCATCACTCATCTTAATATCCGTGTCCTGCATCACATTCCTGAAGAGAAAGGCACTCACTTTCAAGCGCAGCGTCTCCTCAATTGCACTGTCCAGAAGAGGAGTTTTTATCTTATCTAAGGACAGGTTGGTGAGGGGGCTGCCCGACCTCATGTCCTGCCCGGTCTCTCTTAGTACACCATCCACTTCTTCCCGCACTGCCTTCATTGCATCTGGATATTTCAGGAGGTACACAAGAATCCAGAAGGTAGCTGGACCGGTGTTAGCTTGAGATGCCCAGAGAAGCAGGAGGAGGAATTTGGTCCGCATCTTCTCCATCATCCCGACCTCAGCCATCTGTTTATCTTGTTCAATCACCCAAGGACCGATGTCGTCTTTGCAATACATCTTTTCCACTGAGAGAAAGTCCCAGAAGTAGTTCCTCAGTCTGTCTGTCTCCTTCTTTCCCAAAGGGTCCAACAATCTGAAGACCATTTGGGGAAAGAAATGATCAAATTTCAGGAAATTTTCAAACATCTCATCAAGCAGTGCAAATGCATTTCTTTTGCTTTCTACATCTTGGTCTGGATCAGTTCCAAACAAAGCCAGAAAAGCTGCTTGGAAGATGGTTTTGTAGCTAAAGTGGAAGACACCATCCTGCTTCCAAGAGCTTTTCTTGTCACCTGCATCCTGGCTGCGGAGCATCATATCCTTCAACTTCTCCATCATTGCTTGGTTCAGGCTATTGAGACTCTTTCCTCTGAGATATTTATCACTAATTCTTTTAATAATGTGATGAAAGGATTTGGTTGCTTGAATACCAAAGGCGTTCAAAACTACTGTAAGTCCAAATGCAGCAAAATCCAGTTTATCCTTCGATTCCTTCATTATGGAGTCATAAGTGTGAGGATCAGCCACATAATTCATGTAATTGCCACCCACCAAAACTGTGAAAATATCTCCATGTTTCTTCCGCATCTTTTCCAAAAACTCAACGGGGTTCTTCTTGAAATTGGCCGCATGTCCAAGCCACGGAATGCAACCTTTGTCCAATGGCGGCTCCTTGGGTTTCCTCTTTCGAAATGCTCCTATTGAATAGAGTCCGCCAAGGACAATCGCTAGCAGGGATGCTAGGAAAGTACACAGCACCGTCTCCCAAAAGTCCATGGCTGCTCCCCGAGAAGAAACACTGCCGGGGACACATGGATCCCCGGTTCTATTTATGGGACACCCAATCGGATGGAAGATCAGGGTGGGATGGCCCGATTTAATTTCTGAGCAGGCAAAGGCAATCTTTGCATACCAAAAACAACTGATTCACACCATCTCCCTGGAAAGCGAGCCCAGTATAATTCCATTTGCACAAATAGAAAGGCAACTGAAGTTGACCTGTACCTTCAGGTATTAATTCTATGCCCTTAATTGCATGCTACACGCCATGCAATCTAAATTAGCTCACTGATGATAAGTTCGAATAATTGCTGCTCTGAGAACCTTGTTGGAGTATGGGAAGCTGATCACATGAAAAACAGCCATAGTGAGGATTAAAAATATAATTACCAAGGCAGAAATCGGTCTTCAGAAACAGAGGTGGCAAAAATATTTACTGGAGCAGCTTCCTGACCCAGAAATAGTTGATGGAGAGGGCTGATAGGAGAGGAGAAGATCAGGCGAGGCCACGTGTGGGGTTTCAACAGCGCATGAGTTGTGCTCAGCTCTGGGAGCGGCCATAACATGTGGCAAAGGCTCGCGACTGCATTCAGCAGGTCGCAGTTTCCATAGCTGGCAGCATCTCTAAGTAGGGCTGGAAGGAAACTTGCCTGAAACCTGGGAGAGCGGCAGCTGCCAGTCAGAGTTGGAAATACCGCGCAAGAGGCAGCTTGCGATGCTTCACATCCGTGTGGTGATTAACCACCACACTGGCTTTGATCATTTGCATGACCTGAAAGAAGCTGTTTCCCCTAAATATGAGCTTGCTCCTTCTCGCTTCCAACTGGCTGTAGTTTCTTTCACTTGATGCAGCAAATGAAGGACTCAGTGGGACGTGAGCAGCTACGGGCATTTGGACAGTTTTCACATTTGTGTTGGATGGCACATGAGAGCCCAGCTGGATCAGGCCCAAGGTCCATGGATCCATAACTCCACACACACGTTGGCAGCCCAGCTGCCCACAGGATCCCTCCAGCAGGATGGGTGCAAGACCTCCCTCTGCCCAGCTCCTCAGTACCTGGTGTACGCCGGCATGCCACCTCTGGTGAAGAAGCGAGGCTGGAACAGCAAGCTTAGTAGCCAGTAAGAACATAAGAAGGAAAACTACCCTACAGTGAAGCAAGTCTTTCCAAGTTCTTCAGCACCATTGTTGTTAGTTGCAAGGTCACGTCCGACCCATCGCAACCCATGGACAACATTCCTCCTTTCTGTCCTCCACCATTCCTTAGAGTCCACCTAAACTCACGCCGACTGCTTCAGTGACTCCATCCATCCCCCTCATTCTCTGCCATCCCCTTCTTCTTTTGCCATCGATTGTTCTCAGCATCAGGCTCTTCTCCAGGGAGTCCTTCCTTCTCATTAGGTGGCCAAAGTATTTCAGTTTCATCTTCAGGATCTGGCCTTCTAAAGAGCAGTCAGGGTTGATCTCCTCTAGGACTGACCAGTTTGATCGCCTTGCGGTCCAAGGGACTTGCAGAGTCTCCTCCAGCACCACAATCCAAAGGCCTCAGTTCTTCGATGCTCAGCCTTCCTTATGGTCCAGCTTTCACAGCCATGCATTGCAACTGGGAAAACCAGAGCCTTGACTATATGCACTTTTGTCGGCAGGGTGATGTCTCTGCTTTTTAGTATGCTGTCTAGATTTGCCATCGCTTTCCTCCCCAGGAGCAAGCGTCTTTTACTTTCTTGGCTGCATTCCCCGTCTGCGGTGATCTTGGAGCCCAGGAAAATAAAATCTGTCACTACCTCCATTTCTTCCCCATCTATTTGCCAGGAAGTGAGAGGACCGGATGCCATGATCTTAGTTTTCTTAATGTTAAGTTTCAAGCCAAATTTGTGCTCTCCTCCTTCACCCGCATCAAGAGGCTCTTTAGTTCCTCAGTGTAACCATCACTTTTAAGACACTGATTGCTGCGAGAGGGAGAACGCGCATGACTTTCCTTCTGTCCTTTAACCGCTTAGTGGCTTTTGATGCTCAGGAGCATGGGAACCTTTGGGTGGGCTTCTTGATTGGCAATCGGTGGTATTGCATCACAGTGAATCCACCCTTCTAGGCTGGGTATTTCCTAAAAATGGTTTAGGGAGATTTATTGCTTCACCGCTATTAAGCAATGAGAAATATTTTTGTTGGGTGTGAGTCAGTTCTGTATGCAAGCTTTGAAGGAAGAGAGAGTTGAAGCCAGATAGCTAAATGAAGTGAGTGAGCTAGACTTAAAGTGGATGGCAGAGTGATAACAGATGACAAGGAAAAGATAGGCACTTAATTCCTACTTGGCCTCAGTCCTTTCCCACAAGAAAATCTATAACCAAGAGGAAGTACAAGCTGAAAGTGAGAGATGGCAGTCTGAGATTGACAAACAAAATGTCAAGGAATTCCTAGACGGAATAAACACGTTCAGTTCTCCAGGGCCTGATGAACTCTCTCCTGAAGTCATAAAAGAGCTATCAGGGGAACTCTCAGAACCACTGGTTGTTATCTTTGAGAAATTGTGGAAAACAGGAGAACTGCCAGATGACTGGAGAAGGGCTAACATTGTCCCTGTTTTCAAAAAGGAGAAAAAAAGATGAACCTGGGAACTGCAAGACCAGTTAGTCTGACATCAATCCCTGGAAAAATTCTGGAGCAAATTATTAAAAGATCAACTCCGCAAGCACCTTGAAGAAAATACTGTGATTAATAAAAGCCAACATGCATTTATGAAAAATAAAACCTGTCAGACTGATTTGATCTCGGTTTTTTGTCTGGGTTACCTCCCAAATGAGTAGAGGAAATACTGTGGATGCAATCTACTTTGATGTTAGCAAAGCTTTTGACATGGTGCCTCATGATGTCCTGATAAAGAAATTATCAAAAAGTGGACAAGATAGAAAAACTATTAGGTGGATCCAAAATTGGCTGCTGAATCGGACACAAAGAGTGCTCGTTAATGGCACTGTCTCAGACTGGATGGAGGTCACTAGTGGGGTGCCACAGGGCTCAGTCCTGGGCCCCATGCTCCTCAACATCTTTATTAATGATTAATTAATATTTATTTTAATTAATAAATTAATTAACAAATTAATAATTACTATTTATTCAGGTGAGGAAGCACAAGGAAAGTTAATCAAATTTGCAGACAATACAAAACTGGGTGAAATAGCAACCATTTTCACTTACATTCCTTAGCACTGTTTCGCTGTGAACCAGCTGCTTTCTAGCTCCAGCCGCCTTTCCCCTAGGTTTCTCAGTGAAGCGCTTGGCAAGGTGTGATGGAATTAACACTCGTGTGTGTGAGCCAGGGATGAAAAATCTTGGTCAGTGGATCTGGGACTCTACAGTTACAAACATGTGTAATTTTTTGTTGAAGGAAAGGAACTTCACTCTCTTCTTATTCTTATTCAATTTGTCTCCCATCTTATTTATTCAATTAGAGAGCCAGTGTGGTGTGGTGGTTAAGAGCGTGGGACTGAGACTCAGACGATCGGGGTTCGAGTCCCCGCTCGGCCATGGAGCCAACTGGGTGACTCTGGGCCAGTCACAGACTCTCAGCCCAACCTACCTCACAGGGCTGTTGTTGTTGTGGGGATAAGATGGAGGAGGGGAATGATGGAAGCTGCCTTGAGCCCTTTGGAGGAAAAAGGCAGGATATAAAATCAATCAATAAATTTATATGCCACCTTTTTCTCAGAACTCAAAGTGGCTCACATAATCCCTCTCCTCTTGCTCTCAATCTTATCCCCACGACAACAACAACCCTGTGAGGGAAGTTGGACTGAGAGACTGTGAGTGGCCCAAAGTCACGCGGTGAGCGCCATGGCTGAGCGGGGACTCGAACCCGGATCATCTGAGTCTCAGCTGCACGTTCGTAACCACTGTACCATAGCAGCTCTCTACTTCCTCCAAGGAAGTCGGTTTTCCAAAGCACACGTGCCAGCGATTGCAGGAGAATAAAATGAAGCTGTCCGAAGGCCTCCTGAAAGCAAAAGCGTCTCTTCTTTCAAAGAAATATTTCTTGCTTAGAAAGCATCCATTAGCTACACCGAAGGAAATAGAAACCTACCCCATCATTATGCATGTAAATTACTGCAATCACAGATGGAGCAACTAACAAACACCTTTCTGTTTGCACGGATGTTGATTCCAGACCCAGCCTGCATTTTGCATCGATAGCCTTGGCTATTAAAATGGAAAGGAATGAAAATGAAATCTATCAATCAAAATGCTGGCTGATCAAAGAGAGGCATGACTTGCCACATCCTATAGGGGGCAGCATCACCCTCAGAACCGTGCCCCCCCCCCCCCAGCTCCAAATGAACTTGCACTGCTGGAGCACATGCAAGGGAATACTGGGCCGTTTCTGCTGTATTGCAAACATCCCCTTTTGTCACTCACATATGGGGCTGCAGGAGAAGCTGGATGAGTCGGAAGGGTGATGCGTGTAGGGAAGGAGTCCTTTAAGTTTAGCTTTTATTTAGGACCACAAAGCGTTACATGGCTTGGGATCGTGCCACCTGATGGAATGCCTCTCCTGACCTCCTCCTACGCAGACAGTACGACCCCCGACTGCCACCTTTGAGAGAAGCTCAGCTGGTGCCAACAAGAAGGGTCTTTTCAGTGGTGGCTCCTCAATTGTGGAATGAGTTCCGCACTGAGTTCTGCCCGGCATCAACTTTGCTATCTTTTGTGACTGAACAACAACAATGTGGTTTGTATTTTATACTGCATTTTTATGCATTTTTGTGAACCAGTGAGAGAGCTTGCTTGCTTGCTTGCTTGCTTTTTATATATATATATATATATATATATATATATATATATTGGGTATTTTTATCCCGTCCAATTACAACACATCTCTGGATGGCTTACAAACCATAAGAGCTTTGGCTGTTGGGTGGTACAGAGATTAAATAATTCACAACAGCAAGACTTCTGCAAAGCATGCCATTCCTCCAAGTCTGCTCTTTTCACAAGTCAACACTGCTCTATAGTTTAATAAATTACCATCTCTCTGCTTGGATCACCAAGCAGATATTTAGAAATGCATTCATCTCACCAACACCCAGAATCCTTGCTTTTGCATCTATATCTTCATGTTCAAAAACAACCAAAAAGCTGTAGGAAAAAGCTTGCATCCAGTGAGCTTTGGACAGATCTTTTCTTCTTCCACACCCGTGAACTTTCTTGATGCTCAGAAGTGCTGTGAGAAAACTCTGCAATGTGGACAGAGATCCTGCTGAAGCCCTTAGTGCAATATTCCCCCATTACACTTGGGATACTAGTCCTTTTGTCAAAGCAGCTCTTTGCCCGCTTCGCATCAGAAACGTGCGAAGAGGGTTGAAGGTTGGTATGGATGATTCCTCTTGCTGGGAGGGCCATGAGACTGGAGAGGGTGGGGAAAGGATGCCCTGCGTGACAGAACTAGAAGAAAGATGCTCAGATGGGAAGGTGGGGTGGACACGTGTGCTATCGGTGGCAGAAAAATGAGATACCGAGTCAAAATGAAACAGAAAGGCGATTCAGGAGCAATAAAACCCTTCACTGTGCAGAGAGATTATTCAGGCAGGTGACGATGTTTTTATTTACCAGATATGTTAAGAATTGTTGAATGAGCATTTTGTATTTTTAGAAATTTTAATGATTGTTTTATCGTTGTTGTGCCTGAAATAATTTTACTGACTATTGTAGTTGTCTGCTAGACTGTATTGTATTTTTAGTGTATGGTTTTCATTGTGTCAACTTTATGGCTGTTTTTATTCATTTTGGATTGTACGCTGCCCAGAGAGTCCTTAGTGCTAAACGTGCACAAGAATTTTCTGCACATTTCTAGGACCTGAAAAAAAACCCCTGGGTATGTCCCATTCCAGTTTGCCAGACTGGAACTGCTGTAGAAGTTCCCTGGCCTCCAACAAGTGGATTTCCCTTTGTCACCCATCCGTAATCCTGGGTCCCTTTGCAGTGGGACTCCCCTCTTCCTCGGCACCCTTCTGCAATCGATCCTGGCGGTTCCCAGCTCCCAGGTGAAATTCGTCCCCTCCGCACAGGTATTCATGGTGACAAGTAACTTGGAAGGAAAACACCTGTACAGAGATGGAGCACCCCACACAAGACATGCAGCGGTTGCTCACTGGCCTAGGGTGGCCAGGTGTCCTGATCAATGGAGGACAGTCCCCTGCTGGAAGGGCTTCCAGAAGATATTCCTCCAAGTGAAAATGTCCTCTTTTTCAAGGGCCACCCAGTCCAAGTCCAGTCAAAAAGTCCAGCCACTGCTTTGCAGTGGTTCCACTCCTATCTCAATAGCCGATTCCAGAAGGTGGTGCTGGGGGACTATGGCTCTGCGCCATGGCAGTTATGTCATGGAGTCCCGCAGCGGTCCATTTTGTCCCCCTTGCTATTTAACATCTACATGAAACCGCTGGGGGAGGTCATCAGGAGGTGTGGGCTGCGGAGTCATCAGTACGCTGATGATACCCAGCTCTACTTCTCGTTTTCCACCGATCCAGGTGAGGCAGTGGCTGTGCTGAACCAGTGCCTGGCCGAGGTAATAGGCTGGATGAGGGCCAACAAACTGAGGCTCAATCCTGACAAGACGGAGGTCCTGTTGGTGGGTGGTTCGGGCTTCGGAGTGGGGGACCTGACCCTAGTCTTGAATGGGGTTGCACTCCCTCTGAAAGACAGGGTCCGCAGCTTGGGAGTACTCCTCGACCCGGAGTTGACCTTGGTAACCCAAGTGTCAGCAGTGGCGAGGAGCGCTTTCCGTCAGCTTCGGCTGATGCATCAGCTGCGTCCCTTCCTGGAGTTGATGCCTGGCGACGGTGACTCATGTGTTGGTGACTTCCCGGCTAGATTACTGTAACGCGCTCTACGTGGGGCTACCCTTGAAGACGGTCTGGATACTTCAATTGGTGCAAAACAGAGCTGCCAGGGTGCTGACGGGGACTGGGCATGGTTCTCATATCACCCCAGTTCTCCGTCAGCTACACTGGCTCCCATTGAAGTCCAGGCCCAATTCAAGGTGTTGGTTCTTACCTATAAAGCCCTTAACGGCTTGGGTCCTGGTTACCTAAAGGAGCGCCTGCGACCGTATACGCCCTCCCGCCCTTACGATCTGCAGCTGATGCTCTCCTCCGGGAACCCTCCGTGAGAGATATAAGGAGGGTGAGCACCCGGAGGAGGGCCTTCTCTGCGGTGGCGCCCCATCTATGGAATGCGCTCCCCAGAGAGGCTCGCCTGGCGCCGTCTTTATTTGCTTTTCGGCGCCAGGCAAAGACCTTTTTATTTAAGCAATATTTTAAATGTTAAATTATTTTAAATTTGTTTGTTTGAATTTATATTGTATTTGTATGTTTTAATTCGGACCTTGAGATGGACCAGTTTTAATATTGTGTAGGCTTTTTAATATTGTGTTAGGCCTTTAATGTTTTTGGGGTTGTGAGCCGCCCCAAGGCTTGTGGCAAGGGGCGGCATATAAATCTGTTAATAAATAAATAAATAAATAAAAATAAAGACGCCCAAGAAAGGAGACAAGGAACCCTGAAGTTCCGCATCAGCAGCAGCAGCAGCAGCAAACCTCACTCTCTGCAGGCATTCAGCTCACCTGGTCACAGTCTTCCCCGGGATGGCTTATTTCTCTTTAAAGTATAATTATTATATGAAACTACGCACCTATGGCTATTAATCAGCATATGCAAATGTGGTGCTCGTGGCTGCTATGCGTAAGGCAGAAAGACCATTGCTCTTGGTGTGCATTCTCAAAGCCACCTGGCTGGACTGAGGAGGAGGAGGAGGGCCCGTTCCAGACATTAAGATCAAAGAGCTAGAGGCACCTACCTCGAGGCCAAGCTTTCCAGGTGGGCAGGTGGCCTCTGAGAATGACCAAGGAGTACATTTAACAGAAGGAGGCTGGGGACAGGGGAGTCGCTCAGAGAGAGACAAGGTGGGCACAGCTCCCAGCCCCTCGATGCGACGTCAGGAGAGGAGGGTGGTCCAGTCAGAGACTGCTCGCTTTCAGAAGGTCCCTTCCAAAGAGACAGGGCCCAGGTGGACTCGTAAAGAGAGCTCCTGGAGGTGAATACGAAACTGGGTTCAATGGCTCTGTGCATGCTCAGGGGTTCACGCTGTGCTTCTGGAAAAAACTGTGACCATTCAAGGAGGTTTAGCAGGAGAATTCTGTGGCTCTGAATGTGCCCAGGGAGGAAGACCCCTCTCAGCACCAGCTTCCTTGACAGCGACTGGCGAAGGCGAGGAGCAGAGGAAGTCCCTGGGCCGCATCTTTTCCCACACCAGCACCGCACAAAACAGCCCCACCCAATGCCTTGTGTGTAGCAGAAGAGAAGGAGAAGCGATCTTGTGCACTGGGCACAGGAAGGTGGCTACTGCTTCATGAGCTGCAGCCCACACAGCCACGTCTCAGGGATCAGGTGCTGGGAGAACAGAACGCTGGGCCAGAGAGGCCTTCGGGTTCGCCCAATATGGCTCTGCGGAGAACGTGGCTTTTCTGAGAAGGACCCTGGAAGCTCCACCAGCAGCAGCAGCAACAATCTCCTTCTTGGCCATTATCAGACTAATGAATGCACTACGGAGAGTGGAGGTGGGACCATTGTGCTGAAACTGCCAGGCTATCCTACGGAGAAGGAGAGCAAAAAGGCGCTCTCCCGATCTTTCGAACATCTCCTCCAAGCGCTCGTAGGCGCTGGTCAGACTGGCACGCCCTTCCGGAAGCTGCACTCTGAGCGGTCTGAAGATGTATGACCTGCCCACTCAAATCGCTCTAATGAATCTTCCCCATTTGCTCTGTTGCAATCAGTGTGGCAGTACTTTGCATAATTGCATGCACCTCTGTTCAAGGGCGGCCAGAGTTCAATGTCTTTCTAATCCTGCAAACACCGGGCAGCTGTGCTTGTCAAATGGGGCAGACAGATGCCTTGTTCAAAGGTTCCAGGGCTTCGTTTTAGTGTCTGGGCAGAATGACAGGTTTATGGCCTGGGTGGGAGCACATGGTGGGAGATGTTCAGAGATTCCCTCCAGAGCTAGCCCCCAGAGGTCTGAGAAAGTGACTCCCTCTTCTGAGCGCACTGACATCTCCACGCAGGCACATGGAGGTGTCGTTCTGCAAGAGGCGGAGAGCACCGCTCCAGTGCTCACCATGAGGGGTTGACGCAGCAGGATCACGGCAACGCAGGCCACTCCTTCCTCCCACCCCTGAGACGCAGTCCTTGGGTGGCGAAGGGCTTTGGGAGGGTCGGAGGCGCTGAGAGCGATGCCACCAGGAGGCCGGACTGCCCCACTGGGCTGGTCTCCAAGCAGGACCACCCAAACCATCACTGCAAAGGGACGGGGCGAGTGTGATCGCGGGACTAGCAGGCCCGCTTTCTCCTCCTAGAGCATACAGGGGTACCTCAGCTCGCAAACTTAATCCGTTCCACGACTCTGGTCGCGAGCCAAGTCAAATTTCCCCATAAGTTCCAATGTAAATAAGGTTAATCCGTTCTGTAAATATTGTTTTTAATCACAAAATTTTGAAACAAAGAGACAAGGAACAACAAAGTAACAAAGTACAGTACGTAGAGAACACTAACCTAGGTGGGGGGGAGGTTAATGTTTGGAGGAAGGAGGTGAGGGTTAGGGTTAGAGAGGGCCCACTCGTGCGGGGAAGGTGGCCGCGATCGTGGCCGTCACCCAATGTGGAGGTCACACCCTGAGGCAAACTTTTTCTTAAATTTCTGTTCTCGACCCGATTTGGTTGTGAACTGAAGTGTCCGTGAGCAGGGGCACCAGTGTACTTTGTCACTGTGTTTTGGAGCGCAAACCCTGGATTGCGACCGAGCCAGTCTCCAAATGCCAGCTACGCTTCAGCACGAAAAACCATTAAACTGGCTTTCAGGCATTATATTCCTTGGCCTATAATTCCTTGAGCTCGCCCTCTGAAACTGTCCGTGTTTCGTGCCTGGGACACCCCCATGAAATTTGCTGTTTACATAGAATTCAACAAGCACAACAAAGGAGCCATGGAGAAGTAAAACATTCCCTTTACCCCACATATTTGAGGATTTCCCTTCTGGGTGAACCCTTCCACCCATCCTTCTTAAACTCTGAATGTTTATTTATTATTTCAGGTTTTTGTATGCCGTCCCAATTACTACAAAAGTCTCTGGGCAGCTCAGAGCAAGCAAACAAACAAACACAGAACCCATAATAACGACCCCACCAAAAAAATGTTTCTTCATTAAAGACATATCTCAGTTGTCTGTGATGTCCAGAAGCGTGGTCAACAAGGAAAATAGGGAAATAACCATGTGTTCTTTTACAGAGCCTCTAAGGTTTCTGCCAAGGTTTCTCTGCCCGTACGCACGCACGCACAAATATCTTGTTGCTATTCTTGTTGGTGTCCCTGCTAGCCAGACGACTTACAGACCCCTAAACCAAATGCCAATAAGGTTCAGCAAGGCGGAGATTCATTTCGTTTCCTTTATTCAGCAAAGGCAGCGGGTGACTGCTCCCACACGCAGGCAGGCAGGCAGCAACACAACACAATCCTGCGTTTTTCTCTTTTCCCCTCAATCTCGCCCCCATCGTTCCCTTATCCAATCCCTTCTCAGGGTCTGCCTGACCCTTTCACGAATCCCCTTGCGGGGCCTGCATGGGGCCTGCATGTCCACGGCACGCCTGGCCTGTGAAGGCCCCATACCTGCATCCAGGTGGTGCGCGATCCCTGCCCCAGTCCTTGCTGGGGGGCCTTCTCTCCCTCACTGCCACTTTCCTTTGCCTTCTCCCTTTTCCTCTCCAAAGCAAGCAGTTATACAGAAAGCAAATGGCGTTTGTTAGGCTAAAAGCTAGTAACATTAGTTCAACTAATCAGGCCCCTTCATTTCCTCCCCTTTCATATATGCAGCCCTGGAGGTGGCCTCCATGGGTTGTCACTGAAGCAGGGAAGAACATTCCCTTGGGACAGATCTGGGTACCAGGGTTTTTGCCAGGTTTCTTTGGGTTGGTTGTGACCACCATCATACCTTCAATAGTGCGAGTTACTATAGACTGAATTATGGGAATTAAGCAAGGAAGGAGCATAAGTCCACCAAAGGCACAAATCGCCATAAACAGAACTCGCTTCCAACTCGGAACAGCCCCCCAAAGACTCCAGGCTGTACCAAGTAGTGCTTACCAGCCCCATTCGTGTGAACGATGCATAGCAGTCAGCATCCACATGTGGCTGCCCATCCAACTGCAGGCTACGGCCTTTCCAGCTTAGCAGAAACAAAGCCACATGCTAGCCACTGCACCAAACTCTCTCTCACACATACACAGGGGACCTACTCCAACATGTGCCAATTGGCTGTAAGGATGTTGCCAGTCCACCATCACCACCCCAACTGGTAGAGTGCTTTCAGTGGTCCTTACCTGTAGTGGCTTCACCTGGAAATTGTTTTCCCTAGGGACCTGTGGAACACGTATGATTTCTTTCCTTTTCCTTTAGCTGATCTGGGACAGCATGTGCCTGCCCTCCTGTAACCTGCATGTCTGTTTTACCTGGTCCTCGGTGGGAATCCAGACATGTAACATGTTCCAGGTGTAAGAAATCCATGCTGGGTTTTCACCAGCGCTACTAAAGCATAAACATTCCATTACACAATGAGGCAGTATTCTAAAACGGAAAACAGAGACCTTAGGAAATCCACTGTTTCCTTCCTACAAGGACAGATGGTATAGAAGGGAGTAACAAAATTAACAGACGTGCACAGAGACAGCCAGAATAATAACTTCAAGAAACTCCCCCTTTTTCCTTCAGCATTATCATCTAGGCTACTTAGCATTAGGCAAATGCTAGTCTCTTCGGTCTAAGTCTTCAAGCCAGAACCCGATCCTGGTCCCCGATAGGCTGCATTTCTTCGGGGCTCTTCTTCCTTGCCCCCTCCAGTTGCGGGCCCTTGGCTGATTCTGATGTCAGCTGCTTCTCGTCCTGGTCTGTTACGCCACTGGTCCTCCCTTGCAGGGTTGGTGTTTGAACAGGAACTTCAGGTCCTCCATAGGTTCCACGGTCCTTCGGTCTCCTTGTGGCTTTGGAACTTTCCTCAGCCTGGTGCAATGTTCCCACGTAGGCACTCCCGCAGATCTCACTGCTGTGTAGCGAGGGGCAACTGGGCACGGTCCTCCCACGGCATCAGTGGTCTTCAGGCAGTCCAGTCTCAGGCGAGTCAGCTGACGTAGGCAAGCAGTCCCCCTTCCCTTGTGTCATGGCAAGCCGTAGGCAGCAACCAGCCAGTGGCCACAGCTTCACCCACTGCAGGCAGGCAGTCACACAGGCACAGCTGTTTTGGCCTTCCCGGACAGCCAGCATGGCCACTCTGGGCTCAGAGAAGGAGTGGTGCTAGCCAGCTAGCCGTTCTTGTGCAGTTTGCATCTTATGTGTGGTGACCCAATGAAATTCAGCAGATGTGCACCGGTCTGTGACTTCAGTGGCAATTAAAAGGTTGAAGATCAACCTGTAAGAACAGCTTAAAGTCTCTGGTCCATCTCGGCAAGTCCCTAACCAATGTTTGAGAGAAAGGTGGGTGAATTCCCTCCTTCCCTGAGCAAGGGGTGGTTAGACACAGCTGGCTTTTCCTTCCAGGGCTGTAGAGCAGTTGTAGACAGTGGCAGACAGATCCACATCAGTTTGGACAGAAACCTCAAGATGTAAAGTCTTTTTTTTTTCGGATGGACTTGCCAATGAGAACACGGTTTTTCACAATTGCTTATTACAGAGATGGTCCTCCCCCCCCCCATAGAAACAAAGTGAGTCAGAAAGGGGTCCTCCCCTGGTCATCTAGTCTGACCCACTGTCTCAGCCAACTCTGTTCCTATAATCCACAACAAGTGGTTGCCCAAACATCTTCACTGATGGGCCTCAACCACCTCCCATGAAAACCATCCCATTTTCTGGGGGTTCCTGACCCTCAGAAATCAATCTTCTAACACTTAACCTGAAACCTAGTTCCTGGAGTTTTGTTTTATTCGAATACATTCTGCCCTTCTGGCATTAGTCCAATTAGTGCTTTGAAACAAACTTATCACCTTTGCAGAATCCTCTAGAAAAACTAGGATTCTGATCCTTTTAATTATACAACTCAGAGGAAGCAAATGGTTGTTAAACACAAAAACATAAACACAAACCCAGGCAGAACCTGTCACAGTGGCATCTGCTCCCTTTTTTTTTTTTTTTTTGCATCTGTTGCTTCAGTCTCTCCAGCCACTCAGATGGAGTATCATATTTCTTTTATTCCAAAGGCAAAGTCTTATGTACATTAAGGGACTGAGGTACTGCCTCTTTGATTCCCTGGATCATATAACTCTAGTAACTCCCAACTCTCCCTTCTAGAAGCCAGCGCGGAGCATCTCCTGCTCTGCTGAGATTTTCTCTATTCCAAACATCTCTAGCTACCTGTTAGATCAAACTCAATTCTTCACCAGAAAACAAAATACAAACAAGCAAGCAAACAAGCAAACAGACAAAAATAGCTTGTAGATCCTGCCTAAAAGTTTTCACCTCTGCTGCAGTCAGAGGGGACTCCACAAACCCAAATTCTCCCATTGCCAAAGTACCTGCCCAAAAGGGGCCATAATCCACATTGAACGTCATCATGTTGTTTTCCTGCCCACTTCCATAGTCTGTCCAAATCCTTTTGGATCTGGAGTACCTGCTCCTCAGTTTCTCCACCAGGATATCATGGGGCACTTTGTCAAAGGCCTTGCTGAAATCCAGGTATACCACATCCACTGCATCCCCTCCATCCAGCCACCTCGAAACCTTGTTGTAGCATCCCACATGGTTTGTCTGGCAGGACCTGTTTTTTGTGGAAGCCATGTTGTGTGGCTGCCAGCCTCCCTTCCCTATCTAGCTTCACTAGATCTCTCGCTATTATGAGCCTTTCCACTGTTTTTCCTACAATGGATGTAAGGCTAACAGGTCTGTAATTCCCCATGTCCCTTTTGCTACCCTTTTGTCTATTTCCCCGAGTACTCATTTCCTACGGAGGCTCCTCTTTCGTCTAATCCCCCTAACCACCTCCTTTCGCACCCATGGTGGCGCTCTCCTCTGCCTCCCCACCTTACTGACTAGAGGTATCCTCAAGGCTTGCGCCTCCAAAACCTCCCTTTTGAGTGCCATCCACCCCTCCTCAACTCGCTTACCTTCCAGTAACCTATCCCAGGAGACGTCCCCCAGTCTGGCCTTCAGTTGGCCAAAGTTGGCCCTCTTGAAGTCCCAGCTTCTAGTGCTCGCCCTGCCACACGTCCCCAGTCCCCTGATCTCAAAGCAAAGGATGGATTGATCACTCGCATCTATAACTCCCATAATCTGTACTCCATCTATCAGCTCCTCTCTATTCGTCTTTCCCTTCCTGTCCTTTCGAAAAAGATGATTCCCTCTATGTTCACATTCCAATCTTGCCTTTCATCCTACCAAGTTTCTGTGATTCCCACCAGGTCATACCCTCCTATTCCCAGGAGAGCTTCAAGCTCTTCCTGCTTATTGCTCCTAGCATTGGTGTACATGCACCTCAACTCCTTCCCACTGCTTCCTTTCCTTGGAGTGCCCAGCATCCTCCTTCCTCCCATCCTCCCTGATACCTGGCCCCTCTCCGTAGGAGTCCTGTTAGTCCCTGCAGTGCCTCTAAAGCCCTGCTCCCAGAGCCCCGATCCTCTCCCCACACCTGTCCAGTGCAGACCCATACATAGATACAAAATGCACCAACCCATAGTAAGTACAAACAAACCTGAACTCACATATATTTCAACAAATAATCGATGCTTGGGCACTTAGATGAACAGGAGCGCTTAAGTTCATTAAAAGATTTTTTTTTCTTCCTTAAAAGAACTTCCCCTAGCTCCTCCTCATTGTGGATGCGTGAGAATCTTTGTTTTAACCCACGCCTTCCCAGGCAGAATTTTTTCTCAGGCAATACAAGCTTTGAACACTCAAAGGACCTCAAATGCCTTGCTTCAGTTATAGAACCTCTTTTATATATATTTAGACATCAAGATTTCTTTTGAGAACTAATGAAAGCCCACCCTCAATCTGTGGCTGAAAACAAAGCTGCTCCAACCTCCCAAAATGCTTTGAACTCTGCACGTGCTCAGAGGCTTTGTGTGCTGCTTCTGCAGTACTCACAAAGTGGTGGTACCTGCCTGCCAGAGCATCCCCCCTTTTCTTGGCTCTGTGGAATAGCCAAGCCCACAGAGTCAAGAAATCCAAATTTTCCAGACAAATTCCCCTGAATTCAGTTGGCCAGACCAAACCCAGAGAAGAGGCTGCAGTTACTGTCTCTTTAAATAATGGGAGTGCTGTTAGCAAGACCATTCCTCTCTTGTTCATTTGGTGTTTTTTCTTTTCTTTACCGCAAAACTTTTCTCCCCCCCCCTTTTTTTTTTTTGGAAAAAGTACCCAATCACCATTTACTAAAATTCTTAAAATTCTTACTCACGCCAAGCACCCCTTGAATCAAGGAATTCCTGTCAAATGCACACTCTCATTCTCACATGGCACACACAAAATCCAGAAAAACATCGTTACTGCTCAGGCTAATTACTAAACACAACCATTCAAATTCCAGCCTGCCTGCACCTTTTCTTCTGACACTGGGCAAGGCTAATGTCACTCCCATGGTTTCCACAATTGCAACTATCAACCATTTCGACCCAAAAGGGGGGAAAAAGTTTTATTTTTGAATTTTCTGTGGGAAGCACAATATTTGCCTGTTTTGAACCTTAATTCAGATTGAATGCTGAGCTGATGCAGACTGATTCCAGGCAGGTCTGGGCAGAAGTGGACTAATTTTTGAAATGCTTGGGGTCAGAGTTGAATTTGGGCATCTGTGCACACCTCCGCTAATTAAACACTGGCATGGAGGTATGAGGAACTGGCTGCATTTTGCCATTGATCAGGATTTACCGTATTTTTCGCTCTATAAGATGCGCCTGACCATAAGACGCACCTAGTTTTTAGAGGAGGAAAACAAGAAGAAAAATATTCTGACTCAAATGGGCACATAATCACAGGCACATTCCCCATCACTTCCCCATGGGCTGCACATCCGACAGACTTACTGCACACACATATTCACTCTATAAGACGCACAGACATTTCCCCTTACTTTTGAGGGGGGAAAAGTGCATCTTATAGAGCAAAAAATATAGTATGTTTACAAACTAAACATGGGTTTGGACTGTGATGCAATCCCAGTTTGCAAGGTGGTGCAAAGCAATATATGTCCGACACCACGTGAACATTTCAAAGCTGCGCATGAAAATTCATACTTTTGAAAATTGTGCACAGAACTGCAACCAACCTTAACCAGTAGGAGAAGAATGCATGCGTTGCAAAGATCTGCATACTTGGTGCCAACGTTTGGCAATTGTGCAAGAAAGTACACAGAGATTTTTATGCAAAAAGAAAACAAGACTTTCAGTCTGACACTGAGTCAAATGAAAGCAAACTTTGTGACGGAAGGGGTAATACGTGGAGTTAGCTAACTTAGGAGTCAGAAATTAGTGTGCGAGATTTCAGATTTCAAGCACGTAACAAATAAAGGAAATACTGGGAGATGGACAAGGTGGCTGATCATGAAACTGCATCTCTACCTGGAACGTGAGAGGAGAACACAGACATCCAAATTTGGTTCTATCTGGTGCCGTAACGATTTCAGTATTTTAAGGCATTTTTATACCATACCTATTTGGTTAATGACTCTCAGGATGATTTACAATACACTAAAAATTTAAACGTAGCATACACTGCCAAAATAGATTTCAACAATCACAAGGAAAAAACCGATAAAAACATCACATTAATGGGAATAAAACAAAGAATAAAATCATGAATATAATCTGACTGAAACACTTATAAATTTAATTAAATCAACAGCAATTAAACAAACCAATAACCACAGTGCCATATAAAATAAAATAAGCAAAAATATAAAATTGTAAGTTAAAATACCGTGGAAATAAAAAAAAGGACTGCTAGGTTGAAGAAACAAGCAGACAATAGTTGACCTGCTACTTCAGGCATAGAGAAGAGGGAAGTATTTTCTGTGGAAAACTAGGTCCCAAGGGATCCAATCCAATGTGCCACCCATCACCCGCCGGTGCCGAGGCTGGACTTCCAGCAGTGGAACTATGGCCAATCCAGTTCTTTGCGTGTCAGCTGCAGGGATTTCGGATTACTGCTGACTCGACTCAGCCTCGTGGTCACATGATTGCCGCCTCACCCCATCATTTCTTAAATTACAAAATCCAGCTGTTACTCGAAGCTGTTGGCATCTGCTCGATCAAGAGTTCTGGAGAACTTGAAGGCTTGCGAAATAGGTTGGGCCATTTGAGTTGGCCAGTCAGCGTTACGAGCTGAAGATGGATGAGGGAATTTCCTTGTGGCCAAAACCATTGTTTGTATCACAGGGCAGGCATTTTGCTTTGCCTCTGCGTTCTCAGCTTCTCTTATTAGGTTCCATTATCTAACTGCTTCCTTGCACAAGTAGACCCGTTCACTGGGGCTGCCCATAACCCTCCATACTCGGAGGATGATGGACATCCATCAGACAGCAAAAGCAGCACAGAACAGGGGCTTGCCCCCACATTTCTCTTACCCTCCAACACACGTAGAGGACCGTTTTTGGCTCTCTGAATGCTTTCCTCTGTTTGCAGGGAGGAGAGGCACTGCTGGAAGGCCTCGCAAGTTGGGGTGCCTCCCTGCATCTCGGAAGGCCTCCCTAGCACCAGCTGCTCTCTTCCCTCCTTCCTTCTAGCTCGAAAATTCAGTCTTTGAAATGCACTTCCTTTACTGAGACTCCACAGATACCAAAGTAGTTTGAGCACTAAAATAGCTCTACCCAGTGCCTTTTTTTGCAAAAAAAAAAAAAAAAAGGTGCCGGAACTCACATCTTGGGGTCACACTTTTACACAATGGTTGTCGCAGGCAGTAAGCACTCAGCGCGAGACCACACGACTGATCCCAAGCCGAGCAGCATCCCAAGCCGAGCAGCGCCCTCATAATCAGCGCCGACAATCAGCGCCGACACACAAGCAGCCCGCAGGCACTGTGTGAATGATTTTTGCCACGGACCTGCTATGCCCAACATGGCGATTCACAATCACTTGGAAGAATCCGTCAAAAAAAGGTGCCGGAACTCTGTGACAAAAGAAGCCCTGCTCTACCCAAGCTGCAAATAGCATTTCTGTTCATGGAATGAGCTGAATCCAAATGGGAACCGTCCCAGCTCCTGGCTCGTAGCTCAGGAGGGATCGCACTGCTGGAGGGCAAGAGGGTGCAAAGCCCTCCAAACGAGCCACTCATTTCTCCAATGCCTCCTCACCGGGTCAAGGCTGGGCCTGGCACCTGCTCCCCTCCCCTCCGGAAAACCCGTCTTCCAAGAAACCTCTCTAGGCACAGTTGAAGTGACTTCAAAGTCTCACCCCCTCCACTCCTCCTCCTCCTCTCCTCCTCCTCCTCTCCAGAATCGGACGATGGTTCCACTCAACAGTCTGCAGTGTGCGAGAGGAGAGCCTGCTCTCTACACCCAACCACAAAGTCGGCCCCTCTCTTTGGAGCTGCAACCCACGTGCAAAGGATTGTGCCGGCCGCAAGAGCAAAGGAGGGGGCGATTCACATTTGCAGCCAGGCCTGCAGCCTCGCGGGCAGCGGGGGGGGGGGGGCTGCACAATCACAGCATTTCTGACCCCAGGAAGGTCAGAAATTGCATTCCCGCTTAATTAGAATGAGTCAGGGCTTTTTTGGTCATAGAACGCACTGGACAAAAAGGTGTTCCGGCAGCTTTTTTTCCAATGCATTTTACTAAGTGATTTTGGCTTAGCAGATCAGCAGCAAACATCATCAGCATGGTTCCTGCAGGCTGCTTTTGAGTCTGCGATCTGCCATCTGATCGTGAGACAGTGAGCTTGGGACTGGTGTGTGGGGTCGCGCGCTGAGTGCTTACTGCCGGCTGCGACGTGAGCTCCGGCACCTTTTTTTTTTGTTTGTTTTTTTACAAAAACAGCACTGGAATGAGCTCTCTGTCTTTTTGGTCAGTGGGCTGACCGTCGCAGCTGCATCGCTGGAAATCCAGAACCCAAATCTCTCCCGAGTGCAAGAGATTTACTCTTGTGTGGCGGATCTGGAACTCGATTGAGCAACTGCTTTCTTTGCGTTTGCGTTAGTGTTTAACCAGCCGTGATGCAAAGGGGATCAGGCATAGACTTTGCCCTTTGGCACCACTGTTGATGAGAATGGCATGCCAGAAATCAGGCTGGATTTCGGCACAGCGGAGGACAAAGGGACAATTTTATGGCCCCCTGGCATCAGGGGGTCCGTGGGATGACTCCGAGTCCAGCCGCAACATCCAGCGTCCTTGAGGCTGGGATCCTGGAGGCCGAGTCCTCGCTCTGCGCATCATTGCAAGCCCAGAAAGAGTCACGCCGGCTGCCTCTGCAAAGTGGCAAACGGGCCTCAGAGAGGAGGCAAGAGGGAAGCATGCTTGGTGGGCAGGGAAGCGATGTCTTACGGCACATGCCGCATTCATAGCAACACAGAAACAGAGCGAGTCAGAAGGGGTCTCCTGGGCCATCTAGTCTGACCCCCACTCCAGCCGGCTCCGCTCACAACATGCCCACCATGTGCATGTCCAGCCTGTCTTTGAACACCCTCACCAATGGGGCCTCAGCGACCTCTCGTGGAAGCCCATTCCACACCCTGGGGGTCCTGACTGTCAGGAAGTATTTGTTGTTGTTGCTAGTCGCGAACTCGTGCCCACCCATTGCAACCCCATGGACAACATTCCTCCAGGCCCCCCTGTCCTCCACCATCTCCCGGAGTCCACTTAAGCTCACACCAACTGCTTCAGTGCCTCCATCCAGCCCCCTCATCCTTGGCCGTCCCCTCCTTCTTTTGCCATCTATTGTTCCCAGCATTAGGCTCTTCTCCAGGGAGTCCTTCCTTCTCATTAGGTGGCCAAAGTATTTGAGTTCCATCTTCAGTATCTGGCCTTCTAAAGAGCAGTCAGGGTTGATCTCCTCTAGGACTGACCGGTTTGATTGCCTTGCAGTCCAAGGCACTCACAGGAGTCTCCTCCAGCACCACAATTCAAAGGCCTCAATCCTTCGGCGCTCAGCCTTCCTTATGGTTCAGCTTTCACAGCCATACATTGCAACTGGGAAACCATAGCCTTGACTATATACACTTTTGTTGGCAGGGTGATGTCTCTGCTTTTTACTATGCTGTCTAGATTTTCCATAGCTTTCCTCCCCAGGAGCAAGCGTCTTTTAATTTCTTGGCTGTAGTCCCCATCTGCGGTGATCTTGGAGCCCAGGAAAATAAAATCTGTCACTACCTCCATTTCTTCCCCATCTATTTGCCAGGAAGTGAGAGGACTGGATGCCATGATCTTAGTTTTCTTAATGCTGAGTTTCAAGCCAACTTTTGCGCTCTCCTCCTTCACCCGCATCAAGAGGCTCTTTAGTTCCTCTTCACTTTCTGCCATGAGAGTGGTATCATCTGCATATCTGAGGTTGTTGATATTTCTCCCAGCAATCTTGATTCCAACTGGTGATTCATCTAGCCCTGCCTTTCTCATGATGTGCTCTGCATATAAGTTAAATAGGCAGGGCGACAGTATACAGTCTTGCCAAACTCCTTTCTCAATTTTGAACCAATCAGTAGTTCCGTGTCCAGTTCTCACTGTTGCTTCTTGACCTGCATATAGGTTTCTCACAAGACAAATAAGATGGTCTGGTACTCCCATCTCTTGAAGAACTTGCCACAATTGGTTGTGATCCACACAATCAAAGGCTTTAGCATAGTCAATGAAGCAGAAGTAGATGTTTTTCTGGAACTCCCTAGCTTTCTCCATGATCCAGCGTATGTTGGCAATTTGATCTCTAGTTCCTCTTCCTCTTCGAAATCCTGCCTGTACTTCTGGTAGTTCTCGTTCCACATACTGCTGGAGCTGAGCTTGTAGGATTTTGAGCATCACTTTGCTAGCATGCGAAACGAGTGCAATGGTGCGGTTGTTTGAACACTCTTTGGCATTGCCCTTCTTGGGGATCGGAATGTAAACTGACCTTTTCCAATCCTGTGGCCACTGTTGAGTTTTCCAAATTTGCTGGCATAGTGAGTGTAGCACTTTAACTGCATCGTCTTTCAGGATTTTGAATAGCTCAGCTGGAATGCTGTCACCTCCACTAGCTTTGTTGTTGCTCAGACTTCCTAAGGCCCATTTCACTTCACATTCCAGGATGTCTGGCTCGAGGTCAGGGACCACCCCATCGTGCTTATCAGGGATGTTAAGCTCTTTCTTGTATAGTTCTTCTGTGTAATCTTGCCACCTCTTCTTAATCTCTTCTGCCTCTGTTAGGTCCCTGCCATTTTGGTCCTTGATCATGCCCATCTTTGCATGAAATGTTCCCTTCATATCTCCAATTTTCTTGAAGAGATCTCTGGTCCTCCCTATTCTATTGTTTTCTTCTATTTCTTTGCACTGTTCATTTAGGAAGGCGATCTTATCTCTTCTAGCTGTTCTCTGGAATTTTGCATTCAATTGTTTGTATCTTTCTCTTTCTCCCTTGCCTTTCGCTTCCCTTCTTTCCTCAGCTATTTGTAAAGCTTCCTCAGACAGCCATTTTGCTTTCTTGCATTTCTTTTTCTTTGGGATGGTTTTAGTTGCTGCCTCTTGTACAATGTTGCGAACCTCCGTCCATAGTTCTTCAGGCACTCTGTCTATCAGATCTAAGTCCTTAAATCTATTTGTCACCTCTACTGTATATTCATCAGGGATATGATTTAGGTCATACCTGAGTGGCCTAGTGCTTTTCCCTACTTTCTTCAACTTAAGCCTAAATTTTGCCACCAGAAGCTCATGATCTGAGCCACAGTCAGCTCCTGGTCTAGTTTTTACTGACTGTATAGAACTTCTCCATCTTTGGCTGCAGAGCACATAGTCAATCTGATTTCTGTGTTGACCGTCTGGTGATGTCCATGTGTAGAGACGTCTCTTGGGTTGTTGGAAAAGAGTGTTTGTTATGACCATCGTATTCTCTTGACAAAATTCTACCAGCCTGTGTCCTGCTTCATTTTGTACTCCAAGGCCAAACTTGCCTGTTATTCCGGTTATCTTTTGGTTTCCTACTTTAGCATTCCAATCCCCATGATGATAAGGACATCATTTTTTGGAGTTAATTCTAGAAGGTGTTGTAGGCCTTCATAGAACCGGTCAACTTCAGCCTCTTCAGCACCAGTGGTTGGGGCATAGACTTGGACTATTGTGATGTTGAATGGTTTGCCTTGGATGCGAACTGAGATAATTCTGTCATTTTGGAGATTGTATCCCAGTACTGCTTTTCCTACTCTTTTATTGACTATGAAGGCTACTCCATTTCTTCTGAGGGATTCTTGCCCGCAGTAGAATACCTGATGGTCATCTGAACTAAATTCACCATGCCTGTCCATTTTAGTTCACTGATTCCTAAGATGTCGATGTTCAGTCTTGTCATCTCTTGTTTGACCACATCCAGCTTGCCTTGATTCATGGATCTTATATTCCAGGTTCCTATGGAGTATAGATCTTTGCAGCATCAGACTCTCCTTTCACCACCAGATACATCAGCAACTGAGTGTCCTTTCGGCTTTGACCCAGTCGCTTCATTCTTTCTGGCGCTACTAGTACTAGCCCTCCGCTCTTCCCCAGTAGCATATTGGACACCGTCTGACCTGAGGGGCTCATCTTCCGGTGTCATATCGTTTTGCCTTTTGGTACTGTCCGTGGGGTTTTCATGGCAAAGATACTGGAGTGGGTTGCCATTTCCTTCTCCAGTGGATCACGTTTTGTCAGAGCTCTCTGCTATGACCTGTCCTTCTTGGGTGCCCCTGCACGGCATAGCTCATAGCTTCATTGAGCTACGCAAGCCCCTTCGCCACGACAAGGCAGTGATCCATGAAGGAGAGGAAGTATTTTCTGGCATCCAAATTGAACCTTGGCTTCCTGAGCTTTGCTCCATTGGAACGCGTCCTGCCTTCCTCTGCAGGGGAGAACAGGCCTCTACCCACCTCCGTGTGATACCCCTCAGATACCTGCATGTTGCCAACAGATCCCCTCTGAGTCTCCTCTTCTCCAGGCTGAAAAGACCCAGTTCCCTCAATCTCGCCTCATCCCCTGCAAACTGGCCACCGACCTTGTGGTCCTTCGCTGCACTGACTCTAACCTGGCTATATCCTTCCTGTAACGAGGGACCCAAAACTGAGCACAGTACATGTCAGGATTTCAGACCTGCTCGCAATGCACACTGCGCGATGCAGGAAGGCCCAGACGGAAGGGACCGTTGGACCGCCCGCCTCACCTTCTTAGATGACCTGCTTTCTGCCGACATGAACTCCCCATGCTCCAAATCACAGTTGCATTTATCTACCGATTTATTAGATTTAAATCCCATCGTTTTGTTTAAAGACCTCAAAGCTCCCACTCTCTTCCTCCTGCTCCCAAGCTTATCCCCACACCCACGACCCTGTGAGGGAGGCTGGGCGAAGAGGCTGCGAGTGGGCCCAGTCACCAGTGGGCTCCGTGGCCGGCCCTGCTTGGAAGGAATATTCGGGTTCCGTGGAAGTGCACAATCAGGCACAGCAAACTGCGCTTCAGAGTGTTTTATGGACTTGCTGTTGACGTTCACACGAGAGGGAGGGGAGTGAGACCTTGAATGAGCAATAGGCAAGAGCAAGAGAACGGCAAAAGGAGAATGCAGGAACACTAAGAAATCATCCGGGGAGCATTGGAAAAGCATCGTGGCGCATGGAGCTCTCAAGTGACAGAGAAGAGATAACATAATAGGGTGTTAGAGAATTTAACAGGTTTCAAAGTTTGCTTTTTACAGTCCGAGGCAGGGAATTGCAGGAAGACAATGACAAGCTGATCCAGGATTTGCATATTCAACCCCCCCTCCCTGCGTGCTCTGCATTTGATAGTGGTTTGCCAGCGGGGGGGGGGGGGAACCTTGCATATCAAGTTTCATACCAAGGCCAGCTCCGGTTTGTTTTTGTTTAATTGTTGCTACAGGGTTGGGCAGGTTGGTTTTTAACTGCATAGTGACTGAGTTTTAGAATTTTACTGTTAAGGTTTTAAATTGTTACGGGCGCACCTGGGGAGAGGATGGGGCCACTAATGGGGTGGTAATGGGCAGCAGAAGATATGGCATTGGGGATCTAACATGTCACCATAGAAGAAGGAGGGACCGACGTTTGATACCTGTCCCCTCTTCTGGTTACAGCCGCAACCGGAAGGTTCCTGGCAGCGATATCAACCAGCCCTTGGGCTTGACGGGCCCCCCGTTGAATGCCATGTCAGTCCATAATAAAACATCGCAACTCCATGAGGGGGCCGACCTGGCATGTATTACGGAGACCGGGGCAGAAGGAGACTGGGGCAGAAGGAGTGGGGGGCTGTCGTCCTTACCCAGTTGTGCCCACCTGGGTATCCGGTGCGGCACCAGCCTCACCTAGAGGGAAGGGGAGGGGGTCTCCCTCATTTATCGGGACGCATTTTCCCTTGCGGGGCTCCCTGTTCCCTCGAGACCAGGCCCGGAGTGTTTGTGCCTGGCGTTGGGTGACCGAGACAGATTAGGGATTCTGCTGGTGTACCGCACCGTTGTCTATACTCTAAAGTATAAAACGTATAACGTTGATGAGGGCAGCTCCAACACGGAGAAGGGGCTAGTACCCGGATCGCCTGAGTCCCAGTCCCACACTTAACCACTACTCCGTGCTGCCCACAGGGCCACGCCGGCCTCAAAGCCAGCACACAGTGCAAGTCTTCACCCAACTCCCCGAGCGCCAACCAATGACATGGTGACACGGTGCCCTTCAAGGCATTTTCTCTGGGCAAGCCCAGAAGGCCCCGCAGGCGAAAAGCCTGCAGTGGCCAAGCCACAAGGCAACGGGCAACCATCCACGGGCTCCTTCTCCCAGTGGTTCTGCTGTCACTATGCAAACCTGGGAAGGATTTGCAAAGATTGGAGGTGGAGCTGCTCACATCCTCCCTATTTTCCTTCCTGCCCTATTTTCCTTCCTGCCAAAAAGCCGAGTAGGTGCCTCGCTTTGCATTGCAGGCACACACACAGGCTTTTGCCTCCCGGTTCCTGTACAACTCTCCTCCGACTTTTCCGGCCTAAAAGCAGCGTGTTTAAGTGCAGTACACCGAGGGTTTCTGAGTAGCAATCAGACTTCGCAGCGCTGGTTAACCTCTGCGCTTGCAGTGTCTGAGCAGCAGGCTCCACCCTCATTTATGATTAGATAAGCAGCGATTTGGCAGAACTTCTTTTTTCACCACCTCTGCAGTGCAAGAGTCCTCCTCGAGCGCTCGGAGAGATGGCTTTCTGGGGAATCTTCCTCGTCACCGTCCTAGCAATCTTTGTGGGGGCGCTTTCCCTCTTCGGGGCTTTCCGCAGGAGGAGACCGAAGGAGCCGCCTTTGGATAAAGGCCACATCCCATGGCTGGGACACGGGCTGCATTTCAGGAGGGATAATGCCGACTTCCTGCAGAAGATGCAGGAGAAGCATGGGGATATCTTCACCACCTTGATTGCGGGACAGTATTTCACGTTTCTGATGGACCCCCTCTCGTTCGGGGCTGTGGTGAAGGAAGCAAGAGCCAAGCTGGACTTCATTTCCTTTGCTGAAGAGCTCATCATTAAGTGTTCCACTTCCATCCTAACGAGGACACGCACAAGCTGGTACAGGCAGCCAGCACAAGGCACCTGAAGGGCAACGGGCTGGAGGAGATGACGCAAGCCATGATGAAGGGGCTGCACAGGGTGATGCTTCACAGCCTGGGCTCCACAGAAACGCAGAAGCCCTGGGAACAAGACGGGCTCTTCCACTTCTGCTACAACATGGTCTTCCGGGCGGGATATCTCGCCTTGTTTGGAAACGAGCCCGTTCCGTCTGAAAAAGAGAAAGAAGCTGCCAAGCAGTGTGACTTGGAGCACTCCGAAGAGGTATTTGTGGAGTTCCGCAAATACGACCAGTTATTTCCCCGGCTGGCGTACTCCATGCTGACCTACACAGAGAAGCAAGAGGTGAAAACCCTGTGGCAGTTCTTCTGGAACCTCCTGTCTGTGAAGCACATCTACCAGAAGGAAAACATCAGCGGATGGGTGCGCGACCAGCAGGAGGGACTGGCCGAGGAGGGCATGCCTGAGTACATGCGAGACCGCTTTATGTTTCTGCTTCTCTGGGCGGCCCAGGGGAACACCGGCCCGGCTTCCTTCTGGCTTTTCATGCGCCTGGTGAAGAACCCCCAGGCCATGCAGGAGGTGAAACGAGAAGTGGATAGGGTCGTGAAGGAATCGGGCCAGGAGGTAAAGCCAGGTGGCCCAGTGCTCAGCGTCACCAAGGAGATGCTCAGCAAGTGCTCAGTCCTGGACAGTGCTGTGGAGGAGACGTTGCGGATGGCGGCCGCACCTCTGCTGATCAGGGCCGTGATGGAGGACATGGACCTCCAGATGCATGACGGACGCGTCTACGTCCTGCGCAAAGGAGACAAAATTGGGATTTTCCCATATTTGTCCCTGCACATGGATCCGGAAATCCACCCGGAGCCCCAAGTTTTCAAACATGACCGCTTCCTCAACCTCGATGGCACCAAAAAAGAATTCTATAAGAATGGGAAAAAAGTGAAATATTCTACCATGCCTTGGGGTGCAGGCATCTCCATGTGTCCTGGACGCTACTTTGCTACGAATGAGATCAAACTCTTTGCCTTCATAATCCTCTCCTACTTTGAGATGGAGCTGGTGAGCCCGGAGGATGCGATCCCATCCATTGACAAGCGCCGCTTTGGGTTTGGGGTCATGCAGCCAGTGCATGATGTTCAGATTAGGTATCGACTGCGTTACTGAGCGGTGAGGGTTCTGGTTGCAACTGCCGTGCCTGATTTTACATTTGTGGGGGAAATAAAGTTAAGAATATACTCCTGCCTGATCCACAGACCATCTGCCAAGGCCCTTCCTTCTCTGGGAGCCCTCTTCGAAAGAGGTTAGAAGACCCTCTAAGCAGGGGAAGGGTCTTTTCAGTGGCGGTGCCCTGACTGGAATCTGCTCCCCAGAGAGCAGCGCCTGGAACTGACTCCTTATTTTTCTCAGCACCAGGCCAAAACTTTTTCATTTGCCCAGAATGTTAATTGTTAGAATGCTTTCATATATGGTTGGTTGCGGTTCCATTCAAGTGCTGCTGTGGGTTTTACTGTCCTTGTTACTGCTGTTTTACTCCTTTTGTAAGCCATCTAGAGATCCTGTTTGGACATAGGACAGGGTAGACATGTTCTGAATGAATGAATAAATAAATAAATAGGAATTGACAGTCTGTCTTTGCCCACAGAGGCAAACTTGTCGCCTCATAGAAATGTTTCCCGTATCAATGCATTTAACAGTCACTTTGTAATTACCCATGGCTGTGAGATAAAACTCAAACCTCTCACTTTTCTTTTTTATATTTGAAAAAGGAGGAGGGGAAGTAGCTACATTCTATTCTTCATTAGGCTGTTTCTCTCGATGGCTTTTTCCCCATGTCTCCAAATCTTGGAACTGGCGCCTGGTTGATGCATTCCTTGTGTGTGAAGATGGTGCCATTGAGGGCATGAAATGAGAAACAGGGATATTGGTAACATTTTAGGCCGGAATACTGAGCCTTGTTATCTGAATGGAGATTAATATGAACCCCCTTCTAAAGGCACATGAGGCGTATTAAGTTCATACTCGTATTTGCTACTGCAGTGCAAAGCAAGAGGTGGGAACTTGCAGGAAAACTTTGGCAAACTGTGTGTACAAGTTTGTGCATGCACACACCCCTACCTTGTCTCCCACCAATCCCTGTTTTGCATCTGCAACGCCTCCCCACACCACCTCCTGGCGATTGGAGCTGGATGGGTGCAATGGTGACAAGTTCCAGCCAGGTGCACTGAGCAGCCGCTCCCAGTTTTGAGCCAGGGCTTATCAAGGGGACAAAACCAGGAAGCCCGGACAAGCCTTTGAGTTGCACCACAAAGTCCTACAAGATCCCATGGAAGGAACGTGGATTGTCCTGACTTTGACACAGAAAATGGAGGCCTGAAATTCTGTTCTTACTCACTATAGAACTTTAGCACATGCATCTTAGCTTGCAGGCACGAGAGCTGCAGAAAATTCTCTCCAGCCCATGCTTCAGCGGCTTCTTTTTATTCAACTATGTCATGTCCCTTTAAGCTTCTCAAATTTAGCCATGTAAAGTATCACAGACTGTCTTCAGGAAAGTGAGGAATTGTTTTTCTAGTTCTGACAAGACTATAGAAGAATGTAATCAAACCGGTTTGGAAGAGGTGATTTTAAAACTGTAGCAAGTAGCGCATCTCCTGGGGAGGAACCGAGGAAAGAAGAGTAATGTTTTGGTAAGACTTTTACTCAGCCCAACAGCTTTCCAGAATTGTTCTGAAAATAGAAGGGTCACTGGGTGGAGTTACACATCATGTGTAGTCAAGGCTGAAGAAAGATCAAGGATGCTGAACTTTGATCTTGTAATCTGGGTAATGAATTGTGTTGCACCACGTATTTGGTTTCTGCTCTCTTTTTCTTCATGCATGTAAAATAAACTTCAGCTACAGCTTCTGAGAAACAGCTTCTCTCGCATTCACTGCCTGTCTAGAAACTGAAAGATCTCTGAGAGCCGAGCTGACACTGCTAGAATAAGAGTCTTGGTTTCATCAGGAAACTATAGAAAAAGTGTTTGGGAAATGGAAGAAAACAAACAGGGAAAGGCTGTAGGACACGAGCAGGGCAAACACATGAGCAAACCAGGCATGAGGCTTGCAGAGTTTTAATTTTGACTTTGCTACCAGGCACAGGCAGTGACCCATTCTGGGCTGTCTTTGACCAAACACATTCTCAGAAACAGCCAGGCTGGGCTTTAAAACTTCCCACCCCTCCAGCTAATTCTACTGCTGTTTCCGCATTGTCCTTGCTGATATCAGAACCAAGGAATTTCCTGGATCAGACCCAAGTCCCTGCAGCCCACCCTCCCGCTTCCAGGAAAGCCTGCATGGCATGCAGAAAATAGAAAGGGAGAGATTTGTCTCCCTGTCCCATTACACTTGAACCCAGGGTCATCCCACGAAGCTGATGGGTGGGAGTTTAGGGTGGATAAAGGGAAGGAGTTCTTCATACAATGTATAGTGGATCTATAGAATTTGCTGCCACGGGAAGTGGTTGGATGGCTTTAAAAGGGGATGGGACAGATTCATGGAGGAGGAGGAGTCTTTCTGTGGCCACTAGCCTTGCTGGCCATGTGTGACCTCCTTTCTCAGAGGTGGCCTGCCTGCATACACCAGTTGCTGAGGAGCTTGGGCAGGAGGAGGTCTTGCACGCATCCTGCTGGAGGGATCCCGTGGGCAGCTGGACTAGATGGCCCTTGGGTCGGATCCAGCAGGGCTATTCCTCCTACTACGCTGGCTGTTGGAGCGGCACAGCAATGAAACCCAGGACCTGGGGAGGTGGGGGGCTCCCCCACTCTGGAGGCATTCAGGATGCAACCGGACAGCCCTCCGAGAGGGACGGTTTGGCTTGGAGCCCTGCACTGAGCAGCAGGTTGGACCTGTTGGGCCTCTGACCCCTTCCAGCTCTACTCTATGATTCTACGTTGGGCATCTCTGGGACTGAGGCGGAACCAAGGGACCTTCTAACCCAATTCTGTGTTCGAACACAGAGGATCCACAAATAGCTGTTGACCTATTTGCACAACGGACAGGAGACGAGTTCGCTTATAGACAGAGGAGAAGAGATCTTGACCCCCAGTGCATGGAAAGGCCGAAGACTTCCGCCAAACGAAGCAGCAGATCAGTTCAGGCCCTGCTATCATTGTGAAATTCAGCATTAGCTGCAAAATGTCAGGCCCTTAGAGGGCATGCAGTGGCTGTCAGGCAGGGAGGCTCCGGGTGCAATTCTTGCTGGGCATGGTACTCCTTCTTCTGCCCAGATACGCAAAGGAGCATGCCCTGACCACAACTCTGCGCACCATGCGCAAGGTGAGCACACCCTTCAGCCTCTCCATGCTGGCGCTTCCAGCACATTAGAGCCACAACCACTGATGTAGGCACAGGCCTTATTAACATAATTTAATTTAGAATTCATTGCAAAACAGCTTCATGTTCAGACATATTTTTAGTCATGCTCAACATGCAGGCCGCTGGGGCAGAATCCAAGTCACACCGTCCACATCATATACAAAATAAAAAGTGCTAAACGCCTAGCTGTTGAGACTAAAATCGAAATAATACACCACAATAAAATGTAAAAATCCCTTCTTCCAGTGATGGTTTCTTCTCCAGGCATTGCAATTTCAAACCATTAAAATAGAGGCAATTTTTAAAAAGACCATTCTTTTTGGCCAGATTAATTGCCTCCATATTAAAGGCCGGGAGGCAAAAGACCATTAAAGCATAAAAATAAAATTCTCAACTTTATTCTAGGACTATCGTAAGGACTAGCGTTCTGATTGTAAATATTTTGGCCACCATTTCTTTCTAAAGTGCCGAACAGGCCACAGCTGTTGTCTGTTCCAATGATTTGGGGTCTTTAAACTTTATGCTAACAGTTAGAGACCAACTGTTCTTTCATTCAGTTCCTTGGATCTGTGCCCAGCTTCCAAATGTACTGACAAGGTCATCGTTTCATAAGCTTAAAATGCCTTGAGATATTAAGAACCAGTTTCTCCATCAATCGGCTTTGTTCTTTCACCCAGGTCCACGAATCTGTGCTCATTCTTCCCAATTTAGAGACAAGGACACCGTCTCGTAAGCTTAAAATGCTTACGATATTAAGAACCAGTATCCCCATTAAGAAACAGGTTCCCTTACAGGTGGAGCTTCTAGCTTCTAGGAGTGGCTACTGCAGAAAGACGAGCACATCTTGTCTGGCTAGAGCAGTAAAGCAGGGGAACATGGATTATGGCTTAGAGCACAGCTGTGCTTGAGGATTGAGGCAGAAGCTGAGGAATGTAGCAAGCAGCTGGAGCTGATAGCAAGAGGCGCATGTACACCTTCCGGAGAGGATTAGTGTTGCAACATCGAGGCGGGTGGCCCAAAAGGTGCAGTCCTTTCTGGGGGAAGAGGAGCAGGGACAGTGTAAAAAGATGCATTTGAACTTTTCCAGCGTTAACACTCCATAACATTACGATGGGTTGGTTATACCGCGAGTGTGATCAACTGGGAGCATCCCATCTGGTGTGAATTTCAAAAACACCAATGACTCGGAGAGAATAGTTTCAAAACTGTCAAATTTATCACCTTGGTCCTCCCGGTGAAAAAGAAGCTACTAAAGGGTATGGAAGCCACACTGCAAAACACGCCTGCCCTCATTCAGAGATTGCTACTTTTTGACGATGGCTTGCAGGCACGCGAGCAGCCCAGCAAAGCTGAGAAAGGCCTGGGAGTCGACCCCAAACAACGGAGCAATCTGCAGGACTGGCCAGCCTGTCTTTACCGTTGACCTCCAGCGATGCCACCGTCTGCCGGGTCCCGCAGACGCAGCTGTAACTTCCGGAATCCGTGAGTTCCACGCCTTGAACCACCAGCTCGGCGAGGGAACCCTCTCGCCTCATTCTGTACTTCTTGCCTTCCTTCAAGGTCTTGTGGCCTTTCTTCCACTCCACGGCAGCCGAAGTTTTGTTCAGCTCACACCGCAGGGTGGCATCTTTGCCTTCTGTAACTTCCTCGTCCTTCAGGTCCGTGGTGAAAAGCGCAGGCAGAACTGCAGAGCGAAGGTAACACGGGGCGTGAATCACCCAAATCTAAGCGAGCCAAGGTCACGCGCGTCCGCTCTGCCAAGACAGGCCTTCAACCGTCTGAAGGTCTAAATGTATGTTTGCCTATTGAAACCAGGGATGGCATCAAGCCTCTTCAGAACCCGTTTAGCACCTGTCCATGGGGCTTCTTCCAGGGTTTGCTCCTCTCTAAGGAAGCCACGCCGGCCTGGAAGACGCCTGTGAGCATTCGTGGGTCCCTGGTTGCAGCCAACCTCCCCGCACCTCCACTCGCGGCTCCCCCAGCAGCCACGCACGGGGAAAAGGGGTGCAGTGAGCAGGTGCCCCAGCTGCCGTTCCCACTGGCCAGCCATGGTGCTGCTTTTCAAATTGTGCGCCGTATACAAGGAATAAGTATATCTGAATAAATATCCAAAACAATCTCCTACTCATTAGAGAACCTCCCTTCTTCAGCCCTTACCCATCAATCTCTGCTCCCACCACTAGTTACTACTACTATCATCATCATCATCATTATCATCATCTCTATACTGCCCCCATAAGACAGGCAGTGCTGTGGCTTCCTTCAAGCTATTGCTGGACCACAAACACCTTTCTTGAGCACGTGTGTACGTAGGCGAGGGGTGCTCAAGTATCTTTAAATAATTGCCTAATGATTTCACTTAATTGCCCAGTGTTGGGTCATCCCACCGGTCCGCCAACTCCCAGTCCTGTTGGCGTGGATGGGGAGGGACACTTGGGCATTTCGAACATGAGTTTGTCCAGCCCTGTTTGGAGAAGCGCCCGAGAACCTCCGCAGACAAACCAGGGGTTCTGCCCCCCAACGGCAACTCCCCCTGTTCTACTGTCATATTAGGTTTGCGCAGGAGAAAACATATTTTTATTTATTTATTTCATTTTTATAACACTCAGTCGCTGAGGTTCCCTGGGTGGTTGACAAAAGTTACAAACATACAAAGAAGGTGCAGGGAGTGGGGCAGAATTAACACAGGACAATAAAACCACCGGAAATACAATGGAATCAGCGCTGCAGGACAGCAGCAGGAAATATTAATTTTGCAATATTAATAATGCAATATTAAAACTAAAGTTAACTGCTAAAATATTAGGAACATTTAAAGGTTTTCACCTGGTGCTGAAAGACTACAGAGTAGACACCAGGCTCACCTCTCTGGGGAGCTCGTTCGGAGCACTGTTCTGAGAGCCAAATTGGCCATGTAGGACCATAATCTAATCCTAACCCTTCTCCTAGTGGCACTATAGAAATCACAAATTATAAGCCCTCCCTTATTATTATTATTATTAAATTATAAGCCCTCCCACTCCTGTGAGTGACTGCCCTGAGCAGGAAATGTGTAGGGGGCACCAGAGAAGGCACCTGTCCAGACTTCACCTGGCCGAATTGGTGCAATTTACAGGCGAAGGGCTTGGGGGCGGTTGTCTTCCGTTAAGCACCTTCTCCCGTACTCCCCGGCCCTTCTCCTTTTTTCTTACCACAGAGAAGACGTTAGCGGGGGAAATGAAACACATCGCACAATGGTGACTGACTTTCAGCGCTGCCCCTCTGTCTGGAAGCAGCCAAAGAGCTCCAGGGACGAGGAAGGACCAGACTGAGGATGCGTGCGCTCCCTGCTAGCAAAAGGGCTCATGCAGCTAGACCTGTTGAGGTTTCACGTGCCGGGGAAGTACCTTTGACGACCAGGTTGGCCATGGACTTGGCTTTGCCGATTGCAAACTGAATGGCGCCCGTCATGTCCACGTCGGTCTTCCTCAGGATCAGGCGATGGATTCTCCCCTCTTGTTCCATCAGCACATCCTTGCTGGCCTGCAGGAGCTCCCCATGCAGGGACCACTTGGGGGGCTTGACCGACTGAATGGAGATCTCACATTCAAACCTGGCTTCTGCCGGCTCGGTGACCTCCACATCCCGCAGCTCCTTCACGATACTGATGGATTGTTCTGAGGAGAAGGCGAGAAGGAGCAAAAGGAAGCTGTGAGCGACACCTTCCATCGCAACCTCATTCTGAGAAGCCCAATTCCAGATCAAGAACCACCTCGGGGGGCCTGCAGATTGGGGCCGGCCTGCAAGGGCCTGTTAACCAGCAAACGTATCCAGTTTGAACCAGGATAAATATTTGGTCTGCATTTTCACAGCTCCTCAGTCAGGAAAAATACCAGCTCTGCGACGAGTGAGACCACTGAGCTGGAGGCATTGTCAAGTCCTGAATCACCACAAGCTGCAAAGACACACTGGCCGTTGGCTGACAGGAAGAGGTGCCCCAAATGTTCCAAGTGCTGGGAACCCCCATGGACGGCCATTATGGCAACATGATGTCCCCAACACCCGCCTTGGGCCCTCAAAGAAACAGCCACGCTATTTGAGGGGCTCCAACCAAGAAAAGCCCGGGTACCTTCCACGTAGAACTGAGCGCTGCTTTTGTCACCAGTGGCGTCGCAGGTGTAAATGCCTTCATCCTCAAACTCCGTCTCGTTGATGAGGAGCTTTCTGTAAACTCCATCGCTCACAAGCTCATACTTTGCGCTGGGATGGATCTCCTGATCCCCCTTGTACCATCGGACCCCAGCGCCGGGATGAGACACCAGGCATTCCAGCAAACCTCGGGGCTTTTCAGGAGCAATCTTCAACCGGAGAGGTCTTGCAATCTTCACAGGCAGTTCTAAAGGCAATCAGAGAAATAATGAAGGATGATAATTTGCGCTTTTGTCATACTGCAGGGAGTTCAAAGAGATTCATGTGCATGACGCGATAGCCTTGGCAACTAGTCCTGTAAGTCGTTCCATTGAGATTCCAAGGCTTGGAAGAGAATGGTTTCTCCAAGTTCCCTTATCAGGCAAACAGAACAAATAAATTTTCCTTGTCCAAATTTATTTTACTCTAAATGAAAGCAAGATCTGAGGCTGTTTGGGTCAAATAAAATGAGTGATCTGGCCTTCCATTTCTGAATTCTATGGAATTTACACATGCAGGATATGCCAGCCCTATCGTTACCTTTTACTTTAAGCTGCGCTCGAGATGCTGCTGTTTCTGCCACGAATTTGGTCTCTGCAGAATCCTGTAATTCCACACTGCAGTCATCTGATACGCAGCTCTTACCTGTTAGCAGAAACAGCCCTCCCAGTTATGGGTCTTCATTTTAAAGATGAAATCCATGCAGAACTCTGCCCACATTTAAGAACAATGAGGAACATCTGGGAGTTCAGTCAAGCTCACAGCTGAAGCCTAAACTCAGAACATCCAAGGCAAAGTGCTTGCAATTCACCCAGAGAAGGCTGGCTATGGGGCAGATTAAAATTAAGAATATTAGTGACATATCTGTCCAGAGAAAACTGCAGCAGTTGATGGTGCCCTCATCAAATTGCAATTCCCAGGATATTGGGGTGCAAAAGAAAGTCAGACTGCCATGTTGTTGCTATACGAGTGTTCTGTAGGTAATCCATCCATCTGCACACTAGGAAGGAAGAAGTTTTGGGAGTGGGAGATGCTGGGTGGAGAGTAAGCACCGCAGAATGAATGCAGAGAATTTTATTTCGGGGGAAGCAAGCAAAGGCTTCTCAGCTGTTATGTTTTCATCACCTGGTGATGCTCACCTGAACTGTGAACACTCTCTCAAGAGCAGTACGGCGCTTGCGCTAACGTTGCGCCGTGCAAAGTTTCGCACAGATCTGTGCACCTTCCTCTGTACAAGGCATCCCTCAGTGCTGCAGTGATGGGAGCCATAAATGCACCGTATATATTTTATATGTAGTCTGTGCTGTCTTATTTATTTATTTTTATTTATTTATATATTTGTATGCCGCCCCTTGCAGCAGCCTCGGGGCGGCTCACAACAACTAAAAGACATATGCAATATTAAAAACTGGCGCATCTCCAGGTCAAATTTAAAACATACAACACAAATAAATAATCCATTAAATAATAATCTTAAATTAGAATAAATTAACATTTAAAATACTGTCTAAATAAAAAGGTCTTCGCCTGGCACCGAAAAACAAATAACGACGGCTCCAGGCGTCTTATAGTGCATGGTCATGCAAGTTTATGGGCTGAGCAAAAATTGAAAAGACGTGGAGGGGGGCATGGAAGGTCTTAGCTGCTGGTCCAAGCTCAAGCTAAGCACAAACGTTCCGTCGCGTAAAAACCTCCAGGCAAGCTCACAGTTGCTGCCCTGCCAGGCCCAGGATGGACTTCCCAATCGCCCGGGCTGCTGGGTTAGCTTCGTGCTGGCATTGCCCCTTCCTGAGGGGGCCATGCAGGACTACCGCTTTGGTCTACACTCGCCCTGCAGGTGGCTGCATGGCTGGAGAGGCAGGGCTGGCTCACAGTAGCCCTTGTAGGCCCTGCGCTTTCGATCCCCCTTTGCAGCCCCAAGCCAAACTTCATTTCTGGCTAACTCTGACGGCTTCTTCTCACCTTGGACCTGCACTTGGAACTGCTGCTTATCGCTCCTGGTCTCACAGGTGTAGACAGCGGCGTCTTTGACCTCAGCCTGCTTCACGGTCGGGATTCCGGTGCCCACTTCTTTCTCCATCTCATGCTTCTTGTCATTGTTGATCTCAGCTCCATCCTTGAACCATTTGACCTCAGCATTGTCAGGCACCACTGAAGTGGACAGGATGACGGTCTTGTCCTCCTGGACAACTATGGGCTTCTCCTGGGCAACCTTCCTTTGGAACTTTGGCTCTGATTCTGTATGGTAAAACACAGCAATATCTATGAACAACTGGAGTTCCCAAAACACCCTGGAGAGTCTCAAATGACATCAGCTGATTAAAACAACGAGCACGCCTACAAATTGTCCACCACAGCAGGTGGAGGCATCCAGGAGCAACCTTCTCCCAAAGCACATCGGATCAGCATGCACAATACGGCAACCCATGATTTTCTTAAAATTGTGGGTTGTGGTGGGAAAGGGCGCTTGCTGGCACATGCTGCCTGACGGGTCCCAGCGCATGTCGGCATGGTTCAACGAGCCAGGGGTGCTCTCTTCTTGAGCCACGGAGCTGGCCCTAGACCTCCGGCTCGTCGCTCCTCCAACAAGCCAGAGCAGAATCCGTGGCTGATTCTAGGGTTGCTCCAGGGGCAAAGCAACCCAGAGCTCCAGGTCTGGATACCACACTAAACAACCTGGGAAGGCAGGGTTGTCGGCTGCTCCAGCTTGCAAGAGCGGCTGCTGCGATGTGAGAAGGCGGTATCCAGGAAAATACCTTTGGGACTTGTTGCAATGACATTGGAGGTAAGTTTCTGCCCAGGGGCCTCACGCTCATCCTTCTCCTCTACCTGCTGAATCACCAGCCAGGAGGAATGGCTGTCGGCTTCTATCTTAAATTTCTTGCCAGCAGCAATCAGCTTCCCATCCAGGAACCATTTCACATCCATCTGGGCCTCGCAGGTGAGGGAGGTGTTCCCGGAAAGGCCCACCTTGATCTCTTTTGGGGCCTTCTCCTTGTTGACAGACACATCCTCGGCCTCTGCACCAATGACAGCATCAGGAATGTTGAAACAAGGAAAACATCAAATTTGAATAATTACGTACTGATATAATGTTTTTCGGAGTTCGGCAAGGCTGTATACTGTCGCCCTGCCTATTAACTTATATGCAGAGCACATCATGAGAAAGGCCGGGCTAGATGAATCGCCAGTTGGAATCAAGATTGCTGGGAGAAAGATCAACAAGCTCAGATATGCAGATGATACCACTCTCATGGCAGAAAGTGAAGAGGAACTAAAGAGCCTCTTGATGCGGGTGAAGGGGGAGAGCGCAAAAGTTGGCTTGAAACTCAACATTAAGAAAACTAAGATCATGGCATCTGGTCCTCTCACTTCCTGGCAAATAGATGGGGAAGAAATGGAGGTAGTGAGAGATTTTATTTTCCTGGGCTCCAAGATCACCGCAGACAGGGACTGCAGCCAAGAAATTAAAAGACGCTTGCTCCTGGGGAGGAAACCTATGGCAAGTCTAGACAGCAGACTAAAAAGCAGAGACATCACCCTGCCAACAAAAGTGCGTATAGTCAAGGCTATGGTTTTCCCAGTTGCAATGTATGGCTGTGAAAGCTGGGCTTCCACAGGATGTCGTTGAGGCCCCATCGGTGAGGGTGTTCAAAGACAGGCTGGACATGCACATGGTGGGCATGTCGTGAGCGGAGCCGGCTGGTGCCGGAGGTCAGACTAGATGGCCCAGGAGGCCCCTTCTGACTTGCTCTGTTTCTATGTTTCTATAAGGAAGGCTGAGCGCCGAAGGATTGAGGCCTTTGAGTTGTGGTGCTGGAGGAGACTCTGCGAGTCCCTTGGACTGCAAGGCGATCAAACCGGTCAGTCCTAGAGGAGATCAACCCTGGCTGCTCTTTAGAAGGCCAGATAGTGAAGATGAAGCTCAGATACTTTGGCCACCTAATGAGAAGGAAGGACTCCCTGGAGAAGAGCCTGATGCTGGGAACGATGGAGGGCAAAAGAAGAAGGGGACGGCAGAGGATGAGGTGGCTGGATGGAGTCACTGAGGCGGTTGGCATGAGCTTGAGTGGACTCCAGGGGATGGTGGAGGACAGGGGGGCCTGGAGGAATGTTGTCCATGGGGTCGCGATGGGTCGGACACGACTTTGCGACTAACAACAACAACATAATGTTTTTGGCTTGTTCTAGCATGGATGATTACACAGATGCTGGAAGAATAGCAGCTACATGGAGCTATTTCATAGGCAAAACAGAAATGCAGCTTATTACAAGTTATTTACACGAGCTGCTCTGGGAATCTTCCTTGAAGGAGGTTAGGGGACTGAACACCCGAAGCAGGGCCTTCTCTGTGGTGGCACCCTGACTGTGGAATGTGCTCCCCAGAGAGGTTTGCCTGGTGCCGACTTTATATTATTTTCAGCGCCAGGTAGAAACCTTTTTATTCGCCTAACATTTTAAGGTTTAAATAACTTTAATTTGGTTTTATCAATAGTCTCAGTCGCATTTTGTTACTGTATCTTTTGATTGCTTGTGCATTTATTGCTTATTTATATTGTAAGCCGCCCTGGGACAATTGGATTGTGTAGGATGGGATAAAAATATTGTAAATAAAATAAAAGAAATAAATAAGCTGCCTCAGAGTGGTTTTTTTTAATCAAAATGGCAGACTGGTGACTTCAATAGCATATATACCTACCTACCTACAATGGGTTTACCCAAAAGGATATCAAGGTTCAATTTATGGCTATCAGAATCACATATCACCCTTAGTTTTAAAAGATCCCAAAGTCCTCCTTATCTTTCTGGTACAGCCCCTCCCAGCCTCTTCTAAAAGGCACCATGCCCCCCTTTTTATCCAAGCTCCTTCCTTGAAGACACAAGCAGAAGGGACTATTCAACATAGAGAAGTACCTCTGGGCATGTAAAGAGTGCTTTCCCTCCCCAGTGACAAACTGCAGCCTACCCCTGTCCCACAGTCCCTCTTTGAGGAGTCTTTCTGAAGCCACAGAGAGAATTGAGGGTTCCCATGATTTAGTGCAATTTCCCTGGTCACTCGAACCTGAGATCATCATTTCGCCATGGTTGCAATGACCCCTTCCACCCCTTGAGCCCTACTGCCCTCAGCTCCCTGGCAACAGACGCATCATGGCTTTCTTTATTCTCATTGGCTGGCCAACGTGACCACACAGAGCAAAGGGGTGGATTGTGGCAATGGTGTGTATTCCCATTGAATAGAAAATATCTGTGGGGATTGATTGATTGATTGATTGATTGAAATGTGCTGGACTCAAACTCCCATAATCCCCAGCAGCCTGGCCAACCCAATGTCTGTCCTGCACGCCGGAGGATTCTCTTTTGCAGGAGGCTGGGCAAGCAGTGCCGTCACTGAAGGCTTCTCCAACCCAACAAGGATGGGCTCGGTTGCCCCAAGTTTCCCCGCAACTCAAAGACCACCCCCACACCCCCAAAAATAGTCCCAAAGGATGCACGTCAGAAAATACCTTTCAAACTGATTGTGGCGGTGCTTTCGATATTATTGGCGACAAATTTCACCTCTGCCCCTTTGAAAGCACTTGTAATGCGCTTGACGGTGAGGCTGTGGCTCGTTTTTGTCCTTGTAATGATGTATTTGTCACTGTTCTGTAACGCTTTTCCATTAATGTACCACGAGCCGAAACACGTGGTAGTCAGGTCAATAGTGAACGTTGCATCCCTGCCAGGAACCACTTCTACACTTCTCAGAGGGTTTTTCACGGCCAGAACAGGTTCTATGGGATATAAGAAGGAAAACACAAAAGTTAAAAATAACCCAATCTTCAATGGAAAATAAAGGAAACCCAACTCAGATCTTGCCAAATCTTTAAATTGTTGAGTGCTTTGGGAGTACCTGTATGGGTTCATTCCAATATTCCCAATCCTTAAATATTCCAAATGCCATGGATTCATATTAAGATTTAATTCAGTCCCCTCCTTCCCTAAAAGCAATGGCCATTTCTGCTTAAACGTTTTCTGGATCATGGATGTTGAAAGATCCTGACCCTCCAGGCGCTAAGCCAAGGAAGGGCGTAACTACGTTGGATAGCAGGCCATGAAGAGATCATGAAGACGGGGCCAATGTGATGCATGAAGTTCTCACGAATCTCGTATCTAATAAATATGAACAACAATTCATCATGCCACAGCGTTAAAAAATGAACAATTATGAGCAACACTGAATTTAAAAAACAAAAAAGACCCAACCTCTCTTGCTAGTCAAAGAGAAGTTTTGGGACATGGTTCATCCCATGTTGGTTCTCCTCACTCTTCTTCACTTCCTCGTGTCTTCGTCCGCTTTCTCCTCTTTTTCCTTTCGCTCTTATTCCCTTCCCACTTCTCAGTCTCACCCTCTTCACTTCCTCTCCCCCTCCAGGGACCACCATACCAACTTTCCCTCCTCTGGCTCTCCTCCAGCATTCAACGGGGGAGTTGAGGACTTGCCCTGGGCAACGAAGTTCCTCCGGGGTCCTCCTGCTTCCACGGGCCCCTGTGAGCTCACCTGGAAGCATCAGGTAGCCGACAGGCCACCCTTTCAACCCTCCACAGTGTCTCCCAAATAGCCTTGTCATCGCGTTCATGGCAAGCTAGCCAGTTGGAGGTGCCACTGCTGCCCAAGCCGGGTACACAGTGAGACCGGCTCATGTGGCTCCCTCCCACTCCCAGCTCAGTGACCTCATAAAGAGCCGTCCCAGCTTGGTGACCTCATACAGAGCCGTCCCAGCTCGGTGACCTCATAAAGAGCCATCCCAGCTCGGTGACCTCATACAGAGGCGTCCCACCTGGCAGGAGGCCAGGTCAGAGTAACCTGCTAGCAAGGACAGTGCCTTAGGGGTGAGGAAGGGAAACCTGCCGGAGGGCTCTAAGAGGGACCGAGCAAGGAAGGCAATGCTGAGAAAGGAGGTTTCAACCTTGCCCTCGACTGGCCCACGGACAACAACGCCCATGACAGCTGTTGCCAATTGCAGCACCCCAAAACACGCCAAAAGTAGTTGGCCAGAGGGAGGCCACATAGGAAAAAAACCACAGCCATATTGAATTTCCTGTCTCAGAAGGGAGCGGGGATAAGGACAAAATGAACTTCATGCAACCCACAGCTGACACGCTAGCCAGACCTCGAATACAGTAATCAAAGGGGCGGTGGAACCTGCTTGCAGCCGCCATGAAAGTTGCAAATGTGCAGGGAGTGAGAACATGGCAGGCCTGTGTGAATCTCGAGCAGATAAGAAATAGACGTGGGGAATGTCCAGTCCTTGACAAGAAGAAAGGACTCTTTGAGGCGAACAGCAGTGGAGCTGTGGCTACTTTGATGTATTGATGCATCAGAGGTATATTTGGTGACCGAATTGCTTATGTAGGGGATAAAGCGCATGAACCAGGGTGCAACTTTTGAGACACTGCTTTGGACTGAGTATCCCCTTTGTCTCCCTTTAGAATAAAGCTGGTTTGGCTCCAAGTCTCGTCTCAGGCTCCTTTTGACTCTGGGGTCCGCATGGGTTGCCCCAACCTGCTGACCGGCTGAGTTCGGTAACACAACTGTTGGGCTCTGCTTCGCTTCTACCTCCTTGTTGACCCACCAGCTCCTTGGGCAGCTTGATGGAGGTCCTGAATTATACCAGAACTTTCCATTCTTGCTGGATCAAATCTGTGTCTGTCTGATTATTAAACTTGATTACTGCACTTACCATCTCCCAGGAGTCTCTAAGCGGTTTGCAACACAACCAATGATAAAACAATACAACAATAAGTAAAACCAGCACAACGATAACAGCAATGTAACAGCTGAGAGTTAAAGCATGGTGAATTAAAACCATAAAAGCATATACCATCCTTTATAAAAACTGGATACACTAAAAATCAACTATCAAAATGGAGCCCCGGTTTGCCTGGCATCCAGAATACGGAGATGAAGGCGCCAGGCCCAGTCCTCGCGGGAGGCTATTCCACAGGTGGGGCGCAGCCACCGCGAAGGCCACAAAGAGCCGCCTCGCCTCCTTGGGATGCCTCTTCCAGGAGGGCTCCAACCTGGTCTTAGGGGTTGGGCAGGTGCCTATGGGAGCAGGAATTTTGGTCCCAAGCTTCTCAGGCCTTGTCTGCTGAGACAAGCACCTCAAACAGGGCCAGGAGCTTAACTGGTAACCCATGAAATCAGCCATGGGATGATGTGGGTGTGCTTGCGCCAGCAGTCGCGCTGCATGGTCCCGTACCAGCTGACGCTTCTGGAGCATCTTTCAGGGCAGCCCCATGTAAAGCCCTCCCACCCCCTGAGATCAGCAGCTGAGGCTCTCCTCCGGGAGCCCTCCGGGAGAGAGATCAAGAAGCAAAGTACCCGGAGCAGGGCCTTCTCTGCGGTGGCGCCCCGACTGTGGAACGCGCTCCCCAGAGAGGCCCGCCTGGCGCCATCGTTGTTTTTTGGCGCCAGGCCAAGACCTTTCTATTCAAACAGTATTTTAATCATTTTTAATATTTGTAGGTTTTAATTGTGCAGCCAGTGTGTTTCCAGGTTTTAATTGTAATTGTTATTATTTTGTATTTCTTTCTTTCTGTGAGCCGTCCCAAGGCTATACAGCAAGGGGACGGTATATAAAAACTTAAAATAAATAAATAAATAAAGCGGGGAGGTCACCAATCAAGAGGATGCCCAGGCCCTTCTGACTCGCTCTGTTGCTCCATTTCAAGCATGGGGTGACTGCGACTAGGCGCTGCCTGTCCAGGTAGAGCCGGGGCCGATAAATCAACTGCACCTGAAAGAAGGCGCTCCTGGCCACCGAGCCCACCTGAGACTCAAGGAGTTTTGGTGCAGGAGCAGCCCAAGCTACGGACCCTGTCCTTCGGGGCAGTGGGACCCCATCCAGGACAGGTGGAAAGCCCCCACATCTGGGCAGGTAGAACATCCACCAGCAGCACCCCCATCTCGATTTACTGGCCCTCATCCGGTCCATGATGGAGCTCAAGCAGTGATCCGGGATGGAAACTCACCTGGGTTTGATCAGAACGAGATGAGAAGGTGGGTGCTATCAGATTACTGATGGCACCTCTCGCCCCCGCTTGAGCTTGAAAAGCATCGGGAGGGGGGGCGTATGGAGCGCTGTGGAACTCAGTGGTGCAGCCACCGTGGGGCAGAGCAACTGACCCCCAGCACCACCTTCTGGACACAGTCAGGTAGGGGTGGAACCCCTGCAAAGCAGAGCCCCCAACTCCTATCTCAGCCAACCTGCCCAGAAGGACACCATGTTCAATGGTGTCGAAAGCTGCTGAGAGGTCCAGGAGAACCAAAGGGATCCCACTCCAGCTGTCCCTCTCCCGGCAAAGCTAACCCCACAGGGAGACCAAGGCCGTCTGACCCAAACCCTGGCCCAAAGCACAAACGCAACAGACCTAGATAATCCGTTTCATCCACAAGTACCTGGAGCTGCTTGGCCACCACCCCCTCAAGCACCTGGCCCAAAAGGGGGGGGTATGGTTGGCAATGGCCCCTGGGTCCAGCTTGGGCTTTTTCCGGCATGGTCTTCCCACAGCCTTCTTCAAGGGGGCTGGGACCACCTCCTCTCCACAGCTTCCTCAGCCCAGGCATGAACCCCCTTGCTAGATTTCTTAATGAGCCACGATGGACTACGGTCAAGTAAATAAGCTGGTGGCACCTGGTTCACAGCATCTGGTCCTAGTCATTGAAACTCACCCTTCCAAGCCGCACAAGTGGGTGTGCGGGAACAGCTCTCTCAACACAACTCAATCAAGTGTGGAGTCCAATTTGTAGTAGATCGGAGTGACTTTGTCTTCCAATGACAGGCAAATTCATCACAGTGAAGCACCAAAGGTTCGGTGGCTTGTTTGATGGTCCAGTCTGTAGGAGACCTGCACCCCTCAGCGAACCTGCACCAGTCTGTAGGAGACCTGCACCCCTCAGCGAACCTGCACCAGTCTGTAGGAGACCTGCACCCCTCAGCGAACCTGCACCAGTCTGTAGGAGACCTGCACCCTCAGCGAACCTGCACCAGTCTGTAGGAGACCTGCACCCTCAGCGAACCTGCACCAGTCTGTAGGAGACCTGCACCCCTCAGCGAACCTGCACCAGTCTGTAGGAGACCTGCACCCCTCAGCGAACCTGCACCAGTCTGTAGGAGACCTGCACCCCTCAGCGAACCTGCACCAGTCTGTAGGAGACCTGCACCCCTCAGAGAACCTGCACCAGTCTGTAGGAGACCTGCACCCCTCAGCGAACCTGCACCAGTCTGTAGGAGACCTGCACCCCTCAGAGAACCTGCACCAGTCTGTAGGAGACCTGCACCCCTCAGAGAACCTGCACCAGTCTGTAGGAGACCTGCACCCCTCAGAAAAGCTGAGCGAGGTGACATTGTGAAGATGCCATAGAAGAGGCAAAATACTGACGTTCTGCCTCCTTTACTGCCACAGGACAGGGTCTGAGCTGTGTCTGGTCAAACTTGTCTTGAGATCTCTTCCACCTGCCCTCAAGCCACCTCTCCTCTCACTTCTCTGCCCCGAGCTGAGCTGGATGCCGTTGAGTTGGTTAGGCTCTGCCAGGGCAGAGATGGAGCTGAGGAGCGATCATGTCATGCCCACTGTTCAAGTCATCTTGGTGTTCCACAGGGTGACTTGGGATTCAACAGGTAGATATTCCCCCAGAAACCTCTGGAAGCCACCCAGATCCGTCAGTGTCTGGGGTCAGACAAGCCTAATAGGTCCCCCACCCCGGCAGAGGGGAGAAGGGGCCAGGAGTGTACAGCTCACCAGAAGATGGTCAGACCATGACAAAACATTAATCCCCCCTCATCCGAACCACCATCTTCTAGACCCGTCAAGAACACCAGGTCCAGAGCGTGCCCCGTTTCAAGGATATGTTGAAACAGCCCCATGGTTGTTCTGGTGGCCAAGACGACCTGAGCTGCCCTGAAGATGGCAGCCTCACCATGGATGCCCACGTCCCACACAACCACCTTTGCGGGCGTCCTCAACACCTAACCTGAGACTTCCTCCATCAGCACAGGCAAGGAGACTGCTGGGGAGCAAGGTCGGCGGTATACCAGAAGAATGCCTGATCTCTCCTGAGCCAGGTCCGAACACACAAAACCACTCAAAAACAAATCCTTACTGGGTGTTGTACGTCGTCTTCTGCCCAAACATGTAGAGGAGCATGATCCAACCACTCTGCATACCACGCGCAAGGTGAGCACACCCTTCAGCATCTCTGTGCTGGCTCTTGCCAGCATATTAGCGCCAGAACCACTGACTTAGGCACAAACCTTATTAAAATAGTTTAATTTAATTTAGAATTCATTGCAAAACAGCTTCATGTTCAGACATATTTTTAGTCATGCTCAACATGCAGGCCGCTGGGGCAGAATCCAAGTCACACCGTCCACATCATATACAAAATAAAAAGTGCTAAACGCCTAGCTGTTGAGACTAAAATCGAAATAATACACCACAATAAAATGTAAAAATCCCTTCTTCCAGTGATGGTTTCTTCTCCAGGCATCGCGATTTCAAGCCATTAAAGCAGAAACGATTTTCTTTAAAGGCAGGTTGTTTTGGCCAGACTGAATAACTTTGAAAGGCTTGGAGGCAAACTGGATCACTCAGGGCAACGACCCTTTGAAATATTAAAGATAAAATTCTCAACTCTATTCAGGGCTATCATAAGGACTAGCATTCTGATTGTAAATATTTTGGCGACCATTTCTTCCTAAAGTGCTGAACAGGCTACAGCGGTTGTGTGTGCCAATGATTTGAGGTCTTTAAACTTTATGCTAACAGTTAGAGACCAACTGTTCTTTCACTCCGTTTCATTCAGTTCCTCGGATCTGTGCCCACCTTCCAAATTTACTGGCAAGGTCATCGTCTCATAAGCTTAAAATGCCTTGAGATATTTAGAACCAGTTTCTCCATCAATTGACTTTGTGCAATGCAAGTTTTTAAAAAAAGACACATGACCTGCTGGGCAGGACGGAAGTGAGAGTCACAAAGGACTTGTTTGAAAGAATCGGAACAAAACGAGGTTAGTTCTGCCAAGGAAATTCACAGTTAACAGCACTAACACACGGCAAAGTAACCACGGTAGCTGCTGGGGACAATGCAGAATAAACCGATTAAGGTATAGTTTGGTTTTCTTGAACTGCGTGGGGGCAGCTACCAGTGATTCACGATTTTGGAGGCATATTCAAAAATGCCAACACCGGAAGAGCTCAGAGATGGCCAATCCAAGCAGCCACAACAACATCGGTTGAGCTCAGAGTATTGTTTGTCTCAGGAGAAGCACCAGGATCTAGCAAGCCATGTCTGGCCACCACGGCAGAACAGGAAATATTTGGATTTCGGATGAGATTCCGAGTGATTACAATTGTGGCAAATACAAGACTCCATGCATCCCACTACTTGTTTTAAATTAAAAACAGAGCAAACCCAAACACCCCACCCCCAAGGTAAGACTATGAATTTCTTGACTTGTGGAAATTACGCAGGTCTGTGATGATTTAGACTCTCCAGTGATGGGAGCATTGCGCATCATCCCTTGGGATGTGGGCGCATTTCTATGGACCTCTCTGGCAAGCTCCTCCCATGATCCTCAACGAGAGGAGCAGCGTCTCCTCAACCATTCTGCGGTAAAAGGGTCTCCGTTGTTCACACGCATGGTTTGGAGTTACCACGCTCCAGCTCCTCAGTCAGAGCCCAGCATGGGAAGTTGGTTCCTGGCTTCTTGAGCACCAAACTGCCTCAAGGCCTTTGCTGGATTTGGAGGAAATGCGCCCCAGTCCAGTTCCCATGTCCGTAGCCAGCTCGGCAACCAAGCTACATGCCAAAGAGCACCGCACTGAGATTGCAATAGCCACAAGCAGCTGCTGGCCAGGTTCCCTTGTTGAAAGGCAGCTTCTCCGAGGATCCACTCAAGTTGCAACAGGCTTACATAAAATGCTGCTCTTATGGACTGTAGGCGTAGTGCCGCGGTCAGCGTGTGAAAATGGCGACCCGGCATGTCTGGATTCTAGCCCCGATCAGCCATGAAGCTCACGAATGGCTTTGAGCCAGTCGTGGCTTCGCCTACCCCACAGGGTCGTTGTTGGTGTGGAGGAGAACCTTGTAAGATGCCTTCGGATACTTGCAATGGGAAGACAGGCAAGGCATAAGCATACAGTTGCCAAAACAACCTCAAACCCCCCCACCTACTTGCAAATAGCAGCTATGCCTTACCGGTGTAGCTACTGGAGAAAGACGGGCACATGCTGTCTGGCTAGAGCAGTAAAGCAGGGGAACATGGATCACGGCTTAGCGCACAGCTGTGCTTGAGGATGGCTTCAGTGTGCAGCTAACGCTTGTTTCTTAGCTAGAAGGACACCATGGGCCTTTCCATGCTCAAAGGGAGGTTTTGTTGGACACTGTTCAGCCCTGAGAGATGAGAATTTGTCCCTGTTTAATGACCCTAGTCGACAAGAGCTAGCTTACGTATGCCACAGCACCCCTCTTTCACCACTGAATGGCTGCGCTCTGTCTAGCACAGAGAATTTTACAGATGTGTTTCCAGGCACCTGTGACAGGTACATCATGATGAATGAATTCAGGCATCCGACACGGACTTTTGATGAGCATTTCCTTAAAAGAAACACCCAAGACAGAAGATTCCCGTTCCTCATGGATTGCAAACAGCTCTGTGGACAGGAAGATTTCCATAATATTTATCCCTTCTTACTTCCTGTAGTTAAAACACATCTTTGCTCCCATTTATGGGTTGACCCCGACTGTGCCAGACTATTAAGACCATGTCATGAAAACAATATTATAAAAGAGAACAGCCGTGTCCACAAATTGTGACTTGACGACAACTGGCTTTCTGATGACGCACAATTGTCAGCTCTACTTCACATCTGCATATGCAAACGAGCTGCAGCCCTTGTTTGGATGGTGGGTAAGATGCGGAAGCGGACGGAGAGAGCTGGAGTTTGAAGGAGCTTTGCTACACGGTCATCAGGCCATACTTGGAGCAAAGCAGGGCCTTTTTCCTTTCCCGCTCAGCCACGAAATTCCTCAGCTTGGTGGTGGAGAACGTCACGGTGGCTTGCTGACGCTCATCCAGGCCGGTCTCCTGCAGCCACGGAGACTGAAGGCACTCCGTTGCTGTGGGCCGCCTCCTGGCAGAGAACAAAAGATTGGGGTTTCAGCAGGACCAGATGGACTGGGCACAAAGCTCAACCAGCCAAGTTTGAAAGATGGCTGTGGGTGTCTCTGAGTGGACGGGAACAAGCAGAGCCCGCTTCCCTCGTGCTCGGCCTGGTCTTAGGAAGCAAGCCGCGCAGAGAGGCGTCTGCAGACACTTGCACAACGAAGGCTGTGCAGCCGGCACCCTTCTTCCGTGTTCTGTGCAGCGGCACGCACAAGAGGCGTGTTGGTTGCGCAGCGTGTGGGGCTCGATTCCCGGTGAGGGGCGTGCCAACGCTGAGTGTGCTCACCAGGAACTTGGGCTCAGAGCTGCACCAACGTGGACCAGAGTCCGGGGAGCCGAGCCAGCGCATCAGAGAGACCCACACCCCCAAAAGGGAACCCCCACACACCCCTAGCGGAGGCTCTTCTCACCATGGCTGGGCGGAGAGTGTGCTCTGGAGGAACGAGACGGCTGCTCCGGAGAGGCCCGCGTAGCAGCGGTTGAGCTTGACCTTCTCCCGCTTGACCAGTCGCCCAAAGTCACATGCGGCCTCAGGGCTGATGGGATATTCAGCGCTCAGCCTCGGAAGAGAAAAGGAACAAACTAAGCAGGTTTGTTATTGCTCGTTGCCAACAGCTCGGGCAGAAGCAGCGCATCAAAACAGCCCCCTTTCCTCACTCATTCAGGCAAACACGAGGGCATATTTTAAATATGATTCACCTGTTAGAATGTACAGATTTGATTCCTATTTTATTTTTTATTTATTTATTTGCTTGCTTGCTTGCTTGAGTTATATCCCGGTTTTCTTCCAATGAATTCACAGTGGTTCACAGAATTCTCCCCCGCTCTTGACCTTAATCCCCGCAACAACAGGTGGAGCACCTGGCTGGCTTAAAGTCACCCAGTGAGCTCCAGGGTTGAACGGGGACTGCCCCACGCCGAACACACTCCCAAGTGGAAGAACCGCAGAAGAACTTACATGATGAATGCCGTGACTCCGATCGCCCAGATATCCGTCTGTGGGACAGCTCCTTTGTCCGACAGAAGCTCTGAAGCTAAGAAGAAACCTCTGTATTAGGAAACTGGTTCAGGAGCCGTCTGCAGCATGGCTCGGGGCACTTGTGGAAGCAAATAAAACCCATAAAAGAGCACCGGAGAGGGTTGCCCTGCTTGTGTTTCTAACCGTGGGGTTCCCACACCGCTACCAATCAAGCAGCGTTGTGCCTCTCCTCCATCCTTTCGCTATAGGGTGGCCCAGGGGGCTTTCTTCTCCTCTCCCTGCCAAGGTGCGATAGACACAAGGAAGCGGGCAATGCTTGGGTGGAGGAAGAGGGCGTGAAAAGACTCCCTGGCTTCACCCTGGGGAGGCTGTGAAGACAGCAGCAAGCTGGGCCTCCCATTCTCTTTCTCCCTGGCTTTTTTTAAGGGTGGGCAGCTGTCCCTTTCCCCCTCTTTTGCTCCTGCGCACACTGGGATTAAGGGAAGTGGGGTGGAACTGTAGTGCAGCGAGGGGAGGTGCAGATCCAGCCTTGGGAGCACGGGGGTGACAGGACGGGGGGCAGAGGCAGAATGACAAGGCCAAAAGGCTGGCGGGGCAGTGGAGGGGGAAGGTGCAGTAGGTGGACGAGCAGCGGTGGGATCGGTGGCCAGAGGTTAAATGGAGCTCGGTGCCGCGGAAACGGATGGGACCAGTGAGGCACGACCCGATGAAGCCGCCTTTGCTTTCAGTAGGACTTCAGCCAGATTCGAGCTGGGTTTGTGGAGCGGCAGGTGATGCGGAAGCTACGTTCTTGGCACTGTGCGGGGAGGGGAAGCCAGGTTTCGGAGAGGTGACTCCCTCAGCTAGTAAATAATCTCTCGGGCAGGGAATGAGCCACAAATCAGACGCTTTGCCCGCAGAAGGGGCCAGGCGGAGGTCCGGGGGTGGCTTGCTGAAAAGCCCGGCTTGGATGGCTGGGGAGAACTCCCCCGATGAGTCCGCATCGCCAGGTGGGGTAGACAGCACTGGGTGACAGAGGCCGAGTGTCGTGTGGCTGGTGCTCCTTCCCAACGAAAGCAACGAACCCGTTTATCACTACTAAAGTCTTTACATAAAGTTAACAGTTACAACTACTGGAGATGATGCTGCTAATAATGCTGCTGAAGTCGTCCTGTCTTTCTGAATGAGATCAGTCCACGGGATACTTTTAACTCGCCTGGGCCGTCCCTCGACGGGCAGCTCTGACAAACTTCTCCCCCTCCGTCGTTCCAACTGTCTTGTCTCCAGCCCGGGCATGCGCCTGCGAGAGTGCGCATCTGCTAGCTCCCCTCGGCCAAGGCTAACTCCGTGTTCTCAAGACCGTTACCAGCAGGTGTCTCAGCCTTTCCCTCGGCAGCCTCTCGACTGGCCTCCGGTTGCTGCACGCTTTCGGTTCCCCCCTGAATCCTACCCCCCTCTGTGCCCTCTCCTCTTTGAAGAGCGTCGCCAGGGAGTGTTGGGGGTGGGTTGAACCCCTGGCACCAAATATACATCTTCCTGCAACCAAGCCTGGTTCCCACGGGAAGCCTCCCTCTCCTCTGCGTGCGCCAAAGACTCTTCTGAGTCAGCGCGCACGACACTAAGAGCCTGGAGACGGTAGCTCTCTGCGCCCCTTCCCCTGGGTGTGGACCTGGCCTTGGCGATCCGGAGCTTCCGCCAGTGCTGCCCTGGCAGGCCACGATGGCTCCTACTCACCCATCGTTTCCACGTAGTCCGTGCACCCCGCCACACCGATCACACTGTCTGGCGTGTAGAACTGGGCATTGCCAAAGTCCAGGACTTTGAGTAGGTTCGGCTCCGTGATGATCATATTTTCCGACCGCAGATCCAGGTGCAGGATATTCTGAGCATGGAGGTACTCCACAGCACTGAGAATCTGCCAGAGATAGTCCCGGACCTCCACCTCGGAATAGGATGCCCTAGAAGAAGAAGAGAAGCTGGTAAAACTCCAGCGGCTCTTGGAAACGGCCAACCCAGAGATGCACAGAAATCCGTGAAAAATGGTGGAGGAAGAGGAAAGGAAGAAGGTGCCGTGCATATATTTGCGGTTGCGATGCGCCATCAGGTCATCTCCAGCTTATGCGTGAAAGCCCACCAGAGCCCCCCGTATCCGTGGCAGCCCTGCTCAGCCCTTGCAGATTCAGGACTGTGGCTCCCATGGGGGAGTCGAGCCCCTCACTCAAGCGTGCCGAGCCGGCGGCCGAAACCTCCACCACCAGGAGCCTCACCTTCCAGCCAAGGCGTTCAGGAGTTCAGGCCCAACGCAGAGCTCCAGGATCAGCACCAGGTGGCGTGGGCTGACGTAGGCCCCTTGCAGCTGCCCTATGTTGGTGTGGTGAAGCTTCCGCAAGATGTGATATTCTTGGAGCACAGCCTCCTTTTCCTCCTGCCTGTAGGGGATGATTTTGGCAGCCAGGGGATTCCCGCTGAGCTTCTCCCGGCACTGTTTGACGATGCTGAAGCGCCCTCTGTCCCAAAATCGGGGGGGGGGGGGGACAAATGCCGTCGTCAGCCAAACACCTCTCTTCTCCTGGGGATGCCCAGCCCATGTGCTGACATTTTTATTTTATTTTTTTTAATTTTTGAATTTATATCCTGCCTTTTTCCTACAAAGGGCTCAAGGCAGCTTACATCATGCTCCTCCTCCATCTTATCCCCACAACAACAGCCCTGTGAGGTAGGCTGGGCTGAGAGTCTGTGACTGGCCCAAAGCCACCCAGTTGGCTCCAGGGCCGAGCGGGGACTCGAACCCAGGTCGTCTGAGTCCCAGTCCCAGCTCTTAACCACTACGCCACACTGGCTGCGCTGAGAAAGCAGCAAGTCAGGAACATTGATAGACATTTGTCCCGAAGGGCACAGGACGCGTTCGGGCTGGAATAGCAGGGGAAGCTGCCACGGCATCGTGAGCAGAAGGGACGTGCCCACACCTCTGCTTCCTAGGCAGAGTTTAAATCTCTCGTCCACAAATAAAACCCCAGAACACGCAGCAACTCACCTAGCAGCCCCCTCATGGAGTCTCCTCCTTTTTTCTCCCTGTACCATAAATACACACTTGCGATTCATCTGCTGCAGGCCACAGAGACCAACCGCAGCCCAGCCCTGCCGCACTCTTTCTCCTGCCATATATGTGCATCGCCCGGACTCCAACGGTGCTCTGGAAGGGAGCTGCTCGAAGCCACATCCTGCCTCCCCTTCCTGCAGAAAACCTCCTTTGTCGCTTTTGTCAGCTTCTGCCTTCTCCTGACTGGAGCCTCCTCGGCAGGACTGAAATTCACCCTCTCGCTCACATCCACAATAAACCCATTTCTCTCTTAACTGCCTGTCCCCATCATTTTAGCAAAAGGAGAGAGGGAAAGACGGCTTTCTGGTGGTCCCCCAACCCCAGGAAGAGCATCTCTCCTTTCACATGCCTTCTTCTCCCTCTACAGTCCGACCTATCCAAGCAGCATAATCCAGGACAAAAGCAGACACATTATTCATGTAAGGTGCGATCCTGCACAAGGGTAGGCTGTGCAGGCTTTTCTCCTAAACTTGCTCATATGTTGCCCTTGATGAATTTTGCCAGCCTTCCCAGCCTATAAACAAGGGCCTTCAAGTGGCAAACTGCACTGGATCAAGGGGCGTGAATGGGGTGCTTTCCAGGACCACAAAAAGCCGCAGCCACCTCTGATCGCTCCTCAGAAGGACAGACCACACAGCGAGCGGACCCAGCTCGCTACAGAAACCATCCTGCTTGACAAATGAATTCCTGCGCAGGCAGAAACGGGCTGGTTACAAAGAAGTGGGCAGCAGAGCCTGCCTCCAAGACAGCTCAGGGTGCAAATCGTTCTCCGTACCTTTTGATTTCCGTCTGGAAGGCGTATGTCTGGTGCGTCGGCTGAGCCGAAGCCGTCATTTTGCTGTCCTCTTCCTCCTGGGACTGGAATGCTAGAAGGGGGGGGGGAGGGGGATACCAAAGGGAGTGTTGAAGCAGGAAAGCTGTCGCTGGCATAACGCAGACTTCAGCATCCCTCCAAAGCTGCTTTCTGGCTGAGTGGCCCCAGACACGAAATGCTCCTTGCTTTTCTGCTCTGCGCTACAAGCAGAATTGCAATTCACCTTCTACACTATCGGGGATGGTGTGCTTCTTGGGTGGGTGAGTTCACCTGAAACAGTAAGCCTTGGTTCATGTCAGCCCTGGCTTGTGTCAGCCGCACCATGTTACTTTAGCCTGATGCGTCTTGCAAATGAGCAAACTACAGCTTGTTCCCCCTGTTTCTGACGTGTTGCTCTCCCACCCAATTTGCCAGTCTTCATGGCAGTTTCGTTTCTGGGCTGCTCTTGCTGGGTGCCTCCATTCCCGGGCACACCACAGCACAAACAAACTGGAGATAAGCTACAATGTTGAGTTCAGACATCACAATAAGCCATGGCTTAGACAAACCAGGTTTTGTAACAACCAAGGTTTCTCTTGCTGGTTTGTAGCTAGTTATTGAACCATAGTTTATTGGGGTGGGGGAATAAGTTTAGGCACAACCACAAGGCAGTTTTCAACTGTGACTTACAGTTAGACAAACCCAACCCAACCCTGCTGAGTTCCTCAAAATCTACGCGAAAGATTTATTTGGGCTACAAAATTCATTAAGGCCTAGCTAGCTTTCTGCGTCCCCACTCAGTACACTTCAGCATCCTTACAAAATGCCGCCATTAAGTAGGATCTTCAGCAGCTCATTTTCTCTGGATGAATGTGCTGAGATGGGTTCTATTTGCACTTTGTACAATAGATACAGACCAAAACTCATGTACCCTTCGAAACATCATGAGCATTGAGATATCCATCCTAGAGAGCCAGTGTGGTAGGAAGGTTCGAGGGTGTCTTTATTTATTTATATTTATACCTCCTCTTTTTCCTTTTTAAGGAACTCAGGGCAGCTCACATAGCTCCATTTCATTCTCACAACCACAACAACCCTGTGAGGTAGGCTGGGCTGAAAGTGAGTGAGTGAGTGAGTGAGTGGGGTCTAGCGCCAATCAGCCATGAAGCTCACTAGGTGACTTTGGGATAGTCACCTGCTATCATGAGAAGGCATGAGACCTGTTTACACTCCTTTCCAAAATAGAACTGATCCAGAAATGCTCAGAAGGCATTTTCTGAGAAGATAGTTGCGATGTTTCTTTCTTTTTCTCCTGTTCCCCAGAAAAAAAGGGCTACTTTTCAAGTTTTCTCCACTGCGTATTTCTTTTTGGTAGCAGCCACAACTTCTCCTATGCACAATGCCTCCAAATTGCCCTAGGACGAGAAATGTGGCAGATGTACAAACAGCGACCGGCCTGCCAACGTATTTCCAAAAGCTAAAGGGAGTGAAACCATTCCCCTAATTTCTCTGCCCACTGATTGGTGAAGAATGTTGAGAGGTCAGGGCTTCACAATCTAACCAGTTGTGTTGTGTTGTGTTGCAGACTATTCCCTGGGAGCCAAGAGTGAACGCACAGAGACGGGTCTCTTGCCCTCTGCTGCAAAAGCAGAGCTCGTGTGGCTCTTAATGGCACTCCTAGAAGCTGGCTATGAATCCAGGTCTCAGTGGCCAAAAAGGTAAGGGCTCTAATTCATGCCGCTCCGATGCGCATGGCACCTGCTTGATCCTTTTCTCCGATTTCCACTTTGGCCGTCGGGTTGCTGTACGGGCCCACGCCGGCTTGGCTGACGCAGGCAATCCGGAAGGAGTACACCAGGCCCCGGGGCAGGTGCTCGACGGTGTAGCAGCAGCCTGCGATATCGCTGGCCAAAGTCTTCCATTCCCCATCTGGGCCAAGCAGAGAGAAGGAAATCTTACTTTGGTTTTGAAACCCCTCGTTGGCCTCCAGGGCCCCAAACCGGCACGCGCGGTGCGCCACACTCCAGCCCACCAGGGATTCTCGGGTCCCGTCTTGTGCCCTGCCCGCTCCTTCAAGGTGTTTCTTTGAAAGCAATGGCCACAGTCCGATTTCTTGGGCGACGGTGGCACATGCGTTGGTGACTTCCCGGTTAGATTACTGTAACGCGCTCTACGTGGGGCTTCCCTTGAAGACGGTCCGGATACTTCAATTGGTGCAAAACAGAGCTGCCAGGGTGCTGACGGGGACTGGGCGTGGTTCTCATATCACCCCAGTTCTCCGTCAGCTTCACTGGCTCCCCATTGAAGTCTGGGCCCAATTCAAGGTGTTGGTTCTTACCTATAAGGCTCTAAACGGCTTGGGTCCTGGTTACCTAAAGGAGCGCCTGCGACCATATATGCCCTCCCGCCCCTTACGATCAGCGGCAGAGGCTCTCCTCCGGGAACCCTCCGTGCGAGATATCAGGAGGGCGAGTACCCAGAGGAGGGCTTTCTCGGCGGTGGCGCCCCATCTGTGGAATGCGCTCCCCAGAGAGGCTCGCCTGGCGCCGTCGTTATTTGCTTTTCGGCGCCAGGCGAAGACCGTTTTATTTAGACAGTATTTTAAATGTTAATTTATTCTAATTTAAGATTGTTATTTATTGATTGATTAATTTATTTATGTTATATGTTTTAATTTTACCTAGAGATGGGCCAGTTTTTAATAATTGTATATGTTTTAAGTTGCTGTGAGCCGCCCCGAGGCTGTTGCGAACATACAAACAAACAAACAAACAAACAAATAAATAGCGTGCGTGCGTGCAGGCGAGTATTGTGTGAATGCATGTGCACACGAGTACGGAACTGGGACAACACCTCCCATAATCCCCGGCTACACCCATGATGCCTGGGGCTTGAGGAAGTTCTAAGCCAAAACACTGGTAGGCCAGGAGGGTGCCTCCAGCTACAGGCACAGTCCCCACACTGCAGCCTGGCACCCTCTGGATAGATTGAACTACAACTCCCAGCATGCCCCAACCAGCAGGTTGGCGAAAGCTGGAAGAAAGAGGGGCCACTGGCAGCACTCTTGCTTCCTCCAAGTCTTTTGTTTTCTCCTGGTGGTCGTTTGTCCAACCTGTTTTGGAGATTTAAAGCAACCCACTCCAAGGCACCCCATTTCTTCCTATGCTGGGCAGGACAGAAAACAATCACGTTTTGTGCCTGGATCTAACCAATCCCGTTGGCCTCTTTTGGATGGTGGGGGAGTCGGGATATCTGCACCTCTTCAATGAGGGTTGGACCACTCTGGACTTCCTTACGATTGCACAGCTCAGGCTTGAGAGGTGGGGGAGCCAAAGACATGGGGCAGACATGGGGCAGTTGCTACGAGGCGGGGAACGGGGCCACCACCGATCAGATCCTTCTTTACCGTCCTTCTTGCACAGCACGCTGTAAGCGACAGGGGTGCTCAGCACCACGGGCTTCCACGCCAGGTGCACCCCATCTTCGAGGACCTCCACAATGTCAGGGGCTGGCGGATTGGAAGGAGTCTCTGTCGGAAGAGAGGGCAGCTTGAGGGCTCTGTGATGTGGAGGGGGGCACACAGCTGTTGCCGCCCCTGGAAGAAAGCCCGCACTATGTTCCGCGAAAGCTTCCCTACCAGGCTAACAGCATGATCAGAAAAAGAAAGACTTTTATTGCAATCAGAGTATGGGGGAAAGGAACCACGCGCCATGGTCCCAATCCTGGTCAGGCCCCCCCCTGTGCTGTGTAAAAGCAGACAAACGAACGGCACTTAAGCGATCGGCATATTGCCCTGCGGAGTGAACGTCTGTTACTCTTCAGGGCTTCTCCCAAGAATATTCCGTACATGCCAGGCCTCAGCACAGCCGTCCTCCACGCACCGCAGCTTGGAACTGCCCGTCAGTGTGCAACCAACTGCACGACTTGGCTGAATCGTCTCTGGGCCTTGATGGAAGCGGTGCCTCCAAATATAAGCATGCATAGCGCCGTCCCCCAGTAGCTCCCTTCCACTTCTTCCCTGCAGGATGCTTAGAGGCTGGACCCAGCAAGAACGGACCGTGCATTCCAGGGGAGGAAAGGCTGCCGGGGGACACTTCCCGACAGACAGCGGCCCTTCGGGGGGCAGGAAGAAAGTCGCCCTGTGGGAGAAGGCTTTCTGTCCACGCCAAGGGGAAAGCGAGGCTGGAACTTCTGCTCCGAAGGTATTTTACGAAGCGCTATTGCCGAATGCTGACAGGCCCGAAGGGGAGAGGAGCCGTTACTTACCTGCTCTCCTGATTACGCAGGAGGTTGAAACGGAGCCGTGGGAGTTAGCGGCCACACACACATACGTGCCAAAATCCTCTGTGGTCGCTGCTAATACGGTTAAAAGCTGGAAGTGTTTCAGTGTGGATGAAATCAGGATCCTGTCAGTGCTGCGAAGGGGCGCTCCGTCTGGAAGGGGGAAGGGCATGAGCACATGGATCGCCTCTTATCAAAGCGCAGGACCTGGGGCTGAAGACCAGAAACTGGCCCCTACATGACAGGGGACTTGGCGGGAGGGTGTCTCTTCCCTGGGGTGGACCTGGACATCATGCAGTTGGGGAAGAAACAGGCATCCCTGTACATTCAGAGTAAGGGAGCCCTTCTTCCACCAGCTCCACCCTGTGATGGTCTGTGTGAAGACAGCAGGGCCGGATGATCGCAGGGCATATGCCTTCCAGCAGAGCTACCCAGCCTTCCATCACACCCGGGAGAGCAGGGGGCCGAAACCAGGTGGAGAAGAGCTCACGCAGGCCCACATGCCAGCGTCGCATCACCGAAGGCTCTGATGGCCAGCAACCAAGCCTTCAGAGAGGCTGTTCAGTTTTTAGAATGCAGGAAAACACATGTAAGCTGCGAAACCACCCATTGACTGAGGCGGGAGAGGCAGGAACCATCTGGAGATGTGGGGATTTGGACCCCGGGCCTGAATTCAGCACCCCTGGCTACAGAACTGATGGGATTCAGATCGCCTGCAATCAAGCGTTGGACATGGATTGGGGGTAGGTTGTCACCAAACCACGGGTTATCATGTTGTGTGAACCCAGCTGTGCTACTAAGCCGTGGCTTGTTAACTAGAAACAACCCATGAAGAGAACCCATAGTCTGTTCCTGGATTGTGAACTGCGGGCTGTTCACCGTGGTTTGTTATCTTGGCTGGGTTCAGACAACACAATCACTCAACTGTTCAAGAACAAATCATCGTTCAAAGACAAACCGCGCTCAATCCATCCTGAACCCGTCAATGCGGGTGTCTGAACCCAAGCGGTGCTCTCCTCCACCAACACCTTGGACACTAAAACCCAGCAGCCCTCATTCATTGGCTGTCCTCTTTTTCCCACGACTTGCACTGTGAGTGTGCACGCGCTGCACAGATCAAAGGGTGGTGGGCAGAGTCTGATCAGCCCTTCTGCCCCCACTTCCTCAAAGGCTACCCACGCCTGCTCCTGGCCAGACGTGGGCTTTGCATCACCTTTGAACCACTCCACACGAGGAGATGACTGGGCAGATGTTCGGCAGGACAAGGTCAGAGACTGCCCTAAGGCGATGGTCTGGTCGGTGAGCTCTTCAACAAAAGCAGGAGCTGAGAAAGAGCGGCGGAGAAAAAGAGCTTTTCAGAACTTGGAGCACGTGGGAAAGCGCTGATTCCTGGGCACCTGACTTGGACTTTTGCAATGTTTTTAAGAGGTCAACCTGTGAAACTTTAGACAGGGAAAAGTCCTACAACTCCCAGCATTCCCCAGCCCAGGGATCCTCCAGATCTCCATCTGTCCGGTGGATTAGGGCATGGTTGACTGACCGAAAGCAGAAGGTAACCATTAGCGGGGAATCGTCGGGATGACAGCCAGTGACAAGCGGGGTCCCCCAGGGCTCTGTCCTGGGGCCGATCCTGTTTAATCTTTTCATTAACGACATGGAAGAAGGGGTGAACAGCCTGCTGATCAAATTCGCAGACGACACTAAAACTGGAGCAGTGGCCACAACTGAGGAGCAGGTACTCCAGATCCAAAAGGATCTGGACAGACTATGGAAGTGGGCAGGAGACAACAGGATGGCGTTCAGTGTGGAGAAGTGCAAGGTCTTGCACTTGGGGCATAGGAATAGCTGTCATAAGTACAGGTTAGGTGACAAGTGTCTGGAGAGCAGCACTTGTGAAAGGGACCTCGGGGTGCTGGTTGACTGCAGGCTGAACATGGGTCAGCCGTGTGACACGGCGGTCAAGAGGGCGAACACCACCCTTGGTTGCATAGCCAGAAGTGTGGCTTCTAGATCGAGAGAGGTATTACTACCACTCTACACGACTCTGGTGCACCCGCAACTGGAGTATTGTGTTCAGTTTTGGGCCCCTCATTACAGAAAGGATATAGCCAGGTTGGAGTCAGTGCAGCAAAGGGCCACAAGGTTGGTGGCCGGTTTGCAGGGGATGATGGGGTATGAGGCGAGACTGAGGGAACTGGGTCTCTTCAGCCTGGAGAAGAGGAGACTCTGTGGGGATCTGTTGGCAACATGCAGGTATGTGAGGGGATGTCACATGGAGGTGGGTAGAGAGCTGTTCTCCCCTGCAGAGGAAGGCAGGATGTGCTCCAACGGAGCAAAGCTCAGGGAACCAAGGTTCAATTTGAATGCCAGGAAGCACTTCCTGACAGTCAGGACCCCGAGGGCGTGGAATGGGCTTCCACGAGAGGTCGTTGAGGCCCCATCAGGATAGGCTGGACATGCATATGGTGGGCATGTCGCGAGCAGAGCCAGCTGGTGCCGGAGGTCAGACTAGATGGCCTGAGAGACCCCTTCTGACTTGCTCTGTTTCTATGCTCCTATGTTAAACCTCCATAGGATTGGACCTTAAGTGAATGAATTGCCCACAGACAGACCAAAAAACCAGTGGAGGAGAAAGCCAGGGAGGGCATCTGATGGACTCCCTCCCACCATCAGACCCCTGGCTTGCAATCGGCCAACCCCCACCGATGCTCGCTGCCTTTGGCTAGTTCACCAAAAAGGCTCCAGCCACACCATCATTGTACACTTTTCAACCTACACTTTCCCCCCATAGCTTTTGATGTCATAAAACACACCTTTCTCTTTTATCTTGAAGCTTGGAAGAGTGAATGAAGGAAACCCTGTTTTCTTTTTCAAAACGCCAACAGCCTCTGTCAAGGACGTCCGCTCTTGTTGCTCACCCTTCCGCTCCTCGGAGTCTATTGAAAAGGAGAATTGCTCTAAAGATCTCATACTTCGGACTGGCGTACGATAGCCAGATCGTCACAACAGCGGCCAGCATTCTGGCAGGCAGGGGCAGGGGGAGATGGGAGGGAAGCAGGTCTGTTCCACCAGCCCTTCTCAAGGGCTGCTTGGGGTTCTCTTTCCTCTTCTGTCCCCATCCTGCTTTCCTTTTGTATTGGTGGGATATAAACCGCCCCCCCCCGCACCCCAGCCCAGCCAAGTAAGGACGTTACCTTCCCTGCTTTCCTCGTCAGAAGATGTTTTTCTTGCCAGCATCCGTGAAAGGTGGGCAACAGACGCCTTCATCTTCTTCTTCAGACTTTGCTCTACCAGCTCCATGGACTGAGATCTGACAAAAGGTTTGAAGAGCCCCAGCCTGCTCTGCAGAGAACTCCTGCGTTTGCCAGCCGGGTCTTCGGAGAGACCAAACATTTGCTGAGAGCCAACGGGTATATCGCCTTCCGAATCGGACCGTTTCCCTAACCGGGGTGCTTGGATGTCTGTGGGGTCTATCATCCGCTCAGGTGAAGCTCGTTCTTCGTCCCCGGGAGCTTCCCTAGTGGGCTCGCCCTGCCCGTGGTCTTCTCTGACGCACATTTTCTTGTCCTGGTGCAAGTGTGCCCTCAATCCATAGGGCAAACTTGCCCTTTCGCCCAGAGGCAAACGCCTTTTGCTGGGCAGATGCTCTGGGGCTTTCCTGAAGCTCAGGAACTCGAAGGGGAAGTACACGATGTCGTAGAGTTCATGCAGGTTGAGGAAGGCAGGTTCCACTTCGGAGATGTCGTACTTGGCGGTCTTGCTGTCGGGACGGGGCATGTCTTCCCACAGATCCTGAATCTGCACCAGGGCGATTTCATACATGCGGTCGCTCCTTTGCCTGCGGAACCCGCCCCCCGAATCGGGGCGAGCAAACTCTGCACCTCCGAAAGAGGGGGACAGCCTGGCTTTCTTACTCGCTAAAGGCAGCGTCCCAAAGTAGTCTTCCTCCCCAGGGTATAGGATGCCTTCTTCTGAGGGGTCAGCCAAGCCGATGCCCCCTTCCCGTTTTCCTCTGCGCACGGGATACCTGGCTGCTCGCCTTACGGCTTGCCCAGGTGAGCCTTGGTAGAACATTTCCCTGGATGGGGAAACGTGGCTCCTGGATCCCTCTTGGTCGGACACGGACTCGGCCAAAACGCTCATCTCTTTGGACAGGGAAACCATCTCGCCCACTAAGCACTCCAGTGCTTCGGCCTCCGTGTCGCTGTAAATGGAAAAATATCCCCTCCTCCAGCCTTCACCACTGGGAACTGGGGATTTCTTTGGGGTAAATGGGATTCCTTTCCCAGGAGTTGCAGATAGCGTCCCTTTTCCTTGAGAAAAGCCTGGGACAGATGGTGGCTGACCCTTTAGGATGGATGACTTGACCTCGCCGGGAGCCGACCACGTACGATGAAGGAGCTTGTGGCTTTCTGCTTCAGAGGGAGATGCTGGGGCTGTGGCCGCTTGTGGAGCCATTAAATCTGGCAGACTTTTGCCCTTTGGAGAAGCAGGAGCAAACCCACTGTACATCCGAGATTCCCCCCATCCCTGTTCCTGACTTGCACTCGTGGAAGCGAGACGCGAGCCTGCGTGCCTCGGAACAGGCACCCTCTTGTCTGTTGGCTGCCTCTTCTTTTCAATGGCGCCAGGCTTCATGTCCCCTGGAGCAAACGATTTCTCTTGCAGAGGTGCCGGGCGCTTCCCCGCATGAGCCAGCGTCTGGGCACTTCCTGCTGGCCGAGCGGGGCTTTTCGGCTCATGGAGAGCAGGCACTGCTTCGTGGGAAAGGGAGGCCCCCGGAGACAAGGCCTTTCGGGATTCCCCCGGAGGTATCGGCCTGGGTACGGCTTCTTCTTGGGATCTTGCCAAACTGGGAGCTGGAGGCTTCTGGGGCAGAGGGTGCCGCTCCATCGCTCCAGGGACGGACAGAGCAGGCTTGACTGACGGGGAGATGGGAATGCCTGAACTGTTACTCTCCTTGGCCACGGGTGCCCCTTCCGGCTTCTGATGGGAAGCTGCTTGGCCGCCCTGCACTGGCACGGCCTCTCGGGCACTCAGCCTCTTGCCCTCTTCCATAAGAACTGGCTGCACCTCACCCCGGACTGCAGGAGTGGGGGGCAACTGGCCGCTGCCCTCCAAGGGCCCCGGAAGAGGGGCAGGTTTTAGAACCAGGGGTTCGCCTTGGGATGCTCTGGTGCCTGCTCTGCTCTGGACGGAAGGCAGTTTCGCATCACGAAGGGGGAATTTTGCCCTCTCACTCGCAGGGGAGACCCCTGGGATTGTCTCTGGTGGAGCTTCCATCACCATGGAGCTGTCTCCCCTTGGCAGAACGAGCTCCGTACGCTCGGGTGCAGGGGCTTCGGGTGTCTCATGGAACCCTCCTCCTCCACCGAGGACCTGCTCTGCGGCTAAACCAGCTTGCTGAGCAGTCTGCCGCTGACCTTCCGCTCCTGGGAGAGGCGTCCCCTGCTCATGAGAAAGAGGGAGCTCTGCTCTGCCGGGGAGTGTCTCCCAGCGCTCAGGTCGCTGTGTGGGACGCGGGGCCTCCCCGTACTGCAGAGCGGCCTGCATCGCTCGCTGCCTCTCTCCGGGTTCTGCAGGCAACGCCGGCTGGTCCTCCTTCCTAGTTCTCTTCAAGCTGTCCCCCGCTGACGTCGTTTGGGGGCTTCCTTCACCGAAGGCCTCAGGAACCCGAATCAAACCAGCGCCTTCCCCAGGACCGTCCGGGGGAACGGACTCACTCGCTTCTTCCTCTATGTAGTGCTCCTCGGCAAAGCTCGCGGCTCTTATCCTGTAATCGTCCAGAGAGCGGCTTCTAGAGGAGACTTCGAAAGCAACTTTGGGGGATCTCTGGGCAGTGTCAAAAGAAGCTGATTTGATCAGAGGGCCAATGCCCGCTTCTCTGTCCCCTCCAGCACCTTCTCCCCCTCCTCGCATTCGAACTGCTCGAGGAGGGGCTCCCGGAGGCCACTTAAAGCAGATTTTGAGTATCCCGCTTTCCTATAGGTTCTCTTGGCTCTTTCTAAAAGTTTCCGGTGCTCCTTGCTCGGCGAAGAGGGAACATTTGCCAGGCTCTCGGAGGGCTGGCTGTAGAACGTGCTTTTTATGACACTGTGTCGGGGGACGCACCCAGGAGATCTTCCCGCTCCTGTGCCTTCCATTTTGTCTCCTTCCGGGAGCAACAAACTGGATTTCTCTTGCACCGAACCTGAGTCGGTGGCTCCGGGGCCACTTGCCTTCGGCCCCAAGGGCATCAGTTCTTCCTCGGCTTCCAGTGCTGGACGGCTCGGCTCCTCCTTCATCACGGCCTGTTTCAGTGCCTTGGCTCTTGGCAACGAGGCTCCCGCGTGCCTGACTTCGGCCATGAATTCCTCATATTCCGGGCAACTCGAGTCTTCCAGCACAGATAAGTGAAGCTCTGGCACGGGCCCAAACTGTCTCCTCCCCGGAGAGGTGGAGATCTCGTTGTCTGAGGAGGACCCACTGGTGCTGGAAGAGCTGGTCTCTTCCACCAGGTGTCGGGAGATGCCGAGGGAGGTGTTCTTGCTGGTTTTCGCAAGGATTTCTGAGATGGGCCTCATCACAAGCACCGATTTATAACTCATAAGGGAACGCTGAGCATTGGAAGGAAGGAGAGCACAAAGGGGTTACAGTGGCGAGGAGGAAAGCTCAGCCGATCAAAGCACCATATTATTGAATAGGAAGCGTCGGGTGGGCCAGTCTTGCATTGGGACCCCAGTGTGTGGGGTGCAAAGGGTTGACCCTCCCTCCCTCCCTCCCCCCTCCTCTTCCCCCAACTCCAGCACAATCCTGACAGAAGCTGCCCCCCGCTGCTGCAATGGGAGGCGGGGGGAGAGGGCACATTGCTGCTAATGGGAACTTTTTCACTAATGACACTAATTCTGAAGGCGAGGATGGAGCTCCAGCTGATGACCCGGCCAAGAAGGCTTTAAGAGCACAGCAGCAGATCATTTCATAACTGGTTCTAGCTATTATTTTTATTGTGGACATGAATAATGTGACATATCATATAAAAACAAACATAATTAAAACTTAATTACGTTTTATTACCAACCCTGCCTCATTACACTAATTGTTGTCTGGATTAGAGTCCACCTCTATTTCCCAATTCAATATGGACACTCCCCACACAATTACTTTTTAAAAACTCTTCCATGAGTCCGTTTAAAGTCATGCACAGTTAGGTCCCCAAATCAGCCTTCCCCAATTATGCTGGCCAGGGATGCTAGGAGTTGTAGTCCAACATACCCGGAGTACACCAGATTAGAAACGGCCACACTTAAGCATCCTCTCTCATCTTTGTTGCAACCTTTTAAAGGACCTTTTAAACCGTTTTGCAACAGAAAACGGACTATGCCCAGGGCAGCCTCTGCAACGTGCACGGAACCAAGAGATTAAAACACACGCCCTGAAGCAGAAGCAGCGAAACGGCTGCACTGACCTGCCATTTGCTTCGAGACACAAAGAATTTGAGCTGCCTTGTGTCTATAAAATGAGCTTCTTCAAGAGGGAGGTCCTGCTGCAAAGGAAAGCAAGAGAAGAGAATATCATGAACACGACGATTCAGGGAGCCACGTGAAAATTATTTTTCGACCCATCTTTCAGGAACAAGACCTCTCTCGCTCGCTCACTTGGTCTCCCTGCCCCACTCCTTCCTTCCCAAAGGATACCCCAGTGGTCGCCCATTGAAAGAGCAGTGCCCTATGCCATTGGCACCGTCTATACCCGGAATCGGACCTGGTGCGTTCCCCTTGGTGCATCCCTCAACCCCATCCATCCAGGACTTCTTTGCATGTTACTTTCCCGTGCTCTGCTCTGCAGCAAAGGTACAGCTAGTCCGGCATCATCTTGCAGATCCAGCTGAGCACGAGTCGGGAGGCTGGTCCAGGCTGCAGACGCCTCAACTGAGTCCCAGCATCTGTGAATCTGGCCCACAGACCGGCAACCGGCACCTTTCGATGGCCTTCTTGGCTCTTTCCAGCTCTACTACCCTAGGATTCTCTGGTGATGCTCGGGGTCTCAGATCGCCCCCAGACGGCCTCCATTCTGTGCACCCCTTTCACCTGGCAGCAGGCATGGGTTGGCCCTCCGTGCCCCTCACTGGTTGCCCTGGGCCAGATAGAAGATTGCCGGAGAATATACACCACAGAGCACCAAGAGGCCCTTCAGTGCTCTGAGCTTCGCCTCCCTTTCCTGCATCCTTTCCCTCTCCCGGAAACCTCCTTCCAGCCATACCCACAGCCTGGAATGGCTTGTTTTAAGGGATCAGGCCAACAGTGGCCCAAGCTGGGCCTGTATTTCTTGCTTATGAAACATGCTGACCTACATCATCGACATTAGGCATGAAAAATATCGGGTTAGAAGGAATGAAAGGGCCAGGCGCTTCCCAGCTCCTTGACTGTCGGGCCAAGAAGCTGTCAAAACGTACCACAAACCACGCATGGGAAAGACACTCCAGAGCCGTGGGCCTCGCCCTGCGGACAGAGAACAACACGATTCAGTCAGGATGTCATGATGGCGCTTGGGACCAAGACGACGTGTCGTTTCCGTGAAGTGCCAGAGAAGAATCCCGCTTTGTGCAGGGAGTGGTTGAGCATGGCAGCTGCTAAGCTCCGGTTCTCAGTGGTGCACGGAGGCAGCGTCACGGCCGCTCGCTGGCACGATCTCGCCCTCGGCACCTTTGCACCCCCCCACCCCATCTGCCCCGTCTTCTGCCCCCTTTCCCCATCATGCTGGGAAAGTTCCAGGTTATGAGCATCTCAAAGAAAGGCCGGAGTAACACAGAGCGTTTCCAGACCAAGCCTGTGCTGCAACGGCCAGAGGATATGAGCAATCCAGTTTTGGGGTGGGGGTCCGTCGGGTTCCCACCACCCGGCTCCCCAGACTCTGGCTTGCGTTCTCCCTGGCCATGCCTCCTTTCCACATGCTGCTTGTCTAATCGGGCCTCTGGTCTCTGCAGCCCCATAGCCATGGGGCTCAGCTCCAAAGGAGGGGACTGGTTCGCATCAGGGCATTCCTTATTCTCAGCTGCGCCTCCCACCAGCTCTATGTCTGTGCCATTCTGGGGGAACCATTGCAACCCATCGCAAGAAGGGCTGTCTCCAGATGCTAACTCCTCCTGAATCGTCCCACCATCTTGCCTTTTTCTGACTCCAAAAGATCTGTTAAAGGGACAGGAAAAGGCTGTCGCTGTACAATACTTCCGGACTGCTTGTTCTGGGAACCCTCCGTCCAGGAGCTTCCGGAAGTGAGCAATCCAAAAGATCTTGGCAGTGGCAGAGTGTCCTCACCCAGCGCACTGGGAAACAACCTGCCCACCGCACAGACTCGTGAATGGCACTTAGGAGCCACGGTTTTAAGAGCTGAAGGAGTCGCAACAGCTTCTCCGTCCCTCACACCTCGTGCACACACAGCTGGGGACGAGAAGGGCACTCACGGTGGGGCTGGCTGTAGCATCTTTCTGATGAAATCTTTCGCTTCGTCGCTCAAATGGACAACATCAGGGATATCCCACGAAATCGTCCCATTCTGAATATTTAGGAGAGTTGCTCGGTCGTTTTCCCCCGCAAACGGAGACTTGCACGTCAGGCTAACCGTGGTCATAAAAAACAGCAAAAACACACAGACGTTTGTCACTGAGTCCCATCTAACAGCAAATAAGAGCCGAAAGGAGAGCGCATGGCCCTGATCCACAGCTCTGTGTACAGGTGCACGCCCACAGGCATAGTGCCAGCACGGAGAGTGGGCGGATTCCACCTGAACACCGCTTGCATTCAGCTCAGACACAAAGCCTCTCCTCACGACGGCAGTAGATTCCATTTGCTTAACTTTGTAGTGTCTTGACTGAACTTTCTGGAATGATCAGGCACAGCTTGGGGTCATTTTTGACCTCACGGCTCATGTAAGAGCATAAGACAAGCCCTGCGGGATCAGACCCGAGGTCCATCGAGTCCAGCATGCCGTACACATGGAGGCAAACCAGCCGCCCCAGGATCCCTCCAGCAAGAGGGGTGCAAGACCTCGGCCTGCCCAGCTCCTCAGCAACTGGTGCCTGCAGGCAGGCTGCCTCCGGTGAAAGAGGAAGCATGTGGCCAGCAGGGCTAGCAGCCACTGACAGCCTCCTCCCTCGTGTATCCATCCAAATTTATATTTGCAGTGGCCGGGTTCAAAATTTATATTCGCATCTCTCCATGTAAGAGACCAGGACCAAGGGAAGATGTGCGAGAGGTTATGCCTCAGGTGAGACCTCATGCTGTGAACACAGCCCTCCTGGCATCCAAGCTCCAAAGCCTTTTGTCTCACTGGGCACAAAAAGTGTCTCAAAACCGTGCACTTTAGGATTTTGCCCAAAGTCGCGCAGTTAGCCAAAATTGGGGAACCATCCAAAGTAAGCTCCTTGAAAAAGCCTTCAAGTTAGAACAGTAGGCAATAATTGAAATCAGTTTGATTATATTAATTAATGCTTAATTACAGACAACACTCAAGACAAGAAATTAATGACCAGTTATTTTCAGATCAAATAAATCAGCAGAAAAAAACAGTTTTAAGACCCAAAGATGATCATTCATTAAATCAGTCCCAAATATTCATTACCCAGTTCATGATGGTTAACTATACGAATTTGTTAGGGAAAATAGAATAGAAATGTGAATTTTAGGTACATATTTAAGTATTGGTTTGCTGGGAATTGATGGGGTTCTTCTCTTTCTAGGTAGCTGTAGGTTTGTGCCCTGACACACTCAAAGATGGGCAATATGTTGAGGGATTCACAAGCACTGCTTTACTTGAAAAAAACATGCAGGGGCTTCTTCCCACTTAAGAATTTCAACCAGAAAAGAAAAGTACAGGACAACTCTAGGAAGAGCTGGACTGGACGGGGACGGGGCCATGATGTAGAGCTGGATCTGCTTACCTTAAATAGGTAATAACTCCAACAGGCCTGCAGAAATGGAAAAGTTGCCAATGTCAGAAGAAGATTTTGATCCTCAGGAGGTCTCAGTTACTTTCCCCACCTGATGCCCTCTAGATGTGTCGAATTACAATTCCTATCATTCCCTGCCAGAATGAGCATCTCACAACCCTTCTCATTTGTTCACCTATAGTAAGCGCTGGGCTTTCCCACTTCGATCTGCTTCTCCACCTCGGTCAGGTTCGAAGCTTGCTGCTGGGACCCTCTGGCTAAGTGAACCGCTTGTGTGCTCGGCACGGCCGGGTTCTTCCCACCGGCATGGCTTCCAGGATCACGTGGGACATATAATGTCGCATCAGTGACATGTTCTGATGCTAAGTCTGACGCCATGGGGAAACCCAGAAACTAGTCAGAACATGGGGCAGACCTTCCCCGCAGCCGCAGTTCGATTCTGGCGTCAGAGCTGGGCTGAACGAAAAGGTGCCATAAGCACCAAGTGGGAGAAGAGGGTCTGCTTGGCTCCCCCCAGCCCCCCCCCCGGTAATGTGTTCCTCCCCCATTGGAAGCAACATTGCGAACAATGGCAAATATAAACAGTGAACGCAGAGGAAGTACTGTAAACCTGGAAGGCCGAAATGCCTTCTCCACTGAGAGACATCATAATAGCACAGGCAGAAGGATATTTTACCAGATATCGGAGGCCGTTGATACTGGAGACTGGGTGAGGATTTCTGGTGAGATGAACTCTGGAGATCCATATTTACTGTACTGAGGCTCAGCTGGATTTATCTTCTGAGCAAAGCCAAAATCGCAGATCTTGATATCATCTCTGTCATCATAAACCATCAGGATGTTTGAGGGCTGTGGAAGTGGAAAGAGCAAAGGGCCTCGATGCGGAGAAGCCCCGTCGGTGAGCGAGGCTGCCCTCCCAGGTGGGGTCAAGCCCATACTGCGAAACCCCCCCCCGGACGTTCTTCGTCTTGCCCGTAGCCACCAGCTTGGTGGGGTTCCTTCCTCGGAGCACAGCATGACGCCTCCTGGAACTAAGGCTTTGGCAGGAGGGACCAGCAGGCCTCCGTAACACGTGGGGATGTGGGGCTTGGATGCTACCCAAGAAAGGGAGCTGCTGGAGAACCGTTTCTACGGGGCCTGGGAGGAATATGGGCCACCCGGGAACAGAACCCAGGCATGCTGGGAAGATGGCTGGGGGAACTGCTGGTCTCAGGCCTTGCAAGAATGACCTTTCCTGAGGAAGCGCTCTTGGCCCCTGTCCTTTCAGCCCCTTGAAGGATGGATATTTTGTCTGTTGGTGCGACTCTTTCTACACTCATCCTGTGTGGAAAAGCCTCACGGAGATGAGCAGCATCCCTGGAACATTTCCTCTGCTCCCTGGTACACATTTGACGCAAACACACCTGTCTCAAGGTTTACCTGGATGTCCAAGTGCAGCACTTGGTTATCGTGGAGATATCTGATCCCTTCCAAAACTTGCTTGATATACACCTTGACCTGTAATTGTGGGAGGAGGGGTGGAACACAAGCTGTTATCAGAGGATCTATCAAGATGCTATGCTGCAAGACATATTTCTGCTTCCAGAGCGATTCCAGAGCAAAGCTATACTCCCTCTACTGAAAATCCCATACCGTTTCCAAAAGAAACATGAGAAAAGACCATCACCTCTGCTTCAGTGACCACATTCTTCTTGAACAACCGGTCCAGGAGCTCTTCATTGGAGCATCTAAAATATTAAGGAATATGGAGTCCTTTTTCTTGTGAAGCTGCTCAGGAGACAGATTCTTCTCTGATTGTCCGTTCTCAGAAGAATCCCCTAAGTTGGGGGTGGGTGGAGGTGGATCTCCAATACCTTGACAAGGACTGACAAGACTGGAAGAGATGCTTTTCAGTAGGGATGGGACGATCCCCTTCAGAATCCATCCCTCCGGCATCCGTGGACTTCCTCGTGTGCGCAGCCCAGTACTGCAGAGCAAGCCGAGCCAAGGGGAAGTCTGCAAATGCGTGCAGGCTTCCAGCCCCACAGCAGGTAGGTTTCCTGGCTGGGTGGCGGCAGGATGCAGGAAAGGGGCCCTGCTAGCGGTTGTGTGGGGTGGTGGCCCAGGCGGACAACCCTCTCCTGCGTCTGGTGCAGTCAGCGGCAGCTGACGGATGCTCTTTGTGCTGTGCGGGAGGCTCAGCGAGCACCCTGTGGATGCTGGGCGCACCTGCCGGGAGCTCAGAGCCTGGGCCCCCGCAAAACAGACCAGAATGTGGAGAGCTGAGCCCAGGGAGTCCGATAGATCCCGCCCCAAACAGATTCCTCGCACGTCCCTACTATTGTATGTCCTAAGCTTGGACAGTGCAATGGAGGCCAGAGGAAACATGACCCAGAAATTAGTTTCACGGAAGCAACTTCTGGCCCCTTTCACAGCATAGAAAAACAGAGACAGAGCGAGTCAGAAGGGGCCTCCTGGGCCATCTAGTCTGACCCCCGGCTCCAGCCGGCTCTGCTCACGACATGCCCACCATGTGCATGTCCAGCCTATCCTTGAACACCCTGGGCATGTGCACTAAATAAATCTTGGGCATTGGTGATAATCCACACTCTAATAACCCTCCACTGGTGCCCAAGCGCCTTTGACATTGGCAAAATTACCCAGTGCAAAGTGTCGGGATGCTACACTCAAACTCCCTGCCCAGCTCACTCCCACCCCTGCCAAGACCAGTCTGGCTCGCGTGGATTCTCCAGGTGGTCCCACTCCCACTCCCCGCACTGGCGACCACCTGGACCACCTCTAAAGACGGTCCCCACTTGGGCCCCACTGGGCTCCGAAGAGCTTCTCCGGTGGGGAGCTTGGCCCTCGGACTGAAAAGGGTCCCCACCCTGCCCGATCGCAACGTGGATAACAAACATTTCACTCCAGGGCTTCGGAGGGTGGGGAAAAAGGATACAGCTCCAGAATGAGGATCAAGGTTTTCCGTGTCGCGAACTGGTCCAGCAGCTGCGCGATCCTTCCGTGCGAGAGCACGGCCAGAATGTCCCTCTCCCGGAAGGCCTGCTCCCTCGTCTTGCTCCGCAGGGGCAGGAATTTGGCTGCACAGGACAACTGGTTGCCCTTGTGCACGACCCTCTTCAGAAAGCCGAAGGAGCCCCTGCGAAGAATCAAGAGCCCACGGCGGGCGAAGGGCTCGCTTTAAACCTCCCGCAGTGGCAGAAGCAACTCTGCTTGGCTGCTCTTTCCCAGGCTGCCGGTGAAACCACGAAACAACCCTTAAGACTTCAGCAGAAGGAGAACAGTGGCTTTACCTGCCTATTTCTTGCTTGACCTCATAGAAGGAATGCAGCTTTCTTCGCGTGCTCTGTTTCTTTCCCTCTTGGCTTGTCTTGTCTGTGACAATTCAGACAGGAACAAGTAAATCCCAGCTCCCGGCACGATCGTGCTCTTGCTCCCAAATAGTTTGCACGCCCCCGAATTGTTGCACATGCTCCACAGAAGATGGATTGGGCCAGACATGGTTATACTTGGTACAGAGCAACTGCAGTACATGGGATCTCAGCTGCTCCTGAGTAAGAGAAGTCCTACTGATTTGTGTGGGTTTACTATAAGTAGGACTAACTAAGGACGTAAGTAGAGCCCTTCTGGGTCAGACTGGGCGTGCCTCTGGTCCAGCATTCTGTCCACAGAGTGGTCCTACAGCTGCTTGTGGGATCCTACTAGGAGGCGTGCAACCCATGTTCCCCAGCAAGTGCTGCACACGGGTGCACTGCCTCTGATACGGTGGCAATACATAGCCGTCTAGGCTAGTGGCCACCCTCCACGCATGTGCCTAATCCCTCATTAAAGCCATGTAACTTGATGCCCAGCATGGCTTCTGGCGTTCCGTACTGTGTTTTATGCTTTAAATTGTTTTGAATACTTGTGAACCACACAGGGAGCTTCAGCTATTGGGTGGTATAAACATATAATGCTTAAATGAATATGTGCATGAGTGAAGGCATCAGCTGTTGGGTAACAGAGACCGGCGGCAGAGGCCCTCCTCCGGGACCCCTCTGTGAAAGACATTAGGAGGGTGAACACCCGGAGCAGGGCCTTCTCTGCGGTGGCGCCCCAATTATGGAATGCGCTCCCCAGAGAGGTCCGCCTGGCGCCGTTGTTATTTGTTTTTCAGAGCCAGGCCAAGAGCTTTTTATTCAAACGATATTTTAATAATTGCTGATTTTATTTATTGGTTTCAAATTATGATCCAGGATGTTTCCAGATTTTATATGTATTTGTACAGATATTTATTTAAATGTGGGAAGCCGTCCCGAGGCTTATGCGAATGGGACAGCATACAAAATTCCAAATAAATAAATAAATAAATATACTGAAATTAAATAAATACATCTGAATCCAACTCATGCTCTTCAGGGTGGATGGGATGGCTGGTTGGGGGGGCGGGGAGTTCTCCGAGGACATCTCCCGGATCTGGGAAAATGCAATGTTTGCATTTCATGCATTGCGACTCAGTCTGCTGTGTATCCTCATGTAAAGCTGAAGCGTTGCCTCCTACAGCTCCCATCATCCATAACCACTGGTCATGCTGGCCGGGGCGGAGGGAAATTGCAGTCCAAAGCATCTGGTGTCAGGATCTCGGCGTGTCCCCTGCATTTCTGCACTGGCACACTGCTATAGTAGTTGATCCGGGGAACCCTTGACCCAGGGGGCCGGGCGGCACAAACAGTAAGAAAGAAAGCGGGGGGCAGGCAGCAGGGGGCGCGGCTGCATAGTTACCTTCTTGCACCACGAGTTCAGCCTTGCACAAGACTTCCCCCGCTGTGTTTCTAGCGATGCAAGTATAAACGCCGCCATCCTCCGGCCGGGTGTTGTACAGGACCAGCGAATACCGTGTGCCCTCGTTAAACTGATGGACCCTCTCGCCGTCGGCCAGCAAGGAAATGCCCTAGACGGGGAGAGAGGATGGCTGAGCGCTTTGACACCATAGAAAGGGGCAGATTTTTATTTATTTATTATTTATTAACAAATTTATGTGCTAGATAAGAGCAGGCGGGCCACGGTTTCGGTACGAGGAAGCCGCGCGCACAGTGCACAGCTGCGTGTCGTCTTGCGCACCCGTCTCGCTCCGGGAAATGCTGTGCATACAAGACCTGGTCTAAGCAGAGCGGCTCCGTAGTGGTTTGAACGGGCTCAGAGCAACACGACAGCAAAGACTTTTCAGCTGGGGGAAATGAAACTCATGCACACATTCGCCCTGGGATCGTTTCACACGCCCATTCGGGGGTGTGAACTCGCCCCAGGAAAGCTGCAGATCTGAATGCGAAACGCTGATGAAGCGGCATAGATTTTCGGGCGAGCCTGCGCAAAGGTTGCTGGCGATGCCGTGCCTGTGAGGGTCTGCAGTGGTGAGAGGGCTGGACCGGGGACCTGGGAGACCCGGGTTCGAGTCCCCGCTCGGCCGTGGGCCCAGTGGGTGACTTTGGGCCAGTCCCTCACTCTCAGCCTAGCCTACCTCACAGGGTGGTTGTTGTGGGGATAAGATGGAGCTAGGTAAGCTGCCTTGAGTTCCTCACAAGAGGAAAAACCGTGGGCAATAAATACACAACAACTGTTGTTGTTGTTGCTGTTCTTCATTTCAGAGCAGATGGACCCGTTATTTATATTTATTTATTCATATTGCGATTTATAGCCTGCCTTTTTCCTGCAAAGGGCTCAAGGCAGCTTAGATCATCTCTCCTCCTCCATCTTATGGACCCCTTCCAGGGAAGCATTTTGCCACTGAGCAACAGATTTGCAAGAGCAGTTTTTGCTAAGTGAAAACAAGAAAAGCACTCTGCATGTGTTCAGAGGTATTCTTTTTCATATACCACAGCAAAGATTGAAAAAGAGAGTTTTGCCTGTTGGGTGGTATAGACATTGAATGACAGAAGGAGGGAAACACAAGAGAGCACCCAAGAGAGGTTCTAGAGCTGTGCCCAGACTCAAGCCCAAACCCTTGCGATGATTCTCCTAGTCCTCATGCATTTTCTTAAGGGACGAGCAAACCCCTCCTCCTTCTGTTTGGACGTTCTGGCATCTCAGTAGATTCGATGGATCTCCTTTTCCCTCCCTTGCTCCTGTATCTGGAGACCTACCTTAAACCAGGCCACCACCGGCTGGGGCTCGCCCTCGATGATGGCATGAAACTTGGCCATGTCCCCGGAGCGAACCTGCACGTCCTCGATCGTCACCTGCATGTAGGGCGGGCCTGAGGGGAGAACTGCAGTAAGCACTCTGGAAGGGGGTTTCGAGAAGAAGCGAGGGGCCGGGGGGAGGAAGCACACATGAAAACAAATCCCACTTCTGATCACATCTTCTACAGTCCCCTGAAGGCGCTTTCCAGGTCGCTGGTGCTCCGAGATCAGTGCTGGCCCCTTTGGAGCGGCCTGATCATGGCCGGACCACACCTCTGCTCCTCTCTGCAGCCACCACCAGGCGTGGCCATGGCTGTGCAATCCCAGTAAGTCTACTGGGACACAGCAGGGGAACCAGTGTGCAGCCCAGTGGCTGCATGGTGCTCATTCATCTCCTAGATCTTAGCCAAGAAACCAGCCCCCAGATCAGCTGCAGGCACAGGCAGGAACACACTTCCAAAAGCACGCAGGAGCTTTTACCCGAATTTCCGGCGGTTGTTATGCAGCATGTCCCAGAGCCTGGATGTTTACGTCAAGGTTCCTCAAGCTCATTGGACTGAGGTCCTTCTAAAATTAGTCTGTCTTCTGAGGTTCCCCCTCCCTCGAGCCCTTTGCCAGCAGTTCCGCAGGTAAGACCACCGGAAGGGCCCTGCTGGATTGTGAAAGGGTCATCGGATCATAGACAGTGGAGCCAGAAGGGGCCAAGATGGCCACCAGGCTCAGTGCAGGACACCAAGCTAAACCATCCCTCTCAGATCATCTCGGGGATGATCGAGAAGAGATCTTGTGAGACAAGAGATCTCCTTGTGACTGGAGCCTGTTTTTCCATGTCCTGCACACCCTCCTCAGTGTGGCAGCTTTTCAAGTACACGAAGAGCATCCTCCTACCTCCCCCCAGACTTCCCTTCTCAGGGCTAAAGATGCCCACTTCTTCCCGTCTCTCCTCGCAGGGCTTTGTTTCCAGCCCTGGATCATCCTTGTTTGTTGACCATCTCGTCCAGCGTTCTATTCACACAGGAGGTGTGAGGTGCCCAGGTGCCCGGAGGAGACTCACAAGGTGGCCCCGAGCACAAAAGCACCTCCTGCCCATGTTCCCCAGCAACTGGGGTACCTAGGCACCTCGTCATCAGACACGTAGCCATGGGTGGCCTCCTCCTGCAGGAAGACGTCCCGTCCGCTTTGGAAGCCGTTTGAATCGGAGGCGTTCACCTCTCAAGGAAGCAAATTCTGTCGTTTCACCTGCAGAAATTCTCACATGCGCCTGGGCGTGGGGGTCAATGCCAACATGGCATGAGACGCAGAACCGAGAGACTTGAACCGAGAGACTCGAGAACACATTGGCAAGCAACGCTTGCTCAACCCGGCTGAGCTACTGGGGCAGCTACCCATAAACATGCAACGTGCATTGTGGAAACTTCTGCCAGACCATTCATCCATCTGTTATCTTGACCAGTAAAAGGCTTCACCTGGCCAAGGATTGCATTTCTCCCGGAAATTCTGCGATACACCTGCTGCCCCGGAATCCCGCAATTCCCATCACCCCCACCCCACTTTGCCATTTGAGAACCATGTGCTTTATATTTGAAATGCCACAAGGCATCTCTCCTCCGCAACTGGCATGCAAGGCCACAGAACATGCACGGTGGCCAAAGCCGTGGCCAGAGAACATCCACAGTGGTTTCCATTTTGAGTTACGACTTTTTTGATATTTGAAGTGAACCGATCGCGGAGAAGGGGCTGAGCCGGCCTGCAGATGTCCCTCTGGGGAGCTCGTCCAAAGGCTCACCACAGTTTTGTGCTCCACAGAAGCTGTTTCTGCTGGACCTCTGGGAGGCATTTGCGACAGGTTGACTTACTTGCGGCGCTCGTTGCCGCCGTGCTGAAGACGCGGGTCGTCTCTGCGGTCACAATGCAGACCTGCCTCTGGATGTCCAAGATGACCTCCGCCCCCTCGCTCCCGGGCCACGCTGCCCCTTCTGAGATTTGCGGGGACCTGGAACATTTCAAATCAAGAAAGGAGGTCACGAGGTGCTCCGAATGGATGAGACGCAAGGGAAAGCTAAGGGATCCACGGGCTGCTGTTCGAGTCACTTACTAATGTGAGTGACAGAGCTCAAGCCACCCTCCATATAAACTGATTTCTCCCCATCTCCCAATGCCCCTGGAAGGGTCATCTAGGTACTACCCCAGTATAGCGAATTATGGACGGTAAGTCCTCTCATATAGGGACTGCTTTAATTTTCTGCGAATGAAAACAGACAGCTGGCTGCCTCGTCCTCATTCTTGCCCATCCTTCAGAGGAATGCGATCCATGATCTACTAAGCTCACGTCCCTTCTTGCTGTGCTGTGCTGTGCTGAACATTTGCCAGGGCTTTCAATTCTAAGGCGGTGACCTCAGTGGGGTTCACATTTCTCCCCCCCCAAATCCTTGATTTGCGGTCATGTTCACCCGATTCGGCATCTTGGGTGCTGAATCACACCCGATCACCGTCAGCCTCTGCCTGTGTGTTTCTCTCCTGAACTAGACACATGCAGAACCCTCTTCCTAGCCAAGCCAGCTTTCCACGGTCAGAACATCTTGATGTGGGCAAGATGCAATGCCAGCATCCCCGACCCAGTGCCTTCCAGGTGTGTGGGCTTACAACTGCCAGCATTTCCATCATGGGCAGCTGAGGAACCGTGTATCCACTTTTGGCAACCCGGAGCTGTTCAGAGAGGACCTGCATAGGGCTGGCATGGCTTCCAAGCGAGCGGTCTCCAAACGGTAAGGAATCCCAGACAAACCTTGCAATGGGAACGGTGCGTTCATGGATGCCTTCCTCCTGGACCTTCTGAGGAACGCTTGGACCAGGCAGTTCATCCCTTTTGTCGGGGATTTCACCAGGAGGCACCTGCTGTCCAGCTAGCAGTGGAAACAGAAGTGGCTTGGTCATGCGTTCAGGGTGAGACAGAGAGAAACCGGGCGACCGCAGTGGCGATGGCCTCTACTACCCCCACCTTCAAGCTGTGGGCAGCACATTGAGGGATGGGCAAGCCATTGTCAACCAACGTCATGAGAGCAGCTCTTTCCAATGCCAGTGGCCTGATTGCCATGAAAGACCCCCAGCAGGGAATATGCGGGTGAGACCCTTTGCCAAAAGGGCTCCTGCAGCCAACGGAAGGCCACACTGGAAAGGGCTTGGATGCTCTCTAACCCTGTGAGGATCATGCGTATCCCGCAACTCCATGATCCTAAGAGGGCTGGGATCCACAGAGCTCCAACAGAAGTCCCTCCAGCAGTCCATGGCAGCTCTCAGCTCATCTTGTGGAGGAATCCAGAAGGCCTCGTTAGTTCATGATGCAGTGCAGGCCTGAAACCCTGCCGCAGCTTTATAGCCATCTGAACCGACCCTACGGGTTGAGACAAGCCCATAGTCTGCACTCAGACAGTGAATGTGGGTTGAACATGGGTTGTTGTCGAAATGTGTGGTCAGAATATTGTGTGGTCAGAAGCCAGCTGTTAATCATAAACAACTCATGGACTGTGGGATGTGGTTTGTTCACCGTGGTTTGTTATTTCAGATGGGTTCAGACAACCCACATTTCAACGACCACCAGCAATAACCCACATTTGAGCGAGCGTTATCATGTTGTCCGAAGCCAGTAAGTGAGTCAGAGTGGTGGTCTGCCTAGCTCAGGACTGCTTCCTCTGACTGCAAGTAGCTCTCAAGATCTTTGGCAGGAAGGTCGTTTTGCTGGCCCAGATGAAAGAAATTCTCTTAATGGGAGATGCTAGAAGTGCAACCTGTGTACTTCGGAATACAAAGCATAGACATGATAGCTTCTCCTTTTGGATGTTTGCTGAGGATCTGCGAGCCGAGCAGAGTCTTACTTTTGCAATGACTAAGATTAGGAATGTATGAATTACTGGAAAGATTATATTCATTTCTGCTCCACTTTTTTTAATAGAAATTGCTGTTGTATAAATTATGCCTCAATATTTTAACAGAGGGGAAAGTCTCCTAGATAACTCAAAGACCGGCACAAGAATGGCCAAGGTAAGCAGGAGATGTGGAACTGAAAGGCAAGCCTGTGAATTACGACCTTTTTTCCCTCAGCCTTTTTCAGAAGTGGATCTGATGCTGCCCTGGCAGCTTCTCATGTGTTGAATGAAAGAAGGAGGTTAGGAGAGTGAACACCCGGAGCAGGGCCTTCTCTGTGGTGGTGCCCCGACTGTGGAATGCGCTCCCCAGAGAGGCCCACCTGGCGCTGACTTTATATTCCTTTCGGAGCCAGTTAAAAACTTTTTTATTTGCCCAACATTTTAATTTAATTTATTTTATTTAGGTTTGATTTATTTATTGGGTTTATTAGGGTTTAATTTAAGGTTATTTTGTTTGCCGAGATGCACCGAGGGTAAGGGAAGGGGGAGGAATAAATTAATATTGTTTATATAACTATTGTATTTTAATCTTGTTGTAAGCCGCCCCGAGGCTTCAGTGCGATGGGGCGGCCTATAAATACGCCGCCCCCAATTGCAACCAGCCTCAGGGCGGCTTACAACATATACAATATATTATTTAAAACTATGAAAACCATTAAAACTGGCCCATCTCGAGATATAAATTTAAAATACATTAAATACAATAAATACAATAAAAAAAACCTTAATTTAACAATTAAAATAACTTTTAAATGAAAAGGTCTTCGCCTGGCACCGAAAAGCAAATAACGACGGTGCCAGGCGAGCCTCTCTGGGAAGCGCATTCCATATTAATTGCCCAAATAATTTTAATTTGGTTTTAACCATATTCTCAGTCACATTTTGTTACTGCATTTTTTGATGTTTACTTATTGCTTATTTATATTGTAAGCCATCCTGGGACGTTTGGATTGTGTAGGACGGGGTAAAAATATTGTAAATAAATAAATAAGTGCGCCTAGTCCGGGGACTGTCCTAGTTGAAGAGCAGGAGGAGCAGCTCAGGTGTGTCCTCTGCCCCGGGCGGTAACTAGTGCATTTGGACCCAGATGTGGCATCTTCTTGGTGTTCTGCCACCCAGCCCAAGAAATGTACCCCAAACGTACCCTGGCTTGTGACATTTCCCTGCCCTTCAGACATTAGCATGAGGTGGGCCAGCATCTCTTGAGCTTGGCCCTGTGTGCCAAACTGGAAAGGATGCAAATTTGCCCCACACCTTGCCGGGGACAGCTGCCTTCACTTGCCTAGCGGCAGAGCTGGTCCTAAACCCATCCTCCTGTGATGAGGGCTGCTGACAGGGGAGGAGGTCTCAGAGCACGGGATGCAATCCAGCATCCTCTGTGACGGGGCAGGTGATCGTGGGTCACACCTGTCCTGCCCGTGGTTTGCTTGGGAGCCCAAGCGGCTGCTCAGGTTGCTCATGGAATCGGGTGGCTTGAAAGCAGCCCTTGTAACCAGTCCCTGGGGGGGGGACAGGGCGACTGCAGCAGACCGGGCAGCTCAAAAGAAGGGTCTGAACAAGATGGACCCCAGTTAGAGCGCTGCTTCCTGTTATGGGCCATTTCATCATGGAGGAAAACTGTCCATCCTCTTCTGGGGTTATCTGCAATTTGTACAGGTATAAATGAGAGAAAAGTAAGGCTCACCGGTTGCTGACAGAGTAAGAGGAGAGATTGCTGGGAAAATAACAACATTATCAAACTGATCACGAAATTATCAAACTGATTTCCAGGTCAGGGCAGGGAGGCAAGATCGTGCCGGTCTAAAAGGGGACACGGACAGGTCACCCGGGACACAAATAAATCACACTTCGGGGGGTTGCACGCACAAACAACCCCAGAGGTTTAATCCAGCTCTTGTGTAAAGAAGCAGCCGCAAGCTGACACTTGGTAGATTACCATAACCTAAATTATTAAATGTCACAAAGCCCCCTTGATGGACGCACATATTTTACGGAAGGATTTAAAGCACAAGCGGGAATGATGAGGGCAAAGAGAACCAGTCGAAGGTAACAGTAAAAGAAGTAAAAATGAGAGGACAACCATTTTCGTCCCTCGAGTTGCAAGACTCCCTGGAGACGATCACCCTGCTAGGGAAAGTTAAAGGCAGAAGGAAAAGGGAGGCTGGACTCCATCCCAGAATTCACAGCCTGGAATTTAGAAGATCTATGCAGGGCTGCCATGGACAGGGCTTTCTGAAGGTTTTTGTTCATGGGGTTGCCATACATCGGAGGCGACCTGACAGCACGACAGCAACAAGCTGCGGGGGGGGGGGGTATTTATTTGTCCATCAGGAGGATCCAGAGACATGGAACCTGTGGCTTGCTCTCTAAGCAAAGAATAAATTCAATGTCAATATCAATTAAGTCTGTTTGAGCTGAAAATCATTTATGCGCTATTAAATGAAAAACAAACTGAGCGGAAAATACTTTATCGGCACTGCTGTCACCATGCTCATAAAAGCAACGCACAGCACCATCTTATCCGGCTGCTGGCAGCCTTCCAAATTCAGAAAGCCTTGAACATTATCCAGTTGAGTACAGAGGAGAAAACCGGCTCTGCACTTCGCAAGAACACTTAGGGGGCTGGTTTTCGCTGCTAAACATTTCCCCCCGCTCACAACAAGGAGGGGACGAGGCACCACTGGGGATGTGGCAGGAGCTGGCAGGCCTTCCCCTTCCTTTTCTCGCCCCCTGGGTTGCCCTGGATACCAAACTCAAAGATGGTTTCCCTGACAGACCCCCTGAGGGCAGAGTCCGGGGGGCGGTTCTGAACTTGCAGACTTTCCTAGGGAGAGCCAAACAACATCTGCCAGCCATAAGATGTTGTCACGATCGGGGCCAGGGTGACCCTGCAGGTGCCTGCAGAAGCAGAAACAGCTTGCAGGGAGCGGCTGTGGGGCAGTGATGCCGTGCGGTTGGAGGACCCGGAGAACAGGCTCAGCGGCGGCACGGCACTTCCGCTCTTGGCCGCAGCAGCACGAGCGGGGCTGGGGACTCGCTCGTGCCCGGGCTCCCTGCATCGCCTCGCCTCGCCTGAGCCCCAGAGCGTGCCGGCCTTGCTCCAGCCTCTCCCTGCGTCTGTCCTGGTCTCATGCTGACTGTCCTTCTGGAACCTGGACCTTTGCACCATGCTTTCGGACTGTGTGGCTTGCATCTGTCACTTCTCTGGCTTTGACCCCGGACTGTGACACAGATGTGCCTCTGGCCCTCCAAACCCGCTGCAGGGCCCCACCCTGCCCTGCACCCTGGTCCTGGCATCCCAGCCACAGGTGCCTGCCTGGACCCTACAGACTGTGCCCTTGATGGGCAATCCTAAGCGAGCTGAGGCATAAACAAGCCCTGCCATGCTGAGCCTACAACCAGCACTTCCCGAAAGCCAAACATTATCTGGGCACCCCATAATCAGACCTCCTAGAACAGATGTAGGGGTGACAATATTTTGGGGTGAGCGTGTTTTAACCTTCCCTCCATGCTATTGATCCCAAATAAAATTACCCACCAAAAAGCTGCTGTCTGACCCGCTAGGTGGGGGCAGATACAGGAGAGTGCATGGCGGGTTTGAGTTTTCTATTATGGGATGTACATAGAGATGCATGTTGCTATCATTCTATCATTTTTATTACGGGACTCCTTTACCCTTCCTTTCCTCCGTCTAAAGTCACCTGCACAAGCAATCAAGCACCCATCCAGCATTTCCCCACTTCCACAGTGACAAGCGCAGAGAGAAAGAGCACAGGAACCAGGAGCTCAGAAAACGGAGAGCGAGCAAGCTCTGAACACAGGTCTGGCAACCAACCTCCGATGTGGATCCACTGCACCCCTTCCTGCCCATGCAAGGGACGGCCATTCAGTGCCGACTCTGCCAAACAAGCACGCTGGTCCCTTTCTCATTTTTCTCTCTAGTTAACTTCTCTTTGTCTATAAGCCTCTCAGTCATCGGGCTCTTCAACTCTTACAAATTCAGAATAAGGTTGGGATGGAGCAGTAATATTTGCCACTTGGACACCATCAGCTTGAAAGCTTGGGTCTGCTTTGTATTTTCTGATGGATAACTTCCTTTGCTTTTCTACGTGTTGCGTCTGTGTGCAGACAAAGGCAGGCCATATTCCCTCTGGCAGACCTGTTCTCCCCCGCAGAGGAAGGCAGGATGTGCTCCAACGGAGCAAAGCTCAGGGAACCCAGGTTCAGTTTGGATGCCAGGAAGCACTTCCTGCCAGTTAGGACCCCGAGGGCGTGGAATGGGCTTCCGCGGGAGGTCGTTGAGGCCCCATCGGTGCGGGTGTTCAAGGACAGGCTGGACATGCACATGGTGGGCATGTCCTTAGCGGAGCCGGCTGGAGCCGGAGGTCAGACTAGATGGCCAGGGAGACCCCTTCTGACTCGCTCTGTTTCTATGTTTCTATTAAACCTCGATAAAAGATGCCAAATCTTCCCAGGGAATCCGGCAGCCGAGCGCCTCTGTTTGAGCTACGTGTCTCCCCAAGATTACCTTCAGCATAGCAAGTGCCACTGCTGGATGCAGAATCCAGAAATCCAACCCAGCCCTGAAAAGTCACTGCGAAGAAACCGCATGAAAGCACGACACAAAACAGAGCGAGCGTTGTGGCACCTGATCTTTTATTGATATGCAACTGAGCATCCGACAGTGTGTTCTGATTAAGATCGCATCCAAGGTTTGGGTCAAGTGAGACAATCAGGTGTCCAGTTTTGCTACACCTTCCCTTCCACTGGAAATACACTGTCGATTTGGTTCTTCTGTATGGAGATTTTTTAAAAAAAATACAATTCACCTCTTCCTTTAGAGGTTATCAATCCCCACACACCTCCTTAATTCTCTACAAACTGTAAATCAAGTACAAGCAAATCTTTTAATCTTGAGGAGAATACTTCAAAATTAAATGTATTGGAGGCTCTAAAGTCTTTGGAAAATTTCTCTAGATTTTTAAAAATTACTGTATAGGACACATAATTCCGCCAAATTGCTTTCCTGTTGCTGTAGTTTTTTAAAATGTAAACAGATGGGGAGTTATGGCTGATCAAGAGAAATGCAATTATTTATTGTAACATATCACTGCTTGTTTAGCAAAGAACAACTCAGCAAAATAAAACCAAGAGTCTGTCATCTCTTCACATTCTTACAGACATAACACCTGCCAAATAATTCTGCATATAAAATCATGAAAGGCCAGTATCGGCTGTTTCTTAACCACAGCACTTTAGATTTCCACAAATATATCTGAACTTAAAAAAAAATATCTGGGCTGAATAATCCAATGAGCATCAGCAGAGAGATGTCAGGCATGTTGATCTTTTGAGATGGCTGCAACTTCCAAAATAAAATGCAGGATGCAGGATGGAAGTGTGGACCCCTACAGATATTGTTGGACTACATTTTCCATCAGCCAGGGGCCACATGCCTGGGACTGATGGGAGCTGGAGTCCATCCAACAGCATCTGGAAGGTATCCCACCCCTGCCACTGTGCCATAGACAGTAATGCACAAGCGTGTAACTTAATGATATGCCAGTGAGATGCTAGTTAAAACGGAAGTTGCGCACGAACAAGGGCTCACCAAAGAAAGACATTTTCCCCCAAAGCAGTGCCCAGTTGCAAGGTTCAAGTATAATTCTAGAGATGGAAATTCATGCGCATTATTTTTAAGGCGAAGGAACCCTCAGGAGCAACATTTTGAATGGTTTCTGCAGTAGAAACCTCAAGGAGCCATGACACACGTTGTATTCCTTCCTCAATAAAAAGGAAAACGTGTAATCTTTAAAATGCTCAGCAAGCCTGAATCCATCAGGAAGATTCTTGCTAGTTTAGCCTCTTCCAACAATAGGCTTGTCTCTTCTGTGATGTTTTAGTGCCTCCATAAATGCTGGCGAAGAATAGTTGTTCCGGGACCCGGCACCTCTGGAAGGCAGCACTTTTGGAAAGGTTGTTCCAGTGCAACCATTTAAGAATAAGTTGGGTTCCTGGGCTTCATTTATTCTAATTCTGCAGATGAGAGATCTTAATGCATTGTAACTCCACATCTGTTTACATACTGTGTGAAGAGAAATCAAGTGGAACAGTATTTCCCCCCTTTTAAACAGGGGTGCGTTTACCTCCCCCTTGACTTGCCCACTGGGGGTGGCATGGCCTCCAGAACATGCCAAGAATAAAGGTGCTTGCTCCTGAGTAGCCCTTGCAACACGTTTCCTTGACATGTCCTTGTTGGAATACAGCCAAGGTTTGTCATTTCAAGGCCAACATATCCGAGGCCACTTCCGTATCATAAAGAGAGCAACAACAGAGCCAGAACAGATTACAAATGGAATATAGATTTGGGCTAAGGAGCCATTCCTTGCAGGGGCTCAAGGTGAGCAACACACTCCTATTTAGTCAGGAGGAGTTGTTGCAATCACAACAGCGCTCTTTCGAGAGGCTTTTCTTGTGAGAATTAGTGCTGAATAATGCTGTGATTGCCAGAAGTTAACTGGGGCAGTTCATGAGAATAGAAGGGATTATTGAACCACATCAAGATCTTATAGAATCCATAAGTTATGGACCACCATGCGCAGTCTCTTTGCACAAACAGTACCTGGTGAAGATTTAGTGAGACTGATAGCAGCACTTGTAAAACTGCAAATACTTTGACCTGGTAAACATTTAGGCACCCAATTATGAGCCTGCTTAAATGCATCTGAATGCATCCATAGTCACGTTGGTTGATAAGTAAGGAATTTCTGTAGATGCAGTTAAAACTCCTCGTATTCTTTATTCACTCAGGAGTCATTTAATTTATGGTATTTGACACATCTCAGTTCCATATAACACTACCTGTGATAATAAGTTGCCCGTTCTTTTAGTGAATGGCAAATTGACCCATCACCATGAAAGCTGTGTATGTGCTCTTTTATTATTTAACTGGTAATGGAGTTTGTGATGCTTGGGTTCTATGGCATCTGCCTTAGGAACTGGCCAAAAGAGAAGTATATATTGATTGATTATAATTGTCATTCTAGTAAAGGAAGAATATGCATGGGTACTGGAGAAAGAACAACGTAACAATCGAAGTGCAATCCACATGCACCTTCAATGCGTGTGCATTGGTGCTTCATCTATGTCAGCACCACTTCTGCCAAGGGCAGTAACAGCAGATTAAAAAGATTTCTGGATTACACAGTGCGTTGTTTACAATCCAGCCTCCTCCCAAGTGGGTATGAAAATAGCACTGGATGTACTAAAAGCTGGGCTATCTTTCAAGTCAGCATTTACCCACAAGGCAAAGGCACAAATGACTTAGGATGTAATTGGTACATCATCAAATGTATGCAAATGATCTGCCTTTGGCACACAGCCAGATTAGCTTGTGCTTGAAGCACACTGGAAGCCTTGTATGGCCATTCGGTCGTTCATTGAAAGTGTCAGCTCAGCTACTTCAGACCCCATTTTATGGCATACACAAGAGCAACCTGAAACATGTTCCAATGAAAATATTCCACCTCCTCTTAGTTGCTAGCTGGCACTGCCAAACGGAGATGGCATAATCTTCTTTCCATAAGATATTTACAGAAAATAAAAATGTCATTTCTTTAGATTTCATCACTAACACTGCCCTTGGCCCACGCAATCTGAGCTTCGTTGCTTGCAGCGGAATGGTGTGCTTTTTAAAAAATCACAAATCAAAGGTTACATTATACATACTGAACGGACAGAAATGTTCCCTTTAAGACTGGAAAAGCTCAATGTGTAACTTGAACGTACAGTATGTTTGTGGAGATGGTTTTCTTTCATGTTCTTCTTACAGTCCCATCACATTCCCCCCTCCCCCAGGTTCCTTGGTGTGGTATAGGATGGCGATTGTTTGGGCTAAAGAAGGAAGCAAAGAAGGAACAAATGCTGAAAAGTCTTGAGCACCAACGAAAAAAGCTCTATTGTTAGCCTATGCACCTCAGCAATGTCCTTCTTTGGGACTGAAAAATCATCCATTGTTATATCACTGAAAAAACACCTGTTTGCGATTCCATTCCTTCCCTCATTGTTTCCTTCTTTTACCTTCACACTCTCACAACTAGAAAAGCAGAGCTGATTTCTGCTCAGCTCTGGGGAGCATCTTCCTTCTTGATGCACAAGGTCACAGGTTCCCCGACGGTGCCGTAGCTGTGGGTTCTCCTGGAAACTTCTGTCTTAAAACTGGATTGTCCATTGTCCGTGGAGAGCTGAACCTCGGTGCAGAAGGACGGCGCCAGTCTGAACGGGGATCCCGCCAGCGTTCCGGGAGCGGCCGTGGCGGCTGCGCACGACTCTGCCACATGGAAGGACATGCTCGAAGGACCGCTCGACCGCATTCCTGTCACCCTGGATGCGGAGACAAAGACGCTTCCTGGGCGGGGGCCTTCGAAGCTGCTAAAGAAGGTTGGGGTCGGCCTGGCAGGCACAGGCCTGCCCACGTTCCATAGGAGGGGCTTCCCAATAGTTGGCTTGTTAATTTCAGTCTGGAGCACGGCGATTTCACAAGGCTTGTCATCCGCAGAGTTACTAGTGTCACATCTGTATGTTTCCCCTTCTTTGGGGACGTAATCTTCCAGGTCCTCCAGAGTCAGGGCTTTCCCATTACGGGTAAGGATTTTGAGGTCTCGGTGGCGGAGGTCGTCCAACCCTCCCTCTTCTGGCTCATCAACTATAATGTTTTCCTCAGGAAATTCTTCATCTTGTGCAGCGCCCGAGCATCCTTCTCCAGCAGTCCATGTTGTGTCAAACACAACAGCGGGATCTTTAACCTCCTGATCTCTGGGCAAGCAGTCCCCCTGGCTTGCTGCGGTCAACTCAGTTGGCTCATCCACAACGGCAGATGGAGGCAATTCCACCTGAATCTCAGTTTCTTCAGGGCAGCTCTTGCCTTCCAACCTATCACAAGAATGTTTGCTTTCATGGCTGCTTGGTGTTCCTTTGAAGTCAGCTCCAGAGAGTTCAACATCCGGGGACCCAGAGGACTCTGTTTGCTCCACTAGCTTATTGTTCGAGTTATTGGTGTTTGGGTCATCGTCACGGGAAGGCCTGGGTCTTGCGCCAGGGGGAGCATAACTTGATGTGAATTCATCTTTCTCTGATCTCGCAGGAGAAGCCCCTCTTTTCCTTGCTGCTTGGGCAGGTGCCTTTACATTGAATTCAATTATTTCCTCCACTTCAACCCATTTGTGTGTGTGCTCCTCCAGAGGGCTTTCGACAACAATACTTCTCACAGCTCCTCCCTGTTTTTCAACGGGCTCCATCACGAAACGGGTGGGAATGGCCGCTTTCTGCATGGCCTCCAGGTCCTGCCTGTGCACGGGCGGCCTGATCTTGCTCCCGTAAACCAGTTCAGGTGTTGACAGCTCTGATCTCGGAGAGCGAGAAGGAGAATAGCCTGAAGACGGGCGGGCGGGAGACACTCGCCGCTTCACCCTCGGCGCCTTCACCACCGTTGTGATTGTCTCCTCTCTGAGGGCGGAAATTTTAGAAGCCGCATTTTCGTCTGAGGAAAAGGACGCCTTGCCCTTCCGCCCTCCCCAGCCTTTGGGGATGCACACGATGTGACATGCCAGGAGCAAAGCAGCGGGGCAGCGGCAGCGGGGTTAGTTTCGGGGGCATTTCAGTCATGTGAGAATGCTGATGGTTGGAGCGGCATGCATCAGCGTGGCTTGGCATATCCATCTCAGAGTCAGAAAGGGACTAAGCAGACCGGAGCAGGCTTTCCTGAGCAGGCAGGTTTGGACTACTCTAAGGAACAATAAGGAACCCAGGTTCAGTTTGGATGCCAGGAAGAACTTCCTGGCAGTTAGGACCCCGAGGGCGTGGAATGGGCTTCCACGGGAGGTGGGTGAGGCCCCATCAGGAAGGGTGTTCAAGGACAGGCTGGACATGCACGTGGTGGGCATGTCGTGAGCAGGGCACGCTGGAGCTGGGGGTCAGACTAGATGGCCCGAGAGACCCCTTCTGACTCACTCTGTTTCTATGTTTCTACTCCAAAGACTGATTTTAGCTGACTATTCTATAGAGCAGCAATGACTTCCAAATTCTGAGAGCCTGACAATACTAGATACTTTACACTGCTTGTTTTGGGAGCCTTGTTATTATGCAAGCTGCCCTGAGAATCTCTTGCTATAGGGCGACATATGCAAGAAAGCGTTTTCTTCGGATCTCATGCCAATCATGTGGCATTTATTTCTTACATGTACAGGCTTTTGCAGGCCATCTGAGGACAACTGGCTCCGACTCTGAAAACTGTGGGTGGCCCTTAAGGATAACCCTTCTTTTATGCACTAGAACATTTAATAAATTACTTGTAGTGATGTGCTTCAGTTACAACTATGTTTGCTGAAACAGCATTGCAACAGAAAGCAGAATGTGCTTGCGTTCTATCGCTCTGTTCTTAATCGTGCCGCATACGTAGAAACATAGAAACAGAGCGAGTCAGAAGGGGCCTCCTGGGCCATCTAGTCTGACCTCCGGCACCAGCCGGCTCCGCTCACGACATGCCCACCATGCATACTGTAAGCAGTAATTACTTATCCCATTTCACAACATTGCAAGTCATGTGCCAGCAGGGCAGCACAAAGGGCTCCCTGAGACTCTGTGAGCAGCAACAACTAAAGCAGAGCAAAAACTCTGTAAGCAGCAAAAACTTCCTTACTCCTTAGCTGTAAGCAGCTTTCTGGTATTTTCTCTGGAATATCTTTGTGTTTGATTGTAAAGAAGATCATGCCCTAGACATGTTCCTTCCACCACCAGCTTCAAAACCGTCCCACCTTCATCTCATTTCATGGGAGCCTATTCCCATGTTGAGCTTGCCTGCCCGTTTCCAAAGTTACAAGGTTTCTTGGTTAAAGAGTAGATAAAAAGATAGATTTAAACATTCAGAAAATCTCCATGTCATTTCGAATTCTGAGAGTTGGTGCCAGAATTGGCTTTTCGGATCGGTTCCATCATTTAAAATCTGACATTTTTGTCTAAAGGCAAATCCTACAAGATCTGATGGCCCGACTGCAATCAATCTGCACATTCTTTTTTACCATCAAATGGCATTGTGGTCCTTCCCGGAAGCCAGTGGCTTTTCTTCCTCTTTTATTCCCAATCAAGAGAAACATTCGGTCATTAACTGATTTACTGGCAACATTTACCATTGGTACAAGAAAGGATGCTGGTTGCTTACAGCTATGACACCAAAGGTACAAGTTACTTATCTGTATTCATTTCTACAGAATGCTTTCCCTGATCATACATGGTATGTGGAGGGAGGCCCACTCTACGGATCCCAATAAGAAAGACTGAGGACTGAGCAGGACCCCACCCCCATCTGCGCAGCCACAAGTGGCATTCTTGGGCAAAGGGTCCGGCAGCAAGAGGGAAAGCTGTCCTTGAAGAGGTACCCTGAGTCCCTTCAGGCTCTGATCTTTCGTTTCCCCCATCCTAATCAGATAATCAGACTCCGGAGCTGTCCTTGGGAGTGGGACTTGTTCTGTCCTTGGGTATAATTCGCAGTATCTCTCCCTTCTTCTGCGCACCAGAGCCTCTCTGCTCCTCCCGTGAGCTTGGGCACCAGAGCTTCCCTGAGCAAACACTTGGCATTGTAGCTATTTGCCCTTCTTGTCATTTAACTCTTGCTCCCAGGTAAAGCCTGCAGCCAGTTCGCATGCCAAGGCATTTGGGTGGTGCTGACTTTCAGCTCCAGACCAAAAGGAGGCAGGTTTTGTGCCCGCAGTGCTGCTTACGTGCAATCTCTGTCTTTATTTAAATGCAAAATAGCAGCTCCGTGAGGAAATGCTGGCCAGCACGCTCAGGCCTGGCCTTGCTGCGTCAGCGCCTTTCTAGAATTATTCACAAGAAATGCCTTGGTGGCCACAGGACTTCTTTCGAAAGAGAAAAGCTCCGGTGGCACGGAAGAGTGCTTAGCACATGGCCTCCATTCCTGTGCCTTCCTTTTCGCTAATCGTGAGGTCCGGGGGGACATGCCAGCTCTCCCTGCCCTGCCGCGGTGCCAGTGCAACTGGGCACTTCCGCTCAGCCACTGGGTTCTGCCTCGGCCTTCCGTTTGGAATGAGGACAATGGCAGGGCTTTGTTTGCTTCCGTGATGCTCTAATGCAGCCCGATCAGATGTGTGATGCTGTGATGCCTCGGGGATTTATCCCACGGCTTCCTTAAAAGAGCCTCCAAGGACTGTGTGTGCAGGATCTGACTCACATGGGAAGGAGGGGCCAGAGTCCACGGCTGAGATGCCAAGAGCGGGAGACTCAGAGATAAGCCAAGCGGTCTCCCAGGATCAGGCAAGTTTCAGACACTGTGGGAAGTTGAGTGAGCATCCTCAGGTGGACCTGATGTCATTAATCCGAGGTTGCAGCATCAGGTTACAACTCTTTGCAGGTTGGAGAGGAAGAGTAGGAGCATTGCAACCAACTTCTTACCATTAAGCGGCATTCCCCTTATGGCCAGGATTATAGCCAGTGTGGTGTCGTGGTGAAGAGCGTGGGACTGGGACTCAGAGGATCCGGGTTCGAGTCCCCGCTCAGCCATGGAGCCAACTGGGTGACTTTGGGCCAGCCACAGACTCTCAGCCCAACCTACCTCACAGGGTTGTTGTTGTGGGGCTAAGACGGAGGAGGAGAGATGATGTCAGCTGCCTTGAGCCCTTTATAGGAAAAAGGCAGGATATAAATCGCAATATAAATAAATAGCCCTGCCGTTTCTTTTGTGGCTGACTCCTGCAATGGCCTTTTCTGTATTACAAAGCCAGCCCCACGGGTCAGCTTTCATGTAATAAATCCTTTTCATTAGAAAGGTTTTTTCCTTGCCTGCTTGGAAAGGGGGGCAGAGGAACATCCTTGACAATGGCTAGAGAATATTTATTTGACTGGTTTCATGTCACCAAGAGGAAACTTTTTAAAAAACATTCGTGCTTAAGCAGTTGACTGCTTGGAAAGAAACAACTGGGGCGAAAGCATGGAAAAGATACATGGTCGAAGTGACCCAAGAACCTTTTTTAGTCCACACAGACTCCTTCATGCTAAACTCCGTTCCGGCTCCAACTCAGTGCAGTAGCCACTTGAAGCAACGATGCACCAAGAATGCACACCAAATTACGTTGCCAGAGCCGACTCCTTCACCAAACCCTCTCTTGGTGAATGTTGCCATGGGAAAAAATAAGAGGAAGAAAAGATTGCAAGTTAAAAGCCGTGTTAGTGTGCCTTAGCGCAACTTTTGAAGCGGTGGCGTGCAGAGGTCGATTCTCATTATTGCTATTGGGTTGGGCTGCTCTCTTCCATTAGGCTGAATTGGGGGAAGGACCCCAAACTGGAGCCAGACGATGTCCAAGTGCCAGCGCTGTAGCATGGCTACAGGTTTGCTCGTGGTCACTAACCTATTGCTTCCTCCTCTCCTAACACAACAATACCACAAGATCGGATGGGATGGGAAGCACACACTCGCATGGCCGATCAACGCAGGCTTATTAATGGGACACGCAGCAGCACAGCACCGCACGAAGGTTAACAAATAATAACAGCACTTACATAATGATGGTTTTCTTGGGTACTTTGGTCTCCTGCTCAGTGACTACAAAGAAAACAGTATGAACAGCATGGGGTTAACCAAAGGCAAAAGCTGAAACGATCACATTAACTTTGTTAAGCAAACCAAGAGAAAACCTTGATCGGAAAGAATTAAGGTGAAGAAACTAAACACGTAACACCATCCCATCACTGCTTTCTGTGGTGATTTCAAGCATTATTTCTAAGACTCGCTAGGCAGTACGGGGAATTTCAGACAATCCGATCCACAAATCATTTAAGGTGGCTGAATTTGGCTCGGAAGGACTGGGCCAGTCTCCTGAGTATTAATGGTCGGACAGTGGCGTGCCAATTGATGGGGGCCGCATGCTCAACCCCAGCCACATGGTCTATCAAGTCTTGAAGCAGTGCACAGAAACGGAAGGGCCCACTCCTGTTTTCCAGGCCATCCATCCCCACCCACGCAAGTGGATTCCGTCTTTCCAGTAATAATCTGCCTCCGGACAAGCCACTGGGGGCGGCTGGGCTGGAAGCCAGGCAAAGGGCCAGGCTTGGATCTTAGGAAAGACTTGAGGCTGAGTAGTTCCACGGCGAAGCAAGGTGTGGCCTTGCTCACCTTTAGACAGAATGTGTCTAACCATGCAGAGGGTTGCACCCTTCATTAATTGCAAGGGAGAGGGCCTTAACTGGTTTGTGGATCGCAGCGTAAAGACACTTCGCCAATATCCTTTAGGGGCTGTGGGTCATCGCTATTGACCTAGCAAGGGTGTGCACCCTCGTAATTCGGGATTCTCTAGACAGAGCTGAAGGAACTCCTACGCAGATGCCCAGCCTGCAGGATTTCAGCAAGCAAGACTGCTGGATTCTGTGCCTTCAGAAGATGCCCAGGTAAAAAATAATTTGGTTCTCTCCTCCAGCACATCCTATATTTTTTTCATAGTTTGGACTGGAGCAGGAGCTTATTTGGAAAGGGAGGAAGGGAAACTGAGCAGCTAAAAACATGAGGGTCATTTGAACAACATATGAAGGGCAAGGTCTTCAGAGCATTTACACCTGAATAAGACCATAACTAGTCTCCAGAGAAGAATAACTCACAGGTAAAGATGATTTTGTAAAAATAGGATGGGGGGATCCATAAGAAAGTAAGAGCAGGTGAGTATGGGGGGAGGAATCAGACCCCCAAAATACTGTCTCTGTTCAGGCAAAGTTATACATAATTTCCTATATGCACATTATAATCTTTCTATTTGCAGGTTAAAATAGAACCAGCAGCTCTGAAAGTATTTTTTAAAAACTGTCTCAAAACCAGAACCATTCTGGAGTCATTCCAGGTGAAAGGCAGTAGAAAAATGTTTGAAATGGAATGGTTTTTTAAAAAATTTAAATGAGCACTAGTAACTAATCTAGACCTATACCTTGGCCATTTATATACAGCAGAAAATGTACAATGTTTTAAAGCAGGAATTAAGCGAAGCAAAACATCACATTTCAGGATTTAATGAGTTAGTAAGCTCTGTGGAAAATCGCTATATGTTTCTTAATATTATGTTTTAAATAACCTGTTTGAGGTTTTTCTCATGTCACTTCAGGCTTACGCCTATGCCCACAAAGGATCTTATTAAAATGATGGCTGCCTTTAGTCTGTGAACTTCTAAGTGCTGGGAAGTCACAGATCTACCGATGAGCCGTGTTATATGGTGCTTTCAGCCCTTTATGAACATAGAAGTGTCTGGTAGGAATTGCTGTTTGCTTTTAAAACCATAGCATGAGAAGCAGCTTCACAAGCACCTTTAAGCAAACTTTCACAGGTTAGAGAGCAGCTCCAGGAATTACCTGAAATATGCATACTTGGGTTAGGGTTCAAGGTTGTGAAGCCAGCAATGTACCGCAAGATGGCAAATGGTTGGTGAGCGTAAATGTGTTTCTTGATTGTCCATCTGACAAATTTGGTTAGCAATTGTCATCAAGTATACCTTAATCTGGAGGTTCAATCAGGTCTAATTTAGTTTGATTGGTAGAATTATGAGAGAAAGAGAATTAAAATAGAATTAAGAGAGACATGGCATACAGGACCACAATCCTATTTACTGAATGAATGATATGAAATTCGTGTAAAGAAACCCTCCTTTTCTTTTACAAATTTCAGGACCACCTTCAAAAACTTTGCTTGTGGTAGTTTAGCAACATTGAGCTTTGCAAAGCAGAGTATTCTTGCCAGCAGGTTAAAAGCCATTACGTGTGAAGGCCAATGTATCTATGCTGCAGGTCTTCCTTGTTAACATGTTAAGCTGACAAATCCGTACAATGTGGAGTGATTCAAGAGAAGTGCATGAAGACAAATAAAACTCTCAGCACTCTGTGTTTCGCAGATGGTCATTTCCAAAGAGACTTTATTATATACCCTGTCGATCCCCTAAAGAAGCAAAATGTTATTTTCATCATACATTCATCCAATGTGTTATGCCAGACAATCAGAAGATGTATTGATTTCTCACGTGGCAAGCTGACAAAGAAACGTTTAATCTGGTTCGGTTTTCGGCTCTTATTTGATGGAGAGAACACATTTTCTTAAAGGTATTTATGGAATTAATAACTATGTTTTAAAGTCACTATTATAGTCTAACAATTGTAGCTGAAAAGAAACACAATTATGCTTTTAGGAAACAATCTTTAAATCCTTTTTCTCTGAGATGAATGACAGTACGCACAAGAGATCAACAGGAAGCCAAACACCACTAAAATGATTACACTCCAAAATAACATTTAAACGTCTTAACGAATGGAAACGCTATTAGTTCATTATGCCTCGCTTTCTCTCTCTCTGTATATGTGTGTGTGTGTGTGTGCACATGTGCACACACGCACACACACAGAGTTATTAAAGGCAGCACATCAATAACAGGAGTTGCAACCAAAAATGCAAACTCTGCACATCAAGAATTATTCAGTGCACTTAGAATCTGGGGTTCATCAATGCGCTAAACCAAAATGCACCCTAAATTAACTGCATGGAAATAAATTAACCACACGCCTAGTCTCACCAACACACACTATCCGAGATCCATTTGCTAGTAAGCTTAATAAAAGCCCATGTAAAGCTAGTAAGCTGGGTTGCAGAGTAGTCCAACGAGACAAGAATAAAGCTGCCCACAGCAAGAACGCGGCAGGCCGTCGTTCCTGACCATTCAAAACCCGTCACTCTTAAGTGCTTCTCCAAACAGTTCTTCTCAGCTTGTTCCAACTGGACCATCAGCCTTGCAGGGCAGACCTGCAGGTTCTGAGTCAAAGGTGACCGTGCGATATGCAGACCACATGCAACGGATGGAGCATTGTGGGAGACCGGGCTTGCTGAGCACATGAAGGGACTTGCATGCTGCCGTTTCTGGAAGGAGCCAAATGTATCCCAGGTGCCACATCCTCTGCAGGACTCCCCTCAATCCCCAAAGCGACCTGAGCATGCCTGCCCCCAGTAGTGCAATTCAGGGCCAGACTCAAATGACATTGGACATATCCTTAAATAAACGTGCTTAACCTGGCCGTTTATATTTTGAGTGGGAGGAAGCAGACATAGGCCCCTGGCACACAATGTTCACCCAGTCCAGAGCAGGGTACCACACTCATTTTCTGCTGCAAATCGCTCCCACCCGACTGTCTTATGCCCCCTGAAACTGATGTACACCCCAAAGAGCACATGTGTAGGCAAAGCAAAATTCACATAGGGTGCCATTTCCACCAGAAGCCTCTTCAGGATGCGGATCTGCACTGGGAATGCAGCTTCAGGTGTTTCCAGAAGAGAAGGAGCCGAGTTAAGCAAACTTGTTTAAATAAGCACATGCCTGCTCGGTATGAACATTTTCCTTTTGTTTGCAGAGCACGTGAGTGTGTCCATTCGAGGCCCCAAACATGGTTGCAAGCGTTTAACCACAAAAGATATTTACAAATTGCCGAACGTGAGCTCGCTTTTTCTTTGCGCAACTTTCCCAAGTTGTGCAAATTTCCGCCGTAGATTAAATAAGTCTGATTTAGCCTAGGGAGGAGAACAGTGCCATTTCGTTTCAGGTTATATCATAGTTCCATTTGCGTTCTTTTCCGCTCTACACAGAGCTGACAGAGACCCGAAATATGAAAGCCATCTGGCACAAGACATACACTGGGATGACGTTTGGAGAGGCCTGGTGATGCAGAAGATCATCTGCTCATCCATCCCGACAAACATCCCACTTAGTATGGCCCTGAGGTATGACAGACAGTGTGGTGTAGTGGTTAAGAGCATGGGACTGCGTCTCAGCTGATCTGGGTTCTGGATCAGCCCCACCTACATCACAGGGTGGGTGTTGTGGGGATAAGACTGAGAGCAGTGGGGAGGATGTAAGGTGCTGTTAGTTCTTTGTAAGAAAAGGGCAGGGTATAAATCGACTAAAGAAATGCGTCATCGTATCTGCCATTCATCTGGTGCTGCCTGCTTCCATTCTCTTCTTAGCCAAAGTCTAAGCACAGAGTAATTATCATGCATCCCATGAGACTTCACACCCTGGACTTCCTTGCTTACGCACCGGAGACCCTGACAGATCCATGTCCAGCAACGGGAGCAGAAGCGCAAGGGCTATTAGAGAACGCGGGAGCGTGTTTGGGTTTTTTTTATTCCACTCTGAAGGGCACTCCAGAAGATTCAAGTAAAGCGCAGTTGAAATGGGAGAGAACTTGGAGTGAATGAAGACTAAAAGGCAGCTCTACCTATGCAATTCCCATGCAAGACCAGCCCCATGAGAGAAATTCTTAAAATTCTGAATATTTCCCCACCAAGAGACAGAGAAAACTGGGCAGAAAGCCACAAACGCTCTCTCTCATTCTCTCTCTCTCTCTTTCACACACACACACACACACACACACACACACAGTGATGAATTGACTGTTTCTTTTCTTTCTTTCCCAATTCCTAGACAACATTAACTACAAGAAGAGAGATAAATGACAGGCGGAAGGACGAAGCCAGTGCTTTCCCTCTCTTTGTGTGCGCGATTTCTATTCCCTGCTGGTTGGCAGATGGGTTTGTCTCAAATCTCAACGGCGGGGCTTTTTTTGTCATAGAACCCACCGGAACAGTGTTCTGGCACCTTTTTTTCCATGGATTTTACAAAGTGATTTTGGCAGAGCAGATCAGCAGCAAGCATCATTCACAAAGCGCCTGCAGGCTGCTTTTGTGTCTGCGATCTGCTAGTGAGATAGTGAGGGAGCTGCTCCTTCGCTTGGGACGCTGCTCGGCTTGGGATTGGCGTGTGGGGTCGCGCGCTGAGTGCTTACTGCCAGCAGCGACGTGAGTTCCGGCACCTTTATATTTTTTACAAAAAAAGCGCTGCTCAGTGAGATTGTTGAATTCTCTTTCGCGCTGAGTGGGACATGTGGGTTAGACCCTCTCTGCTTTATGAAGAACAAGATCCACCCTCCACCACATCAAACAGGACTGAGCTACGACGTGAACATGTCTTCCAATAATAACCGCACTCTGAAGGAACATACTTGATCCTTTAAGCATCCTCCAGGTTTGTGGGCTGGTCAACAAAATGCCTCTTCAGACCTTCTCAAAGGTGACCAAGCGACTGGACAGGAATCATGTTGGGGTGAAGGCACAGAATGGGCTGCTCATTACTCACTAACTTAATTATGAAAAATTCTTTTAAAAACCAAAGAGCAGTCCAGATGTTATCCACAATACTGGTTTAAAGTCATCAACTAACTAACTAATACACCACCAGAATTTAATATTATTTCATTTCACAGCAAATTTGTAGCTTATGGTCAGTTGCCTATATCTTGTTCTTCCAGGCTGTAAAATGAAACATTTTCTTATACAGATACAAGGCCGGATTATCATCTGTTCCACCATCAGTGCTTAAATCTCTGTTCTTCAAAGACTCAACACTGCCAATTTTGTTTTGCTCCTTCCTAACAAAAGAACATCTACAGTTTTCAAACTTCATGACATCTACGGCACCAAATATGGTAACTCTGCTAATTCTGTACTTTAGACTCAACATTTTAGATGCCTAAACACAGCAGTTGCTTAAAAGCTTTCCAAGAATATACATCTTTCAGTTTAAAAAAGATCCTGCTGGAATTATTGGATTTGCAGCTGAGCCCAGATTTTCAGTAACTGCTGTTAACTCAAATATAGCTATCAACATTTCATTTCAGAGGTTGAGTCTGCCCCCCTACGTGGAAATAAAGAACATTAGTGTGACGTGTGTGTTCAGTATTTGTCTGAACAGTGGAATAAAAACCATCATAAAATAATAAATTTATACATCTCTAAGGAACTTATGTGCAAATTCACTCCAGATCTGAGAACTTAAGAAAACGAGCCCAAATTCTCACAAGGGACACTGTGTAGCAGGTGAAGAATATTTTTGGAAGCATTATACGTTATTTCCTAAGATGGGGCATGCTGAGTGCAGCCAAAGACGTTGCGTTTACCTTTGGAGGGGTGGAAAGCTCACAACTGGATCAACATCTGTATGATACATATCTCATGAATATGAATGCTATTGCTGAATCCTATTGGTCAGCTGATGACTCACTGCACACCACTTCTGAGCAGATACACCAAAGATTTGGGTTTCTGCGTTGATCAAAATCTGTTCCTCACCCCAGGTCCCAGCTTAAAGATCCCACGTGTTAAGTAGGTACAGCGTAACACAATAAAAGCCTCCACCGAAAGAGCTTGGCCATCAAGAAAATGTACGCATGAATGCGACCAGCCAACATGAATGCAACTTCTTTCAAAATGAAACAGCAAATGCTTCCGACCCTTAAGGAGAGAACTTCATGGCATTGGTAGATCAATGGTCTACTCACAGAGGTGAAAATGACCCATACCTTCAATGGTAATGGCTTGATCTTGTCTCTTTTCCTGAGCCACGGCTCCTGCGCTCTGGTGGTAAAGTTGAGCTCCACTCCTGGCCATCCCTAACCTGTTCACAAGCTAAAGAGAAGGGATGCAGTGCCAGTTAGAACTCATGGGAACGTCTGGTGACGAGCAAAAGCCATTTCTGCGTGCAGGTCACAGGCCTACGGAAGTGCCAATGCGTTCTCTGTGCACCAACAGGAACAGTGCTGCTGTTCTGTAGGTTTCCTTGGCTGAAGTTCTGGAGGAGGCCAGCCTCTTACGCAAATCTAGGCGCCTCAAGCCTTCCTAAAGGATTAGGCTGGGGTTTCCCCAGTGTGTCAGTCCACAATATATTGGCTCACAGTCAGAGGTGACAGTGGAGAGGATCAATTCACCATGTTCTCATATTTATGGTCAACTAAAGAAGGCCGCATGAATGAGCCCTAAAAGAAGCTACTCCCATGCAAGAGGGGAGGTTGATGTAAAGTTTCCCTAAGCAAATACCAGCTCCAGAAGCAAACTTGTCTAACACCTTCCAAGAGCTGAGCAGGCCTGCGAACGATAGGACATTCTGAGGACATTCACTGTAAGTCAGAGACAACTTGAGGGCACATGACGGCAACTCACACCATGGGGACACATAACCAGTCTTGCAGCCTAAGGGCAGCTTTACTTGGAACGGTCAGGTGAGAGAAAATATTGAGAGATCTGTCACCCGCTCTCTTCTGGGAGACTCACACGAGGGTTCTGAAGCTGCAATTTCGCCTCCTCAGGGTAAATTGCCTGTGTGTGTTTCCATTTTAACTGGGACCAGGAGAAGAGGGGTGGGAACTGCGAGTTTAAAAACGATGTCCTTCTGGTGTCACCATGCCCAGGACCCTCCCCGACACCCTTAGATGAAGACTTTTCATTTCAAAAATGCAAAGAATCAACACCCAAGCGTGTACTCCATCCATGTTGGCCCTAAAACCCACTGAATTCAATGGGGTTTACTGCCAAGAAAGTACACATAGGCAACACAGCCCCGCCCGTTTTATCTGTGCCATCTAGGAGAATGTCCGCCCCGAGATGTTGTTGCAAAACTTTGGTGAAGCTGGCAGGCTGCTCACCTCACACTCGTAGCATCCGATGTCATCCTTGCAGGCATTCTTGACCACCAGAACTATAACGCCACTCCTTGGTTCACTAAAACTCTGGTGCTTATTGGGGTCTGTCAGCAGATTTCCATCCTTATACCACCTGTTAGAGGGAGAAAGAGGGAAATGCACAACAGAAGCCTTTAGCTTTTAAACCTGAAGTCTTCTTATTAGGCATTATACCTGTGGACATTAGTAAACAAGAAATGTATTTGATTTTACATGTAATCACTGGGGCGAGGATTGCATTCGCTCAACACTGGAAAAGTGAAGAACTACCCACCGACGAAGTGATTCTAAAAAAGATCTTGGACTGTGCAGAAATGGATAGATTGACTTTATCACTGAAGGAGAAAGAAGACACTGACTTCTATCAAACTTGGGACTCTTTATTATTGGCTAGAGAAAAGGGACTTCGTATAGATTTAAATAAGTTTTTAAGTGATCATAAATAGAAAAAAAATGTGGGGGCTGACCCAGCAGGCCCAATGTTTGTGATGATTGATGTTGCTTTTAGTTTTTCTTTGTTTTTAGAATTAGAATTTTAAATAAAACTTATTATAATATAATAAAAGAAATGCACAACATAGTGAGACATTGCAGGAAAAGACAGAACCCCAGAAAGCATGCCAAGTGAGTGAAGTCCTTTCTTTGGGCTGAACTAGGACTGAGCCTGGCTTATCACCGAAGGGCAGAGAAGCAAAAGCGGAGAGGCAAATTCAACCTAACAGCCCTTGCCTTTGGTCCAGTGATTCAACTCAGTAGTTTGCTGGATTGGTTTGTTACCATAGTGCCAGCAGGAAAAATTAAAATATTGTAGGCGTTTGGTACCCGATTACAGCAGGCAAATTAGAAATCCAATTTGCATGCCTCATTAGACGGCCCAAATTGGGTGTGAGAGTTGCAATTCCTTGTCTGAGCTGCAGAATTGCAATTCCTTTTTGCAAGTGCACCTGCTGAGACAGCTGGACATATTTTTAAAAGCAGAGACTGTGGAAGAATCCGGCATGGGTTTTGTCTCCCAGGATACGTTGGTTTTCCCCATAAGTTGCATTTCCTCATTAAATGCTGGTTCCCCTTTCTGTTATGCCCCCATCCTGCTTCAGACAGGCTGTCCAATTTTTCAGTTGTTTAAAGCACTGTTCTGTCTATTTACTCCTTCAACAGATCCTTGAAAGCACCCAAAACTTTCTTTCTTAAGAGAGGAACTCTTTCTTAAGCTGAAAAAGGCAGTTGGGCGGAGGAAGAGAAAGGAGGTTTGGATGCAAACCAGCATCCAGCTCAAAATTGCAGAACTGCTCTGGGGGAGGAGGGGGTGGGGCGGACTTCCTCTTACCTGATCTGTGGATAAGGAGCACCTTCAATGGTGCAGGTAAATTGCGCATCTTCACCATCTGCATAGTAAGCATGTTTAAGTTTGTTCACAAACCGGGGAGGCACTGGAAATACAAAATAAACATACTGAGGTCAGAAAACACATGACTGGTGTAAATTGGAGCTAGGTATCAGTGCCTAAATTCTTGTCCAGAGAGATGTACTCCCCAGTCCACCCCGTGTGGGGAGTGGACAAACTTTGTCACCACATGCAGGGTGGTACAAGAGAAGGAAGATGGGTGGGCTGTACCACTCTGCCTTATAAAGTCTGGGCTATACCAGCCAAGATGGTGGCACCTCTTAAGGGCAACCGCACCTCAACTATTGTGGCAAACCACCTCCCCACCCAAGTGGCCCCAGAGCCCAATTAGCTGGTCGCCAAGGAGTCTCGGTAGCATCCTTGTTGTTGTCCCATCCCTAAATCAGCAGCAGGATGGCAGGTTTCCCCGCTTGGAGTTCGTGTCACTTGCCACAGGTTTCATCTCCCCTTGATACCTTTTCTTTTTGTCTGTCTGGATATTCGTGGCATAAAAAAGGGAAAACAGGCAGTTCAGGTGCAGTTCCCCAAAGCTAAGAGAACTGGAGAGAAGGCGAGAAATAGGAGGGGTTCATGGGCCCATGTGCCCCAAACTGTCCCGTCGTATTGATCAAGGGGACCGGGGGTAAGGACACCCACATGAGTGGAGATGGTTTATGGATGTAGGCACTGCTTGCAGAGGTTCCTCATCATAGCCTTAAGTTAAGAGGCTACGGAGGACCAAAGATCGGTTCTATCACTGATCCGATTCATGGAACTCCTGCACTAAGCAAGTAGGAGGGGAAGCCACTTCCTACCTCTCAGCTTGATAACACAGTGAATTCTGGGTTTAATCAGCTCAGAATATTGCAGAACATTGGAAACATCTACATCTTCCAGCAGAGGAAAGCAGGACGCGCTCCAATGGAGCAAAGCTCAGGGAGCCAAGGTTCAATTTGAATGCCAGGAAGCACTTCCTGACAGTTAGGACCCCGAGGGCGTGGAATGGGCTTCCACAGGAGGTCGTTGAGGCCCCATCGGTGAGGGTGTTCAAAGATAGGCTGGACATGTACATGGTGGGCATGTCATGAGCGGAGCCGGCTGGTGCCGGAGGTCAGACTAGATGGCCCAGGAGGCCCCTTCTGACTCGCTCTGTTTCTATGTTTCTATGTTTCTATCTGTATGGATTTATGAAGCTGTGACCTCTAGCAACACCATCCACTGGGTGTTGTGTCTTCATTCTGGAAGTGCTGTGTGGATGTCTTCCCAAATTCCTGCTTGGCAATGGAAGCACAGAACGGGGAGTCCAGGAGCTGTCCTAGAAAATGGCAGGTACTAGGAGGATGTGCCCGCTAAATGTGGGAGGCCAGCCTTGCATGGAGCTGTGCTGGTTCTCATCCGAAGGAGCAGCTCAGGCTCAAGAACCAAGGAAAGTGAGGAGAGCTAGAGCTGCAATTCCAGGTGGAGGTCTTATTCCTGGGGCACTCCCATGAAAGGCCCTGTGAAATCCCTCTGTGCCACGTAGCAAAAGACCAAAACTCGCTTCCTGTGAGAGGAAAGCTTTCCTGTGGTGGAAGCTTCCATAATTAAGATACTGTGCAGAAAATTCTGGACAAGCAGTGAGCGCAAAGCCTCAGAAGAAAATTGTGGGAGGTAGAAGGGAACACTCCAGAGAAGGGGATCTTCCATGATGGAGCATCGAAAAGGCATGGGCAATTGGGGAAGACTTTCCCCCATGAACCTGTGAGCCCTGTAGCCTGTGGCACGAGCAGTTAGGGGTCACTGGTGCCCAAAACTACACTAGTTGGGTGTACTTTGCTCTTTACAAAACAGCTCCGGACAAAGCCATGACCCTCATTAAACAGGGATTCCTCACCCCAAACACAAGAGCTTAAGTTCTCTACAAGTTGTCACTGCCCAGTTCTACCATTAACACAACAATGCGCAGGACGTCCCTTGCTTTTGGGGATCCTCTAAAATCAGAAAGATGTGCTAGCTTTGTGTGGCTGAGATGTGTGTGAATATGTGTGTGTGTGTGTGTGTGTATGTAAAGGAGAACTGTGATCACACACCCATGTATTACCTGGCACACTCATTTAATACACAGCTGCTTAGTGTAAACAGATCTGCTCTTACATTTATTCACATTTTCCTCCCTGACTTTACACATGGCCTCCTCTTTACCTTCGTCTACTTCTCAACTTTTACTCTTAGGCAACCTTCTGCCATTCTGACCATTTTGGGACACATCCTGCTCCCAGTTCCTTGGAAGTTCCCCCATCCCTTGCCTGCCACAGCATTTACTGGCCTTTCAGGTGTGTGACACGCTTTATGGATAACCACATGGAATAGGGAAAGTATGGATTAAGAGCTAAGAAAAGTCCAGCCACGTTGCACCTAAATTGCAGAGTCCTCTTTTCAATAGGGGGCCAACAGACACGTCCAGAAAGCCAAGAGCTCTTCTCTGTCTCTCTCCAGAATTGAGCATTTAATGGCATGATCTCCAAACATGGATTCTCTAAGCCAATGGTGTGTTGCACAAACAAATACTTTTTTATCTATTTTAATATAAAAACAGCACCCAGATGATGAGATTATGTGGCGGCTACCAAAATTAAGGCATTGTATGTGATCAGGATGTCACACCAAACAAACTTTGCTAGCCTCCATGATGTGGGGAGGTAAAATAAAAAGATTTAAAAATCCCAGTGGAGTGTCCCAGCTAAGACTTGGAGTGCTGCTTAGACGTGCACCGAGCTGCAGGTGTATATTGAGTGGTGGGTTCTTGGGCCCCACAAGACTTTTACCTTGAACGAGGATCTTTCCCAGGGTGCTGGCGTTGCCGGCCGGACTAGCAGCAAAGCACATGTATTGCCCCGAATCCACACCCATCAGGTTGTCCAGGATCAGTGTGCAGGAGCCATCAGGGTCTTCGATGATGATGTGGTGGGGGTCTACCTCCACTGGCTTGCCATCTTCAAGAAGAAGCAAAGGAAATACTCTTCAGTGTTTAGGGTGGGGAAGTGTTTAGGGTGGGGAAGTGATGTCTCGGCCCCTTTGGGACGTTCTAAGAATGGTCAAACCATCTAATACTCGAGACAGATTTAGATCAATATCCCAGGGAACCCCAAATGCTGAGCCAGGGTTGGCCTTACCTTTATACCATGCAACCCCTGGCTTGGGTGTGCCCGTCACTCGGCAGGCTAATTTGACTGTTTCGCCCAGCTCAGCTGTACAGTCGGCCAGCTCCTCCTCGAAGTCGGGTGGATCTGCAGTTAAGGAGAATTCATCAGTGCTCTTGGCTGAATTTCAGGGAATCCAAGAACGGAAATGCCAAGCACTACAGAGTCACTATAGAGCAAAGATGCTGAGGAGCGAGAGGTTCCGCCTTGTCCCTCTGCATTACTCACCCCAGACAGGCAGGCTGATGCGCTGCTGAATACCACAGATCTCCTTCACCCAAGAGTTCTTGATGATGACGGTCCTGGCTTGGAAGAGGTACTTGCGGACTGAGTCTTCTCGCTCATGCCAAATCTCAAATGCCCGGTCATCTCCTTCCACCACGTCGTTCACGTCAATATTTGCCAGCTGGGCCATCAAAGGACAGGGTTGAAAGTCAATGGACACTTCTTCAGAATATTTTCAGAAGGCAGGAATTATAGGCTCATATCACTGAGGGAACGTTGAGTAAACCCATGGCCTTAAGCTGGCCAGAACACCCAACTGCCCCTGGACGTGGACCACTCAAGCACCGTGCCCCAAAAGACTGGAGAACTGGAATCTCAGAAGCATTTACAACAGGCTCAAATGAACTCCGATTTCTAAAAATCTAACCCAGGGATTCTGCAGCACACCATCGTTTCCCAAGTGGCACAGATTCCATGGACTTGCAGACCAGTATTTATTTTCTGTAATTTTGCAAAGCATTATTTGAAGGGAAAATATGAACAATGAAAAATAAAACCAGTCGTAAGCATGCATTTCCCCCACAGACTAAAATGTGCATTTCGGGGGGATTGGTACATTTTCAAGAGTGAAACTTTAGGCAAATGTGTATGAACAGATTTGCACAAATAGGCTGGAATGAAAGGTGCCTGACAATTTGAGAAACGTAGCCGGGACTCATTCAGCGATTGCATATGTCGCTGCTGGAGAACAGGTGCTCCTTTCTTGCAAGTCCAGGACAGGGTTCCTCAGGAGCAAATCGTAGTTTCCCTTTTCTTTCCATAATTTGAAACAGTTTTCTCCACCAGGGGCCATGGAGGGAATTGCAGGCAAGTGGCAGAGAAAGGGGTAGCAAAACAGAATTTTTAAATTGATCAATAAAGGAGGGTGAGAAATAAAATAAAAGTTGGCTATGAGAAAGAAGTCCAAGAGGTGCAGATTTCTAATCTAAGGAAGATTAGAAAATAGAGGTACCTATACTCTTACACTGGGAGATGCGTGTTAGCTCTGCCTGTCCTGTCTGAATGCAACGCAGGACTGAACTGGATAAGAGGCACTTGGACGGAGTACTTAAGCTCAGCCATGTGGGTCCTCAGTTTCCCTGGGTGAGGGGCAGTTCAACCTTTCTCAAACCACCCTGGGGAAAGCCACTGCCAACCCAAACTTCACCAGGAAGCAGCCTGGCCATCATAAGAGCATAGCAACCACCAGAAGCTCAGCCTACCATCCTGTTGCTTGTCTAGGATGTGAGGTCTGGACGGTGTCCTGCATATGGCGCCAAGCCATGAGATACTGGAGACACCCCACTGCTGCAGCCATGAAGGTCAGCGTAGGCCCTCCTTCTTGCAGATGCCCATGTCTTACAAGACAAATGCACGGGGGTTTTCCAACACCGTGCCTGAGATAACCTTGCTTGGTGAGGGAGGCTTGCTGAACTGCCTCTCCGACCTAACACCAGGTGCAGACATCCAATCAGTTCAACTATCTAGCTTTCTGTTACGTGAGAACTTACGCACCCGCAAATCTCCTTTGCTTTAAGTCAGATGTGCACTTGGGAACCCCTGGAAGATGGTTTACGGGACGTGCATTTGAGCAGGTAACTGGCCCCACAGGAATGGATTGTAAATGACTTTCTGTTCTGCATGCTGGCTGATTCCTTACTTATGTCTGCTCTGTTCTTTGAAGAACAAGTGAACTTTGGTGGCAGGCTTCCTCTCGGTCAGCGCTGTGGTGATTCTTGAAGCGGAGTACCTACCTCGAGCAAGGACACTACCTTTCCCCAGTAGACACCCTGACCTGGATAGCCACAGGCAGAGGCAGGGGGGAGAGGGGGAAGGCGGAAATCTTATCAACAAGGAAGGGAGGTCAGGCTCCAACCTTCATCATGTTCTTGAAGATGTAGCTGTAAGTATCTGCTCTGGTGTCTCGCTTCGGCTTGCACACCAGGAGGTAGTTCTTGAAGAGGAAGACGTGCCGCTTGTGCCCCTTCCAAGCCATTCTGGCTCCCGGTGCCCCTTCCCACACAATGAACTGTCCCTGGAAAGGAAAACAAATCCCGTTGGGGCAGTTGGCAGACTTTGCGCTCCGCGAAGCGTCCACAGAAAGTGGGACATTCCTAGCCTCGTTCTCAACTTTGCCTAGCTTCCCGTGCACCAGAAATAAAAGTGATTCACGTCTCAGCATCTGCTTTGCTTGGTCTGCGTTTCTCCACTGGTCCTGTCTAAGCCTGGAAACTATGCCAGATCAGGCCTGGTTGGAAACTGGAAGGGAGTCTTGGGTCCTGCACTGAGTACGGGGTTGGACCCAGTGGGTATCCAGGCCTCTTCCAGCTTTGTGACTCCATAGAAGCACATGATGCCAAAGCCACAGGTAAGAGGGAAGAAAGGTTGCAGACAGGAGCGAAGAAAGGCGAGCGTTGCTAAGGTTGAAGGAAACGTGTGGAGAAGGAGCAACATCGCTGTTTTCAGACGGGAAATCTAAACATGACAAGGTGCAATGCAGTTCCATTAAAAAGCCTGCAGAAATGTTTAACCAAGCCATAAGTTTTTAAATAGTGTATCATTTTTAATTGTAATTGTATTTATTGTTGTTAGCCGCCCCGAGGCTTTTTTGCGAGGGGGCGGCATACAAATGTGTAAAATAAATAAATAAAATAAATAAATAAGAAAAAGGAGCATTAACTTTGCCAGAGAAAAGCAAGAGGGAATATAAAAGCAAATCAATATAACTCAGCGCTTGTTGTCTCTGAGAGGGAGCCAAAACACCCTCTAATCCATCATGTGTGCCAGTGATTAGAGTGAAATTACCTGTCGGATAGGCTCCCCTAAAATTTCCAGCGTTCCCGGATAGTTCTCAATGAGGGAAACATGGAGGTTGTTTTCTGCTCGCCTGGTGAGTGCAGACACAACCGCATAAGCTTGCTCCAGCAGCGCACAGTTTTGATTATTCCGTGCTTTATTTCGGATTAGCTCCTGCAGATACATAAAATAGCATGCTTTGCATCATTCATATCTATCAGTTTATGCATGCTCAAGACCAAAACATCTTTCAGCAAACAAAATAAACAGCATATAATTCTAGGAAATAAGAATGCATCTCCGACAATTAACTTGGATTTCACAGGTGTCCGGCTAGCTAGCTTGCTTCTTTAATGCTTCATAAATGCACCCCGGTCTGCAGATTGTCCATTTTGCCTCGGGATAAACACAATCCAACACTTGGACACATTCCACTGAACATAGTAGTTTACCCATGAATGCTGCACAGACCTCCTCCTCCCCTCTTACCTCCCCCAAACACCAAGAAATAATTGCAGAGATTAATGTGATACATCATGGTAGCAAACAAGAGTACAGAACCAGTGCTGTGCTGGTCACTCCATATATCATGAAAATTATGGTAACTATGCAGAACTAGGAAGGATTGGAATCAAACCCAAATAATTAAGTGGTGTAAAAGCAGAAAAAGATTGCCCAGAACAACCAGCATCACTGTGGCCCCAAACCATCAAATATTAAAGGAAGGACGCTGACCTTGATTACATTTTGATATTTCTGAATCCTGATGATTGGTATCTCCAAATAGTGTTGCAGAGGAAGGACGGGGGGCTGGGAAGGGTCTTCACTGGATAATGTCCCCTCTGTATAGCGCTGGATGTCAAAACACAACAGTGGGGAAGTTACAGCCTGTTGGCTCTTAGATCAGGAAGGAAAAGGCTTGGCTCGTTTACAAAGAATCACACAGTCAGGCAGGACTAGCTCTGAGGATTCATGCCACCTGGGTGGGCCGAACATTGATAAATATGCTACTATATAGATATATGTGCAACTTTGACAAAAATATCTGCCATCTGAGCAGAAATGCAAGACTTTTCCTGTATTGGGGACCACTCGGCCAGTACAACCACTGCTCCACCTGCCGTCCAGGTGCTGCAGATGAGTCACCTCAAGGTTGTTTACTCTTCTTCGGTTCTTCATGGCTCTTCATTTGAACTTAGGCTTGGGCTGGGTGGCCCTTCGAAAGGAGGCCACCTTCCAGCACAGGACACTCCCCTGCCAGCTATTTAAACAAAAGCCTGTCCTTTGCCAGGCAGGGCCCCGGCCATCCGATGAGCAGCTGATTCCAAGCAGCTTTGCCCTGGACCTCCAAGATGACGGTGCTGGCACTAGGATGATCTGGAGAGACTGCCCCGCTTGCCATAAAAACACAGGGCGTACATGACAGGAGGGATGTGTGAGGAATCCACGTTGAGTGGGAAATCCCTTGTTTCCAGCTTCCTGGACTCCGGTCCATGTTGCAGCAGCCCTGGGCCCAAGTTCCTGCCGAATGTGCCCAGGGCTTGGGCACCAAGCCCCACAGGCAGCTCCTTGGCTGGCCACTGGGAAAGATGGCCAGCATCCTGCTCACTGGGCTCCTTTCCCCCATGCGCTGCTGCTGCGGCTGGCAGCGTGTGGAGAGGGAGGCTGGCCCCAGGGATGGCTGTGCAACGGGGTCCGTGCATGCGCACAGAGTTGTTTATTTATTTATTTTTATTTATTTTTCGATTTATATCCTGCCTTTTTCCACAAAGGGCTCAAGGCAGCTTACATCATTCTCCTCCTCCATCTTATCCCCACAACAACAACCCTGTGAGCTAGGTTGGGCTGAGAGCCTGTGACTGGCCCAAAGTCACCCAGTTGGCTCCATGGCTGAGCGAGGACTAGAACCCGGATCGTCTGAGTCCCAGTCCACGCTCTTAACCACTACACCACACTGGCTCTGGGCTTGGCTCTCTTCCTCGGAGAGACAAGCTACAGGAGAAGTCTGATGAGCATGTGCGAACTGGGGTCTGGAGAGGCTCAGCATATCCCCACATGGCGTGCAAACTGGCAGCCTTGTTCGGAAAGCGGAATGCTTTCGTGCGAAAGGGAGTTTGCATGGAGGTGAAGGAGCAGGCTGGGCTCAGCAGCCTCACCTTGTAGAATTCTTGGACAGCTTTGTTGACTACGACGGACTCGGCTTGTACGCGGCCCACGAGGTATTGGATGTACTTGTCGAATTCCCCCTCGTTCTTGATGAAGCACATCGCCACATCGTCATCCGTGTCACACTTCTGGAGCTCTGGGAAGAAGGTGCTGTGGGCCAGGAGAAGACTTATGAGAGGAGGAGCAGCAGCAACAGACTGTGACATTAAAGCATTGAACGATATCTGGAATGGGACAGTTCAGTGGGACTAGGAATGATTCCCTGGGACGCCCCTGCAGAGCACCGGCTGATCTTGACATCACCAGACAGCCACCAGAACCACCTTTGCTGCTGTGGGTACCACACACACACACACACACACTGAGTTCAGGCAACTCAAGGGTGGCGGGTGGGCCGAGTGTGGTTACCCCATTGTCTGAACCCTGCAGAGATGGCCAACCGTGGCGAACAACTCCCAGGTCATCACCCAGCAACAAAGCACAGTTCTCCTCATGGTTAAGAAGGCATGGCTTGTTGGGGTCAGGCAACAGGATAACCCACAATTCAACAATCCCGTGAGTGTTGCCTGATCCCCGTCATTGTGGCTCAACACCGACAAGTCAAAAGACAGCGTGGCTGCGGGTGGCTGGCCCGCTCACACCAGGCAGGGGCGCCCAAGGTGCGCTGGCCCCTGCCGCCTTTGCTATGCGGACACACGTACTTGGAATGGAAGTGGGTGACGTCCGTCACATTTCTGAAGATAATGAGCTTCTGGCTGGAGACAGCGCTGGGGACGATGGGGCAGGTCTCGGTGAACTGGATGTGGTGGGTTTGGAGGAACTGCAGGTCCTTCACAAACTCCTCCTCTGTGTTGAGCAGGTCCTGAATAATGAGGCTAAGCGGAAAGGGAGGGGGAGAGGAAAGCAGAGGACGGTCGCAGGCTCAGAGGGGGCCTCGTGCACATTCCACCCTTCTCGTGCCACACAGCAGGAAAGTAACCCCAACGACAGCGCAGGAGCCGCAAAGGGGATGCCTGAGTGATGGGGGAGTCGGGGGGGAAGCCTATTCAGTCACCAAGAGGGAGTTCCATGGCAGGCCTCCATTTGCATCAAGGAGAGGAGACAGAGCTCCGGGAAGGCAGAAGAGAGCATGCTTCCGAGCGGTACCGCTTTAGACGGCACTCCCGGGTTACGAAAAGAAGGACCTGTCCTTGCAAAGAGAAAGCTAAGGCACCCTGGGGAAAAGTTCTTCCCGTGGTGTCTTCTTGCTCTTCTATTCAGAGAGTTTTTGGTGTTGCTTTGTTTTTAAATGGAGGGGACCATTTGAATATCTGCTTGGCAGGCAGCACCTCCGCAGCGGGCAAAGAGCAGTTAAGAGCCATATATGACCCGGTTGAGGACATGTGGCAAATGTGGAACAAGTAGACTGTGGAGAAAGCAGGCTCTGGTACAGACCAGGACTCTATTCCAGCCTGGGCCACAGCAGCTGAGTTTTCTCCCAGATAAAACGGAGCGCTTTGCACATGTTCTTGCAAGCACGGCTAAAGGCATGGCCCCGTGCTAGGGAAGAAAAGCATAGCCAGCTGGGAACTGTGGGCCCTGTTTTCTGTCTGAGACGGCTCAGGACTACACCCTAAACTGAAGCACAGTTTGACCCATAAACGCAAAGAAGAAACGGGCAAGTCTTCTCGCAAAACCCTTCACAAAATGCTCACCTCAGCTTCCTTTTGTATTCGTCCTCTGAAACGGATTCTCCAGGGAACTCCGGAGTCTCTGGGACGCCCCACTCGGTCGACAGCTGAAACCAAGGCAAGCCAATGTAAGGCGCATAGAGGCCCACATCTGTCAAGAGCACATCCGTGGGTTTATCCAGGGTGCCTTGCTAGAGCGACAAAGTTGTCCATGGCATGTGGGCCCCCCTCTGAAATCCCAGGATTGAAGCTAGACAATCTTTTGGAATCAGAACGGCAGTGAAAGGGTTTGCACTTTATTTTGCTTTCGAACAACCCTGTTTGGAAGCTCCAGTTGTTCTCAGAATGGCATGTTGAACATTTCTGTTCAGTATACAGTAGAAATGAGACCATTCTACAAAAATCAAACAGCTGTTTCCTTCCCTGAAAGTTTTGATGGAATTTAAATTGCCCAAAGGAAAAAAGCTGGAGGTACACTATGGGATGCCCCAAAGGTAGAGACAAGCATGCCCCATTTCTAAAGAAAATTCTTTAAACTGCAGCTGCTCATCCATTTCTTAGTCATTTTTAGATGGAATGATAGCTTGAACCTTAGAGATTCTGTGCATAGAAATGCTCTTTCTATAGATGCCTAGAGACCCAATCTTTGGGAATAGGCAGGATAAAAATACATAGAATAGTAGAATAACAGTGACTTAATGCACCTGGGAGTACATCACCATTACTGCTTTATTACCATCTCTGTGTTGACACAATAGCATCTGCTCAAGCCATTGCGATAGAAGTCCACACCTTTGGAGAGGGTTTCTGGGCTGCTTTTTCCAGAGTGGAAGCTTTTGACTGCTTTTTGTTTAAAACACAAGTGGACGGTTTAAATAAACTTCTTTAAGAGTCACTGAGGGCATCTGGCCCAGGAACCCTCCAAAACCTGGATTTTGCAAGGCCTTCCTTGGCCAAGCGAATCATTCAGTGATGCAAAACTGCGAATTCTCTTCCAGCTCTTCCAGTTTCTCACATGAGCATTTACAAGGAAAGACTGGAGCACATTTTGTGTGTCTCTACCTCATTTGGTAGATCTGTTATTCAGAGACATGCAGAAACCAAAGAATCCGATAAAGCAATTTTCAGCAGGGTGTGCGTTGAAACACGCGCGATTCTCACCTTTAACCTTTTATCCAGGTAGGCGGGGGAAACCCACCCTTGCCTGGATGGACTGAGCTTGGTGGGTTTGGTCCTCACCAACCATTTCAGAGGATGAGCAGAATCTAAGACCTCCACATACTGTCCTTCTTTCAAGGAGATGGTCTCATGGTCGGCACCCATGGGCGAGTAATCAGCGGTGACCATGTAGATATCAAAAATCTGTCGACAGAAGACTGATTCAGTGCATTTTATAGAGAAGAGACACCGAACTGCAGGGAGACACTAGCCAAGTACGTGAAAGGGCCCTGCAGCTCCATGTTTGAAGAGATTAATGCCTGCTTCACTTTATGTGCTTCTAGAATTTGAAATAACATTTGGTCAGTGGAGTGGATCCCTTCCTGGGTTCAGATCCCAGCTCAGCCATGGAACCACAGATAAGTCTGCAGCAATCCACTGGTTGTAGTTTTCACTTATCTCCTCCTGGCTTCCAAAGACAAGCCTCCAACTCTGTTTGTGAGCTTATCTGAAAGCAAAAGGGTGGCCACTACTAAAAATGGCATCAAGACCCTACAAAGTACCACACAATGCCCATGTGCCTCTGCCTATGCGTACAATGTTCAAATGTTTCCTGCGCTTGGTTTCAGCCATGCACGTCCTTGACCAATTCAATTCCTTCTCTGCTTATTTTACTTCCCTTTCTTCCTGGACATAGAAACAGAGCGAGTCAGAAGGGACCTCCAGGGCCATCTAGTCTGACCTCCGGCACCAGCCGGCTCCGCTCAAGACATGCCCGCCATGTGGACGTCCAGCCTGTCCTTGAACATGAAGAGCCCATGGCCACTGCAGTGGGAATCTGAGATCCAGCACTGCACTTGTCGTCCTTTTCATGTTCCGCAAAACATGCAGAGTGTTCCATGCGCTGGGAATGCGATATTCTTCTGCCTCGGTCCTGCCTGCTGTATGTGCTGTACCTCTCCCCGGGCATCCCCTTCATCAGACTCCGAGGAAGACTCTTGAGCAGTTGAGGAAGGCCTGGACCTCCCGTGTCGTGGCGACGCGGACGGTGTCTTCGACTCATCGTCGCTGTCTGCCCCAGGGACTCGGAGCGTGGCTGAAACGCAAGGGCACGAAGGAGACAGCTGCTTTTGTCACAAGGCAAACATTTGAAATCAACGGAAGGTCTCTACCCGGAGCGGGGCCTTCTCTGTGGTGGCTCCCAGACTCTGGAATGCGCTCCCCAGAGAGGTCCGCCTGGCGCCGACTTTATATTCCTTCTGGCACCAGGTGAAAACCTTTTTATGTACCCGTCATTTTAAGAATTAGAAATTTTAATTGGTTTTAACACTCAGTTGCTTTTGATTTTGAGTTTTGCTGGTATTGTGTTTTTGTTGTTTACAGTTTTTATTTGTTGTTGTTATCTATTGTTAAAATTTTTGTAAGCCATCCTGGGATGTTTTTTCATATAGGACCGGATGTAAATATTTTAAATAAACAAATGCTTCTTGCTAATATGGCCTGCATGCATCTTTTTGTTCCCTTAGAGAACAGATCGTCGACTGATTCAGACCCCTGGGCACACGTGGGAATTTCAGGAACTACTACAAAATGGTGCTTGTGGGAGGGATGGCCAGTTGCATAATGGCTGCCTGGCTAGTTCCAAGCGAGCCAGAGAGGTGGGACAGAGAGGAAATAGAAAAGTGAGAGGCTGGGAGGCAGGGGAAACAGCAAGGCCAAGCGGCAGAATGGGGAGAGAGCAACTCTGGAGGCTGGAAGGGGAGAGAGAAGAATGCTTTGGGCAGGAACAGGGGGAAGGGATGTTGCAGGGGGAGAACGAGCAAGCAGAGAGGCTCGGAGTGGGGCAAAAGCAAAGAGCAAAGGTCTGTGTAGGCAAGAAGGTTGGCGGGGCCAGGAAGCAACTCTGGTTCTCTCTCTGCAGGCTGCCACTGGCTGGAAAAAACCCTTCCTTCCTTCCACCCCAAAGTCTTGCAAGGTTCTCCTTCAAGGCAGTTCTCAAAGGGAGATGTCCATATATCCTAAGCCTTGCTGGGCAGAACAAGAGGATGGGAGGAGGCATTTCCCAGCCTTTCGACTGATCAGCGCACAGGATTAATAGCTGCATAGTCTCCTTACTCCCCTCTCTGCCTCCCATCCTGCCCCCTATCTGTCCCCCTCCTCATCCCCTCCAGGGGCTGCAAAAGCCACTCCAAAGAGGAGCCACTACGGAGCTTCCCATGGCAGCTGGGAGAGGGGAGTGGCAGCCCAAGGGATCTCTCTTCTCAGGCTTGTAGGTTTGTCTAGAGCTGTAGGGCAGGAGCGGGGTGAAGCCGCAACACCCCAGCTCCTCAAGAGTCCCTCTCACAGACAAAGGGGCGCATCCTTCCTTCACATCCCACTGCCTAGAATAAAGTTCCTGGGGCAGCTTACAGAGTAAAGCAGTAGCGTGCCTTTAAAACAACCCCAGAGCAGACGGAGCAGGACAATAAAGTCCCAGGAATGGTTAAGCAAACACTTCCAGGGCGGACACAGGGGACTGCAAACTGGTCTGGACGGTATGTAAGCCTCAGGCCCAGAGCTGACCCTCAGCCAAGCCAGGAGAGAGCTCCTCCTGCATGAAGGAGATCCGATTGCACCGGTCCCGCCGTTACCTTGACTGATCTTTGCAGACACCATCTCTGTGATCTGCGACGTCAGCTTCTGGAGGAATTCCTCCGTCCCGACCTCAGTGAGCGAAACATGGCCCCGAGCAGCTTCCCCTCCTGCATGTTCTGCTGATGAGGAAGAACACGAAGGTTACTCATGCAGTGGCTGCCCCTGAGAAAGATGCGGTGGAGCCAGGAGGCTCTTTAAGGGAGAGCAGGAAACCCAGAGACAGTTCAACAGGGCAGTGTGGCTGAGATCAGACTTCGAGAAAACATACTGTGAGTGCAAGAAGTATTATTATCAGGACTGAACGTGCTCCTGGGAGTAGCAGGGGGATGAAATTGAGTCTGTCGCTAGAGAAATATTTGCAGAGCAGAATGCATTTTTACCAGCCTTCCCACATTAAACCTTCTTATGAGCTGCTTCTACAGAGACATCACCCCCTATTTGGATACCATGGACAAATGCAGGACTCTGCCAGGTCACTTAGAAACAGGGCGAGTCAGAAGGGGCCTCCCGGGCCATCTAGTCTGACCCCCGGCTCCAGGCGGCTCTGCTCGCGACATGACGTTGTCCCCAGATGTCATGCGAATCGTATAGCCCCTCCCTAAGGCTTCTGCGTGTCTAGTGGAAATGCCAGCCGGAAGAGGCTTTGCACCCACACCTGAGCTTTCAGGGGCTTCTGTTATTGGGGCTCCAGCTGGCAGGAACGACTCTGCTGCAAGTCCTCTTCCTGCAGACTTTTCCGCAGCAGGTGTCTGCGGGAGGAGCCACGTGGCATGAGCAGCACCAGGGCGTGGAGCTACTTAAGACATGCCACCTGAGCAGGACTACGTTGTCCTTGGGCGGAGAAGCCTGAACTGGAGGCAGGCCAAAGGGTGCCCATGCCTGTCAGTCAAAGCAGTCCTTTCAAAGCCCTTGCAGAGTGCAATGGGAAAGGAAGACCTCCGCCCCGCCGCCCCCCCGAAGTAGCTGCACTACCTTCAAGACAGACGCGATCAGTGCTTTTTTTGTCATAGAACGCAGCGCAACAGAGTTCCAGCACCTTTTTTCGACAGATTTTCCAAGTTTTAAAAATAACTTTTAAAATTTGATGCTTGGTCCACGTGGATTTGGATCGCCCTGTCAAGTGTAGCAGGTCGGCGGCAAAATCATTAAAACAGTGCGTGCAGGCGGCTTATGTGTCGAGTCCGATGCGTGCGCGCTTCGTCCGCACTGGTTGCGATGGTGCCGCTCGGCTTGTGGCGCCGCTCGCTTTTTTTGTGATTGGTCGTGTGGTCGTGCGCTGAGTGCTTACTGCGGGCGGCGACCGTTATGTTTCGTTATACAACTGACGTGTGTGGGTGTGTGTACAGCGTGTGAAAGGTAAATAATTTCATGAGTTCTGGCACCTTTTTTCTTACAAAAAAAGCACTGGGACGCGATGCATGTGAATTTGGGCTGGGAGTGTCTGCTGCCCCATGTCAGCAGCACAGCTTAAGCATCACATCTTTTGCTCGTCCTCTTCTGCTTCAGAGGAGCAAGTATCTGGCAACTATTCTACACAAAGCATTCACCATTTGCAACTCACAGTAATTTGCAGGTTCTTTAGCAAAAATCGTAACTTTCCAATTTAACTTTTGTTTCTAAATATCCCTCTCTCTGAGGCTTTTTTTAGAACAAGGTAAATGCAGTATTATTTAAAGAACGTGAAACTGCTTTTTCCATTTGTGTCTTAGCAATAGTTCACTACAGCACATTGCCCCCTAGAGGTTATGTAATGGAAAAGCAGGAAAGGAAATATTCTGCTCAGATCTCATCTCTGTGACTGAAGCAAAAGAAGACGCAGCAATTAACAGCCTTATATAGAAAAGCTCGAAATCTACATGTGTATACAACATTTATGAACGCACTGAATGGAATAAGCCAGACCGTTTAAACCTATTCCAATATATTTCTGTTTTAAAACCATGAACTCAACACCTGCAAACTTTGATTCAAAACAACCATAAGCATGCATCTAAGATTTGAAACGTTTTAGGATTTCTTTTAGTCAGCATTGGAGGGTTCGCTTCTCATTATCGTAAGAAACATAACTGCAAAAAATAAGAAGCTAAAATTTCAAATTTTTGATAAAACCTTTGGAGAAGACCTGAAGCCTCCCGAAGCACACCCAGCTATAATTCAAAAAGGGGAGATGCTGATGATACGAAGATGTTTCTCGTTTTACTCTTTATTGTTCCCTCTGTCCATTTTCCAATGAATTAGAAAATTCATGACTTCAGCAGTAAGCTGATTAAAGTTAGAGAGAGCAGAAAGGTGTGATCTGTATTAAAAACATATTGAAGTTCCATGGTGAAGACATTCTCACATTTCTTCTTACCTTTTCTGGCTTCTGGAGGATGAACTGAAACCCCAACTCTGATAAAGAAAAAAGGGAAGACGGAAATTAGAATGAAAATGTAAAAAGAAATAGGTTTTGGCCTTCATGATAAGAGAATAATTACATTGGCTCTTTTCATCCAGAGTTGCAGGTAAAAGTGCACCTTTTCATGGTACTCAGGTAAAACTTCAGCATTTGAACAATACAAAGTTACACTGTCCAGAGAGCCCCAAGAGGGCTATAGGTGAAGTCTATAACTTAAATAAATACATACATACATACAAACAATTGCCACCAAGATCAGAGCCATAATATAATAAATTAAAAGAGCATCCAAGCATTACCCGATTTCTTTCCTTTCCTTGTCTTCTTCATATCTGCAACCAAAGGAGAAAAAAATATTGTACTTTCACTCAGACTTCAAGGAGAGGATGCTAAAAGATTCTGGATTGTGCAGAAATGGATAGACTGACTATCACTGAAGGAGAAGGAAGACACTGACTTTTACCAAACTTGGGACTTTTTTTATGACTGGCTAGAGAAACGGGACTTGGCTTAGATTTAAAGATGTCTTTACACTTTTATAAATTGATTTGAATATGATCATAGAATGTTAAAAGATATGTTATAGGGGGCTGACCCAGCTTGTCCGATGTATTTGATGATTGGTGTTTTTAATTTGTAGTTTAAAATCTTAATAAAATCTTATGAATGAAGCAGAAAAAAAAAAAGAAGAGGCGGATGCTGTGGCATTTTCTGATGCACGATTAGCCTGCTGGAAGTAGCGCTTTGAGGACTTCCTTCTGCCCAGATGTGTATCAGCTTGTGCCTTTAGGGCTTTTTATAGGCCCAGTGAAATGGAAAAGTTTCATCTCCCGCTTAAGAATGAGTTAGGACTTTACAACGAAATATGAGAATAATTGACAAAGTGCTCAGGATTTGTCTTCCTGAGCAGGGATGCCACATGTGCGCATCGATACAGGCAGGAATATCTCTGGAGGCAAAGTATTCGATCTTTTGGAATTCGGATCATGACATCCACTTCGGTGCCTGAATATAACCCCGAATGCCAGATTTCGAAGCAACAAAAATATGTCAGACAAATGGACCAATCCATGATTACTTCGCAAATAATATGACGGGGCGTCTTTTGGGCCCAAGGGGTGGATTCCATTTTAGAGGATCTCCTACGGTCGGCATTTTCTGCAGTGATGTGCAGAGACACAAGCGGGTGGACCTGCAGCTCTCCCCCACATGTCCTGGCTACCAATTTATAGTAGGAAGCGTGTCTACTCAGAAGTAAGCTTGAACAGGACAACGGCTCAGGAATATGCACAAGAACCCCCTCTGGGTTTGTACAGGACTGACGATAGTGTATTCCAAACTGTTATTATTCCCGAGGATATATTCAGAAGGGTTTCAACTCATTAATTTCCACCTCGTTATCCCACTCGTAGCAGCTGTCCCATGACAGCTTTTCTCTTGACGAAGCCACCACCCCGCAAGGGGCATCCCTGCGTTTCAATTCCGTCTGTCTCCCAAGAGAAGATTCTTACCCGAGCGAAGTCATTATGGCCTCGGTCACCATCACACGCTCCTGGGTGAGAGATTCGGCCTCTTTCACTGCAAGAGAATGAATAACAAAAACGGAGAACGCATAAGCGTAATCCTGAAGAATAATTCCCGTCCTTAGTAACTTCGCTGAAGGTACAGTTAAGGTTGCAGACAGGATGTTTTTAACTTACTAGATACTCTGCCATGGTTCAAATCCTGTAGCACGAAAAAGAATCGTGCTCATTTTATGTAACTCAATTCCCAGCAGCCTATAATTTCCCTTTCTCTGCCCCCTCCCATTCTTGGAGTCTGATCACAAACCAGTGCTTTTTAGTTATGGATTGGCTTATAATCCTTAATTAAAACTTATTTCATCCAGTAGTTCTTGATCTATCAGAATAACCCACATTTTAGTTTTAAATGGGTTAAATGAGTCCAAACCAATGATATTTTGGCTGCTGAAGTTCAGCCTATGGCAGTGAGTGGGGGACCTGTGGATTAACCAGGAGCAGCCAGCGGTTTACCGCATGTTTTCTCCTTTTTCCAACTCCGTACATTGGCGAAAGTAGCTCTTTGGGGCCATGCCTTCAAGACATTTACCATCCAGAACTTCGAGGGAAGCGCTGCAGATAGATTGGCCAGCCTGGTTGGAGGCAATGCAGGTATAGTTTCCACTGTATTCCTTGTTCACATCCAGTAGGATCAGGCTATGATGCACGTTGGAACTGGCGAGCTTGTACCCTGGTGTGTCTGCCTTGATCCACAGGATGTCTTCTCCACAGGACTCTTCCTTCAGCCAAGTCACTGAGGGTGGCGGACTTCCTGGAAGAGAGAATCGCTGGGTTAGCAGCATAGGCACCGGGTGGCCTCTCCTCGTTCCCCAACCTCTTGCATAGCCTTTGCTTGACACTCAGGTCTTCTTCTGCAGATGCAGCCCCATCCCGGCTCCTGTAACACATTGGTTCACCTCCGATCCCCGAAAGAGCCGTGCTGGGTGACTGGGGCAGCTTGCCTACGTCCAGCGGTTACTGGGGAAGTGCCCACTCCTGTCCCGCTTGGGGGATCCTGGGAGCTGCTGCTTGGCCACTGTGCGAATGCCACGCTGGACTGAGACGCACCCTGGGTCTGGCACAGCTGAGCCCTTCCTCTGTGGTCCAAGATTATGTCCCCACAGTGGCCAACCAGCTGCCTGTGGGAAGCGCATGGATAGCACATGGGTGCAATAGCAACCTCATGCTTGCCTTTCTCCTCGAGTCCATGTGCCAAGACACACAGCCTCCAACACCGGAGGAAGCTGTGGCCATGCGGACTAGTAGCCATGGGTGCCTTCTCCTCCATTAATGTGCAGTAAGGACGTCTCCTTTAACGGCCATTACTCCATCTCGGAGAAGTGGATTCTATGGCTTGATTGTGTGCTGCCTATTTTATTTCCCTCCAATCCACTTCATGGGATTTATTATTTATTTATTTATTTAAAAATTTGTATGCCGCCCCTTGCAACAAGCCTTGGGGCGGCTCACAATAGCAAATAAAACATAAATAACAACAATATTCAACAACATTAAAACTAACATTAAAACGTTCGATTCTAGTATCCATTATTATGTAGTCAACCTCTCTCACTTTGGTACCAAACACTAGACTGTCATCTCCTGAGGGCAAGAACCTGTCTTGGCACACTCGGAGAAGCAAATATTTATTTATTTATTTATTTTATTTAAAACATTTGTATGCCGCCCCCATCGCAACAAAGCCTCGGGGCGGCTCACAACAATACAATACAAGAATAAATTAAAACTATTTAAAACTGGCCCATCTCGAATAACCAAGTTAAAATACAATAAAAACAATTTATAATTAACAATTAAAATAACTTTTCAATAGAACCAGCACCAGGACAAGGACTAAATCAGTGGCCTTTAGCATCCACCAAGTAGGTAAATTCAGTAACAGATAAAGGGAAAAACGACGATCCTGTTAAACCCCTTTACCTTCAACTTTCACAGAAAGGGTAATGCTGACTCCCTTCCTCACTTTTTTGTTGGTAAACCTTTCCAGGAATCTTGGTGGCACCAGTTGCTCATGGACATCTGAAAATAAAATTATGTAGGGAAAGACATTCAGCTGTGATTTGGCATTGATGAACAGGCCAAAAGATGGCCATGAGCATATTTTCTCAGACGAGGCTTAAGGGTGTTCACTGGGGTTTCTCTACATGGCGGTTCTTCTTTACTGAAGGGTTCTGCCTCCATTTTGTTTGCGGGAGGAAAGTCATGTCCTTCACATGGGGTGGGCGTTAATGGGATTTTCTTCTCTGCCTGTCTACAGGCCGTGTTCAACCCAGAGGTGGTGCTGCAGTTAAGCAGAACTGGGAGATTACACGGTGCTTCCGTCCTGGTTTGTTCCAAGCCTGAACCTGAATACCTGACTTTTCTTGCAATAAAAATCAGTTCAAAAATGGCCATAAACCACAGGGAGGCCCCTGGAAGATGGCGGTGGCTTGACAAGGCCCCACAAGCCTCCATGAGTCAGGGATCGCAACAAACACCTCATGCAGAGAAGCCCTAGGCCTGCTCTCAAGCGTGTGGCTCGGACGGGACTGCCCCAGAGCCCGCGGGAGCTGGCTTGAAGAAAAGGCAACCATTCCCAGTATTATTTCCCTGGCTTCTTTTCTCACCTTTGGCAGGTGGAACGTCTTCCTCGCCAGCCGCTGTAGAACAAGAGAAAGAGAACAGCACCACCGTGAATGGTCAGTCGCCAAGGGCAAACAACAGCAAAGAACAATTCGGTTCCACTTGTACTGCTCGCCACCTGTGCCATGTGGGATCACCACAGGGTGCTTTTGTTGAAAGTCAAAATAAGGTAACGTATATAATATTTGGTGCAGCTCTAATTAAAATCTGGTAAAGATCACGGGAGCCAGAGAAGTCATTCTGCTGGTTGGCTATCCTTGAACTAGCTTGCTTTTAAAGATAGGGCCACAGATCCGTAGGTGGATTTTTACTGGTTTCAAGACAATGGGAAGATTGTTTCTGCATTTGACATCGTGCCCTTGACCAGCAAACCGTCAGCCACCTTTGCAATACCACATCACTAACCTTTGACAAGCAACCTGGCCGATGAATATGCAGAACCAGCAGCGTTGCTAATAAACACAGAATATTGACCAGCATCCTCTTTTGTGACGTTAAGAATTTCAAGAGCATGAAACTCTCTCCTGTCAGTTTTTAAGAGTCGATCCGACGCGTGCAAGGGCTGACCGTCTTTAAACCAGTAGAGACGAGGCTCCGGGTAACCTGCACAGAGAGATTTCAGGTAGGAATCGCAGAGAGAAATACATTTTTAAAAATATTGATGTGATCGTGAGAAAAGATGGATGCAGCTCTGTCCCTTTTAACGCCATCAATGTGCTGCGTCCAAGCCGTTGCTGCGGTCAAGACACGGTACCATAGGCTGGGTCACACGGTTCTGTCACAGATCAGAGCTTTAGCTGGGCTCAGATTAGGCTGGGTTTCTCAGGGAAGCGAAACAGGCAGAGGTCAGTGCCTGGAAAGTTTAAACACACACACATACACCCTGTTTGCCCAAAAATCAGACCCTAGCATGGTTTTTCAGGATGCTCGTAATATAAACCCTACCCCAAAAATAAGCCCCAGTTAAGATTGTCAGCCAGATGGAGGCATTTAGTACATCCATTGCAAAACAATTCGGGGTTTGGAGAGCTATGACGATGTTCCAGAAGAAGATGGCATGACTGTATTTGAATAAATGTAGATTTTTGTGCATGAATAAATGAACACATGTAGATTGTCATACATGAAAAAATAAGACATCACCTGAAAATAAGCCCTAGTGTGTCTTTTGGAGCAAAAATTAATATAAAACCCAGTCTTATTTCCGGGGAAACAAGGTGTGTGTGTGTGTGTGTGTGTGTGTGTGGAGAGAGTTTTTATAACAGCAATGGACGGTTCTGATTAGTTCAGGCTTGTCTGTACGCTGCTCTAACGAGGAGCAGGTCAACCCTGCATCTTAAGTAGGAGGTTGCCTGACTCTGGGCTGGTTGGTTCTGCCTCAGTGCAGACCGACGCGTCCTCTCTCGAATGGTCCCGGCTCACTTTCGTTCTGAAGCTGTGGGTTGTGGCAAGCGAGTGCCTCCTCGGCCTGGATGGAAGGTGGCAGGTGATCTCTGAACACAGCTGACCCCTGAGATGTCTTTAGAGAACGGGACGCTGGGGAGGTGGACATCTCATGATGCCTTTCCTGGACCGATCCTTCTTGCTAAGGTATCATTTCTGGAGTCCGCTCTGAGGACAGGAGGCCGGGATCCTCAGAGGAGAGTTCGGGACCAGGGTCCATGAGTAGAACTCAGCCAGGACTTCCCACCAATGGATTAGCACCACGACCCACTGAAGAGCAAATATGCCGTTCCATGTTCACCACTGAATTAATACTCCTCGAACGGGAGAGTAGCTATGATACATCGGGAAGTGGGTGTGTGAGCAAAGATCCAGCCACTTCCCACACGCCAAAAAGAAACTGTGTAGTTATACAGGGCATACAGAATTAAAGGCATCTCGCCAAAAGGTGATCTACAAAACACTGGACTTTGCGATACCTTTAACCTTCAGGTGGAATTTGGCCAAGGGCGCTCCAGGGGCCACGTGGATGTCATGAAGTTCATCCAAGATCTGCGGCAGCTGCTCTTCCTCGTTCATGGACTCTACCCCTTCTTGCTCTCGGCTGATGCAGGAAAGAAAGAAAAGTTATTTTTGGCCTGATGACGATCCAGCATGCTGAAGTACTAATTGAGTAGAGAAGATGAAAGGGCTTTGCCACATCTTCTGAATGGTGGCCCTCCAGCGGAGGAGCCCAGCACCTGAGTCACCTGTAGCGTTGCCACCAAAACAGTGAGCATTTACCTGGAAAGGTACCCTTTGGCACTGTAGTAGGATGAGGTCTCGGTAGCATCGGCCGCCGTGTCATAATCCGTACTGGTCACTGCAGAAGAGGAAAGAGAAGGCTCCGGATGTGGTGAATCACTTTATACCAAGTGCAGGTGATTTGGGGGGCGGGAGGAGAGGCAGGAGGTGTGGGAGAGTACTATAAACAAGGCCCTTCTCCCTTGAAAGTATCCTGGGAGAGCAAGGACATGGCTTGCCTGCCTCCACTAATTGATTCAGTACAGCGGAAGGCTAGGAGGCCACGTCAAAGCAGCATGGTGGGGGGGGGGCGTGGGGGGCTTTTCTGGAGCCTCCTCCGCTTTCCATGAGCCCCTTCCTAGGTCTGACTGTTCCGATGCTGCTCAGCCCTTGGATCTCTTAGCTGCCAGTCCAGGTTCATTCATCTCAATCGGTTATTTCAGATCATTCATCTGATCTAAAATAAATGTTAGGTCCACGTTGGATACACATTGCGGTTTCATCAGTGAAACGTTGCTTCCGTTCAGTTATGGCCCAGATGCTGCTTCGTGCTGTGCCAACGCGCCACTGTGTGCGCCCACGACTTTATGGTCTGGTGACAGCACCAAGTCTGCATGCCCGGCCTCCATTCTGACCAGGTAGACAAAAGGAACCGCTCATGAACTGTGGAATTTGCTCCCACACGACAGAGCAGTGGACGACCTTAAAGGGGGACGAGGCAGTCCATGGAGAGGGGTATCCATGGCTGCCAGTCAAGGTGGTGCGATGCCACTACCAGGACCAGAGACAGGGAGTCCCCGAATGCCAGATGCTCGAAAAACTCGCAGGACGGCGCTTTAGCGTTCCTGTCCTGTTGAGGGCTTCCCGTGGGGTGCGCTTGGCCACGGTGCTCACAGAACGCTGATGTGCTCAGGGTGTGGGTGTGATTCAACAGATGTGCTCAGGGTGTGGGTGTGATCCACCAACTTCCTGTGATCCGAGCACGGCAAGGCAGAGGAGGAGCAAATGAAGCTACCAAGAATCCTCCAAAGCCCTAAAGACTTTTGTGCCATGCCAAATACTGAGTGTGGCTTGTGAGTGTGGGGGGCGGGGTGGGGACTGGTGGTCTTACAGCCTCTACTCTACATCCCTGTTTGCTTCGCAGGATTCAAGGCGATCAAATGTAGGAACTCCCATATATACATAGGTGTGAGACCATGGCTTTCATTTCTTGTTTTTGTAATTTGTATTTAGGCTGGGAAAATGGGACCTCCACTCCCTGTGGCAGAAATCTTGTAGATGCGATTTCCACACGTGATGATGCACCTGCCAGGACACTGCTGATCCCCTGCACTGTGATGTCTCTCCTTGGGCGGGAATTTTGCAATGAGTGGCGTGTCCGGAACTTACAACAAACCTTGATGCATCTGTCCATAAGGAGCATCTGTCCAGAACCACCGAGTGTTGGCATTTTGTTCTTCTGAATCTTGCCTTCTAAACCATTAAGACCTGATTGTCCCTCCCCCTCTGTTGGCTCCAATTCCTGTGTGCGTGCTGAACATGCCACTCTGGTTGACGTGCGTTTCACCCTCCCACTCCCCTCCCCGCATCGCCGGAGACTTACACTCCACCCGTAGCTCAGCCTTGGTCGACGAGACTCCCATGCTGTTCTCTGCCAGGCAGCGGTACACGCCCATGTCGAGAGGGACCACCGCTGTGATGATGAGCTGGTGGCAGCCCTCCTGATCTTCGTTGATCATGTAGTGGTCATCCTCTTCAAGAACCCTCCCGTCTTTGAACCACCGGACCGTAGGGGTCGGCTTACCGATCACAACACAGTCAAAACTAACAGGATACCCGTCCTGCACCTCTTGGTGTTGAAGCTCAGTTATGAAGACAGGAGCTGGAATGGTTTGGATGAAGATCGTCATAATCGCAACGACAGCTGCCCATGCGCACACACATTGACAACCCCTGATTATACTAGTTCCACAGATGGGGACCTAAGCTCTTGACTCATGGAGGAATCGCCATCTGGCCTACAGGGCACAAGATCATCACCTGCTGGGAGGGAGACAGGTGGCTCATACGCAAGGGCTACTGGATGTCTCCAGAAGAGGAGTTGGAGGAAGAGGAAGAGGTACAGAAGGGGACCATGGAATGCAGGCCAGTTCCAGACACTGAGATGGGAGAAGCACAGCAGCTTAACTCAAGGCCAAGCACCCCAGGTGGGCAGGCAGCTTCTGGGAATACCCCAAATGTACAGTTGGCGGGAGGGGACTTGGAGCAGGGGAGTTTCTCAGGCAAGGTGAGCACAACTCTTGACCTCAGGACGCATCATAGCGGGGGGGCGGGGAGGCATAATTAGGGGACCGGCACGCAGAGAGGGCGCCTGCTCATTTCCAGAAGTCTCCTCCTGAAGGGATGGGCCCCAGGCACGCTCATAAAGAGAGTTCCTGGAGGTGAGTACTAGATTGGGTTCAGAGAACCGCTCTGTGCATGCTCAGAGATCCTGGGTGTTTTTGCATCTGCAAAATGCTCTGGTCAGTGGAGAACATTTTGCAAGAAGGGCCTGTGCCTCTGAATGCACAAAGGGAGCAAACACAGAGCGTGACCTCACCTTACCCCAGGGTCCCAATAGCACTGCTTTGTCAAAAGCCTTCTATTCCTTACTTACCAGTATCAGATGTTAGTAAGGGCGGTGGTGGTCTTTTCACCAGGGTCTGCAGTTGCCCCGGAGAAGGTGGCGTGGCTTTCCCGATGCGCAGCTCGATCTTTCTAGGGCCTTGATCCAGGATGTCTATCTCTACAGGAATACCCATGGCGGCAAACATCTCCCTAAACCGACTGGCCGCTGTGGTGGCTTCCAGCATCACCTCAAACTTGATGTAGAGGTACTTCTCGTCTTCTCGGTAGGTCTGGTGGTCCACGACCTCCATCTCGCCCTCATCTGCGCTGACAAAGAGCTCCTCATCCACATCCGAGATCTCTGTGGAGATCTTGGATCTGAAGAGCTTGTGAAGCCTTCTCCCCGCTTTGCGGAAGGCGTCATCCAGTTCACTGCCAGAACTCTCTGTCTCGCTCTCAGGCACCTTCTTGGCAGGCCGGTGTCTACGCACAGGGACCTGAGGCTGGGGGCACACCGTCACCTTTGCACTGTGGGAGACCTGGCCAAATTTATTGGACACCTCACAGGTGTACTTGCCTACGTCATTCGTTTCCAGGCCAGTGATGATCAAGGAGCAAGTCCCATCGCTGTAATTGTCTATGTGATGATGGCGTCCGTCCAAAATTTCCTGACCGTCTTTCAGCCAGCGGACCTTCATGTCCGTTTTGCTTTGGGCCACGCATTCAAGGTGGAGCGTGCCGCCTGGCTCACCAGAGAAGTCCTTGAAGGTCTCACTAAAGACTGGGCATTCTTGCTGCTTGATCTCCTTTCTCACTTTGTACCCTTTGAAGGCAGCCTGGATTTTGACCGCGGCCTGCGCCATGGATGGGTCCTCGAGGTCTCCTTCGAGGGGCTCTGGCTGGGCTGGCTTGGCAGCGGGGGCTGGCTCCGTGCCGGCCTTCTTCCACTGCTTATCGGTTTTCTCTGCAGAGGTACTCTGAACTTTGCTGGCCTTCTTGAGGTATTTGATCAAGGACGGAGTACCAGCCCTCGACTCATCATCCGAGCTGGTGAAAGAAATATCTGCTTCTCCAGTTCTAGCAGACTCATCACAGGTAGAGTATTCCTCAGAGTAGTACTGGATCACCTCGGCTTCTTCCTTCTTCTGTTTCCGAAGTTTGTCGTCCTCTTCCGGCAATTCGCTGATGGAATCCAGGGTTGGCTCACGGCTCATCCTGCGCTTCTTGGCAAGAGCTTCCCACAGGAGATGGAGGTCACCTTCCTGGGCAGCTTCAGGTGGCAAGCTAGGCTGCACCTGCTCCTCCTCTCTCTCGCCCAGCTCCTTAGCCTTTGGTATTTCCTCTGCTGCTTCTTTTAACATGGACACTGGAGAAACTAAGAGAATGAGACAGGAAAGCTCTGTTATCTGGTCAAAGGATGCTCAGAGGCAGGGAGTCCGATGCCTGTGGTAACTACAAAGGGACCAACAGCGACAAGAACAAATGGAAAATTTATTAACGCTCCATTTTTAGAGCTTGGCATGCGCATAACTTTGGTTTCGGCAAGAGACTTTCAAGCACTCTGTCCATTCAGTTGCTACCTCTACCAACAGGTGCCATGGAAAATACAGGTGAACCCAGACATGCATGACTTATACAGAGTTTATTCTTTTTATTTTTATAAATGTGCCGGCAGGAAGATAAACACTGGTCTCTGAGGAAGGTCAAGGGGAGGGGGAGGGGCAAGTCCATGTTCTGAAGAGGAAGCCAAATATTGGCATGTAGCATCTCTCAGAGCACTTTTGACGTATTGTGGGATCGTAATATCTGCACAGAGTTTGCATTTGAACAGAGAGGTTTCCATGTGCATCAGTACTAAGACAGCTCTGGGAACGCATTTAGGCAGCTGCCCCGATCATGGAACAATAGAAGAATTCCACTTGATCATTTGCGCGCTCCTCACTTGTGCACGACACATCCTGGAGTGTCACAAGACTTCCCCGTCACACAAATTTTGCAGCACCCCTTGAGAAAATGGGCACTTTGTTCAGGGGTGTCCCCCTCAGCTCTCATTTGACCCCCCCCCCTTTCCAATAACACGATCACAATTGGGTGGCTCACTCCATGAGTGATTTAGGAAGGAGAAGGAAGCTGTTCCTGGGCACCCGACAGGACTGAAAAATACAAAATGCAGCTGCACAGCCAAATGATTTTGCAGACAAATGTCTGATGCCATGTAACTACAGCAGTGACATCAACAGCACTGAAATGTTAACTCACCTTTTGCTGAAAGACTGGCAGAAGTCCTGACCTCTTGGGATGCCATGCAGGTGTACAGCCCTTGATCTTCTGCCTTAAAGCCATGGATGACGAGTGCCTGTTTTTTGCCTTCTGAGATGATTTCGTATCTGCCTCCCGGATGGACTGGCTCTTTCCCCTTAAACCAAACCACGTCTTCAGCTTCACTGGATAATTCACACTCTAACCGTGTCTTCTCCCCTTCCACAGCAGACTTGTCCACCAAAGGCTCCGTGACTGCAATAGAATCTGGAAATGGAGAGAGCGAGTCCAACGAATGCTTTGCATCTAGTTTTATTTATTTATTATATTTATATCCAACCTTTCTTCCTTTGTGAATCTCAAGGTGGCTGCATGCAGTCCCCGGGGTGGCGGGGTGGGATGTCGCCTCTCCAAGCTCAGGTTGACCTGCTTAGCGTTACCTGATGTGGCTCCAGACCATAATCCTGACTTTAATTCAGACCATAATTCTGTTTTACACCTCAGTGAGCAAAGCAACGAGGAAGCAAGCCAACCTTTTTATTTCAGTCTTATTTTAATTGTTAATGTTGAGTTTATTGGTGTTTATGTGGTTTATTATTGATTATGTATGTTTATTATTTGTAGTTATTGGGGTTTTATTTATTTGGTAAGGGGTATTTATTTATTTGGTAAGGGGTATTTAATTTTTGTTGCCAAGATGCACCGACGGGGGGGTGGGATGTATTTTAAATTTTGTACTGTTTTATCTATTGTTTTAATTATGTTGTAAGCCGCCCCCGAGGCTTTGTTGTGATGGGGCGGCCTATAAATTTTTAAATAAATAAATAAATAAATAATAAAACCAACAAAAATTATGATGCAGCTGATGATCCTTTGTTTCATTTCTATACCACCTCATAGCCAAAGCTCTCTGGGTGGTTTGCAACAGTGCATAAAACAGTCCAAGAAAATTCAGTGAAAACACCATAACATCTCATCAAAAGATTCTGTTAAAAATTACAAACAACTGTAAAAGTTCCGTGAAGAATGTTAAGTAAAAAGAAGCACTGGGGGATGGGAAGTTCTCTCAGGCTCCTGGATAACCGAGTATATCTTTAAAGGCGTCAGCACAAAGGAGCATCTTAACCCAGCCCCAAAAAGTTGACGAGATTGTGGCGCCTTCTTTCACCCCACGTGAAGGCGGCAGGCGAGCCGAAGGAGCAAGGGGCAAGTCAAGAGCCGCACGGTCACCTCCTCCGATGCCTCGCTGCCACCCGGCTCTGGACCAACAGCTGGAAGCAGGACAGGGGCTGGCAGCCGGGGGCGGGTTGCTAGCCAGCGGACGACACATCGTGGGTAGCGCTGCCATGCGCGCCGCCGCTTTGTGAGAGAGAAGAACGGGCTTGGCAATGGACCTCAACCAGCGAGAATATGGCCCCCGCATCCACTACCTGCACCACCCCAAGCCTGCCCGGAAGGACCGCCTCTGGGAGCTCATGGCTCACATGGAAGAGGCGGCACCACATGAGCCACACGGGCCTCAGCGGTCCATGAACCGACGCACCACCAGAGTGGAACAAACAGAAGCCGCACCAGTGTCGTTGCCGGTTTTCTTTGGTCGTGCCATCCTGGCACATCGTCAGACGAGATAGCAGGAACAGTGTGAACTGCTTTCTCCAATGTTGCTGTTATCCCAGCGGTCTGAAAAGTAGGGTCTGCCAAATTCCCAAATACTTCTTCATTTTAAAGATGAACTTAATTGCACACCTTGAAAAGTGGGAGGAGGGGGCATTGTACCACAATAAATTTCATTGGTGTGATTGCAAAATTAGGATGTTGAATGTCCTTAGGACTTGAGTTTCAACATGTCTCATGCTAGCCATGATCCCAAAGAAGAAAACTCTATTCTTCATTGCATGCAAACCACCTGTTTTGGCAACACCTGGCCACAAAATCATTATACTACACTGTGCTGCTCTCATGTAACCTAACCACACTTCTAAATAAAATAAAATCATACTTAAAAACCAGTAATATCCTGCTAAATATAATTCCAACTTAGGATGTGAACAACCAAGACCAGAGCCTCATTTTTAAATATATTTGCCAGAACTGGAGCTATCCTTCTGAACACAGATGCAATCCTTGATTCCTTGGATATGTTTCCAGTGTCATCTGCAGGCAGATATCTCACTGGCCAAGCATTGAGATCGTTGTATACAGCAGCATCTATCATGCACATCACACGCAGGCTGATGGGATAAACATCTCTTTCATCTAGAAACCAGGGGAACTTCTCAAGCAATGAAAGAGTGCCCTGGTAGGCCGGCAGCCACCTCATGTTCCTCCAATAAAGTTGGAGAAGGCCAAATCAGAAGTAGCACCATTAGAGCCTTGGGCTGCTCTGACCTACCTAGGACCGATAACTTGGCAGACGCAATGGCATCTCTGGCAGCGAACGTCACCTCTCCGGCGTGGTGGAGCTGCGCTTTCTTCAGTACAAGCTTGAAGTGGTTCCCATCTGCCTCGATTCTCCAGTTTTCATCAGCTTGGATGTCCACATCATTAATGTACCAGGCCACCTCATGGACCGGGACAGCTTCACTTAAAATGCAGCTGAAGACAGCTTGGTCCCCAGCCGTGACTGTGACGTCACTTAACGGCTGCAAGAACTCCAGACGCCACCCTGAAATTATAAGAGACGTGATACAGCTTTTGAATGTTGTGACTCCTTTTGAAGAGCTTCAAGCTGGCAGGACCCTTAAAAGGATGCAAGGGGTCCAAATCATCTTGTTTGGGAGATTTCTTTGACATTATCTTTGACAGAGAGCCAGTGTGGTGTCGTGGTGAAAAGCGTGGGACTGGGACTCAGGCGATCCGGGTTCGAGTCCCCGCTCAGCCATGGAGCCAACTGGGTGACTCTGGGCCAGTCACAGATTCTCAGCCCAACCTGCCTCACAAGGTTGTTGTTGTGGGGATAAGATGGAGGAGGAGAATGATGTCAGCTGCCTTGAGCCCTTTGTAGGAAAAAGGCAGGATATAAATCGCTATAACATTATTAAAAGCCCCATGTTTTTGGCAACATATTTAAAGGAAGGATGCACTGATACACAAATTCTCAGACCATGTGTCTGGAAATGCCAAATCTCTGTCTACAGAATAAATTACACACACTGGGAAAACACTCTTAATCCCATGCTTTCCCATGTCGGTGCAACATATTTCTGAGTTAGGACAGCAAGGTGAGAAGACGGTGGTCATGTGGAAATGGCCCATGGCAGAGCTTCTTCCCACATCAAGGCTGCCCCTGTTTTCCAGAGGAGGAACACCAGAAAGAAGAGCTCACTTTCAGAAGACCCTTCCCAAAGGATGGGACACAGTCGTGCACACAAGGAGAGTTCCTAGAGGCGAATACTAGATTGGTTCCGTGACCCACTCTGTGCATGCTCAGATATTCATTCTGGGTGCTTTGTGGTTTTGGCCGATAAAGAACGCTTTGCAAGGAAAAACGTCAGTGGCTTTTGAATGCACAGAGGAGGAATCCTGGCTCACAACACCTGAGAAATATCTGGATCTGGCAACTTCCAGAAAAAGGACAAAAGGCTGAAGGGAGCAATTATCTGCTACCTGGACCAGGAGGGGCTCCTGCATGCCAGCATTACCTCTCACAGTCAGAAATGCAGAGGTCACCACGTCGCTGGCCTGGAAAGTGACCCTGCAGCTGTCCTGGGCAGTGAGGTTCTTCAGGAGAAGCAGGTGGCGCAGTCCGTTCTCAAAATAAACCATCTCGATATTTTCTGAGGTTTTGGCGGGCACGTCATCGACCAGCCAATTGTAATTGTAGCACTCTGGCTTGGAGAGGTAGCACTCAAACAGCGCTTCACCCCCTTCCATTGCGTCCACGTTCTCCAAGCCCTGGACAATGGTGTTCTTGGCTGTTAAAAAAAAGGAAGGAAAAGGTATTAATCACCGAATTTAACGCAGTGGGGTAGGGCTAGCCTAGAAAGATCCTAAATAGATTGCCAAGATCAGCTGAATGCGCTTTTAGGATTTTTCTTCCAATTCCATCGACCCAGTAAGCTTTCTTTAATGCTTAACTGTAATGCTGCATCTTGTTTGGTTATCACCAGATGGCTACTGAAGCATTTGTTTCCTGAAGGCAGCCAAAATGTGGAGTTTAAAGTAGTGAACTCAAAGTCAACTCTCATGGCAACTCTTCCTTAGCTCAGCCCAGGGCAGGCTGGGCTGCACCATCGGAACTCTGGACAATCTACTTGCCAAGAGCAAGGGGCTACGAAGGGCTGAGGAAGGAAGCCAATTACAATAAATATTACACAAGCATCTTATTGTGACTCTCTCAGAACAATTCCATCCCTGCTCCTAACCTCAACAAAATGAAAACCGACAGCAAAGGCTGTTCTAGGCCCAATAAGATTTCTTAAGCGTGGCTGGGGGTGATGGGAATTGCATTCTAACTCATCTGGAGGGCAACAAATTGCAGATGGCTGTGTGAGCGGGCAAAACCACTACCCCTCGGTTACCATGAACGTTACGTGCAATTGCAGGCACGTCTCTTGTCATTATGGACACTTTGTTTTTATTGATTTTATTTAAAAATATATGGACAAGCATTGCACAATTCAGAGCAGCAAATAGCTGACCATTAAATAGAATGTTGCTAACCAAGCACAAAAACCAAACCTCATCATAATTCCATTCACTTATAGCAAGCCATTAAGAACTGGCCAGAATAATTATACTAAACAATATTGTTCAATGCCTGGACTCTAGCTGATCACATAACCATTGCTGAACAAGAATGCCCCAGCTTTCAGCTTCTGTTCTGAGCCAAGATATTACACCAGATCTTTCATATTTTCAAAAGAAAACTTTATTATTATATTAAGCATTTCAGAACAGTGAAAAATAAAAGCCAATTTGGCATTACAAAAAAGCATATATCTGCAGAATTAGGAGCTAGGGTCACACCTTAAAACTTTCACAGACACCTTTTTCAGCCTCCTTGCAACAGGTTAGAACCTGACGGGTTTGCTTGTGTCTTTGCACTCCTGTCCTCAAAGGTAAGAACCAATAGCCAACTGCAAAAGGCAGCGGCCCTCTATGGTCCGGAACAGTTGACCGCTTCTCCGTTCTGGCTCCAGCTGGTACAGCGGGAAGCTGCTGCAGGCCACAGAAAACAAGGCCTTTCGCTGCGCCCGGCAGCCACCACAGCGAGCGCTCCCTTTATTCTCATGACAGTCTTCTTTCCACCATGGGGACCTCACCTTGAACTTCAAGCATGGCCACCACTTTCGTGCCTCCGGCTTCGCAAGAATAGATGCCGGTATCGCCCGGAAGAGCAGGCTGGATTCTCAGCTTGGCCACGTTCCAGTCCTGCTCAATCACAATGCGTCGGCCATCCGCGTGGACCTCCTGGTCATTCTTCGTCCACGTGGCCTGCACGGGCCGAGAGTACTGGCAGATCAATTCTGCAGTGCCGTCTTCATCGATGGTAACGTCCTGCATGGGGCCGACCACCTCGACGGTGGGATCTGTCAACCAACACGTCGGGAGGGACATGCATTAGTGCCGCCTTTGGGGGTTGTGCTCACGGGCCCTTTTAAAACTCTCGGGGTGAGTGAGATGCAGGGAAGCTGACTGGAAGCACTGTTAAGTCTGCTTGGTGTGAAGGCTGCTTGCCTCAGTGCCGATGGTTACCGAAGCGGGTGGGTTAGCATCGCGTGTCTCCAGTGGGTTATGGATCTATACGTGTTCGTGCATTTGCAGACGCTGGACCGACGTCCGGGGCCCACCTGCCTGGTACCTCTTCCCTGTGCTAAGAGCTTTACGCTCAACCACCCCATATGCATCCAGAGTTGGGTGTCGTATGGGAATGGGAGCCATGCAATGGGATTGCCCAGAAGTGCCAACAGCACTGGGGCAGTTGGGATCAGAAGGGGCTGCGGCTACCCTGCTTCTCGCAATGGCCTCCTTAGCTACTCTTCCTAGAACTTCCTAGAATTGCTAGAACTGTGTCCAACACCAGGGAATCCAAGCTGCAAAGCAGTGGGAATCCCAGTGGGATTGTTCCTCACAAGACCCTATTCTTCCATGGCCTACATGAAGCTACAAACCCAAAACTAAGGGGACAAGGCCCTGAGTTCCAAAGACGAGCCCATGCATCACAGGACGTGGCCTGCTGCATCTCTTTTGCACCTATAAGCCAAATACAGCCAAACAGAAGGAACGCGATCCTTGGCCGACCTGCCACGCGCAGAGACGATAAGCAGGTGCGAAGCGAAAATGCGAACAGCACAGATCTAAACCCTCTGAGGAAAAGTTGAGGGAAGAGTCTGTTAAAGCTGGTGATATATGTATTTTATTTTCCTGGTGCATGAAGCCTGGTGCCAACATCCTGAGCTCCTTTCAAACAACCAAGGGGACGCCCCTCCTTCTCTGGAATATCCATGGATGAAACGGTCACGGCTGCACGAGAACTTTGGCTTATGCTCTTGACGTCCTGCACGGTGTTGCACCAATGCATTAACACAACAAAAGGCGTCACTTGATTCCCTTCAGGACCTCAGCTTTTCTTTGGAGATGATCGCAGCATAGCCAGCTATGCACCAGTCTGTTGGCTAACTGAATTCACAAATTCTCACAGAATTCAGATCCGTGATCTGCCCTTTGTGACCTTTATAACAGCCCGATCCTTCTAGATAATTGTCCTGGCCTGGTTTGGGGGAAATGGAAGGAAAACTCCATTTATAAGGCAGGATTTGCATATCCCCACCGAGGAATCTTTGCTTCAGCAATCACTGCCGTGCCCATCGTAGTTACTTGGATGGGTCTATTACAAGGACATCTCCAGTTTAGTATTTATGTCATGGAGACTCAATCCCAGTTTAAACTGGATCCACTGTGCTGGCAGGAACGGACACCCTTGCTCCTCTCTTTCTATGGCAGTCGTCCAGCTCCCTGATGAGGCCACACAGAGGCCTGGTTCACGCGATCCCTGTTGCCTCCCATGGCTCACTGAAGCCACAATGAAACATCACACCCGTGGGTGCCATGTTTCCCACTCAGACTCAAGTAGGGGCTTGTCATGACAGACAGACAGCACTGAAACCCCTCAAATCACCCTTGCCTTGCTGTGGGGTAAGCCAAAGGTTGTTTAACCTTCACACAACCTCTGCTGCCAGGGTTCCGATCTCATGGCAAAGCGTGGTTGTCTGCGCGTGTCACAAACCAGCATGGCTTAAACAAGCTATGATGGGCTGCAGTGACCCTGTGAGCAGGCCCAATGAGTCAGGGTGAGCTGCGGTGGCAGAGGGGCAAATTCCCCCACATCCGGCAGAGGTCCTTTCCCCTCAGGGGAGGGATCCAACTCCGTCTCAGCACCTCTGGAAATGTGCCACCCTGCCTGGCTGCTCCCCAGTGCCGCATTTGCTCGTGCAACCAGCATGGAGTTGAAATGCGTTGGGCTGATTCGGAGAAGCAAGCCATGCTTTTCTGCTGCCTCGCAGAAGACGACGGATAGCGCGCAGTGCCCCTTGTACATGCACACCGCAGTGGTTGTGACTGTGAGCTAGCGTTAGCACCGAGTGGAGGAGCCCGCCGCTAAGTCTCCAGGTGCCGAATCGTGCCGACCTGGTTAACACAGCCGTGGCTCTGCAGGATGTGATTACGTGCCCCACGAAGCCAGAAGCATGGTTTGTGGGTGAACTGCCGGGTTTGCGTTCAAAGCCCAAATACCTTTGATCAACAATTTAGCGGAGGAAATGAGGGGGCCGGCTCTGAAGGTCACAATTCCTGAATCGTTATGCCCCAGGTCCTTTAGGGTCAACGTGTGGACTTTCCCATCCTGGACAGAGATTTCGTTCGTGGGGCTGTTCTGAAGTGGGGATCCGTCCAGCCACCACTGCACAGTTTGCGTGCTGGGGCATGAAAGCTCGCAGGAAAAAGTGGCGGATTCGCCCGCAAAGATGTCCGTGTTCTTTAAACCAGAAACTATCTGGACTTCCTCTTCTGTGTGACAGAGCAAGAGAATTCATACCAAGGGAGAAGAAAGGTGTAAAGAGGCTCTTGCACAGTGCCACAGTTTGGCAAAACCGACAACATCTGCCAATTACGCAACAGACAGGATAGATCAGCGATTGCTGTGCAGAAGGGGCTCCTTATCCATCACAACTTTTATTTGGGCTTTATAGGAACTCTCCACAGTGCTCTATGATGGTGAACCTACTCCGGAGGTGTAGTTCCCACAGAGCTCAGGATAAAAGCCAGAATGAATAAGGAACCCCACCAGGTCCTCCCCCTTCCCTGGCAATGGACTTCATTGGGGATTTTCAGGCTAGTACAAGTTATTGAAGAACATGAGACAGGAATATGCTCAGGGCCATCAAGTTACAGGGGCTTTTTCATGGGGAAGGTTTATGGGTTGACTTCTCCCTGCCAGCAGTGCAATGCTGACATTGTGTGAGAGTCACACAGCATCCTAAAACCTTTGGTTCGCGTGTTAACCGTCAAAATCCCCATGACCCCACACCAGAGCTGCAAAAGGAAATTCAACCTGCTGGAACGCCACCTGGCTTACAAGAGAGACAAGCATGACAAGCTCCCCACTTGTTGTTAGGGCCAGTTCAGAGCCGCACAGCAGCGCAGCTGTGGAACTGCAGCGATCAGTTAGGAGGAAGAAACCAAGGCGCACTCACCTGTCGCATCAGCGAAAGGACAGGTTTGCACAGTGCCCACTAACCCTATAAGGACACCAGAGGCAGCTGATCTGCCGCAAAATTAATGTGATTCCTCTCCCCACCCCAAAAGCATCAAGTCCAACGCCTGACTTTGGTTTTGCGTCTTCAAACAATTAATGCTTTTCATCACAAGGGGGGGAAAAAAGGACCCCGGATATGCAAAGTGGTCACTAGCAGCCACTCTTTTGTGTTTGGAGGTTGCATTTGGTCAGCGTGGCTCAGAACTAGGATACACTGAATCTTCCCCTAAAAGGCTGAAACCCCAGTGCTTGATCGCCCTGCCATTTGCACACGCTGGAATACGTTTGGGGGATGCCGCGGTTGGCCGTGCCTTAGACTCCCAACTGGGTGATGTGCAGGAGATAAGAAAATAGCTGTTTTGGACCCGAAAAACATGCTTTGGAGAAGGCTGCTCCCTGCCACCAGCAGTTCACACAACATCGCCTTCCAATGTTGCGTTTCTTCCCGTGGGAGAAAAGGGGGCCCTGCAGCTTCTTCACTGGCGGAAAGGCAGCTGGTGGCAGGAGATTTTGAGAGCACAAGAGCCAGTCCGGTGTCGTGGTTCTGGGGCTCAGATGGTTCGAGTTCTAGTCCCAGTTCAGCCATGGAGCTCACTGGGGGACTGTGGGCCAGCTGCAGAGACTCAGTCCAACCTAGGGGAGTAGAAGCAGTCAGGCATGCTGAGCAGTTGGCTGCCCTGAAGGCTTGGTTTTACTGGGGGGGGGGGCATAAGTAATCCCCGCACCCTGCCCAGTGAGCCCCCCAGCCCCTTAAGATCTGGGTTGGAGGCCCTTCTCCAGGAACCCTCCTAGAAGGAAAGTAGGAAGGTGGCTACCCGGAGAAGGGCCTTCTCTGGGGTGGCACCCTGGTTATGGAATACGCTCCCCAGAAAGGCTTGCCTGGCCAACACTTTATTCCTTTCAGTGCCAGGCAAAACCCTTTTTATTTCCCATCATTTTAAGGTTTAATAGGCTTTAATGTGGGTTGTATTATATTGGAAGCAGTGGATGCTCTGCTCTTTTTTATCTGCATTGCATTTATTGTAAAACTGTCCCAAGACGCTAGTAGTTGGGACAGGAGATAAAAGCTTTGAATGAATGAATGAATGAATGAATGAATGAATGAATGAATGAATGATCTAGAATCAACTCTCAAGCTGGTTGTGTAGCACTGATGAACAGATTCTAACACAGCTTTCCTTTCTTATTGAACTCTGTAAAAAGCTTTCAATTGTAAGATAAAGCCAGCTTTTCTGTGTGTGGCTTTGCATAGTAAAAGTGAGTTGATTACTTGCAGAAGTGAATTTCCATGCTTAAATCCAGAGGTGGAGAGAGAAGCTGCCTTGACAACATGGGGACATAATTCACATGGGGTCCTAATCAGGCTTCCCAAGGTGCCCCAGAAACACAGAAACATAGAAACTGAGCGAGTCAGAAGGGGCCTCCCGGGCCATCTAGTCTGACCCCTGGCTCCAGCCGGCTCTGCTCACGACATGCCCACCATGTGCACGTCCAGCCTATCCTTGAACACCCTCACCAATGGGGCCTCACCCACCTCCCTTGGAAGCCCATTCCACACCCTAGGGGTCTTCAGTGTCAGGAAGCACTTCCCAGCATCCAAATTGAGCCTTGGTTCCCTGAGCTTTGCTCCGTTGGAGCACATTATGCCTTCCTCTGCAGGGGAGAACAGATCTCTACCTCCTCCTTACCTACCTATATGTCACCAACAGATCCCCTCAGAGTCTCCCCTTCCCCAGGCTGAAAAGACCCAGCCCCCTCAGTCTCACCTCATACAGCATCCCCTGCAAATCAGCCACCAACCTTGTGGCCCTACGCTGCACCGACTCCAATCTGGCTACATCCTTCCTGTAATGAGGGGCCCAGAAATGAACACAAAGGCCTCGCGCATTTCCCCATGTCTCCAGGTGCTTCCCACGTCTCTCCCACACCAAAATCATTTGTTGGTTTTCCAGCATCACCCCCGCCCCACACACACACACACTGAAACGTTACAAAGCCCCTCCCAAGTCCAAGTTACTGGCAGGAAGAGTTTTAAGTTAGATTATGCTGCTATTCGGGTTACTTTTGCTTTTAACCTCCTCTGAACCCTGGAATGTGTCCCTCGCCCCTCAAAGCATGCCTGAGCATGAATTCAGCTCTTGGCTACAAGTGGTTCACAGCATCCCGAACCAGCGCAGGATGAGGCCGCCATGTGCCAGCCAGACAGCCATCCAGCACCTGCTCGAATCCTTCCAGTGAGGAAGGCGTTACCGTCTCCTCCGAGGCCTCCTGTCAAAGGACTAGGAAATTTCTCCTCGTTGGCCAAGCGTAATGAGAAAGGCGAGATCTAAGTACACACCGCTTCACGGAATGCAAAGTGTTCGTGTCTTGGTGCCGTTCCTTCGGAGGCCTGCGATGCCACATGACACACATCTCAGGGGTCGCAAAAGCCAGCCCCAAAGAGCACAGGGAACGTACCTTGCACATAAACGGAGCCGGTGGACAGCTCGTCTCCCATGCTGCACGTGTAGGGGCCACAGTCCTCGGGCTCCAGGTCGTGAATGACCAGCTCCACAACGGTGCCTTGCCGCCGCATCTCATACTTGGCGCTGGGCTGGAGAACCAGGCCTCCCTTCCGCCACTCGACGGCCGCATCGCGTCTGGAGACCTCGCAGCGCAGAACGGCCCTTCCCCCTGCTTCTGACTCGACGTTCTGGAGCTCTTCTTTAAAGAGGGCTGGCAGAACTGCAGGGAAAAGGGGATTGAAGGAATGGCTGATGGCTCTCATGCAGTACCAGCGCCCTCCGGCAGGGCACGTGCCATCACCGCCTGGTGGAATGGGCAAGAATTTCACTCTGGTTTAGTTCTGAGAATTGACCAAAAAAGCGCAACTTTCTCTATAATGGGGACAGAAAGAACTTGGAATGCAAAGCGTGAAAATGGGAGGAACAGAAACGGACACTTTTATCCAGCAAGAAAAGGAAGCGGCCGATGACAGATGTGCACCCCAGGCTCAGAAGGAGGCGTCTGCCGATGCTCCAATGTGGCTTTCCCTCCGATACAAGATAAATAACAACGGTGATGATACAAGACAAGGAAGCACCACAGCACTGAGAAATCCCCCAAGAACAAACCAGTGGATGGGTGCGGAACTGGCCCAAGTAGCTCTTACCTTTGACCTTCACTGTGGCAGTGGTCTGATGATCCTGTGACTCACACGTGTACTCCCCATCATCCCCAGCTTCCAAATCATAAATGAGGAGCTCAGCAAAGTTCCCTTCTTGACGGAGGTCGTGCTTGTCACTGGGCCGAAGCACCACATTCCCCTTCTTCCAGACCACCGGAGCCATGGGCTTGGAGAGCTCACAGCGCAAGGACACCGTGTTTCCCTCCTCCGCCTCCTTGCTTTGGAGGCCACGCTTGAAAAGCACGGGGAGAGCTGTAAAGACAACCACACGGTAGAGAGAAAGCGTTTCCACTGGCTGGACGGGAATGGTGGTGTGGCATGATTTGCTGAGTTGTGAGAAAGATGCTGCCCCCGCATGGTTACATGCCCCGTCACCAGACTCCATCTCAAGTTGCACATGCTTTTCTTGCCCCAATAATTAGAATCATAGAACAATAGAGTTGGACGGGGCCTACGAGGCCACTGAGCCCAACCCCCTGCTCAGAGCAGGACTCCAGGTTCAAGCATCCCTGGCAGATAGCTGTCCAGCTGCCTCTTGCAGGCCTCCAGTGTGGGAGAGCCCACCACCTCTCTAGGTCATGGGTCCCTTTGCTCTAATAATCTTCCTGATCTCTAGCCAGAATCTAGCTTCCTGTAACTTGAGCCCATCCACAGCACTGGGCACAGTGTGTGCAAGCCCCAAACAGGCTGATGCTAGAAAACAGAAGCTCTCTAGAGAGGATTGTACTCTGCATGCCTCCTGCTGGCTCCAGGTTTTGAAGGACATTGGTCAGGATGCCTTCACGGAGCCTCACCCCTTGGTAGATCGGCCTTCTCTCTGCCCTGGTCAGCAGCTGCACCGCTTCGCCACCTCCTCCTCCTCCTCATCGTTGTTACCACTTGCTTATTCAGACAGCAGTGATGCAGGGCACAGCTCGGCAGCAGCACGTGCTGATCTCCCTTCTCTGCACCTCCGTCGGCCAGGAGGCACATGGATCAGTGGGTGTACTGGTGAAGAGGAGCAACTCAGGGTGCTTTGGTCAATGGTTCCCGCTGGGCTATGGGCCCATGGAAGATGCCCGACCGTGCCTACCCTGGGTGCTTACACCAGCTGGACTCTGCCCTGCTGGCTTGCAGAGCCATCCAGGGTTCAGCAAGCACCCCTCTGAGCATGCTCACTTGGGCTCCTCTATTGGCTGCAAAGGATTCTGAGCATCTGATGTTCTGCTACAGAATCATGGGGGTTTCTAGGAATCCTGAGCAAGAGAAAGACATTCTGTAGTCATTTGCAACCCACAAAGCAACCGACTAATGGCTCCACCACCGTCCACCATGTTGGACTCCCTGTTTGCTACTCCGATGGGCGTTTGTTTCATTCACCGGCCCAGTCAAATGCCTATGAGACCTCATGTCTTGTGCCTAAACTAAGAATTCCCAATGGCTCTTGTTTCTTCCATGTTCTGGAATTCAAAATTAGAAGTTGTCCAGAACAACAGTCCAAAATAGAGCAGTCTGAAAGTGCAGTGCTCATGGGGTGTGGGGAGGGGAGCTGTTCTAATTTCGAACCCTAACGTGATGGGAAGCAGGGGCTCCTCCACAGGTGAAGCATCTAAAAACTAAACTCCAGGAGAATATTTGATTAAAGCAACATTTCCTGTGAAATTGGAGATTACTCTTCAGATGAAATATATGAGGAAGTTCAAGGGAAATCAAAAGCAGTTTGATCATCAACTTCTTTGGGATGTGTGTGTGTTGCACATTCTGCCTGAAAGAAGCCTGAAAAAGCAACCTTCCTTGCTCACGAGTATACACACATCATGCTCATGCCCAAATGGAATATGTTTCCACCAGTGAAGAACCTGCAAGTGGCTTCTACTTTTTCCTTCCTGGGGGTCTGAAGGAAGCAGAACCTGAAGCCATCTGCATCGTCTTGCGTGACCCAGATGGAAACCAGCCAACCTCCCTCCTCCATATCAGCTCAAGAGGCTTCCTGGCTGAATCTTCCGTTCAGCTTTCCCTCCGCCTTGCCCAGCAAAGAGAAGCGGGACTCCCGGTCTTCGAGTTGGCCTAATGGAGCCATTGCACCGTGTGGAGGTTGTGGGTTTGCTCACACAGGCCAAGATGGCTGCCTTTGTCCTTTGTGGTCGTAAGCTTTTTCAATGGTGCTCTCCTGGGTTAAGGCGATCCACCACTGTTTCTTCACTTCTCCCTACAATCCTATGAGTAAGAGAAACCTTGCTCTTCAGATGGTGACACCAGCGCTTTCCAAGACAAGGCCTCACCTTTAACCTTGAGTCTGGCTGTGGTCTTCCTCTCCGCCATACTGCAGCTATATTCCCCAGAGTCCTCAAGAGCAACGCCATGGATGACCAACGTGTGCACTGCTCCTTCAGCCTTGATTTCAAACTTCTGGCTGGGCTGGATTTTGGACGTTCCCTTCCTCCACTCCACCTGGGTACTAGGTTTGGAGAGGCCACAGCAGAGCATGGCTGTGCCGTTCTCCTCTACTTCCAAATTCTCCAGTTGCTTTATGAAGATCGCGGGTGCAGCTGCACAGAGAGGAACAGAGAGGAACCTTTACTGGACTGCGTGATATTTAGTGAGCCCTAAATTTTTTATAAGACTTGGTAGTGAGAAAAATGAATTTACGGTTGCAATGTTCTCCCGTTGCCCATGTTTAAGGTATGCTGAAAGGTTTCGGGACTCTCCAGGGCCCAAGTCGGCGCCAAGCGGACCTCTCTGGGGAGCGCATTCCACAGCTGGGGCGCCACCACAGAGAAGGCCCTCCTCCGGGTGTTCACTCTCCTAACCTCCTTCAAGGAGGGTTCCCAGTTAGTATTATAGAGTAACTGTTGAGGTGACAGAATTTTACTAGGGGAGAATGTAACCCCTATGAAACATTGGTACAACCCAAAGGGGTGAGGCTAAGAAAGAGTGGGGCTGTAAGAAATTCGAACCAAAAAGAGCAGGAAAGGTGAAGAGGCGGGAGCTGCTGTTGCCACGAAGGTTTAGGTATAATTCCTACATGTTTGTGTCGGTCGGGGCGGGGGGGGGGAATCCACATAATGATTTCATGTATATGCAATGAAATTGGCATTTTATTCCAGGATTTTGAAGATTCTGCACATGCAGCTGACTCTTCTGTGTTCAGGCATTTTGGAGTCTTTTGTCTGAGTTGGGTTCAAAAGGACTCTTGGATTTGTGGCTCTACAGCCAGTTTTCTTTGGTGTTGGTGCTGCTGCCAGGGACTTGGGTGCATGGGTTGCAGTATTGTGTTATTACTATAATTGTTCGTGTTGTTTTGTCACAAAACTGCTGATAAGAGCAGGTCCATTTTGTATGCTGGGGTGTTCTGCAGTGTTCACTGGGAAAGAATTAGCCACCCAGAATCTGCCAGTGTTGCATTTGCAAGGCTCCTGGTTCAAAAATAATTTTAAAAATCTCAGAAAACGTCAGGAGGGGCAGCCAGGCTGGAGGGCACTAATGTGGTGTCACTGGACCCTCTGGTCCCCTTGGAGATGCCAAAGCAAATTTGACACAAAAGATCCCCACATTTGCACTTGCAATAAAGCTGATGACTTAAACAGATTTGACTTTTCATTTCGTTCTGGATATGAGTTCTTCTAAGTGAAATATTAGGATTTTGCAGAACTCAGAATATTTTGAGGAAAGCTGCATTAGAGCCTGTAGGTGGACTTGTCTGGAGGACAAGCCTAACGGATGGGATTCACTTAGCTGGACCTTGTGGGTAAAAGATGACGTGCTTTGGCACCACCAAATGGAAAGATTCCTTCCTCCAGAACGCGCTAACTTACACTGCACAGTCAGCTGAGCTTCTGAAGAATTCTGCCCCACTCGGAAACTGACACAGCCAGAATCTTCGAGGGACACCTTTCGGAGGGTGAGAATGTGACGTTTTCCTTGGACCTCAATCTCATTCATTTCGTTGGACTGGAGAGGCACGCCGGCCAGGCTCCACTGCACATCCTTAGCTTTCTCGGAAGAGACCTGGCACTGGAACACGGCATCCTCATTTTCAAACAGAGCGATATCTTTCAGAGCTTCCACTATGGTGACTGGTGGTTCTAAAACAGAAAGCAGAACAGACCCGAATTGCCACAATTTTTGCCTAAAGAGAACTGGAATTTCAAGAGAAGTGAAACGTATGTTGTCAAAATTCCCCAAAAGTTTTTCTTACATAGCTAGTTCATTTCTTCATTTTATTCTACTGCTAAAATTGCATTTACAAAACTTATAAATTGTTCTTTATCTAGAAAAGGTTCCTGAGAACTGAACAGGAAAGTCGGTGGGGAATCAAAATTCAATAATTAAAGTATTTAAACTGAAGTTAGACCAATAAATCAGTGCACAGTTATTCAGGAAAAACCGCTTAAATGAAAATTGTTTGTGCAGATGTGGGAAATAAAGCAACGCCAAGGCCTGCTGGATAACAACAGGCAGGAAATTCTACAGAGAGGTAGCCATGAGAATACTAGAGAGGCTCCCCAGAGAGGCTCGCCTGGCGCCGTCATTATTTGTTTTTCGGCGCCAGGCGAAGACCTTTTTATTTAAGAAATATTTTAATTGTTAGGTATTAATTGTATTATTGTTATATTTATATATTATTGTTATATAGTTACATATTGATATATTATTGTTATATATTGATATATTATTGTTATATTTATATATTTCTATTTTTATACTTAGGCCTTGAGATGGGCCAGTTTTTAAATAGTGTATTGTTTTTAATTGTATTTTTTGTTGTTGTTAGCCGCCCTGAGGCTTTTTGCAAGGGGGCGGCATACAAATATGTAAAATAAAATAAAATAAAATAAAATAAAATAAAATAAATAAAGGACCCTGCTCCAAGCAAACTCATTACAGCCTTTGGGCCCATGAAGAGCCATCAGAGAAACCAGCTCCAGTTCAGTGACTGGGCAGGCCAACGAAGGAGAAGTTACTTTCTGGAAGGTCTGAAGTCAGCGTGTTCAAAGCTTTATGCATCCAAAGCAATGCTTTGAAATTGACCCAGTGACAAAGGTGTTCTACCCTGAAAAGGGGCCGCGGCCGGCTGCAGCTGAGCCACGAAGCATGTTTATCCCACCCAGTTCTCACTGGTACACCAGAGCGGTGCTAGTTCACAGCTAGAAACCCAGTTCTGCCCACGGCAGCGAGCAATGGCCTTTCCGAAAGCCGCACCTTTCACCAGCAGAGCAGCCGCTGTCCGATGGTCGGCTGTGCTGCAGCTGTACTCTCCTGCGTCCGCAGCGCTCAGCCTGCATATAGTCAGCTGCGCCACAGTGCCGGCTTGCTTCATCCTGTATTTGTCACTGGACTGGAGGAGAAGATCCCCCTTCTTCCACTGCACGGGCGCGCCATGTTTGGAGACCTCACAGCTCAGGGTGGCTGACCCACCGTCTTCTGCCTCTTGGTTCTCCAGGAGCCTAATGAAAAGTACTGGCAAAGCTACGGGGAGAGAAAGGGAGAGAGAAATCAGAGACAGAGGTGTGCAGGGCTTCCTTGCTATCGCACAGACGAGGTCCTAACCTGGATACTTTGAAGAGTTGGGCTGCTTATTTCAGGAGTGTTTGGCAGGTAGCAAAGGACTGTTGCTTTCAGCAGGTTCCACCCTTAACAGTGGCCTAGAAATACATCCTTTAGATCTAGAAAGACTGAAAGAACGAGGACTCTGTGTGGATGCATGCAAGTGGGGGAGGAGGCTGGAAGACGTCCATTTGTGGTGCTCCGTCCGTGAAATGGAAGCGCTGATGCTTCAAAGAAAGCAGAATCGGAAGAGAGGAAGAGCCTTTCTTCTGCCCAGCACAAGGCCGCTGGCATGACCCTGCCGCCAAAGCACACGAGGGGAAGGACCCATTTCTGGAGAGCGATATATGGATTTCGTTAAATCCGTTCCACCTGTGTTCGCACATTATCAGACAGGGTTGCTTAGTAGGGATGTGTGAGAATTTTGTTCCATTGCACATTTCTGCAAAGCCTCATTTGTGCGGGGCTGCCTTGGCATTAAGATGGATTTGCACACGTGCCGATATGTGAAAATGCCCCCTGGCGAAGTCCGCAAGCCTGAGAGTCCCATGTAACTCAGAAAAAAGCCAGTTTGCTGGTGACACACGTCTGAGAAATCCCCAGGTTGGAGTCACCGAACTCCCAATTCATTTGAACCTGCTCTTGACTTCTCTAAAATCCCTACTCCGAGACATTCACCATCCTTGAAGGAGAAATGTCCAGTTGCACTGAGTCGTAAGAGCACAGGAGAAATGAAGAATAATGACACGACAGCCTGAAGTAAGTGCTCAAGAACAATTAGGGGTGGTTCCCACTGCATGAGTCCCAGTTCCAAAATTTCCAGCCCAACATCTACTTATTTCAAAGTGTATGGATGAATTCTCAATTTTATGCAGAAGTAGTAGTAGCCATAATAGTAATAATTACTGAGTTTGGAGGCTTTTAGTTTATGGTTCAGATTTTAAACATGGCCTCCGCTTACGACATTTAGGAAATCTATGGCATTGCAGCGTCTTTAGACTCTATTTCTGCTTCAGTAGCGAATGGCAAAAATATATCCAAATTCTAAGATATATCCAAATATATATCCAAAAATATATCCAAATTCCTAAGATCTGCAACAGCGGCCCTCCTCCGGGAGCCCTCTTTGAGGGAGGTTAAGTGGGTGAGTACCCGGAGGAGGGCTTTTTCGGCGGTGGCGCCCCAACTATGGAATGCGCTCCCTGGAGAGGTCCGCCTGGCGCCATCGTTATTTGCTTTTCGGCGCCAGGCCAAGACCTTTTTATTTAAGTCTTATTTTAATTGTTAGTTGTAGATTTTGTTTTTAGTTTATTTGTGTTGCTTGTTGTTTGTTTATCTGGTTTATTGTGTATATTTGTTTTAGTTGATTTTGTTTATTTTAATTTATTTAGTTTATGTTTATTTAACTAGAATTTTAGTTGCCGAGATGCACCGTCGGGGGAGGGATAAATTAAAATTGTTTTATTGTTATTGTACTTTAATCATGTTGTTAGCTGCCCCGAGGCTTTGTTGCGATGGGGCGGCCTATAAATGTTTTAATAAATAAATAAATAAATAAATTCTGACAAAAGCCGAACTGAAGTCAATGTCACCATTCATTCTGGGGTTTGGACGCATCGTACATTTCCCTTCCGGAAGGCAGACGATCTCATGATGAGTAAGGCCTTTTCACATGATTTGCCCTCTCCATCCCACCATCAAATAAGAATGCAGGAAGAAGGTAAAGATGAGCCTTACTAAAAGTCTTTCAAGAATCGCTTCCTGAACCTGTTAATTTAGAGGACTGAATGTCAGGCTTCAGAAACCTGGATCCAGCCCAGCAAACCTTGCCAGAACCTTGCCAGAAGGAGCAACTAGGGTGATTCGGTTCTCATGCAACCAATATTGGTAGAGCGTGAGCAACGGCGGCTTGTTTCCCTTGATGTAACAGTCCAGACTGGCCCAATATGTTTAAAAGAGCCCTGTGCCAGGCCTGAACTACAAGACGGCAGGCCTGGGTCTGTAGCACCCTAAAACGCTGGCTTTGCTCGGCTTCAGGTGAACTCTAGTTGCCCTGTTAATATAATCAGCCAATTCAGTCTTAGCTATCATTTCCCCTGGCCGTGACTACATGGCCTTCTCTGTAAGGGAGTTTCCTTCCGTACGATAGAGGGACAAAGGACTCGCACAGCTGTGCTTCCATCCTTGCACACACCATCTCCTACTTGTGCTTTGATGTAGAACTCTGTGTGTAAACGTCCCCTTGCAGATAAACCATGCAGCTGCCTTATCATTTCTTGGGGGTCACAAAGAACCTCATGCCCACAGGTGGGGCGCCAGACAAACCCCAAATGTAAAAAGCATGGAAGTGCCACCCAACCAGTCACGGCAGGTAAGTGACCCTCATTTCAGGCAGAGAAGCTGGCCCACACGCCTCACCTTTGACAAGCAATGCTGCTGTAGTCTGCTGGTCACCTGAGTCACAGGTGTAGTCCCCACAGTCCTCAGGTTGTGCGTCGCGGATAAGAAGCTGCACGGTGGAGCCCTTGTGCCTCATCTCATACTTGTCACCCGGCTGGAGTTTGGTTGATCCTTTACTCCACTTCACTGGGACGTCAGGTTTGGAGAGCTCAGCTTGGAGGGTGACCGTCGTTCCTTCCTCGACTTCCTGGCTCTCAAGGGGGACTTCAAACGTTGCTGGAAGGGCTGAGCACCGCGTGGGGAAAATTAAAGGGAACTTGAGCCCATGGGACCCAGGCTTCCCTAACGCACGCAGTTCTCGACGGCGGTCAAAGAGCAGCTTGGCAGGCAAGCAACTCATTGCTCAACTCACCGAGTGGAATGAATGCGGAGATTTGAAAACAAGTTGACATGACCCAGGAAGTCGTATTTGGATGAAAGGGGAACCCATCTGACTAGTCTTCCCCTTTGCTTGCTCTGCATTCCAGGGGGTCCTAGGGGATGGTGCCTGAACACCTTTCAGCACCAGGTCAAGACCTTTTTATTTTCCCATAATTTAATGTTTAAATATTTTAACTATGTTTTAGGCTCAGTCATGGATTATTATGGGTGTATATGTATTTATTGGGTGTTTGATTTGTAAGCCATCCAGAGGCGCGCAACATAATTGGACGGGATAAAAATACCCAAACAGACAGGTAAGGCGCGCTTTAGCACAGGCGTTTGGCAGTGGCAAGAGCCCCTGCATTGCGACATAATCGGAGCCCCCAGCCCCCTGCAACCTTGCAGAAACATGCAGTGCAATTGGTGTAGCATCGCTATGGTCGAGGCAAAGCATCACCTGGCCTAATGATGCTAGAGGACTTCTGGGCCATCAGAGCCCCTGTGAGGCTGTGCAGTCGGTCCTGCCCTGAGAGGGTACAAGTCTTCACCAGGCTCACCAGCCCTCCCATGTCACGGCACCTGCTTCCACAGACCGCTTGCCAGCAACCAGCAGGCCAAGGAAGTATATTGCAGGCAGAGCTGGTCTAAGAAATACACCCTCCTCTCCCGTCGGAGTGGATTGTCATCTGAAACTCAGCCACAGTCCGTGATGGACTGGCATCCGACACAAGACCGGAGGGCAAAGGGTCAGCTGATCAGGTACGAGTGCCACACATGGTTCTATCTTCCACCAACAGCTGGGAGCCATAACCACTGCCCCCCGCAGCCCTTATTGCTTCAGGTGACAGCTTCATGTTGTAGCAATGCATCCCCTCTGAGCTTTAAAGACCGCCAGGTTAGGTTTGGAAGGTCAGGCCAGAATCCGGCCCTCTTGAGCGCTCCAGACTTCTTTCCCATGCTCAGCCCTGCCCGGGAAGCCAGCAGAGCAGAGATCAAGTCCTCAGATGCTCGGGAACCCTGGGGGATTCTTTGCGCAACGTGCACAGCGCATGTACCGTATTTTTTGCTCAATAAGACTCACTTTCCCCCCCCTCAAAACTAAGGGGAAATGTCTGTGCGTCTTATAGAGCGAATGTGTGTGTGCAGTAAGTCTGTCAGATGTGCAGCCCATGGGGAAGCGATGGGGAATGTGCCTGTGATGTTGTGCCCATTTGAGTCAGAATATTTTTCTTCTTGTTTTCCTCTAAAAACGAGGTGCGTCTTATGGTCAGGCGCGTCTTATAGAGCGAAGAATACGGCAGTTCCTCATGTGAGACACACAACGCATGCAATGCTTCATGCAAAAGATGCTCATTCTTTCTACCAGATGTGCAGTGTGGCATCATCTGTGCGAAGTGCACAGAAGCAGGATTTCACTTGGACTTGCTTCCAGCCGGAAGCCCTTGTGAATGTTTGGGGCAAGGCAGACTTGGGGCAGAGAGAAAGCAGGCCAGAGTCCAGGGGCCTTGATCCTGGAAAGTTCATACTGCAGAAGAGCAGTTAGTACAAGGGCCAACCTGGGCCCTTTAGTTGACAAAGACAATTCAGAAGAACCGCAAGATCCAGACCGTATGTTTAGTAAGTTCCTACCTGCAACAGACACAGTCGCTGTGCTTTTCTGGTTTCCAATGTCGCAGGTGTACCTGCCAGAGTCCTCTGGCTTTAGATTATAAATCTTCAAGGTGTGCACTGTTCCTTCTTGCTTGATCTCGTACTTGGAGCTTGGAGAAATCGCTTGGGTGCCCTTCTTCCATGTTGCCGAGACACTGGGCTGGGAGACTTCACATTTCAGGGTAACTGTGCTATCTTCCTGCAGGTCTTTGTTCGTTAGTTCCTCTTTAAATGTGGGAAGTGGAGCTGAAAAAGCAAATGTGAAGGTTACAAAACAGAGGAGAGGCGGGAGCAGCTGCTGAGCAGGGTCGTGAGAAGGGAGACTCAGTGAGGGATTGGGGCCTCCACGGGGGCCTTGCCCAAGGGCCCCGAAACATGGCACCACCTCCCCTCTTGCCTCTTGTTACCTTTCACTTTGAGCTGTGCCGTGGAGGCATACGGTCCAACGCGGAAGGTGATGGTACCAGAATCCTGCTGGGTGACCTTCTTCAGCCTCAGCGTGTGGATCCGGCCCTTCTCGACAGAGATCTCATTCATCTCGTTGCTCTGGAGGAGGGCGTCCTGCAGCTTCCACTCCACATCCCTCGCATTGTCATGGGAGACCTTGCACTCGAAGACCACGTCCTCCTCTTCGAACACCTCAGCATCCTTCAGCCCCCGGAGGATGGTGACGTCCAGTTCTGCAAGGGCCACCGTACCCATAAGTGAAAGGCAGAAGCAACGCCCAGTTAAACTGTGGAATTTACTGCCATGGGAAGTGGCGACGGCCACCAATGTGGGTGGCTTTAAAGAGGGGTTGGCCAGATCCATGGAGGCGGCGGCTACTGGTGGCTCCTAGCCTGGCTGGCTATGAGCTACCTCCTGTAGCATGCCTATGCATGCCCCTTGCTGAGGGGCTGGGCAGGCGGAGGTCTTGCAGCCATCCTGCTGGAGGGATCCTGTGGGCAGCTGGCTGGCCACCGTGTGTGCGGAGTGCCGGACCGTGGCCTGATCCAGCAGGGCTTTTCACTTGTTCGTAGGTTCTTGCAGCATTAGGATTAGACTAGCACATTATGGCTAAACTGTCCTTTGAGTCAGATGGAGCCTTCCTCCATGTAGCACAGCATGGGTGACACGAACTGGCGGCCAGGCTCACCAGAGTCTCAGGCAGGATTCCTCCCAGCCCTGCGTGAGATGCCAGAATTGAACCCGGGACCTTCCACGTGCAAAGGAGCAGCCCTGCGCCTGAGCTCTGCCCCCTCCCACCCTGCCTCACCCTTCACTGCTAGCGTTGCGGACGTCGTCTGATCTCCAGCGACGCAGCTGTACTCTCCGCTGTCCTTGGGCTCCAGGTTGTGCACGAGCAGCTCTCGGCTGGCCGCTTCCTGCCTCATTTCATATTTGGCTCCAGCACGCAGCGCCACGCCATCTTTCCTCCACTCCACCGGCGCCTTTGCGACCGTGACCTTGCAGCAGAACCGGGCTGTTCCACCCTCCTCTGCTTTCTCATTCCTTAGCTGCTGCTGGAATTCTGGCTTGAGGGCTGTGAAGGCAAGAACAGGCAACCGTTGGCTACCATGTTCGCACCTAGGAAGAGGGACCTATGGACCAGCCTGGGAAGGTGAAAGCCAGGAGCCTTCATGCCGTGGAACGCATTTCTCTTTGATCGGCCCTGAGAGGCAAAGAATCAGTCGCACGGATATGGGAACGAATATCAAGGAGTTATGACATTATCTGCTTTACTGCAACATAAGGAACTGCTGCTATTCACTATACAGCGAGGAAGAAGAGGTGAATTCTAGTTCATTCATGTCCAGAATGAGAGCCAGTGTGGCGTCGTGGTTAAGAGCGTGGGACTGGGACTCAGACGATCTGGGTTCAAGTCCCCGCTTGGCTGTGGAGCCAACTGGGTGGCTCTGGGCCAGTCACAGACTCTCAGCCCAACCTACCTCACAGGGTTGTTGTTGTGGGGATAAGATGGAGGAGGAGAATGATGTAAGCTGCCTTGAGCCCTTTGAGGGAAAAGGCAGGATATAAATTGAAAAATAAATACATCTGGTTTGCATTTTCCTTTACCGCAGACACCTTTGCCAGAATACCTTGCTGTCCTTAAACTATGCAAGTCTAGGCTGAAAAAGTCCTACTTTTTTATTTAAACCTGCATTGGATTGCACCCTGAGAGAGAGCTATTTTCAGTTCATTGCCTTTAAAAGAGCAGCCAGAGGAAACCTTTAAAAAGGTATTTTTAAGGGTCGAGAAAATAAACCCATGGCATTCGCTACTGTGCATTGAAAGTCCACATTGCCTGGTGAGGGATCAGGAGCTATATTTTCTCGATAATACTAAGAGAACCTCTGGTTTATGAATGGGTCCACCAACTGTTCTGCCTTGCATGTCACGGAGCTGCAGAAGAACACGCAGCCTGTTCAGTTCTAAGCTCCAAAATTACCGCCTTGGGTTCCCTTTGGCACAGAACTACAGTTGCCCACCAGATGCTAAAAAGTTGCCTTCTGGAAGAGAATCGCTTTGCCTTTCACAAAGTGATTCTAGAATGTACAAGAAAGTCATTTCGGTTTTCAAATCACCTAGTCATGCCCCGCTCATGAATGGCAAGCCTTTAAAAAAAAGTTTGCACGTTTCTGAACTTGGGAGCACATTTGAAAAATGCATACAGATATGCACACTTTCCCAGTTCAAAATGCAGACCTTTCTTCTTCCAAAAAGGAAGGTCAAAGGTGAAGCTTGAGCCTAACCAAGCTTCAAGGTTAAATGTGGAGAATTTCAGCAACCTTGAATGTCCCCTATTTGAACATTCAAGCATTCTCTAATACCTATTCCTCTCTCAACAGATACGCATGTTCACACTTTGACCAAGCGGGGAGAGTGCACAGTTTTCCTATTCAAACTGCAAATTTAGCCTTTCAAATGAACTGAAAACAGGTTGGGAGAAAGAAAGGGTGGCATTTCAAGAGTTTCAGTAAGTTTGAACCGCCTTGTCTCTCCTTAAGTGAGCCGTTGGGACTCCAAGCGACACTGCTCCCCCTCGTGTGCAGGGGCCTTTGCCTGTCCTGCCTTAGGGACGCCCCCCACATGGGCCTCGTAGCCATTTTTGCTTAGTTCTGCAATGCACCTGCCGATGTTCACCAATTTGGTCCGAACGGCAGCACTGGGGAAGAGATGCTTAACTTTGCTTTACATGAGCTATTTTCCAGAACAACCTTTGGCTCACTCCAACCTTTTCTCCCTGCTTCTTTCTGCAAGCAGAGGAAGGAGAATAACTGAGAGAACTATAAAGGCAAGATGGCAAAAGTCATGGAATAGGTGCTTCGATGCATGTCGACACACCTCTCTCGATCAAATGCAAAACTACCAAGTGCTACACTTTGCATTTCTGACCCACCAAGAATACCCAACCATCTGGCTCTATTGGGTGATTCCATGGACTGGTTGTTTTGGGAGCATGAGAAGAAGAAACTCTTCTCTACATCCAGTTCTTCCTAAGCGATGAATCATTTTATGCACATGGGGTCTCTCTGACTTGCCCTTTTAAAAGCAAATCTTCCCCAACATTTGGTTGTTCCTTGTGCTGAAACTTTTTCCCTTTAAGAGAGAGTGTTTTCCCCAAATATTTCTGCAATCCTGGAAGAATGTCTAGGACTATGTTTGTTCCTGTCTTTGGGGAATCCAAAATTTTGTTTCAGTTCCTATTTGCTAAATTAACAACCTCCCAAAGGTAAATGAAATCTATTTGACATTCTCCCAACATTTGTGGGAGAGAGATGCTAACCCCGCAAGGCACTCTCTAAATACTCTCTAAATAAATGCTGAGGAACACAGAGATGGACAGGAAATCTGATAAAACATCTGATGAAGAAATGTAGTTAAGAAGCTGGAAATTATACATAATAAGCACAACATATTGGAATTATAAGCCACAAAACTGCTTTAGCAGAGATGGAAAAAATATGAACTTATACACATTTTGGGCATAGATCAAACGCTACCATGTTTGAACTGAATTGTGTCAGTAAAAGTTTCACGTTGTCATGTTTAAAACATTGCAATTCTTAATAATGTAAAAGATTTCAGTATTCATTCTATAAAAATACCCCAATGGATTTGGTATTCTGAAAATAAAGCCTGTTAAAGTATTTTTAAAATATATTGAATATATTGCAATTATACTTATCTCTTACCCTTTCCCAGAGAATGGGAATCTAGGTGGCTAGAAATGGCCAGAAACTGGTCTTGTATTATGAATAGGCTTGTTTGCAAGGGGGCGGCATATAAATTTGTAAAATAAATAAATAAATAATACATACATACATACATACATAACTTAATTACACAGACCTGGTTCATCCATTTTCATCATTTGATAGCTGTGGCATTCAACTGAAGACATACATGTTTAAATGTACCCATCCCAAGAAGAAACTCCGCAGCACTAAACTTTCACCCAGGTTCACTTCACTGGGGAAGCCTTCAGCCACTTGTCATCCAGATGAATCCAAGAAGTGTAATCAAGTCAGGTATCAAAGATCAGCCTTATTTACATTCAACCGTCAATATGCTAGTGGGCTCATTCTATTTCACACATTTTACCGTTAACTGTTAAAACGGCAGTGGTTTTCTGGTCTCCGCAAGTACAGGTGTAACGTCCACCATCCTCAATCTCTAAATCTCGGACCACCAGTTCTGCCAGGGCCCCTTTCTGCCTCATTTGGTATTTGCTGCCTTCTGCGAGCTTCTGCCCATCTTTCTTCCACTCCACCCGCGCAGCCTTGCTGAGCTCGCAGCGCAGTGCAGCCGTCCCTTCCTCTGGGGCGTCCACGTCCTTCAGTTCCGTTCTGAACTGCGGTGGAAGTTCTGCAGAACACAAAATATATCATGACGGTCCCATCGTGGGAGCAGACGAGTGCGGCAGGAGGAAAATCGGGGTGGGGAAGGGCAAGGTCAATGGAAAGAGGAAATATTGCGAGGAGACGGTCCAGTGCCTGCTGATTCTTAACAGAAAGGCTTCCATTAATGGCACCAAGCACTGGGAAACCGCCTTGAAACTGCCTTGAAAGGGAGACAGGACGGCAGGAGGGGGAAAAGGTGGTCTCCAGATACACGCTCGCAAAAAGCTAGACATGGGCACCGCAACATGAACACGGGCAACAGAAAGACGGACAATATGAACAGAGAACACAGCAGCAGAACACAGTCGTGAGTACTGTTCTTCTTGGTAAAAAGCGGAGAATAAATGAAATAAATAAATAGTGATGCTGATGTTAGATGCTTCTCAGGTGCGGCAAATGGTGGAGTTCAACGCTGACGGTAATAAAGCAAGGAAACAGTCATTCTGCATCACCTACATGGGCTGATTTCACCATGGACCATGGAGGGGCTTGTTGATCTCGACAGGTGTGAGCATCTTCTTCTCAAACGGACCTCAGAGATCAGAGGGACCTTCCCACTTCAAGAAAGACTTGTCATTTGGATGCAGAACTTCCAGCAAACTATCGGTGTCTCACCCCAGACCTCCTGACCGTGCATCTCTTGGTTGGAAAGTGCAGGCCGATCTGGACCACAGGATCCAGGGTTCAAATACAGAGTGGCGTGTGTGCGCCTATCGTGAAATAGGTGAGATGTATGTGGATGTTTCTGCAGGAGTCCATAATCGGCTTTAATCCGTTGCATCTACTTCCAGTTCATTGCAGAAGTGAGATCCAGGCACTAGACCAAGGGCATTTCCTTTCCTGCTTTTTCACTACATAACGTCTGGGTGATTTCTTTCTTTTTCCCCATCAAACATCATATTCCCTCCCCCCCGCCACACACACACACACAACCTTATTGAAAGTGTTTGTTAGACACAGAAACAAAACTGAGGGTCACAACCTTGTCCAAAAAATCCATAAATAACTGTGAGTAGGGAATCCTTTGCGTGGAAAAGCTGGTAGAGGAAAACACGACACAAGAGAGCAATCTGAGGTCGCCTGTGAAGAAACCCCAAAGGGTTACTGGTTCACAGAACACTCCATGGCATGGCACATGGTATGCGGATTGTTCACCCTCTCCGTCAGTCCTCCAGCCAGCTCCACCATGTATCCCAGCATCCTCCACAGCAGAACTGGACTTGTTTCCCTGCTTCCATCCCTGTTCCTTTCCGTTCACCATGTTGGTGGGTTTCAGAGCCCCAAGAAAGCTGTGTCCGCTGTAACATTGCTCAACAACGAAACATCAACATGGACTTGTAATACACATAAAGGGCTTGGAAAGGTACACACATACGTTACAACCAGAAACATACACACACATATATGAGGTTTAATCAGCTGTAGAGGCCAGGGAAAGCAGAAAGACTCTGCTGGAGGAGGGAACACACAGGAGAAAAAGTAGGATCAGATGATGTCAAGACAATGACAGAAGGATCTTCCTCTCTGTGTGGAAGCACCAGGTCATTCAAGACTAAGAATCATATTCCAAGGAAAAGGAAGTGGAGAGAGGTGAGACAGATTCAGGAGAGGCAAGGAAAGCATGCGGAGAAGGGTTAACCAGAATGGTTACTCCAAGCCTGTGTGACAAGGCAGGTTTTTCTCAAGTAGTGTTTACCATTGACTCTGAGGCTAGCAGTGCTCTGCTGGTCTCCACAGACACAGGTATATTCTCCCGCATCCTCCTCCTCCAAATTATGGACCACCAGCTCTGAAATGGTGCCTTCCTGTTTTACTGTGTATTTCTCACACGGTTTGAGAACGAGCTGACCCTTCTTCCAGTCAACTTGTGCCACTTTGGTCAGCTGGCACCGGAGAATGGCAGCTTCACCTTCAGTGACTTCCTGGTCCCTCAGATCTTCTGTGAAACGGGCAGGTAAGACTGAAGGAGCAACATACAGAGGGACTGTTAGCATCCACACAGGTGACTGCACTGAGTCTCCCGAAAGGGGAAGAGATAACATAGAAAACCAGGATGAAACAGGTTTACCTAATAGGAATACTTGCGCAATATTTTGCTCTTTGGAACGCTATACCAGGGAAGAACTCCAATTTTAAAAATCTACACCAGAACCAGTAAAGAACCATTTTAATTCCAGATGTAAGTTTGACTTTGGTTCCATTTCATTAGCTTTGGATTTGACTCAAAGTCAGTGGGACAACAAAGGGCACGGTGAGGGGCAGCAGAGCTGGGACAAAATCTCACTGGTCCTGTTCTATTTGTAGAGAAAATAATAAAAAAGAGGGAACGGGGTAAGATCACTGGTGGCCGGCCCAGAAAAACATGGAAAATGGGGATTTCCAGGATGAGGACTGAAGCTCCTGTCCCAGTGGTGCTCCATGAATCTGTGAGGTCTGATAGGGCACCAGGGACACTGGTTTAGGGTTTTGGAATTGTTGTAGTCTATTGTATCTTCTTTTTGGTTTGCTTTTAGAGATGGGGAAGGGGACTCTACAAGAACAACAACCGTAGCAGAGCAAGGGTGGCCTGAAGGTTGACCCCCAGATATTTTGGCCTTCAATGGTCAGGAATGCTGAGAGTTGAAGCCCCAAACATCTGGAGATCTTCTTTCTACTCAACCCTGAGAAAGCACATAGATGTCCTACTGGCTCAGGACTTTTCTACTGTTGGAGATAACCACATCCTCCTTTCTAATCTGGAGGGAACCGAATTGATCATGACCTGCCGGGGTCATGGAAGCCACAAATGACCCAGGCAAAGGAAGTCTGGGACACTCCTGGGATGGGAGGAGGCTGAGTCATTAAATCAGGTCTACTTTTCCCTGCTATGTTGCCATCTGCTCCTTATCTTCGAAGTCTTGAGGCAAAGCTCTGCACGGGACCTGGAGCTGCTCTGGACTGCACCTTGGCCTTCAGTGCCACTGCCTCTCAGCTTGGATTAGAGCCGGCTACAGCAGCAAGAGAAAGACGATAGGGGCTAAAATGGATTAAGATCGTGGCAGATGACTGTCAACACATAGTTTACCCTTGACCGCCAAAGATGCGGTGGTTTGTTGCTCTCCACACACACAGGTATAGTTCCCCTTATCCTGAAGGTCCAGTCCATGGATGAGCAGCTCAGCATGGACACCGTCCTGCTTCATGGCATATTTCTGGCTTGGCTGGAGCACCCGGTGCTCTTTCCTCCATCCCACGGGGGCCATCTTGGTCAGCTCGCAATGCAGGGTGGCCACACTGCCTTCTGGGGCTTCCACATCCTTCAGGTTGCATTTGAAACGTGCAGGCAAGGCTGTGGACCACAGAAGGGGAAAACTGCATGGAGAAACCGCATGGCAAGGAATGGCTCCAGGCGACCGAGCTGAAGCATTTGGGCCAACAAGAAGGCTTTAGCGGCAGGAAGCTGGGAGTGCTTTCGGGCATTCATGGCTTCCTGTCCTTGCATTTTGCCTTCGGGACTACTGCAGCCAATGGGAAATTCCACAAGGCAGAGGATGTATCTTGCGAAAACACCACTGAAATGACATAGAAACACACTGGGGTTTTGCTTTCATTTCCCAACAGCGATCATGCCAGGGAAAATTTAACAGGTCCTGCTCAACCATTCGTGACAACATCCCCAAACTGAAAGACACATACAAATACAATGACACTCAATCCAAGTACAGTTATGAGATAAATACTGAAATAGTTAAGTGACCATATATTTCTTTACCCTGCACGGTCAAGGAGGTTGCAGCCTTCTGGTCCCCGCAGAGGCAGGTGTACTTGGCCGCGTCCGTTGGGTCCACACCTCGGATCTCCAGCGTCACAAGAGAGCCTTCTTGCCTCATTCTGTATTTCTCACTCTCTTGGAGCAAACCCTGCCCCTTCATCCACTCCACGGGAGCGGCCTTGGTCAGTTTACAACACAGAATGGCTTCTCCGCCTTCCACAACCTCCACGCTCTCTGAGTGCTCTTCGAAGAGGGCTGGCAGAACTGAGGGATGCAACATTGGAGATGTTAAATGTGGACGCTCGGCCAGGGCGCCCAGGGTGATGGACAGAACCCTGCTGTCGGGGGCTGCTCCCCAAATCCCGCAGAAGTCAGGAGATTGTCCATCTCCTGCCAAGAGGGCAGGTTGACCGGAAAGCCAAGCTGAGAACGGATGCACAGTCTGAATGCGAAGGCTTAATGGGAGACGTTTTAGAAGGATGGAGCAAGCTAGTATACACATCAATGCTGGCAGAGAGAGACAGAGAGATTGAGAGAGAGATCGAAACCCCTGACACATGCAAGATGGAAAGGACAAACGCAGGCATATCATGGACAAGGCTCATAAGGAGAAGGAATGCTGGAAACGCTACAATTGTGTTCAAAAAATTGGTATTACCATGCACGGCCAGGGCTGCGGTAGTTTGCTGGTCACCACACACGCAGGTGTAACTGCCGGAGTCGTCCTCTTGCAGGTTGTGGATGGCCAGTTCCACTGTTCTGTCCTTCTGCTTCATGACGTACTTCCCACCCTGCGTCAGCGACTGGCCGCCCTTCTTCCACTGCACAGGAGCAGCTTTGCTGAGCTCACACCGCAGGGTGGCCGTCTCCCCTTCCGTGCCTTCTGTGGCTGCTAGTCCTTCTTTGAACATCACAGGGAGGGCTGGGAATTAAGGGAGGAGCGGACACTCTCAACACTCTTGTGCTCTCTGGACAGGTGTGGCGTGAACAGAGCAGCATCGCTGCTGTTTAACCTGGGTCACACCTGTGCTTTATTTGCCAGAAGCAAGAACATGACACAACAAAGATTCGGCACACAAATATGAATCCGCAGCAGCCAGTCCTTGGGCTGTTTTACATCTAAACAAGCAGACAAGAAACCAAGCAAGGACACATTTCAAACTGTGGGATCCTTCAGAGAGGGGAATCAATTCACGATGCTCTAGAAGAGAGATTCCCAAAGCTTTTCTGCTTGGAAACCCGCTTCTGCATCATCACGGCTGTTGCACCAAACCTGTGTGTGCGTTTCCAGGGATTTTGCCAAGTGCTCTGGGGCTCACACACATCACAAGTGGCACTGACTGGGACTCTGGGGTTTTATGGCTGTCCCCAAGCGGCACAACAGTGTGGACCTTGCAGCTGACGCTTCCACTGCAACCGGGGGGCGGGGCAGGGGGATGGAAAAGATATTTTTTGAGGAACGTTTCTCTTTCATCGTGATCCTCTCATGGAAGGACTCTGACTAATCCTTTCCAGAGCTGTAGGTTCCCTCGAAACTCTGAGAAGCACTGCTCTAGAACTAGAGGGTATGTTGCAAAGAGACCCTGGGCATCCCAGAATGGGGACTCTGATGGCGACACATGGAAAAGGAATACTGGGGTTTTCCAGACATGTAAGACAGGACATATTGATTTACCATGCACTGTCAATGCTGCGGTAGTTTTCTCGTGGCCGCACACACAGGAATACTCCCCAGCATCGCTTAGCTCTAGGTTGAGGATGACGAGCTCAGAGACAGAACCGTCCTGCCTCATTCTGTATTTGTCACTTGGCTTGAGGGATTTGTGCTTCTTCTTCCACTCCACCACAGCGGCTTTGGTCAGCTCGCACCGGAGAGTAGCAGAGCCGTCCTCTGAAGCCTCCTGGTTCTCCAGGCCTTTCGTGAAGAGTGCTGGAAGAGCTGAGAAGTGCAGAACGGACAGCGTAGGTCAGTGCGAACATCTGGACAATGCAAAGAAGCTGGCGCACATGTCCAGAAACTGGGCCTGTGTGAGGGTCTTATGCTCTGCTCCGTGAACCGTTACCTCCCTTTGCTTAAACCTTCCACACTGCAAAATTTTCCCTCGCACAGCAAGAGGTGGGCAGATCGAAAGATGTTTCTTCACAGCTCTTTGCAAAACGGATCAACATACCAAGAAAACTTGTGTACTGCAGAATCAGTGTGACTTGTTGCGTCGCTCGTGTTACTTGGCAGATGCCCACCTTGATAGACAAACTACTGAGGACCGGCAACCCATGTGCCACAGATATCTCAGTATGGCAGGCCCTTCGTTCTACGGAACATCACTTTGCCAAACACCTCTGTGTGCGCCTTTTCAGGTACTTCCACAAATTCTGCAGCCTTGCAGAAATAGAAATCTAGTTTGTGAAGGTGTGGTTGCTACCCTGGGTGATGGATTGATAGAGATACTACTCAGCCTGTCCAGGTTGCTAAGCTCTTTGGGCCACCTCTTTACACAGGAGGACGGCTGGGGACAGATGGGTAAGCATACCATCCTCCTGCTTCCTAGCTGACAAAGGGAAAGAAAGCCTTAAATGTACCATTCACTGCTAAGGACGCAGAGGTCTTCGCGTCACCAAACGAGCAGCTGTAAGCTCCAGCATCGGCCAGTTCCAGGCTGTGAATGACAAGCTCGGCAACGGGGCCTTCCTGCTTCATGTCATACTTGTCACTGGGCTTGAGAAGCTGGCTGCCCTTCCTCCACATCACGGGAGCTGCAACTTTGGTCAGCTCACAGCGCAGAACAGCTCCTTCACCTTCTGCAGCCTCCAGGTTCTTCAACTCTACCTTGAAGCGTGGAGGTAGGGCTAGAGAGCACAGAGAGCATGTGAGAAGCCGTGAGGTTACCCCAGCTGGAAGGCTCCAGGGAATTCCTCTTTCCAGCCCCCTTTTTAGAGCTGGACATATCTAACTTCCAAGCAGGGGCCAACCTGAGAGGAAAGATGGGTGAGCACATGCCTTGAAACTTAAGGGCACCATATTGCCCTTCATGAGAATATACAAAGCTGCCAGCTGGTCCCCGGTTTGGGCTGGGGCCCAAGGTTTCGCTCCTTTGACTTTTCATGTATATATGACCAGAATTATCCCTCCACCTGGCATGGGAGGGATCCCTAAAGCAGTTAAGCCTCATAGCTCTGGTTTAAGCATGTGTAAGAGCGTTGTGTTTTCTACACAGTTTCCCTGGTGTGATTTACACTTTCACTGTTCGAGATGCAGTGGTGCAGAAGAGGTGATGGGGCAGACAAAAACTGGAAGAAATATACAGAGAGCCACAGCATTTTGTCCGAAAATATAGTCCCATGGCCAGGTCTTGCCTAGGATTACATTAACTTAGACATATCCGGAAACATCCTTTTGCAAACCAGCATACAACTCACATCCAACAGGGCTCACTGCAACTTCAGGATTTTAAACAACTAAAATGAAAATTAATTCTCCATACCACCCATCCTAACAAAATTGCATCCTTTCTATATCATCTAGCCTATAGACCCACGCCTTCTCTTCACACCGGCCTTCCCAAACTGAATGCCCTTCAGATGTGTGGGACTACAAGCCCCATTATTCCCAGCCAATTCAGCCATGTTGACCCCATGGCAAGGCTGCCATGAGAGACAAAACCATGGGATCTGGAAAAAAGAAATAGAAAAATTACAGCAGAAATCTATTCTAGAACAGTGGAGTCTGTGGCAAGTGGCTGGAGAGTCAAGAGAGAAAGCGGAGGGGATGCTTCCATAGCCCACTTTTATGTACATATAATATTTACCATGCACTGTGAGGGACGCAGACGTCTTTTGGTCGCCACAAACGCAAGCATAGTCTCCAGCATCCTGCTCAGTGACGTTGTGGATCGTTAGCTCTGCCACATTATCCTTTTGCTTAATCTTGTATTTCTCACTCAGCTGGAGTGCCTTTTGCCCCTTCTTCCATTCCACCTGAGCAACCTTATTTAGAACACAGCGGAGGGTAGCTATTTCACCTTCCTTCACCTCTTTGCTTTTGAGCTCCTCTTGGAAACGTGCCGGCACAGCTGAGGGATACAACAGTGACAGACAACATGTCATGAGCCAGATATTCTAGTCCTCATGAGGGCTCCACCAAGCGTAGCTCCTCTGGAAGCCTCATTCACTTCAAGGGGGGCTTTTGAGGGAGCTGCACTGGACAGATTAGCACCTTCGGGTGTCCTTTCCCCGGTGAGTGAGCAACACACAGAGCATTTTTAATGCTTTTGAAAGAGCGATGCTCATTGAAAATGCCGCACATCAAATCGTCAGAAGCTCTGAAACTTAAAATGTGAACATTTTAAATTTCAATGTCATCTTCATGTTTTGAACTTTACCATATAAATGCAACCCACACACCAAAACAATGGCCATTGACTAACTTCCAGCTTTTACAAAATTGAGAAAAGAAAAGAAAAGAAAAGAAAAGAAAAGAAAAGAAAAGAAAAGAAAAGAAAAGAAAAGAAAAGAAGCCAAACATTTGGTAAAACAAGATCATTAATTATATGCTATTTTGTTTCATCACATTGCCAAGCATGGCTCTTAAGAACAGACAAAAACAGACATATTTCTCAGCACGAGACATTTGTGACTCACAGTGAAGGACCCCACAAATATCTATGCAAAATTGCGCGAACAACATAAACATAAACACAGCACGCAGAAACAGAAGTACAAGGTTGGAGGAAACGCCTAGACAGCATCCCAGGAGCCCTGGGACTGATGGGGAACACTCTCCTGGCCTCTGGCGGGGGTCCTCCTTCGGATTCATCGCCTGGGTCAAATGGGTGTGTTTGTGGGGGTGCCCATTAGAGAAGGCGCATGGCTGTGACCCAAAGGACCCACAGCTTTCTCAACCCCACAGAAAGAAAGTTCGGCAAACTTCAAGGCTCATCTAAGCAAGGACCCATTTGGGTAATGGGGAGGCAAACCATGGATCCAAGCACTTCCGTCCTGCTGGCAAGAAGCTGGCGAAGCTCTGGATGGGAGGGGGGCTCCAAGATCAGCCCACCAACCCCCAGGCCCCTGCTCACAGGATGTGCTGTAAAATACCCGAAAATGAAAAGTCCATCAGGTTTCTTCTCCCAGATGCATGAGCTCTAGGAAGCTCAGTGGGAAACATTCTCATAGCTGGATTTTTTTAATACTGCAAAGCACTGGTAACTGGAAAAAAATGAAATTGAAGAAGGAATATTACAAGCACAGAGCATGAGGACAAATTTAAAGAGTTTAAGATGGATGAAGAAACGGCCAAAGAGATGCCTCTTCTGCTGCAAAGCACAGCCCAATGAGATTCCGAGTCATGGCGGTAAAGATTGGGCCGTTGGTACAAAGTTCAGGTACGACTTTGAACGGCAGGACTCCTTGCAGTTTGCTTGGCAGAGTAGCATCTGACCTTCCCGGTCCAACATTTTCCCCACTCCGTGGCACCTTGCATTTTTTCTCACCTTGTGTCATGTGAACCCAGGTATGGCAACTCAGCGGCAAGCCCCAGTGAATTCTCTGAGGCTGCCTCGTTAGTTGAATAGCAAACTATTCAAAGACCCCAGTGCAGGAAGTCAAAGCTGGAACCAGTTCTGAATGCAGGAAAAGATGGAACAAGTTTCATAGCCAAAAGATGCACCATCTGCCTTGAGTTCTTCAAGCTGTAAAAGCTTAGGGCGGCAGGTACCTTGCTGGTATGTCCTGTAAGTCCACGGATCTGGATTAGCACCAGAGCAAGAGCCAGAAAGTGTAGGAGCACAGCAAACATTAAGTAGGTAAGAAAAACATGTTTAGCGTTCCGTGGGAGCCATCGCAAGTATTCGGCACTGCAGAGATGTTCTCTGAGGCTGCCGACAGATGAAAAAGGCCCCAAAGTTTATGACCAGCACTTAAATTGTGTTATTGTGAGCCGCCCCGAGGCTTCGGTGAATGGGGCGGCATAGAAGCCCCCTAAATAAATAAATAAATGAAAACATGGCGATAACCTTCAGGGTGAATTGCTGGTGTTTTCATTGACAGGGTGAGATCACACAGCACCACAAGCCGTGGTACTGTCTTGCACAGGATGGGCTGTTGTGTCATCCAAACTAGTGTGTTATTTCACCTTTTGTTTTTTTTTAGAAATCATGATTAAAAAAAAAAAAAAAACAATGTTTCCATGCTTCAGCATGATTTGCTCTGGTCATCTGAACCCAGCATTGTGGTTTCCATGGTGCCGGTAAGCAGCTACCACAGAGTCCCCTGGAAAGAGCAGCAGCTGCAGGAACTGCTCCAGGCATCCAGTGTGGGGTCGGATTTCAGGCATGTTGGCTGATGGGATACATGCCAACAGAGGGAGGACTGACTGAGGAGGGTGGAAACTATGCTTGTATAGAACCCCTTGGTCATTTGTCAGACACATCCAGGCAAAAAACCGTGTGCCATGGAACCAATGTAAAGTTGCTTTTGATGACATGTGAACCACGTTGAAAGCAAACATGGTATAATATACTTTACTCAGAGACAAACAAGCAGACAGCAGATCAAAATAAACAAAGAACAAAAACAAGGCACAAGGACAACACAAAGCTAGGAATTTCCACAGAGACGGCAGATCCTGAAATATCCCTGATGGATGTAATATGGAATATGTGTGGTTACCATGAACGGTCAAGACAGCTGTTGTCTTTTGGTCTCCACAAAGACAGACATAATCTCCCGTATCCTCCACCTGCAGATCACGAATCAAGAGTTCAGCTCCGGCGCCATCCTGCCTCATTCGGTACTTGTCACTCGGCTTGAGAATTTGGGGTCCCTTTTTCCATTTCACCTCAGCACCCGCTTTGGTCATTTCACAGTGCAGGGTAGCTGTAGAACCTTCCACGGCTTCCCTGTTCTTCAGTCCTTCTTTGAATAGCACAGGCAGTGCTGAGGAGATGGCAAGAAGAGGAAAGAAGTTAAGGCATGAAGTCCATTGAACCTTCATCCCTTCATGCTTCCGCCAAAGCTTCAACCAAGTTTCCAAGATGGCAAAAGATTTCACCCACTGGCCTCCCCCAAAATTAGTTTTCTCTAGAAGAGATGGCAGTTGACATGTGGACTCAGGAAGAGGTGTGGCCATGGATGGATGGGGACATATCAGGGCACTCTCAGAGATACCTGAATTCCAAGCTACCCTCCCTCCATAAATAATATTTTAATGGCCCTTTTGAGGTTACAATCCAGGCAGTGTCCTGCCCCACAACAGGGACATTGTATCCCAAAGAAACTTGGAGAACAAAACCTTTTTCATTATAATAGTTTTTGAAGGCACGGACTAAGGGACGGTGGAGACGACACTTCCTATTTTGCATTCCGATTGCATGGAATATATCATGTTAGAATCATTACTACTGTCTTGGAAGTAGGGTAGGGTCTTACGGACTTGGTTAGCAATCCTTAAAATTACGATGGGTTGGTTATACCGCGAGTGTGATCAACTGGGAGCATCCCATCTGGTGTGAATTTCAAAAACACCAATGACTCAGAGAGAATAGTTTCAAAACTGTCAAATTTATCACCTTGGTCCTCCCGGTGAAAAAGAAGCTACTAAAGGGTATGGAAGCCACACTGCAAAACACGCCTGCCCTCATTCAGAGATTGCTTCTTTTTGACTATGACTTGCAGGCACGCGAGCAGCCCAGCAAAGCTGAGAAAGGCCTGGGAGTCGACCCCAAACAACGGAGCAATCTGCAGGACTGGCCAGCCTGTCTTTACCGTTGACCTCCAGCGATGCCACCGTCTGCCGGGTCCCGCAGACGCAGCTGTAACTTCCGGAATCCGTGAGTTCCACGCCTTGAACCACCAGCTCGGCGAGGGAACCCTCTCGCCTCATTCTGTACTTCTTGCCTTCCTTCAAGGTCTTGTGGCCTTTCTTCCACTCCACGGCAGCCGAAGTTTTGTTCAGCTCACACCGCAGGGTGGCATCTTTCCCTTCTGTAACTTCCTCGTCCTTCAGGTCCGTGGTGAAAAGCGCAGGCAGAACTGCAGAGCGAAGGTAACACGGGGCGTGAATCACCCAAATCTAAGCGAGCCAAGGTCACATGCGTCCGCTCTGCCAAGACAGGCCTTCAATCGCCTGACAGCTCTCTTCCCCTGTAAAGGGGGCTTCCATTTTTCTACCTCATTCTTAGGGCACTTCAGACTATTCTGGGATAGTGTTTTTTGAGTTTACTGTGTCATTGCAACTCATGGAAGTGGAGAGGGGGTGTGTTATTTGGTTCTTCATCCCCAGAAGAAGTCTACTTAGCTGGGTACTGCTCAATGGGGTGGTGACCGGGTTTTCAGGCCATATGGACCCATAGTCTATTCTGTACTTTCTGAGGGAGGGAGTTGAGGAAGCAAGAAGCTCAGAACTGTCATTTGGCTCGGCAACAGGCTGGATACTCTCACCATCCTCTCTTCTTTTCATCATCTTATATCCTGCTCACTAAAGCATCCAGAGTGACATGCAACATAATCTTAGTTGCCTTTTCAGATCTGACACACAAATAATCCAGACTGGGTAAAAGTAAGAGGTTCCATTCCCCCTCTCCCAGCAACCCTCTGGGTCTCACCAAACCAATACTAGGTGAACATTTTAAGACTATTTTACTCAGGAAATAAAAATATTTAAAAGTCTGATGGAAAAAACATTTATAAGCCTGTTACTTTCTGACTAACCTTGTAGGAAACATATATTCACTTGAGAGGATCTTTTTTCCGAAATAGAGAAGAAAGTCCTGGAATCTACACCAACATTATTTTTAAGAGGGGGAGGAAAGGAATATAAGGCATGCAGGGATCAGTAGAGTTGAGAGAGAATGCAGTTTTGAGGACTGGGGTCTGCAAAAGAAGGCCCTAAGATCATATAACTCTTAGGAGTAAGTATTGTAATGATCCTCCTGCTTTTTTACCATTCACTTTCAAGCTGGCAGTAGTCTTCTGGCCTCCACATGCACATGTGTAGTCTCCAGAATCTGCCGCATCCAAGTTGTGGATGACCAGCTCAGCACACGGACCGTCCTGCCTTATTTGGTACTTGTCACCTGGCCGAAGTGCCCGTGGCCCCTTCCACCACTCCACAGGGGCCGCCTTGCTCAGCCTGCAGTGCAGCGTGGTCGTCTCACCCTCTGTAGCTTCCTTGCTTTTTAGCTCTTCTTGGAAAAAGACAGGCAGTGCTGAAGAATGCAATGTGAACAAAGAGAAACGGTCAAACCATTGGTGGACTTAGACAGGGGTGCAGGTTTGATAGACTACGATCCCATAGGAATGTTCCATATTACTAGGAAACACATAGCAACAACACTCTAGAAGGGAAGAAAAACTCAGACAAGGATTAGTTATGTCTAAATTATCCTAGAGTGAGGAATCTCTTCAGCAACCAACCAATTGATGAAGAAGCTTGCTGTGCAATAAAACGAAGCAGAACCTTGGGGGAATTTTGCAGTTCTGCAAATGGCACAGTTTTGCCATCAAGATGTGTGGGAGCTACAGGGAAGAAGAAAAAGAATAACCCAGCTGGCCACTGGCTCCAGATCCACAAAGACATGCATAGAAGCATTGAAAGAGCTCAGTTGAGCTTGTGTGTTAACAGGCTTTGACTCCGGACGTAAATGTTATTACCGTTCACTTTCAAAGCCGCAGTGGTCTTCTGATCACCACACACACAGGTGTATGTTCCGGCATCTGCCAGTTCCAGATCTTGGATTGTTAGCTCGGCAAAGCGGCCTTCGAGCCTCATCCTGTACTTGTCACTTGGTTTCAGCAACTTTTGATCCTTCACCCACTCGACTGAGTCAACAGCCTTAGTCAGCTCACAGTGTAGGGTGGCTGTCCCGCTCTCTGTCGCTTCCTCATTCTTGAGTTTGGTTTTGAATTGCACTGCCACAGCTGCGGGACGCAGAATGGAGATATGACGTCAGCAGGCCCCGGCTACAAGGACGGACCCCCTGTCTTGCTCTGAAATGCCCAGTTTCCTGCTCAATCGTGAAGATGTTTCCCTGTAAAACACTTGTTGGAAAGCCTGCCAATTCCCAGTTTTGGAAGAGGAATACCAAAATGCATTCCACTCCAGAAACATTAAAGGAAGACTGAGCAACAGGCCAGCCCCCGACAAAAGCACCTGTCAACCTTTTCTTAATGGGGATAATAAGGACTAATATATCCTCTGTGTTGGGGACCCCATATCAAGTCATTTGCAAGAACTTTCCAAATCACACCAGCATGCAACCACAGCACCTGGCATCCTGTGAAACTGGAGAAGAGTAGAACAGAGAACGTCATGCCAGCCAGATGCGGGTAGGCCAGCGAGCAAAGAAAAAGTAAAGCAGAAAGCGGAGATTTGTAAGGGTAGATCAAAAAGAGCCACTCCAGAAGAGCGTAAGGTTGCCCTTTTACCATTCACTGTGAGGACGGCGGTTGTCTTCTGGTCTCCAGAGCTGCATGCGTAATCTCCAGCATCCTTCAGGTCCAGATCGTGAATTGTCAGCTCAGCCACAGTCCCTTCCTTCTTCATGCGGTACTTGCTGCTCGGCCTCAAGCCCTTCTGCCCCTTCGTCCACTCCACCGGGGCAGGCTTGTTCAGCTCACAGTGGAGGGTCACTAGGCCACCCTGAGTGGCTTCCGTGTTCTTCAGCACTTCTTTGAATTGAACAGGTGCAGCTGAAGGATGGAGGAGGGTGTTGGTTTGGGGGTTTTGACCTGAAGATCACTTACCAGCCTTAGCAGCAGACGCCGGTACACACACGAGACCCACCTGCGGTAGCTGAAGCTTTGTCTGCCCCTCCAAAGCAACGCTGACCCTCCTTCACTCCCGCAGCTCCCCATCTATACCTCCCCGCTGGTGATTTTCATTCCCCGCTCCCCTCTGGGCCCCCATCCCTCCCCTTCTCTTCCCAACCACTCCATGGTCAGGGCCTCCTTCGCCTCCCTGGCCTATCCCCAGATGCAGCACTCGGAGCAAAGAGTTTTGTGCAGCCCAAGCCTTCCTCTTGCTGTGCTTTCAAGGTCTGGGCCATTCAGCCATGGGCTCAGGAGAGGGTCCCCTTCCCATGAGAGCAGGCAGGCAGGCGGGCGGGTGGTGAGGCTTCCCAGCCGCCTCCCCAAAATTGCTTTGATGAAATTGAGACAGAGATTTGCTTTACGAATGAGCCACTGGCGGGAAGAGTGGCAACCCCTCTCTAGCACCATGACGTTACAGCAGCTCCCCCGACCCAGCGCCCTCCAGATGGGTTGGCCTGCATCCTCCATCATACGCAGCCAGGCTGGCTACCGGGAACCATGGAAGTGGATGTCCGGCAAGCAGCCAGTTGCCAGTGGCTACCTTAAAGTAAACAGGCAAGGACACAGAAATCTAAGAAGAAGAAAAATGCCATTATCTGCCTAAAATATTATTTTATACCGCATCTTTGCTGCTTAGCGTCAGCAAGCCAGCATTGCAAGGTGATGCATGCAAAAAGAGGAGGAGGAAGTGGGCTACAGGAAGAACGGAGCCCCGTTCGGCATACCATGGATTTTGACCTGAGCTGTGCTCTGCTGATCTTCCACGCTGCAGAGGTATCTCCCAGAATCCTCTGGCTCCGCATTGTGAATGAGCAGCTCAGCCACACACCCCTTCTGCTTCATCTCGTACTTCTCGCTGGCTCGAAGGACAGCTGCTCCTTTCTTCCACGCCACGGGAACATCAGATGCCGCAAGCACACAGGATAAAGCTACAGTGTCCCCCTCTGCTTTTTCCATATCCTTAAGCTCTTCCTTAAAAAGGGTTGGTGCGGCTAAAATGTATAACCAGGAAAATAGATGCTAGAGGGCGGAACTGCAGACAGTGGCACAGAATGGCATGCAAAGATGGCCCCATAAGTAGGAACAGGTTGGAGAACACCCCAGTGCCTGTTTTGGGCTGTGGGGCAGTCTCTACAGCCTAGTTCTCCCTGCATGTAGAAAGCTAGCATGTTAGGAAGAAAGCCAGGCTGTAGTCCAGGGGTAGGAAAATTGTGGTGCTCTGGATGCTTCACCCCTACAACACCAATCAGCTGTAGCCACTTCTGCCATTGTCTCTCTCTCTCTATTAGTTTGGGACTGCAGGTGGCGCAGTGGTTTAAACCGCTGTGCTGCTGGGCTGGTTGATCGAAAGGTCGCCGGTTCGAATCTGCACAACGGGGTGAGTTCCCGTTGCTCCGTCCCAGCTCCTGCCAGCCTTGCAGTTCGAAAGCCTGCAAATGCAAGTAGGTAAAAAGGTGCCACTTCGGTGGGCAGGTAACAGCGTTCCATGCACTTTGGTGTTTAGCCATGCCGGCCACATGAGCATGGAGACTGTCTGCGGACAAGCACTGGCTCCCTCGGCTGGGAAACGGAGATGAGCACCGCTCCCTGGAGTCAGGCATGACTGGACGTAACGTCAAGGGGAAACCTTTACCTTTACAGTTTAGTATCCTGCAGCACACAGAGGAGAATTCAGTCCTGTCGTTTGAAGTCCTACAGCCTGATCCATCACAAGAAGAACTAGGCTTAAGCCTGTGTCTTTCTTGGGGGAATTTCAAGATCTCACAATGAGAGCTGCCAATTTAGGAAGAGCCAAATGCCTCAGATGTGGGGACCAACGGACTGAAGGCTCTCTCCATGCAGGCTGAAGAAATGTCAGAGATTGAAAGATGGCCTTCCAAGCATTGGCAGTAAGGCACAATAGGCTCAGATGTGGAGACCGCATGCAGCTGTATCACGGGATGGAACACAAGCAACTTCAGAGTCCGTGCTGCGTGCATCCCGTGTACGGTTGCAAAGGAACCAAATCCGCACACCTATTTTTACACCGAGGGGCTATTAAAGCAGGGCAAACAGAATCAAGCTTTGCGGGACTAGTGACTCTCCCTACCCGTCACTTCTACTCGAGCAGAGGTCTTTAGCTCGCCAGTGCTGCAGCTGTATTCCCCTGCGTCGGCGGTCTTGGCATCCCGGATAATAAGCTCGGCCACGGCGCCACGCTGCTTGAACTCATACTTGTCGCCAGCTTGCAGGACTTGATTGCCCTTCATCCACTGCACCGGCAGGTCTGGCTTGTTGAGCTCACAGGTCAGCCGGACCTTGCTCCCCGACTTGGCTTCCCTGTTCTGCAGTTCTTGTTGGAAAACAACTGGCAGAGCTGAAGTGTAGAATTAAAGGTGAACATGAGGTGGGAGGAAAGATCAGGAAAGGCAGGTTTTTTGGGGCATTCGCAGAAGCTTCTGCCGGTAGGAAACTGAAGCAAAATGCTCAAGACCCAAAGACTGAAATGCAACACGCAGCTATTCTAGGTTGGCAGGTAGAGATGTCGGCGTGGAAAAGAAGCAAAGCAACCTCCTGGCATCATGCCTTTAGGGGCATTTAATTTGTGGGAGCTTTATCTGACATCCTCCTCCCGTGCCTCTGCCAAGGGCTTTTTTTTTGGAGTGAGACAAGTCAGGTATTATTTCCTAATTATTTCCTAATCTCCTGTATTGTGACAATTCCACTATAATGTTATTCCATATAATATAACCACTATAATATTGTGGTTGTCTATTGGAATGTATAGAAAGGCAGAGTAAGAAAAACCCTATGAAAAGTAATGTGTAAAGAAAATGGAAAAAGGAGGCATATTAAAAGCAGCTGGCAGAAAAGCCCTTAAAGGAAAGATGCTCATCGGAACTGCGAGATGTAAAATTTCCTTCTATAGATTCATAGAAGCATAGAAACAGAGCGAGTCAGAAGGGGCCTCCCAGGCCATCTAGTCTGACCTCCAGCACTAGCCGGCTCCACTCATGACATCCCCACCATGCACATGTCCAGCCTATCCTTGAACACCCGCACCAATGGGGCCTCAACGACCTCCCGTGGAAGCCCATTCCACACCCTGGGGGTTCTGACCGTGAGGAAGGACTTCCTGGCATCCAAATTGAACCTTGGCTCCTTGAGCTTTGCTCCGTTGGAGCGTGTCCTGGCCTCCTCTGCAGGGAGAACAGGTCTCTACCCACCTCCACGTAACACCCCCTCACATACCTGCATGTCGCCAACATATCCCCTCTGAGGCTCCTCTTCTCCAGGCTGAAGAGACCCAGTTCCCTCAGTCTCGCCTCATATTGCTTCCCCTGCAAACTGGCCACCATCCTTGTGGCCCTACGCTGCACCGACTCCAACCTGGCTATATCCTTTCTGTAATGTGGAGCCCAGAACTGAACACAATACTCCAGTTGCGGGCGCACCAGAGTCGTGTAGAGTGGTAGTAATACCTCTCTTGATCTAGAAGCCACACTTCTGGCTATGCAGCCAAGGGTGGCATTCGCTCTCTTGACCACCGCATCGCACTGCTGACTCATGTTCAGCCTGCGGTCAACCAGCACCCCGAGGTCTCCAGCCACTTGTCCCCTAACCTGTACTTATGACAGCTATTCTTGTGCCCCAAGTGCAAGACCTTGCACTTAGCCACACTGAACGCCATCCTGTTGTCTCCTGCCCACTTCCATAGTCTGTCCAGATCCTTTTGGATCTGGAGTACCTGCTCCTCAGTTGTGGCCACTGCTCCAGTTTTAGTATCGTCTGTGAATTTGATCAGCAGACTGTTCACCCCTTCTTCCATGTCAGTGATGAAAAGATTCAACAGGATCGGCCCCAGGACAGAGCCCTGGGGGACCCCGCTTGTCACTGGCCGCCATCCCGATGATTCCCCACTAATGGTTACCCTCTGCTTTCAGTCAGTCAACCATTCAGATATCTGCTAAAGGGCAAAATTTGTAATTTTTCCTATATGCGCGTAATGGACAATGCCTTCAAATAATAAAACTGACTTCCACAAATCAAGAAAACAAATAGGTAAGATTCAAAGTATAAACAGCTAAAGCACCTGCCTAGACTTTTATGAAATAAGGGGCAAAGGGACTTTGACCACAGGCAATAGGAAATACATAACTAAAAACATCCAGTGACTCTTCACATTAAGTTTGTTTTGAAGATGGTGGGCTGCAGTCACACCCATAGTAACAGGAGAAGGAAGCAGTTTCTACAATATGTGTCTTTCATTTTGTAAAAAAAATAAGATTTCCAGATTAGCAGTTCCATCTTGTAATTCCAATTCCTGTCCAGCAGAATGTTCGGAAGGACAAGCATACAGCAAATACTTACACAATCTCTTAGAACGTCTCTCTCCCAAGACACATCATCCCAATCTATTGATCAACTGTAGGAGTCACATATTCTGGTTGTCAAAATCTTGCCTTGTGTAACTGCACTAAGGCAAAAAAAATCCTCCATTGAACTGAGCTTGCACCAGAGTAAGTGGGCAGAGAGGTGGGGAGAAAGAGAAGCCACTTCTCAACAAACTTTAATTTTTTGCCCCATTATCACTACCAGGAGTTTGAAGCTGCTGCAACTGTTTCAGAGCATTTGGTCTAGTTTGGAATCCTGAACTGAGCAGGGTTGGATCCTATGATCCCATCGTCCTCTTCCAACTCTACTATTCTATGAACCCAAAGTAACCAAAACCGCTTAAACAATGATGATATAGAAATTGATCTTGACTAGATGTCTGCAGTAGAATGACGTGAGCAACCTCTTCTTTCGCCTCTGGAGGCAACATCCCATAATAAGCTATAAACCACACGGATTTTTCAGAGGCTTTTGGGGCCATCAGAAATATTCCTCAAGGATCTGGTTAAGCTGAAGAATACACCGAGTGGCCACGTGTGCCTGTTATGCATGCCCAGGAAATTTCTTCTAAGTAGATCCACCAGGATCTTGTTCATATCTGGAAGGCTCTTCCTTCAAAGGCGAATATTCAGCTAATTTCCTATTTTGATATATGGTTTGAAGTTGACTGATGAAGTTAAACAGTCAACAAAATCAAGTGCCATAATCGGAACAGTGAATTGCATTAGTACTGGCACTGGAGTACCATCCAAAACACCCACCTCTTCCACCTTTCTTTTCACTGTAATAGCAATAACACTGCACACCTTCTTGGTCTTCCATCTTCTAGATCTCATTTTCCATCTTGTATATGCCAAATGTGGCTTCCATCCCGGACTGGGTATCCCTGCCATTAAAGACAGGATTCTTAGGGATCATTCAGGACACAGTGGTGGTGCCCAGGTGATTGAAGAATAAAATTTCAGGACCTTGACAGGTCTGAGGTGACACAGACATTGCTCTGGCCAGATGCAGAGAGTAAGTTACCCCCTAAATCCCGATAGAAGTCCATTTAGTGACCATAAAGAAGAAGTTCCTTGGGTTGGAGCTTTGAACTTTGATGCTTCTAGGCGTGGGGAAGCAGACAGCTCTGGATAGTTCATGTGATGCATTAAGCATGGCTCAGTCTGCTTGCTTGTGTGGTCCAAATGCATTCTTTGAGTCAAAGCCCATCAAAAGTCCCAGGAGAAAACAGCTGTAGCTCCAGATGAGAAGCATCTCCCCGCTGCCCAATCCTGTGGCCCCTTGAGGCTCACAGGAGAAGCTGGCAGGGAGAGTAAGGCAAGGAAGAGTATGATACTGGATAGCTCCAACGGGGTGCGCTTGTTGGAACTACCATGATAACAGGAGGGTGTTGTCTCAGCAGACAGCCAAAGCCCACCAACACCTTATGCAGACTCAGAAGACCTGCGGTGTGGTCAGCTCTGCTCATCCTGGAGGAGCTGACTAGATTGGTGAAGGGTCCTTGCTCAGTTTGTAGCCTGAGTCTTTTGCAAAGCTGGAGAGATGGTGGATCTCCTAGGGATTCATCCTCCGAACAAGCAAAAGATGGTGGGGCTGTGCCTCAGGTTAGGAGAGTGATCTTGTCCTAATTCAGAGGGGAACTGTAGCCAGACACCAATTCTGAGTCAGAGGAGGAAATTGTAGAGCAAGGCCCAACTACTGGAAGCCAGATGCCCAAGAATTTGGTTCTGCCGGGCTCCCCACTGGCTTACAAGCCCGGGAGTGGTGAGATTTGGAGGCTGATACATCTGGGGGACGAGACCTAGATGGATCCCCCTTCTCCTTTTTCAGGAGCATCTTCCTTGGAAATCAAGCAGCAAGGGAAGGGCTCTGCTGGAGAGGGGGCTTCCAGCTGTGAGTCTGAAGACGAGTTGCCAATTAAAGGAAGTGGAACTGAGATTTCCACCCCTTTGTGAGTGAGGATCCTCTGCCGGGACCGAACAGGGGGCTCTCCCAGCTGCTCCCCTGTATTTAGGGTGAGGGAACGGGCAAGAGTTGGATGGAGGCAACATCTTCATAACCTGGGACGCTTCTTGGTTTGCTCGGCCTGTGAACTTCTTTGGAGTTGTCCCATGTGCAGAGCCCAGAGCTGAATGGGGCCTTTTGCTGAGATGCTCATAAACCAATCCTGGTCGAGGTACTGCCTCATTGCGTGTTTTCTGAGGATCTTTGCAGGGGCCACAAAGGCTGATAGCTAATGACTAGAATTACTGCAAAAATTGCCTTACTGAGGCTTGTGCTTCTCCCTTGAGAAGTCGGGTTTGTTTTGCCCTGAATGCGACATCAACTGTGCTACCCCAGAGGAAGCCACCTGCGCGTTGTCCTCCTCCAAATCTCCTGCAGCACATTGGAGGTCCAAGGACTGGGGACCATGACAGCCCCCAGCGAGACACTGCCTTGTCCAGAAGCAGTGGACTTCCAGCCTTGCCTTCATCCAGTTTGCCCTCTCTTGCATCCTTCACAAAACCATTTGATCGGGAAACTAGAGATGAACAAGTGCTTGGGCTGAATATTGCTTTACCTCTGACAGCAACCCCCTCCTCCGTGAAAATATACCCCGTTAATCCTATGGCATGCAGAAAGGGCTCGTCCCAGATCCAGCGAATGTAACTCTATGGCACTGCAGCAATTCTATCCAGCTGGAATGATTTCCAGACCGTGGAACCTTCTCAACAGATTCCCCATTTAAACCTTAAATCGACATATGCATTTCCCAGGCAGTTTGTTACTGGCCTGAAAAAACAGAATACAACATACACAAAGAAAAGAGAGAGCCTAAAAAAAAATCAGGTTCTAACCCTCTTCGAGAGAAGTTCTTGCAGCAGGGCCTTTGCACATGAGTGCGGGGAAACACGAAACTATAGTCTAGAGGAAGACATCGATACATTTCCACACTTGTGGATAAAGGAGCAGATGTAAAGGTTATATGTCACAATAAATACAGTGTATTACTATGCATATGACAATAGGGAACTCCCAAGCAGACAATTCATTTAATTAGAAAAAACTTAGCTATAATTCATGGTGTCGTGCACTGCTTGATATGCCAATTCCATCTTACAACCGAGAAAAGATGCTGATTCGTGGAAAAGCCACTCCCGTATTCTAATCTTCTTATGTACTTATTTGGGAAGATCGAAATATATGTTTATTTATTAAAACCAGGATGCGTCAAGCACCTCAGAACCCAGGGTGCCCCTTTTTGCACCAAACAAAATTTCTGCGGCAGCCTCACACAAAGCAACTGCAATCATTGACTCAGGGCGTGACTGCAGGCACGCTGGGACCACACTCGTCGACTAACCTTCCTTTGCGTGTGGGAAGCAAACGGCACGACAACCATACCTTGCACAACTAGCTTGGCACTCGACTGGGTGTCACCGATGTCGCAGGTGTAGATGTCGCTGTCGGATTCCTTCAAGTCATTCACCGTGAGCTGCAGGACGTTCCCCTTCTGGCTCATCTCGTATTTCTGGCTTGCCTTGAGATCGGCAATTCCTTTCCTCCAGGTCACGGTGGACGCGGGCTTCTTGGTTTCACATGTGAGCACTGCCTTTTTGTTTTCATCCAACTTCAGGTCCAAAAGATCTTTGATGAAGTGATTCCCTGCTTCTGAAAGAAATGGACATAACGGGAATGTCAATGCTCCCATCCAACAGAGCAAGAGATCCATGGATGCTGGTTCACGGTTCATGGGGAGGCATCAGTTGCCCTTGCACCCATCGCCTCCGTGTGGTCCCTTTTTGTGTTCCTGGGCGTCCTGGCTAAGGCCGGGCCCCAGGAGAAGCAGCCAGGCCATCCAGCGCTCCAGAAACTGCAGCCGGCAAATCAAGAGAGGCCCAGGAAGCAAGAGCTCAGGCTAGCAAATGCTGTAGCCACCTTGACTGGCACCCTGCAGGAGCTGCCTCGGGAATGGAGTGGCTGTTCCAGCGAGGTCCTCGCATCCACTGAGCGTAACCTTAAAGGGTCGGCCTTTTTGTTCAGCCTGAATTTCCTATGCAGCTGCGAGACCTAAGAGCCACTTTGGAAGGCTAGGACTCCATGCGCACGCTCGGAAAGGAGTAGTGGTGCCAGGTGCTGACGTCACGAGCCGCGACTCATTAGCCGCGACTCGTCTGGGCTTTCGCATGGCCAGTCAGTGCGCTGCCAAGGATATATACAGATTTGCTTGGACTGGCTGTGAGGTGTTTTTTCTAAACTAAAACCTCAGTTTTCAGGTTTGATGGCAGTGTTGGCACTTTGTGATAAAGAAGTGGGTTTTGGGTTGCAGTTTGGGCACTCGGTCTCTACAAGGTTCGCCATCACTGGGCTAGGATGTAGAACTAAGCTGCCACAATACTAACCTGCCCACCACGGACATCTTTCGCCTCACAGGCTGCCTACCTTCCACGGTAAGGGTTGCTTTTGTTCTGGAGGCTTCCGTCTCACACGTGTATTCACCACTGTCTTTGACTGTTGCATCGTGGATGATCAATATGGCCCGCGTTCCTTCCTGGCGAAGGTCATACTTCTGGCTCCTCCGAATTGCTTTGCCATCTTTGCACCACCGAATGCTGCCATCCCACCTGGACAGGTCACAAGTCAGGCTCACCTCCTGCCCCACGGACGTCGTCTTGTCCTGCAGCGGCTGTGTAAATTCAGCTGGCTTTTCTGGGGGAGAGGAAGCAAAAGCGCTACTCTGTCATTGCCAAAAAGAAATTGTGCCCGGAGAGTAAAGATTTAGTCGTTTAAAAGGTTTTGGTAGGTTTTGGTATTCAAGGTTTTGGTATTGACCTATAAAGCCCTAAACGGCTTGGGACCTGGATACCTAATGGACCGCTTACGCCCTTACATGCCCTCCCACCCTTTAAGATCTGTAACATCGGCCCTCCTCCAGGAACCCACTGTGAGTGAAATTAAGTGGGTGAGCACTCGGAGGAGGGCCTTCTCTGCTGTGGCGCCCCAATTATGGAATGCGCTACCTGGAGAGGTCCGCCTGGTGCCGTCGCTATCTGTTTTTTGGCGCCAGGCGAAGACCTTTTTATTTAAGTCATATTTTAACTGTTAGTTTAGATTTTGTTTATAATTTATTATGTACTTATGTATTTGTGTTGTAGTTAAATTTGTTTTTTTTTTTTCTCTTTGGTTTATAGTTGGTTAATTAAATGGTTTGTATTTCAGTTGCCGAGATGCACCGAGGGGGGAGGGATAAATGATTAATTGTTTATGGTTTTATTGTATTTTATTGTACTGTATTTTAAATTGTTGTAAGCCGCCCCGAGGCTTTGTTGCGATGGGGCGGCATATAAATGTTTTAATTAATAAATAAATAAATATAAATATAAATAAATAAATAAATAAATAAAGGGTTTGTCTTTTTAATTTTCTGGGAAGCAGGAAAAGGTGAGCTGCAAAGAGGGACGGATAAAGGAAAACGTTCACTTGTAGATCGGAGGAAACTGTTTCTGAACGAGACGTTCCACCCAAACACACAAACTCTGAGACATGCCTTTCACGACCAGAGCGGCTTTGCAGATTAAGTCATGGATGGAGAAAACGACTTCTCCAGCATCAGAACCCAGGGCTTTTTTGATGCTGAGCGTGTACTTCCTCCCTTTCCGGAGAGCTCGGAACCTCCCATCCTGGCCCACTTCATTTCCATTGATCAGCCAGTGAGAATCGTCAGCACTTTCGTGGGAGAGAACACATTCGAAGCTGCAGCTCTCCCCTTCCACGACTTCTGTGTTCTTCAGGCGTTTCGTGATGCCGATGTTCAGCTCTGGGAATGGAGGGGGAAAGAAGGCGGGTGAAACAATTATGGAAGAAACGTTGTAATTCACTGAAACAATGGGGAAAAAACAGCCTGCCCCGACCTGGTGCTCTCCAGATGTGATTGATTGATTGATTGATTGATTAGATTTTTAGCCTCCCATTAGCCACACAGCTCTCTGGGCGGGTTACAAATGATAAAGCCATATAAAAATTATACAAAACATTAAAAACACAGTATTAAGCACTAAATCAAATACTAGAAGGGCACACTTTTTGCATCTTAACTTAACAGAACTTATGTTTACATAAAAGGCATAACCACAGTCTGTATTAAAATATGCCACCATTAAAACAAAGAAACAAACAAAAAAACAATTAAAATCCTAGCGAAATAAAAAGGTCTTTGCTAGGTGCCAAAAAGAATATAAAGCGGGTGCCAGGCGAACCTCTCTGGGGAGCTCGTTCCAAAGTTGGGGTGCCACTCCCCAAAAGGCCCTTCTTCTTGTAGCCACCCTCCTTATTTCCTGAGGCGGGAGACAGGATGTGTTGGGTAGCACTACAATTCCTATTATCCCCAGCAACCCAATCTTTCCCTGCCAGAGAGACATGCTTGGTATGTCTTTCCATACTGGGTGTGGGAATCCATAATTAGTTATATAAAAAGTCTAGGTTTTCTGCTATTTCACAATCCTAGGGAGGACAAGAGAAGAAAAGGGGAAGGACGGTGTGGATTTTAAAGTCCAGGGAGGCTTTTCGCTGTGCTGCAGGCTGGTTTGGGCCTCTCCTTGAGGAATTCTGCCGTCTGGACTGTGTGGTTTGATGAGGGTTGGGCACCACTCTTGGCATTGGCAGTCTCTTTCCTCCCCAGATCTTTATTTTACTCCTTAAGAGTCTTCAGTTAATTGCCCGTTAATTGAGAATCTGCCGTTTTGTAAAACAAAGCGCTGTGCGCATAGTTACCCGGGCTCAGAAGACTGTCTGTTTCTTTCACAGCTTCATCTCTGACTTCCGCTCACGCTCCTAAGCAAGTTACTGGGGGGTTTCATTCTCGGCATTTTACCTTTCGGGAAATCCCTCTTTGGGGTTGGCCCTGCCCACCACGGCAGCCATTTTGTGAGAGCGCCCGCGACACTCCACGTTCCAACTGTGCCCAGAGATCCAAAAGGTCTGGAGGTTCCTGGCGACCACGCTGCCCCCTCACACCCCTGTTCCACAGTGCAGCGCCCCTACCTTGAACACTGACTTTAGATTTGGCCACCTCCGTGCCAAGGTTGCACGTATACAAGCCAGCGTCGTCCTTGCGGAGGTCATGGATGACGAGCCGCAGGGTCTTCTCGGCCTGCAGCATCTCGTACTTGTCTCCTGGGGCAAGCTCCACACCCTCCTTTTTCCAGACGGGTTTGACCTTCGGCTTGGAGGCCTCGCACTGCAGCGTCACGGAGCCCCGCTCCTCTCCGACCACATCATCCAAGGCTTTCATGAAGACGGCAGGTTTCTCTGAGGGACACATTGTCCAGGGAAGAAACGACATGCTTAGGTCCAACCTTCTGAAACAGTTTGGCTCTACACTGGTTGTCCTGGGTGTGGACCGTCAAGTCCTCTCCGACGTACCGAGCACACCCGTCGTTTTGCCTTAAAAACAAGTTGGTGCTCTTGCATGATTACAAATTGTCCTCTGCTCCCACCGACGAACTGATACTAAGAAAGACTCTGGACTGTGCAGAAATGGATAGATTGACTTTATCACTGAAGGAGAAAGAAGACACTGACTTCTATCAAACTTGGGAACTTTTTTATTATTGGCTGGAGAAACGGGACTTGGCTTAGATTTAAAGATGTCTTTAAGATGTTATAAATGGATTTGATTATGACTATGGAATGTTAAAACATATGTAGTAGGGGCCCTGACCCAGTACGTCCGATGTATTTGATGATTGATGTTTTTAGTAGTAGTGTAAAAATCTTAATACAAATCTTTAAAAAAAACAAACAAATTGTTCTCTGGGTAATATTTTGGTCACATTTGGAAGAGTATTTGAGGAGCCCTGTCCAAAGAAGCTATTGATCTGTGGGCAAAGCAGATACCTAACTGCAAAGACCGCATGTCCTTTCTTTGTAGGAATATAGATTAGGAAACCTTTATAAAGGAGAATTCCATACCTTGTCAGGGCAATTCCAGACTTCAAGTTCCTGAGTGACTTTAGATCATTTTATACAGGGGTTTTTTTTTTTTTGTTTTTTTTTTGTAATTATTACTGCCTTTTTAGCTGGTGGTTTGGAATTTTAAGCTTATGCTATCTGAACTGGGGTTTTGCCAACTTAAGTGTGTAATCTCTGAGTTGAGACCTGTTATAGGGAGACCCAGTGTGGTGTAGTGGTTAAGAGCATGGGACTGGGACTCAGGAGATCTGGGTTCGAGTCCCCGCTCAGCCATGGAGCCAACTAGGTGACTCTGGGCCAGTCACAGACTCTCAGCCCAACCTACCTCACAGGGTTGTTGTTGTTGTGGGGATAAGACGAAGGAGGAGAGATGATGTAAGCTGCCTTGAGCCCTTTGTAGGAAAAAGGCAGCATATAACTCGAAAAATAAATAAATAAATAAATAGTTTGCTAAGAGTTTGCTTTGTGATGGTATGAGGGCTTAATTTCTGCCTTTTCCTAGACTGTGAACCCCTTGGGGCACGATCCTGCCCCCGGAAAACATCGTCTGTGTGGAAGGTGTAGTGGGAATTAACAACCATTTTAAAACACTGCTGTAACAGGCCAAAACATAGAAACATAGAAACAGAGCGAGTCAGAAGGGGCCTCCCGGGCCATCTAGTCTGACCTCCGGCACCAGCCGGCTCCGCTCATGACATGCCCACCATGTGCATGTCCAGCCTGTCTTTGAACACCCTCACCAATGGGGCCTCAACGACCTCCCGTGGAAGCCCATTCCACGCCCTCGGGGTCCTAACTGTCAGGAAGTGCTTCCTGGCATCCAAATTGAACCTTGGCTCCCTGAGCTTTGCTCCATTGGAGTGCGTCCTGCCTTCCTCTGCAGGGGAGAACAGGCCTCTCCCCATCTCCGTGTGACACCCCCTCACATACCTGTATGTTGCCAACATATCCCCTCTGAGTCTCCTCTTCTCCAGGCTGAAGAGACCCAGTTCCCTCAGTCTTGCCTCATACGGCATCCCCTGCAAACCAGCCACCAGCCTTGTGGCCCTACGCTGCACTGACTCCAACCTGGCTATATCCTTTGTGTAATGAGGGGCCCAAAACTGAGCACAAGACTCCAGGTGCGGGCGCACCAGAGTCGTGTAGAGTGGTAGTAATACCTCTCTTGATCTAGAAGCCACACTTCTGGCTATGCAACCAAGGGTGGCATTTGCCCTCTTGACCACCGCATCACACTGCTGACTCATGTTCAGCCTGTAGTCAACCAGCACCCCGAGGTCCCTTTCACAAGTGCTGCTCTCCAGCCACTTGTCACCTAACCTGTACTTATGACAGCTATTCTTATGCCCCAAGTGCAAGACCTTGCACTTATCCACATTGAACGCCATCCTGTTGTCTCCTGCCCACTTCCATAGTCTGTCCAGATCCCTTTGGATCTGGTGTATCTGCTCCTCAGTTGTGGCCACTGCTCCAGTTTTAGTGTCGTGTCTGCGAATTTGATCAGCAGACTGTTCACCCCTTCTTCCATGTCGTTAATGAAAAGATTAAAACATTTTGTGTGGGGAGTGGTGGGGTGGGCAATCCTGCAGCCACGAGACAGAGTCTAGCCAGTCCTATGGGATTCAGAATCTCAGCTCCAAGGTTGGAAATGGGGCCCTCAGCTTGGAGCGCCTTCCTCCTGCTGGTGTGTCTGGGGCAGAAAGGACCGTGCTGCATGATCCTTGTGGGTTTTGTTACGGTGGCAGCGTCACAACCAACATTCCTTGTGCTCCAAGGCACCATGCTTACGTGGCCAAAATCAGCTAGCTCGCTAGCTTGCTTGCTTGATTGATTTGGGTCTTTCTATCCTGTCCATTACAGTTCGTCTCTGGATGGCTTACAACTTACAATAAAAAATATTGTAAATATTATAAAACTTACAATATATACAATATTGGCCTACAGTATAAAACACCTAATAAATACATCATAATAACACACGACTGAGGATAAAAACATTATTAAAATATTTAAACTTTAAAATATTGGGTAAATAAAAAGGTCTTGAACTGGTGCTGAAAAGCACATGATGTTGGCGCCAGGTAAATCTCTCTGAGGAGCACATTCCACAGCCGGGGCGCCACCACAGAGAAGGCCCTCCTCCGGGTATGTTCTTTCTCCTGACCTCCTGCAAGGAGGGTCACATGGAGATGGGGAGAGGCCTGCTCTCCCCTGCAGAGGAAGGCAGGAATCGCTCCAATGGAGCAAAGCTCAGGGAGCCAAGGTTCAATTTGGATGCCAGGAAGCACTTCCTGACAGTCAGGACCCCGAGGGCGTGGAATGGGCTTCCACGGGAGGTCGTTGAGGCCCCATCGGTGAGGGTGTTCAAAGACAGGCTGGACATGCACATGGTGGGCATGTCGTGAGCGGAGCCGGCTGGTGCCGGAGGTCAGACTAGATGGCCCGGGAGGCTCCTTCTGACTCGCTCTGTTTCTATGTTTCTGTGTTTCCCGGAGCAGGGCCTCTGCTGCAGATCTTAAGGGGCAGGAGGGCATATAGGGAAAAAGACGTTCCTTCAGGTATCCTGGTCCCAAGCCATTTAGGGCTTTATAGGTCCATGTTGTTGTTGTTAGTTGCGAAGTCATGTCCGACCCATCACAACCCCATGGACAACATTCCTCCAAGCCTTCCTGTCCTCCACCATCCCCAGCACCTTAAATTGGGCCTGGACTTCAATGGGGAGCCAGTGAAGCTGATAGAGGACCAGAGTTATATGAGAATAGCGACTGGCCCCCGACAGCAATCTGGCAGCTCTGTTTTGGACCAATTGAAATATCTGGACCATCTTCAAGGGCAGCCCCACATAGAGCACATTGCAGTAGTCCAACTGGGAGGTTACCAGAGTGTGTGTCAGCTATCTAAGTGTGTGCATGGTGGGAAGAGCACAGAGGCACCCTTTGCTTCCTTACTTCCCCCGCTCCACCTAGGGTGGCTCTAGTTCCCAGGTTTGGGGTTGGCTGGTCGCAAAGAGGGGAGACCAGCACCGTGCGCTGCTGAACGAGCCTCACCTTTCACTTTCAGCCGAGCGCTTTCAGAGGCCTTCTTCTGGACCTTCACCGTCACGGTCCCAGCGTCTTCCGTCATGACATGCTTGAGCGTCAGGCTGTGGGAAGCGCCCAACTTCTTGATCTCGTTGAAATTGTTTGGGAAGAGATGCGTGTCGTTGAGGAACCATTCCACATCCTCGCTGTCCTCAGACAGCTCGCAGGAGAAGACGGCACAGCCCTCCTCGTCGATCTCCACGTCCTGCAGGTGCTTGGTGATCTCCACTTTGCGCTCTGTTCAAGACACGGGTGGCAGAAAGTGAGGCACCACTGCACTAAAATGCAACCTCCTCTCCAAACTCAGAAAAAGAGCTCCGCACATTAAGGATTTCGTGTGTTCTCTGCCACTGCTTTTCTTTTTTGCATTCAGAAGTAGTTTTCCATAAAAGCGATTTAGATTTCGATCCATCTTTTAAGTGGTCTCACGTTCAACCACGCTCTTCCCCAAGTGCCAAACTTGCTGTTCCACCAGGGTTTTCTCTCCCCTTTCCCAAGTGTGCAGTGGACCTGATCCAATAGCCAAACCCTCACAAGCCTGACCCCTGCCTCATAAGTAAATTGCCCCATGGGGCAATTAAGAGGACGGCCCTTGCAGACAGCTGGTGCAGAAAGTCGCAGCCAGGATACTCCGCAGAACAGGATCCCTACCTAACTACATAAAATCATGGAGCACGATAATCAAATAGAGGCGCTGGAAGGAGCGAGAAGCCCATCAGCTCCACGCCCCTGCTCAGTGTGGGCCGCCATGTTAAGCCACCCCTCTCAGGTGGCTGTCCAGCAGCATCTTGGATGCCTCCCAAGCACACCTGGCCCACCCCGGGATCTCCTGACAAGCCTTCTTGGTCATTCCGCAGCCAACAGAGAGCTCCCATGACACGGGACTTAAGCACAGCTCCTCGGGAGTGGCACCAACCCTCTGAAACAACTCACGCATGTTGCTTCTGACGCAGACACTGTTGTGAGTTTTACGTGCCTCAGGACAAGGTATCCGTTTCAACGGGCTTTTTCTGACTTGTCGCAGTTTATGGTACTGTTCCACTTTCTGACTGTCTTGCAATTTGTATTTCTCATTTTATTGCTCTTTTCTTGGTTTTATATTGGTTTCACATTGCATTTTTAAATATATGTATTGTGAGCCGCTTAGACATTTTAAGACACTAAGCAGTATACAAGTAGTAGGTCTAACTAAATAAGTATCCAACATAATCTCCTACTCATCAGAGAACTTCCCCTCTCCAGCCCTTACCCATCAATCTCTGCTCCCATCACTGGTTACTATTATCATTAATAATCAGTGCTTTTTTTGTCATAGAATGCACCGGAACGGAGTTCCAGGACTTTTTTTCGAAGGATTTTCCAAGTTTTAAAAGTAAATTTTGAAAATTTGATGTTTGGTCCACGTGGATTTGGATCGCCCTGTCGAGCATAGCAGGTCGGCGGCAAAATCATTAAAACGGTGCATGCGGGCTGCTTGTGTGTCGAGTCCGATGTGTGCATGCTTCGTCCACGCTGGTTGTGATGGTGCCGCTCGCTTTGTGATTGGTCGCGTGGTTGTGAGCTGAGTGCTTACTGCGGGAGGCGACCGTTATGTTTCATTACACAACTGAAGTGTGTGGGTGTGTGTACAGTGATTGACTACATGCAAAAGGTAAATAATTTCTTTATTTTAACAAAAGTTGGTGAATTGAAAATCTTTTTTTAATTTTTAGTGTAAAAGTGTGACCTCAGATTTAAAAATGAAAAAAATTACCAATTACTTCTCAACCACCGGTCCTGCTAATAAAAAGGCCAGTTGAAGACTAAGACAACTTCAGCACTTCTGTTCATCAAACTTGCAGGACCACCTCTGAGACTTTTCGACCCTTCAAAGTACGTTGATCTGTGGTTACTCAGAGGACGGCACTCGGCCATAGATACTAACAGCAGCGAAAGGAGTCGAGATTTGGCGGACGAGAATTGGACAAAACTTTGGAATTTATGTTAAGAACTGTGTGTGTGTGTGTGTGTGTGTATGTATATTAATAAAAGATTAACAAGATGTGAGTTCTGGCACCTTTTTTCTTACAAAAAAAGCACTGTTAATAATAATAACTTCACTTGCACACTGCCCCATAGCACAATTAATGCTGTGGCTTCCTTCCAGCTACTGCTGTACCACTGATGCTTTCACTTGGTGCCATAAGAATACAGAGTAGGCAGCAGGTGTACCTCTTTGGGGAGCTCATTCTGAGAGCTGTTTTGAGATTCAAATTGGCTCCGGCAGACGCTATATAAAGGCCTGTACAAGCTGGGGTGCCACAGTTGAAAAGACTGGTAGACGGTCTCCTTGCTTCCTTTGGAGGAGCTCCTGAAGAATTACCCCTGAAGATACGGCTCATTTCTTTCCCTTGCACTTACTTCCACACATGCACACTACACCTTCCACATACCCATAATGGTCAGCACAGCTTTGGTCTCTGCACTCCCAGCTTTACACTTGTAACTTCCAGAATCTCCGACCTTCAGTCTCAGGATTTTGAGCTCCGCGGTGTATTTATCCCTCTTGAGCTTAAACCTCTCCGAAGACTCAATCAGGGTATGATCTTTGTACCATTCCACTGTCTTTGGAGACGGCTTGAAATCGCAGGAGAGGACGACAGAATGTGTCTTCAGGACAGTCTTGTCTTCTAGAGGTCTGGTGATGGTCACCAGAAGATCTGCGGAGAGAAGGAGGCAGGAGAAATGACCCACCCAGAGCGAGAAGTGGCCCTGAACTGAATTTAGTGGGAAAAGGCACGTTTATCCAGACAGGTTTCCACGGAGCAAATATACTTGCTGTGGGGAAGCCATATTGAAGCGAATGGCTGATCAAATGCTGCTTGAAATTAAAGAGGGATGCAAATAGATGGGAGAGGAGTCGATTCGCACAACACCACTGCCCTCTACCAATGAAGGGATGGGGGGAAGAAGTCTTGAAGGAGGGGGCTAGAAGACAAACCTACTTCAGCCAACGCTAAGTACATGTACAGGTGAGTACAGAATTCGTTCCGGCTTCTTTTGGGCCAGGATTTACCAAGCTTGGACCTTCCTGCACACAAGCTGTGGACAAACCCACACATTTTGAGCTTGCAATGCAGTTTGCAAAACATAAGAAAAAGCATTCAGAAAATGAATACATCTGAAAAAAGTGCAGGATAGAACGTGTCGTTTTGCAAAATGCACACTAGATGCTTCCATGGGAGAAAGCGTGGCCAGGCAAATGTTTTGGGAACTGCACATGAAAATATACCCGGATTTGGGGGTAAAACGCACAAAACAAAGCTCACAACCTAAGGCAGACGAATTGAAGTAAGCTTTGAGGTGGAACTGGGGAAACCTCTATGCGCCTGCATTTTGCTGAACTGCATATCCCTCAGTTCGTGGAAGTGAAGGAAATACATTTGCCCGAACTCCCAGCTCTTCTCCTGTTATTTCCCTGAAGCTCGGTTTTACATTGGCAGTTCCTCTGGGCAGGGAAGCGAGCTTCTTCAGGTTTGTGCAGCATCAAGCACACTGCTGACACTATAGAAATCACAAATTATAAGCCCTCCCTTTTATTTCCACTCCTGTGAGTGACTGCCCTGAGCAGGAAATGTGTAGGGGGCACCAGAGAAGGCACCTGTCCAGACTTCACCTGGCCGAATTGGTGCAATTTACAGGCGAAGGGCTTGGGGGCGGTTGTCTTCCATTAAGCACCTTCTCCCGTACTCCCCGGCCCTTCTCCTTTTTTCTTACCACAGAGAAGACGTTAGCGGGGGAAATGAAACACATCGCACAATGGTGACTGACTTTCAGCGCTGCCCCTCTGTCTGGAAGCAGCCAAAGAGCTCCAGGGACGAGGAAGGACCAGACTGAGGATGCGTGCGCTCCCTGCTAGCAAAAGGGCTCATGCAGCTAGACCTGTTGAGGTTTCACGTGCCGGGGAAGTACCTTTGACGACCAGGTTGGCCATGGACTTGGCTTTGCCGATTGCAAACTGAATGGCGCCCGTCATGTCCACGTCGGTCTTCCTCAGGATCAGGCGATGGATTCTCCCCTCTTGTTCCATCAGCACATCCTTGCTGGCCTGCAGGAGCTCCCCACGCAGGGACCACTTGGGGGGCTTGACCGACTGAATGGAGATCTCACATTCAAACCTGGCTTCTGCCGGCTCGGTGACCTCCACATCCCGCAGCTCCTTCACGATACTGATGGATTGTTCTGAGGAGAAGGCGAGAAGGAGCAAAAGGAAGCTGTGAGCGACACCTTCCATCGCAACCTCATTCTGAGAAGCCCAATTCCAGATCAAGAACCACCTCGGGGGGCCTGCAGATTGGGGCCGGCCTGCAAGGGCCTGTTAACCAGCAAACGTATCCAGTTTGAACCAGGATAAATATTTGGTCTGCATTTTCACAGCTCCTCAGTCAGGAAAAATACCAGCTCTGCGACGAGTGAGACCACTGAGCTGGAGGCATTGTCAAGTCCTGAATCACCACAAGCTGCAAAGACACACTGGCCGTTGGCAGACAGGAAGAGGTGCCCTAAATCAGCTTCGGCTGATCCATCAGCTGCGTCCCGTCCTGGAGTTCGACTGCCTGACGACGGTGACGCATGCGTTGGTGACTTCCCGGCTAGATTTCTGTAACGCGTTCTACTTGGGGCTACCCTTGAAGACGGTCCAGATACTTCAATTGGTGCAAAACAGAGTTGCCAGGGTGCTGACGGGGACTGGGCATGGTTCTCATATTACCCCAGTCCTCCGTCAGCTCTACTGGCTCCCCATTGAAGTCCGGGCCCAGTTCAAGGTGTTGGTTATGACCTATACAGCCCTCAATGGCTTGGGACCTGGATATCTAAAGGAGCGCCTAGGTCCATATTTGCCCTCCCGCCCCTTGAGATCAGCAACAGATGCCCTCCTCTGGGAACCCTCCGTGAAAGATATTAGGAGGGTGAGTACCCGGAGGAGGGCCTTCTCTGCGGTAGCACCCCATCTATGGAATGCGCTCCCCAGAGAGGCTCGCCTGGCACCATCATTATTTGCTTTTCGGCATCAGGCGAAGACCTTTTTATTTAAGAAATATTTTAATTGTTAATGTATTATTGTAAATTTTAAATTGTTATATATATTGGTTATTGTTTTTAACTTTGTGACTATGAGATGGGCCAGTTTTAGATTGTGTATTGTTTATATATTGTTTTCCTGTGTTGTGAGCTGCCCCGAGGCTAGTTTGCAAGGGGGTGGCATAGAAATTTGTCACTGGGAACCCCCATGGATGGCCTTTATGGCAACATGATGTCCCCAACACCCGCCTTGGGCCCTCAAAGAAACAGCCACCCTATTTGAGGGGCTCCAACCAAGAAAAGCCCGGGTACCTTCCACGTAGAACTGAGCGCTGCTTTTGTCATCAATGGCGTCGCAGGTGTAAATGCCTTCATCCTCAAACTCCGTCTCGTTGATGAGGAGCTTTCTGTAAACTCCATCGCTCACAAGCTCATACTTTGTGCTGGGATGGATCTCCTGATCCCCCTTGTACCATCGGACCACAGCATTGGGGCGAGACACCTGGCATTCCAGAAAACCTCGGTGCTTTTCAATAGCGATCTTCACCCGGAGAGGTTTCACGATCCTCACAGGCAGTTCTAAAGGCAGTCAAAGAAATAACACATGATGATAATTTGCGCTTTTGTCATGCTGCAGGGAGTTCAAAGAGATTCATGTGCATTATCTTAATAGCCTTGGCAACTGGGCCCGTAAGTCATTCCAGTGAGATTCCAAGGCTTAGAAGAGAATAGCTTCTCTGATGTCACTTATCAGGCAAACAAAACAAATTGGTTTTCCTTGTCCAAAACTCCACCTTTACTTATCATGTTACTCTAAATGAAAGCAAGATCTGAGGCCATTCAGGTCAAATAAAATGAGTGATCTGGCCTTCCACTTTTATTCTAGGGGATTAATGCTTTCAGGATACACCAGCCCCATCAATCAACCACAGTGGCATTTTTACCTTTCACTTTAAGCTGCGCTCGAGATTCTGCCGTTTCTGCCACAAATTTGATCTCTGCAGAATCCTGCAATTCCACACTGCGGTAGACTAGCGTGTAACTCTTTCCTGTGAACAGAAACAGCCCTCCCAGTTATGGGTCTTCATTTTAAAGATGAAATCCAAGCAGAACTCTGCCCACATTTTATGAGGAACACCCGGGAGTTCAGACAAGCTCACAGCTGACACCTAAACTCAGAACATCCAATGCAAAATGCTTGCAATTCACCCAGAGAAGGCTGGCTATGGGGCAGATTAAAATTAAAACAAGAATAGTAGGAGCAGTTTTGGCAGGAGGAGACCCTAGCAGTTTTTGGACTACTCAGTGTCTTCATCAAATTAGAACTCCCAGGATTCTCGGGTGGAAAAGCAAGCCAAACTGGCAGGTTTGTCATACGTGTGTTCTGTGGATGGGCCACCCATCTGTGGTGACAGACCAGCCAAAAAAACCCAACCTCCAGGTCCCCTTCCCAGTGTCTATCCCAAATTGCATAGCTAGCAAGCAAATTTCCACCCCAATGCTACCTACCATCTTGGCAGAGTTTGACATTCTCTCCTGCCCGAATTTTGCTTGCGTTGCTGTACCACTGTGTCTGGACATCATCGTGCGAAATCTCACAGAGGAAGGAAGCGCTCTCTTTTTCACTCACTTCCACATCTTCCAACGGCTTCACGATCTTGATGTCTCGGGCTAAACAGTCATTAAAAACATGTTTGCTGCAGTACCCTTGCTCTTTCTGGCTTTCTGAATAAGTTACGCTGAGAGTAGACCTGTTCCTTTGACTCCCTCCTCTGTCCTGTCACTTTTTCTTCCCTTTCAGCTATGAAGATGAAGGACATGGGGAACAGGAAGGAAGAAGTTTTGGGAGTGGGAGATGCTGGGTGGAGAGTAAGCACCACAGAATGAATGCAGTGGATTTTATTTCGGGGGAAGCAAGCAAAGGCTCCTTAGCTGTTGGTTGTTCATCACCTGGTGATACTCACCTGAACTGTGAGCACACTCTAGAACAAGTGCAGCACCTGCTCTAGTGTTGCGCCATGCAAAGGTTCGAACTGCGGACGTTGCCGTGTGCAAAGCATCAGTGCTGCACAGGAAGGAGTCATTAATGCACCCTTGGAATGGACCCAGCGTCTGGGCCTCATTTCCTGCACAGCCGTCTAGAAAGCAAAGGATTTTTTTTAAGCATACCATGGACCACCAGGGTAGCTGAGCTCTTGTCATCAATGGCGTCACACATATATTTTCCTTGGTCTTCGTCTTCACATTTGTGGATTGTGAGGGCTCTCTTAGTCCCTCGGGAAACAATTCCAATTTTCTTGTTTGGCCGTAGCTCAGCTCCATCCTAAAGGAAAGACACCCAAATGAGTTATCACCCAGAGCTCTTCGCAGATTCACCATACTCTCTGGGGAGGATATGAGCTGTAGTCCAACACATCTGGTGGGTACCAAGTTCTGCAAGGTTACCTCAGCACATGGATCCATCATTCTCCAGATCTGCTTTGACTATATGGTTGACTCTAGATGAAGAGAAGGGGGTCTCCCCATCCCCTCCTTCCTACCATAGCCTCCTGGAAACCCTACACAAAGACTCAAGAGACCCTCTTGAATGGGATGAGCTGAAGGGTGGGGAGTCAGGAGGAGACACCCCAAAATCACATGGAGGAGACCCTTGGCAAGCAAAGCCCTTGCTTTCATGCAAAGCAGATTCCAGATGCAAACCAGCATGTGCTGGGATATGCCTGCCTGCCTGTCAACCTGTTCGACTTGTTCCCTGGCACCATTAAAGGTCTGTGAGCGTTTCTGCTGCTGGGGACGTGGCCAAGGAGGAGGAGAGCAATCCACAGTGGAGCACAGGGAAAGTGTAGCTTCTGCAGTTCCATGAAAGGCTGGTTTGGTTTTGGACAGATAAAAGGAAGTCCTTCCACGCACGGTGTATAGTTAAACTGTGGAATTTGCTGCCATGGGAAGTGCGGATGGCCACCAAACTGGGTGGCTTTAGAGAGGAATTGGACAGGTTCATGGGAGAGGAGGCTATCCGTGGCTCCTAGCCTTGCTGGCTATGGGCTACCTCCTTTCGCATGCCTGTGCATGCCCCTTGCTGAGGGGCTGGGCAGGTGGAGGTCTTGCACCCATCCCGCTGGAGGGATCCCATGGGCAGCTGGTCTGCCACTGTGGGTGCAGAGTGCTGGACTAGATGGACTTTGGGTTTGATCCAGAGGGGCTCTGCTTCTTTTCTTATGAGCTGGGAATAGAAATCACGCAGGCCGGCTAGCGAGGAGAGCCAAGCCAGAAAGACAGAAGTGATCTCGAGGCAGGCTCTGGAAAATCAGGAGAGAACGAGCCGAGAGAGGAGTGAAGGATGAAGAGAAGGACTGGGGGAAAGCCACACGGGGCTGTGTGGGGTTGGCAGAACAGCTGCGATCTCACAGTTCAAGGAACGAGGGAAGCTGGACGTGCGAGTTTGTGCTGCTGGCCAAGAGGGTGAGCCACGCCACCCTGGCACACGAGGCAGAGCACTCCACAAAGCAGGCACTGATTCCCCCTGCCCTCGGGGCTCGCTGTTTTGAGCCCGTGCGGTATTGTATGGGGCTTGAAGGGGACCCGGAGCCTGGGCAGTTTTCCGCCAGTCTGGAAATCACTGGCTGGGGCTCGTTATCTAAGGATGGGAGTGTCTGGACCCATCAGTGACATGCAAGTGTCCCATGGGGTCCTTCATGTGGAACGAAGGACAGGCTCCGGATTCCCAGCCGGCCCTTCACGCATCGCCTCTCTTGTTTCTCCGTTCTCCAGCTGGGATGCCTTTGGCCAAGGTGTGACGGACCTTTGGGTCTCCGTTCCCAATTGATGAGGCTTCCCACGCACCTATCAAATTCTTCCCACCTTCCTGTTTCTGTATTTGGCATCAGTTGCCCTCTTCCAAAAAGGGTGGCTGCAAAGGAAGGAAGCGGCAGCAAAAGGCCTTCCTGTACTGGGTGTCCTTCTTTCCTCATCTGGCCATTACTAGTAATATTCTCCTCCTCACCCCCAGCACCTGCTGGAGATACTCAATGTGCACGTTTAGACTTTCCCGCAGACTGTTGCACATGCTTAAGGGTGCAATGCTGCACATGTGTAGGAAGAAAACGGTCCTATACAGCCCAGTTATGCTTGCTGGAGTATACTGGGAGTGGTAGGACATTCCTCTGTCTAAACGTGGAAGAGTTGTTTCCCTGAGGATGCATAACAGTCTAAAATGCATACAATGCCGCTTGGGATAATTACATATGCAATGCATACCATCCTACTTCATATTTAAATCATCCTCTGATATCCTTCCTATTCCTTAAGCATTGGTAGAGAGCTGTTCTCCCTGCAGAGGAAGGCAGGGCGCGCTCCAACGGAGCCAAGCTCGGGGAACCAAGGCTCAGTTTGGATGCCAGGAGGCACTTCCTGACAGTCAGGACCCCCAGGGTGTGGAATGGGCTTCCACAGGAGGCGGTTGAGGCCCCATCGGTGCGGGTGTTCAAGGACAGGCTGGGCGTGCTCATGGTGGGCATGCCATGAGTGGAGCCGGCTGGAGCCGGGGGTCAGACTAGATGGCCCGAGAGGTCCCTTCTGACTCGCTCTGTTCCTAGGTAAGTCATATAATGCAGGATGCATTCCTATGACCTCTGTCCATTTGCAAGGGCCTGTGACCCAGGCACTAAAGCATGCAATGCATGTTTACATCAATGTTGGCACCATAACCGTCAACTCCCAAGCCAGAATGGGCCTTTAGGCCATGGATCATCTTGGGGAGACTTGAATCCAGAAAAAAAAATTGTCCCAGTATCCTGGGCTGGCCTGCGTGAGAGAAGAACGAATGCTGGGATTCATGCAGACAAGAGGTCGGGCACTTCCCTCTTAAGGCGATCAGGCAAAACAGCCCTGCAAGGAGGTTGCCCCCTTGTCCGGAAACACCTGGCAGTGACCTCCCCCATCGCACCTGGCAAAGAGACAAGGGACTCTCCTCTTGCTCAGAGACACGTGAGGCCACCCAGACGCCATCAGGCCCCTTCCAGCAATCAGCACAAGCTCGGGAAGCCCGTCTTCCCCATAAGTCACATGTGCAGAGAGAAACGGTATCAGGGCATTGGGAAGGATTCTCTCCCGCTCCCCGCTGCAAGAGTGCCGGACACAACGCTCTACCGCTGCGGGACAGTAACGGGTCCCCCCTTCTTCATGCTAGTCTCTCTCTCTGTCAAGCAGGAAGCTCTGTCTCTCTTTCGAAATATAGAGTCAGATTGGGATATAATGGGAATATTTGCTGTCTGGACCACGTGGGGCTAAAGCTTGTGCCTGCTCTGTTTTCCTGATGTCCTTTCCTTTCGAAGTGCTCGGCGTGTTTGTGTGAATGCAAAACCAGGGCTTGTTCTCTCTGGCAACGCAAATTAAAACCCCAGCAGATGACCTCAACCCTTCCAAAGCAATCTAGAAGGCAAGCACCTCCTGTTGGGGTGTCTTGCTCCCCAAGATTCCCTGGCATAAGAGACTCCAAAGGCCAAGTCCCTTCTCTACCCCCCTGCAACCTGCATTTCAGCCCCCCCTCTTTCTGGGGTCAGTTCCAGGCAAAAGGCTAACAAATCTTTTCTCCCGCCTTCTCCGAGAGCTGCAGGTGATAGCGAATCAGGTAGGAAAAGCCACCTGGAAAGCAAATTCAGTACCTTGCGCCACTTCACGTCCGCATTCGGCCGAGAGAGTTCACACTCAAACGTGACGTCATCTTTTTGTGTGGTGCTGATGTCTGCCAAAGGTTTGATTATCTTCACTGGGGATTCTGCCAAAAATAAACAGAGCCCTGTGTTTGCGCAAGCCACAACGCAACCAGATTTCCTTGTGCGGCCTGGTAGCACACACACATCATGACATGTCACCTGAAGGGATGGAGCCAGGGCTGTGGATTCAGCCAAATCCCATCAATGTGGGTTTTGCCCAGCATCTCCATGCCATTGGGGGGAACCAGAAGACTCCTTCCCCTGGAGCAATATGGCATCCCCTTGAGGAGATGGCCTCTCAGCCAACACACACCCAGGGGTGACAGCTCCTGGCTCAAAGGCGCTCTCCAGTTTATTGGCTCAATTTTTTCTCTGTACCATCTATATTTCCACTGGAAACCTCTAGGCGGTTTACAACAATAAAAACATCAGAACAATTAACAGTACCTGATTATGCCCCTTAAGACCTGCAGGAGAGGCCCTGCTCCAAGAACCCTCCCTGAAGGAGGTAAAAGGGCATCTACTCGGAGCAGGGCCTTCTCTGTGGTGGCACCCAGTTTATGGAATGTGTTCCCTGGAGAGGTTCTCCTGGTGCCAAGTTTATATTCTTTTGGCGCCAGGTAAACCTTTTTAACCTTTTTATTTAACTGTTTTATTTAATAACCTTTTTATTTAAAACTGTTATTTTAAAAACTAATTGAAATTTTAATGTTTAACAGTCGCTTTAACTTCTTTAATTTGCATTTTTTGGTAAATTGTTATTTATTGCTGTTTTACTGTGGTTGCTTGAATGATCGTAAGCCATGCTGAGATGCCATGCTTAAGGGACGGCATACAAAAGTTTTAAATAATGAAGTTTTTAAACAATAATAATAAAATAGAATTAAATCATACAGTAATGATTTATTATTGTTAAGTATTGGTTAAAGAAAAAGCTTTGGTCTGATGCCGAAAAGACGAAGCTTTCTACGGAGCATATTCCACAGTCGAGGTGCCACCGCTGCGAAGGCCCTTCTTGTAACAGCCCTCCTTTAAGGGGAGCACTTGGAAAAGGACCTTCCACAGAAGATCTTAAGAGTCAGGCATCTTAAGACATACGGACCAGATATCTGAGGGCTCCAGTGTTTCCTGTGGCATGAACTCCTTTCTCACTGGTGTGCAGTTACTACAGGTGCAACTGAATAATGATCGGACCTTTCAGGTCTCAGCATCGTCTCCAACCAGTTTCTTTTCCCTGTTTGTTGTCTCCCACCCAGGGAAGCCCCGGCACGTATTGCAATGCAGGTGCTCAGACCTTCCCAGGGAGATTCGCAAAATCCACGTGGCCGCGTTGATCCATATTAACCACCCAGGTCCTAGCAGTTTTCGCCACTGGAAGAAAGTCGCCTCTGAGAAGGTCATTGCTCGTTCAAGGCCAAGCTGCCCCCAAATACTTTGTATTGCAATTGGGATCGCTTGCAACGATATGCTGCTGTGAAGATTGGAGATGAGCTCAGAGGGAATGGGGAAGGTTGAACGGGGCAGCAGATGCTATCCTCAAAATCCCCAAGCACTTTGACCATGCAAACCCTGGTTCTGTTACGTCCGCCCTCCCCCCCGCTGCTTATATTGCTCCACATCCTAAAGCTCTCCTCTAGTATCCTCACACATCCTGAAGCCTATCCTAGAACTTGCTTGAAGCCCTGCTCTGATTATCTCGGCCATCGTCCTGCACACGCTGGAGCAGAGATCTTAACTCTCGGCAAGTCCTGCAGCAGGAGCTTAGATGCACGGTTTTCTATTTGATAACTCCCTTTTTCCTCTGATGTACAGCAGAGATGGTGAAGTGTTAGGATCCAGTGTTAGGATCTGGACAGCTTCTGGGCTCCTCTTGTTGGCCAAGTGCCAGAATAGCAGCCTTGGTAGTGACAGGATTAGTCCCAGACTCCGCTGTGGCTACCGGGGCCACCTTGAGCACCACCTGGGAGCCCCGGCGGACAGCTGTTTCAGAACTGGCTCTTCCCTCCAGAAGCTTCGGCAGCAACTCTGCTCTCCAGTGCTCTGGACTCTTCACCGTGTGCGTGGATCCCTCTCGCTGGTCTTGTTCTTGCTCCAAAGTTCCCACTCCTTCTCATATTATCTTCCATGTCTTCCTGGCTCCTGGCCTCCCGCTCATTTGGACCACATTCTCGTTTACGGGACTGCCCTGCAACCGACTGATGGTTTTGACCCTGGTCCATTTGGTGATCGGACTCTGTCCTCGCACTACCTTGCCTTGTTGCCTGGATCCTGGTGCATTTACTAGCCACCCATGCCCCGGACCACCAAATCCAGGCGCCCTTTCTATGCCTACACAAAGGCAAGGAGCATGTTCCCCTCACCCAGAATGACAAATATTTAGAAGTCTCTGCACTGCAGCTTAACCAGATGGCAAGTTTTTGGCACCAACCCGTTGCCAAATATCCATCCTAAATAAAGATGGTATTTACTGCTCTCATAATGTAAGAATATATTTAAATATAGAATTTTTAAGCTTGAATCAGTTTGATTCTAGCAGAAGTATCCATACTGACATGCTACAGCTTTTCACTGAACATCTGCTGTTAGCTTGGGAAAAACAGCTAAAGGATTTTTGGCCTAAAATAAGAAAAAGCGAAATATGCTTCAGAAAAGAAACTTGAAGGAAATACTGCTGGTCCGGTTGCTATTAACTACAATCAAGACTTTCTGCTTATGACATGAATAAGGGAAAACGGCATATAATATTTATTTATTTAAAATATTTATACCCCGCTCTACACGCAAAAGCGTCTATATGCAAAAGCGTCTCAGGGGGAGATATGGGAAAAGAGACTGAAATTGGGAAAGGAGAAATATGAGGAAAGAGACTGAAACTGGAGGTAACTAAATCAAGCTAGAAAGAGATGTGGGGTTAAAATTATGTGTTCTCTTCTGAGAATTTAAGGAGCTGTGTGAGAATTTAAGGAGCTGTGGCAGGGATATGACGAGATACGTCCAGACTCGCCCTGTGGCTGGCTAAATGGCTGGAGGGACGGAACTGACACCCGGGAGCCCTGGCCGGTCCCATCTGCCACACCAACTCACCGGCACTCCAACAGACACCCTACCTCTGACGTTGAGCCTGCCTGTGGAGTGAACCCCTTCGGCCTTGAAGGAGACCAGGCCCGAGTCCTCTTGCTCGAGGGAGGAAAGAGTCAGGGTATGCGTCTTCCCCTCGATGCGGATTTGGCAGTTGCCCTGCGACTTCAGCCGCAGACCATCCTTCATCCAGGTCACTTCCACGTCCTCGTGCGACAGCTCCACCTCGAATGTGGCAGAGCCTTTTTCAAAGACATCCGTTGGGTGCAGACCTTTCACCAGCTTGATGGGCCTCACTGAGAAACAAATCCGTGTGATAAAGAATAAGATGTGCTTGGACGATGCCAACGCTTTCGCCTCCCACCCTCCCACACTCAGCAGGAAGCAGAACTGTCCAACACCCATCAGGAAGCGACAGCAAGCCTGTGATGGGTGACCAAAAGGTTCAGGTTGGCCATCCCATCCAGAGGAATTCGGCTGCCTCTAGGAGATAGAGAAGGGTGCAGAGGTGTGCGTTGTCCTTAAAAATAGCCAGGAGAAAATAACAACAGGCAACTCTCTGTTCGCTAGACCAACCTGAGAAAGTAGCCATGATCTCTTCTGGATTAAAAATTAAGCTAAACGCTCCATAGAGCAGGACCTTTAAAGCCCTTTAAAATTAGGAATGCACACATAGATGTTTTAAATTGTTATAAAAACATGTGGTCTTGTTTTTTTAAAAAAATCCAGGTTTCTAACCTTTGTATTTGCTTCAGGCAAGAAATTCTAAATCTTTTTTTTTTCCATTGTTGTATTTGAAACCCAACCATACGTCAAATGTCCACCATTTTGAATCTTGGTTTCAAAAGACCCAGAACTCTGGTGCATCTGTGGGTAAAGTTGCCCAGAAATGCATGAGAGTTGTATTAATTGTTGTCTGCTGGAAATGCATCAGCTTATCATGCCCTTCATCTTCAACTTCTTTTCTGATGTTTCATCTCGAAACTGCAATTGTAGATGCTCCATCTATCTGCTGCAGGGGTGAGCCAGTGACTAGCTTCATACAACGCAGTAAGCCATGGATGCCCGCAAGCCATGGTTGTGAGTTGTCTGAACCCAGCCAGAGTGACTTGTGTGTGGTTCACAAGCCATTGCAGCTGGATTTGGACAATGCAACAGGCCAGGTATAGGGGTTAGAAGATCTGGGTTCAGGTCTCATCCAAGCCAGCTTTACAGGGCTGTTTGAAGATAGAAAGGGGATTATGGGAACTGCCTTGAGTGAGATGGTGTAATCTGGTGTCCTGCAAGAGCAGGGGGCTGGACCTGATGGCCTTCTTGGCCCCTTCCAACTCTACTATTCTATGATTCTATGGTTCCTCGCAGAAGGAAGAACGGCAGGACTTAAATGTAACAAAACTTAAATGATAAAGGAATGACCTTTGGGTTGGATCAGTGGATACGCCGTCACTCAAGAATGAAGAATGTGCTTACAGGCATCGTGGGGTTATTTTGGGGAGGTGGAGCAAGCAAGGGGATTAGCAAAAGCACCAGCTCAACACCCAGAAGGATTGAGCAAGCAGGCACGTGGCTAGTGGCACAGCGAGGGGCCAGAGTGGAGCGAGGGGGGAGCTGGCGGGGGGGGGCATTTTCCTGCATTGCACCCCAGCTATGGAATTCCATCCCTCAAAGAGAGGGCAGTGGTCAACCCAGCCCTCTTTCAGAAGCCTGCTAAAAGACTTCTCTGTTTCACGGGTATTTCAGAGGATGAATCTTTTGGGCTTGATTTTAAAGGACTGTTGTGAAGGGTTTAGTCGCTGCTGCCCTTTTAATCCTGTAATTTTACAGGTTCATAATTTTATGGAGGTGTATAATTATTTTCCATTATTGATTAATTTTTCTGGATCCCTTTCTCAATGTATTAATTAATTTAATTTACTTTTAATTGCTATTATTACTTGTTGATTATTACTATTTTAGTGTATTGTTTTATTGCAGTTATGGCTGCATGGAAGCCACAGTATTTCTATGACTAATCAGGTGGCGTAGAAATCAAATAAATAATAAGTACATTATAACGTCTAACTCAAGAGAGGTGCCAACTTGCGGCAGCAAAAAAAGGGCAAGAAAGGATGAAGAAGCAAGTTGTTCCTTCCTTTCTCCACAAAATGAGCAATTTGAGGTGATTCAACTCCACACATTCCAGGCCCACAAACCCAGGTTAGTGTCCGAGTTACACTTTAGAGGATGCCAAAGGTGCCCCTGGTTCTGGCAACGTCACGACTACAGTATATGCATTTCCAAACTGCATTTGGCCCATACATGCATTAAAGTTCTAGGTGGGCATGAGTAAACCTCCAAAACAAAACTTGTGCATTTGTGTAAGCTTTTATTTTCCTGGGCTCCAAGATCACCGCAGACAGGCACTGCAGCCAAGAAATGGTGACTTCCCGATTGGATTTCTGTAACGCGCTCTACGTGGGGCTACCCTTGAAGACGGTCCGGATACTTCAATTGGTGCAGAATAGAGCTGCCAGGGTACTGACGGGGACTGGGCGTGGTTCTCATATCACCCCAGTTCTCCGTCAGCTTCACTGGCTCCCCATTGAAGTCCGGGCCCAATTCAAGGTGTTGGTTCTTACCTAGAAAGCCCTCAACGGCTTGGGTCCTGGCTACCTAAAGGAGCGTCTGCAACCATATCTGCCCTCCTGCCCCCTATGATAAGCAGCAGATGCCCTTCTCCAGGAGCCCTCCGTTAGGGAAAGAAGGAGGGTAAGCACCCGGAGGAGGGCCTTCTCTGTGGTGGCGCCCCACTTATGGAACGCGCTCCCCAGAGAGGTTCGCCTGGCGCCGTCGCTATTTGTTTTTCGGCGCCAGGCAAAGACCTTTTTATTTAAAAGTTATTTTAATTGTTAATTTATATTTGTTTATTTATCTTATTTATTGTATTTTTATCTTTATCTCGAGATGGGGCAGTTTTTAATGTTAGTTTTTAATGTTGTTTTGAATATTGTTATTATGGATGTTTTATTTGTTGTTGTGAGCCGCCCCGAGGCTTGTCGCAAGGGGGCGGCATACAAATTTTTAAATAAATAAATTAGACGACGCTTGCTCCTTGGGAGGAAAGCTATGGCAAATCTAGACAGCATACCAAAAAGCAGAGACATCACCCTGCCAACAAAAGTGCATATAGTCAAGGCTATGGTTTTCCCAGTTGCAATGTATGGCTGTGAAAGCTGGACCATAAGGAAGGCTGAGTGCAAAAGGATTGAGGCCTTTGAGTTGCGGTGCTGGAGGAGACTCTGCGAGTCCCTTGGACCGCAAGGCGATCAAAGCAGTCAGTCCTAGAGGAGATCAACCCTGACTGCTCTTTAGAAGGCCAGATCCTGAAGATGAAGCTCAGATACTTTGGCCACCTAATGAGAAGGAAGGACTCCCTGGAGAAGAGTCTAATGCTGGGAACAATAGATGGCAAAGAAGAAGGGGACGGCAGAGGATGAGGTGGCTGGATGGAGTCACTGAGGTGGTTGGTGTGAGCTTGAGTGGACTCCGGGGGATGGTGGAGGACAGGAGGGCCTGGAGGAGTGTTGTCCATGCACGGGGCTGCAAAGAGTTAGACACGACTTTGCGAATGAACAACACCAACATTTAAGCTGCAGTTCTTTGGGATGGCCTGCATGAAAGACACATGGCTCTAGGGCCCACCTCCACCCTGTCACTCCAATACCGCAAGCGCCTCCCCAGGGAAGGCCTGCAACTGCCGACTTACTTTCCACGGTCAGCTTTGCCTGGGTCTTGTCCTGGAGGGTCTCGCAGGAGTAATAGCCGCGGTCCCCAGAGCTGGCGCTCTTAATCACCAGGCTGTGCTTGGCCCCATCAGCCTTGATCTCCAGGTCGTCAGTGGGAAAGAGCTCGCTTCCATTTTTCGCCCATTTCACCTTTGGAATCGGCTTTGACAGCTCCACTTCGAAAGTCACCGTCTCCTTCTCCTCCACAGTTTTGGTCTCCAGCTTCTTCACGAATAAGGCCGGTGCATCTGCAAGAAACAGAGTGAGCATAGGAGCCGCCTCGGTGAGGCACAGCTGAACATGAGCTCCTAGGAAAGGCTGTGCACAGAGAGCGGATGGGGTGGCTGGTGGCCTGCAGAGGTGACAGATCAAGACGCCGTCGCAAAGCTGACACAATGCAGCCTGTGAAGACCACGGAGTTTCGCCTGTGATGTGGCTGAGTGCCGCAATCCGCATCTTGAGAAACAGTGGAACAGCTGGCCGTGCCAGTGGGTCAGGGTAGCCGTTCCCTTGTGTTTGTGAAAGAGGGCTCAACCCCATTGGTAGCTCTTTTAAGGTTCAGGCTGAAAGTCAGAGTGGATATGGCACCGCAGTGGCCACAGATTCCCCAGCCCCCAGCGTGACTGCGTCATCCAGCTGCCATCAGCCTTTTTCTTAGTCGTTAGACTGGGGCCTAGAGCAGGACAACTTCAGGCTGCGGGTCAAGCCTGATTTCTGCCACATAAAGAACTCCCTGCATGTAGGAATGTTAAGGCTGAAGAAGGGATTTGAAATCCCTTCTTGCAAGGGGGAAACTAGCAGCTTGGGGAGAAATGCCGGGGAGAACCTCTCCCTGATGCAACTACATTTCTACTTGCAAGCAGCCCCCGTTTTTAACATGGGGGAGCATTCAGACATGAAACTTTGCCCACCTGCACTTTGAGGTAGTAACGGCCCTTCTGCCTGGCCATGTTTAGCTCCACCCTTGTAGGATAATCTATCCTGTGATCTAGTGTGAGCCAGTGTGGCGCAGTGGTGAAGAGCGTGGGACTGGGACTCAGAGGATTGGGGTTCGAGTCCCCGCTCAGCCATGGAGCCCACTGGGTGACTCTGGGCCAGTCACAGATTCTCAGCCCAACCTACCTCACAGGGTTGTTGTTGTGGGGATAAGATGGAGGAGGAGAATGATGTAAGCTGCCTTGAGTCCTTGGTAGGAAAAAGGCAGGATATAAATAAAAATAAAATAAAATAAATAAATCTAACTTGTATTCTTTGCTTTTTTAAAAATTTGTGTGTGTGCAAGCACAAATACATCTAGGTCCATGTTGTAAGTAACATTTTACAAACCTGGTAAATATTCCAATATATACCATAAGTAATATTATTTATCTACTTTCTATACCAATCAATAGCCAAGAATCTCCAGACACTAACAAAAGTATAATTAGCAAAAGCGCTGAAGAATAATTAGCACTTCTATATGAAAAGCCCAACAAGTAACCTAACAAATACCAATTACTTTTCAGTTGTTGGCTTTTTAAAAAAGGGGGCATATACATACCAGTGACTATCATTATAGGGATCAAATCCTGCAGCAGCCACACCTGCCAAACCTCACCATCCCTTCCTCTGCCTTAAATTGACCCTGCATGAATCGTACTTTTGGTACATGGATTCTCTGGTGCCTGCATGTCTCACCTTCCACCCTGAGGGTTGCTCTGCTCTCCACTCCTTCTGCTTCTGTGGAGACTTCACCAGAATCCTTCAGAGCCAGGGTGCTGATGGTGAGGCTGTGGCTCCCACCCTGGTGGGACATGATGTACTTCTCACTGGCTTCGATCCTGGCTCCGTTGTGGCTCCACGTGACGGCAGCATCGCCAGGGGAGACGACACAGGTGAACACTGCCTCCTTGCCTTCTTCGGCTACGACCTTGTGGAGGCCTTTGACAAACTTCACCACTCTCGCAACTGAGGGAGAGGAGCAGAACCATTCAGCCCACTGCAGTCCGTCATACGAAGCATTTCCCCACAAACGATGGTCGACGCTCCCTCAAAAATCCCTTCTCTCCCTGCTTGTTTGCGTTATATCTTGGCAAACTTGAGCCGGGGAGCAGCGGCTGCCTAATGAAGCATGTAGTTCAGCCCCGTGGCTCTCCATGCTAGGCCTCAGCCAGCATGCCCTCATGCATGGCTCATGTTCAGGGAGCCCTTTGCCTGTGCCGCTCCGGCTTGTGGCTCTCCAGCCACAGCTCCAGGACAAGCCCGTCCTTCATCTCAGGCGGCCCACCCGGCTCTGGAGCCTGGAAAGAGGCAACTCTTGGCCCCGCATCTTTCGGACAACCTCCCTGCCGTGGCCAACCGTGCACCAAAGTGGCCATCTTTTGGCACGACCCTCTTTGGGTGGGCCTTTAAAGACATGACCTCCAGGTGCCTTTCTTTTATTCTTGGTCTTTTTCATTGTCTTTCCATGTTTTTTGCACTATTTCAAATTCTTGTTTGGATTTTTGTTAACGTTTCCATCTATCGTATTGGATTGCTTTTACACTTCGTTGTAAACCAGCCAGAGCGCTTTGGCTACAGGCGGTATAGAAACGAGATTAATTCTAACAACACTTCGCTTTCAGGGCATCTCCACAGCACAGAGCTGGTGAACCTCTTTTAGTCCGTGGACCAAATGCAACGACGAAGGAGCCGTGGGGGCTGCATCCCGGTCGTGGGAGGGGCCAGATGTGCCAGCACAGAAATTACGGCTGCCTTTAGTTAAAGCTGAGGAGAGACATTTCAACCTTTAAAACTGGGGCATGGGGGGCATGACAAGGACAGGGGCGCACCCTCTGACTGGCCATTGAGGAGGAGCTACCTAGCTGGACCCCAGGAAGGCTGGGATCGACCCCAGAGCCTGGGGGTCACCACCGCATCTCAGCAGATAGCCATGCCAATGGAAGCCTGGACGAGCCACCAAGCAACCTGCTGGCACTTGCCATATTACGGCGAAGGCCAGGACTCCTAGGCATACCTGTGGGGGTGACACGGATGCTGCACTTGTCACGGTTGCTTTCACAGCAATATTCTCCCTTGTCTTCTTCCCGGAGCCCCGTGATGACCAGGAGCCGCTTTTCGCCCGCCTCGCGCATCTGGCAGCGCTTGTCGGCTTTGAGTTCCACCCCGTCCTTGCGCCACACAACCTTGCCCCCAGGCTGGCTTAGTTCGCAGCTCAGGGTCAGAGTCCCTCCAATTTCCGCTTTAGCAGGCTCTAGCCTCTTGGCAAATTTCACAGGAATTTCTGACATGAATGGCAACAAGGGAAAACATCAATATTTATCCAGGTTCTTTGAGGAGAACAAAAAGCACTGTACATCTGAGCTTTTGACCTTCCCTCCATGAATATGCTAACCAGCCAGATAATTTGATATGTGCCCTGTCTTTCTACCAAGGAAAGTGGTGGCCAGGTTCTCCAAGTCCAAAGTCCTGCTCGGTCTTCCCTACAAGACTTCCCGAAAGTCCCCTCGGTGCTTCCCTTCTTGCTCCTGAGGGATGTGCTTTCTTTTCCTTGCCACCAAGCAATAATTTTGTTCTGTACTGTTACTGCAATGGGATTTTAGTCCTGCATTTTAACTGTGATATCAATATTTAGATGTGAAGAGCCTAGAGATGGTATTATATTACATAGGATCAATGTGTCACAAATCCATGTACACACACATATGCCTACACTAGCTAGCTAGCTAGGATGGAGACAGGCTTGCAAATTCATGGCTTGGGTTGTGGACCCCAAGGTTCTGCATTTGCCAAACTTCGTTTCTGACTAACTCTGACGGCTTCTTCTCACCTTGGACCTGCACTTGGAACTGCTGCTTATCGCTCCTGGTCTCACAGGTGTAGACAGCGGTGTCTTTGACCTCAGCCTGCTTCACGGTCAGGATTCTGGTGCCCCCTTCTTTCTTCATCTCGTACTTCTTGTCATCTTTGATCTCAACTCCATCCTTGAACCATTTGACCTCAGCATTATCAGGCACCACTGAAGTGGACAGGATGACGGTCTTGTCCTCCTGGACAACTATGGGCTTCTCCTGGGCAACCTTCCTTTGGAACTTTGGCTCTGATTCTGTATGGTAAAACACAGCAATATCTATGAACAACTGGAGTTCCCAAAACACCCTGGAGAGTCTCAAATGACATCAGCTGATTAAAACAACGAGCACGCCTACAAATTGTCCACCACAGCAGGTGGAGGCATCCAGGAGCAACCTTCTCCCAAAGCACATCGGATCAGCATGCACAATACGGCAACCCATGATTTTCTTAAAATTGTGGGTTGTGGTGGGAAAGGGCGTTTGCTGGCACATGCTGCCTGACGGGTCCCAGCGCATGTCGGCATGGTTCAACGAGCCAGGGGTGCTCTCTTCTTGAGCCACGGAGCCCTGTGCCTGGCCCTAGACCTCCGGCTCGTCGCTCCTCCAACAAGCCAGAGCAGAATCCGTGGCTGATTCTAGGGTTGCTCCAGGGGCAAAGCAACCCAGAGCTCCAGGTCTGGATACCACACTAAACAACCTGGGAAGGCAGGGTTGTCGGCTGCTCCAGCTTGCAAGAGCGGCTGCTGCGATGTGAGAAGGCGGCCATGCATTCTTCAGGGTACCCACACCACATCCGCTCTGAAGCGACCCCTAACCTGCCCCACACACTTTTCTGTCCTGCCTTATCCAGCTGCACCGCACCCACTAAACCTCCCGCACAACCCTCTGAAGGAAGAAGTGGACGCTATTCCAACACGATGAAGCTTGATTCTGGGCGTTCTCCCCACCAGCCCTACGAAGGATGCAATGGGACCGCTTAGGGCTACTGCCCAGTCGTCACCTCCCGTACGGACATCGGAGTATTTGCTCCAAGGAAAGCAGCCACATCTTCCGCTCATTGAAAAGATGGAACCTTTTCGCTTTAGAGGCCTGCGAAGATTGTGGGCAGCGAATCGATGTCACTGGAGGAGAGGGAGAAGGGGAAGGCAGGGCGGGTGCTAAGAGGGGGCCCTGGAAAGGCCTCTGGAGTGGCTTGGCCTCGCCACTGGTGAGCCGGCTTGTTCCCTGCCTGTCTGTGGGCTCTCCGACTGTCAAGCGAGCAGGCATTCGCCCTGATGGGAAAACGGAGGAGGAGGAGGAGCAAACCGACTCCCAGAGGGAGGAGGGCTCTCGCTGCAGGACGCTCAAAACCCTGGAGCTGGCTCTGGGTGGAAGCCCAGCTCCACAACAGCTCCAGCTCTCCTGGGCATCACACCTTTCCCCTCCCTGGCCCTCACCCGGAAGAGGGAAGGGCACTCACCGACCGCCTCCACCTTGAAAGTCAGCTTCTGCCCAGCAGCTTCGCAGGTGTACTCCCCAGCATCCCTCCTCTCCACCTGCTCCAGGAGCAGTTTCCGGGAGGTGCCTGTGGACTCCATCTTGATCTTTTTGCTGGCACTCAAGGGCTTCCCGTCTTTGTACCATTTCACCTCGGCGTCGGCCGTGGTCACGTCACAGGCCAAAACAGCGTTCTCTCTCAGGACAGCTGTGACCTCCTTCTCGACTTTCTCCGTCTTAGCAAATACAGCCACAGCCTCTGTGGTATGGAGAGAAAGGCACACAAAAGCCATGAGCAAAGCTGGAGTGGGGGACCTTCCTCACACGAGGTGGGTGGCCTTCTGCTCCCTCCGAAGATCATCGATGGTGCAGGCCGGAGGTATGAATTGACCAGCAACCTGTCTGTTGTGAGCTGGGTTCCCCCTTTCGCACTTCTGGAACAACAGACTGTTCTTTGGCAAAAGACTCCCAGTAAGCACAACTAACAAAGAATGAGCCTCTGAGCATGCACAGAGCCGTTTGTTGAACCCAATCTAGCAACCACATCCAAGACCCTGTTTTTGAGTACCCCTGGGCACCCCACCCTGGGGAGGGGGGGCTTGGGAGACAGGCAAGCCCCTTCTATGCCCATCGTCCCTCGAGCCGGTTGACCCATTTCGCCCAACTCTGCATCACGGGGTCAAGGGTCATGCCAGGCTCGGCGGCCTGCAAAAGTTCTCTCACGCCCCTTCCCTGCAGCAGAACATCCAGACGATGCTCAGTGTCCTCCTGAACACCAGGGAGGGTCCCTCTGGGATAAGCCCCTCCACTTCTCCCAGTTCAGCATCTGAGGATCCTGGTTCTCAGCGTCTCTCCACATCTGACAAGTCCAGCTCTGCCTGACCTTGGAACATCTGCCAAGAGGAGCTGCCCCTTTCATTCCAGCCATGGCTCCCCTCAGCAAACGGGGCAGTCCAGCTTTTAGTGCTCCCGGAACATTTATAGGTAGTATAACCTGTTTGAAATATTGGTACAGCCCAAAGAGGTGGAAGTAAGAAAGAGTGGAGCTGTAAGGAATTCAGACCACAAAGAGCAGGAAATCTGAAGAGGCAGAAGCAGCTGTTGCCATGAGTCATAGAATAGTAGAGCTGGAAGGGGCCCTGAAGGCCATCCAGTCCACCCCCTGCTGTTGCAGGACACCAAGATACACCATCCCACTCAGACGGCTGCCCAGTTTCTTCTTGAATGTCTCCAGTGTGGGAGAGCCCAACACCTCTCCAGGCAGCTGGTCCCACTGTCGTCTTGCTCTGACAGTGAGGAAGCTTGTCCTGCAGTCCAGCCTGGATCTGGGTTGTCGCAACTGGAATTGATTATTCCATGTCCTGCACTCTGATATCAGCAAGAAGAGATCTTGGCCTTCCTCTTTGTGGCAGCCTTTGAGGTCCTTCTAGAGGGATCTTATGTTCCCCCTCAGTCTTCTCATCTCAAGGCTATTGACCAAATATTGAGGCACTGGATCACGTTTGTAAATCTAGAAGATCCTATACAAATCCCACCCCTATCCTTTCTCTTGCCTACATGGAGGAGAATTCTGCTCATTTTTCCTGCTTTATTGTACTTGAGTCCCACGCATACCTGGAACATTAAGTGTAAAGGTGAGTTTCTGATTGCCGGCCTCGCAGGTGTACCCGCCGGCATCCTTCTGCTCCACCTGCTGCACAATGAGGCGGCGGGATTTGCCTTCTGCTTCCACCTTGAATTTCTTCCCAGGAGAAATCGGTTTCCCCTCCTTGGACCACTTCACTTCGGTCTTGGCCTGGGCCACCTCGCAGCTGAGGGAGGCGTTCTCAGAAAGGACGGCCTTGACCTCTCTCTGGACCTTCTCCTTGTTGACAAACACATCCTCGGCTTCTGCACCAATGAACCAAGAGTTACACTAATTAAGGGCTACTAGGATATCTGTGGCTTGATCCATCATGGATACAATTAACTCTCAGGAAGCAGACAGTGCAAAATTTCTACCTACATGGATCTCTTTATTAGAAGGGACAGAAATCTAATTCACCCTACGTCCCTGACAGGGCACAAGTGTTTACAAACCCAAACTTATCTGAGTCTCTTCATGGGAGATCAATTGCAAACATTTAAACCATTGATATGATCAGCAAAAAATAGATTTATTTTGCTATGGGAGAGACACTGTGCTGTCCCTTGCACCCCAAATGCACTACGAACAATGAATAATATGACAGCATTTCTACCTGAGACAATGACGTTGAAGGTGAGTTTCTGATTGCCGGCCTCGCAGGTGTACTCGCCGACATCCTTCTGCTCTACCTGCTGTATCACCAGCCGGCGGGATCTGCCTTCAGCTTCCATCTTAAATTTCTTGCTCAAAGCAATTAACTTCCCCTCCTTGAACCACTTCACGTCCGTCTTGGCCTGGGCTACCTCGCAGCTGAGGGAGGCATTCTTGGAAAGGACTGCTTTGATCTCTTTCTGGATCTTCTCCTTGTTGACAAACACATCCTCGGCTTCTGCACCAATAATCCAAGAGTTACATTAATTATAGGCTGCTAGAATATTTGCGGAATGATCCGTCACAGATACAATCAGCTCTCAGGATGCAGAGAGTGCAAGATTTCCGCCTACATGGATCTCTTTACTAGAAGGGACAGAAATGTAATTCACTCAAGGTTCCAGACAGGCACAACTGTTTACACCTACAAATGTACCTGAGTCATTTCATGCCACCTGAAGTGTAAACATGTAATCTATTGATGTGGAGACCTAAAGGCTGATCTGTATGATCAGCAAAAATAGATTTATTTTGCTATGAGACAGACACTCTATTGTCTGCTGCATCCAAATACACTACGAACACTGAATAATATGGCAGCATTTCTACCTGAGACAATGACGTTGAAGGTGAGTCTCTGATTGCCGGCCTCGCAGGTGTACTCGCCGGCATCCTTCTGCTCCACCTGCTGCACAATCAGGCGGCGGGATTTGCCTTCTGCTTCCACCTTGAATTTTCTGCCAGGAGAAATCGGTTTCCCCTCCTTGGACCACTTCACGTCCGTCTTGGCCTGAGCCACTTCGCAGCTGAGGGAGGCATTCTCGGAAAGGACAGCCTTGACCTCTCTCTGGATCTTCTCCTTGCTGACAAACACATCCTCGGCCTCTGCAACTACGAGGAGGGGAGAAATGATGTAGGAGAAGTCCATCCTCCCTCCCATGGTGCCCCATCAATGACTGAACTGCAAACCAAAGCCCAGCAGGAGAGCAGAACAGAGCCACACTCGAAGCCCTGCTGAAAGTTGATTCTTCCCCCATCACCAGCTCCTTCACAGCAACCCGCAAAGCTCACACGACAACACACCACAAGCAGCAGGCAGGACAGTGGCCAGGCACTGGCAATGATCAAGATATCCCCCTCTTCCTAGGATGGTTACAAAGATCCCTTGCAATCCATATAGCATAAGGCTTACGGTTGGTCTTCAAACAAATCCAATAAATAAATACATAAGGACATAAATATGCTGCGTGGCAAAGCTTTGGAACATTCAACCTTGTGAAGCTATCAAACTCAGGACACGGAGCTTTGCCAGGTGCCCAAGGACTTGCAAAGTGAGCTGTACTCCTGCTAGGACACGTTCTAGAAATATTACAAGCACCACCTCCAGGGAAAGATGCGCTGCCAAGGTAAGGAGGGGCAGGTGAACTACCACCCCTGTGCTTGGCCTCAGCTTCAGTGGCTCCCCATCCCAGCCAAATTGGGAGTATATGCACGTATGGCCAACACTGCCAACCAAGGAACAAGAGGAAGGAACGCTGGTGGCAGATTTGCGTCAGTGGAAGAGGCAGGTCAAACATGCAAGAGGGTTTCCAGGAAAATACCTTTGGGACTTGTTGCAATGACGTTGAAGGCGAGTTTCTGGCCAGAGGCCTCGCAGGTGTACTCCCCCTCATCCTTCTTCTCCACCTGCTGTATCACCAGCCGGCGGGATCTGCCTTCAGCTTCTATCTTATATTTCTTCCCAGGAGAAATCGGTTTCCCCTCCTTGGACCACTTCACGTCCGTCTTGGCCTGGGCCACCTCGCAGCTGAGGGAGGCGTTCTCAGAAAGGACCGCCTTGACCTCTCTCTGGATCTTCTCCTTGTTGACAAACACATCCTCGGCTTCTGCACCAATGAACCAAGAGTTACACTAATTAAGCGCTACTAGGATATCTGTGGCTTGATCCATCATGGATACAATCAACTCTCAGGAAGCAGACAGTGCAAAATTTCTACCTACATGGATCTCTTTATTAGAAGGGACAGAAATCTAATTCACCCTACGTCCCTGACAGGGCACAACTGTTTACAAACCCAAACTTATCTGAGTCTCTTCATGGGAGATCAATTGCAAACAGTTAATCCATTGATATGATCAGCAAAAAATAGATTTATTTTGCTACGGGAGAGACACTGTGTTGTCCCTTGCACCCCAAATGCACTACGAACAATGAATAATATGACAGCATTTCTACCTGAGACAATGACGCTGAAGGTGAGTTTCTGATTGCCGGCCTCGCAGGTGTACTCGCCGGCATCCTTCTGCTCCACCTGCTGTATCACCAGCCGGCGGGATTTGCCTTCAGCTTCTATCTTAAATTTCTTGCCTGAAGAAATCAGCTTTCCATCCTTGGACCACTTCACGTCTGTCTTGGCCTGGGCCACCTCGCAGCTGAGGGAGGCGTTCTTGGCAAGGACCGCCTTGACCTCTTTCTGGACTTTCTCCTTGCTGAAAAATACATCCTCGGCTTCTGCACCAAAAACAGCAGCAGGAATGTTAAAACAAAGACAACATTGGCATTTCACTAATTATGTACCGGTGTGATGTTTTTGGCTTGTCCCAGCATGGATGATTATACAGATGCCAAAAGACTAACAGCTACATGGCGCTATTTAGTAGGCAAAACAGAAATGCAGCTTATTTGCAAGTTCCAGATACAGCAAAAAATAGTCATTCCAGATGTCCAGTAACCAAGTCATGGATATGTGAATCGGCATAGCCTTAAGCCAACTCTTACAACTGTCAAGTGGTGATCTCTTTGCTGCTCCACAAACAGGTAATCCTTCTGCAATGGCTGAAAACCTCAGATATGCCATGAAATCAATTGTTGTAGGATACAAAGGAAAATCTGAAAGCATTGCTACCTGCTACAGTGACACTGAAGGTGAGTTTCTGATTGCCGGCCTCGCAGGTGTACTCGCCGGCATCCTTCTGCTCCACCTGCTGCACAATGAGGCGGCGGGATTTGCCTTGCACTTCCACCTTGAATTTCTTCCCAGGAGAAATCGGTTTCCCCTCCTTGGACCACTTCACGTCCGTCTTGGCCTGGGCCACCTCGCAGCTGAGGGAGGCATTCTCGGAAAGGACCACCTTGACCTCTTTCTGGACCTTCTCCTTGCTGACAAACACATCCTCGGCTTCTGCAACTGCAGAAAGAAATAGGGAAAACTACACTGAAAACTCCATCTCACCCTTCAAATTTCCCCACTAACATCTTCAGTCTATGATTGAGAGGGAGCATGGAACATGGAATCACAGGCTGAGTGTTCCATGAAGCATTTCCCCCAAGTCACAAGCTCCTTCAGAGTAACCCACAAAATACACAAGACCAAAAGTAGCAGGCCGTAAAGTGGCCAGGCATTGGCATTGGCCAATTCATCACCCTATTCCTGTGACGTTGCCAAAGATCCCTTTCAGAAATCATGAGAGAGCACGAGGCTTATGGGTGGTCTTCAACCAAATCTCCTACATACATACATACATACATACATACATTGCATGGAGAAGGCTTGGAACATTCAACCTTGTGAAGCTATCAAACTCAGGACACGGAGCTTTGCCAGGTGCCCAAGGACTTGCAAAGTAGACTGCAGTCCTCCTAGGACACATTCTAGAAATATTACAAGCACCACCTCCAGGGAAAGATGCGCTGCCAAGGTAAGGAGGGGCAGGTGAACTACCACCCCTGTGCTTGGCCTCAGCTTCAGTGGCTCCCCATCCCAGCCAAATTGGGAGTATATGCACGTATGGCCAACACTGCCAACCAAGGAACAAGAGGAAGGAACGCTGGTGGCAGATTTGCGTCAGTGGAAGAGGCAGGTCAAACATGCAAGAGGGTTTCCAGGAAAATACCTTTGGGACTTGTTGCAATGACGTTGAAGGCGAGTTTCTGGCCAGAGGCCTCGCAGGTGTACTCGCCGGCATCCTTCTGCTCCACCTGCTGTATCACCAGCCGGCGGGATCTGCCTTCAGCTTCTATCTTATATTTCTTCCCAGAAGCAATCAGCTTCCCCTCTTGAACCACTTTCACGTCCGTCTTGGCCTGGGCCACCTCACAGCTGAGGGAGGCGTTCTCAGAAAGGACGGCCTTGACCTCTCTCTGGACCTTCTCCTTGCTGACAAATGCCTCCTCAGCTTTTGCTTCTAAGGAGGAGAAGGATAAGAAACACTCATTAACAAAATACATAAGAATTACAATAAAATTGGAATAAAGTGGATGGGACCTTCTATCACATGAGGTGGACTTGGGATATAACAAAAAATGGAAATTGATACATGCAGAAATACAAAAACCTTGAAAATTAAGTTTCCTGAGTCCCATTCAATATGCTTTTGAATATAAAGGCAGAGATCTTTTCAAAGAGTATGCCAATGGAATTTAAATACATGACACCTGCAGCAAGAATCGGAATTGCTTCCAAACGGATATCATCAGAGACCACAACAAACGAAGAATGGAAAAATAGACTAGCAGAATTTGCAGTGACGGCAAAGTTTACTAACTATGTAAACAGAAGACCGTTGGAAGAATTTAATGACACATGGAAATTTTATTATGCTCAGTATGATTAATGGGCTTTGAAGGGAGTTTGGAAAAAACAAAACAAAAAAAGAAGCAGCAAAGGATTTGAAGCAATTGGAAGATCTGTCGTTGTATAGATCACTACTTCCTTTCTGCTAAAATCCCACAGAGGGTTGAAAGTCAGAAAGATAGATAAATTCGGGGGGTTGAAAGTTTTGAAAGTATTGACTGGATTTATGTAAAATTCCCTTGGCAACTTTGTTCATTTCTGCTTGCTTGTTTCATGTGTGTTTCTCTTCTTTATGTATATGTTTGTGTTAAGAAAATAAAATTTTCATTAATAAAAGAAAGACTCATTAACTTCCGCTCCACTTTGAGAACCCATTTCAGTCTGAAGATGTTGCTGTTCAGGGCAGCAAAGTTCGATTCCTTTCACTCCAAGGGATAAATTCCATTTCGGAGGTGCTCTCGGGGGTTGGGTTCCAGTGGTATGTGGGAAGGAAGGCAAAAGGGACGTGGCCAGAACACGAGTGTATTGTAGCTTAAAGCCCTAGCTGCCAATTTCTAATGCTTAAAAGAGGCATTTCGGCTTCCCAGAATGGGGGGATTTTTGGAAAAGCTAGGAAATTCCCCAAGTGGCAGTGACCAGTCAGGGAAAGGGCCATGTGAAATGCCCTGGAAAGGCCTGTATTCCTGCCTTAAGGAGTCTGAGACACTGAATCACATGCTCACAACTCTGTCCCAGGGTCACATCTCCGTCACGATGCCCATCACGAAATTTATGCTACAGCGCACCACAGGCACCGCGTAATACGGTGGTGACTGGACTGCGAGCAAACAAGATTCCACTTTCTTATCATAATTTCAGTATCATCTTTAGGACCAGATCAAATTAGGAATATTTAGATAGAGCACAAATGTGTCACATGGGAGGACTATCGCCCTAAGGCCCAGAACTGTTCCCAGGCCTTTTGTAGGAGACAAAACGATGATTCTCAGACCAGCTGCAGAGCAATGAAGTGCTGGCACGGGAGAGCACAAGGGCTGGCCAGCCTCCCCCTCCTCCTTACGAACACAGGAAGCAAGAAGCATGAACTGTGCACTTTCCCAGTACTGGGAGCCAGTTAAAGAAGGAGGAGTAAGAGCTGGTGACCACTTCCTAGAGGGAGAGTGTCCACCTCAAGACATGGACATGGTGGGCATGCCATGAGTGGAGCCGGGAGCCAGACGACATGGCCTGGGAGGCCCCTTCTGACTCGCTCAGCTTCCATGTTTCTATGAAAAGTAGCTTCAAGGACACAGTAGGGAATAAAGGAAGACGTGCAAACCATTTCTACCTGAGACAATGACGCTGAAGGTGAGTTTCTGATTGCCTGCCTCGCAGGTGTACTCGCCGGCATCCTTCTTCTCCACCTGCTGCACAATCAGGCGGCGGGATCTGCCTTCCACTTCCACCTTGAATTTCTTCCCAGGAGAAATCGGTTTCCCATCCTTGGACCACTTCACTTCGGTCTTGGCCTGGGCCACCTCGCAGCTGAGGGAGGCGTTCTCGGAAAGGACGGCCTTGACCTCTTTCTGGACCTTCTCCTTGCTGACAAACACATCCTCGGCTTCTGCACCAATGAACCAAGAGTTACACTAATTAAGCGCTACTAGGATATCTGTGGCTTGATCCACCATGGATACAATCAACTTTCAGGATGCAGACAGTGCAAAATTTCTGCCTGCATAGATCTCTTTATTAGAAGGAACAGAAATGTAATTCATCCTATGTCCCTGACAGCTGTAATTCACCATAAGTTCCAAGTTCACAACTGTTTACAAACCCAAACTTATCTGAGTCTCTTCATGGGAGATCAATTGCAAACAGTTAATCCATTGATATGATCAGCAAAAAATAGATTTATTTTGCTATGGGAGAGACACTGTGTTGTCCCTTGCACCCCAAATGCACTACGAACAATGAATAATATGACAGCATTTCTACCTGAGACAATGACGTTGAAGGTGAGTTTCTGATTGCCGGCCTCGCAGGTGTACTCGCCGGCATCCTTCTGCTCCACCTGCTGTATCACCAGCCGGCAGGATCTGCCTTCAGCTTCCATCTTAAATTTCTTGCTCGAAGCAATTAGCTTCCCCTCCTTGAACCACTTCACGTCCGTCTTGGCCTGGGCCACCTCGCAGCTGAGGGAGGTGTTCTCGGAAAGGACCGCCTTGACCTCTCTCTGGATCTTCTCCTTGTTGACAAACACATCCGCGGCTTCTGCACAAAAACAGCAGCAGGAATGTTGAAACAAAGACAACATTGGCATTTCACTAATTATGTACCGGTGTGATGTTTTTGGCTTGTTCCAGCACGGATGATTATACAGTTCCTGGAAAAGTAACAGCTCCATGGAGCTATTTAGTAGGCAAAACAGAAATGCAGCTTATTTGCAAGTTCCAGATACAGAAAATCTGTCACTCAGACAAATGATATAAGAGGTTCCACTTGTACACTGACTCAGTTACAAAATGTACATTGGCACAGCCTTAAGCCTTGTCTCAGGACTTTCAGAGATAACCTCTATGACCTGCAAAATAGTAATCCTTCTACAACGGCTGATATCCTCTGATACAACATGAACCCATACATAGTAGGACAGGGCTGTCCAACCCACACCCCATGGGCTGCATGTGGGCCAAGTTGGCCATGAATATGGCCCAACGTAAAATTGTTAACTTACTTAACACATTGAGGCTTCTTGCGATTTTTTTGGTAACTCTATTGCACAGTTCTCAAGTGTGAACTTCACAGACAACAATGTTGTGTTGCAATATCTCATAAAATAAATGTACATATGCTCTTGCTATTTGTACTCATGGTGGTGGCAAATACCATGAAAATTATGCACCGGCCTTTTTTTCCCCCATCGGCTTTTGTCAGTGTTTGCATATTTAATGTGCAGCACAAGACAATTCTTCTTCTAATGTGACCCAGAGAAGCCAAAAACTGGACACCCCTGTAGTAGGATACAAAGGAAAATCTGAAAGCATTGCTACCTGCTACAGTGACTCTGAAGGTGAGTTTCTGATTGCCGGCCTCGCAGGTGTACTCGCCGGCATCCTTCTTCTCTACCTGCTGCACAATCAGGCGGCGGGATTTCCCTTCCGCTTCCACCTTGAATTTCTTCCCAGGAGAAATCGGTTTCCCCTCCTTGGACCACTTCACGTCCGTCTTGGCCTGGGCCACCTCGCAGCTGAGGGAGGCATTCTCGGAAAGGACCACCTTGACCTCTTTCTGGACCTTCTCCTTGTTGACAAACACATCCTCAGCTTCTGCACCAAAAACAGCAGGAATTTTCAAACAACGAAAACATCCAGTGGGGAGAAGGGCAAGAAATGTTCAATAACTTGACCTCCCCTTCATGGCATATCCTGGTCCAGAATAACCTACAATGTGCATGCAAAAATTCATTACATACACCGTGCACTAGTCAAGTGCCCTTCTTCACTAACACAGGACAAGTCTGCTCGTTGATTTCACCTGCACTGCTGCATCTTTTTAACTTACATTTTATTAATAGTGGTACCTAATAAGCGGGATAATAGTGGTCCCGCTTATGGAACGTGCTCCCCGGAGAGGCTCGCCTGGCGCCGTCATTATTTGCTTTCCGGTGCCAGGCGAAGACCTTTTTATTTAAGAAATATTTTAATTGTTAATTTATTAATTTATCAATTTAATTGTAAATTAAATTGTAAATTAAATTAAATTTAAATTTTAACTGTTTATAGGATTATTTATAGTTTTAAATTGGGACTTTGAGATGGGCCAATTTTAGATTGTATAATTTTAGATTGATTATTGTGTATTGTTTGTATGTTTGGTTTATGTTTTTGTTTTATATTTGTTGTAAGCCGCCCCGAGGCTAGTTGGCAAGGGGCGGCATAGAAATTTATCTAATAAATAAATAAAATAAATACCTATTTGCCAATCCCTAAAAACACCTTGGATCTCTTTTTCAGCCTTATCTTTTTTGACAAACACTTCCTCAGTTTCTCCACCAATAACAACCACAGAAATGTTAAAATGTACCCAAAAAAATCAACAATCCATTAAGTATAACCTGCTAAAATATTTTAGGCTTCTTCTAGCACGGACAATTACACAGAACCTGCAGGAACAAAGCTGAATGGGGCTCTTGCGCACTCAAAACACAAATGCAGCTCATTCACAAGTTCTTGCTACAGTGAAACCAGCCAGGCAAACAAAGATCTGATTCATTCCAGATGTGCAACAATTCAGGTACAAAACAATCTATCAGGACCCATCTGATCAGCAAGGACAGTAACCTTCCTGCTATGGCTGAAATCCTTTGATTTGACATGAAGCCCATATGTAGTAGAGTATAAAGAAAAATCAGAAAATATTGTTACCTGCTACATTGACCTTGAATGTCAGCTTCTGGCCAGCAGCTTCACAGGTGAACTCGCCGGCATCCTTCTGCTCCACCTGCTGTATCACCAGCCGGCGGGATCTGCCTTCTGCTTCCACCTTGAATTTCTTCCCAGGAGAAATCGGTTTCCCCTCCTTGGACCACTTCACGTCCGTCTTGGCCTGGGCCACCTCGAAGCTGAGGGAGGCGTTCTCGGAAAGGACAGCCTTGACCTCTTTCTGGATCTTCTCCTTGTTGACAAACACATCCTCGGCTTCTGCACCAATAATCCAAGAGTTACATTAATTATACAAATGTACCTGAGTCATTTCATGCCACCTGAACTGCAAACATGTAATCTGTTGATGTGGAGAACTAAGGGCTGATCTATATGATCAGCAAAAATAGATTTATTTTGCTATGAGACAGACACTCTATTGTCTGCTGCATCCAAATGCACTATGAACACTGAATAATATGGCAGCATTTCTACCTGAGACAATGACGTTGAAGGTGAGTCTCTGATTGCCGGCCTCGCAGGTGTACTCGCCGGCATCCTTCTGCTCCACCTGCTGCACAATCAGGCGGCGGGATTTGCCTTCTGCTTCCACCTTGAATTTTCTGCCAGGAGAAATCGGTTTCCCCTCCTTGGACCACTTCACGTCCGTCTTGGCCTGAGCCACTTCGCAGCTGAGGGAGGCATTCTCGGAAAGGACAGCCTTGACCTCTCTCTGGATCTTCTCCTTGCTGACAAACACATCCTCGGCCTCTGCAACTACGAGGAGGGGAGAAATGATGTAGGAGAAGTCCATCCTCCCTCCCATGGTGCCCCATCAATGACTGAACTGCAAACCAAAGCCCAGCAGGAGAGCAGAACAGAGCCACACTCGAAGCCCTGCTGAAAGTTGATTCTTCCCCCATCACCAGCTCCTTCACAGCAACCCGCAAAGCTCACACAACAACACACCACAAGCAGCAGGCAGGACAGTGGCCAGGCACTGGCAATGATCAAGATATCCCCCTCTTCCTAGGATGGTTACAAAGATCCCTTGCAATCCATATAGCATAAGGCTTACGGTTGGTCTTCAAACAAATCCAATAAATAAATACATAAGGACATAAATATGCTGCGTGGCAAAGCTTTGGAACATTCAACCTTGTGAAGCTATCAAACTCAGGACACGGAGCTTTGCCAGGTGCCCAAGGACTTGCAAAGTGAACTGTACTCCTGCTAGGACACGTTCTAGAAATATTACAAGCACCACCTCCAGGGAAAGACGCGCTGCCAAGGTAAGGAGGGGCAGGTGAACTACCACCCCTGTGCTTGGCCTCAGCTTCAGTGGCTCCCCATCCCAGCCAAATTGGGAATATATGCACGTATGGCCAACACTGCCAACCAAGGAACAAGAGAAAGGAACGCTGGTGGCAGATTTGCGTCAGTGGAAGAGGCAGGTCAAACATGCAAGAGGGTTTCCAGGAAAATACCTTTGGGACTTGTTGCAATGACGTTGAAGGCGAGTTTCTGATTGCCGGCCTCGCAGGTGTACTCGCCGGCATCCTTCTGCTCCACCTGCTGTATCACCAGCCGGCGGGATCTGCCATCCGCTTCTATCTCATATTTCTTCCCAGGAGAAATCGGTTTCCCCTCCTTGGACCACTTCACGTCCGTCTTGGCCTGGGCCACCTCGCAGCTGAGGGAGGCATTCTCGGAAAGGACCGCCTTGACCTCTCTCTGGATCTTCTCCTTGCTGACAAACACATCTTCGGCTTCTGCACCAATGAACCAAGAGTTACACTAATTAAGCGCTACTAGGATATCTGTGGCTTGATCCATCATGGATACAATCAACTCTCAGGAAGCAGACAGTGCAAAATTTCTACCTACATGGATCTCTTTATTAGAAGGGACAGAAATCTAATTCACCCTACGTCCCTGACAGGGCACAACTGTTTACAAACCCAAACTTATCTGAGTCTCTTCATGGGAGATCAATTGCAAACAGTTAATCCATTGATATGATCAGCAAAAAATAGATTTATTTTGCTATGGGAGAGACACTGTGTTGTCCCTTGCACCCCAAATGCACTACGAACAATGAATAATATGACAGCATTTCTACCTGAGACAATGACGCTGAAGGTGAGTTTCTGATTGCCGGCCTCGCAGGTGTACTCGCCGACATCCTTCTGCTCCACCTGCTGTATCACCAGCCGGCGGGATCTGCCTTCAGCTTCCATCTTAAATTTCTTGCCTGAAGAAATCAGCTTTCCATCCTTGGACCACTTCACGTCTGTCTTGGCCTGGGCCACCTCGCAGCTGAGGGAGGCGTTCTTGGCAAGGACCGCCTTGACCTCTTTCTGGACTTTCTCCTTGCTGAAAAATACATCCTCGGCTTCTGCACCAAAAACAGCAGCAGGAATGTTAAAACAAAGACAACATTGGCATTTCACTAATTATGTACCGGTGTGATGTTTTTGGCTTGTCCCAGCATGGATGATTATACAGATGCCAAAAGACTAACAGCTACATGGCGCTATTTAGTAGGCAAAACAGAAATGCAGCTTATTTGCAAGTTCCAGATACAGCAAAAAATAGTCATTCCAGATGTCCAGTAACCAAGTCATGGATATGTGAATCGGCATAGCCTTAAGCCAACTCTTACAACTGTCAAGTGGTGATCTCTTTGCTGCTCCACAAACAGGTAATCCTTCTGCAATGGCTGAAAACCTCAGATATGCCATGAAATCAATTGTTGTAGGATACAAAGGAAAATCTGAAAGCATTGCTACCTGCTACAGTGACACTGAAGGTGAGTTTCTGATTGCCGGCCTCGCAGGTGTACTCGCCGGCATCCTTCTGCTCCACCTGCTGCACAATGAGGCGGCGGGATTTGCCTTGCACTTCCACCTTGAATTTCTTCCAGGAGAAATCGGTTTCCCCTCCTTGGACCACTTCACGTCCGTCTTGGCCTGGGCCACCTCGCAGCTGAGGGAGGCATTCTCGGAAAGGACCACCTTGACCTCTTTCTGGACCTTCTCCTTGCTGACAAACACATCCTCGGCTTCTGCAACTGCAGAAAGAAATAGGGAAAACTACACTGAAAACTCCATCTCACCCTTCAAATTTCCCCACTAACATCTTCAGTCTATGATTGAGAGGGAGCATGGAACATGGAATCACAGGCTGAGTGTTCCATGAAGCATTTCCCCCAAGTCACAAGCTCCTTCAGAGTAACCCACAAAATACACAAGACCAAAAGTAGCAGGCCGTAAAGTGGCCAGGCATTGGCATTGGCCAATTCATCACCCTATTCCTGTGACGTTGCCAAAGATCCCTTTCAGAAATCATGAGAGAGCACGAGGCTTATGGGTGGTCTTCAACCAAATCTCCTACATACATACATACATACATACATAGCATGGAGAAGGCTTGGAACATTCAACCTTGTGAAGCTATCAAACTCAGGACACGGAGCTTTGCCAGGTGCCCAAGGACTTGCAAAGTGGACTGCAGTCCTCCTAGGACACATTCTAGAAATATTACAAGCACCACCTCCAGGGAAAGACGCGCTGCCAAGGTAAGGAGGGGCAGGTGAACTACCACCCCTGTGCTTGGCCTCAGCTTCAGTGGCTCCCCATCCCAGCCAAATTGGGAGTATATGCACGTATGGCCAACACTGCCAACCAAGGAACAAGAGGAAGGAACTCTGGTGGCAGATTTGCGTCAGTGGAAGAGGCAGGTCAAACATGCAAGAGGGTTTCCAGGAAAATACCTTTGGGACTTGTTGCAATGACGTTGAAGGCGAGTTTCTGATTGCCGGCCTCGCAGGTGTACTCGCCGGCATCCTTCTGCTCCACCTGCTGTATCACCAGCCGGCGGGATCTGCCTTCAGCTTCTATCTTATATTTCTTCCCAGAAGCAATCAGCTTCCCCTCCTTGGACCACTTCACGTCCGTCTTGGCCTGGGCCACCTCGCAGCTGAGGGAGGCGTTCTCAGAAAGGACGGCCTTGACCTCTCTCTGGACCTTCTCCTTGCTGACAAATGCCTCCTCAGCTTTTGCTTCTAAGGAGGAGAAGGATAAGAAACACTCATTAACAAAATACATAAGAATTACAATAAAATTGGAATAAAGTGGATGGGACCTTCTATCACATGAGGTGGACTTGGGATATAACAAAAAATGGAAATTGATACATGCAGAAATACAAAAACCTTGAAAATTAAGTTTCCTGAGTCCCATTCAATATGCTTTTGAATATAAAGGCAGAGATCTTTTCAAAGAGTATGCCAATGGAATTTAAATACATGACACCTGCAGCAAGAATCGGAATTGCTTCCAAACGGATATCATTAGAGACCACAACAAACGAAGAATGGAAAAATAGACTAGCAGAATTTGCAGTGACGGCAAAGTTTACTAACTATGTAAACAGAAGACCGTTGGAAGAATTTAATGACACATGGAAATTTTATTATGCTCAGTATGATTAATGGGCTTTGAAGGGAGTTTGGAAAAAACAAAACAAAAAAAGAAGCAGCAAAGGATTTGAAGCAATTGGAAGATCTGTCGTTGTATAGATCACTACTTCCTTTCTGCTAAAATCCCACAGAGGGTTGAAAGTCAGAAAGATAGATAAATTCGGGGGGTTGAAAGTTTTGAAAGTATTGACTGGATTTATGTAAAATTCCCTTGGCAACTTTGTTCATTTCTGCTTGCTTGTTTCATGTGTGTTTCTCTTCTTTATGTATATGTTTGTGTTAAGAAAATAAAATTTTCATTAATAAAAGAAAGACTCATTAACTTCCGCTCCACTTTGAGAACCCATTTCAGTCTGAAGATGTTGCTGTTCAGGGCAGCAAAGTTCGATTCCTTTCACTCCAAGGGATAAATTCCATTTCGGAGGTGCTCTCGGGGGTTGGGTTCCAGTGGTATGTGGGAAGGAAGGCAAAAGGGACGTGGCCAGAACACGAGTGTATTGTAGCTTAAAGCCCTAGCTGCCAATTTCTAATGCTTAAAAGAGGCATTTCGGCTTCCCAGAATGGGGGGATTTTTGGAAAAGCTAGGAAATTCCCCAAGTGGCAGTGACCAGTCAGGGAAAGGGCCATGTGAAATGCCCTGGAAAGGCCTGTATTCCTGCCTTAAGGAGTCTGAGACACTGAATCACATGCTCACAACTCTGTCCCAGGGTCACATCTCCGTCACGATGCCCATCACGAAATTTATGCTACAGCGCACCACAGGCACCGCGTAATACGGTGGTGACTGGACTGCGAGCAAACAAGATTCCACTTTCTTATCATAATTTCAGTATCATCTTTAGGACCAGATCAAATTAGGAATATTTAGATAGAGCACAAACGTGTCACATGGGAGGACTATCGCCCTAAGGCTCAGAACTGTTCCCAGGCCTTTTGTAGGAGACAAAACGATGATTCTCAGACCAGCTGCAGAGCAATGAAGTGCTGGCACGGGAGAGCACAAGGGCTGGCCAGCCTCCCCCTCCTCCTTACGAACACAGGAAGCAAGAAGCATGAACTGTGCACTTTCCCAGTACTGGGAGCCAGTTAAAGAAGGAGGAGTAAGAGCTGGTGACCACTTCCTAGAGGGAGAGTGTCCACCTCAAGACATGGACATGGTGGGCATGCCATGAGTGGAGCCGGGAGCCAGACGACATGGCCTGGGAGGCCCCTTCTGACTCGCTCAGCTTCCATGTTTCTATGAAAAGTAGCTTCAAGGACACAGTAGGGAATAAAGGAAGACGTGCAAACCATTTCTACCTGAGACAATGACGCTGAAGGTGAGTTTCTGATTGCCTGCCTCGCAGGTGTACTCGCCGGCATCCTTCTTCTCCACCTGCTGCACAATCAGGCGGCGGGATCTGCCTTCCACTTCCACCTTGAATTTCTTCCCAGGAGAAATCGGTTTCCCATCCTTGGACCACTTCACTTCGGTCTTGGCCTGGGCCACCTCGCAGCTGAGGGAGGCGTTCTCGGAAAGGACGGCCTTGACCTCTTTCTGGACCTTCTCCTTGCTGACAAACACATCCTCGGCTTCTGCACCAATGAACCAAGAGTTACACTAATTAAGCGCTACTAGGATATCTGTGGCTTGATCCACCATGGATACAATCAACTTTCAGGATGCAGACAGTGCAAAATTTCTGCCTGCATAGATCTCTTTATTAGAAGGAACAGAAATGTAATTCATCCTATGTCCCTGACAGCTGTAATTCACCATAAGTTCCAAGTTCACAACTGTTTACAAACCCAAACTTATCTGAGTCTCTTCATGGGAGATCAATTGCAAACAGTTAATCCATTGATATGATCAGCAAAAAATAGATTTATTTTGCTATGGGAGAGACACTGTGTTGTCCCTTGCACCCCAAATGCACTACGAACAATGAATAATATGACAGCATTTCTACCTGAGACAATGACGTTGAAGGTGAGTTTCTGATTGCCGGCCTCGCAGGTGTACTCGCCGGCATCCTTCTGCTCCACCTGCTGTATCACCAGCCGGCAGGATCTGCCTTCAGCTTCCATCTTAAATTTCTTGCTCGAAGCAATTAGCTTCCCCTCCTTGAACCACTTCACGTCCGTCTTGGCCTGGGCCACCTCGCAGCTGAGGGAGGTGTTCTCGGAAAGGACCGCCTTGACCTCTCTCTGGATCTTCTCCTTGTTGACAAACACATCCGCGGCTTCTGCACAAAAACAGCAGCAGGAATGTTGAAACAAAGACAACATTGGCATTTCACTAATTATGTACCGGTGTGATGTTTTTGGCTTGTTCCAGCACGGATGATTATACAGTTCCTGGAAAAGTAACAGCTCCATGGAGCTATTTAGTAGGCAAAACAGAAATGCAGCTTATTTGCAAGTTCCAGATACAGAAAATCTGTCACTCAGACAAATGATATAAGAGGTTCCACTTGTACACTGACTCAGTTACAAAATGTACATTGGCACAGCCTTAAGCCTTGTCTCAGGACTTTCAGAGATAACCTCTATGACCTGCAAAATAGTAATCCTTCTACAACGGCTGATATCCTCTGATACAACATGAACCCATACATAGTAGGACAGGGCTGTCCAACCCACACCCCATGGGCTGCATGTGGGCCAAGTTGGCCATGAATATGGCCCAACGTAAAATTGTTAACTTACTTAACACATTGAGGCTTCTTGCGATTTTTTGGTAACTCTATTGCACAGTTCTCAAGTGTGAACTTCACAGACAACAATGTTGTGTTGCAATATCTCATAAAATAAATGTACATATGCTCTTGCTATTTGTACTCATGGTGGTGGCAAATACCATGAAAATTATGCACCGGCCTTTTTTTCCCCCATCGGCTTTTGTCAGTGTTTGCATATTTAATGTGCAGCACAAGACAATTCTTCTTCTAATGTGACCCAGAGAAGCCAAAAACTGGACACCCCTGTAGTAGGATACAAAGGAAAATCTGAAAGCATTGCTACCTGCTACAGTGACTCTGAAGGTGAGTTTCTGATTGCCGGCCTCGCAGGTGTACTCGCCGGCATCCTTCTTCTCTACCTGCTGCACAATCAGGCGGCGGGATTTCCCTTCCGCTTCCACCTTGAATTTCTTCCCAGGAGAAATCGGTTTCCCCTCCTTGGACCACTTCACGTCCGTCTTGGCCTGGGCCACCTCGCAGCTGAGGGAGGCATTCTCGGAAAGGACCGCCTTGACCTCTTTCTGGACCTTCTCCTTGTTGACAAACACATCCTCAGCTTCTGCACCAAAAACAGCAGGAATTTTCAAACAACGAAAACATCCAGTGGGGAGAAGGGCAAGAAATGTTCAATAACTTGACCTCCCCTTCATGGCATATCCTGGTCCAGAATAACCTACAATGTGCATGCAAAAATTCATTACATACACCGTGCACTAGTCAAGTGCCCTTCTTCACTAACACAGGACAAGTCTGCTCGTTGATTTCACCTGCACTGCTGCATCTTTTTAACTTACATTTTATTAATAGTGGTACCTAATAAGCGGGATAATAGTGGTCCCGCTTATGGAACGTGCTCCCCGGAGAGGCTCGCCTGGCGCCGTCATTATTTGCTTTCCGGTGCCAGGCGAAGACCTTTTTATTTAAGAAATATTTTAATTGTTAATTTATTAATTTATCAATTTAATTGTAAATTAAATTGTAAATTAAATTAAATTTAAATTTTAACTGTTTATAGGATTATTTATAGTTTTAAATTGGGACTTTGAGATGGGCCAATTTTAGATTGTATAATTTTAGATTGATTATTGTGTATTGTTTGTATGTTTGGTTTATGTTTTTGTTTTATATTTGTTGTAAGCCGCCCCGAGGCTAGTTGGCAAGGGGCGGCATAGAAATTTATCTAATAAATAAATAAAATAAATACCTATTTGCCAATCCCTAAAAACACCTTGGATCTCTTTTTCAGCCTTATCTTTTTTGACAAACACTTCCTCAGTTTCTCCACCAATAACAACCACAGAAATGTTAAAATGTACCCAAAAAATCAACAATCCATTAAGTATAACCTGCTAAAATATTTTAGGTTTCTTCTAGCACGGACAATTACACAGAACCTGCAGGAACAAAGCTGAATGGGGCTCTTGCGCACTCAAAACACAAATGCAGCTCATTCACAAGTTCTTGCTACAGTGAAACCAGCCAGGCAAACAAAGATCTGATTCATTCCAGATGTGCAACAATTCAGGTACAAAACAATCTATCAGGACCCATCTGATCAGCAAGGACAGTAACCTTCCTGCTATGGCTGAAATCCTTTGATTTGACATGAAGCCCATATGTAGTAGAGTATAAAGAAAAATCAGAAAATATTGTTACCTGCTACATTGACCTTGAATGTCAGCTTCTGGCCAGCAGCTTCACAGGTGAACTCGCCGGCATCCTTCTGCTCCACCTGCTGTATCACCAGCCGGCGGGATCTGCCTTCTGCTTCCACCTTGAATTTCTTCCCAGGAGAAATCGGTTTCCCCTCCTTGGACCACTTCACGTCCGTCTTGGCCTGGGCCACCTCAAAGCTGAGGGAGGCGTTCTCGGAAAGGACAGCCTTGACCTCTTTCTGGATCTTCTCCTTGTTGACAAACACATCCTCGGCTTCTGCACCAATAATCCAAGAGTTACATTAATTATACAAATGTACCTGAGTCATTTCATGCCACCTGAACTGCAAACATGTAATCTGTTGATGTGGAGAACTAAGGGCTGATCTATATGATCAGCAAAAATAGATTTATTTTGCTATGAGACAGACACTCTATTGTCTGCTGCATCCAAATGCACTATGAACACTGAATAATATGGCAGCATTTCTACCTGAGACAATGACGTTGAAGGTGAGTCTCTGATTGCCGGCCTCGCAGGTGTACTCGCCGGCATCCTTCTGCTCCACCTGCTGCACAATCAGGCGGCGGGATTTGCCTTCTGCTTCCACCTTGAATTTTCTGCCAGGAGAAATCGGTTTCCCATCCTTGGACCACTTCAGTTCGGTCTTGGCCTGGGCCACCTCGCAGCTGAGGGAGGCGTTCTCGGAAAGGACAGCCTTGACCTCTCTCTGGATCTTCTCCTTGCTGACAAACACATCCTCGGCCTCTGCAACTACGAGGAGGGGAGAAATGATGTAGGAGAAGTCCATCCTCCCTCCCATGGTGCCCCATCAATGACTGAACTGCAAACCAAAGCCCAGCAGGAGAGCAGAACAGAGCCACACTCGAAGCCCTGCCGAAAGTTGATTCTTCCCCCATCACCAGCTCCTTCACAGTAACCCACAAAGCTCACACGACAACACACCACAAGCAGCAGCAGGACAGTGGCCAGGCACTGGCATTGATTGAGATATTTCCATAGCAGGCCTGAACTCTAAAAAGCCAGGCCCGGGTCTCTGGGTCTTTAAAAGGCTTGCTTAACTTGGCATAAAAGTCTAGTTGCTTGATTGCATGGTAGAGCTTTAGCTAGCGCTCCCCTGACCTTGTCGGTCTGCTTTCAGGGAACTAAGGAGGCTCCCTTTCTGATATGGAGATGCCACAACAAACACACACTCTGAAAATCCGCAGCCTTGACCGCTCCTAATCAGAAATTGCTTCTTCAGGCAAAAGGCAGCAATGAGCTGATGTTTTGATATCAGATGGAGAAGGAACCTCGGCCATCCAGACAGGAATAGATCCTTCTAGCACACTGTACTTCATTATCGCTTCGCACCTGTGCAAATAGTATTATCAGAGCTATTCCAGTAATCATATCTTTTAACTGTGTAGAATGCTGGATGCATCGGCTGAATACCAGAAGTCCCTAATCTGCAAAAGCTAGCCACCGCCTTTGTTCTCTGTTTCGGACTGTTTTCGAGGGGGATTCTCCTGCTTCTATCTGCACCCAACTGACCGGGATCCTGCCTTCCAGGAGTCCCCACTGCATGGTGCAAGAGGTTTGCTGCCAAATGTAATGGAAGTCTAGTGAGCATTTGCCTATTATTGCAATAATAAATAATCCCCTTCTTGGTAAACCTGAATCACTCTCTGGGAATCCCAAAAAACCCACCGCCCATGGCCGGGGCAACACAATCACTCTCTTTGCATGATGTTGGGAAAGAGCCCTTTCGGGCCCCTTGTGCTGACAGCAGAAGGAGTGCCGGTGGCAGATTTGCATCAGTGGAAGAGGCAGGTCAAATATGCAAGAGGGTTTCCAGAAAAATACCTTTGGGACTTGTTGCAATGACGTTGAAGGCGAGTTTCTGGCCAGAGGCCTCGCAGGTGTACTCCCCCTCATCCTTCTTCTCCACCTGCTGTATCACCAGCCGGCGGGATCTGCCTTCCGCTTCTACCTTGAATTTTTCCCCGGGAGAAATCGGCTTCCCATCTTTGAACCATTTCACTTCGGTCTTGGCCTGGGCCACCTCGCAGCTGAGGGAGGCGTTCTCAGAAAGGACGGCCTTGACCTCTCTCTGGACCTTCTCCTTGCTGACAAATGCCTCCTCAGCTTCCACGGCTACAGTGGTTCAGGTGTGGGACAGAGAAAAGATGAGCAGAACTTTCAATAAACCCACCTTCTCTTAAAAGCAATTTAAGATTTCCCATTAACTGTGCATTCGGTGTCTTTTTCCCAGGTGCGGAACTTGGCATTTGCCCCTGCTGAATTTCATTCTGTTCTTTTCAACGCAGCACTCCAACCGATCAAATTCACTTTGACTCCTATTCTGTCTTCCAGAGTATTAGCTATCCCACCCAATTTTGTGTCATCTGCAAATCTGATAAGCTTTCTCTGCGCTTCCTCATCCAAATCATTAATGAAAATGTCGAAGAGCACTAGGCCCAGGACTGAACTCTGCAGTACCCCACCTGGTTGCTTCTCCCCAGTTTGAGAAGGTGCTGTTGATGAGCACTCTTCGATCCAGTTTATGGCCGGCCATGGATCCAGCTGGTCATCCCTACTTTTAGCTAGTTTAGCGAAGATTAGCTTCTGATTAGCAAAGATCCCGGAGCATTTCGTCAAAAGCTTTGCTGAACTCAAGTCAGATTCTGTCCACAGCATTCCCACAGTCCATCGGGGAGGTTACCCAATCAAAAATGGGAATCGGTTAAAAATGAAACCAGATGAAAGAGTTATACTTCCTCGAAGACACTCCTTTAGATGAAGGACTGACTACTCAAAGTCCAGCTGAAAGACAAGGAGGCCAAGCCGGCAGGGCCCTGAAACTTACCGACCAACAATTTCAGGACAGGAACTTTTGCAAGTCCTTTAGATATTCCTCTCCCATGAAAGTGAAATGCTTTGCATTTCTATTTGGAATAGTTATTATTTCTCCATTTGCATCTGCACTTATAAATTACAATAGGCGAATGTTAAGCCAAGCGCTGTGCTCTTCTTTGGGTGATGCATGTCCTCTAGTTTGACAGTGTGCGTGTGGCCAAGCTTTTTTCTGGTTCCACTCCCTTTAGAGTTTGGCATGGCTCAATTTTAGCTCCTCCGCTGGCTCCACCCCGGCACAAACCCTTCTTGATTTTTATCATGGGTCAAAGGCCCTTTTTGGGAGAAACATCGCCTACCCTTGTAATAGGGGCAGCCTCTTTTTGTACCATGTGGAGTGGGTACAAAAAGGACTGGGTTCGGATTCTGCACAGCAGCTGCTTTAAGCAGAGCCACTGGGCTGCCACACGTAAAGCTTGTGGGTTTCTTGAGACCCTGCGGCACCCGGAGCCTGAACTTCCACTCCGCTTCTGCACAGACACTATGGAAGCACCTGCAGTGCAAAGCAGCAATGGCCCAAGGGAAACAAGGGGCTAACCCACCCCCAGCTGCCACCGAATGCCTGAGCATCTCCCCTTATCCCGCTGTGAGGGGCCAAATTGGATTTTGTGTATTGTGCGGCCCATAGCTGCAAGAGCGTCCAAGGGACAGGAGGATGGAACGGGTCATGCCAGCCAAGGAACAAAGCATCATCGAGCACAGGTTAGGGTACTCAGGAAAATAAAGGCACCTTTGGGACTCGTTGCAGTGACTCTGAAGGTGAGTTTCTGGCCAGAGGCCTCGCAGGTGTACTCCCCCTCGTCCTTCTTCTCCACCTGCTGTATCACCAGCCGGCGGGATCTGCCGTCTGCTTCGACCTTGAATTTGTTACTGGAGGTGATCAGCTTCCCGTCCTTGAACCACTTCACGTCCGTGTTGGCCTGGGCCACCTCACAGGCAAGCGCTGCCTGCTCCGACACAGCCACCTGGATCTCCTTCTGGACCTTCTCCTTGCTGGAAAACACCTCCTCTGGTTCTGGGTGGGAAGAAACCAAGAAACAGCCACAGCAGAGCTGATGTGGGGCCTTGGCTAGGCAAAAAGCACAGGATCGTCCTTCTGAGCCCGGCTAGATATGCATGTATTTGTACGTGGCTTGGCTGCATGGGCCAATGTTTTATTTGGTTTCTGGTGCTGCGGTGAGGGATTTCCTGAAGCGCATTGCATTTGTAAATTTAAAGGGATGATTGTAACCTAATTCACGCAGTTCGGGCTTCATGTGGGTTTTGACCTGCCTCCAGCCCCCTGCCAGGAAGACAGACACACAACCACGTCATGGCTGTTCACATGCGTGTTGCAGTAAAGTTGTTTGCAGTCGCGCTGCGTCTTGCTTTAGTCGATCCTTTGCCGTCCAGGCTACCCTTGCATTATGCTCACTGTCTGCCCTGCTCTGGATCAGAACATGTTGAAGAGCTGCTTCCCTGCAAGACCGTGTGGCTAACGGGGTGTGCTAGAAATCAAATAAATTATAAATAATAAAATTCAGGATCAGATGGGATAGTATCAGGCCAGGAAAACAGGCGTGTAAAGACCGCTTTCTCTCCTCGGTGACAATCTGGCAAGCTGTCCCCACAAACACAGAAGTGGCAGGCCATTACTGTCCATGCATATCTATTCCATTTATTTCATTGCATTGCTATCCCACCCTCCAGCCTCCCAAGGCAGCTTGCGTAATCCTCTTCCTCTCCAGTTCATCCTGGCAACAACAACCCTGTGAGGAAGGGTCAGGCTGAGGGCCAGGGACCGCCCTGGAGTCTCCCAGAGGGAACCTGGATTTCCCAAGCCCCAGTCCAGCCCTCCATCCCATACACTCCACCTTTGAGGAACTTTTCTTTATGGGAAGGCATCAACTATTGAAAGGTCTCTCCAAACAAATTTAAAGATGTTGGAAACTCCTAACAGGAGTTCCCCACTGATAGTCCTTCTCCTGGTATGACTGGGGCTCAGGAGATGCAGTTTTAGACCCCTCTTCTATGAAGAAAACAAGGGGGTCTACAGGACACCAGAAAACCTGGCGAAATCTTGCCAGGGTCAGTCTGTTGTGTGCTCCTGACCCTGTTCCAGTGTCCCTCTTTTGTAGGAGTCTTCTTCTGCGAGCACCGAGAGAATTCAAACCCTCTTCATGGGTTTCCATGGTTCACTGCAGCTCCCCTAGTCACCCAAAGCCCAAATTTGCATTTCACCATGGTTGCAATGGGCCTTTCCAGCCATTGGGCCCTGCTGCCCTCAGCTCTCTAGCAACAGATGCCTCGCGGCTTTCTTTAAGGCAGGACACACTCCAATGGAGCAAAGCTCAGGGAGCCAAGGTCCCATTTGGATGCCAGGAAGCCCTTCCTGACAGTCAGGACCCCAAGGGTGTGGAATGGGCTTCCCCGGGAGGTCGTTGAGGCCCCATCGGTGAGGGTGTTCAAAGACAGGCTGGATGTGCACATGTTGGGCACGTCATGAGCGGAGCTGGCTGGTGCCGGAGGTCAGACTAGATGGCCCAGGAGGCCCCTTCTGACTCGCTCTGTTTCTATGTTTCTATGTTTATTCTGACTGGCTGGGCGATGTGGCCACACCGAGAAAAGGGGGGATTGTGGCGCTGGTGTTGATTATCGTGGGATAGAAATCTCCGTGAGGGCTAGAGAGCCTGGGAAGTGGGGTCCCACCTCAGGACCAATCTGAAGGAAGCTGTTAGGGTCCACAGGCCAACAGAGGGAAAGGACAGAATTTGGCTTGCGGGGCTGCCAGGCGCGGTCAGGAGGATGGAGCAGTGATCACGGAAACCGCTGGATTGTCTGAATGGGAAGCCCAGGGACAAATTTGCCATGGAAACTGTGCAGGGATATTTGGCATTTCCCGAGAAACCAGCCTGGGTAACCAGTGGGAAAAGGAAGGATATAAATTTATTGGGGAGGGGGGATTTGTGCCCCCTTTCGGTGCCTCTATTGGTGATGCATTTCCTCTTTTGGGGTGCTCTATTTCGATTATCGTAGATGGGGACTGCAGCCAAGAAATGAAAAGGTGCTTGCTCCTGGGGAGGAAAGCTATGGCAAGTCTAGACAGCATACTAAAAAGCAGAGACATCACCCTGCCAACAAAAGTGCGTATAGTTAAGGCTCTGGTTTTCCCAGTTCCAATGTATGGCTGTGAAAGCTGGACCATAAGGAAGGCTGAGCGCCGAAGGATTGAGGCCTTCAAATTGTGGTGCTGGAGGAGACTCTGCAAGTCCCTTGGACCGCAAGGCGATCAAACCGGTCAGTCCTAGAGGAGATCAACCCTGGCTGCTCTTTAGAAGGCCAGCTCATGAAGATGAAGCTCAAATACTTTGGCCACCTGATGAGAAGGAAGGACTCCCTGGAGAAGAGCCTGATGCTGGGAACGATTGAGGGCAAAAGAAGAAGGGGACGGCAGAGGATGAGGGGGCTGGATGGGGTCACTGAAGCAGTCGGCGTGAGCTTAGGTAGACTCCAGGAGATGGAGGAGGACAGCGGAGCCTGGAGGAATGTTGTCCATGGGGTCGCAATGGATCAGACATGACTTCACGACCAACAACAACAACAATTTCGATTGCCTTTCTTTCTGGGCAAATGGGCTTTATCTCTGTGTTGTTGACTTCAATTAAGCTGCACCACCCTCTTCCCCTCCCAGAGACACAGCTTCTGAGAGCATCTAGGCGTTATCCCGCCGAGTGCTCAGTAGCATTCTGAATGCATCGCAGCACTGCCGCCACCCGTAGCCCTGGCAAAATGCCACGCCTTGGCCCTGCCTCACCTTTGACCTCCACCTGGAATGTTAATCTGTCGTTCATCGCCTCGCAAGTGTAGATTCCTTCGTCTTGTTTCACTGCGCTCTTGACAATGAGCTTGCGCTGGGTGCCCTGAGAGGTGAAGGTCACTCGCTGGTCCGGCTTGATGTCCTTTTTGCCCTTCTTCCATATGACAGCCTCCGTCACGGAGGACACCTCGCACACCAGCTCAAACTTCTCTGAGAGTTGGACTGAAATTCCAGGAGCCGACTCGTTGAGAAAGGTGGCTGTTTCATCTGGAAAAGGAAGTTGGGGGACACCAGAGTGGCGGTGGAGGAACCAACAGAGAGAGGTTACAGCTGAAATCGCCTTTGGCACAAGGTGAATAATTTTCAAGACGAAATAACAAGCGGCATCAGAACGACGTTTCAGAATCGGAAGCAGAGGGAGAACAACAGCAGCAAAGCTAAGGGTTGGACAATGTGTGTCTGGGTGCTAATTCAAATGAGTTTGAGAACCGAGGGATAATGCTGCACAGGAAGGCTATGATACTCAGTCGGTCCCTTGGTCCATCTTGATACCGAGTGGAAGCCACTGGTAGGAATGTGCCAAACTGCCCGGGATCTTGTCCCTCACCGAGTAAGAGAGTCGAGCACAGAGCAAGTCAGCAAGCATTCACGGAGGCCACCGGGATGCCTATTAACACTGGACTAATTGATTGATTGAAATGTGCTGGACAGCAACTCCCATAATTCCCAGCAGCATGGACTCCAATGCATCTGCAGGACATCTGGTTAGGGAGGCTGACGGAGACCCGGTTCAAATGCACTTCTCAGTTCACTAAACCAAGTTTTTTAAAACTTGGAAGAAACTTGATGTGTGTTGTCTCCCTTCAGCACATCTCTGGGTTGTTTAAGCCGGTTTCCCACTCCCTCTGAACCAGGAAGCTGTGGTTTAACCTCAGTTTCCTAATAGTAGGAAAGGCCAGAATTTGCATGGCTTTTAGCAGGCTTTGAAACTCAGTTCTGCACTGGTCTCAGCTCCACGTTAGGAGAAACCGCCTAAGAATGAGAGCTGTTTGGCAAGGGACCAGACTGTCCTGCACGCCGGAGGATTCTCTTTTGCAGGAGGCTGGACAAGCAGTGCCGTCACTGAAGGCTTCTCCAACCCAACAAGGATGGGCTCGGTTGCCCCAAGTTTCCCCGCAACTCAAAGACCACCCCCACACCCCCAAAAATAGTCCCAAAGGATGCACGTCAGAAAATACCTTTCAAACTGATTGTGGCGGTGCTTTCGATATTATTGGCGACAAATTTCACCTCTGCCCCTTTGAAAGCACTTGTAACGCGCTTGACGGTGAGGCTGTGGCTCGTTTTTGTCCTTGTAATGATGTATTTGTCACTGTTCTGTAACGCTTTTCCATTAATGTACCACGAGCCGAAACACGCGGTAGTCAGGTCAATAGTGAACGTTGCATCCCTGCCAGGAACCACTTCTACACTTCTCAGAGGGTTTTTCACGGCCAGAACAGGTTCTATGGGATATAAGAAGGAAACACAAAAGTTAAAAATAACCCAATCTTCAATGGAAAATAAAGGAAACCCAACTCAGATCTTGCCAAATCTTTACATTGTTGAGTGCTTTGGGAGCACCTGTATGGGTTCATTCCAATATTCCTAATCTTTAAATATCCCAAATGCCACTGCTTCTTATTAAGATTTAATTCAGTCCCCTCCTTCCCTAAAAGCAATGGCCATTTCCGCTTAAACTGGATCATGGATGTTGAATGAACCTGGCCCTCCAGGCGCTAAGCCAAGAAAGGGCGTAACTACGTTGGATAGCAGGCCATGAAGAGATCATGAAGACGGGGCCAATGTGATGCATGAAGCTCTCACAAGTCTTGTTCCAATAAATATGAACAACATTTCAGCATGCCACAGCATTAAAAAATGAACAATTATGAGCAACACTGAATTTAAAAAACAGAAAAGACCCAACCTCTCTTGCTAGTCAAAGAGAAGTTTTGGGACATGGTTCATCCCATGTTGGTTCTCCTCACTCTTCTTCACTTCCTCGTGTCTTCGTCCGCTTTCTCCTCTTCTTCCTTTCTCTTTTGTTCCTTCCGCACTTCCCAGACTCACCCTCTCTGCTTCCTCTCCCTCTCCAGGAACCACCAAACCAACTTTCCCTCTCTTGCTCTTCCCCAACTTTTTACAGGGGAGTTAAGATCTTGCCCCAGGCAAATTGCCTCGGGTGGCCTTCTACCCTGGTGGGCCTCTGCAAGTTTACCTGGCAGCATGAGGTAACCAACGGGCCACCCTTTAAATCCCCCACGAGCTCTCCAAATAGCACTGCCATAGCATCAGTTGCAGGCTGGCTGGAGATCCCGCAGCCGTCCAAGCCAGCTGCACACTGGCTGGGGTGCCCCTCCTTTCTTCTCCCAGCGTTATGACATGGTTGGGAAAGGCCAAATGAATCCTCAGAGGAGAAGATGTGCTTCGGCGTGTCCTTCAATACACAAACGGGCAGCAGTGCCCTTGCTGTTCTCCACTCCAGGGAAGAGAACTTTTCTCCCAGCTCACACACCTGAGAAAAGCAGGCAGCCCGGGGGCTCCATCATTCATGCATTTTCTCGCAGAATAGGGCAAGCTGTGTCCAGCCAGCTCACCTGTCCAGCTAGCTCACCAGCTGCGGGGAGCAGAGCTGAATAGGTTCTCCTGCCTGATGCTATCTTCTCTCCCTGAATGACAAAATCCAGTATGATTTGTTATTATTCATATCGCTCTACTGTTTGCCTTGTCATGAATGGCCAGTCACCCATATTCCTGTAACCTGATGTTCTCGTCACACCGTTCTGTTGGTTCCTGTGTTGTTCCTTGCCATGTACCCATTCTTCCATCATCATCGCCCTTGCTACTGTGTATGTGAGCCACAACCTGTAAAACGTTCTGCGCATGCTCAAGGAACGTGTAGTCCATTGGTACACTGGCTACACAGCAGCAGTGGTGTAGTTTTGCCTCTGTCAGAGGGGTTCTGGGGCGACGTCATCAATAAACTGTGAGGTTCAAGTGCAGCATCTTCCGCAAGGATCCAAGCCCACACTCTCCTGTTCTGCATTTCCGGGATCTCCCAACATCATTAAAAGGAGTCCCTACTGCTCTGTGGCGGGAGGCAAGGTCAGTGTAACCTCCTCGCAAGGACAGTGGCTCAGGGGGCGAGGAAGGGAAGTCTGCCCACGGCATGCTAACGGGGAACAAGGAAGACAAGTGCTGAGGAAAGAGGGCGTCACAGGCTGACCCACACACAACAACACTCGTTACAACCATTGCCCTCTGTTTCGCTTATGCCTACTCGCTGTGCCACCAGCTCCCTGGAGAGCTTGATGGAAGTCCTGAATTATACCAGAACTTTCCATTCTTGTTCAATCAAATCTGTGTTCATTTTATTATTAAGCTTGCAGGCGTGTCATGAGCGGAGCCGGCTGGAGCCAGGGGTCTACTAGATGGCCTGGGAGGTCCCTTCTGGCTCGCTCTGTTTCTATGTTCTACTGCACTTATCGTCCCCCAGGAGTCTCTAAGCAGTTCTCAACACAACCAATGATAAAACAATACAACAATACAATAAGTAAAACCAGCACAACGATAACAGCAATGTAACAGCTGAGAGTTAAAGCATGGTGAATTAAAACCATAAAAGCATATACCATCCTTTACAAAACTGGATACACTAAAAATCAACTATCAAAATGGAGCCCTGGTTTGCCTGGCATCCAGAATACGGAGATGAAGGCGCCAGGCCCAGTCCTCGCAGGAGGCTATTCCACAGGTGGGACGCAGCCACCGCGAAGGCCACAAAGAGCCGCCTCGCCTCCTTGGGATGCCTCTTCCAGGAGGGCTCCAACCTGGTCTTAGGGGTTAGGCAGGTGCCTATGGGAGCAGGAATTCTGGTCCCAAGCTGCTCAGGCCTTCTCTGCTGAGACAAGCACCTCAAACAGGGCCAGGAGCTTAACTGGTAACCCATGAAATCAGCCATGGGATGATGTGGGTGTGCTTGCGCCAGCAGTCGCGCAGCATGGTCCCGTACCAGCTGACGCTTCTGGAGCATCTTTCAGGGCAGCCCCACATAAAGCAGGGAGGTCACCAATCAAGAGGATGCCCAGGCCCTTCTGACTCGCTCTGTTGCTCCGTTTCAAGCAGGGGGTGACTGCTGCTAGGTGCTGCCTGTCCAGGTAGAGCCGGGGCCGATAAATCAACTGCACCTGAAAGAAGGCGCTCCTGGCCACCGAGCCCACCTGAGACTCAAGGAGTTTTGGTGCAGGAGCAGCCCAAGCTACGGACCCTGTCCTTCAGGGGCAGTGGGACCCCATCCAGGACAGGTGGAAAGCCCCCACATCTGGGCAGGCAGGCCATCCACCAGCAGCACCCCCATCTCGATTTACTGGCCCTCATCCGGTCCATGATGGAGCTCAAGCAGTGATCCGGGATGGAAACTCACCTGGGTTTGATCAGAACGAGAGGAGAAGGTGGGTGCTATCAGATTACTGATGGCACCTCTCGCCCTGGCCTCTGAATGACCTTTCCCAGCAATTTCATGTAGAGGTTGAAAAGCGTGGGGAACAGTATAGAGCCCTGTGGAACTCCATGCTGTAACTGCCATGGGGCAGAGCAACTGACCCCCAGCACCACCTTCTGGACACAGTGGACCAGAGAGGAGTGGAGTCACTGCAAGGCAGTGCCCCAATACCCAACGCAGCCAATCTGTCTAGAAGGACACCATGTTCAATGGTGTCGAAAGCTGCTGAGAGGTCCAGGAGAACCAAAGGGATCACACTCTAGCGGTCCCTCTCCCGGCAAAGCTAACCCCACAGGGAGACCAAGGCCATCTGACCCAAACCCTGGCCCAAAGCACAAACGCAACAGACGCAACAGATAATCTGTTTCATCCACAAGTACGTGGAGCTGCTTGGCCACCACCCCCTCAAGCACCTGGCCCAAAAGGGGGGGGGTATGGTTGGCAATGGCCCCTGGGTCCAGTTTGGGCTTTTTCCGGCGTGGTCTTCTCACAGCCTTCTTCAAGGGGGCTGGGACCACCTCCTCTCCACAGCTTCCTCAGCCCAGGCATGAACCCCCTTGCTAGATTTCTTAATGAGCCATGAAGGGTGAGAGTAATCCCAAAGATGGCAGGTCTTTGGACTCACCAAGGTGCAGGGTTCCTGGGAACTCAAGGTAGTCACTTTGGCCGTAGCTGTTGACCGCAGATACTCGGAACTGGTAGTCAGCCTCTTCTGTGACGGTGTCCAATGTGAACTCAGTTTCAGGAACAAGAGCTTCATGACACCTCAACCAGGTGAACCCGGTCAGTTTCTTGCGTTCCACCAGGTACCCATCAATGGGGATGGGACGTTCCATCTTAGGAGGGGACCAGGCTAACGTCACTGAGGTTTCTGTTTTATTTTTCACTACCGGATCAACTGGGGGATGAGATGGGGGCTTCTTTGGTGCTAGATTGGATGAGAAAGTGGAAAGACACACTCAGTCTGAAAAAGCATCCTGAATTTAAAATTATTTGTATCCTAGTTTCTTTTCTTTAAAGAGAAATTCAAAGGAATTAACACCACAGTAAAAGAGTATTAATTTATTTACTTTACTCTTACTTTTGGTTTAGCCACAACAGAGAAACAGAAGCAGAGCATAAAACAAGGCAAACTAGATAAGATAGTGTAAAGAATCCAGTTTAGACTGCACAAGATGGCTATCAAAATAATTTGGACAGCAGCCTGCTACTTTCAATGAACCAAATTTCCCCACTCCCCTTCCTGCTTGTTGGGACTTTGAACAAAGAATATGCCAGGCAAGATCAGGCTGTGATAGGCCCCCAAACTTGGTGAGCAAGAGCCAACGTGGAGTAGTGGTTAGAGGGCTGGACTGAGTCTAGACTGTCTGTCCTCCATTTCCCTTCTGGCAGCCCCCAGAGGAACAGCTGGATTGCAAATTATTTTTCTTTGTGTCTGGTTCGTCGGCAAAGAATAAAGACAAGTTCAAGCCATGGATGACTTGGAGCTGTGGATGCAACACAGCGAGGAGGTCAGGCAGGTCCTGGTGGTGGCTGAGCAGCTCAGCCAGTTTAGCGCTGGGGGGCCTAGGAAGCGATGCTCGCAGCACCGTGGGGAAGGCTACGCCACCCTGTGTGGCGTGTGCCACTGCAATTGACATCATAGAGTGGCCACACGTTCCTTCTTACAGGGAATAGTCCTCTATTTGACGGGCAGCAAAAGCACCATCCTGTGCGTTGAAGGAGCCCTGAATTCTCAGGCAATCCAGCCTCCGTCCGATTTAAAGAAGGAAGACCTTGGCCTTGAGGTCTCCCATTGAGTCCGACAGCAGACTGGGCAAGATCCCTGGTCCCCACAGTCCTCAACCAAGAGCTTTTATTTAAGTTATAATCCTAATATTAAAACTTGTATCTATACACAATTTAGCATGTGCGGAGCTGATCCAAATCTGTGTCTTCTTTTTCGTGATGCATTTTCTCTTCCTTGGTGAGTCATAACTGGTCACCCGGAGAGCATAAAGCTAGAGGGCAGCTTCTATACCGGTCCAAGAAATGATAAAAACAGAAATAGCTGTCAGCCCCTTTTACATGGCTGCTTAAACATTTGGATCCACAGCCACATGCCTCAAAACTATGGCTCCAAACAAGGGGGCAGGATTGTAGGAGTGGCTCCTGGGAAAACTACCCAGGTTGCACCAGCATCTCCAAGAAGCTCCCAAGGCAGCTCTGTAACTGAGCAATCAACCTCAGCAGGACCCCAAAATTAAACATAGGGAAACTTGGCCTGGTGCGTCCTCCTTTCCCTAGCTACCCACAAATATATCTCAGTGACACAAGATACAGTACCCTTCCCCCTCCCCTCTCCACGAGGTTTAAGCATACCTGCCAATGTAACGTCCAGCTCAGATTCAGCGTCTCGACTAAATACTGAAATTAGATCCTGGGGCCCAGTGCTTGACTCCTTGAGCTGGGCAGCAGCCCTCCAGTGGCTCCCTTCTCCCTTACTGGATTCCCGGGGGCAAGCTCGTTTTATTCTGAATGACAGGGCTATTGCATAAGCAGCCACATCACTGGCCTTATTCCTACGTCATGCTAAGCCACCCTGCAGATAAGCAAGCCTGGGCGGTTTGCCTACAGGATGACCCAGAGTGTGTCCAGCAAACTCTTGGACCCACCATGGGTGGCTTGTCCCTCTTCTTCTCCCGCAGCCCTCCACCCAGTAGCCCAGGGAGTCTGGTGGCTAAGACCGCCTTGTTGCCCTTGCCACAAGCCCCCTTTCCTCACTGTTGTCTTTCCTCCTTTTCCTCCTCTTTTCAGTCTTCCGTGTGATGGCCAGTGACTGCCCTTGAGAGAACCCAGCCTCACCACCAAACTCAAAGGGGGAGCAAGAGACTTCCATTGTACACTAGCCCTGCCTCAGTCATGGAATTTGGGAATGGACAGACAATGTTTTCTTTCATCTGAAAACCTCCTGTATTTTCCCACTCCTCCTTCCCATTCTTTTCATGCCACGAAAAGTCAGCCACCCGCTATGTAGTGCCAGTGCTGGGTTTTAACCACAGTCCTAAACGGCCCGCTTGTGCATGCCACTAAGCCACAGCGTGGTTTGTTGAAACCTGGCTTGTCGTCGACCCAGTTCATGCCACAACAGCATAGCTTCAGTTACCAAACCACAATTTGTGGGGATGTGTACCCACAAATGGAGAAGAGAAGGAGCATGTGGGCCATCTCGAGCTCTTTGGCAGAAAACACACGATATAAACATAACAAATGAAAAGGTAGCATTCCACATTCTTGCTGTGGCCTGAAAACAGGAGCAAATCAACGTGCATGTATAGCGCTTTACATAGTGGAAGAAGAAAATGCAGCTCACCAGAGACAGTAAACTGGGTGGATGTTCTGCACTCGTCTGCCACAAATACGATCTCTCCTGAGTCCTCCATTTTACAGTCACGGATTATCATGTTGCACTCCTTGCCAGAGGATGTGATGGAAATTCTACTGTTGGGCTTCAGCTCTTCCTTGTTCTTCAGCCACCGGAAGTTCTGACACTTCTTTTCCAGTTCCACGCAGAATATTGCTGTATCCGTGATGCTTACCGCAGTCTTCCTGGGGAGTTTCTTGATAATATTCCCTTGGGGAGGTGGGAGAGATTAAAAAAACAAACAATCCCAGCATTAATGACAAATACAAGAGACTAGAAAACCTAAAATTGTTTGCATCACTTCAGCTAAAAAAATATGTGCTGCATTTATGCACCTGATGCACAAACAAATTTGCAATTTGGATCTGAGTATTCACAGTTTAAAAAATATATGGCGGAGGTCAACCCATGCAGACTGAGCTCTCCTAAAAAGTGCATATTTAGGCTTGATGTGGATTGTGCCTAGATTATCTATCTATCTATCTATCTATCTATCTATCTATCTATCTATCTATCTATCGATCTATTTCCCTTGAGTGCAGCATTGTATCTGTGCATAAAAGAGTTGCTTCTTCTGCCATGGTAGCCAGTGGCCCTGGTGTGCAGGCCCCAGAGGTAGCACACAGGCTCAGTTCTTCCCAAAATATTCCAGGTTGTCCAGTCTGTTGGCCAAGACCTGGCTGGGCTTCCCATTCTGGACATCCTTCGTATGCTGAAGAACCAGCTGGGAGCTTGTACTGACGTGGGTTGTCCGTGTTGGTGATGGATTTGCTCCACCTCATCTTCCAGTGTTCTGGTGAGTTCTTGGTCAAGGCGACGCCAGTCCACACCCTTGACATCACGGAAGGCAACGGCTTTCTTGCATTGTCCATCAGTGTTGATGTTGAAAACCCTTAGGGCGTGATCTCTCTGGCACCATCCGGGCACTGAGCCAGTCCTTCTACGTGCTTATGTTGAGTAGTGACACAAGCCTGTTTTCAAACGTGCCAACCACAAGCGTCTTCTTTGCAGGGAAGAACTCCAGCAGGTCCGGATTCGTCACCTCCCCAGCTAGAGAGAAAGTGAGGCCCAGGGAGCAGAACAACTTCTTGGTCCAATAAGAGAAGGACGTCCTTTCCACTCCCTGTCCGCTTCACCCCAAAGGAAGACCTCCCTGCCTGATGAGCCCCACACAGCCCTCCCTGTGGCAGATGGTGGCAGATTCCATGAATTGGGGCAGGGGGGTGGCACCCCGGAGCAAGGCACATGTCGTGGTTTGCTAAGGGAAGGGGCATGTAATGCATAACCTGGGCAGAGTACTACCAACTGGGCCCTTTCGCTTGAACAGGCTCAGCCAGGAGCATGCTCAATAGTAAGTCTAACATTACAGAAATTGCTTTGGGAGACCTCACATGACCCTTGTCTGGAACACATATAACAGTGGCAAGTTCCTTCTGGCTGGCAGAACAGGCTGTCCATTACTGCCCACTGAGGTGCAGCTTGAATCCACAAAAGCAGCCCCCAGATGTGCTGAATTACAAGTCCCATCATCCCCAGCCAATTGGCCCTGAGATCATCAGGTTGGGGGAGGCAGATCTGCAGATCCTGGAATCCCAGGGCATGACTTGAAGGCACATGAGCTAGCCACCGTGCCGAGCTGATCAGTTTTGGGTTTGGTCAGTATTGGAGGGGAACCACATGTAGCTTCCTTGAATATTACAATGGAAGAAAAATGGGATATAGATGTAATAAAGAACTAAGGCTGGAATTCCAAAAGCTTGCAGGAGGAAGGAGCTACACTAGCACTCTCCAAGAACCTGTAAGTTTGTCACACAAAAAGGAGGCCAGGCTCTATTCTCAATCATCCCAGAGTGCAGAACGCAGAATAACAGGCTAAAGTGACAGGAAGCCAGAGACCGGCTGAACATCAGGAAGAACTCCCTGACTGTTGGAGCAGTGTGACGATGGAACCCATGACCCATGGAGGTCATTGTCTCTCCCACACTAGAGGCATCCAAGAGGCAGCTGGACAGACGCCTGAGAGGGATGGTTTAACCTGGAGTCCTGCGGTGAGCAGGGGTTGGACCTAATGACCTTCCTGGCACCTTCCAACTCTACGGTTGCATGATTCTCAGGCACAGCAGCGATCTGAGCAGGTTCCACACCCTACACCAATCCACCCCCTCTCCAGACTCCCATCAAAATGTCCAGTGCCAGGATCATACCACAGAGTTCCCCACACCTTTTTCCTCCAGAGCGTCATGAATTCCCAGCTGTGCTCCTCAAGAAGTGAGCCTTTCCAGCTGTTCATGCAGCAAAGCTAGGAATCTCTTCCTCCTCCCACAGGGCACCCGCCCAAGTCCTCCTCATACACCTGTTACCGACACCTATGTGCCGAGGGCAACGACATGCAAGATGGCCGACTCATCCAAGTTGCAAAGAGGAGGAAGCAGCAGAGCCTTTAGCGTCCCTGTGTGTTCCCAGGGGCCTCAGGGGCAAGAAAGAGGAGACCCTGGGCAACAGCGCCTCCTGCTAAGCCAGTCCTGAGCTTTCATCATTGATTTGGTGTCTCATCCCCAGCAGGGTCAGTGCAAAACATTTTGCTGCCTGAGGGTGGAGGAAACAGAGCCCACTGGGATCATCCCGTGAAGCTGAAGGGTGGAAAATTCAGGACAGATGAAGGAAGCTTCTTCACTGAGCACATGGCTGAATTACGGAGATTGCAAGCACATGGAATCACGGGCCCACAGCTCAGGAGAGTGTCAAGGGGCCAAGGAGGCCACTGGGGCCAGCCCCCTGCTCATGAGTGCCCCCAGCGGGATGGCTTTAACTGGAACCGGATACATGCACGGATGATAAGGCCATCCATGAGGGCCACTCGTCATGACGGCTCATGCTACCTCCAATATCGGAAGCCATCTGGGGAGCATGAGCAGGTCGATGTTACTGCATTCATGTTATACTTCACAGTTCCCCACAGGGGGCTGGCTGGCCACTGCACGAACCAAATGTTGGACCAGACTGACTTCTGGCTCACCACGGTTCTTCTAACATCCTTGTGGCAAGATGCAGCCTTTCCCTGTTCCATGGATAGAGGCAAGCTGGACGGGCAGTTGAATTTTACTTCCGTACTGGTGGTGGGACAGCATCTGCCATGCCATGTGGGATAGCTTATGAAAGGCAGGGAAGGCCAAGTGGCGCGCATGACTCCATTCTGCAGCAGAGAGGAATCACGGGGTGCGGAGATGGATGGATGGATGGCAAGCACATGGTTTGCTTCGCTCTCCCTCGCGACGGCTGGCACTGGCCCCCACAGATCTCTGCCTACATCGGACCCAGCTGTCCATGACAAACCTGAAAGATTTTACCCTTGGAAATATTTCTTGGCCACCTTCCTAGGCAGAAGCCCTCCCAGAACAGGGTAAAAATATATATATATATATGCTAACAGTCTGGTCAGAAATGCACATTTCTGTTTTGATGTCTTATGTAGTATCTCACCACTTTCTAAATTTTAAGTAAATGTTGAGTGGTTGAAAAGAGTGGTTGGGATCTTAGAGGATACGAAACATAATTGCAGAGACCAGACTAGTTATAGCAAGTAAGTGGAAATCAATATTGGTTTTCATTTGGAAAAAGGGAGATTAGGCACAATAAAATATTGGAATAAATTAGGAACACTAAAATGAGTGTGCCAGACAAGAAGCCAAAGGCTATGCAGGCAAAATCCATGCCAGACATCTGAACTCAGAGGATTACGGAAATCCTATGCAGATCCCCTTGGATGGCCAATTTCAAGTTTGGTACTGCAGAGGTGGAAGGCGCCTGAGCCAACACCAGGGTGCCTCACATCCCGGCCACACCAGTCTCCTCTTTTCTCCAGTCCCCAGAACACGCCCAGAAGCCCATCCCCAAAGCGACCTCAGAAAAGCAGCCTGAGCTGTCCATTCTGTGCTGGCTGTGAGTTTGGGGAAAGGAACTGGAGCTCTGATTCCCAGGGCAAGCTTGGAATGATTTCCCTACCTTGTGGCTTGGGATCCAAGCAATCCTATGTCCAGAGGATGCTGTCATAGGATTGCTTGGTCAGTCACAATAGCTTGGGGTGTCCCTCTGGATTTTGTCATCGGACACACTTCAGGGTCTATATTGTCTCTAACACACTGGGGCTATTGGAGTGGCATGCATTAGGCTACTGGCCGCCAAGATCTCTTAAGGGGATCCCAACACACTGGCACGGGGAGCCCCATATCCCCCCCCAAACCACTGCAGTCCAATTCCTATCATGCTTCCCACAGTTTGCCTTAAGGCAATTCCACCAGTGCAGCTCATGCATAGATTGAATTAACTATGGACTGATCTTGCAATGGGAAAGCAAAGCCCCAGCCCCACTTACTTGCTAATGGAAGACGGGCAACATTCCTTCCCAGACCCAAGCACTTGTGGCTACCTCTGATCCACTGGAAGATCTGCCATCGCCAGGTGTGAACGGGTGGGGAAGTCACAAAGGCCCTATTTCACCCCATGGGGCTTTCTTTCTGGGCCTCAGCGGAGCAGAGACAGGCTGCAGCTGGTTCCGCCCTGGCCGGTCTCCCACCTGCTGAGCCGCCTGGCCTTCCAAACAGCTCAGGGCCATTGGGCCACAGGGACACACAGCTGGCTGCAGCTGCGCAGATCCCGGGGCTGCCATCTCTTTGTGCTGCCTCTTTCCTTTCCTGTCACCGGGACTCGTGCAGGCGCAAGACAGTGACTCACAAGTCACATCATGAAATCCCAATAATGAAATCACCGTAAACCATGCCACCAAAACTGATGTTATTCTCACAATGAACCTCCGCCTTTTAGAAGCAGCCATTGATTTTACTCCTCATACGGGCTCCAGTTCCGGTGCTTCCGCTCTGAGAATCCACTGTGTGTGTTAGATCTGCACTGCAGGTAGGTCTTTCCTATCGAATCATGCAAACCATCCATGCGTTGCTTTATTTATCACATTTATACCATGCCCCTCCCAGCACAGCTTTTTGTGCACGGCCAACGGTCCTGACCGCCAGTTCTCCCTGGAATCACGTGTGCTGTCAGCAATGAGTTTGCATTGAGGCAAAAGGAGTGGGCGAGCTTTGTTGCCACTTACCTTGGACACTCAGCTCCGCAATGGTTCTGCTGCCTTCTTTCATTTCACAGATGTAGACAGCGTCATCATCCATGGTGACATTCTGGATGGTGAGCTTCCGCTGTGTCCCTTTTTCTTCGATGTTGTACTTCCTGCTCTGCTGGAGTTTTGTCTCCTCTTTGAACCAGGTGGTCTCCGTGCTGGGAACAGGGACCTCACACTGGAAAGTCGCTGACTCCTTCTCCCGGACTTCCAGATCTCTGAGTTTCTCCTTGAAAGGTATTCTCGGTTCTTGGGAAGAGGAAGGAAAAACAGCTGCTTTGACATCTCAGGCAGAGCATGGAATCATTGATTACTCGAATGGGGGTTGCAAAAACACAGTGAAATCGTACGTCATGCATGGCCTGATTGGAAGAACTCATGCGGTGGTATTAGGGTGCCGCAGTGACCCTATGAAACAAACCGGTGTGGTGTGGTGTGGTGGTCAAGAGAATGGGACAGGGACTCTGGAGATCTGGGTTCGAGTCCCCACTCAGTCATGGAGCCAACTGGGTGACTTTGGGCCACGTACACACTCTCAGTCCAGCCTACCTCACAGGGCTGTTGTTGTGGGGATAAGATGGAAAGCAGCAGCAGGAGGAGAATGTATGCCACTTTCAGTTCTTTTAAAAAAATAAAAAGTGTAATATAACTCTTATAAATAAATAATAAACCAGCATGAGCCATGTTGGCTGGACATGAGAAAGACGCACAAAGAGTCCTGCCGGACTAGACCAGGATCTACCTCATTCGGTATTGCATTCACCGGCCAACCAGCTGCCCAAATGGGAAACTCACATGTAGAACATGAGCGCCACAGCACTTGGCCACCCATGCTCCCCATCCACTGGTGCGGCTCTCACCACATCTTGTAGAAGTGAACTCTATAGCTCAACCATGCGCTACATAAAGAAGGGCTTCCTTTTTTCTGCTCTGGATTTCTCTTCATCCAGTTCTATGAGATGACTGCTTTGGGTTCGAGCAGCATGAGAGAGGAAGGAAAATGCCCCCTTATCCACTTTCTCCACATCTTATTTATTTATTTAGTACGCCTCTATCATGCCTCCATATAACTCGTCTTTTTTCTAAGCAAACCCAGATGTTGTAACCCTCTTGCTCTAGCCCTTTGAGTTTTCTGCACTTTTCCCAACTCTATGGTGCTGTTGCACCGTAGCTTTGTTATAAGGGCAACATGACACTGGCAACATCATTTTTAATTCCCTTCCTAAGGAGACCCAGCCTGGGGACTGTCTTTTCTCATAGTAGCAGGTTGGGATCTTGAAGTTACCTGCTTGCAGTTAACACCTGGTGACCCACTGAACAAGATGCCCACATGTGTTCCTTGGCTGCAGTCTCCCTCACCAGGGCAAGATGTCCTGTGTTCCAGCTGAAATGCAGTATAATTCTGCCCTTATTTCTAAATGATGGGACCTGCATTCCAGTCGGTCATGAGGCGACCGAGCTGGGGGACGGGTGCCACATTGGAGGGCTTTGCGTGCATTCTCAGTCTCAGCTGGCAGCCCCGTCTCCTCCGAACAGCTTCTCCCCAGATGTCCTGACCCTGAACGCTTGAAGGTCAGATACTAGTTGTGCCACTCCCTGTACTTCCAGGGGGGTCGCCAGTGGGCAGCGGTCTATAAATTGCGTGGTGACAAGCCACCTGTTGGAAATGGCATGCGGGGCTTATGGCATGACGCATGGCATTCCCTCAGCCTTTCCTTCGCCTGGAATATTTCGACTACTCAAACAATCAGCCACGTTAGAGACAAAGATGCGGCCTTTCAAATTAAGAGCTCAAGTCGGCACTTTCCAAAACGCGATCGCTCTTCACCAGGTCGGATTTTCTGTGCGTAGAAAGCTACGTTATTTGAGAGCGATGACCTGCCCACACGACTTAATTGTCAGAGCTCCCAGAGTGACCAGACAACAAAACAGTTTCTCTTCGAAACAATGGGCTAAACCACCGGCACCTGTTGGAGAAGTCTGGGCTATATTCTTTCTTCCTGAAAACCTGACTTTCCTCAGGTATGCTGATTTTGTTTATCGGGAGGGATTTAATTTGCACCTGTCCTTCTCCCCCCAGCAGTCTGCTCTGCCATATTCTTACAGCCTTTTTCCAAACACCTAGATTGGCCTTTCGAGACCTTAGGAAAACCAGCTTCCAAGAAGGAATGCCAATGAGGCCAGGATGGGACTGAGCACCGTGTCCCCAGAACCGTCGTTGGCTGATGATGGCATCTGTCATAGTAGAACACCTTCAGCTCTAGGAGCCCTGATCTGGTGCCGTTGGGTCCCATGGCAGCACTGCGTACCTAGGTATGCGGACAGGGTTGGTACCAGGTTGCTCAGAGAACCGTAGTTCTACCTGAAGAGCAAGACTATTTTACAAGATGGGATATTGGTCCTTGATGGTGCACTGCAGACATTTTTGGTGCAGCCAGGGTTGATCTCCTCTAGGACTGACCGGTCTGATCGCCTTGCGGTCCAAGGGACTCGCAGGAGTCTCCTCCAGCACCACAACTCCAAGGCCTCAATCCTTCAGCGCTCAGCCTTCCTTATGGTCCAAGGATAGTGGCCACCAAATTCATGCAGCTGAAACACTGCTCGTCAGTCCCCGGTACATAATCCAACCAGGTCATGACGGCACCAGCGCTCATAGCCAAAAGTCCACCCCGCTTCCACAACCCACAGATATCCAGTGCAGGATTCCTTCTTCTTCGAACCATGGAAGAGAGAGTTGGTGAGCGCTGGCGAATTGCTTGGTCGCGAGGTGAAAATACGCCTTGGGACATAAATGCTATGCTGATGAACTGCATGGATGCCACGGCCCACGAGGAAACCGTGGATCTTCCCATCTTTATCATACTTTCTAAGCTGTGCAAAACATGGATAGAACTACATCTGAATTTATTTATTTTTGGGTTTATATCCTGCCTTTTTCCTATTTGGAAATTTGGAATATTTTGCATTGCTTGTGAAACATGTCCCCTTCTTCTGAATACTCTCTTTCCTAGGGAACAGCGGAAAGAACGGGCAAGCAATTCTATTCCATCCCTGTTCATTAAAATCACAATATTCTTGGACTGCATTGCTTCCACGTTTTCAAAGCTGTTTGAGAAGATCGAATAGAAATTTTAAAGATATAAAGCCAAGTTGATATCCTAAGCCTCTCGAGGGTTTTTTTTAAGGATTTTCAGCCACCTATTTTTCTGGTTTCTGGCCTTCTCACAGCCTATGCAAGCTCATCTCACCCAGTTCTGTGCTGTGCAAGATGAAACCAGATTATGCAGCTCCTGGTTAAAATAACCACACTTGTTACGCCAATCCCATCGACTCTTTCCTGCACCGTGTCCCAGCTGCTCAAATATATCTTAAATGGAAGAGGAGATAGTTGCTTTCTCACACACCCACTAAGAGAAGGTCTTTGTTGCCAGTGAAGCCTTCCCACAATGTTTCCAATGCGGGGTCTGGTTCGGTCGGTACAGCCCACTTCTGTTGTGAACTCTGAAAGGTGCCTTCACCTGCGGGCAAATATTTAGGGTTCGGAACAGGGCTGCTGTGAGCAGGAGTATACCACAGGGTCACAATCTCATGTGGTACTTCCATCAAGTGCTCACAGGTGGGTGACACACAACTTGATTTTATGGGGTGTACTACAAAACCCTAATGCTCTTCCAGAACTTAGGGGCCCCAAGGATTTAAGGAAAGGCTGTACTCAGTAGAAGAGAACACGCTTGACAAGCAATGCAAAAATTCCAAATTCAGTGCCTGGAATTTCCAGATACACTTGGAAAAACCCTCCAGTCTAAAATCTTCCAGAGCTGCTACAAGTTGCTGCATAGAGCAGACCACAATGGGTTAGCTAGACCAAGTCTGGCCGTCCCACAATGCTATGATGTCTTGCCTGTGACCCAGATTTGACCCAAGAATTACATACACACATGCATCACCCAAGAAGAGGGTACCAATCCGCATAACCTTTCCTGATGTCCAGCCCGAATCTGGGTTGTCGCAACTTGAACTGATTATTCTGTGTCCTGCACTCTGGTGTCAGCAGGAAAAGATCTTGGCCTTCCTCTTGGTGCCTTTGAGGTCCTTCTAGAGGGAGCTCATGTCCCCCCTCCATCTTCTCTCCTCAAGGCTGAACATGCCCAGTTCTCTCCGTCTCTCCTCACAGGGCAGTGCTTCCAAGCCCTGGATCATTTTTGCTGCCCTTCTCTAGACCCTTTCTAATTTACCTGCGTCTTCCTTAAATCTTGGTGTCCAGAACTGGACACAGAAGTGACTTGCTGATCTGCCTGTCACTTTGGCCCGGACAATGGTGGTGGTGACGTGGAAGGCCTGGCGACTTCTCTGCCCATCGAGCCAGAAAGGGGTGGCCATGATAGAAACCAGAAGGAGCAAGAGTGGCTGAGGACCACGACAGTGAGGAGGCCAGCTCCCTGGGGAAGTGGGCCCAGAGACCGTGCCTGGCCCAAAATGGCCCTCCAAACCCGGGAGCTGGCACTGAATGAACTACTTCACGCAGAACTGGGCAGATCAGCGCCCAGAGCACCCTGAGGAATTGGTGCTTCGGCAGGGTTATCCGTGCCGGCCATTTTCCACTGAGGTTCCACTGGGCTGCATGTGCTAATGAGGAAGCCACTGCCCTGGAGCTGCCTTTTGAGGCTGTGTTAGCAGCTGATGACACCTGTCACCATGAGAGGTGACAGAGGCCCCGTGGCTTGCGGCGTGCGGGTTGCCAAACAGCTGCCGGGCCTTCACAGCCCTCTGTCACTGTCTGCCGAACATCTGATGGACACAGACAGCCAGGGCTTAAGCGCCTTGCATGTGCTGGATCACTCATGGAAGGCAATCTCCCAGTGACTGCTAATGACCGAATTATGTGATATCAGCCGGATCCTGGGATGCCCTCGCAGCTTAAGGCGTGTTCAGAGGAGCAACGGAATGATGTCTTTGCTCAGCTCTCCCATTCAGACAGACGGGCCTGAACATTTATCAAGAGGCACCCCTTCCCACCTTATGGTGGCTTCAGAAGAAGGTGACGGGCATAGCAGAACCACCTGGTTGGAAGGGTCTGCTGGATGGCCCTCATGCCACCACTGCATCGACCAGCCCATCCTCCTCTTCTTCACCACCCCAGTTAACCTATTTAAGCCAGGGAACAGTTCCAGCTGATTCAAGAAAGCCAAGCCGAGCATTTCAAGGCAAAAATCCCACATCTCGGGCTGGTTTGCTGGCGTTCACGAGCCATGACTGGTTGCAGCCGGTTTTAGAAGCACCACTGAAGAAGCACCAGAATTGAAATGTGTGCAGCCTTAGAGGCAATTCTGCGATACACATCTTGGACTCTGTGGTCAGAGTTTGGAGGGCGCTTGGGCACCTTCAGGGGGCCCCTCCGTCAGTACCTCTACCTTCTCACCCCCCTTTCACGAGCTCCATTCTGGTCTCCATTCTCCTCCTCATCACCAGTATTCCTACCACTTGCTTGCTTGGGAAGCAAAGAGCTGATGGGCAAGTCGATGTAGCACCTGCACGACCCCTGCGTTCTGGCCAAAACGAAGGCCAGCCAAAGAGGCAAACTGCCGTGGTGAAGAGGAGGGGCTGGTCTGGGGTGGGGTGGGGTGAGGGCCCTCAGCGGGGCCAGACCCAACCAAGTCTGCTTGGATGCCAACCCTATATATGGTGTAGCCACCAGACGGAGCTAATCTCAGTAGGAAAAGTACATGCCGAAGACCCCGGGCTCCAGCCTTGGTGCCCCCAATTAACAATTCGAGCAGCAGCCAATCCTAGGGTCACATGGGGAGCAAGGGGAAACAAGCTCCTTGCATCTGGCAAGAAGTCAGCTCAATCCGCCCTGGAATGATCATGACTCCCACTGGAACTGGAGTGTCAGACCATCACTATAACTCAACTCCATCTACATACCTTTGACTGTGACCAGGACGGAGCTGTAGGTCTGCCCAGCTAAGTTGGACGCTGTGCAGGTGTAGAGACCGTTATCAATTTGCTTGCAGAAGAGGATTTTCAGCACAAAGTTCTCTTGCTCATCTTCATAGATTATGTGCCTCCGACCTTCTGGGATGACCTCCCCATCCTTCTTCCAAACTATCTCAGGCTTGGGCTCTCCCGTCACGTAGCAGCTCATCTTGGCGTGCTTCCCCTCGGTGACGGTGAAGGTGCGCGTCGTCACACCATACAAAGCGCCACCATCACCCCGTAAGCTCTTGGACGTCAAGCTGGCAGCCCGTTCGTAATCAAGAGAGAGGCTCAGGCCAAGCTTGGACCGCCCTTCCGTAGAGGAGTACGCGGAAGAGATCAGAGAGTCGGCGGTGGACAGGTCTGTCTTTCTGATTTCTTCCCTCCTCTTCTGCAAGTGCGACAGCAACGGGGACGTCTTGCTGTCCATACCGTGCCTGGTGCCACCTGGGCTGTAAGAGTCCGGTGTGTCCACCACCAGAGCAGCCGCCGCACTGGTGGCCCCGAGAGGGTTCTCCGCGCGGCATGTGTACGTGCCACTGTCCACCAGCCGGGTGCTTTGGATCTTGAGGGCATTCTTCTCCCCCTGAGACTCAATCTGGATGCGGTTTGACTCAGCCCGCCCACCAAGGTGCCTCCCATCTTTCTCCCAGTTGACCGAGAGCGGAGGGCTGCCCTGGACAATGCACTTGAACATGGCATCTTCTCCCATGATCACGCGGATGGAGGTGGGCTTCTGGATGAAGTACGGCGCCGATTCTGTCACGGTGGTTTGCTCGCCCACTTTGATGCTGACTGCGGCAAAAGCTTCCCCGATGGTGTTCTTGGCCCTGCAGATGTACTGGCCGCTGTCCTCTAGGCTCAAGTCATAAATGGTTAAGCGATATAAATCACCATCTTCCACCAATTTAAATCTTCCTGCACTCTGTATGGGAAGTTTATCCTTCTCCCAGCTCACCAAGGGGATGGGATTTCCGATAATCTGGCAGCTCAAGGTGGCATCTTTCCCCATAGACACCACAAAGGCCTTAGGCCTAGTCAGAAACCGCGGAACTCCACTGTACGAACTGTAATCCATCTTGAAGGCCTAGGAAGTAATGAAACAACCGTTAAAAAGCTTGATTGGGCAAAAGCTTGGCCATGTACAACAAGCAACAGAACCTGTTTCCAGCTCTTCCATAATTCAGCCAAAGCGCTCCAAGGTGGGCTCTGATTCCAGAGGAACCCACCTAGTTCCTTCAAGAGGTTAAGCTGAACATAAAGGTAAAGGTTTCCCCTTGACATTAAAGTCCAGTCATGCCTGACTCTAGGGGGCAGTGCTCATCTCCGTTTCTTAGCCGAGGGAGCCAGCGTTTGTCCGCAGACGGTCTCCATGCTCATGTGGCCGGCATGGCTAAACACTGAAGTGCACAGAATGCTGTTACCTGCCCACCGAAGTGGCACCTTTTCATCTACTTGCATTTGCAGGCTTTCGTGCTGCAAGGTTGGCAGGAGCTGGGACGGAGCAATGGGAACTCACCCCGTTGTGCAGATTCGAACCGGCGACCTTTCGATCACCCAGCCCAGCAGCTCAGCAGTTTAAACCACTGTGCCACCTGCACCCCAAACTGAACATATCCAAAGTCAATTTACTAAGGAGGGATAGCAAAACCCCTTTATCTTGAGAGGAGAAATTTCAGCACCCAGCTCATTATAGTTATGGAATATTCATGAGTATCTTCAACTATGTGTGGTGTGTGTTCTGGATTTATTTATTTTTTAGTAAATCAGTTTTAAAAGCTCTTTTCATGACTTCAGCTGAAGAATAACCATTGAAATTTACATTTCAAAATAAGAAATAGCAAAGTCAGCAATGCCTTAAGATTAGTCCAGAAGCCACTTGGAGAAAACGGCTTCAAGAGGCAGTCTGAAGCAGCGTCTCTCGGCCATTGGGTTCCCAATGTTGAAAAAGGCTAGCACTAACTTTGAGCAGCCCCTTCATGTGTGTCCAGCTATCAAGGAGATCCAGAGATGTCATCATGTCACCCAAAATCGGGCAGAGGAGCAGCTACTTGAAAAGCATGGTTGACCCACTCAAATCAGGACAATTGGATCAGTTTATAAATGAGTTGTCACCATCCAATAACATTCTATCTGGATCCAATGATATCAATTTTCCACTGAGTTCATGAATCACAAAGCATATGAAACAATGCCTTTACTTAGATCATCTTGTGTTATAAATATAAAGCATGACTACTAACTTCTGTGTTACAAATATAAATATAATGACTACTAACTTCTGTATTTCCAAAAGAAAATCACACTTCAAGGTTATTAAGAGCTTGAGTACGGCTAGGTCACTCAAAGGCCTCTCTAGTCTGGAGGCTGGCATAACTTCCAGGATCATCCAGAAAAGGCAAGACTCATAGGAGAAAACAGCCGTGCAAGGGAAAGCTGAAGGCAGAAGAAGGGAAGACCAACTGTGAGGTGGCTGGACCCCATCCAGGAGGCCACAGGTTGAGTTTACCAGAGCTGGGCAGGGCTGCCAAGGAACGGGCATGTTAGAGGGTGCTCATTCATAGGACCTCCATATGCTGAAGGCAACCTGAAGGTACAACAAGTCCAGCATTCTGTTCGCACAAGGGCCAACAAGTGGCCCATGGGGAGCGCACAGGAAGGGCATGGCACTACCCATGGGACCCTTGTGGTGGGTTCCATAAGGAGCATTGATCTGTCTTGTCTAGTATCCGCCACAAATTGGTCTAATCCAGTAGGTCAGTAGCCATCACTACATCTGGTGCTAACAAATCCTAGCATTTTAACTTCCCGTTGTGTGAGGAAGTCCTTCCAATCGCCTATCCTAAATCTCCCACCAACCAGTTCTGTATATGTTGAGAGCTGAGTTTTTTCCTCCCTTCGCACATCCAAGGCCACGGACCATTTCCTTGCAAAAGTTCTTTTATTTACCAAAGTATATTCAATAAACTCAATTACCACTGAATGAATCTCCAAGCATGTACAGAGCAGTTTGTGGAACCCAATCTAGCAACTACTTCCAGGAACCCTCCTTCTGAGTCTGTCTGGGCTCCATCCCTCTGGGAGGGTCCTGTTGGAAACAAGCATGCCTTTTCTCCGAAGGCCAACCCTCCAGTTGGCCAGCCCTCCTCTCCCAACACTGTGTCATGGAGTCAAGAGTCATTTGGCTCTGAGAACTCCTCCCCCAGGTCCCCTTCCAACAGATGTACCCCTTGCTTACTCCCAGAGCTTGCCTCAGTACCTGGGGAGAGCAGTCTTGAGATAAGCAACTCTGTTTCTTGCTTCTCCAAGTCTGAAGCCCCAAATTCCCAGGTCCCCCCCTTCTCCTCCTCTTCTTCCTCTTCCTCAAGTCCAGATTGGTGTGACCCAGGAGTGCACACCAAGAACAACTAACTGCCCCTCCCATTCCCAACAGAAAAATAATTCTACTGGGTTCCAGTATTCTGGGAAAGGGGAGAAACTTTCCCCTACCCACTTTCTCCACATTGTGCATCATGCCATGCTCCTCTGTCATGTCTCCACCTCATCCCCCTTTTTCCTAAGCTAACGTTCCCTCATCGTTTGGGTTGCCCGGTTCCTGCTGAGGGCCCATGTGTCACGTCTCTGCTCATATGGCATAGCTTGTAGCACACCACTGCCATGGCTGAGAAAGCTTCACCAGTCAGCATTCTGCTTCCTAGGGCTAAAGAGTTGAGGGCTCCAGATAGCCAGAGGAGAGGGGCAAATATAGAGCTGAGGCACCTGTCCTGCTATGGGGTGAGGGTGGTGGAAGTGGAACCCCGACGGGGCTCGGCTGCATGAGAGAGCTTCCTTCAAAACATGTTTTTAACAAACAGCAACTAGTCTTCAGCAGGCTCTGAGGCTGATAGTTCAGCATCTTGCAGCCCCGAGTGGGTAAGGCTTACTCAAGGTCAAGCATTCGAACACCTTGGTTGAAGCCTGCCTGAAAGGCCCCGTTGCTAGGGGCAACTCCTGAATGTATTTTTAAAATACTGCCCGAGGGACAAGAGACAAGGCCGTCAGCTGTAGTTCTACGTTGCACGGAGCAAAGATAAAACAATGAGCAGAGGGAAATTACAAGTCGATTTTGCCATTCAGGATTAAAGGGTTGCCGGTGAAAAAAATGGAATTTCCAGGCTAACACACAAGCTCTTTCTTTTAAAAGATTCAGACGCCGTGTGAGAGTCATGAAAGACTGTTCAATGCACCAGCTTATGGGCCAATTCTACGGGAATTCTTGTTTCCATACATCCCCTCCAGACCATTCAGATCATCAATGAAGGCCCAATCTTGTGAATTCCCCCTTTCCAAATGAGGGGAGGGGGGAATTTGCGAGAAAAGGGGCCTTCTCTGTTGTACCCCACCTTTGGAATTCCCTTTCGAAGGAGGTGCAACTGGCCCCCCATTATTGTGCATCCAGTGCCAAGTTAAGACTTTATTTAATATTTAGATTATGATGCATTGGTCTCACTGCTGCTTTATTGTTTTATTGCCTTGTTCTTTATATTGCGATTTTCCTCCTGCTGTATTTTATATAACATTTTAAATTGTATTATACATTATGGTTTTAGTTGCCTATTTTTATCGGTATCGTTGTTATGACTGCGATGTGGGCTCTCAGAGAGCCTTCTGGCCATGGGGCAGCATACAAATGCAATTAATTGTTTAATTAATTAATTGGAGTTGTTGGGGTTATTATGTTTGGTGGGTTGTTTATTTATTTGGGGTGTTGGGGTATTTACTTTATATTTAGTTTGGCCGAGATGCACCGAGGGAGGGGGTGGGATATAGTATTTTAATATTTGTATTTTTGCTGTTTTAATATGTTGTAAGCCGCCCCGAGGCTTTGTTGCGATGAGGCGGCCTATAAATGTTTAATAAATAAATAATAAATAAATAATAATAAATAAATCCACATGATCAGAACAAGCCATAGTGGAGTGTGGCAGGTACAACTTGCAAGATCACTGCCCAGTTCTGTTGTCTGAATCCAGGGAGCACGGTTTGTTGGCGAGTTAAACATGGGCTGTTCTAGGATTATGTGAGGGCTGTTCTAGCCACCATGGCTTGTTTCGATTGTGTGAACCAGGTCTATGGGTCAATAATACGCAACTATTTATTAACTGGGAACTTTACAGTGATACACATAACAACTGCATTATCTAAAGTGTCTACTTTGTTTAGGATTTATTTCTATTTTCTTAGTATCTACTGGAAATCTGTAGATATATTTAAAATATTCCTTGCTTCATGGCCAAATGTTACAGAACATTTGCTTCATCCAGGATTGTACATGCAACATACATTGGGAAATAGTTGTCTGTATTCACCTACGGTGACCACAGTAAAGAAAATTCTCAAGAGGGTGGAAGGCTGAAGGCAAATCAGGTAAGAATATTTACACCTTTGTAATTGGTGTTTGTTTATTTTGAGGCAGCAACTGTAACAAGGCAGGAGCACATTTTAAATGAGAATTTAATCCTGCACAAACCTCAAACTGCTCTGAGGGCAGCAGGATTTCGTGGGAAAGAAAAGATGACATTTTGCCTGTTCAGTTGCTAGTTCTGAAGGCCCTTCTGACCAATTGTCCCCAATTCGGCTTTCTCTATTTATTTTAGAATATTTTTACTACAACGTTTGGGCGCAAGATATCTAGGCAGTTCATAATAATGAAACTACAGTATCAATGCAAATGAAGCTGAAACAATAACAGTACAATAAAACTGGTGGCCATGAATTAAATTTCTCATATATATCCACAGCCAAAGGCTGATGCATTGTTTATTTCTGGGGGATGTTTTTTCAGAGCGGGGGTTCACCATGGAAAAAGCCCTCCTTCTGGTGCTCACTGGATGGACTCCGGAGGATGTGCAAAGACATCAAACGTTGTCTTTTGGGGGGTGGATAGGTTTTATACAGATTGCTGCATTTTTTACATGCTGTAAGCTGCCCCGAGGCTTTGTTGCGATGGGGCTGCATAGAAATGTTTTAATAATAATAAATAATAAAATAAATCAAGTTGATTATCAATGTGGCATCCAGCCAAAGCATGAAACAAAAAAAAAGGAGGGGTTTCTGGTGATTGGCGAAGGCTTTGCCTCTAGGACCAAGCTAAAAGAGCTGAGAGGAGATGGCGGGGAGAGGCGGTAATAGGGATGTCCTAGAGCTTGCCTTGGTTTTCCCAGTTGCGATGTACGGCTGTGAAAGCTGGACCATGAGGAAGGCTGAGCGCCGAAGGATTGAGGCCTTTGAGTTGTGGTGCTGCAGGAGACTCTGCGAGTCCCTTGGACCGCAAGGTGATCAGACCGGTCAGTCCTAGAGGAGATCAACCCTGGCTGCTCTTTAGAAGGCCAGCTCCTGAAGACGAAGCTCAAATACTTTGGCCACCTAATGAGAAGGAAGGACTCCCTGGAGAAGAGCCTGATGCTGGGAACAAGAGATGGCAAAAGGAGAAGGGGACGGCAGAGGATGAGGGGGCTGGATGGGGTCACTGGGGCGGTGGGTGTGGGCTTGGGTGGACTCCAGCGGATGGTGGAGGACAGGAGGGCCTGGAGGAATGTTGTCCATGGGGTCGCACTAACAACAACAACACAGCTTGCCTGTGGCTCTTCTCCAGGGTCCCATCATCTCAGCATTGCCGCTAACTGGCCAACACACTTGATGGAGCCACCTGGAGCTCTGCCCTTGGTCAACATGGAGACACCTGCTTCTGGTTGTGCCCAACGGTAGGGCTCAAAGCTTCATGGAGACAACCTAGCCTATCTTGGGTCATCCAGATCTGCCCCTGATTGCGAATGAGAAACCATACACGCTTGCCTCCTGATCGGTTTTCTACTTCCTATAATCCACATGAAATAGTGTCAGCATTTTTCCTCTCTTGGGCATACGGCCGTCCTTCTCCAGTGTTGCTAAACTCCATACCAGGCTTGATCCAAAAGTTACTTGCATCTGTCCATAAACCTCAAACACACACACACACAGCCTGGCCTTGCCGCTTATGGATTAGAGCCAGATTTAGTCCCGCTGGAATTGACTAGTCAGGACTAAGTTAAATCCCACTGGCTCTTCTGGAAATATAAGTAAATATATTTACTTTATTATTACTCAAGCGCAGGCCTTCCCAAGAGTGTTGAGAAATTACACTCAGAATTGTGTTCCCAACACTCAGTGCTTACAATGACTCTGCCTTGGAACTTTTTGCAACACTAATTACAACCGTTAAAGGCGGAGGAGAATTTTCCAGGAATGATAAAACGCACACGGATTATATTCTGCATTTCAATTGAATAAGGTTCTAGCAGCCTTTTCAAAACATGGTCACATTCCTTCCCATTCCACTCATTAATAGGATTCTGTTTTTCCTTCCAGAACTATGAGGCTGCTTGGGAAGAAGAGCACCTCTGACCATGTGCAAAATACTGACTCTTACTATTGTGCTTCTCCAGTCACTTCACATTGCATCTGAGATGGAGCCAGCTCTCAGAGTGTAGGATTTTAACGAGCTGCAACCCCAAACAACTGTTAAAAAAAAAAAAAAAAAGCAGCATCCACATCCAATTCAAGTCAATGGCAAAAAAATTATTTAAATATTTCAGTTTTTTAAATCAGTCTGTTCTGCAGGTCTTTCAGCTTTGTCGCCCTTTCTTTTTCAGATCTTTAAAATCAACCACTGGGGCCCTCGGTTGGCCCATATCTGGGCTTTTGAGTTTCATGCTGGATCACTGGGGTGGGGAAGACTAATGAAGGGTAGGTGTCAGCTGACCGTCTCACACTGCTCTCCGACAAAACGTAAAAGATAAATATTGATTCTGGTGTCATCTAAGGCTTTTTTCCCTCCAAAGCAAGTTCCACTGAGTGGGACTTACTTGCAAATTACTGTGCAGCATTTTATATTGTTGACAATTAACAGAATGGAAGCAGAAATAACAAGAGGGAATTCCATGGCTACTCTGTCCTAGGGAACTAGGTGAAACTTCTGTATTGATCTGTATTCTGTATGTAATGCAAAAAGTACTCCTCGTTGCCATTACAACCACTCCATGTCACTGAGCTCTTGCTCTTAAAATAAACTCAGCTGTCACTTCCCATATTTTTTTCACAGCCCATCTGTAGAAATGCAAGCTGAGAAAACCAGCAAGGAAGAACGGACGAGGGAGGGGCGGCTGTGACTGGGATTAATCCTGACATAAGGAGAGTGATGAGGTCAGACAATTAACAAACACAAAACTATGTATGCGTCTTCATGCTTAGGATGAAAACCAAACGGAAAAAAGGTCATACTGCTTTCCATACAAGAAGAATGCTGACATTCTCAGCCCATCCCGACCCGGAACACAGATCAAAAAATTAAATGCTAAACATCTTAGATTCCCTCACAAAGCACGTCATTTTCTTCTGGATCCCAGACGGAACTACAGACTATCACAACCCCAAAGCAACATGTGCCCCAGGGAAGGATTCTAGTTTCCTGACCTTCAACTTGAGCACTAAATCCACCAGGAACAGCACAGCTACAGACAAACGCTTTTAGTCCATTCCTAACAAGAATCCGCAAGCCTTCCCAGCCCCCAGTCAAAGATGAAATCCAAGACCTTACCTGGAGTCTTGTTACACCTGGAAGAAATAATGGCTTTTCATTGGAACGAGGGAAAGCGGGACTTTAGAGGTGATGTGGGAGGGGTGGGGGAATCAGTAGCAGAGAGGGGCATGGGGAGACCCGAAGACTTGGTCCCCCCAGCCAGTGAGAAATAAAACAGAAACCCCAGTGAGGTTGGGGACGTGAGGACGGTGAGCCCCTAGTCCCCCCAGAGTAGCTGCAGCGCTGGGGGTTTAGCCTGCCTGCAGCCCCTCCCTCTGGCTGCCTCCTCCAGTCAAGTCGGACGGCTGACACGCTGCCTCCCCTTTCCAAAATAGCCCTGGGTGTCATTTACCAGCGAGATTAAATTTCAAGCAGTGCGGAGAGGAAAGGGCATCGTTTTAGGAAACCCACCGGGCAGGCCAGAGGGACGTCTCTTGGGAGCGTGCGGGCAGAATCAGCCCCAGCGGCCAGGGCCAGGACCGTTCCTGAAGTGACCTCTGCCAGAGATGAGTGACAGGTGTCCATCTGGGGATGACAGGAATGTCACACACTGTGGGAAACATGCATTAGAGTTCTTGTCTTTGTCCACTTCTGAAGACGGCGGGGAAGGAAAGTCTTGCCCACGGTCAAACGGCTCTGCGCCTGGATTTAAATAACCCAGTCTTGGCTGGGCCTTATTTCTGGCCTTCAATTCGGCTGAATTATGAACAGGCTTGGTGCCAAAATTACTGGGTGGTAAAGTCGGAGTTTCAAGCAGATCCTCCACAGTTTGAAGAGAAGGTACATTGACTGATAAATATACACAGATGCTGAGTCCGGTCTGGCAAGGAAGGAAAATAAGCAAAAGACCAGCAGAGGAAGATGGGGACAGTTGTGTGCTGCTAATCACACCCTTACTCATGTAGTCACTTATTTGATTTGTTCAAAAAAGGAGTTCAGGGGGGTTAACAATCATAAAGAACAACAACAACTATAACTTGGTGAAAAAAATACGTTGTATTAATATGCCATCTTTCTCCCTATTTTGAGGAACCCAAAGAGTTGGCTCCTCTCTATTTTATCCTCACAACAACAACAACCCTGTAAGGTAGGTTATGTTGAGAGGCAGCAACTGGCCTGAAGTCACTTACTGAGCTTCATGGCTGCATGAGGACTAGAACCCAGATTCCCCAGGCCCTCAGTCCAGGAGTCTTAACCACTGCAGCACCCTGGCTCTCCCTAGTTAAAAATGCATTAAAAACAGTGTACTTTTAGATTTTGTTTGTAAGCTACCAGAATTAAGCACCATTCATATGAAACAGCTATTAATGAGCTTCAGCATATAACACGAGAATTTATTTAAGATCCTTTGCAAACACTTTTCATGAGTGCTATAGATAATTTCAGGTATACAGAAGATACGGCCCTTTCATTTGAAAAGCATGACTTGCTGTCGAAATCTTCTTCCAGTCCTCTTCCAGCTGCACTGGCTGCCAGGGGAAGTCTGGGCCCAATTCAAAGTGCAACTATCAACATTCAAAGCCCTAAACAGCTCAAGGCCGGGTTATCCGAGGGAACACCTTGTTCCCTATGTGCCTACCAGATGTTATCTTTGGGGGTCCTTCTTTGGGAGTCCCCTCCAAAGAAAGTGGGGTCGGTGGGTACCAGGACTTCTCCGTTGTGGCACCCTGGCTGTGGCACCTGGTGCCTGCTCTGTATTCTTTTCAGTGCCAGATGAAAGACTTCTTTATTTTCCCAGTATGTAACAATAAACTGGTAAGCCACCTAGGAAGGCCTCAACAATTATAGGCGGTCTATAAATATGTAAATAAACAAACAAACTTTCTACCTTTAGTTTTAACACTGCATTTTATCCTGTACCACTGCAATACCTCTGTGCTGATTTGGTTGCAACTGCTGTTGTTTCATTGACTTATGTTAATTTTTCTTTCTTTCTTGTTTGTGTGTTTTTAACTTTTGTTTTCTACCCAGCAAGGCTTGACTATTGGGCAGTATAAAAGTTAAAGTCTGCACACAGTGAATATTAAAGATTGTTCCAGTGCCAACTCTTACCTATATAATAATCTCCACCTGAAAGGAAGCAGTAGCTGCACATGGCCAAAACACCTGTTTCAAAAATATATTAGCCGATTAGACTTCAGGCAATTAACTGAATGGACAAACTGTGGTGTCTGACAGACACAAAACAAAAGGTTTTGCTGAGCAAGGTGCCACCTAAGTTCTGTGCAACAGATCGGTGCCAACGTGGCCATTCACTAATTAAGACATTTTCTGATGGCAGGCACAGCAATTTTCCAAATCCCTAGATCTGACCACAGGTCCAGAAAGGCCGGGGACGCTGACCCCACCGAGGGCCTCTAAGCTGCTTTTAAGATTCCTGAGAGCACACCTTCTCCCTTAGCAACCTGCTTGGTCATGAAGGTCATCAGATGGCATGGTTCCATGTGGACCTACGGCCTGATTAGAGTCCCCCCCAGAGAAGAGCTTTTAGTGTGGTGTCTCTGTTTCCATGGGATGCCCAGCTGGTGGAGAATAACACAGAAACAGAGCGAGTCAGAAGGGGTCTCCTGGGCCATCTAGTCTGACCCCCGGCTCCAGCCGGCTCCGCTCACGACATGCCCACCATGTGCATGTCCAGCCTGTCTTTGAACACCCTCACCAATGGGGCCCCAATCCCCTCCTGTGGAAGCCCATTCCACACCCTTGGGGTTCTGACTTTCAGGAAGTGCTTCCTGGCATCCAAATGGGACCTTGGCTCCCTGAGCTTTGCTCCATTGGAGCGATTCCTGCCTTCCTCTGCAGGGGAGAACAGGCCTCTCCCCATCTCCATGTGACACCCCCTCACATACCTGTATGTTGCCAACAGATCCCCTCTGAGTCTCCTCTTCTCCAAGCTGAAGAGACCCAGTTCCCTCAGTCTTGCCTCATACAGCATCCCCTGCAACCAGCCACCAGCCTTGTGGCCCTACGCTGCACCGACTCCAACCTGGCTATATCCTTTCTGTAATGAGGGGCCCAGAACTGAACACAATACTCCAGTTGCGGGCGCACCAGAGTCGTGTAGAGTGGTAGTAATACCTCTCTGGATCTAGAAGCCACACTTCTGGCTATGCAGCCAAGGGTGCCAAGCCCTAAGCTTCATGGAACTCCATGGGATCCACATCGGAGCCTAAATGAATACAGAAACATAGAAACAGAACGAGTCAGAAGGGGCCTCCTGGGCCATCTAGTCTGACCTCCGGCACCAGCCGGCTCCGCTCACGACATGCCCACCATGTGCACATCCAGCCTATCCTTGAACACCCTCACCGATGGGGCCTCAACGACCTCCCGTGGAAGCCCATTCCACACCGTGGGGGTCCTAACTGTCAGAAGTGCTTCCTGGCATCCAAATTGAACCTTGGTTCCCTGAGCTTGGCTCTGTTGGAGCACATCCTGCCTTCCTCTGCAGAGGAGAACAGGACTCTACCCACCTCCATGTGGCACCCCCTCACATACCTGTATGTCGCCAACAGATCCCCTCTGAGTCTCGTATTCTGTTGTCCTGTGCCATCAAGTCGTCTTTGACTTATGGTGGCCCCATGAGTGGAAGCTCTCCAGAATGTCCTAAGACAGCCCTGCTCAGCTCTTGTAAATTCCAAGCTGCAGCTTCTTTCCTGGAGTCCATATTTGGCTAGCACTTTAATTTCAGGAAGTCTTTCTGAACTCACCAGCCCCATTTTTACAGATTCTGTCTCTAACGTCTAGTTTCATCCTGACTTGTTTTATCTTCTATTATTCAGTGCCCAGGAACCTCCATACTGGATTACACAGTAGTATAGAAATCTTAGAAGCAGGTAAATAATAAATGCTTACCTTCTTGATAACTCAGTGCAGCATCTCCTCCTCCTCCTCCAAAAAGCTCGTGGGAAAGTACACAGAGCAAGCTCCTCTCGGAATGAAACATAGAAACATAGAAGCAGAGGGAGTCAGAAGGGACCTCCCGGGTCATCTAGTCTGACCCCCGGTTCCAGCTGGCTCCACTCACGACATGCCCACCATGTGCATGTCCAGCCTGTCCTTGAACACCCACACCGATGTGGCCTCAACGACCTCCCGTGGAACCCCATTCCACGCCCTCGGGGTCCTGACTGGCAGGAAGTGCTTCCTGGCATTCAAATATGCCTTCCAGGCAAGGAATTCCTGCCCAGCCCTGCCAGGAAGCACTTGGATGGAGGTGGCAAATGCTAACCCGGCTTCTCCCAGTTTTCCACATTCCCACCTTCCATGTTGCATGTCAATTGTGGACAGGAGGCAGAAAGAAGGGTGTGCTCAGAATTGTCAGATTCGGAGAGGGTATTTCTCTCCACCCCAGGAGTTAGTGAGGAAGTCAGAAAAGGGAAATGGTTGGCTTTGTACTCTGCCAAATTATTGGAAACCAGGTGGACCAGATCAAGGGTTGAGCATTGCAGACCTGAGAAGCAAATCTGGCCCACCTGGGGGCTGAATCAGCCTCTCTGGGCCATCCTGGAAGGACACCTGCATCTCCCAGCATTTGGTTTCCTGGCTTTTGTGGAGTTTCCCCCCATTCTAAAAGTGCTCCTTAAAAGTGCTCCTCCTACGGCTGAAAGTGGTTAAGGACACAAGAGAAGCCCTGATGGATCAGACCAAATCCATCTAGTCCGGCGCTGTGTGCAAACAGTGGCGAAGCAGCTGAGTACAGGATCCCTCCACGCAAGACTTTTACCGGAGCTCCTCAGCCACTGGCATGCGCAGGCGGGTTGCCTCTGGTGAAGGAGGGAGCACATGGCCAGCAAGGCCAGTAGCCACTGGCAGCCTCCTCCCTCAGGAATCTGTCCGATCCCCTTTTAAAGCCTTCCGGATTGGCGGCCGTCCCCACTTCCCATGGCAGCAAATTCCATAGTTCAACGATACACTGTGTGAAGAAGTCCGTTCTTCGACCTGTCCTGAATCTCCCACCAATCAGCTTCATGGGATGACCCTGGGTCCAAGTTGCATGGGAGGGAAGACAAACGTTTCCCTCTATACTTCCCCCGCAGCGTGCATCTTTTAAATCCTGCCTCCCGTTCCTCACCATTTTCTTGACCAAACAGCCCCTGTTGTTGTCGCCTCTCCTCGTGAGGGAACTGTTCCAGCCCTGCGATCGATCGTCTTGTTTGCCCTCCTCTGCATTCTTCCCAACTCAGAAATTTGAAAGAAATTTTGTAGGAGCACTGCTGCCTTTCGTAAATGCAATCTACCACTCTTAGTTCAGTAATTTGTAATATTGACCGTAGCCACAGATAGAGAACAACAAGGGACCTAGCGAGAAAGCAAAGGTCAAACCAGCCAGAAAAAATCTGCTTGCTTCAACCAGAGCTTTGCATTGCCCTCCCTCCCTCGTGTGTGTGTGTGTGTGTGTGTGTGTGTGTGATGAAAACAGGTGCTTGCTCTAGTGAATGACAGCATGGGTGAGACGGGAAAACAGCTTTTAACCTGTTTTCTGATACAGGCCTGTCGAAAGTAGTTGAGTTCCATATGACCATTTTATTGCCCATAAAGAATCCATACGAAGATTAGCAAAATGGCCTTTTGTAGATCCAAAGAGGGTGGACAATCACAAACGAACATGCAAACTTTCAAGCGTCCCAAAACTCTGGGTGACACAGAACACTAAATGAAGAGATGAGGGGAGCAGAGGGACAAATGACCTTCCTTTGGCTGTTGAGGATTCTTGCGTACTGAACTAAATGGGAGACAGTAACTCTCCGACAACTGCTGGAAAATGAAATTAAATCCCAGTGTTTAAAAGCTGTCCTGAAGAAACAGAAGCAGAACAATGGCTGAGCATGACTCTTTTGGTTGCTTTCATAGAAAGGAGTATTGGATGTGCTCTACCTGAAGAACGGCAGGAAATTTGTCAAAGTTCCACAGGTCGAGTAGTGAACTTGCACAGCATTCCAAAGCTAGGAAGTTTCTTGGGGCCCTATCAAGGCCTAATCCAAGCACACCAGACATAATTGTCATGAAGCTGTTTTAACCAATTATTTTCTTAGACAAGAGCTGCTTTTGCTGTGAAAGCTGAAACTGTTGCATTTCTGTAAGCAGCTTTGCTACTCTGCACCTCCCCAGAAGTAGGGTTTGTAGCTTGCAGCTTGCTTACTTACTGATAAGTTTTGCAGCAGGTTAGGAGAGAGCCTTCCATCAAATTCTTAGCTAGCTGGATTAACGTTGGCTTCATTCTTGAACTCAGGAGTGTACAACAACACGTCTAAACAATTTGTGCTCTAGGAGCCGTGTCTGTTCCAAGCTGGAAGCTCTGAGCCTTCTTTTGCCCGTTTCTTCTTAATCTGCATGCGTATTTCATCAATATACACATTTCACAAACTGTCTTTGACACAAGCAGTATTTTATTCAGATTCTCCTCAAATCTGAAACTGAGTGCTTGCAGCTGATCTTACAACACTGCAATTTAATGTAATGGGGGTTTGAGGCTTTATATCCAATGTACTCCTCGGGCTGTACGTGAATAGTTTTCTGCTGTACCATGGCAACTGAGCTCTAGTCTGTGATGCCTTGAACGTACTTAACTGTTGCTACGAACATACTTGCTGTCCTTAAATAAGCCTTTCTCTCCACAGCCCCGTCAGCCCATCTACAATATGGGGTTTTTGCTATTCAACCTGCCTCACACCAGGTCAAACTACCGGTCCATATAGCTCAATAAGGTCTATAGTTGACATGGAAGCAACAATCCCTCTGCTACACATTCTTCTTTCTAACTGGAGATGCTCAAGACTGAGTGCATCACATGGTCCTCCAGCAACTTACAATTTCTCCCATAAAAGACAGCCTGTAATGGCTGGGTTCAGACAACAAAGTAACCCATACTCAGGGTTGAGCATGGTTTATTGATCAAGGCCCCCAGATCAAAGTGTGTGTTATGTGCTGTCAAGGTGTCTCTGATTTCTGGCGGCCTGTTTTTGACAGCTCCAATCAGCTGTTCTAAGTTCAAGGCTGTGGCTTCCGTGGGTTGTTGTTGAGACAGGGGGTTCTGTTGTGTGAACCCCGTCATGCTAGAGCCTTGTTAACCACGAATGACCAACAGCTCACAGCCCAACAACAAGCCATAGGTTCTCTTCATGGGTTGTTTGTGCCAAACAAATCATGCATTGTCTCAACTGGGTTCGGACAATGCAATAGGCCATGTTTCAACAACAATCCACACTCAGCCCTTGCGTGCGGGATATCGTGTTGCTTACCCCAATAACTTTCATTACAGCACAATTATATCTGTGCATTGCTTTGGACATGCAAAAGTAGGTTACAAATGCTTAGCAATCCTTGTGTATTTTGTACCTGATCGTTGGCCACGCTGAATGTAGGATTGAAACACTGCAAAATGAGTGACAGGCAGAATTAAAATGAGCCGAGAACTTGAAGAGTCGCCAATAAGTAGGTAGGGAAAGGAATGATAGGTCAAGGAAAGCAAGCCACTCTGCTAAGAAGGGCAAACACGTTCAATGACTCCATCAAGGCCGAGAAAACATGGAAAGGTTGCTCAGCTTGACTCAAGGTAAGCATATCACTGGTAGATGACCATCTCACTCTTGCTGCCTTGCAGACTTTCCGCCTCCAGCTGCTTAAAACATAGAGCTCGTATTTCCAAACTCTGGCAGCAAACATGCCTCCGTTGTGCCAGGGAGGGGCATGGCAAGGGCCGTGGTCTCCCAACCTTCAAGCTCCAGAGCAGGTCAACAAGCACGATCGAAAGCCAGAGATCCACACAAGGCTACTGTAAACCGTAACATCTGCCGAAGCGCAACAGTCCAGTCAAGCAGGCTTCACTTCACCATCCAGTTACGACAGACAGACGCAGCTAAACCAGGCTCAACACGAAGATCAGGAAACTGCAGGCCAGAGTGGGTTGGTCGTTGTGCAAGCAACCCATGGTGACCCCCATGGTGGGTTGCTGGTCCTCTCCTTTGGGTATCTCAGGGGATGCCATGGGATACGCAAATTGTTCCCTCCACCCCAGTGATGACAAGCTGCTTCAGATTCAACCAGAGCTTTTTCCCCCTTTAAACATCTTTTGCCGCCAGGGAATCGCAAAAGCTGGTTGTCAAGCTAGCTTTTGTGATCTCCGCTTTGACAGCTACAAACAGCCCCTTCAAACGTGCTCCTGAAGCACTTGGAGGGACTGCCTGGGGTTCCCAGACATTTGTTTTAGCACCGGAAAGTTTTGCAAATATTGATGAAAGGAAATTGTGCCGTAATTGTGCAGCATTGAACAGTCGTGCAGATAGTCTCAGATGGACCATGTGCGGTGTCCAGAAGGTCTCTACCTAGCCATTCCCTCTCAGAGGCAGCAGGTTCCCTCCTTTCACAGCAAGTTCTGGGGGAACTCGTGTGCTCCCAGTATGCACTCACTCTTGCTATCTGCAAACTCCAAACAGGCTTGGATAAGGATTTGGTTGGGCAGTGGCTTCCTTCTCTCCACTCTTCAATAAAGCCCAGCTTTTTTACATGACATTTCTATATCGGCTGTGCCCCAAGGTTCACAACATTCACATCACCCATTCCAGTCACCCGTCACCCGGGCCCAACCCTGCTTAGCTTCCAAGATGAGGCTGGATCAGGCACTTCAGGCTTAAGGAAGATGACAGTTGTAATCTCCAGATTCAGATGAGAATCTTTCCAGTTCCTTCAGTTACCATTGACCTCCTTCCTGGTTACTTCTCTCATGCTTTTTTTACCTAGTCGCTGAATTATGGTATAAGACTGCAGAGCTGCCATTGTGCCGTATTCTCTCAATTTTATGAAAAGTGATGTAACAGTGCTGTGGGGCATGTTGTTTGAGCTTTTTTAAAATAACCTACCCCTGAATGCTTCTGCATAACTTTATCCGGGAGTTCATTTGACAGCTCCTTAGTCATCATGAGGTGGTCTGCTTTGATATGCTCATGGCACACATTCAACGACTCACAGTGTTTGACTTCTGCAGGCAGCGTGTTTTAGGCATGTCAGAGCAAAAGGGATGGATATTTATGCAACCCAGAAGTGCCAATTTTGCTTTTGTGTTACAATAATGATAGTTTGCATCTTCACAGCACTGAGTATCTTGGGTAGATCAAGTGGTAACAATGCCAATTCAAACCGTTTCAGTTCCAGGTTGTAAAACAGCGAAATGTAGAGAAGTCAAGGGGACTGAAAGTCCATAGCAGAGAACGCTGGGCCTGAATTCTGAGTAAGCATGTGCGGGAGAATAAGGGCCGTTCCTACTTTGGTTTCTCTTTTTTTCTGATTGATCATGTAACCCCCTTAATTTCTAGAAATCACATAACCACCACAAGTTAGGTATTCCATACTTTAATTGTTTTAAGTGTTAGCCAGCACACATAACAAATATTCCAAAAAAGAAAAAAAATTACATGAGAAACAGCAGCTGATAATTGACAGATAAGAACTGAATTACTAGTGAAAATCAGGCTCATACCAATTTAGAGGGGGAAACCCCCCCATGACATAGAAAAAACATTGCAAGAACATTTCACGCACCACGATTTTTATAGATTTTTATAGCAAGAACATTTCACTCACCGTACATCTAAATAAACCTTTTTTCATGACACGACAACTTTTTGTGTCTGTTGCTGTATGGTTTTCTTAATGCAATCTATAAGCACAGGTGTGTTAAACAACTTCACACAACAGATGCTCTAGTCCTGGATAAACGGCATCCTGTTTCACTTAATATTAAAGGAGGGCCCAGCAGCAAAATGAACCAGAAACTTGATCATCATTATCTAGAAAGTTACAGGAGAGGTAGAAATGGATTTTTTGTAGCTTCCAGATTCCACAGTTATTCCCAGATACAATGAACCAGCACCAGAATTGACCCATCATGTCTCCTTAGAGAAACCTGACCTCCCTGTAAACATGGTTCTGTTCAATCTACTAAATCAACGTGTAGTAGGCGTTACAGTCATGTTATTATTACAAGTGTACACATTTTTACTTTTCAACAAGATTGGCTAAAGATACACAAGATATTATCCTATAAACCGTATATTAAAATAGATATTGTTTATCTTCATATTATCTATAATAAAAATAAAAAGCAAACTTTTCTTCCCAGGTGCCTTATTTGGCAGATATAGGTTGTTTCCAGATTTAGTTATACTTAGAGTAGACCTACTGAAATCAATTGATCTATTTCATGCACAACTAAAAACGGAATCCTATGACATAGGGACTTTCTATAAGGATTTGTTTCAAGGTAACATCTAGCCTACATTTCTTTTATTTTTGTTACCAATTTTGCCATCAAATACAATTATTAAAGCCCATCTAGCAAGATATCCAACACAACTGAATCACAACAGCTTTTTGTTAAAAGCTTCTTCGTTCAACTAGAAGTTGAATACGTAACTTAACATTCCTTTGCATCACAAACTGTAATATTAAATTCAACAAAAATATGCACATTTTTGAAAATGGAAGAAAGAACAAAATTATCTTTCAAAGCAAGTTGCAAGATGCTATGAAAATCTGTTGTAAAGGCATAATTCCATTTTCATAATTTCATATAAAGTTCAACCAAAAGTTTGTGTGCTGGTGATTAAGAGCCATAAAACCATGTAAGGAACTATTTTGAGCTGGGTCTCCATACAGGCAAATAAAAATGAAAATATATAGGCTACAATGCCGAATCCTCAAACACTTTTTAGGCTGTCTAAATAGAATGCAAGACTTTAAAATGGACATAGTATATCTATTTGCCTCATTTTAACAGGGTTTATATACACAGTTCTCTTCCTGGAATTTGTAGTACAAGACATTCAGTGAGAACCAAATGCTTCACCAAATATATAAAAGTAGCCAAGATCAAAGGCAATAAAAGCTATTGGGTTGGACCCAGACTAAGTCACGCTTACACAAAACCCACTGAAATCAGTAGAACAAGTTAATCATGACTAACTTGTCACATTTAAATGCAAATACTAGTTAATGAAACCACTAATTTTGTCTGTTTCTCAAGATTATAGTTCAAAGTCCAGAGAAAGACGCGAAATATTCCATGTGCCTCATCAGGTTTTTACTGAAATCAGTAATTCCTAATGGCACACAGCAAAGAACTGCTGAAACCCAAGTTCCAAAAGCCGCATTATAATGCAATATTGAGGATCCTGCTGCCTGAAGGCCAGAAAGACACAACTGCTCTGGCCTTGCACAAGCCTAGGCAGCTCCTTGGGCTGCGGCCCTTGCAGGTTGAGCTTTGCAGCTGTGGACATCTGCTGAATTACATTTTAGCAGTGAGATAAGGCTCGACCAAGAAATCTGTGTGTGGAATTCCATTAAGGGATCAATCTCTCTACTCTCAAGAGTCAAGGAGGGAAGGTACTTTTTGACAATTTCCTCTTCGGCTCCTTCCACCCTTTGCAGAAGTGGGAGCCCTCCATTCCACTGGATTTAAGTCGTTATGTACCAAGCCCCGTGTGGAAGTCCATCCTAAGGGCTACATTTTGCAATGGTCAAGTGGATAACATAAACTACCTAAGCAAACTCCCTAAGAAGAAAGCAAAAGCAGATTCAACCGATGTTTTGTGTTCCTCATTGTCAGTCTTTGCTGCTACCACCACCAGAGCTTCCAACATCACAGGTCTTGCACAATAAGAAAACAAAAGCGCTAAGGATCATAAGAACTTTCCACCGCACACGCACATATGCACACAATCACAACAAATTTCCCCAAACCATTTTAGATTTTATGTCTAAACTTTGCATATCTATGCTGCATAATTTAAAACATCGGGGACCCTCGCAGAGCAAGTTCAATAAGAACTAAACAACAGCGGGAACATCACGGTGGACAACTTGAAGCAACAGTGCAATGCTTCAGACATAATCAGAGGGAAAAGAGCCATATCATTTTCAATAACGAGGCCAGTTTATGTTGATGTGAAAACACCTTCCAACAAGCTGAGCTAAAACCAAAGGATTAAATATTTTTCTAAAATAAAAGCAGTGCTAATAAAGAATACCACTTCTGATCGGATAATGAGCAACTACTTTGAAAATGGGCAAAATGTTTATGGACAACTCAGCACCTGCATAGGAGTGTGGAGGATGGGGACAGAGGGTTATTAATGACAAAACATCTTCATTCAGAAAATACTGTATAGTCCAGGCTTAACTCTAAGGAATTTGATCGGGTCTAAAAGCAATATATATCTTCATGTGATTGACTGTATCCTGCCTAAATTAAGCCCTAATTGCTAGATGTACATGAGCCAAAGGCACAGAAAAGCCAGTTTTCATACTGTTAGGAAAACATCTGAAAAAGAAGGTAAGTTATTTGCTTTTTATTCCCAAAGATGAGTTTTATTAGCATGCATAAAAGGGAAACTCATCTTTTGGTGGGCATATGATACTGCCATTCTCCAAACAATGCTAGGAAAGTGGAGGCATTCACGTATTCTGAAGCCAGGGGATCCAGTGCTGCAGCTATCAAATGCAGCTTACTATAAATCCCTTTCAATGCATTGCTCAGGCAACAGAATTTGAGAAGTCTGCTATATTTATCCTTCCTTCAAGACTTTTAAAAGGCACATTACCTATAACAACCAATTATAATCATGGTTTAACAATTCTCACAACTTATGGACTCAGTGCACTTAAGACACTCATTACTACACCACAGTCCTGGAGAAGTACTATGATTTTATAAACAGAAAGAACACACTATCATCTTACAATTGCTAGCATAGTTATACTACTAGGAGTTAAATCCAATTAATTCCTCATACTGTAAACTAGTTCAAACTCCAGAAGTCTATTTGACTTCATGAAAATTAGTGCAAAATAGACACTAATTTCTTCCACACTAACATCCAAGCTGAAACAGATGCTGAAAATAGGTATATTTTCCTTTCAATTATTCCTTTCTACTTAAAACTGGAGGGAGAGTTGTGAGATACTGGCAACTTTCTGTGGCACACGCCACATTACTCTAAACATTCACAAACTGACACAATAATGGGATATTAAGTCCATTAATGAATCACTTAATTATGCTTCCCAGAGCAGTAGCCAATTAACATGTTACTAAACAAGTGAAACCAGTTCCAATCCTTTGAATTATTTCCCTCCTAGTAATCCCTCACATTTCAACACCATTCCAAGAATTAAGAGAACTGCTCCCTGCAGTTCTTCACTAACATATAAAACACAATCACATTAGTTATCAATCACTTCACAGAGGTAATCTCACATTTTATAAGATCATTAAAATGTTAATACTCATTAGTGATAAGAACCCAAATGTTAAAGCCCCAATCCAGAGGTTCCTTTCATGCACAGGAGAACATGTAAACATCCCTATGAACTAGACTCTCCCTATAAAATCATGGCTATGTCAGGGACAGCCGTGTGTCCATATACCCCAAATTCCATCACCATTTTCACGAAGCTGTCCCAAATGCTAACAGTGAAGGGGAAAATCTGCAGTTTAAAGAAGCAAAATCAAGGGGAACTAAGTGAAAATTTTGGACCGGGGCACAACCTGGTAGAATTCTCATCTTGTACATTCACATTACCACATAGCCTATCTGATTGTCCAAGACACTGCATGAAGTTTAATAACGGTGTTTGACCATACAAAATTTCCTCATGCTAAAAATAAATCAGCCAGCTTTGGTAACCTAGTACAGAGTTAGTTTTATGCGACTATTTCTACAAACATCTGATCTCTACAAACATAATATAGTGTGTATATTTATAGATATTATATATATACATACACATACAGACCCTGAGCATACATTAAGCCTGATGATTAGGTCTGATGAGGAATCAAAGTGTACATTAAAATAAGATAAACATAATATATTAACCATTAAAATAAATAAATCATTAATATCCATATTTTTTCATTAAGTGCATACCAGGTTAAATAGCAGTTTTAAGCCATTAAGGCAAGTATTCAGTTTCTAATTCTAAACAATTTCACCTCCCTGGTTAATGCTCACACCATAATTAAATATTTGATGCACCATATTTAGAACTGTTTTTCCTTTTCTTTCAATACTGACAGCTCCTGTTATATTACTGTAACTGTGGAATCTGAAGAAGTTTAGATTAGTCCAGCTCAAGACTTAAGCGGCAACACATCTTCATATTCTAATTTCATGAACTACAACTCTTGACAATTCCACAACAGAAATGGGCATTAATCATTATCAGTTAAAAAAAAAAAAAAACATAGCTTTTAGCAATCACTTTGGCACTTAACAGTAACATTACAAAAAGATGAAAGAATAACTATGTGTCATTTGCAAAAATGTGATAAACTGTAAAACACCAGAATGATCTTGGCCATTTGCTAGTTTCCCAATTAAAGGCTTGAGCCACCAGCTTTGCACCAGTGAGAAGATGAACTACTACTGCTTGTCTCTACTTAGCTGACCCTTTTTGCTTCACACAACAGACATACCACCAATGTTAAGACTGGTGCAATACTATTACAGAAACACACAGTGAGTGAGTGCAGGACGGCTCGGCTGGACTCGCTGAAAGGCCAGCATGTTCCCTGCACCGCTACGAGACTGACTTGGATGTGCTCACTTGACGACCTGCTGGGACTCCTCGGGCTTCTCTCTCCTGTTCTCTTTCTCTTCGTTTCCCATGAGGATCTTCATCTGTAAGCTGCCGTCTGCAGGACAGAGCTCCTGCAACACTCGCTCCACTTCTTCCTTTTTTACTAGAGGGCTCACTGAGGTTTTTGGCAGAGTCATCTGAAGAGCGCACCATAAAGCTGTGCGTGCTTTGCGTGTGAAGAAAGCCAGATTTTTAATGGCAGAAGCCAGGGCAAGGACATCTGCAAGAAAACCAATAGACAGTTATTTTAACAAGGGCGCGCCTAAAGAAGCAGGCTTAAAAGAGTGCGTATTTCACTCCTAAACTACACATTTTTCCTTTTGGCTTTTCGTGACTTTCCTAAGCCCCATCTCAGTCAGCATTAAGTAGATGCATGTGTGGTCTATTTTTATTTTCATGCACCTTATGGCATGGGGCTTGGATTGAGGTCTCTGCGGGAGACAGCACTCAAAAAGCGGCATCACAGCACTGCTTGTAAAAGCAAGCCAAGTTCCGCAGAAACTGGTCGACAATTCGTCGTATCACAGGTTTCCAAACACTAATAAAGATGGTTGGCTCTGGCTACAAAAGCAGTACCTTGGCTCAACCTCTATGGTGATTCTGTGCCCACACTTCCACCTCCGTCCTTACATTGAATTAAACGCTACACCAAGAGAAGCGATATCTATTACTGCCTAATTAGCATATTCTTCGCTCTATAAGACGCGCCTGACCATAAGACACACCTAGTTTTTAGAGGAAGAAAACAAGAAAAAAAATATTCTGACTCAAAGGGGCACAACATCACAGGCACATTCCCCATCACTTCCCCATGGGCTGCACATCTGACAGACTTCCTGCACACACATATGCGCTCTATAAGACGCACAGACATTTCCCCTTACTTTTGAGGGGGGGAAAAGTGAGTCTTATAGAGCAAAAAATACAGTACCTGGTCTACAACTTATATTGAACTGCAGTTGTTATCTGCACTGGATTCAGTGCTGCAAATGTGTTGAAAAAGGAACAGAGGCAACCCAAGTATTATATATTTATGGCTACAAAATTATAGCTTTAGGGCTTGATAAGACTGGTTTGAAAAGAGGCTGCAATGGTTGATTAGTCATTTAAGTGATAAGAAAGGAGCTTCCAATAAATGGGTAGTATGTATATATTAACATTTATTCTTAAGTACTTAAAGAAAGCACAGGTAGCTGAGGTTGCCTCAGTGCGAGAAGCAGCAGCCCCTTCCTTCATTAGACACTCCTGTTGCAATACTGCAGGCACTACTGGAAAACAAAGAATTTATTTATTTTAAACTTTTGTAAGTCCATTACCAAATAATCTCGGGATGGATTTACAATAATACAAAAGTAATTTTGTTTTGCCTCTTAGCTACTGGCTCATTCAATTGAAATCTGTATGATTGAGACTTTTCCTTGATAATAAAAACTGCAAGGTTTTGCACTAATCACGCAGAAACCACTTGCCTTTTTCATTACTGTAATGAGGCATTCCTTGTCTCTGAGGATTAACAGCATTAACGATCTCATCCTTGCGCCTTGCTTGGGTAACACGGATGGCTTCCAAATGATGCCCCAGAGTGGTGGATATGTTACTGTGGACGGGAATACCAGCGAGGCGCTCCATCTTCCCAATTAAGGTGCGCACCTAAAAGAGTAAGACAAGGCCTCACTGGGCTTTCTAGTCTGGGAAGCAGAATCAGGCAGCCGCACTCTCCTCCCGACGAGGCACAGCTAGCGCTTCCAGACAGAACTCAAGGCAGCAGGGAGCCTGCTGGTCAAAGCCCTTGTTCAGTTCAGCACCTGCTCAGCTGAGGTCGGGAGAAGAAGCAGTTACAGGGCATTCAGCTGTCAAGGAAAATGCTGCTCTCCACTGCAGCACGGGAGACACGAAACAGCAGGGCAGCTGCAGGAGCGCGAGCAGCAAGGAACACAAATCAGTTCTCACTCAGAAATCAGAATTCAAGGCACCAGTCTGGCTCATCGTATTTGGGCCTTGTCCCAATATGTGCGAAACAGCCCGTGTTCTTTATTTGCATCCAATTCAAATATTCCCGTTCTGCCCCTCACAGCACAGCTGACCCTTCCAACGGCAACCTCAGTGGCTCACAAAGGCCACCTCGGGTGAGGTCTGTGACCCCTTCTAAAGGCCATCGGGGTTGCTACATGGCATGCTTCTTCTACACGGCCACACTCCACCATTCAAGATAAGCAATCTGTATTGCCATGAAACAGTACTCCAAACAACGCGCTTCACCGACATCTAGTGTGAACAGGCACGTAGGAGGAAAGGCCACCTCTGGGATAGCTAGCTATGTGATTTGTGTAAACAGAAGGGGCACCTGGCCGCAGGCATCTGAACTCCCCCCACAGCACCCTTAACACACACTCTTTCCCTCTCCCGGACATTGCGCAGAGGTTTAGCTAAGGGCAAGAGCCAAATGCTGCCCACCCCAGCCCCTTTAGGTCAGTACTTCCTGGAGCTAAGCCAGCAGCACCCCGATGCCCCCTGCTGCTCAGCCACCCCATCCCAGGGGTGGGCTGGAACTAGACCTGCTCAGAACAGGAGCAGAGGCGGCTAAAGGAGAAGCCAGACGGTCGGCAACAAAGCCGGGACCCTCCAAAGAAGCAGGGCGACCTGGTCAAAGTGTTTCCAAGCTGAGCCTGGCTCGCCTTCACCAAGGAGTCTGCGTGGCCCAAGGGATGCGAAAGCGCCCGCCTGGACAGCGCCGGCTCAGACCGGGTGAACTCCTCAGGGAAGATCTGAGGCACCCTTGCCGGGAGGGGGGCACTCACCACGCCCCACAAAGTCACGCATCACTCGAGACAGCTCCCTGGATAGGAGTCTACTGGCAGCTGACACATCCCAGCCCAAGCCATGCAAGCGTGTGGGGAGAAGAGGGGCGGCACTCGCTGTTAGGAGTGGGACTGGAAGATGTGCCCCTGCTCCACGTGCCCTGCTACTCACACGCTCCCTCCACAGATCAACCCCACCACGCCCCCTCACGCCCGTTTTCTCTTCCCCTTCGTGGAGCGCATCTTTTGCACGGCCTGGGCGACCTGCCACGGTGTCACCTCAACCTTCGAGGCACCTACTCTGGCCTGTTCTCGGAACTGGTCCACAATGAGACGATCCACCCGGGAAGGTTTGGCAGGAAGCCGGGAAAATGGAGTGCTACTTGAGCTGGATACCCTCTTTCCAGGGAAGTTCCTTGCTAGGTCAGCCTCTGCCTGAAAAGAAAGCAAGGTGTCTTACCAGAATATGTTGCTTTTTCTCTGCCCCTCCACTACTCTGGGGGGGGGGGGGTGTCTTCTTTTATATCTTAGGTAAAGTGATTATGTATTACACTGTTAATTGTGCATAAAATGCACCCCAGATACCTACTGTCACTACGTAAAAGCCTCCTAAATGGCTTGGGACCAGGCTACCTGAAGGAGCGCCTCTTCCCCTACATGTCCTCATGCCCCTTAAGATCAGCAGGGGGGGCCCTGCTCCGGGAGCCCTCCCTGAAGGAGGTACGGAGGGTATCTACTCGGAGGAGGGCCTTCTCTGCAGTGGCACCCAGACTATGGAGCATGCCTGGCGCCGACTCTTTATTCTTTTGGCGCCAAGTGACGACCTTTTTATTTACCCATCATTTTAATAATTAATAATTTTAACAAATTAATTATATCTCATACAGTTGCATTTTCTTGTTCTTTCTTATTCTTCCTTTCTCTCTTTATTTTGATCTGTTATTGTTGTTTGTAATATTGCTTTTACTGAATGTTTTAATTGTGTTTTAGATTATTGACTGATTTTTTTTTAGCCATCCTGAGGCTTGGGCAAAGGACAGGTTACAAATGTCTTAAATAAATACAATAAAATAAATGACCAAAAACAAAGACAGACAGACAACAGACCTCGTGATCTGTGAACACGCTTTGGATTTTAAACATTTTCTGTCATGAACGCAGGCAATTTCAATCCTGCTCCCACCTTTCTGTTTCTTTCCCAATTCTACCTGGAATCTGGGAACTGCGCCCCCTCCCCCAAGCAGCAGATCGAATGCAATCTTGGGAGAAAATTTGGGGACAGTTGGATGCAGTTGTCTACCTCTGCACAACACAGTCACATAAGCACAAGTGGACTAAGGAGGCAGGCATGCCTCCCATCCACCTTGATCTGTGCTGATTCTGTTCCAGATGGAATATCGCGCAGAGTCCAATGTGACACATGAATTCCTAAAGTGTTCGTCAGGTGGAGCAGAGCCTCCATGTTCAAAGGCACTAAAGAAGCCTGCAGAGCAGACTTCTATTTGGTAGCCAGGCGTTCTGTGATCCGCCTTGTGACGCTGCCCTTTCCCGTAGTCATTTCTCTATCATCACACAGAACCACTTCTAAATTCTTCAAACCATTAAATGTGAAATGAGCAAAGTAAATATCCTATGAAAACAAGGCAGTTCTGTGGTTTGATCAACTTAATTTGCTTTGGGTGCAGAATTTACATGTCTTATGTACCAGCTAGGAAATGTCCTGGTTTTTACATAAGGCTTAACCAAGCCGAATACACAAAATGCCTTCCTATCCTACTCCTCTTAGGTTTGTGTTTCCCATTGACTCGCTTACGTACCTTTTTCCTTTCCCTCTCAAGTGCTCTCCACTGTTCGTAACACTCTTCCAGATGACAATGAAGCTCGTTGGCAGGACCACTGCGATTCTTTGGAGGTCTGTAGTGATTCAGAGGTGGTGGAAAGGCAAGGTATGGTGCAGCCATATCTCCACAGAAGAGTTCATTAATGAAAGGACTTAACTGGGGAAAGTCATCGTAATGAAGGAGGTCCACCAGTTCAGACAATGAAAATGGCAATGGGGAGAATGCAACGTTAGTTGGTGATGAATATGGAGGGGGATTAAATGGAGGAAAATTAGGCAAGTGTTTATACCCAGACACTAATGGGAAAAGAGGCAGGTAAGAAGGACTGATGAAATCAGACACGGCAGCCCCATTGCGTTCTTGTTTTCTTCTCGACACATCAAGCTGTGCTCGCTCTGCACCCACATAACCTGTGTGCGCAATCCAATTATTTTTACGTCTTCTCTCATTCTGCCCTGCTCGGTCATCGGTGGGATATCGGTTTTGCTTATTCTGAAATTTGTGGTATTCCGAAGACTCGTGTACACAATGCTGCTGCGATAAACAGCTAGAAGAGTTAATAGGTATTTTATCATAGTAGCCCTCTGTAGTAGCTGAAGAATCATTCTGTGCAATAGGGTTATGCTGTTCCTGATTTTCTGTGCAACTGGAAAACCCTGAGCCATTGGGAATGTTAGCAAATGTCTGCAACTTCCCATCTTTTATTGAGGACAACTCTGGTGACACCTGTGAATAGGAAGGCTGGGCAACAGACCGATCAGTGGAGTATCTACTCGACTTAATTGCAAACCCTGAAGTCATGACAGGGCGCTTTTGCTTCCCATAGCTGACGTATGTTGTAGGTATGGGTCTTATCATTTTTGAATCCAGCCATGTATACCCATTGTAAGATGAATTTGCATTCTGTGGAGCTGGTTTTAGAGGCAAGTGATTATAGCAGCTTTTCGGAGGATGCACAGGGATCTTGCACTCAGCACTACCCAAAGTCATCTCAGCACCAATGCGATGGTTGCCGTTTTGTGCGGCAGCCTTTCCTTCAGGAAAGCTGGTGGGAGATGGACCAAGAAAGTAAGGATATTGGTAACTAAACGGCGGCAAGTCATGAACAGCAGTAAAACCCACACAGCCTGTAGAATACAAGTTCTTTTCCTGAATCGGTGGGTCCCATGTTCCACCTGGATTGGTGGGTCCCATGCTCCCATGTTTTAGCTCAGGAGAAATGAAATACTTGCTGGATTGTTCTGTATCATCCTCCCCAACCATGCCTCTTGCTTTGTCAGCTCTCTGACATCCTTTGTAAGCATCAGAACAGTTGCTTTTTCTACTCTGGGATGAAGAAGTGCTCCCACTGCCATTATTTAATTCTTTCCGGTCATAATTGCAGACGTACTTGAAGCAGCCTAGCGGACTGATTCCAGTATTCTTAACAGCCTTGTTTTCTGGGTTAGCATGCTTCAAAGTCTCCTCGGGTGATTGAGGGCAAGCAGCAGAAGGTACCAGCCAGGATCTGGTCACATGGAAATCTTCAAGTTCTTTCTTTAATAGCTCTACAGACGATGACTCTTCCAGGTTTTGTTCGTTGGGATTGGTAAGCGGGTCATTTTCCAAAGCTGCTGTAGGAAAAAGCCCTGAGAAACGGCTGTTGTGTTCGAAGTCTGATGACCACACTGGTGGAAACAATCTCGACAAAGAATCCCTGTAACAAGTAATACACGTTTTAGTGTTAAACATATTTTTACACCACCACCTATCAACCTGCTGTGTACTGCCTCAGCTAATTTTTTTCATCTCACACACTATCATTTACCCTGATATGTAACAGGATTTTCCCAGCACACTACTGAATATTTTCTTTAATGGGAGATGTCAGAGACTGAACCTGAGACTTTCTAGGAACAATTTTTAAAAATACATTCAAAATATGCTGTTTATTATCAGCTGTTGCTAATAGGGATGGTATTTGAACCTGCCCTACAGAGAAGAAAGAGGGGTGGGGTCCTAGTTTAATGGTTGTGTCTGTTGATGCAGCTACCCTTTACTGTTAAACAGGACAAGACAGTAAAAGAGAAAGGCAAATTTGAAGGAGAACATATACTTATCAAAAGGAGGATGTAATTAGCTCAGATACGCTACTGAGGAAATCTATTCGGCCCACCTTTGGGGGCGGCATGCCAGTGAGGGAAATTACCCATGGTTAGCATCCACCCATGACACACAGGCGTGTTCCTGTCTTTAGAATTTGTTAGCATCCTAGAGATATGTATACATGTGCCTTTCCTGGAAAGTTAGGTGTGCTACTTTCCTCGTGCTATGAACCCATCCTAAGTGATGCTGAAAGCCGATTTGAAAGGAAAAATGGAAGGGTAATAACCCTTCGGATGATTCAGTGCAACTCTGGACCAAAGAGGGTTCTTCTGAAAAAGTGGAAATTTAGAACTAGTAAGGAAGAAGGGAATGAGGGAATAAATACTACGCAGCCACAGTCCCAGTGAAGGGGTACACTAGTTTTTTCTTTTTGTATCTTGTGGTGCTCTTTTTTATTCTTTAGGATGTCTTTTAATATTTGTATTGCTGTATTTAGTAGTTTAAATAAAAAATTAAAAAGGAAAAACTGATTATGCCATTTTGCAGGACAGTCTTCCTATTAAATATACTATTAAGAACAGTATGTCACTACACTGGGCTGATGAGCTGGAAGTCCTATGAATGGACCCCATAAATCCTAACCGTATGTCAACACCGAAAAACTGTTTACAAGCTACACACCTAAGATTTTAGCCACAGTGCATGATCAGCATGTACTCCTGTTTGTGAGTGTAGTCACACTCCTGCAAAGGTCCACCAACATTTTAAAGGCCACCTGCTGGTGGGAATGGTAGACAGCTACTGTTTTGCTCTCTGCGGCAGCCAGAAAGACCATCTGTTCAACCCGATTCCATCCTTAAGCCAGTTTGGGCTGCATGAGAAGCCACCAATCAAGCGGCCATCATGTGCACATTTACACGGAAGCAAGTCACTCCGAACTGAGGATGTCCCAGTGCAAATATGCATGGGACCGGAATGTTTGTGGAGCTAAAGGAGGCAACCAGCTTGCTGATTATGATACTTTAAAGTATTGATATAAGCACTGAGCATCAACTTACCAGTCTGTAACAGTTTCCTGCTTGTTTGGCTCCTCAAGGATGCTTGGCACTAAGCCAAGCATATCAGGGCCTCTGCCTGAATAAGACAGATTTAACTGTGTCCTGGAAACAGAGAGCAAGGAACTAAGAAGAACGAACCCGCCAGGGATTCAATCCTCTCCACATTTAAACAGAACAAGATCCTGCAGTTGCCAGAATTCCCCAAAGAGCATGGCTGGCTGAGGAATGCAAAGAATGGTATTTTTTTTAAAATCTGAAGATTTATAGTATGCCACCCTACATAAAACGTCTTCGTTTTCACAACTATCATTCTTAACAGTATTTCAAATTGTTAAGCTCAACCTTTGGAAGAGGCAGCATAGTAGAAACATAAAGCAAGATGAGCTAAAGACATGAACAAAGGATTGAGGGAAGAGACACAGCGGTCATTCCAATCACACGTGTGCTGAAGATGAGAAAGCTTGCATAATGGCCCCTGCACATCTCCCAGCCCAAAAGGGAAGCACTGCTGTGCTTTGCCTCTTCTTACACCCCCGGTGCCAAAAAAACAGGAGTTATTGTGTTAAACAGGTCTGTGTGAAAATTACCCATAACAAATGTACCTCTGTTCGAGAAGCCTGGTAGAACATTGTATGGAGAATAATACTGCAGAACAAATGTACTTTCTTTATGGGTTACTCTCATGCAGCCCTAATTGACGCTGACCAGGGAATGCTGAGAATTGTAGGATTTTCCCCCCTGATGTAGCATGTACAGAATTCTGCCCTTAAGTATGAAATGTTAAGGAACAGAACTGCTAGTTTCAATCAGTGTTTGAAAAGATATATTCACTCCCCAGCTTCCACTCTGCCATTCAGAAAAACTTCTAGTAAATGCCACAAGAGGATGTTTGTACCTCGCATCTGTGCAATCGTGTGACGAAGTAACAGCAGCAATATCATCTCCACACGTTGACCAGCTACTGTATAACTGGGGAGACTCCACGGTGGGCGGCGTATTCGTTATCCCGCCAAACAACGGGGAGAACAACTGTGTGTCCATTTCTTGCTTAGTGCAATTTACCTGCGTAGAAATTAGAGAGATTTAGAAACCAATTATTTTACACACCACCTAATACAGCACAGCCTCTCCAAAAGCAAGCGACCCATTTGGCACTCCAGGCAGAGAAATTACACTGAAAGAGCTACCTGTCTCATGGAGCTCACTGAGAAAGTGTCAGCACGTAGCCTGACAGCAGGATCCGATGCAGCAGCCTAGAAGACGACAGGCCTTCTACAGTAGGTGCAAGAGGTGCAGCGGCAATTCCTGCCTGCATGCTTCCCTCGCCCTTCAGTGAGACTTCGGTGGCCAGTTTCCACATCTTTCCTCCCAGCCTGCATGGAGAGGAGGCCGAAGCACCACCAGGATTCCCCCTAATTTGGCAGTGCCTTGCTCCAGCCTCCTTCCTGAGTGCCAGTTCTGAAGCTAGTCTTCCACCTTCAGAGCTGTAACCAGCGTGAAAAGAACCATGCTAGCCGTGAGGGCGGAAGGAGAGTGCTCTGAAGCTGGACTTCTAACCCTGGTTCAAGCGGGGCTTCCAAAGGCTGGAGCTGGGACTCGGCCTTTTCCAGTGGCCAGCTAGACAGACCTAGCAGGCACAGGACTGTGCCTGTGCTTCTGAACTATTCTTCCAGGATTAGAAATGATGGAAGTCCATAAAGTAAAATGGACCCCTACTATTCTTACCAACACAGTAAGCCAAGACATTAAATTTTGCTGCTGCTTCTTTTGCTGTTAAAAAGGAAACTAAACAAGCCTCTTCTTTTTGGCACAGTGTTATGGCACCTCATAAAGTGTGGTGCAGGAGCACATACACTGGGCTGCTACGCCATGCGCGGGTCTGCCTTATTGGGGGGTCACTGCTCATCACAAATCGCTCTCGGTTCACGAAGACCTACGCTGCCATTAAATGCACACCTGGCAGCCTTTGGAGTGGCGTCAGAAGTAGGTGGTACAGCGCTGATTCCCACAGCCACTTCAGCAGGCTGCCAGCAAGAAGTGACTGGGCAACCCAGCAGGCAGAGCCACCGAAAGCCTGAAACTACAAGTCCTGAAAGAGCACCAGTCACACAGGAGTCAGAGCGAGACTCGTGCCAAGAGAACCAGCACACTGTTGGAGAAGGATCTTCCCTCGCACTCTTTGCAGACGATCAAGAGCAGCTTCCCAGTTGGTGATTAGAAGCCTGAATGTATCCTTCATGCATTTGATGGACTCAAGCAATATTTACATAATATTTGCGTATGCGTTTGAGTCAGACTAAGAACAGACAAGTGGAATGTGTCTACTGCAGCAAAAAACTGCCACGCACCCCACTGCTCCAAGACGGGTGGCCTGTTCCACGTGCCATTTTGCTTCCCTCTCCTCCAAACAGTCTTGGCTGCTGCCCTCAAAAGTGACAGGTAGAGGCGTTCTGGAAACAGAGAAAAGCAGCAAGACTCCATGCTGCTTTTCTCTCCTCCGGGAATGTTTGTTTATTTACAGCTTTTGTATCCCCTCTCGGGAATAGGCCTGCATATGCAGGGCACGGAGTTTTCCCACAGAGGATGCACCGCTCCCAGTCTAGTCTCCCCCATCTGGGATGAGTTGCTAGCAACTTCAACAGGCTGGTTTCCTCCTCTTTCCTCTATGCTTCCAGCCTCCCCTTCACAGGTCCTTGCAGGCTGATGTGGCTTTTTAAAAATGCACACACAGAGAAATGTACAAACATACACTTTCACATCTAGGTCGTTCCCTGAGAATGCAGATACGGTGACCTTATATTTGGGAGGCTTGTTTCACCTCCAAGCTGTGTTTGCTAAGAGGAAAATGATTGCTCAATGAATCCTGCAGCTATGGACTCACCTGTGGCTTGTAACAACTGAACGTGGCGCTTTGTTTAACCATGGTCCCGCTTTCAGCACACGAACTATTGTTTCCAAAATGACTAACTTTTCCAAACAAACAGAGGTTCGAAGTTGTAACAACAGGTTTCACCTATTTTGAAGATAATTCAACATTTTAGTAAACAGTTGCTTACCAAACACGTCATAAAACTATTTATGACTAGTAGTTAATTGGCAAGTAGGCCAGTATTCTGATGCAAGGAGTACAGAGTAGAGCGAAAAGAAAGTAACACTGAATCTGGTTCTTTACACTAACTGGATTAAGTTGTGCTTAGCACACACTGGTATTGGCTTCTTCTAGAACTTTGCAACCCAAACTGTAAGAAAGGTTGTCCAACAAAAACAAGAACATGCTACTAAATATACTGCTTAAATATACTTTTTAAATATATTTGATAACATATTTTTTTTACTGTTGTGAGCCGCCCCGAGGCTGCTGCAAGGGGCGGCATAAAAATATTTAAATAAATAAATAAATAAATAAATAAATAAATAAATAAATAAATAAAATAGTGTGTCAAATGCAGTACTGAAGAATCATCAGCCATCTTCCTCTCTCTCACACATATATGACATGGATCTACAGGGGCTGCAAACTAAAGCAGAAGACTGTCGCTCTCTTATATCCCCCTGTATTGTTTTTCCTTCTAAACACTGACCCTTCAGCCCCTTTTTGCTCTGCAAGGGAAGCAACACAGGTATTTTCATCTTCCCAGCAGAAAAATGCAATACTGCTGGTTTATCACTAAAATGTTCAGCTTCATTCTTGTCAACAGTCTTCTCGAGCAGAGAAGTTTATTTCTTCTTATTCTTGCTACTTTCCTCAAAGTTCTGCCCCTTACCTTTCTCACTTAACCCTCTGCTGTCCTTTTACTATATTAAAAGTTCAAGATGTGTACTTTATACACACATGCTGCAAACACATTACCTCTTCTCTACAGTTTGTTTTGAGCAACTGTATCATTTTCCAAACTTGCTCTTTCTCACATAAGCCAGTAGTTTGCAGATCTCAGCTGCAGTAGTCCTGTTACCATCATCCCCTAGATCATTTCTTTCAGATTGCAGAATTTACTGCAGCAGAAAACCAAGGCAGACCAATTCACAGATTACTCTGGTCAAACAAGGACACCAGTACTAAGAATATGCGGCTGAAAGAAGCTAAATGCAGCTTCTGAGCAGGCCCTGAGGCTCTGGCTCACAGTGCATTTTCTTGAAATCAGTTGCATCACAAAGCTTAAAATGCCTTGCTTCAGAATAAGGTAGTGCCGTCTTTGTCTGAACTTCATATTCATTACATCATGATCCCCTCGTCTTTCTGCTGCCATGTCTTTTCCTGTAAAGCTTAGACTGTTCTTCACATCGGGCCTCATAATATTTTCTTAGTCCCTTGTCCTTAAATTTTCTTCCTTACATGCCCTTCTTTTCCTCAGACTTCCTCCTCCATCTAGAGTTCCTGGAACTCTTCTCTTCAGTTCAATACCTGAGCCATGCGTCTGGTGATCCAGTCCTGTCCTGCCATGCCTTGCCTCTGGACTGGCCCAGATCCACTACGGGCATGCAGCTCTCCACACAGTACCACACACTTGGCTACTTTGAAATACTATACAACGTGCAGAATTAACAGGGTGCACTTTTTAGTTGTTTGAAGTATTTTAGTTTTGTTTATTTATTAAATCCAACTCAAATAAAAATCAGATCAGATGCAAATCTATTTAAGACACTGGAAAATTTTCCAGAAAAAGGTTTGGTTCAATGTCTTCTGGGAAATATCAATATGCAAAGACTATTTTAGTCTCCAGTTAACATTGCTCTCTTCATCTAATCTTTTTAACTTTTGGGGTGCCCTCCCCCTGCTCTTCAAGAACTAGCAGGCAAGCGGCAAGTGAAAAATTTATTCTAACATTCCAGTGAATTTGTCTGCTTTAAATACAACATGGCAGAAGTCACTCTACACATTTCACAACTCCTTCCCCTCCCCTGATTCGAACAAGAAGAGCTACCCAATGCGAAATTCTGTTCCCTCTTCCTGCCATTAAATCTTCAAACAAACCTGGAAGGGAGTTGCATTTGCTTTCTGTACGCACACCTCCTCATGAACACAAGCCACAGGGAGCAAAAGGCACCATCTCTGTATACATTCTGCTCTTCCAACCAGTTCAGAGTAGCTGCCTATACGCTGCTGTATGGCAACGCAACCAACCACCCTCAAGGCTGCTGCTGCAGGACGCTTACACATGACCACTCCGTGACCACTCAAATACAGAAACTGTTGCCAGGTTATGATGCCCTTCCCCACCCACTGGAGCAGCAGGATAAACAAACGAGGTAAATTCAAGGTTGCACAAAAGCAAAGTCCCAAGACAAAGAAAGTCACAAAGTCTGCGTAAGGCTTTTAATCACTGTTAATTTTCAGAACCTACTGAAAGCCTGATCGCACTTGAAAGGTGCGATGTATTCACCAAAGAGACAATTCTGACTTCAACAAATCTAGAGCATCAAGTCTCCCGTGGCGCATTATTTCAACCTGCCAATGACCTGCCTGCCTCTGCTAGAAAACGAGAAACACTGGGCTGCCATTTCTGACCTTCTTCCTCTACAGTCATCCTCAGCTCACTGGAATACCACAGCATGCAGAAGTATAATGGGAACCGCAGTCCAACATAACTCCAACAAACTTTCTTCCTTCACTTATCAGGATTTTTATAATTAGGAATAAACAGAATGCGATTCTTGACACTTAAGTCCAAGATGTAATGCATTCAAAAACAGCAGCAATATTTAATCAACTATGTAACAAAGCAGAAAATTCCCAGAAAATTCTTTACTCAAAACAGCACACTTGATTAAAAGCCTCCAACAAAAGAACATACGAGATTTCTGATTCTCCAAACTCTCTTGAATTTTGTATAATTAGGGAGAAATCACCTTGCAAATACTGAAAGACTTGCCAGTCTGCAAATGTTCACCAACCTGCTCACAGACATGCAGCTAACATGCAATGGATATCTTCAGCAATGTGCCTGGCAAGCCATTTGCGTGGAATTACCTGCAGCACAATCCCAGATGTTTACTTGTAACTAGGTCCCATAGTACTCAATGGGGCTTACATCCCAGTGATGTACATTCGGTTGCAGCTTCAGGCAAGTAGCTACCTGCAGGGCTAGAACAATCCAAGGAAGCAAGTTGCTGTGGAAACCATGAATGTTACACTGGAAGATTTGAACAGATTCCAGAAGTGCTGTGTTGCAACAGCAGAAAAGGCCAAAGAGGTCTGAGGCACCTTTGGACACAGTCCAATCAAGCCTCCAAACCAAGAAACTTGCAAACGCCCAATGCAAAGTGTAAGGCACTGCAGCGCTCGATCTCTGCTGTACCTTGCACATTTCATTTTATCTGAGCAGATGACTGTGGCCATCCAGATGTCTGGCCAGCAAGGGGGAGGGATGGCCCTGGGCACTGATTGGAAACAGGTGTAACCCATGGCCCCAGCCTTCTCAAGCACACCTGTTTTTCTTTCTTTCAAGGCCGAAATGTAACCTGGGGGCGTGGGGTCAGTCAGCCAGTTCTTTCTGTACCAGCTGCAAATGGCTGGGGCCTCAGCTTTCAAAGTCTGAGCACTGAAAGAGGACATTGGATCACAGGATTATGCCCTCATCCCCCCCCCCAACACTTGAATTATTTCTTCTAACTTGGGGAGCAGTTGATACAGGAGAAGCGCTGCTCATTCCTGGGGGAAAGGCACGCAGTCCCTTGATTCAATGCCTTGCACTGCCATGGGTGACTCCTGCTGCGAATACATCCGTGTTGTTCTGCTGCAAGCTGCAAACAGAACCGCGACCGACTACTGAACTTTTCCTGTATGTTCATCTCACTACCCTCCATCCACATCAGTGGGTGCGACGCAGCTTCTCTGGGTAGGAAGGCACAGTTCACCCCAGTGGCCAACTAAAGGGGGGAAAGCAAGCAATGCTTTTAAAAAGCGAAACTTTTTAGAGTGCCGTGCTTATTCATTGAAGCATGACTGCCTATTACTACCCATGAAATGCTGAAAAAAACATTTTGTGTTACATCAGAAGTAGAGATTAGAATCATTTATGGAAAGAGGCATATTGCTAGAATGGCAAAAACAAAGGGGAGGGTTTTTAACAGGTTTATACTGCTCTAGCACTATAACACTTCCACTGAATCAGTATTTCACTCACAAGTTAAGATTTAATAAAATCGTCAGTTAAAAAGGTATACACACTATAAAAGTTATAGAAAGTGTGCAATAGCTATACCTGCCTGATATGCTAATACCAACATCAATGCTGCACTTAGAACAAACAACCAAAACTTAACACTAAAACTTAACACTAGTGTTAAGATTGTTAAGCAGTGCTTAACATCATCTATGCCTGCAGAGATGGCACTAATCTTTCTTTCTTTCTTATTTATTTAAAACATTTGTATGCCACCCCCATCGCAACTAATCTTAATTAATTAATTAATTAAAACATTTGTATGCCGCCCCCATCGCAACAAAGCCTCGGAGCGGCTCACAAGATCCTTCCACCCTTCCTAATCTTCCACCCTTCTCAAAATATTCAGTCTTTCTGCAGCAACAAAATGGATAGAAGTAGCAGAGGAGGAAAAAGGTAGGACTGCAAATGAATGATGTTACCACACAGAACACTAGTAAAATACAAGTGAATTAAGCATGGCAATTCTACACTAATTCTTCTGGTGGTGAAAACAATCCAGGCAGGATTCTGGGGATGCCTTGGAGAACTGCTCCCAATTAGTGCAGAGAGCACTGAGCCGGATGAATCAGGAATCTAATTCAGTGTAAGGTGGCTTCCTACATTCCTAGGAAGCAGGAGTATTTAGAAGTGACTTGCATTAGTTGACACAGCATGGAGAACGACTGTGGAACTGCAGAACTCTGCCCTTGGACAAGAATTTCGGAGCAGCAGTTCCCATAAAGCTCCCTCAGCGACTTTGGGCCGGGCAGGGGATCTTGGGCAGCCTACCTCACAAGGCGGTTGTGAGCAGAAGATGGCGACGAGGAGAATGACTCTGGGCCAGGCAGTGACTTTGAGCCTAGCCAACCTCTCGGAGCTGCAGCAAATGACATGGAAAGGCGGGGGGGGGGGATTGGGCCGGTCAGCGACCATCCGCCTAGGCTACCTCACGGGGTTGTTGTGCAGATAAACAAGAGGAGCAGCGAGAGGCGTAGGCGGGCCGCCCTGGGAAAATGGCGTATCGATAGAAGCAAGGAAAGAAAGGGCAGCACGGGGCCGGCGTGGGGCTCCGACCGGCGCGCTGGTCCTGCAGGGGAGGATCGAGGGCGCGGGGCCCGTCCGCGGCAGCCGGCGGGCAGCGGCGGAGGGCGCCGGCCTAGCCCGGCGGGGGGCCTCCGACCTGCCCCCCGTCAGGAGAAGCGCGGGGGCGGCCCCCCGACCCGTCCGCCGCCTCGGCCCCCGCGCGACGCCTCACCTCTGGCCGCGGGGGCGCGCCCGGGAAGGGGGCCGCCAGGGCGCGGGCGCCGTCCGCCACCATCTTGGCCGCGCCTCCCTCCACTTCCCGCCTCGGCGACGGGGCACGGCGGCGCGAGGAGGCGGGCCCGCCCCCTGACGTCACCGGCTCGCGCAGCCGCAGAACAGGAAAAGACGCGAGGGGGAGCCGGCCGCGGGAAGCCTGCGGGGGCGCGCGCTCTCCGCCGCGTCGTGACGCCCTTAGGCGCGCGCTCTCCCGCGGCCGAAGCGACCGTTGGCGGGCGGGCGGGCGCGCCGCTCACAGTAGGTGCCCCGCCCCTTCAGCGGCTTCCCTGGAAACGCCGTGAGCGCCGCTCAAAGCGGGCGGGGTGGACGCGGCACCAAAGGAAAAGCGCGAGGAGGAGGGATGAGGAAAACAAACAGGTTCGGGCACCCCTTCTTCGACTACAACTGACCCTCTAGCAAGTAACTGGAGCATAATGAAGATATATGTTTGTTGCTAGTCGCGAACTCGTGGCGACCATCGCGACCCCATGGACAACACTCTTCCAGGCTCCCCTGTCCTCCACCATCCCCCGGAGTCCACCCAAGCCCACACCCACCGCCCCAGTGCCTCCATCCGGCCACCTCATCCTCTGCTGTCCCCTTCTTCTTTTGCCCTCAATCCTTCCTAGCATCAGGCTCTTCTCCAGGGAGTCCTTCCTTCTCATTCGGTGGCCAAAGTATTTGAGCTTCATCTTCAGGATCTGGCCTTCTAAAGAGCAGTCAGGGTTGATCTCCTCTAGGACTGACCGGTTTGATCGCCTTGCGGTCCAAGGGACTCGCAGCGTCTCCGCCAGCACCACAATTCAAGGGCCTCAATCCTTCGGTGCTCAGTCTTCCTTATGGTCCAGCTTTCACAGCCATGCATTGCAACTGGGAAAACCACAGCCTTGACTTTACGCACTTTTGTTGGCAGGGTGATGTCTCTGCTTTTTAGTATGCTGTCTAGATTTGCCATCGCTCTCCTCCCCAGGAGCAAGCGTCTTTTAATTTCTTGGCTGCAGTCCCCGTCTGCGGTGATCCTGGAGCCCAGGAAAATAAAATCTGTCACTACCTCCATTTCTTCCCCACCTATTTGCCAGGAAGTGAGAGGACCGGATGCCAGGATCTTAGTTTTCTTAATGTTGAGTTTCAAGCCAAATTTGTACTCTCCTCCTTCACCCGCATCAAGAGGCTCTTTAGTTCCTCTTCACTTTCTGCCATGAGAGTGGTATCATCTGCATATCTGAGGTTGTTGATATCTCTCCGGCAATCTTAATTCCAATTGTGATTCATCTAGCCTGGCCTTTCGCCTGATGTGCTCTGCATATAAGTTAAATAGGCGGGGGGACAATATATTGTATGTATATATTATACATTATATATATTATAGTTGAATGCTATAATAATATAATACACACACAAGTAACGACTACAATATAATGTATTTTAATGTTTTGGTTTTTATTATATTTGTATTGCATTTTATTGTTTTGTTTTATGCACGGATGTAAACTGCCCAGAGAACTTCAGTACAGATATGGAATAATAATAAATAACATTCACAATATTATAATACTAATCATTAATATTAAATTTTGATAATACTTCCTGAAAGGTGCATGTAGTCCCACAAACATTGGATTGGAAAGTATCTAAAACCCCCAAATGTTTAATAATCAGATTAGTGGAAGCTAACAAACTACCCTTTGTTCTAGGACCCCCACCTTAAGAAAAGAACTTGTGAGGATCTTAATAATCCAACAGTGAGAAAGGATCTAATCATGACTGAATCATAGAAGAGTTTGAAGGAGCCACGAAGGCCTTCGAGTCCAACTGACGAACTAGCGCTGGGCTGGTACAGTGCATTCCCTGCCCAAGTGAATTTGTAATTGGGCAGCCATTTTCCAAGGCCCACCTGCTGAGCCAAAGGGCCATGACCTGGTGTACGTTTGCCCAAAATGCTCAACAGGGGAAGGTTTTCTTTTAAAGAGTTATTCTCCAGAATAACCAACTGCCAAGAATCCGTTCCAGATGGTGCACCTGAGCAGTCCTCATTCAGTCCGTTTATACATTAAAGGCTTACGGGTATTAACCAACACTTTCCAGCATTAGTTCCCTGCCTGCCTACCAAAGCACGCAGGAGCCCAAAGCAGAAAAGAGGAGGACGGGAGCAGGAGAGAGGAGGGTGGGATGGGGTGGCGTGACTTGCCCTTTGTTTGCACCACTGTTACCTGTCAAGGGCCATCTGGCCCCCTCTGGAATGGTGGCTGGTGAAGTTCAGCTACATTTCAAGGATGCAACACATGCCGGTTTCTAGAAAAGAGGGTTTTTCTCTGGCCTAGCTACGTGTCAACGACTGCATGATTTAACCAATAAAAGTTACACCTCTTGATCTGTACATCACACCCATCTCAGTTTGGCTCGATTTGGCTGAGGGTTCCAGAAGCTGACCTGCATTATGTAGGGCCCTTCGGCCTTTAAAAAGCTGCCATTTGATGACGCTGGACAGCTGCCACAGGGCTCGTGAAGTTCAGGGACCAGAGGAACCCAATGGGGACAGGTTCCCCAGCAGAGTCAAAGCGAGCAGATGCCCTTTCTCTCCATCTGCTGCAGCCTGATGGCGTGGCTAGAAATGCATTTGTTAATGGTTGTGTTATTGGAATTGTCCCTTTCCCACAGGGCTCGACTGGGTGTAACGGCCTGCATGGGCTGCAGTTTGACCTGGTGGATGCCTGCCTGCCTGCCATGCCACCATCAAAATCCACAAGGCATCAGTTGCGAAAGACAGCCATGGAAATCGCAGCTCTGAACCCATCACTGCAGCCACCCACTGCCCTCCATTCACATCTTGCAACAGATGCATGACATGGCCTTTTATCTGTCTAGCTCACAAAGGCTTATGCCACCACTCCTACGGTGCCAAAAGATGTTTGGCTGCTTTTGTTGGGAGAGATGAACCCAAGTACCTGGCTGGAATTCCTCCCAGTTCTAGTTTCCTTGAGATGGCAGACTTCCCAGCTTTAAGACTACTGGATGGAAAAGCAAAGACCTTCCTGCCCAGTCTTCGGCTAAGCAGTTTCGAAATAGAAGACAGATCATATGCTCTTCCTTCGAATAATAAACCCCTGCAGTGCCTTGGCAGAATTATACTAAATGTTGTTGTTATTATGTGCCATCAAGTTGTCTCCAGCTTACGGCAACCTTGTCGATTAAAACCCTTCAAAACGTCCTATTCATAACAGTTCTGCTCAGCTCTTGAAAGTTCAAGGTAGTGGGCTACAGTGTTGGTTAAAAAAAAATACAAGGATAACCCAAACACGTTAAATCAAAATCATTTATTGGTAGACAAAACATTTAATGTTTATGATGTTTTACTATCAGAAATCTGACACACAACTATTTCCCAGACAATTCAATGCTCTGCAGTAGAATGTAGTGGCCTTTGAGAGATATTCTCATCTGCGCAGAGGCTATAAAACTGGACAGCTTTAAAAATGAGTTACACATTGCATAATTCGAAATCACTGCCCAGCGCATGCTCGCCTTAAAATTGCAGTAATATTTCTTGAAAGGCCGGCCAACTTAGAAAGAGCTCATCGTCAGGATGTGTCGTTTCCCAGAGTTTACCTGCTGTGGTCAGCCCCATCTATCCATCATTCTGGGGGGAGGGCTGGGGTGGGAAAGCTCACCTGCACTGCCAGGTGTTCCAGTCCCAGCTGCTGCATTTCAGCTGTGTGAATTGATATGGTGCCATCAGGAGGGGTTTGCATGACGCCACGCCTTAAAAATGCACTGCAAGGGGAGAAGATGGCCCAGTGCCGGGTGCTGAGACCACCAGGACCGAGGAGGAGCAGAGCAAAGGGGAGTGTGCAGAGAGCTGCATGCCATGTTTTGTCCACTGCTGAATGCTACTCTCCTGGAGGCGTCTCTACGTGCAAAACCTCATTCATGGGCTCTTCTTGCATTAGCTTGAGGTCCAGTCTTTGCTCCCCTCTCCCCCAAATTTTCAATGGCTGCAGGCACCACTACAGCCTGGCACACAGCACCATGGGTCCTGCAGGCGGAGAGTACTGTGCAAACCGAAAAAAGTCACGGAAGTGTTTCTCAGACGTGATTATACCTCCATTTAGATCGGAAAAGGAATCGAAAGGGGATTTGTATACCTTCATTTGGATCGTTTCGTGTAGTGGTTTGGGACTTCTAAAAAAAATCTCTAAGCTATTTAAGGTGAACAAAAATTCTCGTTCGTGACATTTTCGTTGGACCTTACAAAGAAATTGTCTAACTGTGGATTTTGCACTAATGTGCTTTCAAAGCCCATTTTTTCAAAAAAAAAGCCAAACGTTTCATATGTTGAATAACACATGGTAAAAGCTATCTCAGAACTGCGATGATTTTGGAATGCCAAATCCACAACATGAGATCTTTCCTCTGATTAACAGCAGCACGGGGCGGGGGGGGGGGGACACCTCCCCCAGCTGATAAATTGAACACTTTCCACAGTGATCAACCAGGCATATTTGTCAAAACAAAGGCAGTGCTTCATAGTAGCTCTTTTTAAGTGGCAGTGGCTATTCTTAATGTAACTCCTGAAGTCACTGAGGATCAGTAGGATGCTTTGTCTTCATAAATTATAATAAATACTTTATCTCACCTCAGAAAGCTGTCGTACAAATCCACAGAAACAGTGTTGATCAAAGGAGCCCTTACCCCATTCAGAAGCCATTCCACAACATTTCAGACTCTCAAAAGCAATTTCTCCTTTGGCATAGAGTCGAGGTTTTCTGATTCCGTCTCTCCGGCGGTGACCCCCTTCTCCTGCTTTTCCCCCCTCGTCTGCAGCCACTGCCAGAGAGAAAAATCAAAACAGCAGAGCAATATTTTCCTCTTACTTTGTGACAAGAGTGAGCTGAGGCCATCTCGGGGTGCAGGGCCCTCCCTGCCTGCCCCAAGCGTGGAACCAAGCACAGGCTGCACGTGTCGCTGGAGGGGTCTGCAAATGTGGCCCCCCCGTGAAGAAGTTTCTGTGTGACTCAAAGATGCAGCAGCTCAGGCTGGCGTTTCTTCAGCTCCTCTGCCATCTGCTGAATGGAAGGAGGGAAGGAAGGATGGAAGGAACGACGGACGGAAGAACGGAAGGTGTGGCTGTTTGGCAAACGTAGAAACATGCAGACACACACTGGAGTACTCTGTTTATTGCCAGGGATTCCTCTAGTCCAAGCTTTACTGAAAAGTATGATGTGTAAGATGCCCTGATGCATCCTGGGAATGAGAAAACGCACATCTAAAAGAACTTCAGGCCCATCAGGCTTCTTCAGCAGGTAAGGCAGACGAGGTCCAGCGTGGGCTGATTCTATTTGCTGTCAAGTTTGGGCCACCATTTTGGAATGGAGGTAGTGAGGCTCACATGGGAGTCGCCGGAGACTTTTAGGTGCAGGGGTTCGTTTATGTTAGCCAATCGCAGGAGGGCGATGCCAAGCTGGTCCACTCCAGCCCGGTACTTTCCAGCAGACTTCCCTGATTCCGAAACGATCTCAGCCCCCTCGGGGATGCTCTTGGAAGGCACAGGAGATGAAAGCTGTATTGGTAAGAGGCGCTTTCGAATGACACCCATGTGGTGGGTCCTAGCTGTTAACTCCTGGCCTATGTAACAGCCTTTTGTGAAACTGATCCCGTTCATATAAGCCAGGTTGGATTCCAGAGGCAAAGCTATTCCAGAAGGTAGGTCTTTGATGCCTTCGGGGACACCTGGAAAAGAAAGGTAAGTATGAACATCAGCCACAACTTAATAGCAACTTGCGAGGCAATACTGTAGATTATTTGGGGCTGTTGCTGGCTACGGCCGAGAAGTTTTGGATGGGGTCAAACCCAGGGATCAAATTCTCAAAGTTTACAGCAGTGAGGCTGCTTTTGCTGTACATAGTCTTCAACATTTGACAGAAAAGGTGGTTTATAACAACTGCTTGGAGACCCTTTTGGGTTCTGGCTCTTTCTCAGCCAGTCCAGAGGGGTATAATCAGCCATGAAGAATCCCGTTTATACTCTCCAAAACGTAAGTCTCTGTGGTGCAGATGCTCAACGTGTTCAGGAAAAGCACCTGATGATGTTTTAGTCTGAAGCAAAGTTTTTTGCTTACATAAGCAGCGTAAAAATCACTAGTCCAAAACCCCTCTTTTCTCATGATTGTGATAGTAATGAAAACTGTAAGGTTCCATTGAGTTCTGTGGAGCTTACTCTCAAGGAAGTGCACACAGGACTGCAGATCTGAGCCATAAAAACCATGAACAAAACCAGGGAAGCTGCAGGGTTATGTTAAATTAATAGTAGCAACTGTCAGAGCAGATTTTCTGGGCGTTACTCTCACATAACCCCAGTCCTCTACCAGCTTCACTGGCTCCCCATCGAAGTCCAGGCTCAATTCAAGGTGCTGGTTATCACCTACAAAGCCCTTAATGGCTTGGGACCTGGATACCTAAAGGAACGCCTGCTTCCATATTAGCCCTCCCATCCCCTGAGATCGGCAGCAGAGGCCCTCCTCCGAGAGCCCTCCGTGAAAGACATTAGGAGGGTGAGTACCAGGAGGAGGGCCTTCTCTGCGGTGGCGCCCCATCTGTGGAATGCGCTCCCCAGAGAGGTCCGCCTGGCTCCGCCATCATTCGTTTTTTGGTGCCAGGCCAAGATCTTTTTATTCAAACAATATTTTAATAACTATTACTATTATTTATCGGTTTTAATTTTTACAGCCAGGGCGAATCCGGATTTGAATATGTATTGTTTATATCCATGTTTGTTTATTGTGTTGGAAGCCGTCCTGAGGCTCATGAGAATGGGACAGCATACAAAAACTCCAAATAAATAAATAAATTTTCCATGAGAAGGGATGGCACATCGGCACTCGAGTGCAGGATCCTTGTAGTTTAGGACTGCCTTGTCTCTGGCCCACCACAGAAGCAGGCACTTCATGGTAAGTAGTCCCAGGTTCGTGTTCTTAGGATGCCAGGGTTTTCCTGCTCCGAGGGTGTGACCGGGCTTGGCCACACAACAGCCCATACTGAAGAGCCCAGAGGAGCAAAGTTTAGGGAGCCAAGATTTAGGATGGATGTTGGAATACACTTCCTGATGGTTAGGACCCCCAGGATACAGAATGGGCTTCCAAGGGAGGTGGTCGAGGCCCCGTAAGTATGGGTGTTTGAGAAAAGATTGGACAACCACATGTTGGGGATTACGTGAGTGGAGCTGGCTGGAGCCGGGGGTCAGACTAGATGGCTCAGGAGGCCCCTTCTGACACACTTTGTGTCTATGTTTCTAAGAGGCTGCCCATCTATGCCTTAAAAGCATGGTGTTCACCTGGGCAGGGTTCCCAAACTCACTGAGACCTAGGGAAGCCTGCTAAATCGGCGGAGGGAGGATATTTAGGCTTCTCTATGTACATGCACAGTTATTTTGCTCTAATGGGTCCTTAAAGCCCTTTCATTCCTCGCTGCATACGAAGACTTATTTTAAGATGCACGTGACTTCCCACGAAACCCCTCTCGGAACTGTTTGCTCCTACAAATGCACGCAAAACAAGCCACCTTTCATCACTTCCCAGTAACGGGGAGACGGTACCAGAAGGACTTTTTCTGGGTTAATGTCACATGGTTTCAATGAACAGGATTCCCTCTGGTGGGGGGAATATCATGGGAACCCCAGTTGGTGAAAGGCTTATTTGAGTAACCCAAGCACACCAGCATCCTCACATTCACGGGTCTGGTTGTTTGCAATTTGTTGCAGAGTTCTTGTGATTTCTGTGGGGAGGGATTCAGACACAAAGGCTTGGCTTGGTTTGTCCGAGGATTTTCCTCACAAGTCCTAGCTGATCGATCACCAGCAGAGGGCATCAGGCACTTCTCGGCCATCCTTCGTTCTTTTCCAGTGGGTCAGGGTTTGAACCAAAAAAGAACGTAAACCGGTCCAATTTTATAGCCAGCAGTAAATGCCTGAAACACACATTGCTCTCCTTCGAAGTTTAGCAGTTTGCAAACACTCCACTTGCCAAATAGTGAATCATAGGTCAATTTAAATTAATGCTTAGGAAAACCAAAGTACCGTATTTTTTGCTCTGTAAGATGCACTTTTCCCCCCTCAAAAGTAAGGGGAAATGTCTGTGCGTCTTATAGAGCGAATATGTGTGTGCAGTGAGTCTGTCAGATGTGCAGCCCATGGGGAAGTGATGGGGAATGTGCCTGTGATGATGTGCCCATTTGATTCAGAATATTTTTTTTCTTGTTTTCCTCCTCTAAAAACTAGGTGCGTCTTATGGTCAGGCGCGTCTTATAGAGCAAAAAATACGGTATATCATTCACATGGTGGGGGAATCAATCATGCTAATTTCTTTTAATGTACAGAGTGCATTAATTTGCTGAATGAAATGAATATGGCTTGCATTTTGCATTACAGTGTGAGCCTACACAAGTTTACTCAGAAGTAAGTGTTGCTGTGTTCGGTGAGGGTGACTCTCAGGAGCATGAGCATCGGACTCCAACCTCAAAGTACAATTCTATACAAGCCTACTCAGAAGTAAGCCCCACCAAAGTTGATGGAACTTGTTCCCAGGTAAGTTGTGTAGCATTGTATAGGATTGCAATCCTCTACACACTTGCTAGGATGCCCTTTCAGAGGCATTTCTGAGCAAAAACATACAGGACTGCCCGGCCCCTTACCCAAGACACAATCTGGCAGCATTTCCTCCACTGCCATTGCAATGAATGGGGCTGTCACAGGAAGACAGCTTCCAAACGTACCCCTGGAGCATAAGGATGATTGTCGGTTTATTTACTTATCCATGTCTTCGATTTATTTATGCATTAGCTCTTGTTGCCTTCCTCTCATCCCTGCAACGAGAATCCTGTGAGGTAGCTTGTGCTGAGAATCTTCAACTGGTCCAGACCAGCTGGCCCCATGGCTGAGCAACACCTGGAACCTGGATTGCCCGAGGGCCAGACCCGTGCTCTTAACCACTACGCCACACTGGCTCTTCCATAGGTTCCCACAGTCTCTCTTCTAACCACCTGGAATTCATACTAAACAGCCCAGGAATGGGGCATCCATGGTTTGTTTAGCTCCTCCCACTTGCCGCAGGGGCTGTTTGGTGGTGGGATTCAACGTGCGTTCTCGCTCGACATTCAACCACACAGGAATGAAAAAACAGCCACGCCGTGGCCGTTGTTCAGTTATGACACAAGAAAGCATGTAGATTAATGCAGTATTTTGTGGCAAAAGCTACACTCCACTGACATCAGTGGCGACCCACCCGAGGATTTTCGCATGGCCGGTTAATTATGGAGACAATGCTCAGAACATTCTTCTTCTCCTTAAGTCCTGCAGAAACCCAAGAACAGCACAAGCCCAGATCCGAGCGTCAGTAAAATGAACGGGGCCTTTAGGAAACTGTAAGATTCTTGCTGTACAAGCATCCTTCCAAGTTTGCGTGTGCCTGGCCATCTCTCTAAGCCTGTTCCTCCAAAAATGCTCTTCCAAGGAAAAAGTTCACCAGCTCAGAGCCAAACAGCTCCCTCACCACAAACTGTTCCTGAATATATTGTTGGTTTGGGTAATTCCCCAACCCAACCGATCTTAGTGACGGGCTAAGCAGGAACAGCTTCGGATCCCAAAATAAAGAGACTCTTTAACAAGCAGGCACTGCGTATATGGGAAGGCTGTTTTCATGCTTCGGGGCATGTTCTCCCCCCCGCCCCCGCCCCCATTAGGAGAGCTATTTTTAATACTTGGTGGAAAACTTTACGAAGAAGAAAACTTCTAATGCTTGTTCATTTGATGATGCAATTTGTAAAACAAAGCTTACAGTCAGAAGGATCCGGCTTGTCGCTCCACATAGCATTATAGGACTGGTTATGCTGGAAACCCTACGACGTCCCCAGCCTTTCATAACGTGTGTAGCAGGGAAATAAGACGCAAGTTTTGAACGTGTTTCATAGTTTTGTACAGACAGAAAAACTGAGTATAACATTTTCCCGATGGCACTACTCTGGCTGCCAGGATTGTGGAGGCACAACAGAAAGCTCTCCCCACCACCCGCCCGTCCCACTTCACACAGACACTGCAATCTGGTTAGTATCAAAGGTGAGTCTTGTGTCGAGTAGGCCCACTGGAATGAATGGGATTTAAGTTACGCACCACCGACTCAAGTCTAATTCATTTGAATTGGTTTGCTCTAAGTACAACTAAGATTGGCCATGATCCCCTGCATAAGAACATGAGAAAAGCGTGGATCCATCTAGTCCAGCGCTCCGTACACACGGTGGCAAGCCAGCTGCCCACGGGATCCCTCCAGCAGGATGCGCGCAAGACCTCCTCCCGCCCAAGCTCCTCAGCAACGGGTGTGTGCGGGCAGGCCGCCTCTGGCAAAGGAGGCAGCCCATGGCCAGCAAGGCTAGTGGCCACTCTCATGCATCTGTCCAGTCCAGTTTTTTTAAGCCATCCAGAGTGGGGGCCTTCACCACTTCCTGTGTTAGCAAATTCCATAGTTTAACCATACATTGTGTTTCCTTTTATCTGCCCTAACCTCCCACCTGTCAGCTCCATGGGATGACCAAGATTCGAGTGTTTGGGGAGAGAGAAAACAATGTCTCCCCCTATCCTTTCTCCATGCATTATTTCAAGCACCTCTGTCCTGTCTCCCCTTCCTTATTTTTTCTCTAAGCCGAACAGTCCCAGTTGTAGCACCTGCTCCTCACAGGGGAGCAGTTCCAGCCCCTGGTCATCTTTGCTGCCCTTCTTCGCACTTCTTCCAACTCAGCAACGTGCTTTTTCAGGTAAGGCGACCAGAACTGGGCATGCTATTCCAAGGAAATGTATTAAGAAAAAGAGTAACTCAGGCAGGTAATTCAGCCTACCCTTCTCTCTAGCAGGCAATTTGTACAATCATTTCCCCCTCTATGCACCTCCTGAAGTGGTATAGTCTGGCACAGACAACCAGAAATATATTGCTTCAGTGCTCAGGAATGACTTCCTAAAGCACAGGAAACACACTTACAGGGCACTTGTAGAACCGCCTGCTTCAGTTGCTTCATGATTCAGTTTCAGGGAAATGGTTTTATCCTCCCCTCTCCCTTTGCCCCCCATTTGCTAAATTCTCAGTATTGTCCCCAAACCTATACATTCCATTTGGGATGCATTTGTATAATGTAAAAAGTATTTATTCGGGCTAACAGGTGTGGAAACTATAAACAATATGACGCATGGTTGGCATCCTACCGCAACCCCCACATGAAACACAATTCCTTAATCCTGCCCTCGTCCAACCTGCTTCCAGGAGAAATGGTCAAAGGAATCCAAAGGTGGGAGCGGCTTTACCTTGTTTGTACCTGTGCCGATGGTAATCCTCAACCTTACCGATCTGGCTTCCTGGGACAATCTCGAGTGGGTCTGTGCCTTTGCTGGTTATCAGCCTCCACCCCATAATATCCACTCTGGGGTCAGGTGTCACAAGCACAGCTTTGTGGGGGCACTGCTGGAATGCATGGGATGCGTCCTCCGACGGCCCCTTGGGAATGACAGCCCACACAGCCAGGTCAGGGCAGCAGGTGATGCTGACCTTCCTCCGGATCTTGTACAGTTTCAGATGCTTTTGGAAGGAGTCCAAGGCAGCAGCATCGCACTCTAGCACAAGGTGGGGCTCTTCTCGCGGGCTCTCGTGGATCCTGCAAAAGATCCGAAGTGAGGAAACAGCGGAGGGAAACCTCTTTCGGGGGGAGGGCCCACTTCGACCCCGGACAACACTGCGGCGGTGGAAGGGCCAAAGGCAACACGGCGAAGAGCACGTACCAAAAGTACCAGCGCATTTTGGCTTAGACAGAAGCAGTCTCAGGAGAGGCATTTTGACCTTTTGAAGGGGGTGGTGGGAGGACAAAGGCTGGAAAACCAGGTGGGGGAGCGATTGTGTTCTGGGCACCTCCAGAAAGGCTGCCTGGGTCCCTCAGGTCTAAACTCTCTCCTATCTCTTCCCCACACTCGATGAAACAAAACCCAAGAAGTTCTCCTTGGCTGGCCTGAATACTTTCCTTCCAAGAATGTATTAAACTACAAGGACAGTTTGAACTTATGCCGTGCTTTAAGCGTTTCAACATGTTTGTTCCTTACAAGGAACAAGTAATTTAAAACGGATACAACTGGACAAAACTTCCATTGAGTTCCATCAGCACGGAAGTAACTGAAATTGGAATTTGCTTGGAAATGTGTTACACAGTATTCACTTGCCTGCAAGTCTGCCATGGACTGTCATCAGCCTTGAAGATGTTGCCTTGCCTTGCCTTGCCATGCAGACCTCCCTCCAGGTGGGATACGGAATCTGCATTTCACCCACCCAGAGGCGCTTCCAATATTTGGGGCCTTCATGCATCATATTTTATTACTCAAGTATAAATATTTTCATAAATTTTGCCCTTTTGGAACTTATCTAATACAGATTTTTTTCCATTATATCTCAGTGGTGTGTATCTGATATATCATCCCATGAAAGCAAAGCTAGGGCCTTTGCCCCTTCTATGTAGGTACCCACTTCTTGTCACAGTGGGTGCAATTCTGTTCTGTCTGTGTGGAAGGGTTGTTCCAGATGCTTTCCTATGGTCAGTACACAATTCACACATTACCTTTCTGTGTTAGCGTACTTGAGCCTATGGGAATGAGGCAGTATGGAAAAATTAAAATAAAATCAAAGGTTGTCCTGGGTCTTGAGCGCTGCACAGAAGTATACCCTGGACCCCACCCATTGCTCAGGGGAGGAAAGGGTGTGGGGTTTGCATGTAGGTGCAAGCTTTTCTTTGTGCATCGTCACAACTGACTGCAAATCAAACCGAAAACAATTCGCTTAGAAGGCAGGATATAAAGTTAAATAAAATATTGCTTGAGACTGAATGGCAAAGCCCACAGCGACCTGGGTTGCATGATGGCAAAATCTGGGCTATTTAACCCCTAATTTGCCCTGGGATGCTGGACACATTCTGTGGCCGTTTTAAATATTCAGCCCTCAAATGGGCTCATTGGGGTTTGGTAGGCGACATCCAAACACTTTAATCATGGGTGAAACAACGCACAGAAGGGTTCAATATTCAGAAAGGCTGCCGAATGCGCTCAGCACATGCCATGGCAGGTCGTGTATTAATTAATCCCGGTCTCATCAGTGCTGTGTGCAAACAGCCTTACTGCCAACGGCGCACTCACGTCTAAGTGGCTGGGCTCTCCACGGAATAAACACGGGATCAGAAAAGGGCAGGAAGCTGAAGTCAGAATGCATTGCTAATTTATACATTGGCCTCTACAGCCCGCCTTTCCCCCTTCCAAGGAACTCAGGCTGGCTCACATCCTTCTCCCGCGCTCCATTTCATCCTCGCCACAACAGCCCTGTGAGGTGGGCCGGGCTGAGTCTGGGACTCGGGGGTCCCGTCCGCCCATCGCGACGCACCGCCCGGGTCAGAGCAAGCGGCGCGGCTCGAAGCCCGCGGGCGCCCCGCTGCCAGGGCGCGCTCACCTGTACAGGATGACGTCATAGAGGCACCTGCCCGGGACGTTGAGGGCGTGCGCGTAGAGCGCGCGCGGCGCCTCCGGGGCTCCGCCCACCGCTGCGAGGCGCGACACGTCATTGGTCAGCAAGCCCTGGAGGAAGGTCTCCGCTTCGGGGCCTTGGAGACGGAGCAGCGCGCGGCTCAACGGGAAGCAGAGGGCGGCGGCGGCGGCGGCGGCGGCGCCTTCCTCGCCCGCCGTCTTCGCTCGCCCGCTCAGGCACAAGGCGCGAGGGAGAGCCCACCGCAGCGATCCGCTCGCCCTCACCAGCATGGCGGCCCGCGAAAACGCCAAGGGTGACGGTGCCATCCTCCCCGCCGCCATCTTGTGCGTGGCACAGTGCGAGGGAGAGGCGAAGGGGGACGGTGGGCTGAGTGCGCAGGCGCAGCCTCGGTCGCCAGAGCGGGGAGGAGCTGTTGCCCGAAGCCCCATTTCTCATTGGCTCAGGTGCTTGCCTGTTAGTTCGAGCAGCCACTGTGTTCGCGCCCTGGCAAGGGCTTGCCTCGTTCGACATTGCATTCCGGGAACTGTAGTCCAACCCATCTAGAGGTCACCAGGTCCTTTATTCATGGTGCTCCTCTTACTGCCTTCAGCTGAAAAAGGTGATCAGGAGGGGCTTATGTACCAACAAGAGCAACAAGTTCGTCCTTGATGGCGGGTTCAGAAAAGCCACAGCACAAAAAGGACGAGGAGGGAAGAGGAAAACAAGCAAGCTCAATCAAGTCCGTGTGTACTGGCTGACCAGGAAGCCCTGAGAGGATCTAGGGACAGGGAAACTAGATTGCACTGGTCTTTCAACCAAGCTGCTTCCCAAATCTCCCTCTGCTGCAGCCTAGCAAAAGCGCTGCTAGGTAACTGACTCCTGTTGGCCTTCCTGGGACAGTTCAGGAATTCCTGTTGACAGAACTGGAAGGCACTCGATCTGGGAAAAGCTATACTTGTCATCAGTGCATTGTAACAAAAGCAAGCCCTTCAAGGACTTTGCATTCTAAAAATCAGCACAGAGCACAAGGAGGCAGCCTGTGGCCTTGGAGGCCTTGAGTACAGCCTTGAAAAAGAAAAAAAAAAGCCAAGTTTCCCCACAACTGCTGATCCAGCAAAGTCACTCTGCACAATACCCTATGTGTTCGGAAAGAAAAAAGTCCTCCAGCTCCCAATATGTTTAAGTGGTTGTAGCTTTCTAACATTTGCTTTGAATACGTTTTGCAATGCTATGGTAACCTTGTATGGTAATCTTTTATGATGTCTTTTATTGCTGCTTGTCTTTTATATTGTATCTGTTGTAAACTGCCCAGAGCATTCCCAGGATTGGGTGGTATAGAAATAAAATTAAACGAACATATGCATGTTTACTCAGAAGAAACGGGACTTTCCTGTCAAAGTGTACATAGCTTTGAAATGCACTGGGACTCGTTTTAATGTGTCTGTGCCCAGCCAATTATGGGCTTTGCCTTCTTGCCTCAGACAATTAAAAAAAATCGTTAAGGCCAAGTCTCACCTTTTCAACACACAAACTTAAATGCACTGCCCAAGAGAGGCACTCCTGCCAAAATCCATGCGGCCTTTTGTGTGGCTCCCAACACTTGCATCTTTCAACACTGCGTGAGCTGTTGCAAACAGGCTGGGTTGTACTTACGGTCGTTGTGGTCTCAGCACAACTCCAGGGCACTGGGTTCCGGAAGCGTGAGCAACCGGCCGGATATGCATGATCAGTAAAGCACATTGGCTTAGCTTATTCCCCCACATGCGATCCATGAAGAAAGATGTAAGTTTTTTAAAGCAGAGTGTCTTCTGCCTCTACCTCTTTGCAAGGACAAAGTCCCACATCCATGAAAATAACCGTGTGGTTGCATGGAAAATAAGTTATTCTAAAGCCGCGAGTTGGAGTCCAATTTTTAACAGGCTGCAGAGGCCCTCCCTCAGTTGTGAAGCACACTCGGTCTTGTGATCACTGGCCCTCCCTGAAAAACGCACAATTCTTGCCGCACAATCAACAAATTGAGAGTTTCATTCCATTTTATTAGTATTGGACTGTCGGCTTCCAACAGTTTTGTATTATTTTAATTCCATGTTGTTATTCTTGGACCCTGAACATCCAGCAGTTTAATGCTGTTTTTCAGTGTTCTATCATTCGAAGAACAATCCGGCAGTAAGATTTACATTAAAAAAATATTTACAGAAACAAAAATCCATTTTATACTGTTTCTCATACAGCTTGCCAAGTTAGTACAAAAGAAGAAGACACAAGCATGGAAACAAGCATTGTTTTTTCGTAACAATATAGATCTTTTATGGCCTTTTAATTTCAAGTATTTTCCAGGGGAGTGGAATGAGTGACAGCATAATCCGGCTTTCACTGTTTTGGTTTTAAACTTGAAACCGTCTCCTTGCTCTATTAACTGCTACAACTTCCTCGAAAAAAGCCTGCAGAGCCCACGAGAGCCTGCAATTTATCTGTGACAGATCTCTTCCAAGAAGGCCTTTACAGTTTAATTCATGGGCTGGGCGATGCTTTTTTTCAGCATCGTAAATCTCTAATTGTGGTGATCAGCAACATCATCCTTTCCTGGCCTGCTGCCTTCTCCCTGGGGGTGCCAGCTACGTCTCCCATCATTCAGACACATGGGAGAGCTAGTCCGATACACCTGGAGGCTGACCCAGGAATTTCTCTTGAAAACCTTCCGAATGAAACCCTTCTGCATTCTGATGCACCAGCAGTGCCATGGAAAACAGTGTCCTTCGATGGCCCTATAGCCTTCGCCCTATGGCCCGGGTGCTGAAGCACAGACATGGCAGCCCAATCTAGCCCTCTGCCGTTTGCCAGTGGGCCACAAATGATTCTTCCTGACCCCCAATCTTTTGCAAATGGCTTATGGGCTTGCACACAGTTTCCCCCCCTCTTCTAAAGGGTCCTCTCCTTCATTTCGGTTACTGGCATCAAAAGCTTCCAGCCAAAACACGCTGGCATTTTCGACCCCCAGTACATGTGGCCCTGCTGGTTACTGGAATGCAGCCCAAGAGTTTCTCCGAACTGGGACTTGGCTTTTGCGCTCAAAATCCAGCAGCCATCCTGTAGATTCTGTGCAATCGAACTGGAGTGTAAACCGAATTAACTCTGTTTATCTTGGTCCAAAAAAGGTAATTTGCAGAACCATCTCTGTCTGCATTCATAGAAAAGGGAACACTCCCAGGCCGGCGGTTCTTGTAATTGTTCCTTTCTCTTCCCACTTCCAGAATGAGGTATCAGCCCTGGCTTGTAGGAAATGGCTGGGACTCTTGAGGCGCCTGAACAACCGTCTCTCCCTCCTTACTCTAGAGTAGTGCTGGGCAAGAACTTCGAGGAGGATGGGCTGATCCACCCAACCACTTGGACACCGTGAAATCGCTGCCAAACAGAGTGTTCTTTCTTATGTCGCCCTTTTCAGATCCGCCTTTCGAAACACGGCAAACTAATCCCAGTATATCCAAGCACTGACCCCAGTCCTGGACAGAGAGGTACAACAAAAATCTATTGGGAATTAACTAGGGAAATAACCATATGTTCCGAACATATAGAATATAATGAATAAATAGCATCTTTTTTTCACTTCACCCCCCAGAAGAGATTCAGCAATGTCACTAAATGTTCATTCTGGGGCCAGAAGCGAGGAGAGGAGCTGTACCTGTTGCATTGTTGCCTGCCCCACAACTGATCCTGGGTGATCTGTTTGCGTTTTTCTGTTGGTGCGGAGGGTGGCGACTTTGACTTGACTTCCTTGCTCACATGTCCCGATCTGGTCCAAGGTGGTCCTGCAGCCCTTTCCCCCAATATATCAGTTAGTGGGTGGTATTGTGCAACCCCCATATGGGCTGAGTGACCACCACACAAAAGCTTTCAGCAAAATAAAAGCTTTGAGAACAGCAGCCCGTATTTTTGGCATTTTGTCCCCACGCAGTACTGGAATGTTGTAGTCCCCCCCACCCCACCCCCCAAGTTTCTCTGCAACATAATTTGGCCTTGGGGTGAAAAAAAGATTTGCACATCTTCTGTGGGCCATTGTGCTTTTCAATGCGGAGGTAGCTCCTACCTTAAATGCCTTTTATTGTCCCTAAGAGCTGCATAAAGGTGTATATACCTATTGTTTTCCAGGGGCGGCTTGCTATGTGCTAACCAGTATACCAGTAACATGGGGAGAAAGCGCAGAAAACTCGTCCTGCCCGTGAGCATCCGAAGGCAACTAGCGGTCTACTCAGAAACAGACGCTGGCTCCGCAGAGCTGTTCGTCGTCTGTTCGGGATTCCATTTCTGTTCGGTGTTAGCCTGGAGTGGCAGCATTTGCTCCAGGGGGCAACGCCTGAACTGCACCCCCAGCTCAAAACCTCCCCGCAGAGGAGCCCATATAAATGACCAACGCCTGGCTTTGGGGCTTGTCTTCCTGGGCCTTCGCCCCCAGCCGTGCCCTTGGGAGTTTCGTTCCACAAAGGAATGGGACAGCCTTCCTTGGGACTGATTTTTCCCTACACAGTGTGTGTAGTGTGTGTGTGTTGGAAGCGTGCTGCCCTGTTAAAGCTACTGAAGGCACTTTGGTTTAGGGGCGAACCCCTCCTCACCCCGAATGTTGAACAAATGCAACCTTACGACCTGTTACGACGTCGGCCAAACTGCCACGGCGCCTCAGACCCCGTCCGCTTCTCCGGCATCTTGCCGACACATGAACGAGTACATAGCATTGCATCTCTGAAGTGGTGACTCACGAAAAGCACGAGGAGAAATCCGAGGGGTGCTTTCCAAGACTCCAGCGGCACGTTTGAAAGCTCAACCCTGCTGAAAGGGTTAACTCTACCAGCGCAGCATCACGGAGCGTCCAGGTCTGTGCGCCTTTCGCTTGGTACTTCCACTGGACTTGCAGCGGTGCTCCCCGTAGGAACAACAGCCACTCTGCAGCATGTGGAGCCATGCCGTCTTCCACGAGTTAGTAATTAATTCAGTTAGGGGTTATTTTAGTCATTGAAAATGCGTCAGATAAGACGTATGGTTCCACATCCCTGACCTCTAGACTGTGTCCTTGGATACGGGACCCCAGTTTTCTCCCTGGGTAAAACAAAGGGACCCAAACTTACACGGAAAGGGGGAATGCGGTGGTGGGTCAGCCTTCGGAAAGACCCCCACCAGAGGCGATGTACACTGAGCGAGAAACCAGGGAATTCTTGGTGACAAGGGAAGATCGCACAGAAAGGGGCACAGAAAGGAGGAAAGAGAAGGAATTGGGAGGCAGAGAAATGAAGGAGATGGGAAAGCAGGGGCTTTGCCGAAGAGCAGCCTGGGAAGGCGGCCACAGGGCAGGGGTCACCGGAGAGACTGTCCTTTCCTCAGGAACCTTGGGTCGGGGGCCACCCCTGGTGATCAGCACCCCCTTTCTGTCTGCCAAGGGACAATGCCCCGGAATCTTCTACGAGAGAGTGAGCATGCGCAGCAAGGGCCAAGCCCTTGCGCCTTCCCTCCGGAGGAGCAAGGAGCGGCTCCCTCTTCCCAGACGTTGCGCAAGGAGCGTGGCGGGGAGACGGCAGTGGGCCGCGGTGAAGCCTGGCCAGCCGGACGGGCGGCGTCCCTCACCGGCATCCCTTGCCGCCCTCTGCAGCGCCTGGCCAGGCCTTCCGGCTGCTCCAGATGTGAGACAGCCCTGCGCCAGCGCTCCCTGGGACGACACCCTCGGCGACGGGGAGGGCGCCGCTCCCTGCTGAAGCCCCGGCCTAGGTCTATATCCATACGGAGTTCTTCCCGTCCTTGCCGTTGGAGCTCCCCTTCTCCGAACTGGCCTTGGGCTTGGCCCCGTGCTTCTCCTGGGCGGTGTTGGCGCGGTTCTGCTCGGCCACGGTGCCCCCGGAGGCGGGGCTGCTGGTCCGCGAGGCCTGCGCGTTCGCCTGGGTGTTGCTGCAGCTCTGGAAGGCGACGTCCAGCTGCTCCTGAGCCACGCGCAAGTGCTTGTGCAGCGTGGATAAGTCCGGCAGGATGTTCTCGTCCGGGCTGGCGCAGTGCTGCTCCTGAGCCACGTTGGCCAGGTTCTGCTCGTGCGCCATCAGGCTGTTGGGCACCTTGGGCTGCTTGTCCGATTTGACCACCACGTTATACTCCGGAGGGTAGGAGATGTTCTTCGGGTAGGCGGCGTAGTTATAGGGGGCCTGCCTGAAGCTGTGGACCTTTCGCTCCCGGATGGCGTCCCGGATGGTGCCGATGCCCAGGTGGCACATCTCGGCCAAGTTGAGCAGAAGGCAGAGGCAGCTGACCACGTACATCACCAGCAGGAAGATGGTCTTCTCGGTCGGCCTCGACACAAAGCAGTCCACGTCGTGGGGGCAAGGGTCTCGGCTGCACAGGTAGTACGGCGTCACCTCAAAGCCGTAAAGCATGTACTGTCCTATCAAGAAGCACACTTCGAAGGAGGCTCTGGTGAGAAGCTGGAAGACGTAGATCTTCATCAGGCCCTCCTCCTGGATGTGTCTCCGGCCGTCGTGCTTCTGCTGTTCCTTCTTCTTCTTCTTCTCCTCCTCCTTTGTGTTGGCCTTCTCCTCGTGCTCCCCAGCCTCCTCCACAATCATGGGCTCCTCCTCGTCCGCCCCCAGGGGGTCTTCCAAATTGCGGACCGGTTGCCAGTTGAGGGCGAAGTGCTTTTTCTTCTTGAAGGCCTGGATCCGCCTCTTCTCCTCCTCGGAGGACCTCGCGATCCGGTGGATGGCGTAGCCCAGGTAGATGACGGACGGGGTAGAGATCATGATGATTTGGAAGACCCAGAAGCGGACGTGCGACAGCGGCGCGAAGGCATCGTAGCAGACGTTGTCACAGCCGGGCTGCTTCGTGTTGCAGGTGAACTTGCTCTGCTCGTCCGAGTAGATGGACTCGCCTCCGACGGCCGTCAAGACGATGCGGAAGACGATCAGGACCGTGAGCCAGATCTTCCCCACGAAGGTGGAGTGGTTGTGGATTTCTTCTAGCAGGCGTGTTAGGAAACTCCAGCTCATGTTGGTCATAGGGGCTAATCATTTAGGACCTGCAGGGAGACAAAGCATTTGGGGCACGGTCAGTCCCGATCTGTCCCACAAAAGCGCATGCTCCGCCTGGGGGGGGGGCAGCACTTTCCCACGGCACGAGGGTGCAGAACCCCTTCGGCCCGGAGACGGTATTCAAAGTCGGAGAAGCACAGGGGACTGGGCCCCGGGGTGGCTGAGGCCGACGGCAACAGGGGAGTGGGGGAAAGGACCTGCATACATCACCTTAAAGAGCTTACTGCCAGTTAAATAAGCTTTAGGAGGGCCATTTCTGCCTTTCTGAATGGCAACAGAACTGCAAAAACCAGGAACTGCCAAATGATCAGCAGGTGGGGAAAAAAGGCGAGCCCAGGAGGAGAGACACAGGATCGGGATCTCTAGGGGCTGGATCGGGCCCTCAGGCCTGAGTTTTGGCACCCATCTTCGGGGCTATGTACATACTGCTTTCTTAGTAATCCCCCTTGAGCACCGAATTTCACATCTGCAATTCCTTTTATCTAAGCTGAGAGAGATAAAAGGAATTTAGCTAAGGCTGTTTTACCAGCTACGAACTTCTCTGGATAGGCAGAACCCGGCAAGGGTCATTCACGCACTGGTAACCTCTTGCCTGGATTACCGCAATGCGCTCGACGTGGGGCTTCCCTTGAAGACAGTCCAGAACCTGCTGGCAAGGACTGGAGGACATCTTTTTATTTCCCTGGTATTTTAACTGTTGGAATGATTTTAATGGTTTTAGTTTTTTATTCTTGGCTGTAAATGATTGTTCTGCCTTTTATGCAGATCTATTGTCTTGTGGAGTTTTACCACGGCCTGGTTTTACTTGTCAGATTCTTAGATGTTACTTTAGTGTTACATCAGTATTTTTATAATACATTTTTATGTTACTGTATAATTTTTAAACCACAAGCCACCCAGGAAGCCTTACGGCTAACGGGGTGGGACAAAAGTCTAACCAATGAATAAATTATGCAAACGATTTGTGGCACAGATTATGAACACGACGCACCTCCGCCTAGCTTTTCTTCTTATGCATTATTTATCTTGCCTTCGAACGCCGGGGCGACAGAGTTGTGCACACACAGGAGGAGAAAAACAGCGCTGCTCTGGCTCTGGAGTGCCCCCACCCGCGGGGATGGGTCTCAGCCCGGCTTGGCTCGGCTCGGCAGGAAACCAGCGGAAGACAAGGACTCACCGCCCTGTTCTGGCGATCTTGTGGTCCAGCAAGCAATTAGCAGGGCTGCTGCCGGGCGATCACATGGGGCAGCCTTGGAGTTGTTTGAGGAAGAATTACAATGGAACAGAGGCACCGTGTCACTGCCGGCCGGGCCAGGCATGAAGTGTTAAGGCAGGGAGTCCCTCCGTCACACAAACACTCAAAACCTTGGCATGCGATCTTTCCTTAGCAGTGACGATGCGGATGAAGCTTTGGGCCGGCCGGGGGGGAAGCTAGAATGGAAATCATTACAAGACCTGATACTTGGCATTTCAGTCATGCTTTAGGCGGACTCTCCCAAGCGGGTGCCTTCCAGAGGCGTTGGATTGCCGCTCCCATCCTTCCCAGTGTGACAGTTATGGGAGTTGTAGTCCAACACTTCTGAAGGGCACCAACTTGGAAAAGGCTGCTTTAGTGTCCAAAGCACTTAAAGGAGACTCTCTCGGTTGTTCTTACAACAGCCCTGCAGTGTGGGATGCAGGTGAAGCGCCACAGAGCGGGAGAGGACTGGGGAAGGAGTCCAGGGGTCTGGGACACAGCTCAGAGGAGAAGAAAGCTCTTCTGAGGCTCCCCTGCCACTGCCTTTGGCTCCTGCCCCAATTCCAAGGGCACCCCAGGAAGCAGATGCCGAACAGCCTTCCTGCCAGAGCCGGGGGCATCCCAGGAGGCAGGAAAGCGTCAGTCGCCCCATCGCTGCCCTGGCGGTTAAGTGGCAGTCGGCTGGAGGTGGGCAACGGACAGCAGGGCACCAACGAGAACCGCTCAGTGGGCAGAAGGGGCTTCGGAGTGGCCTAGTTTCCAAGCACGGACGATGTAAAGGGTTCCTTGTGTGATGGGAGCTGTAAGGATGGCTTTGTTCGAAGCGTGACTAATCATCAGTAACGGACTCGCTCCTCTTGCAAATCCATTTCTGCCCCACTCTTGCTCTGGGTGGGCTTGGGCAGCCACAGCATTTGTGCTGGGTGAAACCAGGCTTCATTCTTGGAGGCATGTGACTTGGTTGGGCTGGGCTGAGCGTCCTTCTTTCTTGGAAATATAATGCAGTTTTATAACACAGTGGAGAAGCAACTCAGTCCTAAGCAACTCGGGACGGGGAGGGGGCAGCGTGTGGATGCAACAGGCACCCCCACCAGTGCCAGGGAGTGATCAAGTCACAGGCCGCAAGCTTGCCTTTTCCCTGCTCCACGAGGCTGCAGCGCATGTGTGAGCATCAGCTCCGTCGGGCAGTGCTGCCCTTGCTCCCACGGCCCCCTGCCTCATGGCAGCCGGGACACCTTTGCAGCACAGGCGAGCACACAGCGAAGTCACGGGGCTGAGGCACGTGGGCGGGGTGTGTGTCAGAGCGACTGCTGCAGAGGTGCTTCTGCACGGCTGATCCCACACGGGCACGCCACTGCAGGACCGCATGCCACCCTGCGGTGCCTTATGAAGTGTGGCTCCCATCACACCATTCTCCAGAACCGTGCCCCAAAGGAGTCAAAGCCCCCAGACCTCTCTGTGGGTCCGTACCAGAAATCCAGCTTCCTAGTCGTTTCCGTCTCCAGCAGAAGCGGGGCGTTTGCAAACTGAATGGGGCTTTGTCCATCCAGTTCCAGAACACCTGGCGTTACAACTGGCAACCTCACATCCATGCACAATGGCTGGGAAAAATCGCCCCCATCTCTGTGAGGTGGCCGTTAAGTTCAGAGGGATCCGGGAAGTCCAAGGAGGGGAGGGGAGGGGAGGGGAGGGGAGGGCGTCCGTCGTGCCCTTGTCCTGCCACGACTACATCACAGATGCTTCTGTCTTGCCTCTGAAAGGCAACTCGAAGGGCTATTCCTGAAGGGCCGGACGTGGCAGGTGGGAACTCCGAGAAGCATGTGCCCCAAATGGTGGAAAGGGCTCCCTTGGGGGAGGTGGGGCAGAAGGGGGATGCCGTCCAGGAGCCTCAGAGGACGAACCGGGTTAGCCAGGGCTGGACAGGCAAGAGCCACCCCGTTCCTGCACCTCTGCCCATCGCCCACAGCGCTCAGGGCCCGTTCCGCCTCCTGCGTGGACCCTCCTGTACTCTGGCAGACCCTTCCTCCTAGGTGAGCAGCATGCCACACCTCCCCTCCCCCAGTGCCAGCCTCATCCCCTCCGCCTGTCTGGGGCTCATCCTGGAACAAGCCAAGCGGGGGGACACACCCTTCCAAAAGCGGGGCGCTTCCCGTGCCTCCCCTCCCCTCCCCTCGGCAGCCTCCTGCTGCAAGCCAGGCCTGCCCAGAGCACAGGATCTGGGCAGCCGGTGCCAGCCTGACCAGGCGGGCAGATCTGGCTGCCCCTTCTGGAGCCGTCGTCTGCCGTGGCAAGGAAAACAAAGAGCCCCGCGCCACCTTTGAGGCCAAAAGACTGGGGCGTCCGGCAACCTCCATGGACTGAAGGGACGCCGGTGGACAGAAGCCAGTGTGGCAGCCGGTCGCTTTTCTTAAGGTGTCATCTAGAGATGTCTTCATGTTGTTGTTCTGGCCAAGAGCCCGCGAGCCCGAGCCCGCCTGCCAGCGAGCAAGTCCCCCCAAACTTGCGTGAGCCTTAATTCAGAGTAAACACACTTCGGATCGTACGGTAAATTTAGGAATGGAAAGGCCAAGAGGCGCGTGTGTGTGTGTGGTGCTGGTGGGGTTCGGCTTTTGGAAAATTCGGAAACTCTGCCATTCCTGCAAGAATGTTTGGAAGCGACAAACTTTCCTTAATACGAGTTCCGAATTTCAGGTCTCCGTCTTCTACCCTGTGACATGCACTCTCGACGCTGGGGGTTTATAGAAAGAGTGGGATCCTCAGAATAGGAAAGGGGGAAGGGAGAAGATGGGCAGACACTGCTCCGGGTAATGCTTGTGGGGTAAGGATAAAGGGGCTTGGTTGGAGGAGTTACGCTTTGGGGAGGAATCTGAACTGACACAGGGAAGGCATGGCGGCGTTAAATACTTATTCCGCCCCTTCCGAATTTGAGCATCCCCCTGCTCTGTACCTCCTCAGGTTTTCTTCAAAATCACAGTATGTACCACACACAAGATGAAAATAAGAGAGAAACAGATACAAATACACTACTCACAGCTTCATGATATTCCTGGCTCAAGGTTCCCCGGCTGGCCGAATGTTCCCACGGAAGTTTTCCCACAACGGCCTTTTCAGGAGGCGGGGGAAATATATATAGATCCCATTGAAAAGATGGCTCATCAAACTCAAGCTCCACCAGCTGGGGAGGGAGAGGTTTTCGCAAACTTTTAAATGCATCATGCCGGACTCCGCCTTTCTGACAACGAAGTACCCATCCCACCCAACAAAGTCCGGGGCATCAGCTAATAGAAAAAGCCACGTTTTCCCTTATAGAAAAAGCAGTCCATCTCATCTAAACAAAGGTTTCAAAAAAATAAAAAAAGGCGCAGGAAGGAATCCCTCTCAGAGGATTGTTGGAACACAACCTGTGCAGAAGCAGCTGAATAAGCTGTCAAAGAAACAAGCCAACGGCACCCTTTTAATGATCCCGAAAAATCCTTCTGATTAACGATGCAGTATTTTGCTTTCCCCTCGCTGGGTGAAAAAGCTGGGAGTACCAGCACAGGGCATCGCTAACGGATTCGGAAAACGGAAAGACTGATTAATGAGAAACATCTGGGAAGCACAAGGCGAGGGAGCTGGATGGAAGTCCTTGGAATATCAGAACGCTGGAGGCCCCGGATAGAAAGTCTTTAAAGTGATCTGCAGTTCTGGGGGACAGGGAAGGAAGTCTGTCGAAAAGCGCACCACCTCAGGGACGGCGACTTCAGCCTGGAGAGCAAGAGGCTGATGCGGGATGAAAAATGGAGAGCCCATGTGCCTGAGACTCCCGTGTTAAAAATAAATGCCCGCCTTTTCTGCCACTGGAGTTTGGGAAAAGCTTTCCACTTTGCGCGCTCCGAAAATGGATGTAATGGGATTCAGGGCACGGTTCTATACACGTAGAAACAGAAGAAAGCCCTACAGCTGCCACAGGCCCCCATCACTGGCCGTGTTAGCTGGGGCTGGTGGGAGTTGTAGTACAAAGCATCTGGGGAACACTAGCTGAGGGACAGTTGAAGTATTCCCGTACTTTGTCCCAGTGTGGAATAATAACGAGGAATCCAAAAGTTTTGGGAAGATGAACTTGAATATACACAAACAGTACATAGGAAGTTTGTGGGACGAATGAACCTATCAATTTCAGTTTATCTCAGTTTCGTAATTTTCCAGAGTTAAGCTGTTTTCTTCCAAACATTGATTTTTTTTTAAGCTTGCATGAAAATCCATACACATTCTGGAGTGCATTTCTTCTCATACAGACTTCTCCAAACTGATACCCTCCAGATGTGTTGGATTACAACTCCCATAATTCCCTAGCACAGCTGGCTGGGGAGTATGGGGACTGTAGTCCAACACATCTCGAGGGCAGCACATTGGAGAATGGCTGTCGTTTTTACATGACATGTTGCTTAACATACACATTGGAGAGACACGGGCAAGGAAGCCCTATGGGCCCCATAGCAGGGGGGAGACCGCACGGTGGACCTACTATGGCCAGGCGTGGCGGGTGGACGGCTTCTTCTGGTCTCTCTTCTCTCTGCTCTACTCCCATGGGACTGAAGGGAGAGAATCCCCCAGAACGGCTGAAACTCCCTTTGGAGGACTGTGGAGGACGGAAGAGCAACCCGTTTCCCACGCCACCAGTGGAGCATCACCCACAGTAGTGCAGGACCTCGGGCCCACGGGCCAAACAGGGCTCTCAGACTCCCTGGACGACTACCGCCATATGTGGGAGGGCTCCGCAGTGGCCCTACTCCTCTCAATTAAGTTGCCATGTTTCATCACTGTAGGCTTTTAAGAAGGTCTTGAAACGTATTATTTTACTCTGGTCCCTCCTGATGTGATTCCTGTTATTGCTGTTTTGCCGTTCATTGTGTTTTTACGGCTTTTAATCTTGCATCGATTTTGTGTCTTTTATTGTTATCTTCCACCTTGGAAGGGCTTCTGTCCGGAAAGGCAGCCAAGAAATACCACTGCTATGAAGAATAATAGTTGTGGTAGTAGAAATACACCCCCTTCCATTTCCCCCTCCCCAGTTGTCAGTCGTAGGGCGGTTTTGCAGCTTCTGCGTGGTTTCCCCATTCCCTAACCCTCACCTTCCCCCATGGCTTGATTCCCAACACGGAGAGCCTGAAGCTAAAATAGGCTGGAATTCTCAGTATTTGGTACACTCCCTCTTTGCCTTCAACTTAATGCACCACCAGAACGCTTCACGAAATTGCATCTGGCTCTCGATTCTATTTTCTTGGGCTCCAAGATCACCGCAGACGGGGACTGCAGCCAAGAAATTAAAAGACGCTTGCTCCTGGGGAGGAAAGCTATGGCAAATCTAGACAGCATACTAAAAAGCAGAGACATCACCCTGCCGACAAAAGTGCGTATAGTCGAGGCGATGGTTTTCCCAGTTGCAATGTATGGCTGTGAAAGCTGGACCATAAGGAAGGCTGAGCGCCGAAGGACTGAGGCCCTTGAATTGTGGTGCTGGCGGAGACTCTGCAAGTCCCTTGGACCGCAAGGCGATCAAACCGGTCAGTCCTAGAGGAGATCAACCCTGGCTGCTCTTTAGAAGGCCAGATCCTGAAGATGAAGCTCAGGTACTTTGGCCACCTAATGAGAAGGAAGGACTCCCTGGAGAAGAGCCTGATGCTGGGAACAAGAGATGGCAAAAGAAGGGGAGGATGAGGGGGCTGGATGGAGTCACTGAGGCTGTCGGCGTGAGCTTAGGTGGACTCTGGGGGAAGGTGGAGGACAGGGGGGCTTGGAGGAGAGTTGTCCATGGGGTCACGATGGGTCGGACGTGACCTCGCGACAAACACCTCGTGCTAAAAAATGATCCACACCCCTGTTCTGCGCTCACTGCCTGAGAACTGGGTCCGAATGCGACTCAGATCTGCGGGAGGATTTCGGGAGTGGAATCTCCGAAGGGCAGGAGGCCCAGCTTGGAAGAGAATCGGTACAGATGTGCACAGAAGAATTGCACAACACAGAGACCCACTAAAGAGAGAGAATGCAGACCGTCGTGTTTCTCTGGGAAAAGACATTACCGGATGTCACAGTTAGGAAGCGGAGGTAAGAGCATCCATTGTTTCGAACAATGGAGATGACACCGGCTCGTGGGAGAGCAAGAGCCACTGGGTGGAGGGCATGGGATCTCTCTCCACCGGGCAGCGCCGATAACCCTCTTGCAGTCAGATCTCCGGGACGGAAACCTCCAAAGACCAGCTCCACACGAGCCACTCCAGTGCTGAATCCCAAGCCGGGTTTCTCCAGGTGTGTCCGACTGCAATTCCCATCATCCCCAGCCAGGCAGGCCATTCCTAGTCGAGCGTGGCCATGTGCTCCTGATGTCATTTGGCCTGTGGATACCCCCAAAGTAATTCCCCACCCCGGGCTATGCCAGGATTAAACAGTTGCTGTGGCTGGATGCGTGGACACCAGAAAAGCATTGTTGGACACGGCATCAATGTGGCGCCGTGGTTAAGGGCGCAGGACTGGGACCCAGGAGATCCGGGTTCGAGTCCCCGCTCAGCCATGGAGCCGGCTGGGTGACTTTGGGCTCGCCACGGGTTCTCAGCCCAGCCTACCTCGCAGGGCTGTTGTTGTGGGGCTAAGACTGAATGGAGGAGACAGATATAAGCCACTTTGAGTCCCATTGTAAGAGAAAGTGGGCTATAAATCTAATAAATAAATACGTCAAGTGCTGGGACATAAGGGAGCACGCTTCAGACGGATCTGTCAATCTGCGTCTCACGGACCTTGCTGTTTGATGGAGGTCCTGGGTTCATGTTGTTATGTTCCTTTTTCATACAATGTCCTTTCATGTGTGCATTTCTGTGCAGGTTTTTAAACACCTCCATTTCCTCCCCACACCCACCAGTACATTACATTGCTGAAATGTTTTGTGTGCACTTTCCTCAAACACAGAGAATTTGCATGCGCTGCCCTTTAATGCGCGCATTTTCCAAAACCATGTTGGATTGGAAAGCTTGCAAAAATATAGGTTTCAAATGCACAGCTGTCCACAGACTTGTAAAAATGCCGATTTTGGTGTGCAACTCTGCCTTGAGAAGTTGAAATTTTCGGGACATGCAAACCGGGTGAATCCGTAATAACGGCCGCAAAGGAATGTTGTTTTTTTCTCTCCTCTCCCTTTTCAAACACAGATTTCCCTTTCAGAGCAGACACAGTCCTGATAGAACTCGGATCCATCCAGCCCAGCATTCTGCTTCCAACAGCGGACAAGCATATAGGTCCAAGGCACAAAGGTCTCGGAGTTTGTCTCTCAGGAACTAATACTCAGGTACACTGCCTCTGCACCTGGAAGTTCTATTATCCCTCTATTTCTGATGCTGGGTGGCAAATGACAGTGCTTATGTAGCTGAAGCTCCCCTCCGCCACGCACCACAAGGAAGCATCAACATACTAGGGAGATGCAAGATTTGTGGAAATACACCCCCTTATATAAGATACCCCTGGCAGGGAGCTCAGGGCTACCAATAGCCATGTTCTGTTGACTGACTGTTGGTGTGTGGAAGGCGGGTGGATGAAAGAGGGAGAGATGGAATGGAGCATCCCAGCATGGGCACGAAATGCATTTTCCTAGAATCATCGAATAGTAGAGTTGGAAGGGGCCATGAAGGCCATCCAGTCCAACCCCCTGCTGTTGCAGGACACCAAGTCACACCATCCCAGGCAGATGGCTGCCCAGTTTCTTCTTGAATGTCCCCAGTATGGGAGAGCCGCCCACCTCTCCAGGCAGCTGGTCCCACTGTCGTCTTGCTCTGACAGTGAGGAAGCTTCTCCTGATGTCCAGCCTGGATCTGGGTTGTCGCAACTTGGACTGATTATTCTGTGTCCTGCACTCGCATCAGCAGGAAGAGATCTTGGCCTTCCTGTTTGGGGCAGCCTTTGAGGTCCTTCTAGAGGGATCTCATGTCCCCCCTAAGCCTTCTCTTCTCAAGGCTGAACATGCCTAGTCCTCCCAGTCTCTCCTCTCAGGGCAGTGTCTCCAAACCCCAGATCATTTCTGTTGCTCTCTGCTGGACCCTTTCCCCCCTTTTTTTTTCGAGTTATACCCTGCCTTTTTCCTACAAAGGGCTCAAGCCAGCTTACAGCATTCCCCTCCTCCATCTTATCCCCACCACAACAACCCTGTGAGGTAGGCTGGGCTGAGAGTCTGTGACTGGCCCAAAGTCACCCAGTTGGCTCCATGGCCGAGCGGGGACTCGAACCCGGCTCCTCTGAGTCCCCGTCCCATGCACCACACTGGCTCTTTAATTTCCCTGCATCTTCCTTAAATCTTGGTGCCCAGAACTGGACACAGGATGCCAGGTGAGGTCGGACTAGAGAGGAGCACAGAGGAACCGCTACTACAACCTCTATTTTGTCGCAGTACACGGCTTGTCATGGTGAACGGCCCTCGACTGACTGCCATGCATTTATTTATGGGGAAGGGGAGTTGTCTAATGCAGTGGGAGGGCAGCTGCACCCCTTGACACGGCACATCGATCTGGCTACCCAAAGTGCCAAACTAGCAATGCGCAGGGTTCATCCAAGGCTTTGCCGGAAAGACTAAACAGCAGCCTTGCGCCGGCGGCACCAACTCAGCCCAGGAAGGGCGCTCTATTTCTGGCAACTGGAGACGCACCTCCTCAGCTGCCATGCACAGGCCGTCATCAGGGTCATTATCCTCACTGGAGCATCCCAAAATGCTCTTCTTTCCAAAGAAAGCGTTCCTCCAGACATAAACGTGTGTTTGGCAGGAGGACGGCATCTCCCCTCAGAGCACTTCCCGGGTTTGCCAAGACTCTCCGTGCCTTGGGAGCCGCCGCGCTCTCAGAGCAAACGCTGCTGCAGATCGTCCGGATGCATCCGCGCGCCCAGCGGAGAGGGTGTGGATACACCTGGTGATCCCACGAAGAAGAAAAACGAGCAAGAAGTGAAGGGGAGAGGGAGAAAACCAGCCGAATAAGAGGAACTTGGAACTCGGGGTCCCAGTCCCCACTCAGCCGTGGGAGTCACTGGGAAACCTTCACGCACTCTCAGCCCAACGTACCTCACAGGGTTGTCGTAGGATAAAACAGAGGTATGTATACTTCGGGTTTCTCACAAGCAGGAAAAAGTGGCCTCTAAACGCAATGCAATTATAACAGATGTTATCATACTGGGCCCATGAGCAAGATCCTGCGCAGCTAAGGTCCCAACCCAACCCCCAAGGTGCACAGAAGGCCACAACCCCATCAATCTTTCCCACAACCCCAAATTATCGGTGGGCTTCCCGCTTTTTGGTGAGGTTTTTCTCCCACCCGAAGGGTCAATGTGCCTCTTTTGAGGCTTAGTCATGGGACAGAAGGCCTTTCAGCTCAAATATACTGGCATTTAACCCCCACATTGGAAACCCCCCACCCCCCGAAGCTCATCTGAACCTGAATTCAGTCCAAAGACATGCTGCTAAAGGGGCCATGTCTTTGTAGGCCCAGAAACTGCCAGCACTGGGGGGAAAGCAGTGGAAAAGGGAATCCCGAGGGAGGAGCAGCAATAGGGCAACTTTGGGGTCTGCACTGGGTAGTCGTCGTGTGTCTGGCATGGGGGAACTGGGTGGAGACCGGCTCTAGGAACTTGGTGAAAGGTTTTGCCGACACACAGACAATATATATACACCGGAGGAAAAAAAACAACCCAGCAAGTCTGATGTTTACTACATTTAACCAGATCTAGACTGCAAGAATATAGTGTTTCAGGTATTTATATACGGAGCAATGCAAAATAGCAAGGAAGTCATACATGGCTTCACAAATATTTGGTCTGGCGGGCAGCTAACCACACATTTCAGGGCAAAGCGCAGAAGCCTTAGCAGATAAACACCAATTTGACAGAGAAGATTAAGCTGTCAGCAACGGTTTGGACAAGAAGTCTTTGGCCAGCAGGGCAATGCTTCTGCAAAGGGGAAACAGGGCTGCATTCACACTGGGATATCGGATCTCCCCCTGTGCCGCAGGCATCGACATTTAGTGGGGCTCCCCAGTCTGCCACCAGATCAAGTGGTACAAGTGACAGGGCAAAGCCAACAGCCGGAAGAACGTTACAGCGCGGCGGCAATGGGAAACTGCCCCCCCCCCCGGAGAAGCAAAACGATGAGGATGATGGTGGTGATAAGAACCAGGGGTTGGAAATTTTGGGGTTGGTGTCAAATGTGGCCCTACGACATCCCCAAAGACCTCACCCCGTTCTCTGATCTCACCCCCTTCTGCCCAACCGTCATTTGGAGTCTTCCCTCATTCTCAAAGGCTGAGAAGCCTCTCCTTAGGATGCCGTTACTGGTTGTGAGAACGTTCAACTAGGCTGCAGGTTTTGCTCCAATTTATTTTGTCTTTGCCTCCTCCCCACAACACTTGGCTGGACCTGCCAACTCCAGGTATAAACCAAGGGCAGGTAGCCTGTGCTACAGCTTCCACTGCACCCAGGTCGGGGGGTGGGGGGCAGCCAGAGCTTATTCCTAAGAAGGGCACATTTACCAGCCAGGGCTGACAAGACCGGGTTGGACGGTCCAAGGGCTCGGCTCGGCCAAAGGGCGCTTCTGACCGGGCAGCTCCACACCCGTGTGCTCGAGGCGCTGAGCTCACAACGGCCACCTGGCTAAGGACGGTTCTTCGCCACCCACCTCGTGCCTCGTTCTTAGCAAGGCGAATCAGCCGTCCATGCTTCTCCGTAAAAATGGCTCCTCCAAGGACACGGGCAGGAGAAACAGCACCCCAAGTCGTGGGCCAGAACATCAGCTGAGCGGGCCTTGGCCCGCTCTTTCAAACAGTGGCTTTCCCCCGCTTTTTGTCTGTTCTCTCTCCAAAAACAGCACGGTTGGAATAAAAATGCCAGAAGGCCTTTGGAAGAGGCCGTGTTAAGTAAGTAGTTCCTTTTCCATTTGCTTCCCTTTCCTGAGGAAGCTTTAGAAAAACAGAAATTATGCACCTCGTTAAGAACTGCCGTGGGCCTGGGTGGCGGGTCGGACTGCTGCCGACTTGGGTGCTCCCCCCGGGCAACACATCAGGACTGCGGAAGCCTGCATAACAGGAAGCAATGCTGTTTCCCATCTTTTCATTTTACTGTCATCGCCTCCTCTACACCCACCTGGCCACTTCTTATTTTTTTGGCCCGAACATGGGGCCAAAGCTTACATGGCTGCTTCCCGCCTGAATGGAAGGAAGCAGGATTCCCCTGTCAGAGGGACCCTACAGGGTTCCTTGCTGGATGCTCCCTTCTTCCCGGGGTTGAAAGTGGCCCTTTCGGGGCTGAAAGGGGGAGAGCACTTCAACCGCGAGAAGGGAGGAAAGGGAGGAAAGGTGTGGGAGAGGCCCATGGGAAAAGACGGGGCGAGCGGCATTGTTCCAACCGTCCCCGATGAGAAAGGGTCTTCGCACCTGCGAGAGGCTGGGCAGATGCAGAGCTGGCCCGTCCGAGCAGGAAGCCGGACAATTGCTGAGAAAAGGAAGCAGAGACCTGCAAGAGAACAAAGCGCTGGAAAAGCTGCGCGGAGCATCAATGGGAACCTGAGCCTGTGCTTTGGGCGGTAGGGCCTGGGAGAGGAAAGAATGTGTTTCTGGCCCCTGGCTCTTGGATGCCCATGCGTGGTGCAGACGGGCTTCGGCTACCAGGGGTTACAATGCACTCCCGAGTTCACCGTTTCCAAAATGTTGCTGAGGGAGCAGAATTTGGTGCTGGCTCAGGAACAATAGCTGGCTGCCTGGCCAACCCTGGTGTCCGAAGTCCAGCACTGTACTGGGCGAATTCAGACAACCAAGAGCCACTGTTCCCTTCCACCACAGGCTTGCGTGATGCCCTTGGGTGAGGGCCGTCGGGCCGGAAGCAAAATTAACCTCGTGGTTGCAGAACCCGAGCAAATGGAGCTGGCTTCGCACCAAAAGCAAACCAGCAAAGGCGTCCCACCCCACCGCCATGAGTGCCCCATCGCACGAGTCCTGCAGCCACACGAAGCAGCTGCCTGTCCACCCCGCTGCCCCGGGGAGCAGGCGGCATCTTGCTGGGAGGCCAGCATGCCCTCGATCAGCTCAGAAAGGAGCGGACGGCACTGCCACCATCAGGCGCCCCACTCAGCTGGAGAAAGGACTGACGTGGAAGGCTTGGGGGGCACGGAGTTTCCCTCCCTCGAAGGGTTGCATTGCTCGGCAGCTCTCACGCTCCACGGAGTGGCTCTAATCTTATCTCTTTTGCACAGGAGTCTGGGGAAGGCAAAAGATTCTGCAGTTCCCGGCCTTTTCCACACTGCATCGATTAGAGACAGTGTCCCGGCCTCTTCCGCAGGCGCTGCAAGACTGAGCAGTGGGCCTAGCTGGCATTGAGGGCCAGTGGAAGCGTGACAAGGAGAGCAAAGCCACATCTGTGGCCCCAGCAGAAATGACGCACTGTTTTCAGGACTGCGGCGAGGCGTCTTGGATCTGCAGATGTCCCCGCCCGTGTCTTTTTAGCATTCTCTACTTAACCAAGATGAGCCGTCATTTTGCCTCCGGGGGTTCACCTCCACCTCTCTCATGCATTCTCATGCCACACGCAAGCACACACAGGTGAGCCACGGGAAAACACGCGTCATCCACACATGTGTGGCAGAGACATTTCGATGGGGGGGACATTGCCCGTTTGCCCCCCTCTCCCGTCCCTCGGCAGTTGGGTGCCGCACGATTTGCAAGAGGGAAGCACTTGGGGAGGGCTGTTTGCACGCCCTTCCTCTCTTCTCCAGCCCAAGCCTGCTCCCCGCGGGGCTTGGTGGCCCACTTGTGGCCCATGGGCTGCCCGGATGCGACCAACAAGGATCAGTGGCATACAGAAGGCCCGGGACCACAAGCTACGAACGACTTCATCACCACTGTCGCGCTCGCAAGCACCTCTGCTTGTAAAAACTCACCCGCAGAACCGGCTGTGCTACAAGCCCCCACTTTCCCTAGATTAAAAACGACACACCTGGGGCTGCCCTACTTTCCTCGATCATGCAAGGGAAAGCCGAAGGCAGAAGAAGACAAGGGAGACCAAACAAGAGACGGCTCTGTTCTGCAAAGCAAGCCACCATCTGGAGTTCAAGAAAAGTAAACAGGGTCGAAAGGCAGGGCTCTCATTCACAGGGCTGCCATAAATTGGGAGACGACTTGATCGCAACAAGGTGCAAAACATGGCTTGGAAGGACATGGAGCATTGACTTATGGAGTGTCGTCCCACAGTGTGTTGTGTAGTGGTTAAGAGCATGGGACTGGGACTCAGGAGATCTGGATTCCAGTCCCCGCTCAGCCATGGAGCCAACTGGGTGACTTGGGACTGACATAGTCTCTCACCGAACCTACCTCACAGGGTTGTTGTGAGGAGGATTGTGCAGCGGAAGAGAATTATGTAAGTTGCCTTGAAAGGAAAAATGGTGGGATATCCAAAGATCATCGGGCAGTGAAGAAAGCCGACGGGAGGAAAACGGAAGCGTTCAAAACGTGACGCTGGAGGAGAGTTTTGTGATTACCCTGGACTGACAAGAGGCATGACCAAGGGGGTCCGAGGCCAAGCCAGGGCAGAACCTTCCCAAGAAGAAAAATGGCAAAACCGAGGCCCGCCACACTCCGGGCACAACATGAGAAGGCAAAATTCCCTGGAGAAGAGAGTCATGCCAGGGCAAGTCGAAGGCAGGAGAGGAGGACGATCAAATACAAGACGGAGCGATTCCACAACGGTTGCCACAGCCTTAAGCTGGCAAGAGCTGAGCGGACCCGCCAGGGGCAAGACGACTGGGGGGCTTTCGCTCAGGGGGCTGCCTTAAGTCAGAGACAACTGCAGTGCTGCTTGTCTTCCAGCTGAGCAACCGTCCCCGCTTTGGGGAACTGTATCTACGTATATCAAGGGGAGTGGGCCTTGGAGGGTCTTTGGCAGGGCACTGTGGCCTGCCTACAATTCCCAAGATGCTTTGGGGGAAATCGTGGCCACCCGATTACTTTGCAGCGTAAGGCATGCCTGCAGGATGAATTTTACCCACCGCTCTGTGCCAAAAGGCCCTTCCGTGTGTCAGGAATTTGAGTAATGGTGGTTGTCTTGCTTGCCAGTCCAAATCCATGCAGCATTTGCTCACTGGTGTCTGGCACTCCCGGAGATGGGAGGTCTCCACAGGATCCCTGCACATATTGTGCCCGAGCCCTGAAGAGGAAGCTGCTCCATGTTACTCCATCCCACAGGGATCGTCAAGAAAGGCTCTCAGCAGGAGTAGTGGGGAGGAGGCGACGCGGAGCGTGGCCTGAGGATCACTACCGCCTCCAGCGGTACCATTCGTGACCCAGGGAGATCATTTCTCTCATACCTGGAGGGGATCACGACCATCCCTCTGCTCAGCCTTGAAACTCACTGGTGACTTTGCTCTAGTAACCCTCTCGCAGCCTATCCGACCTCGCAGGGTTGCTGGGAGGATGAAATGGGGAGGAGGGGGCCCTCCGCTCTGAGTGAGAAAATGATTAAAAGATTATATGACTTCTTGCTTGATAGGAAAATGGAAGGCGAACAGGTTAAGGAACCTATGATAATGTGGGCACAAAATGTTGGATATAACATTGAATTAGAAAAGTGGCAAAAGCTGTGGGAGAGAAATATTAAGGTAACTTTAGCAACTTCGTATAAAGAAAATTTATATAAAATGTTTTATAGATGGTACCTGTCGCCAAATAGATTAGCTAAGATGCTTCCAAACATGTCAAACAGATGTTGGAAATGTAAACATAAATTGGGTACTTTTTATCATATGTGGTGGACTTGCGATAATGTGAAAAAGTATTGGATTAAAATACATAAATGGCTCGAGGAAATGTTACAAAAATCCTTAGCTTTGAAACCTGAAGGTTTTTTTATTAGGCATTATACCGGAGGACATTAGTAAACAAGAAATGTATTCGATTTTACATGTAACCACTGTGGCGAGGGTTGCATTTGCTCAACACGGGAAAAGCAAAGAACTACCCACCGAGAATATCTCCCTGGGCATAAAACAAAATAATATGCATTATAGGCAAGTACTGTTACACCAATCACTGGCCGGGTGTATTGCTGATTCATAGTCTTCATGACTCATGTGACGCATCATGACCTTGCGCCCGGGCCAGTGTGGGTGAGCTTTGCCGCAGCCTGGATTCCCCCGCTATCTCTCCAGCATTTGCAGCGTGAAGGGTCCCTGCTCCGTCTTCCCACCCTTGCCCCGTGACTCGGCTTTCGGCCCGTCGGCTGCCGGTCCCTCGGACTAGGTGCTCTGCATCGGGTGAGGGAGGGCGACGATTTGGGGGAGCAGACAGGTGTGCGGTGGGAGGCAGCGCTGACCCCTCCTGGGCGCCAAGTTTCGAACGGCATGTGCCTGCTTCTCTCGAGCTGCTACAGGAAGGAACAGGCAGCCGCTTGGTGACTCCAGGCCTTCAAGTACAACGAAGATGGAGAAGCAGCATTATAAATCTGCGGTGCTCCTCGCGAGGGTGGAGCTGCCGGGGGAACAGAGGAAATGGGGCGCAGCCTTAAAGCGAAGCCTTCCCCAAACCTGTCTCCTAAAGATGCCTTGGACTACAACCCCCATCATTCCCAAGCAGCTGCAAAGCTCAGTGTCAGAATCTTAAACGAGCCCACGCCCAAATGGGCAGCCACTGAAGTACACCAGACGCTATCGCCATCTAGCGGAAAGCCACCTGGACCCCCTCCATTATTTTGGACTGCAATTCCCATCAGCTGCAGTGAGCCTGGTGAATGATTGGGGATTGTGGGAACTGTGATACACAACATCTGGAGGGTGCTAGGCTACCTACTTCTGGTGTAACCTGAGCCCAATTCATTTCCTGAGGGTACACAAGAAGGATCTTAACAGCAGATTTGGGGGTCACATAAAACTTCTGGACTGCATTCATGGGCGCCCCCACTTCTAATCAGGGAGTGGCTCGACAGCCTTCCCTGACAAAGTGCCCTCCGGATGCCTTGGACTACGATTTATCCAGATGATGGGAATTGTAGTCCATCAGAAGATGTGCTTGTTGCTGGCATACCAGATCAGAACTGGGGAGCGGCGGCTGCAGAATCATCCCATTCATGTGTCTCCCTTGCATCCCAAGGATTAGTAATTTATTTATTTGGAATTTTTATATGCCGTCCCATTGCTTAACGCCTTGGGATGGCTTACATGAAGTTATGTAATGTAGTAATGTATATGAGTTGTGCATGATATGTGATATATCTCATTAGGGCTGATTAACAATAAACTCCAGACCCATACTAGCGTCAATACCAAGGCACCTGAATTGCCAGCGTATCTACGTTCCTCCTTTCCAAATGAATCATTCCAAGATGGGGGATACTCGGGTCAAAAATACTGCAAAAAAGAAAGATCTCGGAATTGCTGTAGCTCACGAGCCGAACGGGACTCAAAAAGGGCAAATGCCATTTTGAGCTGCATGGATAGAAGCATAGCTTCCAAAGCATGTGCTATGTACCAGTTCCCTCTACTCAGCACTAATTGTGCTTCACCCGGAGTCGTGTGTCTGGTCTGGGCATCGCAATGTAAGATGATGCAGACGAGCTGGAAAGGGTCCAGAGGGGGGCAGCAAGGATGATCCGGGGAGGGGACAAAGCCCCCCGGAGGAGAGAGTGAAAGAACTGGGCATGTTTAGCCTCAAGAAGAGAAGAAAGAAGGGAGGCAGGGTAGCGCTCCGCAAGTCCCTGAAAGGCTGCCCCAAAGAGGAGGGCCAGGATCATTCCCAATCACCCCAGAGAGCAGGACACGGAGTAACAGGCTCACATTGGAGGAAGCCACGTTCCGGCTGGACATCAGGAAGAGCTGCCTGACTGTGAGAGCAGTGCAGCAAAGAAACAGAGACCTACGGAGGTGGTGGGCTCTCTCACTCTGGAGGTCTTCAAGGTGCGACCAGAAAGCCATTTGAGAGGAACGGTCCAGTACTGAGCAGGGGGTTGGGACCCGCCGGCCCTCTGGCCCCTTCCAGCTCTACTTTTCGATGCTTCTGTGTTTTCAATGACCAACAGTTTCCTGCCCATAAAGGAAGATGGACATAATATCTATAGAAAGATCAAAGATAAACTGAACTCCGTTCCCCTCCCCACACTTTAAAGCCCGTGAATGATACGCATTTTCAAAAGTGCTGGAAATTTTGTATTAATTCCCAAATGGAAGCAAGTTTCCGGATTGGCTGTTTTAAACTGAAAACGCCTAGAGAACAGAGATGACTCTATACCATTTCTGAATAAGGTGTACTCTACGGAGATGGAGTAGTAGAAAGAAATGCTAAAAATTAGTCCTAGGAGTAGTCCTAGCAGTAGTAGCAATTGGGAAAGCCCCATGTCTTTTGAAAATTAAAAGTCCCAGTATATTTTGCATTTTTCCCCTGAGCCAGGTTTATTTCTTACCTAGTCTGGGCATTTAGATCAATCAGGATTGTCCTGCTCCTTAAATAAAGCACTACTTATGCACGATCAAACATGTAGCACCAGTGCATACACATGCAAATGTACACACAGACATGAGCACATGCCCAAATAAATATACACCAAGTTCTTGCAAATACCCTTATTTCAGTAAGGATGCTTGCAACATATACACTTGTAACACACACACAAACACGCTTAAGCATAAACGTCACTCCTTCAAATTTAAAAGCTGGGTATGACATCTGCCAGAACTGTTGAGGAAGAAGATCTCCCTTTCCAAGAGTTTCCAAGATCTCCCTTGACACTCAAACTTAACGGAAGATGTGAACTGAAAATTAGTTTTGATCCCCTGAGCTGGTATAGAAAAGATCTAGTTTTCCAGAAGTTATTTCAGCAGGATAAATCCTGCCCAGTGCAGGGACTCCGGTGCGGGTTCACTGGAGGCGTGAGGGGGCCGCTGGGAAGTACGGTACCTTTTCCCGTGGATCGGTGTGGGGGCAGCTCCGCGCAAGCCCAGGAGAGAGCGGTTCTGCGGGTCAGCGCATTCGTTCACAGCTGGATGGCCAGCTGAGGTGCCGGGTGAGCGGAGGAAGCTCGAGAAAGTGAGCCCCAGCGGCTTCCTGGAGGTGTTTACATAGATGTCTCCGACGTACCCCCCCCCCCACTGCCCTAACGACACAGGAAGGGTTGGCCATTCATGTGCACATGTGCCTGCACATCGTAATTCCCAGGTGTGGGCTGCTGACAGATCTGAGCTGCAAGGAACGGCGCAGGACTAGAAGGGCGTACGGCACGCAACTTAGAAATGCGGTCCTGGGGGCCACTGGGCATCTGGTTCCCCTTCTGGGTTTCCATCTTCTTCTCTCCAATGGAGACTCCATGGAAGGTTCCTGGATCCCGAAGCAGATGATTTGGGGAGGCCTGCCCAAGGGGGAACAGTCTGCCCGTTTTGTGGGTGACATGGGAACTCTCTCTGCCCGCAGGAACTGGCGCTTGCTGAAAAGCCTGGAAAGGGGAAAGCGGTGCTTTGCCGGGGAGACTTGGAAAGCTCACTTTTGAGTGATCCAGCTTCCTATTCTACAGGTTTCTGTCCATTTTTACTCATTTAAGCTCGGGAGCCAGAATTTTACGCTGATTCTGTATGATCTGCACTTTTGTTAAATTAGTCAACAGATTTATACACTGCTTAGCATTGCAAACATTGCACTGAAAAAAGCACGGAAGTACATTATGGTACACATTAAAATACAAAGATCAAAGGTTCGGGCAAAGTTTAGGCTCTCTTTGTGTTGGCATCTAGTATCTTTCCTTAAAGGTTTCGTGATGACCTGGGGACTCTGTTCAAATCTGATCCGATTTCAAAAGAAAAGGAGCCATAAGCCAAGGGCAGAGTGCAGGGAGCAAAAGCTTAAAAGTACAACTTATTATTATAATTATAATTATAATAATGGCTTTAGTGGCAACTGCTGCCAAATAACTTAAAGAAAGAGAAACTCATCCAGGCGGGGGGGGGGGGGTGTTCTCAGTCGTGCAGCGATGCTCAGCAAAAATCAAAATGTTCTCAGCTCGGTTTGCGTCTACTTTGCAGCAGCCTGGGATGGTTCGGTCCTGGTCAAGGGGAGAGAATGACCCCCTTTCCACTGCTGTGGTGTCTGTGAAAGGGGGCAGGCTCTTCTACATTTGAAAACAACTCCCCGCAAGTAGAAATCCAGCTGAGCAGGGAGAAGTCCGCTTTGGAAACACCCGCTCTGATGTCCAGTTTGCCTCTTCTACTTGGCCAGGCGGAGCGAGTGCGTGTGTCCGCCTGGAAGCAGCGAGTGCGGTACAAGATGCCTTCCAGCAGCTAAAGTCTGAAGTGCCCCGTTCCTGGGACTGCACCACCTCCTCCTCCAGCCCTCCTGAGCATCTCGCCTTACGGCACGTATGCACAGCACAAGCTCTGACTGCTTCCCAAAACTGGAATCGGGCAGAGCGGGAGGGGGGGCGGGGGGGTTGCTCCTAATACGGAAACGTGAGTGCGGCTCACCACACTCCAGCGAGCCATTCCAGAGACCGAGATGAAAAAAGTGGCGCAGAGGGAGACAAGCAGCTGTACAAACAAGAATGCAAGGGAGATAAAACCTCTTGCATCCAGTCGCTGGCCGCACAGCAGCGACAGAGCCGTCTCTTCCTTCCTCCATGAAACGCGCAGCCCTTTCGTGAATGAGCTGCCGCGAATGGCGGAAGGAAGGGGTCAGGGTGCTCCAAGCTGCGCCCCCCACCTACTCACATTCCTCCGCTCTGCAAGCCCCCGCCTCATCAGAGCCGGGACTCTTCCATGCACTGCGGGCCGGGGCCACGGCTGCTTCACTGGGTCGCTGAAGGACGTGGGCCGGCTGGATGGGGCCGTTTGCGGGCAGAGCAACTCCGGCAGCACTGGGGGGGGGGGTGCCGGGGGGTGCCGGGTACAGACAGGACAAAAAAGAAAAGAAGAAAGGGAAAAGGAAGCCGCGGATTTGCGCAGGCCAAGCGACGTGTGTCGCTCTGGGGGCTATCGGTGCCAAAGCGACCGATTTGTCCATCCTTACTAGGCAGTGCAAACCCTTCAGACTGGACACCCGGAGGGTAAATACCGAGAACTTGGTCTTGCAATGCGATGACCTGGAAAACGGACAGGGTGGCCAGGCGCCTCGCTTTAGAGAGACAAGTCCTCTATTTGAGGGTCTGCTCGGTTCAGTGTCTGCCACCTGAGGCCACAGCCTCACTCTGCCGCATGGAAGAGCCAATCCTGCGATGGTGTTGGAGGTTTTCTTCAAAAGCATTAAGTGCTTTGTCGCCGTTCGGCAGTTCTGAGTCCTCTAAAAATAATGGAGCCTGTTGAGATTTAAACGCCACCTTTCCATTTACAAAATAAGAAGAAAACGAGAACTATTTCAAGAGTTAGGGTCCCTCCATAACCGGTTTCACAATATTTCAGAGCCAGCGTGGCATAGTGGTTAAGAGCGTGGGACTGGGACTCAGAGGATCCGGGTTCGAGTCCCCGCTTGGCCATGGAGCCCACTGGGTGACGCTGGGCCAGTCACAGACTCTCAGCCCAACCTACCTCACAGGGTTGTTGTTGTGGGGATAAGATGGAGGAGGAGAATGATGTCAGCTGCCTTGAGCCCTTTGAGGAAAAAGGCAGGATATAAATCGCAATATGAATGAATGAATGAATGAATGAATTTCTGGGAGGGTTTGGGGAGGAACAATGAGGAAAAAAGTGTAGGCAGCACAGGGAGAAACACTAAGCAGTTAGCATCTGGGCAAAGACTGCGAGTGAATTATGGGATGTTACGCCCCAAGGGATGTTGGAGTGAGGTGGCTGTCAAGCATTGGTACAAAACACGGAGGAGGTTATGAGTGGGTGCTGAGGAATTAGCCCTTCTGCATCCGTTGGTGGGAAAGAGGGTTCAGTGAGGCAGGAGCGGGTCCAGGCCTAATTCGCTCAAGGGGAGGAAAGCGTCTTCTCCCTGACATGCTAGCTTTCCACATGAAGGGATGGTCTTTGCTTGATAGGGGAAGCGCTCGTTATGCAGTGACACCACCCAAAACACATCAAAGAGCACTGATCCTCTGCGAGGGTCACTCATTTAGGGAAGAAAAGAGAGCTTAAAACAGAGTTTAAAATAGTCTAGTCAAATGGGGCTGATGTAAAATGAGACCCTCCCTCTGGAATCGCCTGCAGTAGAAAGAAAAGAAACGGATCATGTCTGCACGTCAGATGGACTGGAGGTGCTTTCGAAAGGGCCTCTCAGAAGCGAGCACCGTTAATTTCGACGGGACTTACGCCCAGGCTAATGGACATTGGTCTTCTGCCTCAGGAACAGTACCTTCTATCACCTGTGGCTCACGGCGTTCAGGTTTTTACACCTGGGTGTCCTCAGTGTCTGCTGTGGCGTGAGCAAAGTGGCCGAGGATTCTGGCAGAGGGCACAAGGACGTGAGGCAGGTGGTGCGAGGCTGACCCAAGACGTTTTGCAGCCGGAGGCCGAGAGCACCATCGATTGTGCCCCTTCCCATTCCAAGTTCCCAGGCTGGCCGGACTGCCAGCTGGATCCTTCGCCGGTGCTGGGAACGGGGAATTGTCCACTCCAGCCCTGAAGGCAGCAGAGGTCATAGTCCAGCTGCAGAGCAGAGCTCTCTCCTGCAAGACACGGCGGCCACCTCCCAGCACGACCGCCTCGCTGCCCAGTGGAAGGGCCAGCCCATGGAGGAAGGCACGTCTGCTTGGAGGGTTTAAATCCTCAGACGACGAGGCCACCAGTGGCTAGCGGTCCTGCGGGCCACAGGCTGGTGTGTCGGCGGCCTGGTGCTCGGTGACACTGCCGCCCGTCGTGCTGGAGGGATCCCGGGGCGCCCGGCTGGCCCCTCTGTGGGCAGAAGGCCACAGGCCCGATCCAGCAGGACGCTTCTGATGTTCTGGTGGGGGGCTGTTCACTTGGATCCCCCCGCCCATGGGCTGCCATTCTGCACTCCAGCTAGGCAAGATCAAAGCACCAGCACAGAAGCAAACGTGGAGCCCGAAGGAGCCTTTGATCTTGCGAAAGATGCCAGGAGCCGTGGTTCTAAATAAAAATGGCCCTAATCATAAAAGACCCTGTGCAGGATGTTTCAGCATCTCTGGAACAGACAAGGAAGCTCTTGTGCCAATGTCAAAGATTCCTTCGTGGTGAGATCAGCCAGAAATAGAGCCAAAGTCCCTCTGGGAAAGCTGCCGATTCCATGACGGTCCGACTGGGAACGAACTCTGAGGAATGATCCTGGCATCACTGAGAGGAATCAGGCCTATTCAGAAACCTGTTATCTTTATGGCTGCCTTCCCTCCAAGAAGCCCAAGGCAGGATACTTGGTCCTCCTTCGCTCTATTTTATCCTCACAACAACAACCCTGTGAGGTAGGCTTGGCTGAGAATCAGTGACTGCCCAAAATCCCCCAGGGAGCTTCATGGCCAAATGGATGGACTTGGATCACCTATGGACTAGTCCAACTCTCTAACCACTAGGCCGCTGTCTCTCAACATTAACCTCCTTTCAAACCCCTGCTTTGGAAGGGATCGCTTGAAGGCAAGAGCATCTCCCCGCCCACCTCCGTGCTCCCCTGCACTGCACACACACGGGTCCAGAAATTCTGAATAAATGTGCAAGGGAACCCCCCAAAATGACATCAACCAATAACCTGCAGAAGCAAGCAAATACTCATAAAAACATAAGCTAGGAAAAATGCAGGAGAGAGCATTCCTCTTCAACCCACAGAACCCTGTGAAGCAGTCGGCCCAGGTGGGCCATGGTTTGATACCCCAACAGCTGGGAAATACGGTGGATGAAAAGGCGCCCACCTGAGTCGCTCAGATGTGGGACTTTCGCAGGAAAAGCCAATTCCCGAAATGCCCCCACCCCTGAATCTTCTCCGAGAGGAGGCAGGAGCAGACTTGACCGTTCACATCAGCCCATTCCATCAATGCCCCGGCTACACAATTCTGCACTTGCCGCAATTTCCAAATCGACCTCAAAAGCAGTTGGAGGGGTTCAGACCCCCCCCCCACACTCCTCCCAAAGGAAACCCCAGCAGGATCGCCCTGCGTGCATTTCAACTGTGAAAACCAGAGCCAGGAATAAAGAAAAGCATCCAAGTAATGTTACAACGAGGGAAGGATGGAAGGCAGGCAGGTGCCTATCACCCTTGCCACAAAGGACTGCTTTTCCGTGCACCCCGAAACATCTCTGCACCAAAGCACCCGCTGATTCGGCAAGTCTGGAGCGAGGCAGCTTTCAAACTTTTGCTTGGAGGAGTTTGACACTGGAGGGAAAACGGCCGTTCGGCATTCCCCAGGCTCCACATTTTTCTGCTAAGGTGAGCTTCCTCCCTCTACATCCCCTCCGGTCGTCCCAGCCCTCTGGAATTCAGGTCTCAGCGAAAATCAAAATTAAAAATAAAAAAATCACTGGAAAGAAAGACGAAGCAATAGTCCTTATATGTCATCGGAGCGTCCACCAACAATGAAAGGGTCAGTTCCTGTGTAACCGCGAGGGCCGCCTGCATTTCAATAGCTGGAACTAGGCGTAACTGGACTCCCCCCACCCGGCATTATGAGTCAAATACGAGCAATTTAGGATCTGAGGAACACGGTGCCACATCAGGGCTTGATGTGCTGGAAGGGGAGAAGGAAATTAACACCCGGACCTTAAGGCAACAATATTCCTGTTTCAATCCTCTTTTGAATTTTCCACCGGCAGTTGGGAAACTCATACCTTGGCCACTGCAACGGGGTAATTAAGAGCAGAATAGCCGTGCTTTTGCCAAGAGTGAGATCAATGTGGACTCTGAGTCCAGGTCAACTACTGGCCCGAGTGGAGGGTCCACGGGGAGGCATCGCAGCGGTACGTATGCAGGAAGATCCTGGCTTCACTCCAGGAGATTCACGGTGGTGTAGTGCTGAGGGAGATGGGCTAGGAGGCAGGAGATCCGGGTTCGAGTCCCCGCTCAGCCATCAAGTCCCCTGGGTGGTCCCGGGCCAGACTCTCAGCCTGACCTACCCTGCAGGGTTGTTGTGCACATGAAACAGCAAGGAGGACAACCTGCCCCTCGAGAGGAAAAAATGTAGGATTTTGGTGTAAGGATGATAAAATCCTGGGCTGGTGTGCTCCATGTTGGCTCCCACCTGTGGAGTCAGCAGTTTTTTCAGCAGCCCCCTTTCTCCCAAGGAGACCCTCAGCAGATGGAAACGGAGAAAACGCACACACAGGAGTCCCCCCCCTCCGCCCCACTGCACCTGCCTCCCTCTGAAAAACTGACTCAAGTCAAAGGAGATTAGTAACAAAATCTTGAGGAACGCCAGTGGGAAAGGAATGGAGAAAGGGAAAGCGTCTATGTACCTGGAATCTAAGCCAGAAAGAAGCAATTTCCCTTGCCTGCAAGGGTAATCATTTCCCTTCTAGAATGATCCGTCCTGCACCCCTCACATTCCAGGGAGGGGGCTGCTGGAGAGGCAGTTTTGTGTAGAGAAATGGCTGATGGAGAAAGAGTTACGCGCCCTTCATTCCCTCGCCGTAATTCCATGCAACACTGCAGCCCTCTGTAATCTTCTCTTTCTCTATCTCACATACATTACCGGGAATTTCTGAGCGGGAAAACAGCCCATGAAAAATGGTAGATCACCCACCCTGGCCCACCACACTTCTGGTCAAAACTGCTGCCCCTCACGGCTGGATTTCATTTAAAAACAACTATTTGGGCTGTTTTTGGCTACTCCCGAAGGATATACAGGCTGTTGGCAGAACCCCGCTTGGCAGAGCCGGAGTGGCTGGCTGACGCGAGTCATGCGTGACAAGGGCTCTCCGTGTTGACATGCAAAGCTCATCAGAACACGGGCAAGAGCTGCAGATCGAAGGTGCCCAAGCTGGGCAGACTAGAGACCCGGGGAGCAGCTCCCTGTTCCTTCCTTAACATTTCTGTGGAAAAACATGAGAGGGCTGAGAACAGACCATCTCATTCCCAGCCCTCCGATAAAATTCCATGAATGAAACAGGATGATTAGGAGATAAGAGCCTTAGCTAGAAGCACCATCTCAGGATCTCAGAGTCCTGCTTCACATGACTTAGCCAGCTCATCGTGGGTTATTTAAGCCGCAGTGTGTACACCTAGCACTTGGAACAGGCACCCGGCCAGCTGGGGCTTGCATGGTGTCATGCAAACCCAGCCATCATGGGTTATTCCAGGGTTAAACAAACCCTGCGTAACGGTGAATTAGTAGGGTAATAATGCGAGGGGTGTTTCCCCCTGGAATTACCCACAAGGGCTAGGTTTGTGCAACATGTTGCAAACCCCCAGTGAGGGTCGCACATACAAAACGGCTGCCACACAACTGTGCCATTGTGGGGGGGGGGGCACATTTTGGTCCAGGTGTGCTCGCAACACGGCGTTGTGGGCGTCCTCGGATGGCCACACCACCTCCCTTGCCCTGAACACCGATGGCTTGGAAGTATTCTAGCTTTTGCAGCCAAGCTGGAACGCCTCTCCCAGGGCTGAGTGAGTGACGGAGAAAACCGTGCGCTAAAATTGCCGAGTCTTTCAGCTCCGTCCCATTTGCCTTGGTCACTGCGCACTGCAAGGATGCGGCTGCGGGGGGGGGGGGCAGGGCAGCCCCCCCTCCCTCCCTGTGGAGCTGATGTGGAACAGCGTCCCTGCAGGGTTGGGACTGCCGGCAGTTGGCCTTTGGAGGGTCTTTGCGACAACAGCCAGCATGACCGGCCTGCCCCGAGTCTCTGGGGTCCCTCCCGTCCAGAGGCAGCCGTACCTGGAAGCGCTGTCCTTGGGAACCCCGTGCCCCTCAGCCAGAGGCAGCGATATGAAAGAGCCAAGCCAGGAAAGAGGCGAGAGGAGCGGCCGAGCCCCCCTCCTGGCAGCCACGAGTGGCTTCCAGACCACGTCCGCAACCCGCTTCCTCCCCCAGGTGAGTTTCTCTCCAGCCACAGCGGTCTCACCTGTGGCTCCACCTAAAGGGCTTGGGTCCCGGATAACTGAGGGAGCGCCTTCTCCCCTGTGTGCCCCCCCGCCCCTTGAGATCGGAGTCAGAAGCCCTCCTCGGGGAGCCGTCCTTGCAAGAGATCAGGAGGGGGGCTACCCGGAGGAGGACCTTCTCTGTGGTGGCGCCCCAACTGTGGAACATGCTCCCAGAGATGTCTGCCTGGCACTAATGCTTCTTTCCTTTCAGTGTCAGGCGAAAACCTTTTTATTCTCCCCATATTTTAATTGTTAACTTGTTTTATTTAGTGGGTTTCTATTTTAACACTGGATGCTGGCAACTGTTATGGCTATTTTTAGGATTCATTTGCTGCAAACCGTCCCGAGACGTCTATGGACGGGGCGGTATAGAAAAGCTTTAGACAAACAAACCTGGAGCAAAGAGTAAACGGAGTCGGCCGAGCCCGGGCGGCAAGGAGGGGGGGAAGGAAGTGCCACGGCCCCCCTGAACCCCTCCGCTCCAGATCCACAGCACCCACGAGCCAAAGACTGGGAGGATCCTCCCGCCTGCCAGCCCGCCCTCCGCTGCCGGGCTCGGGTGATGGAGGCGGCTTTTGGCCCGGCACGGCCCTCTCGTCAGCAGCCCGGGCGGCAACGGCGGCTTTCCTTCCAGCTGTTGAATGAGCCCTGCATCCCCCCGTACACCCAGAGGAGCACTTGCCCGCATCCTGCCGCCACACCTTCAGACATTCTCAGTCCGCGCGGCAAATATTTGCTTTGGCCGCTCCTGCAGGGGACTCCCCCTCGGCACCGGCCAGAACAATGCGCGCCTTCTCTTCTCTTCGCTGCTCTTTTTTGGAAATGCCTCTCTCCGCATTCCTCGGCCCCACATCTCCCGCAAGCCAAGGCCTGGCCTGAGTCTGCTCCCGGGCAGCCGATCCGACCGCCTCACGCAGAGACTTCCCTCGAAAACCGGCCCTTGCCAAGCTGGGAGCCAAACCAAACAAGAGCCCTGCACGGGGCAAGGAAGCGCTCAGCCCGGCCTTCCCAGCCTGGTGCTCTCCGGAAGGGCTGGACTACAACCCCCACCAGCCCCGGCCAGCATGAGGAGAGCCGCCGTGCGAACGACAGAAAGGCACCGGTTTAGGGAAGACTGCACCACAAGGCAAAACTCTGCCTTTCTTGTGCATGCATGAGCATGTGCCTGCGCACAATTACACGCAATGAGTGTCAGCCTGGGCTGCAGGCCCCGATCCGGGAAAATTCAGGCCACCCGTGAACCTGGTGTGCAGTCTCAGGCCAACGGTGGGTGAAACAGTGGAGTCGCACACCTAGTCTTTGTGACTGACTGTGTGCTACAACCCTGTAAAACATACAGCGAGGGACCGTTTGAAGAGGATGTGTGGGCAGAGGCGAGGGTGCCGTCGGCCCCTTTCCTGCCGACCCCTTTTTGCTCCCCAAGGCACCCCTGCAAAGCCGGTCCTCCCACAGACAAGTTTACTTCCAGCCACAATGGTTTATCTGAAAATTTCTTAAGTAGTCTTGTACCTGGTGTCTGCAGGTTAAACTACCTGTCCCCAACCTGGTGCCAGAAAACCTTTGCTGAGATTGGCTGCAGAGGATAGGAATTGTAGTCCCAATCCAGCTGGAAAGAGGGACACCAGACTGAGGAAGTGAAACGAGTACAAAGAAAAACTCAGGCTGGAAGGAGCTGCCGCCGAGTGGGAGAAACCCACGACGAGGTCTTTGACAGATGGGACCTGCCCCCTACCTTCGTCTTCCGCGGGACCCCATTTCACAAACAGCTTTTCAACAGAGGCGGAGCGGCGTGCCGTGGGATGCGGGCAGAACAGTGGATGCCAAGATGTATCAGAAACTGGGCAACCCTTTAAGGCAGGAAGGCACTCTCCAAGCGAGGCAGCCTGCAATTCCCGACCTGGTGCTCGAATCGCTGGAAGGGTTGTCACCCTGGGAAAGTCCCAGTGAGCCTGCTCTACTCCGGCTCCATGTCTCCCCGTGGTCTCAATGGGCATCCGCCAGCGACACCTGGAGCGCCAACAGATCCCCCGTGGCGCTTCCAGCGACGGTCTCGGGAGTCAGTCCCTGATGCATGTTAACAGCACCTGGCAAGCCGCTGCAAGCAGCCTTCCCGTTGGCATCCAAGGCCTGGTGGCGCCTGTGCGGTTCCGGAGCGAACGATACGGAAATCCCAGTGCGGCGAGCGGGGGGCTCACGGCACCGTCGCGCTCCTGCCCATTCCCTCCTTCTTCCACCCAATTGCAAAGAAAGCATTTTACGCCTGGTCAGCTTGCTCAGAGACCCAATCACGGCCGAGAGAGGCATTATCTTTCGCGCACAATCGGTCTATTGACGGCTTCGTTCTTGGAGGCCGTGTGCTCCAAAGCATCCGCAGAACTGCTACACTGGCGACGGGACGGGGGCGAAGAAGGTCGCCCTTCTCTCCACGCCGCAGGCTGCGCTGCCCATCGTGGAGGGAGTGTCCGGGCAGCCCTGGTCCTTTGATACCAAGTGCCACATCCGATACGCCTGCGTGCGCTCAGGGTGTTGAAATGCACCTCCTTTCCTCCAGGTGCACCCCCCCCCCATTCTAAAAAGATGAAATGACTCTTCCGGTTTGCCTGGGGGAGATCAAAATGCTAAGCTAAAACATGCCGGCAGAACCTGGACCCCCCCAGTCGAATCACCACCCCAGACCAGGCCAGGGTGGCGTTATTTTCTGCTTTTCAGTCTCTTCCGGAAGGCAGCCAAGGTGGGAGCCAAACTAGGCAAGCCTTTCCTTCAGTCCTCCCCTTATCCTTGCCTCTGTTCAAGGACACCGCATTTTGAAGGACATCCACTTGTACAGTTGCCGTAACTCAGAGGCCGTGACACCACACAACGAACGGCGGCGAAGTCTATCCACAACGACGACCCGGCAGAGCTAACTGGGACTTCCGGAAGCAGAACCAGCCTGTCTCTGAATGGCAGACACTGTAGGGCAAACAGGGAAACGCCAGAAAATGCAGCCCCGGGTTCTGCTTGGAAAGGACCCGATGCCCTGCGTCAGGGTCCCTGGCGATGGATTGCCCAGGGAGGGATTTTTACCTGCCCGTTCACAGTACTGCCCACAGCCAGAGGGTGGCGCTGCAGCCACTGGATCGGGAGAAGTCAGGTGACACAATAGTGCCCCATCTAGTCCCATAAAGTCACAAACTCTTGCTGCTGCGGTCCAGACCTGGGCATCTCTGCCTCCCTGAGCATCCTTCTCCAAGACGCTTAGACCGGCTTACAAGCCGCTCCCAGAGGAGTCTCCCACCTGGACACTTCTAGGATGAAACCCCGTCCTTGCAACACGCTGATGCATGCAATAAACCGGTGTAGATCGATGTCTGTCCAGAGCTAATTGTTGGCACTTCAAAGCACTTGTCGTGGCGCGACAAAGGAAACGGAGATTTGTACCATTGGAAACGGACGCGGGTTAACTATCCTTTCCTGCAGAGCGGGGAGGAAATTACTGGGCAGACACCGTCGGGCTCATTGTCCGACGCGGGAAGGAGGTGCCCATAAACGAGCAACAGAAAGGGCTCCAGGGCTGCCCATTCCCAGCCGTCCAGAAAAAAGACCTGCACGAGCCCCTCGGACGCAGTGCACACAGTACGGCTGGTCCGACCCCCACAGAGCAAGAGGTCGCCTTTGCGCATCCGGGAACCGACTTTTGCAAGCTGAGAAAGGGGTCTTGGAAAAGTCTCTTTGGGGGTATCAGACCAAGCACTTTCAGCTTGCTTTTACCCCAAAAGCTATGATCTAAGCAGAACAACAAGAAACTTCGCTCTTTTTATTTTTAGGGTCAGTTTTCTAGACCTCGAGATGTCAGATAAACCTTTTGAGTCATTTCAGTTTATGCTGAAAAAGCCCAAGAAGGTCTGTATGAGGAGATGCTGCTTCTTTTCTAATAAATCAGAGGAATGTCGTCATTTAGCTCAGGGGCCCCGGTTTCTCTGTCCTTTACCAATTTAGGATAAGATCTGGAGCCTTCAAGCTGCAACTCCGTTTTTCAAACCCCAACTAAATGCATGTGAGTTTAAAAAATAAAAACCAGGCAAACAGGGGATGCAGTGAGAGCTAATCTGAAAATGGCTTGGGCTATAGATTTAACTGCTGCGGTGCTATGGAATGTTCACAAACATTCCAGTGGCTTACCTTGAAAACAAGCAAGTGTTAAAACAAGCAAGCAAGCAAGGGAAGCATGTTATTAGTAGGAGAGATTCAGCAGAGAAGGAAACCAAAAATTATACGGAAGTGTTGATCACCTATTAAGACCTGCCAATTTAATTAAGCCTTGTCCACATAAAGGCGGTATGTCAGTGGCAAACGTGAGGAAGTGGAGATGCGGAGACTATGCAGACGCGAGAAAATTCAGTGGCGAGCCCCTGGGAAAACACGCCCGTGCGTTGGTTCCGCATCTGTGCTGGACTTGTGGGCAGCCTGTTGGAGACGCGTGAGAAGAAATCCGCATTTGTTCGGTGGGAACGGACTGTCTTTGATCCCGATGCTACTCTCTTCCTCAAAGCAATTGATTGGCCTAAGCTTGCCATCTACTCTCCTTTTAGACCAGAGGGGGAAAGGGGGAAATTAACAAAATAATTAAGCAGCAGATAAACTTTGAACCAGGTAACCATGCAGTGCCTTGCAAACCAACTGGCTAAAGCATGGGTTCTCAAACTAAGGACCGCGGGCCGGATGCGGCCCGCCGTGCCCATTGAACCGGCCTGCCCCACAGGTTTTGCCTCGTCGGGGGCGCGCTGCTTGCTCGTGAGGTGGCCGTTTTGGACTAGTGCGGAGAACATGATCTCCTCATGAGCAAGCCGGCACCTCACCGTGCATGCCCTGCAGCGGCTTGCTCACAAGGAGGTCATTTTGGACTTGATCTCCTCGCGAGCAAGCTGGCGCCTCCCCTGTGCGCCCTCCATCCCCGCCTTGCGTGCGTGCGCCCCCCGCCCCCTCACTGGCCCACACCGGCACTGCCTTGGCAGCCCGCGCCCACCGCGGGCACCTGTCAACTGGCCCCCTTTGGAAAAAGTTTGAGGACCCCTGGGGTAAAGGAACCCCCCCCCCCAAAAGCCCATGTACAGGGAGAAGAAGGCCAGCCCACTTCGACAGGGTCTCAGAGCCAGGCAGGTGTTTTAGCTGAAGAACCCAAAGGGGAGGGGGGGTCTTTTCCTGCCCCCTCAGGGCAAAATGCACCGAACTCGTTCTTCTCTTTATGGACTGCTGTACCCAGGCCGTGCATGCACACGCAAGCGACTCAGAGGGGGAAACCCAGAGAAAGTACAGCGTTTACACAAAGCGTCTTGAACCCGGATTAGAGACGAGGCTCCACCCGCTAAAATGCTGCGCAACTGGCCAGTTCGACCCCGCGCAATTCGGATTCGCTTCCAAACTCAGCCTTGGAGTCGGCTGCCGAATTTCTTCCCGCCTCGGCTGCCGCCACAATCCAGCCAGGTGCCAATGAGAGGTGCACCACCTAGTGGTGCTGGACGCGTATTTGGGGAACAAGGACCGCCTTGGCTTCTGCCAGCCTTGCTCCCGGTCCTTTTGCTGAAATTTGGGATTGCGCAGGACGTTTTAACCTAACACGATGGCCCAAAGCATGGTCCGCACCATCATTTTTTATACGGACATTTTATATGGATGCTGGGAGTTATTTTCCGACTGCTGTCGAATTATAATCCCAGAGTGGCCAGCTATAACCAGAAAGGCTGCGATTCGAGACTCGGCCAGGAGGTATGTTACTAATTCCCTGGCCAAAGCCAAGCGGGCGTTTTAAAAGGTGGCTGAAGCTTCAGAGGCCAGTGAGGTGAACAACCTTCCCTTTATCACGTCTCAAACCCACACGCCCGGAGCCGTTAAAACGCTTTGCAGGGTAATGAAAATCCGCGTGCTTTCCAGGGCGAGCAACAAGGGCAGACCTGGGTGGGCACCCCCCTGACTGCTTTAGCAAGCAAGCAAACCCAGCCAAGTAGGCCTTCTGGAAGCCCCCACCTCTCCCGGACCCCCAAGGGGCGTGGGGGAATTCCACGGAGGCCGGAAACGGGCTGTCTCCGGCGCATTCAGGGAGAGAAAGCACAAATGGCTCAGCTCAGCCTCCTGAAGGATTTCCAGAAACTCACGTGGAGGGGGATATGAGCCCTCTGGACAACCTAACAGCTTCCAGATGCAACCCGGCCACTTCCAGCCCTCCCTCTTCTCCAATCCAGACCAAAACAAGCGTTGCTGCAAAACTTTCCCGGGTTCTCCCCTTGACAGGCCTTCCTGCCCCCCCCCACACCGTCTCCTGCCTCCCTCCCCTTTCAACTGTATGCACAGACGCCAAATGCTCAAGCAGGCCTCAAGAGACAATTTCTGGAAAACAGGGGACTTTAGCTGCCACCTTCCCCAATCAGGTGTGTCCCCCCAGGTACATTGGACCGGGGGGTGTTGGAGGGTGTCGTCCAGCACATCTGGAGGGTGCTGGATTAAGGAAGGCAACTGGGGGATGCTTTGAATTGGAACCTACCAGGCCTGGCAGGCTCCTCGCTCTGCACATTGCCCTCTGTTTTGGAGCTCCTGCCCGAGCCGCTGCAAATGTTCAAAGATGCTCCTCTCCCAACTCTCTTCTGCAGCAAGCACGTTCTGAACGACGTACAAAGCCGCACCTGTGGCCCAGGTGGACCTGCCAGTCTCTGAGGAAACACAGGCCGCTCCGCACTCCGCAACAGTGGCAGCCCTGCCCACCTTCCCCAGACACCACACGGGCTCCGGCCACAGTTACTCACGCCTCCTGCAGAAGGACGCCTCTCTGGCTTGGGATGCCCGGCAGGTGGGTTGGCATCACAGGTAGGCATGGCTGGGCACCTGTCAAAGGTCGACATGCAAGGAACGGCCCCCAGTGAGCGGCCCCTCTTGCCCCAGCCCAGAAAATGGTGGTGGTGAGAAGGGGGCGTGGAGGGGGCCAGTTCCACAGGCCTGTAGGTGTGCTTTGCCCGGGGGTCCTTGAACACCTGAGTGTGCACAGATGGGCGTGCTGGGCTAACCCACAGAGCGCCACGGGGACTCCCAAGCCAGACCTGCCCTCGGACAGAAGGCCAGGACTGTCGTACTAAGGAATGCCAAGAAGCAACGGCTTCGCTTTTCCACTGAGCAAAGTCACACCATTTCATCAGAACCAAGAACTGGGAACAGTGTTAACTATGGTTAACTTTTAGGGAAACATGCCGGGAACATAAACCAGAGTTTAAAGTGAGTCTCTTTTCCTAAGCCATATTTAAAACTAGCCACAGTTTATCCAGATTCAGACATAATCTTGGCTCGTATGGAAAAACAACCCGGAGTAAGCTGCCCAACGCTCTGTCCCTGACTTGCTTAGTGTGATGTGGGAACCCAGGAACCAGAGTTGGGGCCCAAAATTGGACCGTGGGTTGTTTAGCTGCCAGCAAACTTCACCCTGAATCAAAGTGCTCAGAAGCAGATTCTCAAAAATATCTAATCAAAATACTATCGTACCACTTAGTGGTATTGCCTAGCACTTAGACCGTATTTTTCGCTCTATAAGACGCGCCTGACCATAAGACACACCTAGTTTTTAGAGGAGGAAAACAAGAAAAAAAATATTCTGACTCAAAGGGGCACATAATCACAGGCACATTCCCCATCACTTCCCCATGGGCTGCACATCTGACAGACTTACTGCACACACACATTCGCTCTGTAAGACGCACAGACATTTCCCCTTACTTTTGAGGGGGGGAAAAGTGCGTCTTATAGAGCAAAAAATACGGTATATTGCAAACTTACCCAATTCACCTTCTCTGAACCCACACAAGAACCAGAATGCAGATAAGCACCGGCATCTACACGTTCTGAAGTTTGCAACTAAAGAGACAAGCAGCGTCGATTTATTTAATTTCTATCCTGCCCAACAGCCAAAGCTACAGCCGTGCGCACGCAAATGCGTGTACCGAACAGAAATGTGCCCTGTGCTTTTTCATCAGAAAAACTGCCAGCAAAGAACGTGTCTCATTGACATGCACATGGTGGGCATGTCGTGAGCGGAGCCAGCTGAAGCCGGGGGTCAGACTAGATGGCCCAGGAGGGCCCTTCTGACTCGCGCTGTTTCTATGTTTCATTTGAAAAGATGTGGACAAAATGAGTTTTATAACTCGAAAAATGCCCAGAAAAACAGGTCTGCATTTTTGTGCAAAATTAAACATCACCCACCGATGCAGCAACGGGGTGCTGGAATGGACAGCTGCTCGCAGGGACCCCAGAAAGACTCTTTCTGAGCCCTGCCTGGTTTTTCGTGCAGAGCAGGGGCTGCTGGGCTGCGAGCTTTCCTCTTGCTCTGTGTTCCCAGGTATGCAGCACCTGAGATGGCCTTGGAACAAGAACCAAGATTTCTCAGCTGCAATGCAGGCGGCCTTGCGTGGCCAAGAAGCCGCAGAAGTCTGCCAAAGCGCGAGGCGGCCACAGCATTCTCTGCCCATGGGGCTTGCTTCCCACTGCAGAAGCCAGCCTTCCCCAACCAGAGGCGCTCCTGATGCGTCATGATGGGAGTTGCAGTCTGACATGTCGGGAGAGCCCCAGGTTGGGGAAGGCTAGTATATACTGAAGTTCACTCTCTTAGCTTGATGGCTGGTGCCAAAACAAAGAGAACCATTGATCGATGGATTGTATTTGTATGCAGCTTCATAGCTCAGGGGTTCTCCCGGCAGCTCACCAAAACCAGAAACAACAAAGTAACATTACTATGGTAAAACCAAACCACATCTAAAACCAAATAAAATCAACTTATATAAGGTGCAAAACGGCAGGATAGGATGAACAACAATAAAAACAATGAACTTATCTGCTGATGAGAAAAAAGGCACTTTTTACAGACAACACGTGCCAATACTCCACAAGGAACGATACAGGTGAAAAGCGATCCCTCGGAATCTTATGTCCAGCACAGGGTGAATGGTGTGTGTGTGTGAGAGAGAGAGAGAGAAAAAGAATCCGTGTGCTTGCCACATCTGCAGACCACACACCACACTGCTCTTCTACCCGCAATCCTTGTCGTCTCCACCAGGACTGTCCCACCTTCCGACGCCGCGCTCATGAGGGAGAACGCGACGAGAACCTGCCTTCACCGTGAGCCACGCTGCGCCGGGGAAGCCGCACGGCAGCCCTGGGAATCGCCCCGTGCTCAAGGGGAGCGGAGGAGGCGCATGAGCAGGCACCAAGCCATGGGCGGCCATGCTCAGCTCGACAGAGTAACGGGTGCGATGCTCATGAAGCTCATGGGTGCAAGCTCAGCATTCTGAGAAAAGGGACTGCGCCACCTTCGCCCTGAAACCGCCGCCCCAGCCCTCGTCCTGCCCCAAGGCTGAGCTCCAAAGCGCGGAAGGACACCGGGGACTACCAAGCCTGCGCAGAACAGCATTTGGCGGTCTGCTCGTTCTTAAGAAGCAAGCAGCAATATTTAAAGATGCAAAGAGGAGGAGACGGACATGCGAAGGACTCCCGGCCACGTCCCTCTGGAAAAGCGTCCCATCGTTTTTGCAGATTGGTTGGAGATCTGCGGTCTGCAGGCAGCCGCCTCACTCTGGATTTCGATCTGCAGCTCCTTTGGGCCTGGAAGTCAGCACTCTCCTGAAGGGTCTGACGGAGAGTGAGCCAGAGCAAACCTCTGAGCGCCCACTTCTCCCCTCCCACCTCTTCCGATCTGCTCTCCCTCCCCACTGCAGGCGTCTGGAGACTTTGCTCAGAGTTTGGCTTCCTGGCTGAGCAAACCGGGGATAGCTTGGGGTGGGGCAGGGGGGGGCAGGGGGGGGCAGAGAGAGAGAGAGAGAGAGAGAGAGAGAGAGAGAGAGAGAGAGAGAGAGAGAGAGAGAGATATTTTGCTCCACAATCAGAGAAGCTGAGGGAGACTGACTTCTAAAACAAGTAGCAGTTTTCTTCTCCTCCATTTCGTTTGCAGCCATCTACTCAGGATGCTTCCATTGCCTTGTAGGAAAACCATAACAAACAACAACCAGGAAGAACGAATTTAAAACTAATGTTTATCTCATGGCGCCAGGATAGGATCTAGCAACCAAACTACGAGTGTGCAGGGCAGAGCGCGGATTCAAACCATTTCTTCCCTAGCTGGACACCAAACTCCAAAGGACATTCCAGGGAAAGACGATCGGGAACTCACGCATCAGAAGCATCATGACGTCGCAGAAGAATTCCATGCGCTCTCCTTGGTGAAAGAAGTGAGGCAAGCATTCATGCTCTGCACAGAGGGTACCTCCTCGGATATTTTGCGGGGGCAGAGGGGTAGGCGTGCCAGTCTGCTGCCAGCAAGGCCTCGTGGCACCTTAAGGACTAGCGTGTTTCTTCTGGCACATGCCGGTCCGCATGGTTTCCTTCATCAGAGGCAGAATCCTTGCCAAGATGCCGCGTTTCCTGCCAAAGGCTTTGGGGTGTCTGAGCAGACGAGCCGAAGCACAAGCAGGACTATCTCCTTGGCTTTCTCAGCCCTGCGAGCACCACCCGGGGGTGGGGGGGCACTGCAAGTCCCTCCATGTGTGAGAGCGGCGCTGTCAGGAAAAATAAGTCACCCATTTTGCTGGGAGGAAGCGGCACCAGGCTTGATTGCTGCATCTCCTTAATTGGGCACAGTTTGCTGTCCTGCAGGCGGGAGCTGAGAATTTCTTGCCACTTCTCTTGAACGGGAACCTTGCCCATAAGAAAAAAAGAAATCCAACATCCCAGGAGATTTGTTTTTTTTTTAATATATTTTTTTTAAGCGCTAGGGATTAGAAACACAACCCACTGGGGAAAAGGATTGCTTCCAAGTCGGTCAGCAGAGCTTTTCAGCTAACCTGTCCAAAAGCGGAAGCGCCCAGAAAGACAACAGGCCGGTCCCCTTCTGCATGTCTGCTGCCTGCAGGTGCATCTTCACGTTTTGCAGCTGACCCAGTGGGGAGCTGTGGGGGGGGGCAGATTCGTGGGCGGGGGCCCCTCACTGCAAGAGGGATGCGGCACGGCTGGGATCAGTGCAGTGGAGGGCCATGGGGATGGTGGCTGGTTTGCAGGGTAAGCCGTATGGGGAGAGACTGAGGGAGCTGGCTCTTTTCAGCCTGGAGAGGAGGAGACTCCACGGGGACCTGTTAGAGACATACAGGTATGTGAGGGGGTGTCACACGGAGGTGGGTAGAGTCCTGTTCTCCCCTGCAGAGGAAGGCAGGACGAGCTCCAACGGAGCAAAGCTCAGGGAGCCAAGGTTCAGTTTGGATGCCAGGAAGCACTTCCTGACAGTCTTGACAGTCAGGACCCCGAGGGCGTGGAATGGGCTTCCCCAGGGGGTCGTTGAGGCCCCATCGGTGAGGGTGTTCAAAGACAGGCTGGACATGCACATGGCGGGCATGTCATGAGCAGACCTGGCTGGACCTGGGGGTCAGACTAGATGGCCCGGGAGGCCCCTTCTGACTCACTATTTCTCTGTTGCATGTCCCTGGCATGGGTGGTGGTCACCACAGGTGATGGGGTGCACAGGTGGCCTCCTGAGAAGCTGTGGCTCGTCCGAGGGAAGGAAGGGGGAAGCGGCCAATGGCAGACGCCTGGGGAGGTTTGAGGAATCTCCGAAGACACAGCAGCGAATGTCCACGTGCTGACTGAGATGCATATGATCCCAAGCGGAAATCACACAATAGCTGGGAGGGGCCTACACAGCCATGGAGTCCAGCCCCCAATCAATGAGGACTCCAAGAGACAGTGTGGTGCAGTGGTTAAAGAGTGTGGGGATGGGTCTCAGGAGATCTGGGTTCTGGTCCCCACTCAGCCATGGAGCCAACTGGGCCAGCCTCAGACTCTCAGCCCAGCCTACCTCACAGGTTTGTTGTTCTGGGGAATATAACAGAGCAGCAGGAAGAGAATGAGGTAAGCTGCTTTTAATTCCCTGAGAGGAATAAAAGCAGGATATGAATCAAATCAAAAAACAGGCATCCCTGACAGAAGGCCGTTCCATGTGGGAGGACTGATGTCCTTCCTAGGTCAAGAGTTCTGCTGCAGAACTACTCCAAGAGTCAGGAATTACCGTATTTTTCGCTCTATAAGATGCGCCTGACCATAAGACGCACCTAGTTTTTAGAGGAGGAAAACAAGAAAAAACATATTCTGACTCAAATGGGCACATCATCACAGGCACATTCCCCATCGCTTCCCCATGGGCTGCACATCCGACAGACTCACTGCACACACGTATTCGCTCTATAAGACGCACAGACATTTCCCCTTACTTTTGAGGGGGGAAAAGTGCATCTTATAGAGCAAAAAATACGGTATTCCTCGCATGTAAGCAGAGATGCAAGAGCAGGTGGCGCATACGGTGACCAGGAGACTCTGTGGTGGCTTGTGCCGTCCGCCGTCCAGCAACCAGCCAGGAATGGGCGACTCCACCCTCGTGATGGTCAAAGCGGGCTTCTCACCTGCCGGTGTGCATTTCTCGGAGACTTTGGCTGCCGCATCTCAAGCAGAAAAGGGACAGAGTGACGGAGCTTGGAGAGACGGAAGGATCTGTCCGTTCCTATCTAAAACATGCACAGAGAAATACTCCGGGGGCGAGCCAAGCTTAGTCCTGTACAGAGGAGACTTACGGGGCCAGAAGAGACTCACCGTTCACTTCAATGGCCCTTTGGTATTCAGGACTCACACGGAATTGTATCCCATCACATGGGATTGTGATGCGTTTTATTGTGGAGTGCTCTCTCTACAAGGAAGCCGAGAGACATTTTACACTCATAAACAAACAAACAAACATTGTGTCCTGCAACATCTAGGTACATAATCTCCGTAAGGAGGCAAAGATGAGTAAATTTTGGCTTAGCCTACTTATGGATGGAGGGGGATATGATCCCCCCCCCAGGCCCTCTACAGTCCATTAGAGGGGAAACAGCTACCTATGGCTGGAAGCGATGGGCACTGTAGTTTGACAAACCTGGGGGGCACTTGGTTGGAGAAGGGGGCTCGATTCCTTGAAGTCCCCACTGCTCTCTCCACTCCACCACCATGTAAACAGGCCAGGTGCTGGACACCCCGTGTCTTGCTCCAAATCAAGAAGTCCTTTTTAAAAATGCCGTTCCTGTTATCTAAGCCTGGATTCCCAATTCGCTTGGGATGCGCAAAGCCAGACTTATTCTGACAGCTATGTTTACACTGCGCTCACGGGCTATTTGGGGCGCTTCTCCATGTGCAGGTGCCGTTTCCACGCTGCACGCAGGTCTGTCACTCTTGAAGGGCAAACTCCTGTGTCTGCCGAGGCAGAAAAATATCCTGCAATTCCCAGTCTGGGGAATGGCAGGAATGAGAGTATGTTCTTCTGCCTGAACAGATTTAGGACTGTGCCCATGGCACTTCCCCCTTCCAGACCCCGGTTCACCACTAAGGAATACCACGCAGAGCAAGCCACCGGGATGCACCATAAATACAACGAATTCACCAGGCATCTTGAGCAGCCAAGGCAGGCCCTTTCTGGTTCTTTATTCGGTGACCCAACAATAACATTCTCAAAAAAGGTGGGGCTGTTCAGAAAACTAGCCTACAACCACGAAAAAGGCGTTTTCACTCCTGGAAAGGAAAAACGCCGATGCCAACACGATCCTTAATGTTTCCTAGCCGGAGCCGTTTCCAGATTTGGTGCTCCGCTAAAATGAAGGGCTACGGGACTCTCTCAGTTCCCAACTTTCTTTCTGCAATCTGGAGCAACCCCACAGGGCTCAGTGGCCGAGACGGAGCAGCCCAAGACAAAGCCCAGGCGCAGGACGACCTGACAGCTCATCCAAACACCCACGGAGCAGGCGTGAAGGATTCGGAGCTAAGCACCGCTTGGAATAAACACAGATCTGAACCTTGCCAGCTCTTCCGCTTTTTCACAGTCCTCTTGGGAGGAAAGGCCTGACTCCAGGTTCAAGGGAGAGGAAGACAAACGACGACGGCGATGCCAACCTCGTCACCGACAGATGAAACTTCAGCTTGCTGAGGGATGGGGCCCTGCGTACCTTCAGGTGCCTCAAACGCGTTTCCAGCTCATGTGTTATGGTTAACCGGGGGAAAGTAACACAATGTGGTTTAAAGGAAAAACACAGAGGGGTATTTCATGTGGTCGGCAGAAGGTTACAACGAGCTCTTTCTCCTGGCTGCAAATAAGAGATGTGTGGAGCTGTCTCCGGTTAGTAAAGCGCATAACGCATAGCATACCTTCCACACACAGGAAAAATGGGCGTCCTGAGCCGCAGGTCGTCGTCTCTTTTTTTTCCTTTTTTTTTTTTTTTTGAAACAGAGGATTCGTGCGGCAGCGCTCGCGGCTTCACCTCTGACACAGAGAGAAAGACAGAGAGAAAAACAATTCATCATTATCAGGAAATGCCGCCAGCAGAGTTGCACCACCAAGCGCCACGAGGCCTCACTGAGCACGCAGCACTGAAAGGGGCCCATTGTTGCGGGCGGGCGGGCGGGCGGCGCGCCCGGATCTGCGCTCCCATTTCGGGGACCCACGGAGCCAGTCCTTGCTCCCGCCCACGTCAGGCCACGGCAAGGGCAGGCAGGGCCGGGCACCTGCGCCAGGCGCACCACAGGGGTCCCCGAGCAGAGCTGCTCCTGTTCCCGGACGTCTCTGCCCCTCCGCTGCTCAGACAAGCAGGTGATGGCTCACCTGGGCCTCTCACCTGGGCCCTTTTTGGCTCCTTGTGGCCCCAACGTTCTCGCCTTCTGTAAGTGGTGAGAGGAGGAGCCCTGTCAAGTTCAGCTACTTCAGTCCCTGCGGTAGAAATGGCGGGGTTTTATTATTTTGGAACACAACCGGTGTTCCTGCCTTCTGCCCATTTCTGCATAGCCCAGGACCAAAACTGTTTTAGTGACCAGTTCACACAGTTATTTAGCCCAACTGGGAAAGTGTGGCCCCAGGCAGCCAGCCCTCTGGGCCTCCTTCCACAGGGAAAAACAGCATTTCTGTATTTTGCCACAGGTGAGAGATCCCCACGTATCCAAGGGGCTGAGCGCCTACCATCTTCCCCGGCAAGTCAGATTAGGGGGGAGAAACCCATTTCCACTACTTCCATGGTCTGGGTTACGATGTGCACCAACTGCAAAATTTCTTTCTGATTCTTTGGTAGAGCAGTTCGCTCTTTGCCTTTGCCGCCCGTAAAATTTAGATAAATCCGAGCCATTCCTTCGACATTTGTTGATACAGCTATAAATTCATATAAGCAGAATCTGAGCAGCTTTGTGTCCTTCGGGCTCCCCCACCCCGTTTTTCATCCTGGGTCTTAACCCCAGAAAAACTCACTTTCGGCACTCTTGTTGCAAGAACTGGGCCAACAAGAAGAGCATCAGCCAAGGTCATGCCCAGGCCGAACTCGCTCGCTTGAGATCTCACTGTGGTTCAGAAAGCGGCAGGGAATTATTCTCTCTGGCTGGCCTCAGCCTGGCCTGCCAGAGAAATCTAATTAGCAATTGGATTTCGATTCATAAAAACCGCTCTCCCAGCTGAAGCAACGCGACCTCGGACTGCACCCGCGATCACTTGCAAACGATCCTTTTCCACTGCACTCTGTTCAGAGACGCAGAGATGCTCCGTGACCGAGTCGGCCGTTCCCTGTTCTGCAGCTGCTTCTTAAAAATTGAGCCTGCACTGGCTGCGTGGGGCTGCCCCGGGGCCAGGATGGTTGAACATCTGCAGCGGGCCCACAACCCAGCAGGGGGACGCTGGCAACAGCCCCTGAAGTCTCTCCTCCTCTTCCCTGTTGCTACCTATGTCTCGCTCTCACCCAGGTGACACCCAGTGAGAAGGTGCAGGGGAAACCTCTGCCTCTTCTCTCACTGGATCTCTACCTCTTAACCCTCACTAAGACAGGTGAAAGCCACCCTCCCTCCCAACATGCTTAGCTGAACTCACTAGCAGGTGGCCTACTGGGCAAAGAACTGGAAAAGCTCGCTTTGGTCCTCAGGATGTGTGAACCAATGAAGAACTAATTTCACCTTCCTGCCATCTTCCTGAGCACACACGCGTCACCAGCGTGAAACACCCTAGAAGACAGCATGAAGATCCAGGGCGATCCTGATAAACTTGAATACTGGGCTGAAACCAACCAAACATGAGCCAACGATGTGACGCAGCTGCCAAAAGGGCAAATGCTATTTTAGGGTGCATTAACAGAAGTATTACTTCCAAATCATGAGGAGTAGTAGTTCCCCTATACTCTTCCCTAGTCAGACCTCACCTGGAATACTGTGTCCAGTACCAAGGTTTAAGAAAGGTGCAGGTAAATTAGAAAGGGTCCATCGGAGGGCAACAGAAATGATCCAGGGTTTGGAAACAGCGCGGAGAGGAGAGACTGGGAGAACTGGGCATGTTCAGCCTTGAGAAGAGAAGGCTGAGGGGGGACATGAGCTCCCTCTAAAAGGACCTCAAAGGCTGTCACAAAGAGGAAGGCCAAGATCTCTTCTTGCTAATGTCAGAGTGTAGGACATGGAATAATCAGTTCAGGTTGTGACAGCCCAGATTCAGGCTGGGCATCAGGAGAAGCTTCCTCACTGTCAGAGCAAGATGACAGGGGGACCAGCTGCCTGGAGAGGTGGGGGGCTGCCCCACACTGGGGACATTCAAGAAGAAACTGGACAGTCATCTGAGCAGGATGGTGTAAACTGATGTCCTGCAACAGCAGGGGGTTGGACTGGATGGCCTTCATGGCCCCTTCCAGCTCTACTATTCTAGGATTCTATAGGACGCAGCAGGTTGACCAAGCCCCGATATAGAACCGCATGTTCTGTGCACTCTTGTGTCCTGGGAAGGGGGTGTTGGTGGGGAATCTCCAAAGAACTGGGATGGGAATAGGATGGAAAGAAGCACAGCACAAAGCATTCCATTGTGCTGGTTACAATGGAATAAAATCCGGATCCCAAAGAGCTTGTGTTCTGCCACAATATTTATGGAAATGCAGACACGCACGAGACAAATGGAGTCCAGGAACCGTAAGCTTGGTTTTCTGACTATTTTTTCTGTTCCTGGATTCTCAGTGTTTGTACTCTGTTATAACAACGCCTCTACTGTCAGGACACAAACAGAACTCAATGGACATTCTGGTTTTTGCCGCCAGTGGTTTATTTAAAAGAAAAAAACAGATTTGCAAATCTAAACTGAACTTGGGGCATTTCACTCGGTAGCATTAGCTAGAAGGCTGAAAAGCACACAGTTCTGCGTAATTGCATTGTAAATTTTCAAAACCATCCCAGAGTGCAAGATCCAGCTACCAGTTCTAAATCCAGAGCAATTTCTGTAAAAAAAATAATACTATTCCCAGCTGGCAAGTTTCCAGACCTCATGAATGCAGGAAGAAGAAGACAAAAGGTGAAGCCTAGTAGATGCACCATTCCAATTTTGGCTAAAGCTAAAATGAGAAATCCAGGCATTCTTTTGGGCTTGTAACCAGATTATCAAGCATTCCAACTAAAGAAATTAAAACCAAGTTCATTGGGAAGATTCCCTTTGGCCAACATGTCCAAGTAATGTCAAGAGAAGCAGGCATTTAGACTAGAGAGGAATGCAAATGTAGTGCAGTGGTTAGAGCACTGGATTGGGACTCAGAAGATCTGGGTTCCAGTTTCCAGACAGCTGTGAAAATCACAGAGTGACTTTGGGCCATCGCTGGTGCCTCTTGGCCTTCCTCACAGGGTTGTTGTGAGGATGCAGTGGTGAAGAAGAGGCCCGTGTAAGACGCGCTGAGTCCCTTGCAGAAGGGGATAAATAAATATAATAATCTGAGACCTTAAGTCTCCAGCGCTCTCTTCTTTGGAAAGACTTTGCCCTGTCCAGAAAGGCTCTGTCTCTGGAAAGAGACAGCTGGAACGTCAGAAGCCGTGTGGATTAGGCCTGGATTGGGACTGTTCCTGCACCTCCCCGGCGGAGTGAGACCTGGCACGTCCCAGTGGAGCGGAACAGACACGGATGGACTGACGGCTGGTGACAGGAGGGTCAGGCGCTGCCGGCCAGCCCGGCGGGGAGCTCTGTCCTCTTGCCCGCAGGGATCCGTGCCACGCGCCGGCCAGCAGCCGACAGGAGAGCTGCACAGCGGGAAAGCCGGCCACGGCCAGCCCTGCTGCGCAATCCATCGATCCCGCCCCGATCAAAAGCCAGCGCACTCGCTGCTTGGCGCTCACTGTGTCCCCTGGCCCCCCGGGAGCATCTGTGTGGGAAGGGCAGAGGCCGGATGCCGTGCCATCAGTCCAAGCCCCCAATCCAGGCATTATGGGTGTTGCAGTCCATCACATCTGGGCGGGCAGCAGCTTGGGGACCAGCTGGAGCAGCAAACCGGGCCTCCCTTGTGCCATGCACCACACCGCTCCTATTGCTCGCTGGCCCCTACGGTTTGAAAATGGAGCAGGGTCCGGAGGGGGCTTCTTGTCCAAACAGCTGGCTCTTGGAAGACGGGCCCACCTCCCAAGGATCAGGCCCCGGCACCCCACAGAAAGCACGCCTGGTCTCTGGGTGCTGCTGAATTCTTGCATGCTGTGATGTGGATTGTGATCATGGGTGCCCACTGGGTAGGGAAGGCTCCCCAAAGGAGGACTAAAGGTGTTTTTCCTGGGGAACCTGTGCTGGGGTGGAGAACCAAGGTCCAGGAGCCGGATCAGTCCCCCCGTGCTCCTCAGACAGAACCCTGCCCCCTTCCCCAGCCTTGCTCGGATGCTTCTGTGCATCTCTCCATCCACTTGCTCACTAGCTGTCGATCTAAAAAGGGCTTTTCTTTGGCGGGGGGGGGTTGTATCTTTGTCTCCACCCCTTGGCTTTTGCCGCCCTCCTCACTAAGACTGCTCCAAAATGGAATTTGGCCTTTGGGATGAAAAGGACTGTAAATTTGCACAGCCCGCCAATGCCAACAATAACTCCGGAGCGTCTGTCACCTTCCGGAAGAGGCGAAGCCCCGCAAGAGAGAGAAAGGATGTTGCACACAAGACGCCGCGCGAAGCCGGACGGAACGTGAAGCAAATGAGGCCTTTGCCTCTGCGAACGGAGCCGGACATCGCGGCAGATGCTCGCTCTCGCTGCTGCTCCCGCCCCGACTCACGCCCCGCATCTCCAGCGGGGGTCCAGCTGCCACGGATTCCGTGTGCAGTTACGACTGCCGGGAAACTGTGTGTGTTTCATGCAGTGTGTGTGTGTGTGTGTGTGTGTGTGAGAGAGAGAGAGAGAGAGGCAGGAGTGCAACATGTAAAAAAAGGCACACTAAAGAAGCATGAACAAACTACACCCCACCCCCACTTCCACCTTCTCCAAGAAGATGCACTCCAGATGGGTTGGACTCCAAGTCCCATCATGGCCAGCCAGCCTGAGGAAAGGGGGGAATCTGATGCACAGGTACGAGTCCGTGGGTGGGGGAGATGACTGTTGTGGCCACGAGACACACAAAAAGCGTCTTGGATTTACACTCCACTGCAATCGGAGTATGAGCCCAGCTGCGTGATGCGGCTACGAACCGGGCTAATGCGATTGGCATCGCTTTCAGAATCGCAGGAGCCGGGTTCTACTCTGCTCTGCACCGGACGAGTCGTCGCTCGCTTAAGTGCTGAGCTCGTTTCTGGATGTGACTCTTGGCAGAGGAGGTGGATAAATCCAGACACGTTCAGAGAAAGGCGGCAAAGACAATCGGGGGACTAGAAAGACGTCCTCCAGGCGAAGATGGAAGGAGCCGGGCATGCTAGCCTGGAGAAGAGGCGATTGAGGGGGGGCAGGATACCATGTTCCAAGCAACTGAATGGTTGCCACGCACAAGAGGGCCGCCTGCTAGGGCCGCCTGCTGTGCTTTGCCACCCAGGCTTCTAGGACAGCAGAAGACAAATGGCAGGAAGACGAATTTTGGTTGACCATCAGGAAACATTTGGGGATGGTCAGAACAGCCAGACCACGGAACGGACTGCCTGGGGGGGGGGGGAGCGGTTGCCCCTGCAGGTATCTGAGCAGAGATGGGACAGCCACCCCTGGATTCCTGCCCTGGACGAGGGCTGGACTCAACGGCCCTTCTGTGATGCATGAATTCTGCCCGGGGGGACGCCAATGGGGCAAACGGGCAGGCCGTGTGTGGGAGACGGGCAACGGGGCAGACTCCTTCGTGCTCAGCTTGCGTCTCACATGCCCTGGAGGGCATTTTTCGGAAGACACGGCCACCGCCACCGTGCACGCATGGGGGGGCCCACCTGTAAGGACGCTCAGAGCAATCCCAGGGGTTGGGCCATGGGAAGCCCAGCCTGAACTTCACGGGGAAGGACGCCATCTGTCCATCGCCCAAGAGGTCTTGTGTGTAGGCCGCCTACCTGAAGCCGGCTGGGATGCTTCAGCAACTGCTCAGACGGGGCACGGGAGGAGACGGATCTTGCACTCCTGAAAAGGGAAAGAAAGAGAAGACGATGTCCAGCGCTCTGAAGGAATTTCCCCCCGGAAGGGCTTGCCTGCGACACGCCGACCCACGCATGCACGGGTGCAAGTGTGAAAGAGTATCCCCACAGATCCGCCGATGGAGGCAGGACTTTCACATCGCTTCTAGACCGAGGCTGCTCAAGCACCCCCAGGATGAGAAATCAAGCGATATACACATGTGCCGGAAACCATGCCAAGCCAAATACGAGGAGGCCGATCGCACAACTGGCGTTGTGTACTTCCCCGATTAAAATGCAGTCGAGTCTGTGGGCTCCAGCGGGGGCTGCAGCTGGCAAAGAATAGCGCAGCTCCCCCCTGGCTGCAGGCGGGGAACCCCTCCTGCCAGTCAAATCTCCCTGCAAGTAAAAAGATAGTGCATCAGGGAGGAAGGTTCCAGCCATCCCGGCTTCCTGCAGTGCTACTTCTTTGGCAGGTACGTTCTACCTAGCGGTGCATTCTTGGCTGCATCAATGTGGTACAGTCCCACTGCTGGGTCAGGACTCTCCCACCTCAGTTATCTGCATGAGCGGACAAAGCCTTAGGTTCCATTGGAAGCAGGCAATTACTGCAGCGAAAGCCGTTCCCCCAAGCCATTGAGTTTCCCGCTCCTTTGCAATTCTTTAGTTTCTTCCTCTCCCCTCTTCATGCTCCCTCCTTTCCCTCCGAGTTGCCACCAGCCCTCAGGTCAGTGGCCTCTTTCCCCTCCTGCTTTCCTTCCAGGATCTTTCTTCCTTTTCCAACCCTCATCCCACTTTCTGCTTTTTCCCTCTTTCTTCCTCACCAAGGCCAGCATGCGCAACAAAACAAACTTCTGGAAAGAGCATCAGAAGAAGGCAGTTTAATCCCTCTTTTGACAACAGCCGCAAGCAGAAAGCGAGGGATGGTGGCAAAGAACCAACCACAGCAGCCTGCAACTCTGGATCTGCCTCCAAGCAGGGAACTGAAGCTTCGGAGAAGGTATCCCATGGCAAGGTGAGAGAAGAGCGTGGTGCCGGTGTCCGGCTTTGGAGAGCCTTCCGCCGAGGGATCTTCAAGAGGTCCCTTCCCCCCATGGCTCCATCCACAGGAGGGTCCTCCTGTGCACACGCAGAGCGATCTTAAAGGGTATACGAGTGAGCAGAAGCACACCTGTGCCTTTCCTTGGCCCTGCATACCTCTGCAACAGGTAACCCCAAGGCCCCGGCTGCCCCCCTTTCTGATCATTGTTGACCTTGAAAACAAGAATTCCCTCTAAGACGCTTCAAATACACAACCATCCTCTGGAATAAAGTTGCCCACAGTCATCCTCTAAGTCAGGGTGCACAATCTTCTTTTCTCCCTATTCCATAATATTTTATTCACACGGAAACATATATATTCCTTCAAAGCATTTCATACATACAAGACAACACCATTTTTTTCCAAATGATTTTTACAAATGACCCTGGTATTTAATCTAAGGAGCCAGGAACATCCAACTAAAAGTAACTATTCAATAGGCATGAGATTTCTTCCCATGAAAATCCCTTGCAACCTTCTCTCCGCCAACCAAATGTGTTAATTCCAGCAGTTGAATGATTCCTAAGTTCCCAGAAATGGACTCTCTTTTAATAGGGGGGCATCGCAGTGCAAAGCAAGGGTGGAGCACCTTTTGGGCCCAAGATGTGGAAACTCTCTGGGGGACCAAGTGGAGAGGCGGTTGAGCCAATCCATCGGTGGCATAGCAATTCAGAGGCAAAGGCCTTTCCCTTTCTTTTCCTCAGAGACACTCAAACCCTGCTAGTTCAACTGGCAGAACAACGATGGTAGTGTTGGCTAGACGGAGCAAAGCCCCAGGGAGACCACGGTTAAGGCCGCTGGGAGCAGCTTGAGGTACCTGGGCCACAGGTGGGCCCTCCTGTTGTCAGTGACATCATGCAGTGCTCCTTCGCAGCAATAAGAATTTTTTTTAAATCACTGCCTCTAGAAAACTAGCCTTTGCCATGCTTGCTTTCCAGATGCGGGGAATGGAGGGTAAAGGGGAGCATTTCAACATGTCCTTTGCCAGGAGTTGAAAGTGGGGCAGTCCAGTTGGAGGAGCGTCCCTGAGAGAACGACTTAGGCCAGGAAGTGAGCAAGTAAGTCTGTTTTTCTCCCAACTCTGGAGACATTGCAAGTCACGATGGGGGTCTGCACGCAACCCACAAAGTGGGGCACCGGTTAGGCCCGTCCACCCATCCATTGTATATGCCACGTGTGAGGCCTGCACCCAGTGGCGCAGCCCTGAGAGCTGCACAACTGTGCAAACGCAAGAGAGTCTCTCTTTAACAAGGAACACATTTGCCCCCCAAATAAAGAGAGATGCATCAAAGAAGATGGCAAACCTTCACCTTCCCACACAGGGTCCTTGCTCTTTCATGGGGCATAACCCAGGCAGGTTAAATAAAAATCAATGATGTTTTTAAAAAATCATTTTTATTTAAATCAGATTTTTTTGTTTTCAACTGGATTTTTTGAATTTAAATTAGGTTTTTTAAATAAAATGCTTTTTGAGAAAAAATCTACCTAAAGATAGTTTTCTATTTAAGATACATTATAGTCCAAGGGGTATTCATCATGAAATAAGGAACAAGTTTTTAATTATGTAGCATGAAGCTGCAATGTTTAAATAGTTTGGTCAATGAATTCCGTTAATCCATTGACAACGTCCAGAGGTTTCTCCAATATTTCTGTCTAGAAGATATTATCACAGACGCTTGGTTTTACAGTTCTCAAAACTCTGAATTTGTGTCTGCAGAGATCACATGCCTCTTCTTCACAGCAAAAATGTGGTAAAATAAACACACAGAGTTGAGAAAAATAGCTTAATCCCATTGTTCCTCTATGTACACAGAATCAGCTGGTTACCTCTTAAGGTGCCAAGTTTCAGAAAATCCAATGAATAGAAGATGGCTGGGAGTGGAATAGATCTGCACAAGAAGCTACGTGTGAGGAGCTCGGCAAGCAGTAAAAAGGAAAGTGAACCCTTAAAGCCAAACAAATCGAATTATTCCATGTGCCCTCCCTCCCCTGTCTCTCCCTCCCTCCCACCTGCTGGCGTGGCAGAAACAGCTGGCCCAGGAGTGCCACCCCTGAAGGGCATGCGTGCAAAAGACCTACATGCTGCCTCGATCCTGCCTCCCGGGGATGATGGGAACTGTAGTCCTGCAACATCGAGAGGGCGCCATGCTGTGAGGGCAAGGCTGCCGAGCACAGACAGGGCCTTCTGCGAGTTTCAGAGCGCTGAAATCGGGCCAAGCACGGCTGGGTCAGCACATCTGCACCGGTGGGATGCCTGCCTTCACCTCCACGCCGAGCCGCTACAGGAAAAGCTGTCCAGTCCAACAGGGCAGCCCTGCCTCCACTGGAGCCCCCCACCCCACAGCAGGTCCCTCGCCCCACAGCGCCTGCCACCAGCAAGGTCCTGAGCCGCGACTGCCACCCCCTGTGGGTTGCTCATGGCACACCATGCACACCATGCAGAAACATTGCTCCACTGCGCACGGTTTCCCCATATATATTTCTTTTTAGTCACTGCCAGCTGGCAAGGTCGGAAGCAATAATTTGTCTTCTCCCCGTCATCTCCCTCTCGCTGTCGGAAGAAATCAGTCTGCCCGTTGGTTGCAGCTATCCTGTCTCATGACCTGCACCCTCTCCACAAATGTCGGGTCCCGAAACATCCACTCGCTTCCTTCCACCATGAAACAGCTCGTGTGGATGATGCCTTCTTTCCCCTGATACAGCATTATCAGCAGCATGGCTGATACGGAGCTGTCAGTACGCCTTCCACTTCACAGAGAACAGGTCCCTGCCCCAAGGAGCTTACAGCCCACAATGCAACAACATGCAAACAACAGAGCAAAATATGGCAAACCCCCAACAGTGGGGAGCCAGGGGGTCCCCAGGAAGGGCTGCAGGTTGGGGAAAAGCTGCAGTGACTTGTGGCAACGAAATACCACGGCCTTCGCAGGAAAGACAGCTTCGATACATGCACGATGCTCCCAAACACACACACACACACACACACACACACACTGCCTTCAAATGATACTGCACACAGCAAACTCCCGTCTAATATTCACGGACTTAGATGTCCAAGATGCCCTGTGCTGGACAGAAACATAATGGATATATTGTACAGACTCAAACACATGTTTGCCTAATGCAGATCTATTCAGACACATACAACAGACTCCCCTTGTTATCTGCCATTCCATTAGGATACACATCCATACCATAATATGTCACTATTACTGAGGTCTATGCAACCTATGCACGATATGCATCCAACTCCTGAATTTACAAATTCTGCAAGTCTTCTTTGCAACTACCCTTGGTAGGTGTGTCTTTAATAGGGTTGCTGTGCAAAATTTGTAGGTATTTCGCACAACACACAGAGATGGATGGGAACATCCAAGCATTAGATAATTTTTAAATTTATTATTGTATTTTGTATTTGTTGTAAGCCGCCCCGAGGCTTTGTTGCGATGGGGTGGCATATAAATGTTTTAATTAATTAATTAATTAATTAATGCAGATGGAGTCCCTGTTAAAGGCATTCCGCAGAAACGAGCTGAGAAGTTTGCAACACTAAAATTGTACACGTGTATGCATGCATATACACCATAAAGACTATCCCATACATATACGGGCCAAAGATTTCCCATACAAATCCGCAGATCTCTGCCACACAGTTATGTACACACATTTAACACATGGGCTTCCTATACACATGTACGAACCGACTCAGAATCTTGCTTTACACGGAAGTAATATAGCACACAGGTTTTGCGTATCCTGTTTTACATGCATTTTGTTGCTATTCTTAGTATTATTTCCATTTCCATACCACAAAAGCTGAAGCATTCTGGGCTGCTCACAACCATAAATAAAATATTATAAAACGTTATCAAAATAATCATTCTTAAAGAAAAATGTTTACGAACATTTAGCGAAGAAAGACCACGCGGAAAGACGCATCCGGGACTGGAATACGATCAAGCCCTTGCAGGCACCAGGCGGGCCGCTGCCGAGCGCTCCCAAGTCGTCCACGCATCCTTTCCACGCACGACATTCAGACAGTGCTCGTGCACGCACGCTACACCGCCTCCTCGCCACGCGTGCCTTCGCGTCGCCCATGCAGACAACACTCCACGCGGCGCGCTGCAAGCCCCGCAACCGCCGCGCCGCTCCCGCTCCCGCTCCGGCGCCCGGCGCCTCCCTCCCAAGCCGCCGCGCCATCCTGTCCGTGCGCGTCTCCCTGCGCGCGCCGCACCGCCGCCCTCGGCCCCTCGCGGCCCCGGCGCGGCCCCCCACCCCCGCCAAGCCCCGGCGCGCTACCTCTCCGGCCCTGGGCGGGCGGGCGCGGCGGGCTGCGCTCTCCGGGCTGCCTCTCCGTCGCCGTCTGCGTCGCCATCGCCACCGCCACCGCCACCGCCGCGCAGCGCAGCGCAGCAGCGCAGGTCCGGGCGCGGGCAGGCGCAGCGTCGCGGCCTCCGCCGGCAGGTCCCGGGCCGGGGGCCGGGCGGCTCGCCGCAGCCAGCGGCTCAGGACCGCGACGGCCAGGCGGGAGGGCGGCGCGGCGCGGCGCGGCGCGGGTCACGGGCCGGGCCCCGCAGCGGCCATTTCCGCGGCTCCCGCTGCCCGGCGCCGGCGGGGCTCCCGGGAAACGCCCGCCCGCCTGCGCCCGCCCGCCCGCCTCGCCTGCCTCGCGCGGGAGCGGGACCCACCCCGGGGGCAGCGGCCGCCGCGCGCAAACGCCGCCCGGCCCCGCCGCCAGGAGCGCAGCGCGCGCGCAAACTCGGCGAGCGGCTCCGCGGCGCCCGGACGCCCCGCGCTGCAGAGCCTTGGCCAGGGGCGGGGGGCGCCGCGGGGGCGCGGCCTGCGCTGCGCCGGGCTCGGGCTCGGGCTCGGGCTCGCTTCGCTTCGCTTCGCTCTGCCGCGGACTCGGCCGCTTCGGGCTGCGCTTGGAGGAGGCGGGCGCTCCCCTTCGGGCTCCCCGGCCAGCGCCCCGCTCTCCCTGCGAAAGCTTTCCAACTTTTGCCCTTATAAAGACGTGGGCGAGCGGAGCCGCTTCCCCGCGTCTGCAGTTCTGCCCTGCGCACCCGCCTGTCTCCAGGCACAACGATGCATGCGAGGCCTTGCGGGATTTGCGCGGGAAGCGCTCCTTTTATCTGGGCTGTGTTGGCGCTCCGGGTTGGGTCACTTTTGGGTGCCTAGAATAAGGGGGATCGCGACTCGATCATTCCACGGATCTGGGGCCATAACAGCAGGACACGCAGGAGTAAGCCCAAGTGGGACGGGATGAAAGAAGAGGTGCGGGATTCTGCGGGAGGGAGGCAGGAAAAAATAGGACTTAAAGGGGGTTGCTAAGCAGACCGAATGCAGCCAGACGGCATGAGAACCAGGGATGTTTCCAGGATGTTGCGGAACCTCAGAACCAGGTTATCTCCATCCTAAGTTAAGCCTTCCTTTTCAGGCCCCCTTAATATGGATGGATGTTAACACGCATGTGCGGCTGAAGCCCATGAGAGTTCAGGGCATAGTCTTTCTGTGCATGTTCGAACAGGAAAAGCCCCACAATTCCCAGCATTCCACGGCTGGGAGTTGTAGTTCCCCTAAATGAACAAGCCCAGGAGACTTTTGTTCTGTCTGAGATTTATTTCCTCGTGGATGGATTTGGGATTGCAGCCTGAAATGTCAGGGCCACAGTTTTGCTGGATCAAATCCCAGCTTTTCCCTAGCCCTGAATCTGCAGTAGCCCCGATCTGCAAGTGCTGTGCTTTCGGAGGCTTTTTGGAAACTCAGAAGCAGGCATGCTGCACCTGCCCATGGAGGCTCTACCATGTTCTCATGTCAGATAGACCAACAGAGCAGTTCAGGGCGTGATGGGGGCAGGTTGCTTGTTGGTCCTCAGCATCCAGTAAGGAAAGGTTTGGTTCTGAGTGGTCCCTCTAGGGTATCTCACCCTGCTCTTCCCCAACACAGTGCCCTCGAGATGTTTTGGACTTCCATCAGCCCCAGCCAGTATAACCAAGGGTAGGCAATGCTGGAAGTTGTAGTGCAAAGATCTAGAGAGCAGCAGGTTACGGAAGCTGTTCTTTTCGCTCCTTTTCCCCTGCTTTGCGTTTTGCATTTCCAAAGTCTTTCCTTCCAGGGCTTGGAGCTTTGCATTTCTCAGCTGGGATTCAGGCCTCTCCAAAAATAGAACTTTTAGTCATTTTCTTGTAAGCGTTTCTGCTGCGGATGCAATGTTTCGGAGCTGATGAACTGGTCGCGGGCCCAGGGGAAATGTGCTGCCAAGGGCTGTTCGGCAGGGACAGCGGCGTGAGATCATCTGGGGAGACCAGCCGTGTCACGTCAGCTGGGCAGAACGCAATATCTAACATACCCTCGAGGCTTGGAAGTCGGGAAAGGCACATCTCTGGTGTGTGCCTGTGCCCTTTTTGAAAAAAGCGAGCTCTAAATTAAGCTCACATTCTTGCCTCCGCTCAAAGCTTCTCTGCTTCTTTAGGGCGAATGCCGATAGTGTTTCCGGAGTTTATGAATGTGCCGAACCAACATGCTGCTAGTCCTGGTTGCGCAGGTCAGAACAAGTCCATGTGCAAGATAAAATTGTGGAGAGGATGCTAAAGCCACGAGTGGCGCCCGTCGCAATAGTTCCAAGGTGCTCATTGAAGCTCCACAAAAGAACGTTAAGAATTATGGGATGGCCTCAGAGGTGCCTTGGTAGTCACTGCCCTACCAACATCAAGGGTACAGTCTCCGCTTTCCGGCTCAAAGAGCCTTTTCTTGGGATTCTTCTTGGACTGGGCACTGAGGCTTCATTTGTTGTGTGGTTATCTTGAAGTCTATTCTCCGGGCTGTCCCTGAGTCAAGGAACCTGGAGCTCAGCCTTCCCCAACCAGGTGCCCTCCCACTGTACCTCCTGCAGCTCCCACCTTTCCCAGCCAACAAGGCTTGATGGGGGTTGTAGTGCAGTGCATCGCAAGGCTGTCTTAGGGGATAACAACCTCCTGACATTCCAACCCATCCAGAAGTAAAATGCATCCAGAACTTTTCTCTGAACTAGACCACTGGTCCAGGGCACTCTCTCTCACCCTGGTGCAGCTGGGGATACTGGTCCAGCTCCTATCAGGTTGGGGAAGACCAGTCTGTGGCTCTCCATGACACAAGACCATGTGCGAGGTCCAAAAGCGAAGGATGCCCGAGACAGAATGCCATGGGTCCTTCCACGTGTGGTGTGTGACCTCCACCATTGCACGGTAGGCCATCCATTTTCGCCCTTAAATCTAACTTCAGTTTCCGCATCAGGCCGAAATAGGCACTCGTCTTCTGAGGCAGGGAAGAGACCTCTGAGGGCCACCTGACCAGCGGCTTTTCTACTTGAGCGTGTAGCGAACGCTCATCCTTTCCTGCCTGTGATTGTCCGCAGGTCCTTGTGACCAATTCCACTTCTTGCACCCAAAGGTTTGTTTAAGAGCAGGGAAAATAAAGCATTTGGATGGGCGAGCGAAAGAGACGACGTCGTTCCTTTGTGCCGTTCTGCTATATGGCAGCACCTCCTAGAGGTTACAAAGCAGAAAAACAAGCTTTTTTTAATGTTCAGATCTTAATACTGTGATGAAATGGAAAACAGTTATAGTGGTTTCTCAGGCTCTTGTAGGAAAGCTGTGAGTCAGTTCAACGGCTATTGGGAGGATTAGGTACTGAGTAGGAGAAACCTGTGAGAAAATTACGTGAGCCATTTAATCAATGTATATGTTTGTTCTTTCTGTGCTTTAGAAATCTTTCACTTCAGTGTTAATTCCAGCAACACACACAGTTTGTATAGGATAGCGAGAGGAATAAACATTGAGTAGCACAAGCGAGCATATTTATGCCACAGTGTAAACTCTGAGCTCATGCGTAGGAACGATCCAGCCAAAGTATGGCCCGTAAGACGGCATCCTATGTGTGTTTATTCCAGTGTGAGTCCTGACTACTCAGTCCCAGGAAATGCCCATAAATTGCAGGGGTCAGCCCCATGAGCTGAAGGGTGAATTGCTATACAGGGTGACAAACACAAAGAGCCAGTGTGGTGTAGTGGTTAAGAGCACGAGACTGGGACTCAGACGATCCGGGTTCTAGTCCTCGCTCAGCCATGGAGCCAACTGGGTGACTCTGGGCCAGTCACACACTCTCAGCCCAACCTACCTCACAGGGTGGTTGTTGTGGGGATAAGATGGAGGAGGAGAATGATGTCAGCTGCCTTGAGCCCTTTGTGGAAAAAGGCAGGATATAAATCGAAAAATAAATAAAAATAAATAAATAAAGGGAAGTCTCTGCCTTCAGGATGTTACAATGGTGTTCTTGCTCAACTGCTGCACACAATCCCTACCCCTTTATTCAGAAGAAATAAATTCTAATTTCTTTTCAGTCTCCTGTTCTAATGAGACCTCCTTCCACATTCGTGTGTGTGTGTGTGTGTGTGTATAATATATGTAAGGTTTATTTGTAAGGTAGGCCTTGTCCTCACCATCCCATTCAGTTACAAACACGCTCATTTAATTTGCAATCCTATGGAAGTTTACTCAGAAAAACACCTACAATTCCCAGCCTGTCCCAAGGATTGGGAAATAAAGATTCTGTTCCCCATTCAAGCATGAAGCTCAGTCGGTGTGACTTTGGGCTAGTCACTGACTCCCAACTTAATCTAATTAAAATTTTAATTAAAATTAAAATCAGGGGTGATAGGTTATGTGGATCTTCTTGGCTTTATATTACAGTCCCAGCCAGCACCGGTGTTCTACAAAATTCCATGCATTTAGGTCCCAAACACCCTTAAATCTATAGGCAGCTTTTCTTAATCTTTACTCGGAGGGCAAGGCCCTAGCACAACGGACTGAGGGCTTTTAAGATCTGGATCAGCCCCCCTACAATTCCTATAGAGGTAACATGAAAAAAGACACAGACGGCTGGAGCGGAATTTAACTTAACGTCTGTTTTGAGTGTGGCCCAGAAAGCTTGTCCAAAGCTGAATTCAGCGCTTGGCTGAAAGCCGCATGATAATTCAGTCTTCGAATGAATTTTGCACCCCAAAATTTGTTCTGAGTGCCAGATCCGAACTCTGCTCACCGACTTCTTACCCCAAAATGCCACTGCAGCTTTCCCCCCCAAGACTCCCTTCATTTGTCGTAGTGTAAATGTACGGCAACAGAGGAAAAGGGCATTTTGTACCTTCTGCCCTTCAACAATCAGGAGTGAGAAATCCTTACCCAGAGGAGATCTCGCAGTTTGGACCCCCGAAGTGAGTAGCATCCCTCCCTCCTGTCCTTGGGTGAACTGGACGGCTCAGCAGTGCCTTCGTTCATCCCGAGGAACGTGTCGGAAGATCAGGACTCTGTTTTCCCAGCCCGTCACTCTTGCGCGCCGCGTTTTACACAGCTCGGTGCGTTCTTACAGCTTGGCACTAAAATAAAATACTAATCACTGTAGTGGAAAAGACTGTGAAGGCATTGTGTGAGAATCAGCAATCTCTAATTCTGACAGTGGCGCCAATTTGTATGGCTCAGCAACTCCAGGCATAGCTGAAGAATGAAGAGGGGGGCACGGAGGGGAACTCTCAATGCAAGCAGCTGAACATCAGCTTTCTGCAAGTATGTGGGTTTGAGAGACGTACGGCTGTTGCAAGCCTTGGATCAAGGTGTCCAGTGGGTTGTTTTAACATTTCCGATGGTGTTGCAGGATTGCTGCGGGTTGACCAGAGCACTTCCAGCTCTGAAACTGATTCTGTCGATTGCATTTGCTTCCTGCTTTCCTCCAAAGTCAGCTTTAATGGCTATTGCATCCCACACACCCCCTCCCCAAATAATGCGAGTTACACTGTCGGTACTTGGAGAAGGCAGGGAACCAATGGTCTAACTGAAGATCTGGAAGTTCCTTATCCAGAGATAGCCATTGCTGTCCCTTGCATCCTTTGCGAGATACAATTTTCTGTCAAGTTTCGACATTTAAAAATGCGATTGCAGTTGCTGCTTTGGTTCTGGTGTTTTAAGTTCATGTTTGTGTGCGTGTTTTTAACTCTTGTTAACTGCCTAGAGAGTCTCAAATGTTAAATAAATTCCCTACCACCAGGTCTGCAGTGGTTCCACAACGTGGGCAAAATTATCTAGTAGTTGTGAGCGCATCTTGTTCCTGATCCTGCGTAGACGAAGTGGGGGTACTCATACTCAAGCGAGCCCAAGGAAACCCAGAGACGGTGAGGCACAAGAATTGAGGGTTCAAAAATCCCAAAGGAGGGAAGATCCAAGCAGTCTTACGGCTTGGTATTCCGTGGCCACCACACATGTGGAGGGGGGAAGCTTCTTTCTGTCAGTATCACGGCAGTTACGCTTTCTCCTTACTGATTTTATTATCGGTAAGAAAAAAGATGGGAGCAGTGGAAAGCACCAAATTGTGATGACTGTTCATTTCATTTCTGTGCTGCCCATTAGGCAAAGCAAAAGACAAGGCCATCTGGACCCACAAGAAGGAGGTTGTGCATTGCTACAGAAAAGGCCTTATTTGGATGCAACTCGACTCTTGTGCAGGGAGCCAGAAAAGTCCACGCATGTGAACCGAATACTGTCTAGAGGAACAGGGTGATCCGGAGCCTCCATTGCCGCTGCTCTATGACAGCAGGAACCTGGAATTAAATTCAAATTCACAAGAAATGGCCACAGGCTCAAAATGGAAATGTGGCATAGCCACAAGGTTCCATCTGGATTTAGGAGAAAACATCTTCCAGAAAGAGGAAGCCCGAGTCCTCAGTTCAGAAATTATGCATTGTTGAGATCAGTTAAACACCCACCCGCTTGGGTGTTCCCCCATCTGTTTTTGTCTTTGGCATGGGCCTTTCCATCCAAGGCATCTAATCTTGAAATGATGCAGAGCTGGCCACCAGTTGCAGCTGTACCAGCATCGGTGGGTTTAACCTTGCACCGAAGAGAAATGAGAGAGGTCCGCCTGGCACCATCATTATTTATTTTTCGGCGCCAGGCGAAGCCCTTTTTATTTAAAAGCTATTTTAATTGCTAGTTAGTAATTGTATCCATAGTATTTTAATTGGTTATTCAAGATGGGCCAATTTTAAATTGTTTTAAATTGTTGATGTTTACTGTTTATGTTGTGAGCCGCCCCGAGGCTTTGTTGCAATGGGGGCGGCATATAAATGCTTTAAATAAATAAAATAAATAAATGCAGATAGCTTGTCTTTTTGACAGCCAAAAAGCCACATACTTTCACTACAGTTGAAACCGTACCACATTTTGCACATCTACGATTCCACAGGAGCAGAAAACTCATAAATGTAATTTATGCAGGTTCCAGCTTCCTGGGAATCTCAGCAATTTTTAAAGAAGCTTCTGGGCCTCATGACAGGAAAGGTATACTTGAAAGGTCTGGCCGAGATTCTAAGGAAATGTCGAGATTTCATTCCACAGTCCTGGCTGAAAAAAGATCTTTCTCACAGCCCAGGTTATACTTCCTTGACTCTCACATCTCTTCTGGGATTAGCAAAGGCAGCCTAAAAGTAGGCAAAACTGGGTGCTTAACCAAATCTGTTCAGTTTGCATAGGCTGCCTTCCCCAACCTGGTGGCCTTCAGAGGCAACTGGACTGCAATTCCCAGAATTCCCATCCAGCAGGGCCATGAACTGGGCATTCTGGGCATTGCAGTCCAAATAAGTCTGGAAGGCACACAGTTGGGGAAAACTGGTCCATAGAGACTGCAAAATTCAGCTCCCTGGGGTGCAGAATTAAAAATTCTGGGAAATATTCTATTTTTTTTAGGACAGACCTGTGTTGAATTCGTAGTCACTGTCTCCCCCTTGCAGAGCTTAAGGGTTAAGGTTAGGCCAGTGGCTTAGAGCCTGCAGCTTCAGACATAATCAGAAACCACTTTATGAACCATCATTTGCATTGTTTGTCCCAAAAGCAGGACCGAGCGACCAAAACGATGCAATACCTCGCGGGTGATGGTGCAGAAAGCTCACAGGTAGACAAAACACCTAACAACCACGCACAAACAGAACCATTCCCTAGCCCGCCTGCTAAGTTTGAAGCTCCCTTCAGCCTGGGTACTGCGGATTTGTCTCCGCTCGCGCACTGGCAAAGGACAACGAGCTCAAGCGTCGGCTTCGATCATTTCTTCTTTAATAGAAAGTGCCCTAGGAGAATTCCGCAGGGAATCCAGATAAAAGGGAATGTGTGTGTTTCCGTTCCTCTCTAGTACAGAAGCGGCAAGCAACGTCTCTAGCACAGCAAGGATCTGGAATGTCTGCGAGGTTCGTGCCTTGATACCCGGGAGGTTCATGATTTCCTCAGCCCCTGCGTCTTCTGGATTTCCTGTGAGGAGGAGAGAGGCTGTCAGCTTGTCACACAGCAATTAGCGGAGAATCCCACCCCTCACCACTTTGTTTCGGGGACGCAGAAGTGAAGCAGCGGCAACCTGGGCTCGTTAGAGAGGGAACCTCGTTCTGCCGAGCGCCAGACAACGCACCCGTCCAAAGGATTCTGCGATCAGGCGACGGCGAGGGTCCGTGCGCACACTTCAAATAGAGGGAGGATTGTGGGGACTCAGAATGGCAGAGGGGGGCATGAAACCACCTCCTCTCGCCTTTAATGCTCATTGCGCAGATGGCAAACTTTAGAGGCTGGGAGATGTGGGACCCGGGAGCTTTCTTGTTCATAAAGAAGACACTGGCACTCGATACGTCACTCAGCAGCACGCCGGCTGCCCAGTTAAACTTTTTATTGGTTAAAAATCCTTTTAAAATTTAAAAATAAAATCCGTAGGGTAGCCTAGGAGGCACTAAGGGAAGCACCTGCTGGCCCGCTGCAGAGCTACGGAGATCCAACCATCACACACTTCCACACGAAAGCAGGGGGCCCTCAGAAAAATAGCCTGAAGAGAGGAGGGCGGCAGCAAAGGAAGGAGGCCGGTAAGAGTGGCGGAGGGGAGCCTGGCACTAGGCTTTAGAGCAAGTGTTTCAAACGGCTAAAGACATGACATTCCCCCATTTCCTGTGTTTCTCGGCCTGTTCTTGCTTACATGGAACGGCTGTTACTCTCCTTGAGCCCTCTGGGAAGTGGGCTGCATGTCTCACTGCATAAAGAGGCAACAGTTTCAGGATCCTGGCCCTGTCAAGTTCACAAGACGTTGAGCAGCCTGCCTTGGTGCCCCCTTGCACCGTCCCCCTCCCCATAAAGGGGTCACCAGTGCAGCCTTCCACGGGGAAAGTTGTGCTGCCTGAGCTGCCTCTTGCCTCGGCTTCCCTGTCCCTGAGTGACTTGACTGGATAGGGATGGTTCCGAATTTTGCTCTGCTACCCTGAAGACCTGCTCTTTTGACCATCCTTCCATGGTATCCTTGTCTGCTTTGCAGCACACGCTTACTCCTGCCCCGCTGTGGCGTTTCCCCCCAGCTAAACCCGGTCTAACTACTCTGCTGGTGCTTGCGATGCATTCCACGCTTCTGGAGACGGAACATTTGCGAACATCCTGTGGCAGCGGAGGCCCAGCCAATGGCTCTGTGAGGCTCACGGACACAACATTTTAGCCTTGTCCGTAGGAGGAGTTCACTGGGCGCACTGTGTACAAACAGCCTCCAGAATTGGCTGGAGAAGCTGACAGCTGCACTGCAGTGTCCTCCCGGTTTTGCACAGGGCCCGGCTGGAGCTGGGCAGGCACTGTGCTGCTGGCTGCAGGCGACCCTCCTGATCCCCCTGCTGCCACTCGGGAAAAAGAATCCCAGGAGAAGACCAAGCCCTTGCCTGCAAGAGGGTCAGCTTCAGGCCATGGAATTAGGAGGCAAAGTACCAGGCTGTGGACATTAGGAGGCTGAGTGCCCGGAGCAGGGCCTTCTCTGCGGTGGCACCCCACCTGTGGAATGTGCTCCCCAGAGAGGTCCGCCTAGCGCCGTCGTTATTTGTTTTCCAGTGCCAGGCTAAGACCTTTTTATTCAAACAATATTTTAATAACTCTTCGTATCATCTATAGGTTTTAATTTGCAGCCAGGGTGAATTTGGGTTTTATTTGTATTATTTGTATTGTGTCTGTTTATTTTACGTAAGCCGTCCCGAGGCTATGCGATGGGACGGCATACAAAAATTCTAAATAGATAAATAAATAAAATTTCCTAGGGAGCAAGGGCCAAAGGCTTCTGGCAGCTTCCTGGAATGCTGTTGGAAGGGTCTTGATGGCAAGAGCATTGGAGCCCCTCCGTGTAACATATTCCCCTATCTAAACGTTCCCAGGAAAGACCCCGTTGATCAGAGATCGGGGTGGGTGGCACCCGCTGCCCGCAGCCGGAGTGTATGAGCTACGTGCAGGAGCGCATGGGGTGCGCCTGGGTGGTCGGCACCGCATCCGCAGGCACTTAGCAGAGCCCCCCAGATCTGCGGCCCCCTCCCATCGGCCTGGAGGGATGTGGCCACGGCTCCAAAGCAAGCCGCTCCATCTGTGCTTCGGCTCTGGGAAAGGGGCGGTGGCTGCAGCCGGATTCCACACCCCTTGGTGAGGGCCGGAGGACTCACCTGCGCGAGAACGCTCTTCAGCGCCATGTATGCCTCCTCCACGTCGTCGTTGATGATGATCATGTCAAAAAGGCCGGGCTCCTTGCCTGGTGGATTGACACGCACAGATCAGCCCAGGCTGGAAGGAAGGCCTGGACACGCCCAGCCCCTTCCTTTGGCCCCCCGAAAGTGACTGAAATGCCCAGCATCCCAGAACTGCCCAAAAGGTCGCCAGTGCTCAGTAAGAGAACTCCCAGCCGACTATTTCCCCCTCTCCCCTCCCTGACACTTTTCCTTGTGTGCTGTGTCTTTTTTGCCGATTGATCGTAAGCTGCTCTGGGCATTTTTGGGGGTTGGGGCTGAGATGCAGGACTTAAAAAATAGTATTTTAAATGAATAAACAAACACCAAACTTCTTCAGGTGGACCTGGAGAACATTAAGCCCTGCCAAACGCCTGGCATTCCTTGCACAGGGTTGGTTTTTTGGTCTCTCCTTGGCATCTCTCATGTTTATGTATATGTGCAAAACGGCATTCCCCAACCAGACATGTTGGACTACAACCCCCAGCATCCCCAGCCAGCATGCAGCAGCTTTTGCATACTCACTAAGTTCCATGTCAATACAAGCTGCGTTCAGCCGCTTCTGTAAACTCTCCTCTGTTTCTGTCTGTCTGTCCCGCAGCCTTTTCTCCTAAAGGCAGGCAAAATGCAAATATGAAATTCACACTCTCCATCTGGGCTCGCGAAATCCTCACAGTACCGAGGGGTTTCTGCTTTTCCACTTGGTTGTGCTTCACGCTCACACAATCCTTCGACACGGGAGAAATGAGAGAACCGTGCATTGAACAAAACATTATTTGGTATTTAATGCGTCGTGCAATGCACTTCGGTACAATCCATTTAACTGTAATGCGCTTACAAAGTGAAATGCCAAAGAGATGTTTAAACTTCCTGCCCACAAACATTGATGATCTGCAGGTGTTGCAACATTCAGGAAAGGGAAGGAGAGGAGAGGATTTCCACCACTGGAATATGGAGCATGTTTTTGAAAATGCAGCTCAGGGGATCATAGAAGAAGAGAAATGTTGTCATACCCACGTTCCCAAGTTCCTGTTCACCATGTGAGCTGGCAGCCAATTTTAGCAAAACTGCAGAAACCGCCCAGGAGAGGGGCAGGCAACCTGCCACCCCGCAAATGTCTTGGACTACAGTTCCCATAAGCTTCAACAAGCATAAGCTAGGGTCAGGGTCTATGGGAACTGTGGCCCAAAACATCTGTAGGGCACCAGCTTGCGCAGAGTGCAGCACGGGGGGGGGGGGGGCATCATCCCACGACACCTGCCAAGTTCCAAATAGCGTACGAAGGTCAGAACAGTTTCGATGCATCCTATCAATGACGTCCAGCCCAGTATGCCCAATATCCTGATTAGAACAGTGGGCAGCCTGAAATTCCCAGGGAATTCAGGAGGAGACTGCCCGGGCAAAGCTGACTCCGGTGCCCACACCCTGCTCTTCCGAAGCGAGGAAGGGCTCCGAACACAGATTCCGTCTGCCCTCCCAGCTAATGGCCTTCGACTGCCGCGGGCTTCTCTAGCCTGCCCTGCAAAACTACCCACCTTTCTCACAGCAGCTCTGCTAGGGCTGGGCTGTCACACATGACTTTCAATTCAAGGTTCCTCAGCTGCTGAAGGGAGAAGATTGTGGCCGGCGGGTTAATTCTCCATTCCCACTCCACATCAAGCTTGCAACCCAGCAAAACACCAAGCCAGCTGTATGCTTTTCCCTGCCCCACCATCTCCTTGCATAATGGGCATGCCATGAGCGGAGCCGGCTGGAGCCGGGGGTCAGACTAGATGGCCCGGGAGGCCCCTTCTGACTCGTTCTGTTTCTCTGTGTCTAATTTGATGAAATCTTCTAGAGAGCCAAAGCTTTGCCACACTGGGCAGCCCCGTTCATTCTGAAGATGTCGGAAACCTGCCTATTGGATAAATGACAAGTCTCACTCACCAAGACTTCAATGGAAGGAGCTTGAATAGAGACGTAGATTGGATTCAGGTCCGTTTTTTTAATGTTCTTCACACCTTGCATGTCAATATCCAGAATGCAGATTTGGTTCTGTGCTTGGACAGCCTGGACTGCCGCTTTACTGAAAAGGAGAGAGGTTACTGCTCGCTAGCTGGAGATGCTGCTTCCTGAGAAGCGCTTTTATAACAAAAAGGGGGCCTTGAGGACCGGTGCCTTGAGCGTGCCCAAACGATGCACCAATCCATAACTGCTGCCTTAAAATGCTGAGCGGCTGCGACGACTGGCAGATAATTCCCTGTGCAAGGGAAGACCTAGAAAGCGTGGGTGGATTTGGGACCAGGAGCGCCACACAGGGCGCCGTCAGCGTCCCGAGCTTATACAACGGCCCCTTTCTAACGAGGGTGACAGGCGTGGGGTAGCTCTTTCAGCTCGAGGGCCAAATTCGATTTTGGAGAAGGCCGCAGGGGCTGTATTCCTGTATTAGGCAGAACACAATCAAAGGCAGCTAAATGTTAGCAGAGACATACCAGACTTCCAGAAGGAGGGAAAAGATCGTGGCAGGGCCAGTCAGACCGACGCCGGAGCAGGCAGCGTGGGCAGCTCATGAAGACCCGGCTGATCCCGCAAAAAGCCATTTCTCCTCCTCCTGGCCCACCCTGTTTCCTCCAGTCATCAATTCTTTGGAGGTCTCCCACCTTTGTAGCCTTCGCCTTCGTTCAAAACGCCCAAAACGTCTCTTGGCACTTGTCCTCGTTCTGTTGCTTTCAGCCCCGTAATCCAGTTTATTGCCCTGGATCTTCACTCTGTCTTCTAGTCTGCTTGCAATTCCACCCAGTTTGTTTCATCTGCAAATTTAATTCTCTTTCCCTGCACTTCCTCACCTAAATCATTAATAAAGATGTTGAGGAGCACGGGGCCCAGGACTGGGCCCTGCGGCACCCCACTAGCGACCTCCCTCCAATCTGAAAAGGTGCCATTGATGAGCACTCTTTGTGTCCGATTCAGCAGCCAATTTTGGATCCACCTAACAGTTTTTCTATCTAGACCAGCGTTGGCTAATTTGCAGGGAATTCCAAAGGTGGTGGACTTGTATTTAACTGCATTCTAAACCTGGCTTGGCAGCCTTCGTGATAAGAGACATATTTGAAAGCACATTTGCTAGAAGTATGGACCAGCCAACAGTACAGCAAGCAAATCTCACTTATCCTCCCCAGATTATGTACCTTGTACCGTACATGTTCCCGGAAAACTCTGCATGTTCAATAAACCCCCCAGCATCGATTTCCTTCCGCATTGCTTCTCTGGTCACAAAATGATAATCTGGGGGAGAAAACATGTCGATTTATAGCTTATCTGTGTGCCAGTATATGCAGAGACGTGCATCAAATTACGCATCAAAGTGCACATCGCTGGAAGTGCACGGGCCCATCATCCGCCGTATTTGGCGGGCACCAGGCTGGGGAAGGCGAAAATGCAGACCAATGGGAAACCCCTAGCCAGGCACTGGCATCCAGTGCCGGAAGACTCGGCACCTGCTCTCCTAGGTCATCTGATGTGGCACCGATCACCAAACTCGGCACGGGCACCAGCACCCACAAGCTCCCCCATGCACAGAAACGTGCGCCACCTCCTACCAAGTGCCAGGCAATCCCGTCCGCCTGTGCAGCTCAAGGCAGGCCCGCTAAATGAGCACCAGCCCAGCTGACAAAAGGAAAAGTTCAGTCTGCGGCATTCTGTGCATGCGCTGGGTGGGGAGAAGGAAGGAAATGGGCTCTGAGCTTGAGCGAGAGCAAGCCACTGACATTCTGAGCAGCGCGCCGGCCCTCTGTCCCCGTTCATGCCGGTTCCACACAACCTCATCCAGGAGCACTGAAAGCCGCCCTGGAGGGACGGTTCCCAGCACAGTGTCTGCGCGGACTGGAAGGTTTTCCCCGCCCTCCCTGGAGGCTCGGCGGCCGAGCCATCTGCGTGCAGGCAGGGCCTCTGCCGCGGGGCATTTCCTGAATGGTCCCCTAGAAGAGCCGCCTCTGACTGCCCAGCTCAGCCAGCCCCACCCCTGACTGGCCCAGAACCGCTCACTGGGCAAGGGGCAGGAACGTTACGCCAGCCTGATGCTTTCCTGACATGCTCACCCAGAAATGCCTAAGGACACTGAGAGCCTGTGTGGTGCAGTGGTTAAGAGCATGGGACTGGGACGCGACATCTGGCAATCCAAGGGTTGCTTTCGATCTCTAAAGCCTTAAAGCGTGGCTTCCAGATGTGCTCCCTTGTGGCTGCCATGTTGCCTGCAGGCACCTCTGGCAGAGCCAGTGATGTGGTCTCTAACATGGAGCCCACGGGCACCCCAAACCAATTTTTACTTTGTTGAATTTCCCCCAGGTTAAATATGCATACAGGAGTTTGTATAAAATGCTTACAAGTTGCTCACTAGTTTGCATAGGCTTCAACAAGAGAGCCAGTGCGGTGTAGTGGTTAAGAGCGTGGGACTGGGACTCAGAGGATCCGGGTTCGAGTCCCCGCTCAGCCATGGAGCCAACTGGGGGGACTCTGGGCCAGTCACAGACTCTCAGCCCAACCTACCTCACAGGGTGGTTGTTGTGGGGATAAGATGGTGGAGGAGATGTAAGCTGCTTTGAGCCCTTTGTAGGAAAAAGGCAGGATATAAATCGGAAAATAAATACATAAATAAAAAAAACCTCCCCAGGTGGCTGGAGACCGTGGGGCACCTGGAAGGCTCCTGCAATGGCCATGGGATCTGGCCACTCACCTTTTCCATCCACTTCCCCAGGTCTTGGTTGTCTTGTAGTATCTGAAAGAAATTTTAAAAAATAACTTATGTTGTGACATGGCTGGAAAGCTGAGCTCTGGTTTGCTTGCCTCCCTGCAAGGAGCTAAACCAGGGAACCCCAACAGTCCCAGAACGCTCCCCCCTCCCCACCCCTTTTTAAAATCTATGTGTGTAGATTTGTATGAAATGCAGGTCAAAGTCACATGCATACACAGACTTCAGAGGGGGACCAACTGTCCAGTAGGTATGATTTTGGAGTTAAGATCCTCTGTCACCGGTTCATATATCAAAAGAACTGTGAGGTCTGTTGTGTGATAGGAGGTATGTGTTTTTCCTACTGATTTTTAGGAGAGCCAAAGAGTCCAATGGGACGTGAAAGAAAACCTCAGGTCCACAGATACAGACAGACAGACGCCAAGGTTCTGCAGCCGTGTCCTCAGTGGTTTCCTAGATTCCCAAATGTGCCCACAGGTCCAGAATGGGTAGGAAGCCCTGGTCTAAACAGCTTGTCTCACTTTTAATTGAAGGCTCGGCTTTTTAAAACACACACAGCCAAGCTGAGGACTGTCACCCTTGCCTCTCGCCTAGCTTTTTGAAGTGGATCGGTGGGAAGAGCTATATAGCAAGGGGATGGCAAACAAAAACTTTCATAAATAAGAGGAGGCTGTGTGAAACAAAGCAGAAATTAGAAAGGAGAAGTGGCCTGGCTGTTATCTGTGCAAAACTGAGAGGGTGGAAATTGCCTAATACAATTTATTTATATGGAGGAGAGAAAACTGGATGCAAAATACATCCCAAGGTGAGCATTCCCTGGAGAGCAAGCAGGGCTTCTCCCTGCCAGCTTCACACAACCGGGGGCCTCTACCCAACACCTGCAGAAAAGGATGGTGGGGATCCTCCAACGCAATGGGGCGCCCCCCTCCAGATGTGTTGGATCACACCATATGGCCCTGCTGGATGGGAATTATGGAAGATCCGGTAACGATGCCTGAATTGCCCCAGGGTGGGGTAGGCTGCTCTGACCGGCTGCTCGGAAAACAAGCCTGGTGGAGCAGCGTGATCATGGAGCGAAAAGGGGCAGAGGACCACCCCTAGGTGGGCAAGTAACCCATGGACCGAGCATGTCAAATAGCATCAGAAGTATCACTGGATGGTCAGAAAGTTACGGCAACGTGGGGCGCTACCATATCCCATGGCGAACCCTCGATCTACGCAACCTAGCCCTGCCCACTAGTTAAATGCCACCCGATCCTTTTCTACTTGAGAGGCAGTGTGGTGTAGTGGTGAAGAGCCTGGATCCAGGACTCAGGAAACCTGGTTTCTAGTCCCCGCTCAGCCATGGAGCCGACTGGGTGACTCGGGGCCAGTCACAGACTCTCAGCCCAGCCTACCTCACAGGGTTGTTGTTGCTGTGGGAATAAGACTGAGAGCAGCAGGAGGAGGAGGATATTAGCCTCTTTGAGATCTTTGAAAAAAGGAAAAAAGGAGATCCCACGAAATGAGACTGGCCTCCTGCATGCAAATCGGTGCACCACCGCTGAGGTTTCGGCCTAGGAGTCAAAATACTACTCGATGAATGATTATTAAATTACATTTCTGGAGTGGCGAGGAGTCAGGGCGCTGGATTACTCTGGGGCTGAGGAGACCGCCACTCACGCCAGAAAGGTCCGTGGCAGAGCGGCGACACTCCAGCCCAGCCTAGCCTATCTCCAAGGGCTGAAGATACAAGGGGGGGGGGGTCAGAGAAGCGAGAATACTGCTCTGAGCTCCCAGGAGGGAGGGAGGGAGGAACGCCAATCGTCATCTCAAATACAGGATGCAGCGGGAAAGGCTTGGATGGAAGAAGAAGTTGTCAGTTCAATTTGCTGCCGTTTGCTCTATTCTGTTTCCCTCCCGGCACAAGGCTCAGCTTTTTTGAGTGCCGGAAGCTTAAAATGCACAGCACGTGGATGCTGGATTCATGGGGCTGGGGCCAGGGTCGGGGGGGGGGCGGGGTAGAGCTCCCCTGCAACACACCGGATGCCAACACACCGCACGGGCTCTGCGGAAAGCGAACTCACGAGAGACGCTGAAGCCGAAGACATTCTCGTAATCCTTCAGCAGCTTCTTCAGCAGGGTGCTCTTTCCGGCTCCTGAAGGCCCGCTCAGGACGACTGGCCGTGGTCCCGTCATAACTGCGGAGAGGGAATTTGTGGTTTCATTCGGAATAGGGACCTTTGCATCTTTTCATTCGGAATATGGACCTTTGCATCTTTTCATTCGGAATATGGACCTTTGCGTCTTGCATCCTCTTTAGAACGGGCATGCCAAACCACAAGCCGACGGGACAAATCCAGCCCATCTGGGGTCCCAATCCGGTTATCTGGACTTCTCCAGGTGGCTACACCCTCTACTCCTTTCCCAAGCCCAATAGTCTCCCAGCGCTTCTGCTATCGTGTCCGACTCCCTTCTAAAAGGCTGAAATGTCTCTCTGTGACTTAGTTACTCCCTATAAGAGCTTCAAACGAAAACAGGCAGGTGCTTTGGCCCCGCCCCTTTGGTCTCTGCCCCGCCCCACTGTCTTTGGCCCCACCCACCACAAGAATGCTTCTTGCTTTGGGGATTAGGCCTTGGGTTGGAAAAGGCTGAAGACTCCTGCTGCGGAAAGGCACACCATAAACTTTCAGAGTACTGCCTCGCACTTCTTCATATCCACATATTTCTGAACCTCAGGCCAACACTGATGTGAGAGCAGCTACCCAGATACTGAACGCCACACTCTGTTTGGGAGACCTGTAACCGGGAACGTCCCCTCTTTCCGGGCACGGTGCTGCGGCAAGTCCCTGCCTTCCCAGGTTTAGAGGGCCATGAGAGTCCTTATTACTGGAGGTGTCTCGACTCCGATACCTTTCTCCGTCTCAGACCTATTTCCACGCCTAGCAACTACCGTGCATCACATTCAGAGCAGTAAAGATCTCCATGCCCGAAACAGAACTTCAGCTATTGAGCAGCATACAAATAGAATAGATCAATAAACAATCGCCCCGGAAGTAAAGGCACAAGGAGAACTGTCAGCATTAAGAAGTGAGTGGAACAGTTTGTGCTTCGAAACACGCCATGGCACAGTGATCAAGAGTGCTGGGCTGAGACTCAGGAGACTTGGATTCTAATCTCAACTCCGCCATGAAGCGGACTTTGGGCCACTCACCAACTCCACCCTGGCCTGCATCACAGGGCTGTTGGCCTAAGGATAAAACAGAGAGCACAAGTCTCTGGTAAGCTGCCTTGGGTTCTTTGCAAGAGGAAGAAAGGAGCAAGTCAGTTAGATGTCTCTCAGAGTAGATATTTCAAGAGAAGCCATCAGGATAAACCTCTTTCCCCCAGTAACTACTGCATGCAGAGAGAAGCGTCACTTCTTACTTTTCCATTGTCTAAGTCATGACTGCTAGGCGATCAAACCGGTCAGTCCTAGAGGAGATCAACCCTGGCTGCTCTTTAGAAGGCCAGATCCTGAAGATGAAGCTCAGATACTTTGGCCACCTCAAGAGAAGGAAGGACTCCCTGGAGAAGAGCCTGATGCTGGAAACAATAGATGGCAAAAGAAGAATGGGACGGCAGAGGATGAGGTGGCTGGATGGGGTCACTGAAGCAGTCGGCGTGAGCTTGGGTGGACTCCGGGGGATGGTGGAGGACAGGGGGGCCCAGAGGAGTGTTGTCCATGGGGTCGCAATGGGTCGGACACGACTTCCCGACTAACGACAGCAAAAGTCATGCTCGGTGGCATTGTTCTTGCCTTGTGCATTTTGAAAGCCCTCACACACCTTTCCATCCTGTGTCATTTCAAGGAAATGCAGAACTCCCGAGAGCCACTGCTTAGCCAATGGGAGTTGGAATCAAAGCACGTTAGTCTGAGACGGTCATCCATAAAGGAGGTTTCCCCAGGGTGCTCCGGAAGGGTCTTCTTAGCACAAGGCAAGAATCAGAAAGCCAGGGGCAGAACTTTGCGAGCCCATGAACAAACTGAGTTTTTTTAAAGTCGCACTTACAGTGCCAAGGCTTCAGGTGCTGCCCCTGTCTCACCCTGAGCAGAGTCCCTTCGGTGCTTTCTGCTTTCTAGTCTGAGCCCACCCTGCTCCCCTCCAAACATTAGAGAACGTGGGTTTCCTAATATGCTCCCCAGAGAGGTTTGTCTGGCTTTGTTCTTTTCGGTGCCGGGCCAAGCCCTTTTTATTTCCCCAGTATTTTAAGCTTTAGATTGAGATTTTAAGTGGGTTTTTATTGTGTAGAATGGATGCTGTGCTTGACGTTGTTTTATTGTGAGGCTGTCCCGAGACCATTTGGAAGTACATAGCACGCAAAAGTTTTAAATAAATAAACAAATAAATAAATGCAACAGTGGCAAGCTATATTTAGCATGGTTCCACATCCTGACATATTCTGCTCCTAACAAGCATGCATTCGGAAAAATTGCTGTAAATGTAAGTGTTGCCACGTTATATTAGAAACATCTGTTTACTCTGTGCCATGGAAGGAGGCTGAGAACATGTTGGAGAACCCAGAGTGAAACTTGGGAAAAAGTGAAGACACAGCTATAAAATGATGCCGACGCCCTGATTCCTAAAATCAGAATAGTAAGAGTCCATCTTTACATTTGTATCATTCATTCAGAAAGAGGACCAAGGAGAAGAAAATGATTAGAAATGGAATTTCAAGGTCACACAAATAAGATCCCTTCTGTAGTTTTCTTTTTCTTTTTTAAAGATCCCATCTCATCTGGAATCTTGTTCCTCATCTCTAACTCCCCTTGAGGGGCATGGCTAGACCTCAGGCCAGCAAATCCCATACTTAACTTGTGCCACCCCTCCCTCAAGAGGTGCTGGAGAGCAATTCCCATCAACCCCAGCCAGCATGGCCATTAGCCAAGTACCTGCATCTGCAAGGTGATCCTTGTCCACATGCTGGCTGACATTCCTCTAAAAGGGAAACAGGGCCAAATGTCCTGCCGCACAAGCTACGCTGATTCTTCCTGAGCAAGGCTTGTCCTTCTAGAAGTTCCACAGCTAAAATTTTCATAAGGATTTCCATCAACTTGCTAGCTTCTAGCCTACCACATCCCCAAGCCCAACAGCTCCTGCAGATGCAGTAATGAAAGTAAAAGTTTAACTACTTTCCAACCCTCTTGTTAAAGGAAAATTATACAGATGCTACATATACCTGTAAGAAAATCAAATTTCACATTTGGCCCTTTATGTCATCTCTGGGGGATGCTGGCCTGTTCTGATGAGATTAATTTGTAATGGGTCACTTTGTTTGAGAAATTTCTCCATCACCACCCTTATTTGTCTCGACTCTTCCAAAGACAGTCGGGTAAAAACTGCTTCCAATACCTTCTGCAGCAACAGCTCAATGCAAGAAACACGCCGTGCTTCTCTGCGGTCTTCCTATCCACCCCTCTGTACTCTCCATCTTTGCCATATAACAATCCAACAGTTTCCCTGACTGGAATCTTGCATCTGATATCTCTAGTCGTTTTGTGTTACATTCCCCCAGTTCTTTATTTGCTTGTCTCACTGTCACGGAAAAGCAAAATTATTCCAACCAATCCACACCTCCTTCCCAAACCCATACTAAAGAACTGCCACCCTTTGGAAAAGCTTTCTGAAAGACCCTTGGCTCTTTTAGTTCATATTTCAGCCCTTATTTGTTAGCAAAAGAAAAGGAAGAACTCCCAGCCTAGAATACCTGCCGAATACCCATGGCAGGCCTCAGTACCATCTCAGCCCTCTCAAACTGTTTTCACCTTACCTTTGGTCTTTTCAAAATACGATACAATCCTGCCCCTTTTTTCTGAGAGCTGCAGGCTGACCTTGATCACACAAGAGGGAAAAAAGGATCTCCTAGCTATTTGTGACTACCTAAAGCCTTAACTACTGATCCTTCACCTTGAGACAGCCAATGAGAAACTAATCCCCTCCTGCAGTTTTGACGCTTCCCCTGCTTTTACTGGCTTAAAGATTCAGCCACACCTGAACTTACCTCAATAGGAGGCAAGTTTCTTCTCTTTCAAGGAAAGTCTTACCTTAAGAGAGAAGCACTGTAACACGTGCAAAGCAACTCTGGAATATTGAATTATTTGTATCCACATCTTTTTACAGCTCACCCGCTTTAGAGGACAATGGTGTCTCAAAAGCACACAGCAGTCACTCAACAGAGAGGCAGATATAGCCCAACAATAACTATGACTCAGTAGACACAAGTGAGAAATGTTGGCACCAGTTCATTCAATTAATCAATGTCAGAAGCTTCTTAGCTGCAGGTGCAATGCAATTTAGATAATTTGAACGCTTTGTAGATTGCAAAACAAAAAAGTGGCGGAGAAGGGGAGAATGTTGTGAGGGAAGTGTACTCTGCGCATTTGATGCTGTTGTTTAAAATCTACAATGCACAGATTACATTGGAACGACAGCAAGGAAGACAAAAGATAAATATAGGAGGAGATCAGCGAAATGCATTCTGAGCAGCACGCAAGCTTAGAGAGGGAGAAAGAGGACGGAACAATGTGGCATCTGGAGGAAAGATTAGTGGACAGCACTCCCTGTCACCTCAAGAAAGGCCTCATGATTAAACACTTTTAATCGTATTTCCTATTTATAACATGTCCTTTGCAAGTTTGCCTTGCGGGGTTTTGTAATATGGAACCAAAGGGCAGCAAAAAAGGATAATTTTGCTGGTTTAAAGTTAAGACCAACTGGCCCGAGAAGGGGGAAAAAAGGGATGACTATTTAAATTTGTGACAGAGCACCCTTGGTCTTTTATGGGGATTTATGCTTATTTGGGAGCATAACAGGAACATGGTTCCCCTCTATCAGCAGAAAATACAGGATCAAAAATAAGAATGTGCCTTAGATCAAGTCATACGCAGAACGCTGGTCCAGCTACCCCCGAATACAAGTTGTTCAGCATCTTTTGCAGCCTCCCATCCACAGCCCTAAGTTCTGACCTGGGACCATCTGCAACTGAACTGGTTTAGACTGGAACACAAAAGATTGTCCTCTGCAGCCTTCTTACTTAGAAGTGTATCCCACAGGCATGAACTTCAAAGACATCCTTTTGAGGATGTGACCAGAAGTCCTTCCAAAACCACAACAGCCATACCATTTGTTCTCACTGCAACTTGAGGAGTTGTTAATGAAAGAAGCCTTGCGAAAGGTGTGCTGATGCTTCATTTGTGGGCGATCTGCAACAGATACAGTCTGTCACTGCTGTCCATTCCTGTGGGTCATCAAGTACAGACATGATGGAAACGGCGCCCTGTGAGGAGAGACTGGGAGAACTGGGCATGTTCAGCCTTGAGAAGACTGAGGGGGGGCATGGTATCCCTCTAGAAGGACCTCAAAGGCTGCCACAAAGAGGAAGGCCAAGATCTCTTCTTGCTGATGCCACAGTGCAGGACACGGAATAATCAGTTCAAGTTGCGACAGCCCAGATCCAGGCTGGACATCAGGAGGAGCTTCCTCACTGTCAGAGCAAGACGACAGTGGGACCGGCTGCCTGGAGAGGTGGGGGGCTCTCCCACACTGGAGACACTCAAAAAGAAACCGGGCAGCCACCTGAGCAAGATGGTGACTTGGTGTCTGGCACTGAGCAGAGGGTTGGACCTGATGGCCTTCATGCCCCCCTCCAGCTCTACTATTCTATAATATATCAGACCTGACTAAAGACCACTACTGCAGAGTGTGGCCAATGACCTGCTGGGTAAGTCAGGACATGCCTCTGCTTAGACTGCTCACCATACCCAAAGTCAAGAACCAATAATTGATTCCAGATGTTTGAAATTTTATTAATTTTTTTGTAATTTTATGGTTGTCACTCTCACCTTGTCATATTTTAGAATGGTCCTTCTTAATAATAATAATAATAATAATACTAAGAAGAAGAAGAAGAAGAGGAAGAGGAGGAGGAAGAAGAAGAAGTTATTTATACTCTGAGGATGGCCTTTCATGTTTTGTGGTATATTCCTAATTTTTGTCTGTTGTGTGCCACCTAGAGAGTCTTTTGAACTACGTGGCTGCTTATAAATATAAAAATAAATAAACGAATTCCTTCTCAGAGGCCAGCAACCCAGGCCTGCCTCACCCTGCAACGTGCCTCCTAGCTGGCTCAGTTCCCCGTAGCAGCACAGGAGGCTGCTCCATAGTGAGTCAGGTCCTGGGTCCACCCAGCCCGTACTGCCAAGGCTGCCCAGAAGCAGTTCTCCAGGGCTTCTGGCAGGGTTCCTTTCCCACCCTGCCTGGAGAGGCTGGGGCCTTCGGCACGTCGAACGTGCGTTCTACCGTGCAACTACAGCCCCTGCCCACTTTATGCGCAGCATGCCCGCAATGCAGCTGTTGTCCGTGGTGCACTTTTTCAATGGAGCAAAGCTCAGGGAGCCAAGGTTCAATTTGGATGCCAGGAAGCACTTCCTGACAGTTAGGACCCCGAGGGCGTGGAATGGGCTTCCACGGGAGGTCGTTGAGGCCCCATCGGTGAGGGTGTTTATTTATTTTTATTTATTTATTTGGAAATTTATAGGCCGCCCCTTGCCACAAGCCTCGGGGCGGCTCACAAGATAGGCTGGACATGCACATGGTGGGCATGTCATGAGCAGAGCCGGCTGGTGCTGGAGGTCAGACTAGATGGCCCAGGAGACCCCTTCTGACTCGCTCTGTTTCTGTGTTTCTATGTTTCTATGTAACTGTACGTGTGTATTTCGAGCTGCCGTGAGCAAGCTGGATCATTGTTTGGAGTCCCTTCCTGTTTTAAGGCGTGGCCATGGCACCACCTCATTGCCATCCCCGCAACACGTGGACAGTGTCCCAGCCTGCATGTCCCAACAAGCAGGGGAAAGGTGACATTCTGCCTGGTGCGCTGCTGCCATCTGGCTCCCAGGGGTGCTTCCTCCCTCCCACAGTGGCCACTAGAAAGGCAGCCAAGGAAACGACTTGTCCAGAAAGGATGGAAGAAGAGAAGCTGCAGAAGAGAAGGAAGAGAAGGGGAGCAAGCCAGTCCAGAAGGACGATAGTTGCAGTACAAACCTGAACTCAGATTATGTATTCCCATGAATAGGGGCAACTGAATCAAACGTCACCATCACCTTTCCAGTTCCCTCCCCGCTTTCCACGCACTTCCTTGTTTTCTCAGATTGTGAGCTTGAGGACAGGACTACTGGATAAACCTTTTGACTTTTGAAGGAAGACAAATGCTTTGAATAAATCAGAACCCCCCCCCAAAAAACCAAGCAAGGGCCCCTCGCGATCCTTCCTCCGCCCTAATGAAACGCCATTAACATTGTTAATTCCCAGATTGCTCTGCTCTGCGGAAGTACAGTGTTCTCAAAGCCAGAGACAGAGGTCCACCAGCATCAGCCCAGCTGTGGGTGGCCACCAATCCAGGCCCCTCCCGTGGGTTTTCTGGCCTACACAGAGAGCTTTGGGAAGAGGCCATGCCCCCTCTCACTTGTGCAAGGTAAGAAACGGCAGGAGCACCTCCTCCTGCTTGTGAGTGAGTCCTGCTGATTCTGCCCCACTCAAACGCTGGAGCGGAGGAGAGGGCTCTAGGTTAGGCACCTGCGCTTGCTTTGTGCGTTTGGACCTGTGGACGCCTGGAGAGATTATCACCACATACACATGGAAGCCCAGCCTCCCTTTTGATAACACAAGAGAACGTTGCTGGGCAGATTAGACATGAAATAAATAAACCAAAAGCTCTGGGTGTTGGATTCAACACGATTTGAAAACAGCAGTCAGAGTACCAGCTGCAAGTCCCCACCTAGCCTAAATACTGCACTTGCAAGCAAAGGGAAGTGCTTCAGTATTAAACTTTTGAACTGCAAGAAGCAGGACAGGGAAAATAAAGGAGAAAGTAGCGGAAGTGTTCCTCTACTCAAACCGGCTTCCAATGGCACGCAGCCAAGGTGCTGGTAAGACATTCATCCCAGCTCACAAAGCCTGCTCATGCTTATAAAGCTGTAGAACTAGCTACTGGGGTGGCAAAGCAGACCAATTCCCCAGCAGAGGGCAGTAATAACGAAACCATTCTGTTTCAGTGGTTCTTAAGAACTCCTTAATAGAGAATTATTTGGGAAATAGAAGTCACACTGATCAAATCACTGGACAATACAGACGCAGGAATAAGAACTGCTAACAGAATGCACAAGATGCTTCATCGCAGTTAAATTTGGCATTGGCACTCAGCATTCAAAACGCTGGCTTGATTCTGAAGAGGATTTTGTTGATGCTGAGACTAAAAAAAAATCCCAGAACTCATTAACATGTATATTTAAGGCTCAAGGAGAATGCAGCTTTCACTGCTGTTACTCGTTTCCTTCCAGGATCTAATTGGTTTACAGCTTAGGGCTCTTTAAAACCTGTACCGCTACTACGGAGCAGGATTTGTGTTTAAGGAGAAGCATCAAACAAATCTACACTGTCAGGAAGAGTACACACTTTTAAAAAACCTGTCAACAGTGTATCTTTTTCAAGAGTTATTTTAAAACAGCAATTATTTTGGTCAGTAACTCAAATACTTAGAACAGGTTCAGGGGGCCAGAACTCTATCCTGTAAAATGGCCCACATCTAAATCTGGTAGCCACAACATGCCATAAACTCCAGTCCTCTCTAGAATAACATCAGGGTGAGCGCATGAAGCATCATGCAGGGATCAGATCTGACTCAGAAGCCTCCTGTTGCCATCCAAAGCATATCTTTTGGTCCGTACCCGCTGCTCATATTCACTCTATGAGAAGGACCTGATGCACGCCACCAACATACCACTGCCCCAGTTCCATGCATACCCTTATGCTGCGATCCCATAATGCTTAGCCTGGAGTAAGTCCCACCTAGCTCCATCTATTACATAAGGAGAAATAAACCTGTTTCATGGTGCTTAGAAAGTTGGACTGGGACTCCAGAGACCCGGGTTCTAGTCCCCACTCAGGCACGAAGCTCACTGGGAGACTTCGGGACAGTCCCTGACTTGCTGCCCAGCCTACTTCACAGGGGTATTGTGAGGCTATCAGAGAGAGGAAGGACCATGGAAGCTTCTACTAATGAACCGCCATCGTCAAGCCTGATCATTACCCCTGCTTTTTAAGCACACAGGAGAAGGAAGAAAATGCACCAACAACCCCTCCTCATGCCTCATCGCCTCCCCTTCCCTTCCCTTCCCTTCCTTAAGGAGGGAGCCAGTGCGGGGCCGTGGGTGATCACACCATCCTGAACTCTGGAAGTACCGAAGATCTGTCATTTTTAAGGTCGCCTTTATGCGAGATGGCCCCAGAGACGAAGGGACGCCCCCCTCGCCCAAAAAAAAGCGACAACTTGCAACACAAGCTCCCAGAGGGCTGCAGACAACTGGTATTATTTGCCAGGAGGCACAGCCCAAAAGGACGGGAGGGGTTTGCCAGTGAAACCGAGCTCGGGGAAGCAATTCAGCGGGAGCGCTGCGGGAAAGGAGAGGCTGCCCGGGGAGCACGGAGGGAGGCGAGGAGGGAGCTTCGCAGAGGAGGGCAGGTAGGAACCAAGGTGAGGGGGCACGGCGGCGGGGGGAGGGTTTCAGTGCAACACCACCAGGGCCAAGGCGGCTGCAGGGGGCTCGAGAGCGGAGCACTCACCTGAGAGCGCGCTGCACAGGAAGCGCCGCCAGAGCATGGGGAGCGGAGCCGGAGCCGCTTCCCGGAACGGTGACTCAGAGGGGAGGGGCGGGCCACGGCGGGGCCCGGCCACCCGCACCCCAGCGGCCCGGGTACGTCATCTCCGCGCCGTGCCTCTTCCGAGGAGCGGAAAAGCGCCGTGACGTCGTTGATTGATGACGGAGGAGAGATGGGCGGGACCAGTTGTGCGCGCGTCGAGGGAGCGCCGCGTCACGCGAGGGAACGCTTGGCCGCCTTAGGTTGCCTAGAGGACCGAACCATTGGGCATATAATAGGGGGAGCCCGGCGGTGGGCCAATGTAAGGGGGCGGCAGGGCGAGGAAGTCGGTGCGGTCGGCTCTCGGAACGTGCTAAGGCAAGGAATGAACCATGTACTCGCGGAAAATGGGGGAGGAAGCAGTCGTTTAGCGGGCGAAACCATGGCGGGAGCTGATGGGGAGGGAAAGAAAAGGTCGTTTGTTGAAGGGCGAGCCATTGCAGGTGCGAGGGGGAGGATCAGGGGCCGAACCATTTACGTGCATGGGGGTGGAATTCATGCGAGCAAATTACTGGATTTTCCTCTTTCCTTCTTGATACTGCGAAAGATCTGCATGGCGTTATACAGCCTTCTTATTTAGCACACCTCCCGGATGTGTTGGGACTACAGCTCCTATCATCCCTAGCCACGCATGCATTTTCCTGCCGTTGCCTTTCTCCTTTCTGATGCTATGCAAAAGGCTTAGTGTTAGGACCACCACGTCCATCATCCTCAGTTGTGGCTGCGCAGTGCAGATGATAGGTTCTGTAGATCCCGCTCATTTGGAAGTTGCCAGAGGAGGCTGACTTTCAAGGCGTGCCAGGCAAGCCTTTAGGGTTCCTGGACCTGGGAAAGAGCTTTGCAGACTTTGGGGGCCGCACACCATCCGTAAGGTGACTTGCAAAACTCCGCTCCAAATATTGCATACCGAGACTATGCCCAAAAGTGCCAGAGGAGAAGAGTTGCGTTGCCTCTGAGCATGGAAGAACAGCCTTGCTCCCCCCTCATCTTGTCTTCAGCAGTGGCCAGAAAGAAACTTTTGGGCAGTTCCCCGAAAAGGGGCGCTGTTGATTGTGTGGCTTAGCATTAGCTTAATTGCTAAGTTTTAAATAAAATAAAGGCATATTCTCCTAGTGGCCCTGCTGAAATAAAAGAGAACCTTTCTACTCCAAGGCACTATTCCTTTGCTCCCAAGTGTTTTTATGGGACCAGACAGCAGAATCTTAATTTAAACCTAGGCTTAAGTGTTACTGCGAAATGCTTCAATTCTTTACAAGTTTCCTTACGTGGCAATCCTGTGCATGCATTTTTAGACAGACCCCCCCCCCATGCGCATAGTTCTTAGCATGCCAAAGCCAACCTGATGGGAACTGTGTGACTTTTTCTGTCTAAACATGTGTAGGATCACACTCTTGGATGGAAGTGCTGGTGATGCCATGTTTGCTCGGAAGTAAAGGCTTACTGGATCGCTCTGTGCTTTGGCTACACTTGTGCATGCTTGGTTGTGGATGCAGTGGTTCTTGATAGATAAAGCAGTTCAGTAGGTCATTGGATGCCAAGCAATAAAACCCCCTTTGATTCTTCTTACAGAAAAAGATCTTGTAGCTCTTGGATTATGTCCCCAAAGGATCTGTGCAGCTTTGCCCCATCTTAGAGCTTGGATCCAGAGCCCCCACGACTGAATTTTCTTGCTAAGCTTCTGCATCTTCCTCTGAGCATACAATGGCTACTCTAAGCAGGATGCTAAGGTAATGCTGATATTGGATGTTATTTAGTAGCATGAATGTACCAGGAGTGGTCATCCACTTGCTCCATGGCTGAGGGGGGACAGAACCCAGGTTGCCTGATTCCCCACACTGGCTCTCAATGATTAATTGATTCATTAGGAACATTAAAAAAGCTGTGCTGGGCCAAATCCTTGGTCCACTCAGTCCAGCTCTCCGGTCACAGGGCAGCAAGCCAGCTGCCCACAGGACTGCTGAAACAGGATGGGTGCAAGACCTCTGCCTACCCAGCTCCTCAGCAACGGACTGATTACATGTCTATCTTTTCTTTCCTCCAAGAGCCAGGCATGCTCTTCCTCTCCTTTTCATCCTCCCAGCAACCCTGTGAGGTAGGCTAGAGGCTGGCCCATCAGTACCAGGTGGGCTTCATGGCCCAGCGGGAAACAAGCCCAGATGTTCTGCAACCAGTCCAACACTAGCCGCTTCCCCATGCCAGCCTCCCACCTTCCCCTTTCCCTCCCAGGCAAGACTCATCTCCCCTCTTCTGAGCGACCTTTGATCTTCCTGCTGCCCCTCCATCACCTTCCTGGAGGCTCCGGTCTTTTTTCAGCTTGCCCATCTCTTGAAATATCTCATGGAGGAGGAGGAGGAGGCACAGAGCTTCCGATACACTTGTCACTAGCCACAGGATGGCTGTGGATGGATGAGGAGGTAACTTGGGGCATAAAGCAAAAACTGAAGAAGGGCTGTACTGGGTTAGACCAAGGGTCCATCCAGTCCCACACTTGGCTCACACGGGGCCAACTGGCCGCCCCGACAGGAAGCTCAGAGGTAGGGCATGAGTGCCATTCCTCCCGCCTCGTATTCCCCCGAAACCGGTGTATTGAGGCACACTGGCTCTGATGCTGCAGGTGCCACGTAACCACCAGGACTGGTAGCCATGGATAGCTTCCTTTTTCATTAATTTGCCCAGACTTCTTTTGAAGCCCTCCAAATCGGTGGCCATCACCAGGTCTCACACCATCATCAAAGAGCACCATGGGGCCAAGAAGGCTGTTGAGACGGGTCTCCCTCCCTGAGGGCTGTCCAGCTGCATCCTGAAAGCCCCCCGTGTGGGAGAGCCCGCCCCCTCCCTCAGCCATGGGCTCCATCGTTGTGTTCCTCTGTCAGTCAGGAAGTCCTTGCTGATGTCCAGCCGGACCCTGGCTTCCTGTATCCCGAGCCCGTTATTCTTGCGTCCCACACTGGGATAATCCGGAAGAGAGCCTGGCCTTCCTCTGCGACCAGCGTTTCAAGGATAGGCTGCCATCCTGTCTCCCCTCAGTCTTTTCTTCTTGAGGCTAAGCATGCCCAGCATGCTCTTGCGATCTCTCCATCGACTGGATGGATGCCGCAGTTTAACTGTGTGCCATGCCAAAGAGGCCAGCCTTTTTATTTCTCCTCCCCATCTCTGTTATGGCAAGAGCCAGCTGGGATCCGGTACGACGAGCAAGGGTTCACGGCAGCTGAGCAGGGCTGTCAGGGGCAGGACATCTGTGGAGGGTTGCCGGAAGTCGGAGGGGACCTGACGGCACGTAAGGACAACGAAACTGAGCAGAGAGAACCATGTCTCCCTACCCACCAGGCATCCAGCTGAGCAATCCCAGACTTAGATTTCTCTTGTAGGGTGTTGCTCATTATTTTTGTGGTCTCCACAGCTGTTGGGCTGCAGTTCCCATCTTCCCCAGCTAGCTGGGCCAGAACAGTCCACCACTGCCTCTCCTAACTGTGACCTTTCTCATGAAACAGGCACCTGGCTCTGGCCGGGGCCTTTGTTCCTCCCTGCAAACAGCGGATCAAGAGAAATGGCCACAGCTCTCACGGGGAGATTTTTTTTGAAGATCTGAGCAGTGCTCAGCCTGCTCTGTGATCCGTTTGCACTTTGTAAGTCCCTGTTTGCTGTCTGGAGTGCTGAGCCAGGTGCTTGTCTGATAATGGAGCCATTCACCTGAACACGTTTGATTCCAGGATCTAAGAGAGAAGGTTGAACAGAGAAGGCCAGTGATGTGCGCAAGCAAAACAGATTTAGATGCACAGGGAAAGGGCTTCAAAGGGAGCATCGAGTGTTTCCGGGGACATCAAGCATTTTAAAATGGAAAGAGGTCCTACAATTCCCAGCTTTACTGAAACATACTTAAGATTGTGGCTATTGTGCATTAACTCCCTTTTGCCAGAACATACTCGGATAAGATGGAGGTACAGTTGGTGCAGAATCCTTCTGTTCAGCTGGGGAATTTGCAAAGTATTCTGCACGGGGTTGCATGACGTTGGCATCCTCGGAGTACGTCTGGATCCTGAGTTGTCACTTGTGCCCCATTCATCACATTTTGGTTGCACTGCGTTGTTTCCTGGCTTCAGACACAATATCCAGCCGACCTTGCAAGCATAAGGGCTAGAAACTTGTCATTTTAAAACAAATGTTGAGATCTCTAGAGATGCTGACGTCTGTGATCAGGAGACGTTTTGGATGCAGTATGGTCTTTTTCTAGCCCAACCAAACAGTCTGTTTACCCTGTTTTCACACGGGCTTCTCCTTATCAGGGCTGACGTGATTGAGTTGCTTGTTGCTTTGAGGTCCCCCTTCTTTTTTTGTAAAAGTGTGCCGAGTTTGTAGGTATGCTGATTTTTCATGGATCTGACACATCATCCCTCGCTTTCTAGGGTCTTGCAGCTTGAAGCGTTCTCCAGGCTGCTTCCCGCTTCTTGTGGGCTGCACACATCTGCCGGTAAGCACAATTCCAATCGAGTGGCCATTTCGTGCCTTTCGAGGCAGAAGTACAGCCGGAAATATCCAGTGATGCTGGTGAGGACCGACGGCTCGACAATCAACGTCCGTTACAATGAGCCGAGGAGGATCCTTTCGGTAAGAGTGAATTCCGTCCGACTGGAAATTCTGGCCTGCTCTGTTTGAGGTGGTGAACTTGTATCCGGATGGCAGAGGTTGGGTTTGCCTGCCTGATTGGTCCTCCATGCAACAATAACGGTTCCCTGCCCATAGAAAGCTAGCACGTCAGGCTTCTAGCCTAGTCTACTGCTTGGTTAGCTTTCTACAGGCAGGGAATTGTTCTTGCGCAGAGGAGCATTCAGTGACATTAGCCCCACAGTCCAGAATTCATTCAGAGCTAAATTCCAGCTAGTGCAAAGCACTGGCCGCTTGTGGGGCCGTTCACATTATTCAAAAATAAAAACCCTCCAAAAATAAATAAAAATAAAAATCCTAGAAACTGACTAGCAGCCACATGATTGCTGGGCAAGAAATAATAATCATCAGATTAGGGTCTAAAATATTAACACTTCCCCCCCACAAAGTCCTGACATGCTTGTCTAAGCAGAGCTGTCCTTGCTGAATTTCTTTACAAAGGCACAAGATCCTTCCAGTGAGGGGGAATAGTGAGATTCCTAGGAATACCGAGTAATTTGCAACAGAATATTTCTATCTATCTATCTATCTATCTATCTATCTATCTATCTATCTAAAATATTTCTATGCCGCCCCCATCGCAACAAAGCCTCGGGGCAGCTCACAACATAATTAAAACATATAAATAACAGTTAATTAGTACAATTAATTAAAAAGCTTGGTAACATCTCGGCACAAAATTTAAAGTCCTAAAAATACATAATAAATTATTAAAAAATAAATAATTATAAATAAATTATAAATTAAAATAAGTTTTAAATAAAAAGGTCTTAGCCTGGCGCCAAAAAACAAATAACGACGGTGCCAGGCGGGCCTCTGTGGGGAGCGCATTCCAAACTGCTATTTTTAATTCTCTTTCCCTTTCTAGCTACCCGTAGACATCACTACTCTGCCTGAAGCTGAGAGGAAAGCCCGGTTGAGGAAACGGGTCACCGGCAAGCTGAAAGTCAAAGAGGAGGTTTCTTTTGAAGACGACTTTAAATTGGACGATTACAGGAAGTTCTGGAAGAAAAAATGATTGATTTTGTCTCTGCTGGGGGGTTTTCAGGAGGAAAAGAAACTTTGTCACAGCAGATACTCCAGGTGCAGTCCTGGGCATGTTTGGAGAGAAAAAGGGCTACAACCCACAGGATGCTCTTTCCGCTTGGGAGTTGTAAGAACTACTTTCTGTCTAATCATGGCTTGGATTTAGCCTTCACATTGCAAAAAATGGTGCAAGGACATGAATGCAGTCCCCAAATAAAAAAGTTTGTTTTCTTTATTTCCAATTTCTGGGTTACCCTCGTTGGGGGCAGGAGGAGAACCATGTTTAGCTGGGTGGTGGTGGTAAGAATATCGCTCAGTGCGAGCTCCTGCGCTTGTTTACTCAGAAGCAAGTCCTGTTGAGTTCTAAGGGACTACTTTTCAGGTAAGTGCATACAGGAGTATAAGTGTCTGTTCTCATGTACCCGAGAATAAATTATATTGCGTCCACAGGGTTATTTTGTATTTTAAAAGCTGGAACCAGCTCATGATCTTGCAGCTGACGCATCTTTACGCTTTCCTCCCTCCACTGCGGTGGGGCAGCTCCCACTTTAAGGGACTGGGGTGGAGAAACCCACTCCGCCAAGGCTCAGCTCTGAAATACGGTGGAGCCTGGCCTCCCATCGGTTGGGACCACACAACACCTTTCGGAGCATGTGCGGCTTTGCATGCTAAGCTCACTCGAATCACAGCGCTCTTGTGACCGCGGAATCAAATCGCGTTTTCAGCTACCTTTCCAGCTGGATCGTTTGGAGGTGCCTGGGCAGAGCAGTCTGCAGGTTCCAGGTTTTGGGGGCGAACGGTGCCATGAGCCCCTCTTCTCAGAAGGACTGCTTTGTCACTGCTGCTCTTTCTTGTCAGCCTTTTGCTTATTGCTATCACTTGGTTGAGAGGCAGCAAGCAGGTTGGCCTGGCATCTCTTCTTCCTCCCGGCGACCTGCCCTTGCCTGGACCTGGGTAAGCAGCAGGTGAACAATCAGGTTGCAATAGGACAGGAGGAGCAGTGCCAGGGGCTTCTTGTCAGTGGCCCCTGCTGGGGGTGGGGCCCTTGGCCAATGCCCGACCGTGCCTAATCATGATGCTAGTCCTGCCGGTGGGCCCCTCCAGGCCCATGGACCTGCCAAGCACCCTTCACTAACTGTCCTGTTGCTTCTGCTGTGAGAGCCAATGCCATAGCCCAGTGATGGAGCAGAGGCAGCTGGTCCAGTCTCCGGCTAGGTGGGATGTTGGACTGCACAAGCGAAGAACAGTCCTAGCCAAAACCTCCTCTAGATAATGGTGGAGGACAGGAGGGCCTGGAGGAATGTTGTCCATGGGGTCGCGATGGGTCGGACTCGACTTCGCGACTAACAACAACAACAACAAGATAATACTAGGTGAGAAGGACCGGGGAACTGACTTTGAGGGAGGTGCCTTTTCATATTCCTGCTATTTCTACCTCCCCCGCCGCCCCCTTTAGCCAGTCCTGACAGGACTGGACTAGCAATACCTTCCCCAACCCACAGCGCCAGCTCCAGCCGTGGGCAAGTGCCCAAGCATGCCTGTCCTTGTGGCAGCCTGGACTTTGGCCCGAGGCGCCAGACCTTGCACAGGAAACGTGTGACTGCCCTAGGCTCCTGGGGGGCACGATCTTGGGCCTGGCTGGGCAGAAGACAGTCCCCCAGCTCCCAGCATGCCCCAACCTGTTGCTGGGGCATGCTGGGAGCGGGGCACCACTTTCTTCCGGGACGCCTGCACAGGAGATGGCCTTCCGCGTCTCGCTCCCCCGCTTTGCCCCTGCGGGAGGCGGGCCAGCGAGCGAGGCGCCCGAGGCTTCCGGGGCCCTGCGGGTTGCGGCCACGCGAGCAGGCCCGGGCCGCGCAGAGCGGCAAGGGGCGCCCCTCCCGGCAACTTGGTACGGCCCGCCTCCCCCCGCGCCGCCAGCGTGCGAGGCGGTGGCGCGGCCCGAGGCGCGCGGACGTCGCTGGCGGAAGCGGGTCGCGCGGCGCGGCGCGGCACGTGGGCCGGAGCGGCCAGGTCCGGGCGGGGCGGGCGCGGCGGGCGCGGCGGGGGGCGGGGGCCCCGGTGCTGCCCCGGGCCCCGCGGACAGGACAGGACAGGACAGGACGGGGCCGGCGCCGGCGCCTCGCCGCGAGGGAGGCCGCGAGGGAGGGACGGGGGGCTGCGCCTGCCGGGCCTGCCGGGCGCCGAGGACGCCCCCTGCCTCCCGCCCGCCCCGGGCCCGGGCCCGGGCCTCTGGGCTGCAGCCGCGCTCGCCCCATGGCGGGCCGTGCCTGGGCGCCCGCAGCTGCCCTCGCGCAACAGCCGCGGCGCCGGATCGCGGGCACTCGAGGCGCGGTGCAGGCGCAGGGGGCCCCGCGCCCGATCCCCCGCCCGGCGCAGGCCTCCGGTGGGAGACCCGCGCCTCCCGGCCCTCGCCCCTCCTTCCACGCCCCGCACGCCGGGACCTCACGTACCTGCGCGGTGTTTCGCGGCGATGTGAGCAGGTCGCCAGAAGGATCCAAGACGGTCTTTGCTCTGACTTGATGCAATGGCCCTTCTGAACGTGGCGCTTTCAGATAGGATGCCTACCACCCCATCTTTTAGCTGGTGGGTGATGGGCTTTGCAGTCCACCGCAGCGGGCCCCTCCTGCCCATGTTCCGCAGCGACTCGTTTTCTTCAGAGAGGATAAGGAGTTCTGCATGTGCTCAGACGCACTGTGAACCTCACTCCCTTCAGAAAGGAAAGTCAGAAAGTTTGTTCTTGGAGAAGTTTTGCTCCCAAGTCCTTTTTTTAAAAAAAACAAACAGGTTTGCGAAAAGGACTCTGGACAAGCTGCGTATTTTCAAATCAAAGCCGGCTGCAACTTTGCACCCAGGAGTGGGTGGGCTACTGGTTTCAGCTGTCCAGTTCTTTATCCAGAGTAAACATGTTCTGATTATGGGCCTATTTCTTTCAAAATAGCAAGTCCTATCGTGCTGTTTGTCATGTAAGCTGCCTTGAGCTTTCAAAAGGCGGGATTTACATGTTTATGTCCCTTTCACTAGACTGAACATGCAACCATTTTGCAACCTAGAACAATACCTTCCAGGATTGCAGTGATTGGATGCAATAAAACCACCGATGAAACTGCTCAACAGAGTGTTGAAATTAGGCTTAGATCGAGACAGCCCTTATACGCTTTATTTATTTATTTATTTTTCCATTTATATCCTGCCTTTTTCCTACAAAGGGCTCAAGGCAGCTGACATCATTCCCCTCCTCCATCTTATCCCCACAACAACAACCCTGTGAGGTAGGCTGGGCTGAGAGGCTGTGACTGGCCCAAAGCCACCCAGCTGGCTCCATGGCCGAGCGGAGACTCGAACCCAGATCGCCTGGGTCCCAGTCCCACGCTCTTAACCACCACACCACACCGGCTCTCATTACCTTTTCCTTTTTCAGGGAAAGGTGCCAGAAGATCCGAATCCACTCTCCCTTTGAAAATTTGCATTTTTAAAAAAAGAAAAGAGTCTGCAGGGAATCACCGTTTCCCCCTGCGTCATGTTTGGGTCCTCCCGAGGCGGTGTGAGGGGCGGGCAGGACCAGTTCAACTGGGAAGATGTGAAGACAGACAAGCAACGGGAAAACTACCTAGGTATGAAGACTGTCCCAGTTCTTTAGCTGCCTCTTGTGGTAACTGGGGTGCTGAAATCCGGTTGAGTCCCGGGTTCAAATGCCTCCTCCAGCCTTGAGTTCACTTGGCAGCCTCGGGCAGTGCTTTCTTGTGCCATCTCTGTCTTTCTCTCTCGCTCTCGGTCCCACCTCTTCCTCCAGAACAGATCCAATAACATTTATTCCCTGGAGTAATATTCTGCAGAGAAGATTAAAGCAGATTGTACTGTGTTGCGTGATAGTCAGAATTTAGCTACAGGCTGCCTAAATGTTTCATGAGGCTTAAGGGGACAACTGTATGCATGTTTAGACAGAAAAATAGGCCCACAGCTCCCGGCATGCCCCAGGATCCAACGGTAAGGCTGTTGCTGGACTGGACCTCTTCGCATGGCAGGTGGGGAGACACACATCTCAATCCGTCCTCATGGAGGAAGCAGCCCACGGCTTTTTTCCTGTCCAGTTGTGTAGGATTGTGTCTTTTGTGGCGCTAAATGCAAGTCCTGCCATTCTGTGTTGCCTGGGGCTTTTCACATATCATAGTCCCCTGTGCTAAAATTGCTCGGCCAGTGGGAAGATGGAGCAGGCTGGCGTCTCGGTGAACCTGCAGGATTCGCCTTAGCCCTCCATGAGAGGAAGAGTTAGAAATTCGGAGTGGTCCTAGGAGCCTCCCTGGGAGGCATTGGCCGCCTTACCTGGTGGATGTAAAAATGCCAGCTCACATGTGCGTGAAATTGGATGCGTTGGATGTACAAGAAATGTGTGCATCGGCCTTCGCCAGGTCGCTGCCTTCCAGATGCGTGGAACCGCAACGCCCTTGTGCCTCTAGTTGTGTTGGACACCACCTCCCAGAGTTCCCCAGGCAGCTGGGGGATTCTGGGAGGTGAAGTCCAGCAGAACTAGAGAGAACCACCTCCAGGGGGGCTGGTTTACTTCGGCCAGCAGGGTAGCCCTCGTGTTTTCTCGCCCTCTCGGATCCTTCGGCACAGAAATACTAGGATCTCTGACTTGCCATGCTGGCTCTCTCTGGTTGAGCTCTGGGACATCCATCATCTGTCCGGTGGTTTGCGTGTGCCCCCATCCTCCCCTTTGTGCATCACCTGCAGGGAACTCCTTGATGGCACCCGTGGGCCGGTGGCAGAAGGGCAAGGATCTCACCTGGTATGCCAAGGGGAAGAAAGGAGATGCGCCTATCTCCCGAGAAGAGGAGCTGGCCGCTGTCCGGCGGGCGGAGGAAGAGGCCATGATGGCGGCCTTGTAAGTTTCGAGGCGGAGGCCCTCTGTTTTGGCTCCCTGTGGCCATTCAAATGCGCGCCTCGGTCCACACGGAGAAGAGCAGGGCCGTTCTCCATCCAGAGCATCAAGGCTGGGTCCTTTCATTCCCTGAAAGCAGAGAGATGTGGAAAGCGCAGCGTCTTTCCATTTGTTTCCTACTGGGAAGCATGTTCAGTGTGACATTTCTTGGTGGAGCAGGACCCATTTTCCATGTTTGCCCCGGTGTCTCAAAAGCCTTGGAAGTGCGCTGGTCATTATAGATCACCAAGTGCTTCTTCTGGGAATTCAACCAAAGGTGCAAAAACTTTTTTGGGTGACCCATGAACGCCCAGCAGGACCACTGTCTTGTGTGCCAAAACTTGGCGCCTTGATCAGGGTTAGCAGAAGGTGGGGGGACCTCTTTGCTGCCCCTCAGGCAGCAAAATATTTCAGCCTGACCCTGGACACAGCCTGCGGGGAAGTTCCAGACAAGCAGCACTGGAGGAATCCGGGCTCTTTTGGAGCTGCGCTTCCTCATTCATGCTCTGCCAGACTAACTCTCCTTTCCGTTGCTTCTTCCCAGGGGTTACAAGAATATGAAGAAACAGCCAACCGGGTTGAGCAAAGAGGTAACCTTACTCATCCTTACATTTTTCAATTCTGCATCTGCTCAGATCCCTCATGGCTCTCCTTGTTCTTAATTTATTCTTTCAATTATATCCCACACTTCTTTTCATTTCTCAAGGGGATTCACGGAAAACCCTCCTCTTCCTCCTCTGTTGTATTCTCACAACAGCCTTGTGAGGTAGGCTGGGCTGAGATGCACGACTTGTCCAGAGTCACCCAGTGAGTTTCATGGCCAAGCAGGGGCTAAATCCCCGATCTCCTGAGTCCCAGCCCTGCATGTTAACCATTGCACTGCACCAGCTTACTATGTTGAAAGGGATAAACCTCTTCCTCGGCATCTCTCCGTTCCCTTTCAAAGCAGCTTAGTTCCTGATATTAAACACCAGCCTTGGCTCTCTGAGGAATGCAGCATGAGACAGAGGTTGGAATACAGTTTTCTAGTTTTCCTGCAGTACTCTCTTTTTCCAGGAGATTATTTGGGCTAGCCTAGGGGTTTGGCTGGCAAGCCATTTTCGTGCAGGTCATGCCTGCAGACACTTTTAGAAACGATGCACTCTTGTACTAAACACAGCAGGAAAGGTCTAGGCAGAAAGGTTACCTGTCTCAGAGCTGTATTAATTCCCCGGCACTGGAGTCCCTGCGTAATCCTGAAATGTATTCCTGCTGCGATTCCCTTCAAGGACCTTGCTGAAGTCTGCAAACGTGAAGGGACAGAACACGACGACAAGAGTGTGGATCGCATGGTGGGCTTGGGGAGTTCAAGGTACGTGGGGGCCTTCCCCAAACACCTTCCACGCGCTGCTTTCAAAGGGGGAGACTGTCCTGTCCCGCAGAGGTGTCGGATCTACCTGCAGGAAGGAGCCCTGTACCCCCTGCCCAGTGCTCTGTTTTGTCCAAATTGCATGAGGAAGCTGTCTGGTTCTTTCCACCCACCTCGCCCCCTTCATGTGCGTTGCCCGGTTAACTATGCACCTGTTTGAGAAGTCACCACCTGCGTAGTCTGAGCAGCTTGGTGGAGCAGATTTCTGCTTTGTTTTTGGAAAGAATCATAGTAAATCGTGCTGTTGGACGGGACCTCGGAGATCAGGCTGTCCAACTCTCCTGCCCTGTGCAGGAAGTTTCTCCTTTTTGGGATGCATCCAGAAGTACATTTGCCCTTCTTCTCAATCCGCTGTACGAGCTTCAAAAAAAGCGCGCTCCGTTCGATCGCTCGTCTCTCCTCGAATGGCAGCTCGTTCACTGACATCCTGCAGTTGTGATCCGACTTCCTTTCAGGTGTGCCGGGGCCAGGATGGTGTTCTCCAAAGAAGACAAAGAGGCCGCCAAGCTGGGCCTTTCCGTCTTCACGGTAGGTGGCCAACCAGCTCCTCTACCGCACGCCAGGGATGCAGAAAGTGCTGCTCGCGGGCTCCCTGCGCCGTCCTGCATCCTGCAAGGCCCTTCAAGCTCCTCCGTGGGGTGGGACTTGGCCTCCGAGGCCCATTCGCTGGGGGAGTCCCTGACCTGATCTCGGAGCCACTGGTGTGGGGGTAGGCGCATCACTTGCGTGCCCCGTCCTGTGCAAGGCCAGGTGGAAAAGGAGTCTCTCAGTTCCCAGCATGCCCTGGGCAGCACGCAGGGAGTCGAGCCCCTTTTCCCTGGCGGCACTTCCATCAGATCGCGCCCGAAACGCATCAGAACATGGTGATCTCGCCTCCTCCTCCTCCTCCTCCTCCTTTCTCTCTGATGAGCGTCTAAAGTGGTGTGACAAGAGCCGTTCACTTTTGCCTTGTCTTTGGAACTCCTCTAGCACCATCGGACGGCGGACGGCCCTGAGGTGATGCCGACTCCAAGGAAACCGGAAGAGGCAGGCGGAGGAGAAGCAGCGCAGTAAGAGCCCGTGTTCCCGCGTGTCCCTGGCCCACCTCTCGGGCCGAGGAGAGGAAGGCCGTGTTGCCTTCTGGGGAGCTACACTGGGCGAGGGGGTTCACACACTGGCAAGGAGAAGCAAGGGGCACGTGGGCGGATGGCCAAAGGAAGATGGGTCTGGTTGTTCTGCGTTTTAGCCGGCTCTTCCTGCCCCAGCCTGGCCCCTGCCTTGAGATGTGCCGGGCTACAGCCTCTGAGCCAGCAGCAGCTTGCCGAATTGGGAACAGGGGGGTTGCAGTCCCACAGATCCTGATGGTTTCAGGCTGGGGAGGGCTCACCCAGACTGCAGGTGTGCGCACGGGGTCTGAGCTGGGCGGAGGAGAGAACGAGCCACGTGAACAGGGCGTTCCTACTTGCAAAGGCCCTGCAGTAGTTGAACCACCGGCCTGAGGAAGGGTAGCGAGAGCAGCACCAGCCCTCGGGTCTGGACTGTGCCACTGCAGGCTGCAAGTGGGGGAGTGTAATGGTCCCCCCATTCTCTCTGCACTGAAACCAGGCACGTCGGGAAGAGGACTAGGTGTGGTCCCTTTGCCCGGATAATCTGATTTTTGTGAGCATGGGTGTTTTTCTGAACAGTCGAGTACATGCAGTTTGAAATGGTACGGCCATTTTCTTACCTGGATCAGGTGTTCTGTGTGGATGCGACTCACCTTCAGTGGGGATAACCCCTTGGGGATGATTTGGGTAGGAATTCTCCTCTCTCGGAAGCAGATGCTCGGGGCCCTGGGTATCTTCCCTGCCCATTCAGCTCCATCACCGCATGCTTCTAGACCTCATGGCTGTGGAGAACCACCCATGCCCGGGAGCTAATGGCACTTCTTTTCAAGTCTTGCAGCTGAGTCTGTAAACGTGTCTTCACCAAAGGTACCGGCTCTTAACTGGGCAAGCAGTTAGTTCAGAGCTGTCCCTGTAGCAGAAGCATCCTAAATCTTAGAGGAAGAGTCTTAGAGGAAGGTGTGGTTTGCCTCCAAACACAAGGTGCTTCCGAGGCAGGACTATTCCAGAGGGGCAGGTCCCTCGTTGAGTCTCATCCGGGCTGTGCCAGATCCTGGCCTGCAGATGTGGGAAGGTTCATCTCTGCCTCTTGCGTGCTGGCTTGTGTGGGCCTCCGCAGAGGACGAAAGGAGGGTCAGGGAGAGAGGGGGCAAGACGGTGTGGTTTCTGTTTTCCACTTCCAGGCCAGAGGTCAGCAAGAAGTCCAAGAAGAAGAAGAAGGAGAAGAAGAAGCACAAGAAAGAGAAGAAGAAGGAGAAAGAGAAGCACCATAAAAAGAGGGCCACGTCCTCCTCTGCCGCCTCTTCTCCCGACACCAGGGAAAGGTACTGCAGGAGGTGCTCTGGGTTGTGGGTCCGGAGGGCCCGTTCACGCATGCTGCCTGCCTGGAAGAGGAGCCCCACGGCCCGGCCGAGGTGCTTCTCTGGCCAGAAGGCCCTCTCCTTCCTCGGCTAGCCACAGATACTGTCGGGTCTCTCAGTGCCAAGAAAATACGCTAACCCTCAGCCCCTGAAGGAGCGTGAGTCAGATCCCGGATGGCAGCAGGCGACAGCTACCATTTCTGAGCTTTTGCGCCTGATTTGAAATGCCTGTTTGGAGAGTCCCTGGCGGGTGCGAGTCCTGAGAGGAAGGTGGCTCAGAATCGACCACCTCTGCCTGACCCTGGACCCCCAGAAACGAAGCCTCTCGGGACCCCTGTATGAAGTCCCAAGTAAAGGCCAGCTGGCAGACGCGGTCCCTCACGTGATTTCCCCACCGCTGCTGTTCTGAAAGCGTCTCCTCTGACCTGGTACCCTCCGGAGGGCTGGACCAGAGCATCCCCCAGCAGCACTAGGCTGGAGAAGGCGCCATGATCGGTTGCCCTTTCAGGTGTTCAACACACGGCTGGCCAGGCACGACCCGTGTCTTTCAGAGGCCTCGGCCAAGTCCTGGAAGTTACCGCTCCAACGGGGTTGAAGACTCCAGGGCTGGGCTCCTTCTCCCCAGAAGGAGAACAGGCTGCAAATGAGCAGAGAGGCTTTTCCTCCTGCTCAGGTCTGCACCCATCCTGCAGATACAGTGCCTCTGGGGTACAAGGAGCCGGCGTCGGGGAACCCCTGGGGTGCTTTGCGCTGTAGGAACCATGGTCTCCTCCGCCATTCTGCAAACATCTTGCTGCCAGGCTCCCCCAGATAAAGTTTTAGGTGCTTGGGACTTGCATACTGGCAGCCAGATTTAAAAAGGTTAGAAATACTCGAAACACCCTAAGTAATAAAGAGGCACGGAGTGATCAGGGAAGGTCTCGGGACGGAGGTCGGCCTTTATTTGGGCACTCGCGCCTCCCGGTTCCCGGGGTGTTTTATAAGGTAGCTGCCCCTGCAGCGAGGGGCTCCGGCCTGGCAGCCCACCAGCCATGGCACTGCCAGCAGAGGCGCTTTTTCCCGTGACTCCCAACCCTTTTCTGTGTGTCCTGGGAGTGGCTGGGCTTTCCACGGATTGTCACTTTCTCTTCCCCAGACCAGAGTTTCTTTAAAACCGTAGTGGTGAAGAGCGTGGGACTGGGACTCAGACGATCCGGGTTCGAGTCCCTGCTCATCCATGGAGGCAACTGGGTGACTTGGGGCCAGTCACAGACTCTCAGCCCAACCTACCTCACAGGGTTGTTGCGGGGATAAGACGGAGGAGGAGAATGATGTAAGCTGCCTTGAGCCCTTTGTAGGAAAAAGGCAGGATATACATCGAAATAAAAAATAAATAAAGCTTTTCCTTCCGCAGCAGGAAAAGGCGGCCTGCTTCCTCGCCACAGGGGCATCCCTCCTCCGCCCGGCCGGCCGGAGCTGGCCTCCGTAGCAGCAAATCCTCACCCTCCCGGGAAGACCACCGAGCAGCCGGCAGGCAGCGCCACAAGCCGGCCTCTTCCAGCAGCCGTGAGGAGGGCTCTCCTTGCGGCCGGCGCTCTCCCAAGCTCAGACGAAGGGAACGTCACCACAGCAGCAGTAGCCGGTCCCCGTCTCCCAGAGGCCAAAGCTCGGGGACCCCAAAACGCAGAAGGAGCCCGTCCCCCACGGCACACAGAGCCAGGAGGAGGCACGACACAGATTCGGACGACTGACGCTTCCTTCGAAGCAGAAGAGGCCGGGGCTTTGGCTGGAAGAACCGCTTGTCTGGCCACGGACTGGGTTTCTTTCTCGGCCGGTGCCCATGTGCGCGGCTCTTTTGGAATCCAGGTTGTCGCTGCCCCACTGGGCTGCCCTGGTAGCAGAGATGGAGGGAGCAGAGCACCCCCCTCGTCCACCGAGACGTCACCCCGAGTGCCCTGTTGAAGTATGGAACCGTTGCTTCATTAACAGCTCGAAGCAGCCTTCCCAACAGGGTGCCCTGAATCCTCGGAGCTGTAGTCTCAACCCTCTGGAGGGGGTCACTCTGGGAAGGCTGCCGGCGTCAAACAAGTTGAACCAAGTGTCTTCACATACCAGGAGAAACCTTTCAGTTACTCTTTTCCAGGCAGTGCAAGTGGCTATGAATGTCTGGATCAGCGTAATAATAAATGCCTTCTAAGATTTTTTTTTTTAAAGGATGTTGTGTTGATCTATATTTAACTCACACATTTTAAAAAATGCTGCAGAGATGTGGGTTTGGGCCCGGAATTAAGCTTCATCGGGCTCCTCCATCCTTCCTCTTCTCTCGGTTCTTCTCCCCCCGCAAGAAATGACGCTGAGGGGGGTGAGCTGTGGAAGGGGGATTCCTCCCCCACAGCCCGGCTCTGCATCCAACCCAAAGCCTTGCCCCCCCTTGCCCCCATTTCATAAGTACACGAGTACAGTTTGTGAAATTACGCATCAAAAGCCCTTGGCTCAGCCTCCCAATGGTTTGGACGGGAACGCACAGCACCCCTGAGCATTGCCATGCTGGCTGGGGCTGATGGGGAAGCAAGTCAGAAACATCTGGAGGGCACCGTGTTGGGGAGAAGGCTGCCTTACGTATTGACATTGGATTTCTGTTTTTAAAAGACTGGTGCGCTTTTACATCCTGGATGGCAAACGCTATAAAACTAAACCGCTGTGCCGCTGTTCCGAGTGCTTCCGTGGAAATGGAAAGGGTTGTTTCCGAGTTTTGGAAGCTGCATTTGACTGGCTCTGCGGCGTTTCCTCCTCGGCCTCGCGCCAGCCTTCCTGAGTGCGGCACCTGTGCCAGGGGGTGCGGCTTCCCTTCACGAAGGGGGTGAGTCTCTGGAGGTACACCTGTTCCCGTTACCTGGCACTAAAGGAGGAGAGAGCCGAGGCGAAGGGAACTGTCCGCAGGGGAATGGGTGGTGGGCCCGGAACGTTCCCTTTCCCTGTAGCCCAGATGGCCCTGCTGCTGTCGCCCGACTGCCGATGGGTTGGGGGTTCCCCGTTTTGGCACATCGCTCTCCCCACACCCCCACTTGTAAAGGGAGGAAATGCCCCCTGAGTTGCGGGCAGCAAGACCAAGCAGCGACAGGATGCTGGTACGTTTGCCCCCTCCCTCTCGAGTGCCTCTCGAGACCTGGGTGTAGCCCTCGGGTCGAAGCGACGTTCAGCATCCCTGCCGTCTGCAGAGGCGGCTGCGCCATTCGCTCAACTGGACCGCATCCCCTTTGGCCACGGTTGCTGCCGCGTCTCGGCCCTGCCCTGAGGAGGGCGCGGCTGCAGCCCGGGGGCAGAGGTGGCGTCCGTCCGTGCGAGGAACCCGGCTTGGACGCTTTCTCGGGGTTCCTCGCCGAGATCTGCCTTGGCTTCCCTGGAGCAGAGCCTCCGCCTGGGCTCCCTGCCGCTTGGGTTGTGCAGCCGTGGCAGGGGAGCCTTGGTTCCCGTGGGGTGGCAGGCCCCCAAGTCTGTCTGGAACCGAGCGCGTCCCTCAGAACGCGCAGGAGGGCGGGCAGGGCAAGCACCGTGCCCCTTGGAGGGCTCCTAGAGGTCTGGAGGGCAGAAGGCAGGCGGGGTGGCTTCTGTTGCCCCCAGCCCTGCTTCCCAGGGTGACAAGCCAAGCGGAGGCCAACTTCGCCCGTCTGCCGGCCAGAGGAGGGGCCGTTTCCGGGGGCCAGAAGGCGCTTTGGGTCCCAGCTGCCTGGAACTGCAGAAGGAAGGGGAACGAGCCTCCTGACTTCCTCCATCATTGGCCAAAGGAGGAAGGGCCACCGAAACCAGCGAGGAACAGCCAGCCCAGCCTGAAGGCACGTGACTGCCTCACTCGGAGCGCGGGAGCCAGGCCCTCTTCCAGCAGGTCAGGATGCAGAAGGTGAGCTGCCTAGTTGGCCACCGTGGGGTGAGGCACACGGGCAGGTGGGCCTTGGCTCTCCTCCGGCGCAGCTCACAACCTTGAAGGCATCGCACCTGGGCCTGCCGCCCTCCACTTCCACGTGCCCCGGAGGAGCCCCGGCGTCATTCCTGGCCTGCGCTTGCTGCCTTGCTTTTCCAAAACCCCCTGCAACCCACGGCAGCTCTGCGGACGGCGATCGATCGTGAGCTCGCCTCTTCCTTCGGGAAACGCCTTCCCGCGGGCGGTTTGAGTCTCAAGATGGCATTCGGTGGGCTGCGGGCAGCCCCCTTCCCGCCCGGAGAAAGGAGCCGTGCCTGTCACCGCGCTTAGTCCTTTGGCTGGAGGAGGGCGAAGAAGCGCCCTTGGTCCCAGGGTTCGGAGGGGCCCGGGGCAAGACCTCACGGCCCAACCCCTCCATGCCAGCACCGCCAGCCAGCCTCGAGGAGGGAGAGAAGAAACTGTGGACCCACTCCGATGGTGGGGGACTCAATGAGACCTGGAAGCATGCTGCATCTCGTGTGCTCGACTGGCACGGTGCCTCCTGGGAGCTTCCTCCAGGGCAAACCCCTTCCCTTTAATTCGGTTGAAAGTCTCGTGTTTCGAGGAGAAGAACAAGAGATTGGCAGTCTCCATATAGCTGGCCGGGTGATCTCAGGCACATCGTTCTCCCCCCCCCGGTCTACCTTGCAGGGTTGTTGTGAGAGTAAAGTGTGCAGGGGGGCTCCATCCAAGCACCTTTGAGTTTCTAAGTTTACAAGTCCAAGATACCTTAATGCTAAGACAGTCCTAGTTCATACCACCTGTATCTGCCACTGCCAGCGGTACTTCCAATGAGCGCTACTGGCGCAGACGTGACTTAACAGAACGTGTGAATGGCGCCCTGTTTCAGAGTCAAGACGTAGCCTGAGAAGGCAGAGGGAATGACGTGAAATGGCGAGGCGGTAGAAGCCAGTGAAGGTGGAATTCACACACCTGGTTATTTAGTTAAATGAGTCAGAAAACTGCCCACCCCTGACCTCAGGCCTTACAGAGAAGGACAAGATGCCTTTACTGGGGGGGAATAATAAAATTCTGGGGTGGTGGTGTTGTGAGGATAATGGTACCTATTTCCCCCACTTAGCATGAGACAGCCTCTGCCGTCTAGGTGGGATGCTCTTTTGAGGCGAAAAGCATTTTAAAATCGCCAGATGGCTTTACGAGGGGAAGTTTCTCGGGCCATAAATCCACATAATGGGCTTCTTGTTGTTATGGTTGTTTTATAAAACATATTTTGGGCTTCGCGCAGTCTTGCTGGGACCCAGGGTTCCTGCCGGACGCGTGAAAGGAAGCGGGGAGAACAACCGCTCAATGGCCTCGCTGCATAATAAAGTGGCCCGAGAAGCCCCTCTCACCTGTGTGTTAAGTGGGGGCAACGGTGGGAAGTGAGCTTTTAAGGGCACCGCCTGCGGTTCGGAGCCCCCCGGCCAAGGGAAGGCGAGCAAAGGGGCAGGGAGAGGAAGCGGCCCTGTGAAATCGCAGCGCTGTAAAAGAACAAAACCGCCACAAAACCGCGGCTCGGAGACGAGGGCCAGGCCGGCACCTTGGCTTTCTGGTCTCCATCCAGCTGCCCCCTCACCACCCCCCCAGCTGTGGGAAACGCATCCGTGTCGGGGGACAGATTTCATCAGAAATGACAGATGGAGACGGTGGGGGCAGTTAAGTAATTCCTCCCCCACTCCTGCATTCTTTATTTGCAAGACCCAAAGAAATAGCAGGTAATTTCGGACTGAGCAGTCTTAAGAAAGGGGGAACCCTCAGCTTGCAGATGTCTGAACATGCAAATAGTTTTTCTCTCAGGTTTTACCACCGTTTCTGTATTCCTGGCGTGGTGGAGCAAAGCGAAACTCTCCGCTAATTCAGATTTAAAAGGAAGGACTCCGTCCTCGTGCGATTTTTCATCTGGAACTCACCTGAATGACAATGACGTCAGCAGCTGTAGTTATGTGGGTCACCCTCTCCACAAGCTAGATAAAGTGGTCCCGTGCCCCATTTTGCTGAGAATACTCCTTTCTGAGAAGCGCTGCCCAGCCTGGGTCCTATTTAAAGATCAAGCTCCACAAGAAAGGAGAGTGAAGGAGCCTTGATGTTGCTCAGAGGCAGCTCCGGGATTTTCTCCTCCAAGCAGCCAGAAAATAAATTTCCACCAATTTTCCACCAAACTTTTCTTGTTTGCTTGCTCAATCATTTCAGTCGCTTTCACCGGTTCTAATTTCTGCTCCGGTGGCACCATCATTGCAGTGAGAGCTGTGCCAAAGGTCCTTGTTGCTCCAATGGCGAAGCCCCCCCAAGCAGGGTGTGAATGCAAGAGCCCACCCCTGCCCATGTTCCCCAGCAAGTGGTGTTGATGGGAGCGGAGGGCCATCAGAGCTAGTAGCCACGGATAGCCTTCTCTTCCATGAATTCATGACATCCAAATGGAGGCCCACCACTAGATCTACTGGAAGGGAGATCCAAGGATTAACTCTGCACATTGTGAAGAAACTCCTCTGCTCTGGCTTGATCTCCCACCAACCAGCTTCATGGGATGCCTCTGGGTTCTGGCATTATGGGAAAGGGAGAAAAACATCCCCCGTATTCTCCACCCCGGCACAACGCTTCCATCTGTTCTCTTGCTTGCGCCTTTTCTAAGTTAAACCATCCCTAAAGCTGTTGTGACCTTTCCTTAGAGGGGAATTGCCTCTTTCTGTGCTTTTCCTTTTTCCTTTTTTCTTTTAATATGTTTTATTTGAGAAATTATAATCCTAAAAAAACAAAAAGAAAACTATAAATAATATCCATCATCAAAAACATCTGGCCCGCTGGGTCAGCCCCCCACACCCTTCTTTTTCCATTTATGATAACTTAAAAACATATTTAAATCTAAGCCAAGTCCCGTTTCTCTAGCCAATAATAAAAAGAGTCCCAAGTTTGATAGAAGTCAGTGTCTTCCTGCTCCTTCAATAATAAAGTCAATCTATCCATTTCTGCACAGTCCAGGGTCTTTTTTAGAATCGGTTCATCGGTGGGTATTTCCTCACTTTTCCAGTGTTGAGCGAATGCAATCCTCGCCGCAGTGATTACATGTAATTTCTGCGCTTTTCCGAAGAGTCATGAACAGAAGGTGAATTCTTCTTTGCTCCAGTCCCATAGGCTCTCCTCCATTTCTGCTTTGCCAAATTCAGTCCGTGAACTTGCATCACCCAACCCAACCTTGTCCTGGATTTTTGAACGCCGAATTTTGCTTATCGGACTTCCTAGTAAAACCACCAAAGCATTGCTATCCCATCTCTTAAAAAATAGCTTGGAATGTCTTTCAAACTATCCAACTGGGATGGTGTAACTTAGTGTCCTGCAATAGCAGAGGGTTCAACCCAACGGCCTTCTGGCCCCTTCCAACTCCACTATGCTATGATTCTATGAACTGGCATAATTTAATAATACACTATTAAGCTTTTTAATATGTAAAAAGCAGTCATTGTATTTAAGGGAAGACGCAGCTTCTCAGTGAATTCTGGGTAGCTGGATATGCTTTGCAATGGATTCTGGGTAGCTGGATATGCTTTGCTGGATATGCTTTGCAATGGATTCTGGGTAGCTAGATATGCTTTGCAATGGATTCTGGGTAGCTGGATATGCTTTGCAATGAATTCTGGGTAGCTGGCAGAAAGAAGAGTCAAGCTGACCTGGCCAGTATCCAAAGAGAAAAACCTGAGTCAAATCCCTAACATGTGGACCAGAAAGTTATTTCAGTATGGAACAGGTGTGCGACCGTGGCATTCCAGCGCAAAGATGCAATTAAATGTGTTGCTTATTAATGAATGAGCTAAAATCTACACGGCAAAAGTCCTACGATGCAGGTGTCTAGCAAAGTTAGGGTGCAGGCCGATGTCCTGCAGCCCCGCTGTGCATAAGCACGGGAGCTTACGTGCAACGGATGCATGGAAAAGCCACCACTGGCCGTGGTGTCTTCAAAGTCATTTTTGTGCATCTTTATCTAGCGCTGTGGGGTGGGAGGGAAGGAGGCCTGGGCACTGATAGGAAATAGGTGGGGCCCCTCAGCTGCACCCCTCTCTGCCCCACCGTGTCTCTTTCTGCCCTCTCTGAGGCCGGTGACAAATGGGAGGCTGCCGATGTGACTCTTTCCGTGCTGCCGGTCGAGGGCGAAGGGGGACATTGGTTGAAGTCTCAGCACCAAGGTCACAGAAGCCACAGGACTGTGTCCTGACAGCCTTAAATTTAATTAACAGATTGCGAGTAAGAAATTATTATTTTTATTTATTTAGAAAATTTGTAGGCCATCCATTACTGTTGTCTCTGGACGTCTCAAAGGCATGATTCAAAATGGATTGTATCTAGCTTAAAGGAATATTCTGGAATTTTGCAGCAAGAAATTTTGCAGCAAGAAATTACATTAAATTAAGAACAAGAAATTAAGAACAAGAATTATATTAAAAGAAGGAGCCCTGATTTACACGACAGTAAATAATGAGATAGATACAGAAGATGAAACTCAAATACTTTGGACAGCTAATGAGAAGGAAGGACTCCCTGGAAAAGACCGTGATACTGGGAATGACTGAAGGCAAAAGGAGAAGGGGGCGGCAGAGGGTGAGGGGGCTGGATGGGGTCACTGGGGAAGTGGGGGTGTGGGGTTAGGTGGACTCTGGGGATGGTGGAGGACAGGAGAGCCTGGAGGAATGTTCCCCATGGGGACGTGATGGGTCAGGCACAGCTTTGCAACTAAACAAAAATAATGAGATAATTTCTATAGAAAACATTATAATACATGCTATTTTTGAATGTGGGCAAATCGTGTTAAAGCTTCACCTAAGTACCCAGTGAGTATTGAATGAGGAGTTTGGTCCTTGACTTGAGATTCCTTCTTTTAGTTTGGGACTAAAGGTCTCAGAAGAAGGGGTATTTTGAAGGTACCATGTCCTGTAATATTTTAACAAAAATGTTATTTCGAGATATACTTTATAGTCTGATGTGCTAATATGGGTGCATTTCTTTAAAATGGGCCCAAAGTTTTCTGACTAATTCCTGTTTATGCCACCCCAATACTGAATCCATGGGAAACAGTGGGGCATCCGCGTTGTCCAGCAGGCGATTTTTTCCCTAAACAATGGAAATGTAATTTTAAAACACTCAGCAAAGGAACATCTGTAACAATACCTGTTTGTGGAGGAGTTTTCCTCCCAGTGTAATTAAACTTTGACACACATATGGATGGAAGCCAAGTGATGGCTTTATTTCTCCCCGCTGTCCTCTGATTTCTGGTCAAAGCATAAATCACACAGGAGACTTTGCTGCATCTCAAAGGCCAGGAAGCAGTTCTGACAAAGGCCTCAGCTGGGAAGGGGTGGGTGGGCTGGGAGCTCAGCCGCTGGTGAGCGATGGGCTTGGTGCCTCCCCTTTCCAGCCCTTCCTCCTTTGTCTGGCTGAAAGACAGCCTTGCGCTGTTAGGAAACCAGCCCCCCACTCCTTGGGGGGAGCCGGGCTGGGCATCCACCCAGTGGGCAAGAGGCACCCCTCCTTGGCCGGTGTGGTGACTATGCGCCGGCCGCAGAGCTCACACCACCAATGTGCCCACGGCAAGCGTAACGGTATGCGCTCAGATGTGCCCAGTTTCTTGTGAGCCTCCCAAAGCTAGCACTAAATTATCCTTATGGGGCCTACCAAAAGCAACCAACCAACCGGCCGACCGACCAACCAACCGCCACACCCTGCAGTGTAGGGCAGTGTGCCAGCATTGCAGCCAGCCAGTCACTACGCTGGGATGCTCCATTCCAGGTCTCCACATCACTGCCGTGCGGTTCGTTGCAATCCCTCCTGGCTGCCTCGGGAGGAGAGACGAGGGAGCAGGGCCCCTCCGTCAGCCTGCAGCACATGGGGCGTCCGATGTCCAGACAGGGCCTCCGCGCATGCCCAGACTCGGCTCCCACTAAGAATTTCCCTGTACTGTGTGGAGGCTCTGGGCATCACCAGCAGATGCTCCCACAATGCCTCTGATGAAGCATCGTCCTGCGGCACTGTGGGAAATTAAATGCCCCCACCCCCCTTGGCATTGTTTCCCCAATCCTGTCAGCCCCATCCACTCATGTTCATTCACCGTCCTGAGAGTTTTATGTATAGGGCGGGAGAGAAAAGTTTTGAATGAATGAATGAATGAATGAATGAAGGAGGGAGCCCAGCAAAAGGGACCCTACAACCCGGGAGCCAGGCTTCTGGGCAACGGGGATCACTTGCCATTTAGCCACTACCCACCCAGAATGGCCCTCACCACTGAATCAGCCCTGGCGACCAGGAAGTGACAAACCTGCTTGGCAGCATTTGAGTATTTATTTATTAGATTTATATCCTGCTTTTCCCCCGAATGAGCTCAAAGCAGCTACACTCCTCCTCCTCCTGCGGCTCTCGGTCTTATCCCCGCAACAGCAGCCCTGTGAGGTGGGCTGGGCTGGGCTGAGCGGCTGTGACCGCCCCAGGGTCACTGGCTTGGCTCCATGGCTGAGCGGGGACCCGAACCCGGATCGCCTGAGCCCCAGCCCCGTGCTCTTAACCACTGAGTGGTTTCTTCGCCTGGTTCTTGTTGCAGCCCGTGGGAGCTGCATTTTCTTATCCTGCTTCGTACCTGCCATCCCTATTTACAATAGAAACATAGAAACAGAGCGAGTCAGAAGGGGTCTCCTGGGCCATCTAGTCTGACCTCCGGCAAATCCCATTCCTGCTTTCGCAAAGTGCGCATTCGACTGCAAGTCGGTCTCCTGAAGTGCACACCAGCCATGCTTCTGGGGCTGCAACAAACACACGTACTCATTGAGAGGGAGCTACGAGGCCTCCCTGTTTACATCCCTGATCAAAGCTTGAGGGGTGGGGGGCTGCATCGGGATTTGGGGAGCCCCAGTAGCCACGGGCAACACCTCTTCCCGGCCATGTCCTGCTCTGAATCTCAGCCAGATGGGCTTAATTTGTAGCAACCGTGACAACCTCTAATTATCTTGATTTCCTTTGCTCTTGCAACACGCCATTCCTCAGGCCGCGGGAGCTGAACTTGTGATCGCAGGCAACAAAACGTGCCCCCTGCCCCATCCCACTGTTGCGCCACTGGCTCAATAGCCTCCAAATATGGGAGATGCATACATGGCAGTGTGGTCTAGTGGTTGGAGTGCTGGACTCGGACTCGGGAGAACTGGGTTCTCGTTTCCATGCAGCCAAGCAGCTCACGGGGTGGCTTTGCGCCTGGCTTTGACTCTCACCACAATCTACCTCGCAGGGTTGCAAGGACAAACTGCAGAGGACAATGATGCTGCTTTTATAGCCATCCCTCACTTCCTCTACTTTACCCTCACAACACCCTTGTGAGGTAGGTTGGGCTGAGGGCCCATATCTGGCTTATGGAAGCCACCAGGCATTCCTTGCAGGAAAAATGGGGAGATGCAAGTATAACAAATGCAGATTGAAAAGGGGGTTGGGTCCAGGTTTAGGCAAACTTTTAAGGAAAATTTTTTAATATTTAGCCTGCATGCTGTGACCCTTTTAATTGCTTTTATACATGTTTAGTTCATTATGTTTTAATTGGTTTTAATGCGTTTTACTCTGTTAATATGTTTTATGCATTGTGAGCCGCCTAGGAAGGTCTGAGCAATTATAGGCGGCCTATATATACATGTAAATAAAAAAATAGTCCCACTGAAATCTATGGGACCCCCGTGACTACCTTGTCCCACCATGTGAATGGGGCTGCTCTAAAGATGAGAAAGCCTGGATCCACTCCAGGGTTCTCTCTCATTTCATTTTCTCTAAGTGCCGCCTTCAGCCAAAAGCACTGTGCCAAGACGTCCTTCTTTGCCCCGTCAGCTTCATGGGATGACACCAGTCCAGGTTCCTGCTACTGGGAAACATGGAGCGCTTTTCTCCCTATTTCCAATTCCAGTACTTACTGATTAGTGGATGCTTTTCATTTCTATATCGCTGAGTAGCCAAAGCTCTTGGAATGGTTCACAACTCACAAAGCAAGGCAATTCAGTAAAACACCAAAATTTCTTTTCCAAAATACCAAATTTAAAAACAAGCTCACAGCTGAAGTGCATCTAAGTCCTGGCTTTTTCCAGGTGCAAGGCCTCCCACGCAGTTTAGAAACAGAGAAACAGAGCGAGTCAGAAGGGGCCTCCCAGGCCATCTAGTCTGACCCCCGGCTCCAGCTGGATCCGCTCACGACATGCCCACCATGTGCATGTTTAGCCTGTCCTTGAACAATTTCCATGGTCCTGTGCAAGATCTTATCCCTGCAACAGCTCCATGAGACAGGTTAGGCTCCATTGTCAACTGTGCCACAGCCAGCTACCAAGCTGCACCTGCTGAGTCTGAATCACTCAAGTCCCAGGCCAATCATTTTTATTTAACTATTTATTTGCACATTTCTATGCCGCCCCATCGCCGAAGCCTCGGGGCGGCTCACATACATAGAAAAAATAATAATTCACAATTAACAATAAATATCAATCCATATAAGAATAATCTGAGTCGCCCTGGCCCAAAATAGTAACACCTGCACCATACCCACAGCTTCTGCGCACCATGAATATTTTTCCATGCCTCCCACTCCATTGCACCCCTTTCAAAATGACAACTAAAAAGACCGCAGGGGTTTCCCGGGGCGGTAGAGAGCGGCCGTTTTATTTTAAACCCTTTTCCTAGCAATCTTCAGCTTGGAATCTGCCTTTTTCTCAGCTGCCAGGCAAAGCCAGCGTTTTGACCTTGCTATGCACCTCACCTCTTTCAGCCACTGCCCGCTTAAATCCGATCAGTGCCTTTACGAAGTTTTACTATCTATTTGTAATCCAATGCGCATCATGTCACACTTACTGACGTTGAATTCCATGTGCCACTGCATTGCCCAGCTGGACAAGATGCCTCTGGAGCTCTCTGCCGCCACAGTCTGATTTCCTCCTGCCTCAATTCTATGGCACTAGACTGAGGCCCCATGACCAGAGGAAAAACAGGCATTTCAGCTCCGACCTTGGAGATGAGTTTTGAGGTTGGAGTTGGGATTTCGAATTTGGCGCAGTGTCTTCCACCTTCACATCCACCGTGGAAAGGACTGCACTGGGTACAGCTCCCAGCTCGGAAAATCAACCTCGGAGCCAGCGTCTGGTGGGTGCTCCAGCGGGCAGAGAACTCTGTCCCATATGTACCTAGACAGTGCCAAAGCTTCTCCTCCTAGAAAGCAGGGGGAAGGAGAAATGGCCAGAATTGCCCCCCCATGCCAAGCTCTTTTGGGGGGCAAGGAGCATCCGTCTTCAGACTGTCATGGCCAAGCCATCCTGCACTGTACCGCACGGCCCTTGATGTTATTTTATTTGTTTGGCCACGCAACAATTTTATGCCCTCTGGGCAGCTTGCAGAACAGAGAAGAATGTTTTAGGGGCGCATTCTGTGCTCTCTGGGCAGCGGAAGCGCAGGGTTTAATTATGGGGAGCAGCTTTGTAAGCTGGCACTCACAGGAAAAAAGGCGTGATGGCTGTTTTCTGACATCAGGACAGTGACCTTGGAGGAGCAGAGAAGGGGGTACGAGAGGAGCCTGGCGAGACCAGGATATGCGGCCTCTGCGGCACCATTCCCGCCTTCCTTTGGACACGGCCATGCAGAACCCCAACCCCGACCTCCCCCCACCATGTTTCCGCTCCACGGGGGTGTTGTGACATCGCTGGAACAGCAGGTGGTGCTGTGGGACCGTGCGAGGGAAAGACCCCGGAGGGTTGGTTGGGGGGCTGGGGAAGCATCCCGAGTTCCACTAGCCCTGCCAAATCGGGAGACTTTTGCAGTCGCTTCTGCCTGGCCTTCCCAGGCATCCGTTTGCAATGCTCCAGCCCCCTCCCCACTGCTAGCAACCGCCTGACTGCCTTTTGCTTTTCGGGTTGGCCCTGTGATTCCTCCTCCTGCGTATGGAGAGGTGGAGCCCGCTGGGGCCACATGCCACGGAGCGGTGTCTTTCTTTCCAAAGGACGAAACACCCGCGAGAACCTGCTCCGGCCTCATAGGTGGTCGGCTTGATCGCTTTGTGGGAACCACTGGCCACAAACCCTACAAGAATAAACACCTGGCAGGAGATGGTGCGATGGAAAATTCCACCTCTGGTGACTTCGCAGTGAAATGAAACTCACCCAGTGCCTTCCTCTTCGTTCTGAGCATTTCCAAAGCGGGCCTCCTGACTGCTGGGGCAGTTCAGGGTGGGATGAGGACAATGGCTTTTATATGGCTAGAATGTGATTGATGTCTAAATACACACATCCCAGAGAGAGGAAGGCAATGCCAGCCAGCATGGCCTATGGCAGGAATTATGGAGTTGCAGTCCTAAACAATTGGAGGCCACCAGGCTGCCTACGAGTTGCAAAGGGTTGGCCGCAGGCTCGTGGGGCTCACCAGGACAGCCAAAGGGGCCATCCACGCCGAAAACGTGGAAAGGGGAGGTTGACACGTGCCACTTGTTCATGTCACCCAGCTTCATATATGCAGCATCCAACAGGCCCCCAATGAGCGCCCCTAAGCTGAGTTTTTTCAAATACTTTGGCTACCTAATGAGAAGGAAGGACTCCCTGGAGAAGAGCCTGATGCTGGGAACGATTGAGGGCAAAAGGAGGAGGGGATGGCAGAGGATGAGGGGGCTGGATGGGGTCACTGGGGCAGTTGGCGTGAGCTTGAGTGGACTCCGGGGGATGGTGGAGGACAGGAACGCCTGGAGGAGTGTTGTCCATGGGGTCGCGATGGGTCGGACGCGACTTCACGACTAACAACAACAACAAAGCTGAGTTTTGTAGCTTCTCTGGGCAACATGGACTTCCTCCAGTCACAACACACAATTTCCAACGAACTTGCCTGCAGCTTCCAGCTCTGCTGCAGAGATGGGCAAGCCACGGCCTGCATAGTGTCTGTTGTCCAATCAGCTGAGCGCTGTGTGTGAGGTGATGGGTTAAGATTTAGCAGCCTCCTATCCTGCTAGAAAATACTTAAGTGCAGCACTTTGGGTGGGAGGGGTGGTGCGGATCTGCGCACACCATTCATGCACAAACTGTGAGGGAGAGCACGATGCATTAAGAACAAACTTCTCCACATCCACGACGTTCTGTGGGTGCAGATAGATCTCCGGTCGCTGATTGAGAGGAGGCATTGCCTGCTAAATGCAACCCCCAGTCGATCGCCCACCTCTGAACTGAAGGCAAAAAGAAAGTGACTCTTAAGCCATCATGTGCACTGCTCAGAGAATGCGTACAGTGCAGCCAAAATGTGTGTGTTCTCCAAAGCCTGCTGGGGAAATACACATGGTATCTTCCCCTTTCTGGACAGGTAAGCCGAGGCTTGTTTGCAAGGGGGCAGCATACAAATATGTTAAACAAACAAACAAACACATACATACATTCTCCATAAGGAGAAATGTACACCATGGCCTGGTTTTTGTGTGCCATGTCCTTTTTACACACGTTAACTGGTCTTATCACAATACCCCTCCCTCCCCCCACCAATCTGCTTTGATAGGCTTGTTGAATTTGTCGGAATTTCACCTTGAAACCTGTTCTTACTCAACTTTGTATCAGATCGTAGATATAGGGGGTTTTTCACATGACAGTCCATGCATAAATTTCCAAATATTCCAAACACACCATTGAAATATACATTCTTTTCTGTTTCTACTAAAGCTCATCTGTGCCATTTTTTCAAACATATGCATTTTAAGGCACATGCTCCAAAATGCTTTCGAATGCGTTTTGTTTGGTCTGTAAACCAAGTAGAAGTGCAGAAGCGCATGGACTTTGACGGCAGCATGTATGTGGACTGGCCTTGGACCTGTGGGCTGGGAAACAAGTCTCACAGAACAGCTGTGCTTCACCAGGTTCAGAAGGGCATCGCTCTGCCCCAAGGGGTTGACAGTCTGTAATTCAACAGGGGAAATGGAGGGAACAACCAAGAGGGCAACGAGGCACCGTATTTCGATGGCATGCGCTTAGACTCGGGGACTGTACGCGAGTGCAGGAATTGCAGCAAAAGCTTCACAGAAAAGAGAGCAAGAAGCAAGGTTAGTTGAGGAAGATATTCAGACAGCTGAAGGTGATAGGGGATAAAGAATCCATTACGGCATCTTTAATGTGGTGGCTTTTTGGCTCGTTTCCAAACAATGTGCTTTGAGATGGTCTATGGACATGGAGAAACTGCAGGAATATCAGTCACCTGGGAACCAGAGCTGCCCACAGCCACAACTGACTGGACAGAGGGAGGGGAGACTACAATGCAGGACTCGACTGGAACACGTCACTGCCGGGAAGACCCCATATTTGAGTGTCTAGGAGAAAAGGCACTGTGGCCCAGATGGTCTTTAAAGTGGCCAGTAATCTGCAAGCCCCCAGCACTCTGGTCCTCTCTCCTCGTCTGCTCCCAGGAAAACGCCACCCTACTTCTATTGGAGACCTTCATGAAGCATTTCCCCTCAAAACCGCTGACGTTTCTTCAGAGCTGCCGCTCTCATTGCATGCTCCACTCCGCCCTCTGAGCCCAAGACTTGTTTCCAAGTATGTGACCCAGGATGTGGAGAGTAATGCAGGGGCCAGAAGCGCTGAGGAGTCCCGGTGGCTCCGCATTCTCTCCGGTGTCAGGGGCAGGTGCCTCTTCAGACCGGCTGCTGGGAAAACACGAGTGAGGCGGTGTGGCTGGATGCCTGCCTTGTACGTGGGCTTGCCAGGGGCCGCTGGTTTGCCACTGGCTGAAGAACGGAAGAGTGGCCTGACGCAGAAACACAGAAACAGAGCGAGTCAGAAGGGGCCTCCCGGGCCATCTAGTCTGACCTCCGACACCAGCCAGCTCCGCTCACGACATGCCCACCACGTGCATGTCCAGCCTGTCTTTGAACACCCTCCCCAATGGGGCCCCAACCCCCTCCTGTGGAAGCCCATTCCACACCCTGGGGGTTCTGACTGTCAGGAAGTGCTTCCTGGCATCCAAATGGGATCTTGGCTCCCTGAGCTTTGCTCCTTTGGAGCACGTCCTGCCTTCCTCTGCAGGGGAGAACAGGCTTCTCCCCACCTCCATGTGACACCCCGTCACATACCTGTATGTTGCCAACATATCCCCTCTGAGTCTCCTCTTCTCCAGGCTGAAGAGACCCAGTTTCCTCAGTCTTGCCTCATACGGCATCCCCTACAAACCGGCCACCAACCTTGTGGCCCTACGCTGCACTGACTCCAACCTGGCTATATCCTTCCTGTAATGAGGGGCCCAGAACTGAACACAATACTTCAGTTGCGGGCGCACCAGAGTCGTGTAGAGTGGTAGTAACACCTCTCTCAATCTTGAAGCTGCTGTTCAAGTCTTAACTGAGGTGTGAGCGGGCACAAGCCTGGTTCAATTCGTTATAAAATTGAGCCGAATCAGAACCGTGAATGGTGGCGGAAAGCTACATCGAATAAGTGAAGCCACCTTTGCACTGCCATCAACTTAACGGTGCAAGAGGACTGAGGGCCCTTTAAGGATCGAAGGAGAGACCTCACCTAGGTAAGCAGGAAATGAGCACAAACACCATGAAAGTTTTATTTCGTACGCTTTTGGTTGTGGATGCCGGCATGATGGAACAGGCGACACAAAGCATGGAAACTCCAAGAAATAGTTAAGAGATTTTTATTCTAATAGCTTTAATTACAGTGCTTGTTGTTGAAATGAATTGAAAACAAGTATACAAAACAGTTGATTACTGTGTGTTGAAAGCAAATAAAGAGATTTTCCACAACACTAAACAAACCAGTTCTGATAGTTCCTCAAGTTAAAGTTTAAACAGCTCCAGCTTCTTCAGTGTTTTATCAAAATACAAAAGAAAAAAGTTAGAGGTCTTTCTTGATGGCAAATCTGAACCTTGCAGTATGAGGGATGTGAAGGGTTTTCACACATATGCAGATGTGGGAGTGTTCCAAACATGGCATCCAACACCTTCTAGAATGGAATGAAGCTCAAAACTCTCATGCTTTTATAATTCCCCCCCTAGACACTAGATTCGATGGTCTGGATGGCATTTCTTACTTAAGTACAGTACTTGCTGATGAAAGAGCTGAGAACTGCTACGGGCTGGCAAGCGTTTGCCTTCTGGAGTAGTTCCACACAAGAAAAGTCCAAAACACTTTAGGGGAACAGAACGGAACAGATGAAGATGGCACCCAAATTAGAAGCAAGAGAAACAAACTATTCTTGCCCATGTGTAAGAGAGTTAGAGGTTTACAGTGTTTGCAAGAGTGCCAAAGTCTCTCAACTCTGTGGCCTAAACCGAACGATCTCTGACTTTATAAGGGTCTCACATTCACATAAAAACACAAAGGGTTTGTCAAGCACAGAAAGATCCAGAATGATGCTCATTCTACGATCTATAACATGTTAAATTGCTGGTATTCAAGTTGTTGCAGAACTCACAATGGACATTTTGTTCAAGTGTTTCAACTTTCTTAAAAAAAGCAGAAAAACAAAAAGAAACTGACATCTCCAGGCTAAAAAATAGCCACCAAATCTGGCCTCCACACAGACCTCACAAGCCAAGAGGGATCTTATTCAGCTCTAGTGTACAGCCAGTCGACTGGCAACCCTTCTCTGAATCCACTTTAAATCCCTTTCCCAGTACTAAACAGCGAGTTGATTTTTTTTTATAATAAAAAAGCTGAGTAATATTGCATAGGAGTACCAGAAACTGTCTCATTGGAAACAAGAACTATTTACATTAAATAAGAAACCTAAACTGTTTTCAGGCTTGGGTTTGCCACACGTACAGCATGGTGAAGACATCCTGTGACGAGAGAATGAAAACAGCTTCCGGCACTCAATACCACAAAGTAGCATGGTTTGCCACGTTAGAGTAAAGCGAAGGGGGGGGGGAGGAGGAGGAGGCGGCAGAGGGAATAAGGAAGGTGGAGAAAAAGAGGCGGGGAAGAGGAAAATCTTAGGGCTTCACTTCTGGTTTCGGAGCTGATTGGACAACCAGTCCAGTCCTTCATAGAGACCGTCCCCACTAGTGGCGCAGGTAGCCTGGATATACCAGTTCCTGTGGCGAAGGGAATGCAGTCCCAGTTTGTCTGTGATCTCCGCTGCATTCATCGCATTTGGCAGGTCCTGAAAACAGAAGGAGCTTGCTTTAGAAAAGTGCACGTTTCCTCGCAAGAGTCACAGGAAGGACCACACGGTACGGTCCAGCTCCTACTCAACGGCAAGATCCCCCATCCCCCATTGCCCTACGCAGCCCGGGCTCGACAGGGAGAACTTCTGAGATTAACGGCGCCTGAAGCCCTGGATTACTCAAGCCAGCCAGCCGAGCCAAGTCCAGCCAGATACTAACGAACTTCCTAAACACATTAAATTAGACCTACACACAACTTCCTCCTTGGCTTCCAAGATGGGGCTCACTTAGCCTCGAGTAAAATCTACCCACCTTCCAAGCACTCAGTGCAGATACAATAACCCAAAGCCCCGGAAACACCGTCCACACTCAACAGGGCATAAGGGAAGTACCAGAACAACAAAGCAAAAATGAGGCATGAACTTATTAGCTGTTCATATCTGCTATAAGGCACCTATTAATTGCTGATATTGCTGGCAGCAAAGAGCACCTCCCGCCCATTTGTTACAGGTCACCGTAGTTCAAAAGCTCAGCTTCCTTGAGTCCAGAGCGGTGCGAGCCACCACATGGCTTCCCATGCTCACAGCAAGTGGGCTAAAGCAAGGCAGACCCCCCGCCCATGCTGGCCAACTGCAGGACGGCTCAGGCCCCGTATGTACCGACCCAAGCAGCCCAGCCCTTCTGGTGAGTATCAGGCGCACCTTTTCTCTGTGTAATGCCTTCCGTTTCCAAGTCAAGCCGTTTAAAGAATCCAGCCCGATTTCACAGAGAAGGGAAGGCTGAGCAAGCCGCCCAGACAACCGCAGCTGGGAAAGGGGCTGAACCGCATCCCAGCCTCTATCCCGAACAGCTGCTTTTGCCGGAGCATCTCTTGAGCAGAGAGACAACATTTTCAAGATGCCAATGTCTGCATTACCCAAGTACCTCCATACCAGGGCAGGTAAGGAAGTACTTAGGCACGTTTAGGGAAGTTTGTTTCCAGACTAAGCAATCAAGGCCTAAGCAGGAAGGAAGTTAACATCTTGTGATCTGATTCATATTTAGCATAGCTGTGATTACTGTCTACTTTTACATTCTGGGAACAGAGAAGCATCCAAGTTTGATTACTTTATTTTAGCTAGTAACACCATAATTTCAGTGTAAGATCTCAAATGTGGTTAAAATTGTTCAAAATCTGTGATCTAAACTTTATAAATCTTATCGACAAATAATTAGGTTCATTTCAGCTAGAAACTAAAATGAACTTCTGGGCTTTGAGAAGCCAAGGAAGTACTGAGGTTAATACCACAAACAAAAATCCAGTCCAAAAAGTTATCTTTACGACACACATATTATTTAACAACTGAGCTGCTGTTGCGCAACCTGCTGCCTGCCCAATGGAGAGAGTTTCCTGTTCGCGGGGAGAAAGGGCCGGTGTGCACAGTAGCTGGAACAACATTTAAGTCAACCCAATGTCCAGGTGAGGGGGCCTGCATGCTCATCTCACACAAGTTATTCTGAGGTGGAAATAAGAATGGCGTAAACCCGCTGGCCGTTCTATGGAGCCCCCCTTTTTCAAAGCAAACCACTCAACTCTTCAGGAGGCGATGCAGCTACACATCAACAACAAGGGCCACACAGCCCCTGCTCAGAAGGTTTGGCTATCACATTGTTGCCAGTGAGGTGCAACCCAAACACTGGGGTGAAAGATCAGAACAGAAGCGATTTCCACTGAACTGCTGGTGCTGCAGTCCCGTTCTTCCAAGGTGGGCTGTTTTTTAAGTTCAGATATAAAGATCAGCAGATTCTCTTTACATAAAGGGGATTGGTCAACATGCAAGCTATCTACCAAATTCTCAGAAGTACATCATTCTTGGGGGGGGGGGGCACAACTGACCTTTTCTTACAGAAAATGCCACTCATTCCTGCTGCTGTTAACACACATAGCATGAATTTAGGTCAGTGAAATATTATGGATCAACAGGAATTTGAGATTCTGAAAGATTTCCTTTCAATATTTTGCAGGGGCAACACAAGCAGATGCTCTGGGAAGCCCTAGTTTGTATTGTGTCATTTTATGTTCTGTTTTAATTATTTACAGTTTAACACCAACCAACCGCTGAAGAACAGAAATCCTACCCCAAGGTCCCTCTAAGATTAGAATCCCCTTACACAGACTTCTGTTCAATTTAGACTGGAATTTGTTGAATCTCTTACATAAGAGGGCCACTCTACAACTGATCTTTAATTCTTCTAAGCTGTTTGGCGAAACAACAGTTTGGGACGGCCTACGAAAGGCCACGAGGCAGATAAGGGAAAAGGGCACACAGAGGCTTTCACAGCGAGAGTGCCATCTCAGGCAAATTGCAAGACTTGCCCTACAAAAACCATCCTGGGCACAGCTTAATGCCAGATGCATCATGCGTGGCACAGCTGCTCCTGCACCAGCGTTATGTGAAAGACTGCCTTTTGCTGTGGAATTTTGCCAGAAATGCTGCATGCAGCCAGCACAGCAAACCACGGAAGGTAAGAATTCAAAGCCCACCCTTGCAGGTGGCCACGACTGAGGCAGGCAAAGGGCACCCTGGGAGCCATTTCTGCTGTGCTAGTCACAATTCTTTAATTACTCACCTGTTTGTTAGCAAACACTAAAAGGACAGCATCTCTTAGTTCATCTTCTGCCAACATTCTCATAAGTTCTTCTCGGGCCTCATTGACTCTCTCCCTGTCATTACTATCAACCACAAAGATCAAACCTATAAAGAAAACAACAATTGTTGAAGAAGATTGTGCCAAAGAGTCTAACAAAAAGCAGTCCAGCCAAGGGCATTTGTGGTTCAAACAAGGATTTCAGAATCTCAAGCAGTGCATTCTCACCACTGCTTTACTTGAATTTGGATGGGGTACAGGCATGGGGAGAAAACGGAGCAATTCAGAAAGGCTCCAGGTACAGACCTTGCCTTATTGCATAGGAAGCATGAACACTCTCAGATATCGGTGGCTCTCTCATCCAGTTCCCTCTACTTACTTGGCTTAAATGAGTTACACAGAGATGTAGCAGCACTGGGCTTTATGAAAGGGTCATTTATGCCAAGTAAGAACAAAAACTGCTTGTGGTAAGCCGGCAGAAGTTCCTACGCAGCATCTCTTAAGAGCCACTGTGGAGGTTGGAGTCATGGGCACCTGCGAGATCCAGCTCACTGGGTGACTTTGGGCCAGGCACTCCCGCTCAGCCTAACCCACATCACAGAGTTGTTGGGATAATAAAGTGGAGCTAACTAAAGCTGCCTTGGGTTACTCACAAGAGGAAAAATGCAGGATATAAATGTAATGAGGCTTGTTTGCAAGGGGCGGCATATAAATTTGTAAAATAAATAAATGAATGAATGAATGTAACAAAAATAACAGACAACTATTTTCTGGGCTCTGTTCAAAACACAAACATGTAATAACCTTAATCTGATTTGAGAATTCTAGGCATTTGTGGACAAGATAGGGGAGACCGAGTACGAAATCTTTTTTTATTACATTGCATAACAACACACTGGAGATCTTGGAAAGGAAGTTTCACCTGTGCTAACATGCGCACATTAAAATTCTGTATGCAAGGCTGTGAATGGCACAATTAAGACCGACAGTTAAAGGGTGGGAGAAGTTTCCTTCCACCTATCACATGAGGGTACTTCCTGCATGGCTCACAAGGCAATGCTGACTGCGGAAGTGTTCAGAGACCATCTCATATCCCGCCTAGCTCAGAGCAGCATCGTTGTTAATGTTTCCACTGGCAACATGCTGATGCGGTCGAATTGCAACTTGCTAGAAAAGCTACTTAAAATAGCTCACCTTGAAAGGGCTGTGAAACCTATATGCAAACAAGAAAGCTATGTACAAGATATTGTATATACTTCCCAATATAAAGCAGGCACGGAGAAGCCGCACAATATGACGCAGCGTTACTTGCAAGGAAGTCCACGTATCATCTAACCTCAGCCTGCAGGACAGCAGCACCAAACCGGCCGCGTGCTTCTTGGGGTTAGAAGTGATGACTGCCAATTCCGTTCGTTCGTTTAAAGTTTTTGTATGCCATCCCCTTGCTATATAGCCTCGGGACGGCTCACACAAATAAATATAATACAAATACAGTTAAAACCCGGAAGGAAGGAAGCCAATGGCTAGTAACTAGCTTCCCCCCACACACACAAGAGGCAGATTTAAGGTATCTGCCAGTGTACGGGGCACAAATGATTGCCGGGTTGACAGCAGAGGCGAGATTTGAGGGAGAGACTTCCTGATTTACAGCTTGAGCCTCACTTTCATTATACTCCAGCAGCTGCTTAACTGTATCCAGAGTATTCATTCCATGGGCACGAACGCAGCCCTGCACAGAGAAGGGCCATCTGATCATGGAGGCAGGAGCAAGCTGGTGCCTTCCAGATGTTTTCGAGTGCTACCACCATCATTATTTACCACTATCCACATTGGCTGGGACTGCTGGGAGTTGCAGTTCCAGTATGTGCAGCACACCAGACTGCCACCCCTGGTTTAGGTGGACTGATAGCCACTATCCAGGGCTTCAGGGAGCAGCCATTCCCAGCTCCTCCTGGTGACACCATGGACTGAACCTTTTGCATTTTGTCTCATGCAAAACAGGCACACTTAACACGGAGCGGTTCCTTTTCCCTGCTACTGAAGGTTTTAGCACAACAATGAAACAAAGGTGAGCTGGAGCAACTCCTGTACAACAACGAGCACGACCATTTGCTTTTCCAGCGTTTCTTGCTTTTGGTTTGCCACAACTTTGACCCAGTAAGTTTCTTTACACATACTCTGCACCATTAATTACCCTAATCATTAATTAGGGGGCCTTCACAAGTGTGTATCAGCCACCGTTTTTAACAAGCAAGCCCCTGGACTTACAACCGCTTCAGTCTAGGGTTATATGGGGCTTGTTTAATGCTCACCTAACATACATCTGCACCTTCCCAACATGCCGAGCCAAATGATGCGCCTTGCGGCCAGCAGCGCTGCCCACGTGCCCCAAGGCACGGTGAGCTGCAGGGGCCGTGCAAACCCAGTCATGAAGTCAAGGCTGCCTGAACAAATTGTTTCGGAAGCAGAGAGGAAAGAGCTGCCGGTGGCAAGCTGCACGCTTGCTTCACAAGTGCGGGAGTTTCCGCGCACAAAGTTGTGAAAGCAAAACATACCGGGATCCGTCAGAACACCTACCAAGTCAGCCCTGCAGGCTGGAAAAGGTCCTTCATGGAACAGACACAAACTTCGATGCAAGCCAACTTTGAACAGAATATGCCACTCTTAAGAGACTAAAATGCCAGTCTGTCACGACATAGGTATATGGAAAGCAATTTTCTTTGCAACAGCTGAAAATAGGCTTAAAGTCTAGACGGTTCTGGATTGTTTAATTGAAAAGCTGGGGGAGGCCACTGGGAAGTATTAAGCACAACACCCAAGAGGGAACAGCAAGCGCAATGCAGCATTTAGGCCCCTACCTGGCCCCTAAGGCGATGTGGCAGGGCACCCACACCCTTCTCACTCAGTGCCATTTGGAGGGCACCTCTCGGAGCACTGAATGTCCTGGCCTTCCCAACCTGGAGCCATTCAGATAGGTTGACCACAACTCCCATCATTACGGGGCAACACCCCTGGATAGCACCAGGTTGGGAAAGGCTGTCTTTGCATAGGGAACTTTCCAAACCCTACCTAGACGTGCCAGGTCTACACACCGGACCTTTTCACAGGCAGAGCCTGTATTCTATCACCGGACTCTTACGGCGCTTTTGGGGGGATACAATTGTTAGCATACATGCAGAGAAAGCATTCAAAGTGCCGCTGCGGAGATCCCCTCAGAAAGATGAATGAATTGGGTCAACCCGGCTTGAAAGGAAAGGGATAGATTCTTTCTAGGTATCTGTGCCATGAGGAGACTATCAGTATTGCATGTTTCACATTCCATTTGATCTATTTCTGCACAGAGAAGACTGAAGACGGGCACCTGATGCGGTCAACCCAGCTTTGGAAGAGCGGAAGCAACCTCATGCACAGTGGCCAAACTCTTACACGGGGTTCTGGTTGATACACACAGTATACAGGTGTTAAAGGCAGCAGCTCACCTTGTGTATTCTGGAAATAATGGCGCCAGAGTGGCCTGATCTTATCCTGACCACCTACGTCCCACACCGTGAAGCTAATGTTCTTGTATTCTACTGTTTCTACATTGAAACCTGAAACAGAAATGGGGGACAAGGATGTGATCAAGTGAAAAGCAGTGTTTGTCCATGCGGCATAAGAACACTAATAATTTCAATTATATGCTCCTTACCAACCCCATCCCTTCCCAATAGGCCTTTAATGCAATTAAAATCTCATTTTATAAGCCAGTCTTAAACTCTAGTCAAAATAACATACTAATCTCACTCCAGCACACACTTCACAAATGAGGAGCAAATAGCTATTTAACACGTATTCTGGGATTTGAAGTATCAAGCATACGAGCAACTGTGCTCCAAACGGTAGACTGCTAGGCGTGGAATCGTATCTTGCTCTGCACTGGTGGTCACACTTAAAACTAATTAGCAACTGAATTTTCTGCTTTTAATTTACCAGCATTACCATCCAGAGAAGTTTCAGTTGTAAATAAACCTGAAAACCATGGGTAAATTACAATATCCAACAGTGTATGATGGTAATTTGCTTGTCGCTTTCATAAGTATTGAGGGTCCAGGTCCAAAGACTGAACACATTATTCTGCAATATTCCTTCTCTGAAATTCTGACCACTGATACTTGGAAAATGAACACACCAGGGTGTTTTTGTTTGAAACCCAAAGGGGCTCCTAACCTTTCACAAATTAACCGGATTACTTCTCACACGTCACACCCCCACAGCCAGGGTCTCACTCTTAAAATTGGAGGGATGGTTGACCTAAGTCACAGGGCCACCATGGTGCGGTCAGTGGGATGACCGATTACCTGCCTTGAACCTCCAAGAAAGAGCAGGCTTTATCTCAGGGGTGGGCCACTGGGGGCAGCACAGCTAATGGCGAGGGGTGCTGCAGTCTGGCACCACCTGAAGAGCTGTCCGTATCCCTGCTTTATGCCAAAAGAGAAACTGAGCTAGAACATTCACAGCTATTCTCTTCTAAAATTCTAGCAGCAGCAAGATCCTTTCTTAAATGCTGCGCTTCAGGGTGGCTGAATGGAAAGAAGTGAAAAACTCGCCCTGGCTGTTAAAGGCAAAACTGCAATATGCCCATAAGCAAGGGCTACCTCATTGTCCAATTAACGCGGCAAAATTCAGGACTACAGCCAAATTCTTGTTTCAAATAGACAAGAAGTTCTTTGCCATTGTTTCAGAAGTACCACGTGGAGTGAAACTTGCGTCTACATTAGTTACATGTATGAGATGTTAATCTTGTTTTAAAGGTGCTTTAGAATGGCCATAATCGTAATGCGACAGAAATCTTACCTATAGTTGGAATGGTAGTTACTATTTCACCGAGTTTGAGTTTGTACAATATAGTAGTCTTCCCTGCAGCATCCAGCCCAACCATAAGTATACGCATTTCTTTCTTGCCAAAGAGGCCTTTGAAGAGGTTCGCAAAAATATTTCCCATGCTTCAGTCTGATGTTCACTCACTGGCCAAGGAAATCTACAAAGAAAAAAGTTCGACACCAGTTAGTTCCACATGGAATCAGTCACTTCTGGTATGCTCCTTAGGCATGACCCCCACCAAACTTGGGGACTTTGAAGGGTCTGCAACTGAAGCTCCAAGCAGAATGGAAGTTTGAGGAATTCAGAATGAAACGTTTTCCACTGGTAAGTTCAGTGGTCTCCTCCCCCCCGTACTGGGTTCAGCTGCTGCGAATAGTACAGAAAGCAAGAGCAGGAGATACTTTAAGCACAAGGCAAATGAATTCTTTGGTAGGAGACCAGCCATTTGTTACATCACTTGCTTTTCAACATGGTGTATAAGAATCAATGATTAAAATAATGAGCAACCACCACCACCACCAATTGGTTTTTTTTATTTAAACTGGGCTTTTAAAAAAATAAAATCCTTTTTGAGGAAAAATCTATCTAAAGGTAGTTTTCTATTTAATATACATTATAGTACAAAGGTTATGCATCATGAAATAAGAATTAGTTTTTAATTATGCAGCATGAAGCTTTATATTCATGCAATGTTTAAATGTTTTGGCAAATGGATTCCATTAATCCATTCACAATGTCATGCTCTTCCAAAGGTTTCTTTAAGATTACCAGGCAATTTTTCTATCTGGAAGGTATTATCACAGATGCTTGGTTTTACAGTTCTCAAAACCCTGAATTTGTGTCTGCAGAGATCATGTGCCTCTTCTTCACGGCAAAAATGTTATAAACAGAGTTGAGAGAAAGAGCTCAATCCCACTGTTTCTTTGCAAAGCTATGTACAACCCCTTACCTCTTAAGTGCTAAGTTTTAAAAAATTCAATGAATAGAAGATTGCTGGGAGTGGAAAAGATCTGCACAAGAAGCTAAGTGTGAGGAGGGAGGGGCAAGTAGTAAAAGGGAAAGTGAACCCCTTCCAGCAGAATACTCCACAAGTCTCTGGCCGTTTCTGCATATAGCTTGAGGTTTATCATATTGTTCTTTCCCAGGAGGAGAAAACCTACCATAGCAGCAGGCTGTAAGAGGGACCCAGTAGGGGAATATTTTAATGAAGTTCCTCTACTTATGGTAAGGCAGGCATGTGTGCAAAGCCATGTCTTACTGACTAGTGATTTAAACTGATTTGATTTAAATCAACTCCACCCTACTTTTCATACTGTGCTGTACAGGATAGCATTCTATGGAAACCATACAGAGATGTCTCTCTCAAGCCAACATAGAAGGGCAGGCTCCGTCAAATTCAACTTCTGCTGACCCTAAGCTGTCAGAACCCCTCAGCAGATGCAATCTATACCGCCCAAAGTAACACCAAGATATCATTTTTATGCCCATTCACTAATTCCATAATATCCAATCCTGAAAAAGTGGTACCTCTGTCACCTTTGCTAGAGACAAGGCCACCCACAGACAATGCCAGAGTCGTCTCACTAGAGGAGGGCTGGCTTCAGTCATCAAATGTTAGCTATCACACAGAAGTGCCCACTCACGGCCACGTACTAAATTCCACCTGCATGGGCCAATCTCCCCAACCTCATCTTAGACGACAGCTCTCAGCATTCCTGCCCACTGACCATGCCGGTTGGGGCTGGTGGGAGTTGGTTCAAAACACGTGGTGCGCGCCGGGCTGGGGGAGCCTGGCTTAGGTGGTTTCAAATGAAAATGCCGGTCACAGTCTGTGCATGTCCACCGAAAGCCCGCCACAGAATCTTTCATCCAGCTCATCTCGCCGTTCCATTATCTGCACTGAGCCACACGCCCTTCCAAGCTGCGCACCAGTGGTTTTTAGCCCAAGCGCCTGTGGCTGCGTAACTTTACATCTAACGACTTGTGACAGCATCACTGTCGTGGACACACTTGAACGTATTCTTGCAAATCATGAACCAAACTACTGCGTTATTTTGAGTATTGGGAATACAAGAAGTTTCCTTACAGAGGTCCAACCAGCCCAGTATTGCCAACACCACCTGGTAGAAGCAGCTCCCCGGACCCTACCTGGAAAAGCTGGGGCTCGAGGGTGGGGCCTTCTGCAGGCAAAGCAACAGCTCTTATCCCGGCCTGCTATTCCTCCCTGAGACAACCTGATTTTTCACTTCCATAGTGAGAGAATTAAATAAATCAGATAATTACTTAGTACTTCATTACAGCATTTTAAAAGCACTTTTGGAACTTCATGAACTATTAAACATTAAGTGTAACCAAGTGCAGTTGAGAGGATACGGAGACACAGCATATCCATTCAGGAACAGTTACGCCCAACAACTTCCACATTTGGAAGTTTGAAAGATGGCCAAACCTGAAGTCAAATTGACAGATAAATCCTGGGGAGCATTCCTTAAGTGCTCATGGCTGGGGACCTACAGCAGCGTTTCAGATTTTCTCTCTCACTCCAAGCGCTGTATTTATAGTACCATAAGCTAATTAGGTGAAGAGACTAATTGCTCAATATTTACATACTGCACCCTGTCATTATGACCTTCTCTTTCTAGGGAATTCTTTGATGAACAACATCTGAGAAGGCCGCAGAGGAAGGACTTCCTTGCCTTATTAAATATTTTCACGGTTCCTTACCCATTATGCCTGTTTTCCTTTAGAGCTCTTTAGAAACTCCCTTCAGAGTCATTTTAATGAAATGGAGATGTGGGGAAAGGATAGGAAATATAATAATTTTCAGGACAGGCAATATAGTAATTTTCCAAAAGCATGTAAAAACTGAGAGTGGAAAGAGCACCCCTATTTTCAGAACAGAGGGAAGAGAAATTGATTGGACCACCCCCTGAATAAAAAGCTTTAAGCTAGTCAGGAATAGCTCAAGTGTACAATTTCCACACAAAGGCTCTGTTGAATGCCCCAGCTCGGTACAAGCACTCCTTTCCAGGGCCCAGCTTCTGTATCACCAGCAGCTCGTGGCAATGCCCCCTCTCCCTTGTAAGCCAAAGTTCCTTCAATCCCAGGTTCTGCCTCTCATACGGCCAGGGCCCTATGTCCATCTTTGATGGGCACTGCTTCATCCTCTTCTAGCCTTTCCCAAACACTGCCACTTCTGGCCAGACCAACTGCCATGTGTCCTTTGCGATTCTGAGTACGCCTTTCCCACTACGCCAATTCTATATTCTTCCCCTCCACAACAGGGTATCACGAGCTTCCACTCCTTCGCGAAGGAGGCAGAGATCCCAGCGTGCCCCAGGCATCCCAGCACCCCCTTCAAGGTTCTTCAGAGCGAGGCAACAGCCCTCGGCATATATTCCTCTCTACTCTGCTTGACTGCGGACACGTATGAACTTCCTGTGAGCAAATGCGGCTTAATTTCTATCGCACTCTATGAGGATGAAGTGCAGAGAAGCATCCACTGGGTCTGGAGGGAACTTCCGCAGTGGGAGGAATGACCTTCTCCCAGCATTAGTGATTCCTTACTCTTGGTACAACCCCCCTGCCTCTGACACTAGCCCTGGGCTGCCCATGCGTCCGTCTCCCAGATGTTGGCAGCAGCTTTCCTTTGGATAATATAAAGGCACCTTCAGGCACAAGGCCTCCAGGCTTCATGCATCGCCTTATTGTCCCACAACACCTTGTAAAAGGCAACAGCTAGTTCAGTCCTAGACGCACCCGTCAATAATTTTACTGCTGATTTCCCATTTTGCTGCTGATCTGGCCCCTTCTCTGCAGCAGAATGCAGACTGCTAGGTGCAGACAAGTTTTACCCATGGATCAGCCATATAACAAACAGAGCTTTTTTGGTGTTAATTTGCAAGGGTTTCTTAAGCAGTTGGTTAAGTTTAGTAGTCCACAAAATAGAAAGCTCAACTTGTTTCTTGAAAATATCTTCTAGTAACCAATGAACCCAGAGAGAATTTACCTGCATATGCCGAAAGCATACATGGTACTGGGGTCCTACTGTAACGTACTTCCTAGCTCTAAACTGCTTAAATATTAAGCTGCATTACTTGTTCCTCAATTCAGTACACATAAGAACAGAATTGCTTTACACTGTAGTGTGATTATTAAAGGATAAAGGAAATACTAGTGGGTAACATTTGGACATTGATCCCTAGTAGAGAAGAAACAAACAAAAACGTCAGCGAATTTACTTAGAAACAATAAAGTTAGAATCTTGTAGGTAGCAAGAAAGACTGCTGAATAATAAAACAAAAACAGCTGCTTTAGCAGAAAGTTACTAAAATCCCTTGCCTGTAAGCTAAAAATGGGCTTGAATGAATTTCTATCATGATTTCAAAATCAAAAAACTAAGATTATAACACTTTCAGCTAGTAAGAAGCATAATTCCAGGGGATTTTGTGGAACTTCATTCTCATTCAATTCCCCAGTACCTGTGTGAACTGTTGAGATACCTAAATTATTAAGTAGCAAGAGCAGCAGCTTTGCAATTGATAAACAGAATGTTAATATAGGACTGAAGTTTTATTCTCCAGCAATTAAGGCAGGCTCTATTTATGAATATTCTCTTCCCGCCACATGCATTGTGTGTTCTGGGTAATAACGTGATAAAACTCCACATTTAGAATATGGTTAACCAATTATCTACATGTTTATTAAGACGTAAATGCAACTGCATTACATGGTTCCAAGGGAACAGAGTGGTTATAGGACCCTAACTCTAACCCTTGCCAAATAAGGGAAGGCAAGCCTGATACCTCCACATTTTGCACTAGAATTACTACAATCTCTGACCATGGGATAGGTTGGCTGGGGTTTGTGAGTGATATAATCCAAAACACCTTGGAGGGTGCAAAGTTCCCTCTATTCCTCCTCCAAACCTATAAAAATAACGTGCACACGCTGACAAAGCTATATAGGAGCCAAATCCATAAGGAACACCCATGAAGTCACTAAACTAGCTTATTTTTGCAGTATCTTTTATCAGATATATTGTTAATTGCAGAGAGATATTGTTTTCTCGGGAGGGTGTGTTGTTAACTGCCACAAGCACTATTGTGATATACATTTAATAAATAGAATAAAAATGTTGAAATACTTTTTGGTGTGAACTATATGGGACAGTGATAGTAAAACCTCACAAAAGCTGGCAGTAAATAAAGTAAATTATTGGTAACTGCTCAGATAAGATAACCATTTAATGTTCCTGAGCCAAGGTATCAAGGATTTTCCCTAAGCGCTCTTTTGTTTCAAGTAGGAAGCAAATGGCAATAAGCTACAGATTTCGCAAATGTTCATTTTTAACTTCCTACTCAACTCTTCCTATAGCAAAGCTCTCATGAATTCAGTATATTTCATTATAGATTGCTAGGCCAAAAAGCGGATCAAGGAAAAGATTAACAGCTTTATGAAACATTATTTTAGCAAAAGCAAAGTATATTCCCCCCAAGTTTAATCAGCAAAAAATTAAATGGTTAACAATGAATTATTTGAAGTAATGTATGCTTTTCCAGGTCAAAAAGGATGGACTGCACAATAGGTGCATTTAGGTTATGAATTTTATTTCCTGGCTGTGTTAATGGCCATCAGCACAAATTTCTTTTGAAAAGGATTAGAAAAATTCCTGGACAATGGGCATATCATGGCTGTGAGCCTTGACAGCTAAATTGATCCCGATACTGGAGTATTGTGCTCAGTTTCGGGCCCCTCATTACAGGAAGGATATAGCCAGGTTAGAGTCAGTGCAATGTAGGGCCACAAGGTTGGTGGCCGGTTTGCAGGGGATGCTGTATGAGGCGAGACGGAGGGAACTGGGTCTCCTCAGCCTAGAGAGGAGACTCAAGAGGGGATCTGTTGGCGACATGCAGGTACGTGAGGGGGTGTCACACGGAGGTGGGTAGAGACCTGTTCTCCTCTGCAGAGGAAGGCAGGATGTGCTCCAACAGAGCCAAGCTCAGGGAACCAAGGTTCAATTTGGATGCCAGGAAGCACTTCTGACAGTTAGGACCCCCAGGGCGTGGAATGGGCTTCCATGGGAGGAGGTTGAGGCCCCATTGGTGAGGGTGTTCAAAGATAGGCTGGACATGCACATGGTGAGCATGTCATGAGCGGAGCCGGCTGAAGCCAGGGGTCAGACTAGATAGCCTGGGAGGCCCCTTCTGACTCGCTGTTTCTGTTATGTTTCTAGGTTATGTTACTTTTGAACCTGAGGCTCAGTAAGCAACAGCTAACGTGCCCAACTTGTGGCCCTTACAGTGGTGCCTGGCTGTTCATGGCTGGAGAATTTTGAACAAACAGATCATCTGACCTAAGAAGGCAATCTTTATGTATGGAAACCAGCCAAGAAATGAGGGGTACAATGATTAGGCCTTCGCCCCATTCAAGTTTAGTTATAGGTTATCATACTTGAGGAACAAAGAAAAAAGCTCCCCTCTTGCAGGCAGTATTTTGCACTAATGGTATACCTATCCAAGCAAAGCTTAATTAATTTTGGCGGGCCCTGCAGAAATGCGGAATCGCCAGAAATGTTTCAAGAAGGAGGGTGTGGTCTCTGACGGTGCCTCTTAAACCCAGCACTGAGAAAAACGTCCTTCTCCTGTCTCTAGTTCTAAGGAGTGGAAAGAGAGAAAGTAAGTCCCCGCACTCCAGCACTCCCCAGCTCATGTTCCATCTGAATCAAGGCCGGGCACAGGGCAGCTTGCATGTTTCCACTTCCCTCCTCCAGCTTGAAGCTGGAGGAGGGTGGTGTGGGCACATTGGCTTGTTCTGCCTGTGGCAAATGGGCACACCAATCCTGCAGGACCTGCTGAGGGCAGACGCAAAACCAAATTGCTCTGCCTCCCATTTCCAGCTTCAAACTGGAAGGGAGAGGCAAATGCACCCCGCCTTGTAGGGCGTGAGGACAGCGTGATCGTCTTTTCTCAGGGCTTCCAATGAACGTGGAGCTTTCTTGTACATCAGAGCCTGGATTCCCTTTTGCCACGGCGACTGAGATGACCGAACTCTGCATCCAACAGGCTTCTTCAGACAGAACCTAAAATCAGGCTAAAAGTATTCTGAAGTTGAAATGTCGCAACTTGAAAACCAGAACCAAAACACCGTTTTTTACACAATCCTGTTCTAATTATCATCCTTTTTGCACGTAAAGGGAAATAGCATTCCTTTAGTAGTGTTATATGAAGCGGATTTTTTTAAAGCTCCACTATTTCTAATAATTTTTTTCTGCCCTCAACAGTGCTGAGTGTTCCCAAGTAAGATTTCTCACAGAAACAAGACAAGACTTAGATGCTGTTGGTAGGTAATACTTTTGACTGGATTGGGGGGGGGGGGGGGTTCGACCTGTTCTCAATGGGGTCATCCTCCCTCTGCAGGACCAGGTTTGCAGTTTGGAGGTACTCCTTGATCCATCTTTGTCACCTCAGGCCCAGGTGGCTGGTGGCCCACCTATGTCCCTATTTATTTATTTTTTATTTATTTATTTTATTTGGAAATTTATAGGCCGCCCCTTGCCACAAGCCTCGGGGCGGCTCACAACCAAAAGATTGAAACATAATGTTAAAATTTCCAAATATTAACAATTAAAAACTAACATTAAAAATTGGCCCATCTCCAAGTCAAAATTAAAACAACAACCTATCCTAAATACAGATTAAATTAATAAATAATAAATAAATTAGCAATTAAAATATTGTTTAAATAAAAAGGTCTTCACCTGGCGCCGAAAAGCAAATAAAGACGGCGCCAGGCGAGCCTCTCTATCCCTATCCAGACAGGGATAACTTGGCTTCAGTAATCTATGCTCTGGTCGTCTCTAAATTTGACTACTGCAATGCACTCCACATGGAGCTGTCCTTGGAGACAGTTCAGAGGCTGCAGCTGGTACACCAGGTGGCAGTCACATTAATAACTGGGACTCGGAGGTCCAAATATGTAAGACCTGCCTGCACTGGCTGCCTGTATTCCTCTGGTCCTGATGCAGGGTGCTGGTCTTCACCTATAAAGCCTTAAATGGCTTGGGACTGCAATACCTGTTGCAGCACCCTTCCCAACCTTTATCTACCCAGATACTAAGCCCAACCTCTGGGGCCTTCCTCTGCATCCCAAACCCTCCAGTGGCTTTCAATGCTTTCATACTTAGTTGATCACACAAAAAGTTTCAGCTACAGGTGGTATAGAAATGATGACGACGATCAGACAAAAAGGGATGTATACTTAAAAAGGACTGGCAAAGACAAAAAACATGACTGGCTAATTTTATAACCCATAAGTTTTAAGACACTGATAATTCCATCTTCACACTCCAATTTAAGCTAATACTTCCTTAAGAAATTGCGTAACAGGCCCCAGTATGTCACAGGAAATGGGATATTTATTTAGCAAACTTATATGCCGCCCCTTCGCTGAAGCCTGTTTGAAGGGTCAGTATCAAATATTGGTTCAATATAAGGAGATGTGTTTAGGGTAGCCTACCTCAATGCAACATTCTCTCTGTTTCAGATTTTAATTCCTATCAGCCCCACACAACCCAGCCAAAGGTCAGGAATACTGGGAATATTAGTCTTAAACCTCTAGTTAGGACCGCATTTGGAAAGTTTTATAGTTTGCTAATACAGCTCAACAAGTATAAATATAACATACATTTGAATATTGTTAAGTGTAATAAAACATCTGTATCAACACAAGAACAGTTCTTTTTATACCCTGTACCATACATTAAATTTCCAAACTCACAGGGACTCTAGCTATATAAACCTACCTGTGAGTAACGCTTTTCATGGACCAATTTCACAGAGCTGCTTAGCAGTTGCACTTAAGTACAGTCAGAAGAAAGTGAGAAACATGCAGAAAGGTGTTGTATATACCAGGATAGTATTTCTTGAGATAAGCAAGCAGTGCATTGACAAAGGTACTAGGAATAGTTTTACAACATGGCCTGTATCTAAGGCACACAATATGGTCCAAATCTTCTGGACAACATCGTCTTGCCTATCCGAAGTCCACATGGCAGCAGCATTGCAGTCTACCATTTACTTACCTAATTCATAGAGCAAGTTGCTCCCAGCCAGCACTAATATTACACACATTTTCTATGGCGTTACACACACAAGCCTCAGTGCTGTGGGGACTTTAGCAAAGTTTCTACGACTTTAACCCTTTAGGTCTAGGAAATTAGGCACTACTCAGGAGAGGGTAAGGTCAAAACACAGAAAAGCAAAGAAAAAGCAAAAGCTGTCTGGAGGTGGGAAAACCAAGCTGCATAGTCAGCGGTTGTCAGCACGGTCAGGAATGCTGGGAGGAGCAGTCTGAACATCTGCAGGGCAATAGGGCAATGTCCAATGCGACTCCTATATATGCTACTCCTGCCAACTGAAATGAATGGAACACGTTAATAATGACTAACTTAGATGTCATACATTCCAATGGATCTACTATTTAAAGGATGAACACTGGGTTCTATTCCAGATTGGGGAAGCCTGAGGCATAGCTTCTCTTATTTGAGCTTTTCTTCATCTGGATCCTTACTTTGCACACTTCAAACACATGCAAAGGGTATCAAAATATTCTTGTATTTTGCTGACTTTTAAACACTTACTTCCCTGTCATGATTCATGATAAAAATCTATGCCAAACAAAGCCTACTGCAAACCAAATAATACTAAATAACTCAAACAATATACCTGAACAGACTAAAAAGTACTAACATACAATCCATTGAAAAATAAAACATGACACATTTCCAAACACAACAAATTGTTTCATCGCCGACTCACAAATGAAAGACACATAAAACTCAAAAAAGCTGTTTGACAGGTGCTTGGCTGGCACTCTCTCACAGCTAGCATAATGCCCCTTCACCACAGCCTGTAAAAATCAGGAAGAGACAAGGGGGGTGGGGAGGGGGGCTGAGTCCTTTCACAAGATCTGGGAAACTACCTGGTTCTCCTCATTGCCTCCCTGATCCATTAGGGATCTGCATGACCACACATGCTGGCAACGCTGGAAGCAATTTAGTAAAGTATATTCCAACTGATATGTGTTAGCTCAAAATACAAGGATGGGATCCTTGCCAGTGCTGTGTATCTGGCTGCCTCTATCTGCAGAGCTTAGCAGAGCCAATGAATCCGGGGCTGCCACTGTTGCACTGGATTTCAGGAGAAAAACCCACCCGATGACACGAGTGTAGAAAACACGGGAGCCTGCTTTGTTCCTCAGGATTATGTATGTGATTATGCTGCGTGGGGCAAGCACAAATCAAAAACCAGGAAACAGGATCATAGCCCCATTTTCCTCGCTGTAACTGGAGAAGAGGAAGCATCCTCCTCCACCCCGTCACTCCTTGGATCCTGCACTTGCGTAACTTTTCGCCCGCTGAAGCCATCCAGCAGTGACTAAGTGATCAAAATCGGCTTCCGCACCCTGGCCACTCAAAACCTCGGGCCCAATCCCAGGGGAGGCAAACGACTCCTTCCCAATCCTCTACGCACCCTCAAACGCGGAGCCCACACAAACATGTCACTTTTTAATTCTGACAACCATTTTACGACTCGTCCGAGCAGCTGAGCAGCAGGCCCCCTCGAGCTGAGAGGATAAAGACAGCCCCCTCTCTCTCATACAGGGCAAAACTATGCCCACGACCCTTCCCTGGCAGGCACCCCAGTATTAAAAATACATAAATAAATAAATAAAACAACAACGGCTACTTCGGCTGGAGACACGCGAGCACAACTCATCGGGAGGGCGAGAGCAGCTCTCGCGAAGCATTTGCCGGGCGCGGGGAGAAGTGCTGGAAGGCGAAGGCGAAGCCGCAGGTCGGGGGCGCCGGGGGTGGGGCCGGCCTGGCCCACAAGGACGAGCGGCCACAGGCAGCGGCGCTCGGCGCGGGAGGCCTGGGCGCGCCTCCCCGACCGCCAGGGAAATGGGGCTATGGCGCGGGCCGACGGCGACGAGGGCTCGCTTCCGCCCCGCGTCCTCAGCCGAGCGCCAGCCTGCAGTGCGGCCTGCGCGGCGCCCTCCCCGGCCGGGCCCCGCGGGAGGCCGAAGGGAGCGGGCGGGATGGGGCGAGACGAGGCCAGCGCTTCCCCCGCGCCCACGGGCCAGGGCCAGGCCCAGGCCCAGGCGCCGATTCCGCCGAGCCGCAGGCGGAGGGCTCGGCTCACGCTTCCGCACCGGCTGAGGCAGGGCGGGGGAGAGAAGGCCGCACGGGCGGCTCCGCTTACCGGGCGGCGTCGCGGTCGGCCTCGCTCCTCACTGCGCTGCTCCTCCCTGCGCGTTTCCTCCTCTCGGTCCCCCTCCCCGCCTGCCTACCTCCTCCTCCTCCTCCTCCTCTCGCCTTCGCCTGCTGCCTGCCTGCCTGCCCGCCCGCTCGCCGCGCGTCCCGCTCCCTCCCTCACTGCGCCCAGGCATACAAGATGGCGGCTCCCGGCGGCCACGTCAGTGCCAAGGGGCCTCGCAAGGCACGACGGGTAGCCAGGGAATTTCCTCCGCGGCCCTCGCTTCGCAGCCCGCTGTACCGCACGCGGCCGAAAGGGGGCGAGAGAGACGGGGCGGGCGGGGCGCTGGCGAGGGCTGCCCCAGCCGCGGCGGGCCCAAGAAGCGCGCCTGCGCAACAGGGTAGGCGTTTCGAGGGGGCAAGGGGTAGGCGGGGCCAACATCCACGGGGAGCGTGGAGAGGAGGGAAAGAGCGCAGGGAGGGCGTATAGCTTGGAGAGGAGCGGCCCGAGCATGCGCGCTCGGTCCCCGGCTCGCGCCGTGCAGACCGTTGGAACGCCGGCAGGCGCGCGCCGCTCGGAGAGGCAGTTGACGGGGGGGGGGCTGCGCGCGCCGCGCAGGAGGGGCGGGGCAGCAACGGCCCCTCGCGCGAGGCCCCGCCCACTCGCCGCGCCCCTTCCTCGCCTCAGCGGCGAGGGGCTTCCTCGGGGCGAACTTATACCCCGCCTGCGCTCTCGTGAGCCTCCCAGCGCAACCCCCGTTTATCCTCACAACAACCCTGTGAGGCAGTGCGAGCCGAGAGTGAGTGACTGGCCCGGAGTCACCCACTCAGCCGCATGGCCCATGAGGACTAGAACCCTGCTCTCCTGGTCCATCACCTCAACTGCCCCGCCACACGATTGCCCTTTCAGTGCCCTCCTACTTCAAACCTGGATTAAGGGCGATGGGCAAACCAATAGCTATGCAATTATGTAGGTAAATCATGCAACCATTAGCACAAGCTAAACTCTGCTGGCTAGGGGAGGCTCGACTTTTACAGAGCAGCCCATGTAGCTGAACTGTGCAGGTGATATCTCAAAGCTGACACATGACTGAGAGCAGCTAGAGCAAAAGAGCAATTGCCACATTGCTCCTCTTCCCACCCCATCCTTCCTCCCATCTCTGAGGAACATTCCCTCCCACCTTTATAACATCTTCCTACTTTGATATGCAGGGGGAGAAGTCAGGCCATTACAACTACCTCTGCAGCCTATTAGAAAGTGTTCAGTGTGTTACGTGTAACCTGTGAATGAGCAATAGATAAGCAGGCAAACCAAGATTTATTTTACTTATTTATTTACATATTTATATGCCGCCCCCTTGCAAACAGGATGTCCTGGAATAGTTCACTGCCAACTGTGTTACTCTCGAGACTAAACTTTTAAAAGAAAATCTTCGTGTTGTGTGATTTTGGGCCACGCTCACCAGGACACGGACCTTCTGATCCACCGGGGCTTAATCCTCTGTTTGCTTAGCCAAGTGCTTGAGTTCCAGCATCCCTTTCAGTCAGATGTGCTGACTAGAGCATGCTGGAAATTCAGGATTTTTTTTTGCTTTGCCTCAATATGTATATAGGATGGCACCTTAAAGAACTGGAAGGCTGTGCTGGGTCGGGCTGAGGGGCCCTCGTGAAGCGTGCTGTGTGCATAGTGGCCATGCAATCGCCCATGGGAAGCTCACAGCACCCTCCTGCCCATGTTCCCCAGTAACTAGAGTGCCGCAGCATACTGGAAGTAGCATTTGGCCATCCGGACCAGCAGCCTTCTGCATTATTTTATAGACTCGCCCCTGCTTTTAAAGCTATTCAAATAGGTGGCCTTCACAACAGCTTGTAACACATTCCCTGTGTACAAAAAGTCCTTTCTTTGCTCTATCCTGATTCTCCAATCATCTTTGTGGCGTCACCCCACTGGATTCTAGCTGAAAGAGAATTATTATTATTATTATAGCATTTTTATGCCGCCCCCGTCTCAGAAAGCCTCGGGGCGGCTTACAAAGCAGATGTCCTGCTCTCTCCACACCATGCACAATGTTGTGTCCCTCTGTATATCTCCCTTTACTTCTGTTCTAAGGTAAACAATCCCAGGTACAAAACTGTACCTTTGCCTCACAGGGGAGCCTTCTCTCACCCCCTTGAACATCTTCGTCTTCCTTTTCTCCACTCATTTTCCTTTATTAGGTGCAGTGACTAGTACTGTACACAGCATTCTAAGTACAGGTGCAGCATAAATTTGTAGGCGGATATGATTGTGGCCATTTAATTTTAGTTCCTTTCATAATTATGTGTAACATGGAATTTGCTTTTTTCCCGGCAGCCACATGCTGACTTGGCATTGCTCACTTTTCTGTCCACAATCCCAAGAGCTCTTGACTCCTGATGAAAGTGAAAGAAGAAAGTGCAAAATTGGATTGCTGCTGAAGTTTAAGAAAACATCACACCTACAGAAGAATTACACAATGCAGAAATTGTGAAAGATGATGTATACAGATGATGTATACAAAGATTGCAGTGAAGAAAATCAAAGAAAACTGAAACTTGGACGGGTGGCGATGAAGGAACTAGAAATTTTAAGGATGTTTTACTGGAGACCAAGGGCAAAAAAGCTGATGAGAAGAAAATGGATGTTTGAAACATGGAGCTTTGTAAATGTCCAGGACCAACAGACAGACGAACCCGTTGGGTCCTTGATTAATTCAAGCCAGGAAGCAAAATGACAAAACTCGGGCTGTCATATTTTTGGTCCATCACGAGACGGCAGGACTCACTGGAGAAGACGAAACAAGGGAAATGTAAAGGCAGGGGAAGAAGGGGAAGCCCAAGTATGAGAGATTGACTTCATAGGAGAAGCCAGAGCCTTGATTTTGCAGTTGCTGGGCAGGGATGTTGGAAGACACCCACTCATCGAATCACCCCAAGTTGGCGACAACAGCGCTGCTAGCTCAAACCTCATTGTATACATGAAAGGTGGCGTTGATCCCTCCCACCACTCTGTTGTCACGTGAGTGGTTTCATTTACCTTTTTCAGCAGCCTCCAGTCACAGTTCCCAGGATATAACAATAAAATAATTCATTTTTATCAATTTGAAAATATTTTAGGTCATCTTTGGGGATAAGACCCTAAGGTGCCCAGAAACAGAAATACAAGAATAAACAGGAAAAGCAGCACTGGAAATGAAGCAATCCTAGAGTTAGAAGTGGCCATTGGGTCTAACCCTGGCTTAGTGCAGGAATCCAGTTTCAAGCAACCCTGATGGGTTTTGTTGATTTAGCTTCTGTATTGCCCAGCAGCCAAAGTCTCTGATTGAATAGTTTCTCCAGCAGCCGTGGAGAGCCCACCAACTCCCTAGGCAGTCCATTCCATTGTCTGACTGCTCTATCCGTCAGGAATTTTTTTCCTGATGTTCAACCAAACTCTGTCCTAAGCTCATTATTTCATGTCCTGCAAGCTTGGATAATAAAGCACAGGATGTGGCCCTCTTCTATGTGAGAACTGTTTAGTCATTTGAGAAGTGTTAGCATATCCACCCCTCTTCTCAAAGCTGAGCACAACGCCATTCAATCTTTTCAGGACTAACTTTCTAGTTTACCGTTGTTTTTGAGATGGTATCAAAAGAGAGATGGGAACACACAAAAATGAGCACAGATACTGTAAAAAAAACCTTATTTTTGCTAGCAAGGAGCTAAGAAAAGCTTCATCTGCTAAGTATCTTGATAGTTAGCTACCGTTAAAGGCACAGGAGCAGAGACAGGAATTGTTGAAAGAAAATTATTGAAAGGATAAAGATAATTCCATGCATAGTTTACGTAGGACTGGATTTGAAGGCTGCCATAACCTGTGGGGACACATGGACACATATCTCTCTTCTTTGAGAAATTCCTGAACTCCAGATGCAGGGAAATAGCAGAAATCATCTACTGTTTCCAGAGAAACTTTAAAAATAAAAAGGAAAAAAGCTAACCCAGATACAAATCTGAGCAAGAAAATGATTCTTAGGTTGTTTTGCAGAATTGCACATTTTTTGATATGATTTGTTTGCGATTCCCCCCCCCCCCCCAGCAGCTGTTCACTTCTCCAGGAGATTCTTACGCAACCATTTCTGAGAATTAAAAAAGTATGATAAATTATGGTGGTGGATCTGTAAACTCTTTCTTGATAGGTCTTGGTCTGCTGGCACTAGGACACCTTAAAATCACATTTCCAAGTTTTTCTCTTCAATTTTGTGAATCAGACATATAATTTCGTATACAAAGAACCCACAATGAAATTGCTCCAACAGCCAACCCTTGTGGGAGCACATGGAGCACTCTCTTCCGGAGTAGAGAGAGAGAATCTATCTGTATTACAAAGTATAATTTCTGTGGATTTTATATTTATGGGATTGGAGTCTGAGCACTTCCACTTTATCTTCTTATTCTTAAGTTGATAAGCGACACATTCTAGCAAGACTCCTGCCTCAAAACCCTTAATCCCTTCCAATGTTTAAGGTAAAAATTCATTTGCCTGGTGTCTCATTTTATGCCGGGGCTTGCATTTTTCATATTTTTCTTTGATGTCTGGTTAATGTGACTTATTTTTTAATTATTTAAAATTCAAAAGCTTGCCATCTCAACACTGGGAGAAGCAGTTTGCAAATGTATCAGTGTTGCGCCTGGTCTGTGAATTTGCATTGCGGTTCATAATATCTCATGCATTGAGCTTGGCTTTTTCAAAGCTAAGAACCAGCATGATATATTTTAATATGTATTATATACCGATGGAGATTATCGCCTGTCTTCCTTCCCCTATGGGGAACACATTTTATGGTTTAGTAGGCCACTGACATCTCTAACCTCTATGATTCTACACAAGACACTGGGAGGAGATTTCTAGATGTCAACACCACAAATGGGATACTCAGATCCCACTAACGGGGAGTAATAGCTGAAAACTCATTGTCTATTTTGCCAGCACCAGCCTGTATCCTGTGAATATATTTCAAGATGCTGGTTTTATTTTAAAGGCACTGGACTCTGCATGCGACATAGAAAGGATGGGCTATTTTTGGAGGCTTTTCTTGTCTCCAAGTAACAGTCAGTTTTCACATTCATTGTCACAACAGTCCCTTTTTCACCAAACTGTACCAACTTCATTATGGAGCCCGGGCGTTTACCCATAAGCGGTTTATAGGTATGCCAGGAGCACATGTGTTGAAACATGTCATTGCATACAAAAGATAATATGTAAGCATCATATATCCAACATCAACAGGCTCAGCAGCCCTTCCACTGCCATTGGCTGAACTGCTCTGAAGTTCATCAGGGGACAGCTAGGGAAGGATGAAGCATGGGTGGCTAGAAAGCAGGCGGGAGGGCTCTGGCAGAAGGGGACAGAGAAATGGGAATAAGGTGATGCAAAGGCTTGAGAAAGGCATCTGGCACATCATACCAATAGACTGACACTATGACTTTAGGTTCCTGGAAACTGGATATCTTGGCACTACAGATATGTATCAGTTTTATGGCAGTCCCAAGTCAAGGAGCAAAAGTTTTCCAAACTCCTGGCTCAGTTTTGCAACAGTTTTCACTGTGTGTGTGTGTGTGTGTGTGTTTAATCTGTTTTAACTTTGATTTTAAACTTTTGTAAACTTTTAAATGATGTTTTAATGTGTTTTAATATGGCATATTTCTGCTATATTTTTAATGTGCTGTTGTGAACCACCCACAGAGCTTTGGATGTTGGATGGTATAGAAATTAAAAAGTTGTAATGCAGTTGGTTACTTTAGTGAGGTAGATAAAAATCAATGTTTAAAAAAAGAGAGAAAATCAGATTTTTAAAATTTAAATTGGATTTTTTAAAAAATAAAATGCTTTTAAAGGAAAAATCTATCTAAAGATAGTTTCCCATTTAAGATACAATATAGTCCAAAGGTTATGCATCATGAAATAAGGATTAATTTTAAATTATGTAGCATGAGGCTGTATATTCATGCAACATTTAAATGTTTTGGTGAATGAATTCCATTAATCCATTCACAATGTCATGTTCTTCCAGAGGTTTCTGCAAGATTATTGGGCAATTTTTCTATCTGGAAGATATTATCGCAGAGGCTTGGTTTTACAGTTCTCAAAACCCTGAATTTGTGTCTGCAGAGATCACGTGCTCTTCTTCACAGCAAAAATGTTGTACATTTATAAAGCAGAGTTGAGAAAAGACCTTAATCCCCTTGTTCCATTGTAAATCGATGTGTACAGAATCAACCCCTTACCTCTTAAATTTCAGAAAATTCAATGAATAGAAGAAGATTGTTGGGAGCAGAATAGAGCTGCATAAGAAGCTAAGTGTGCTCTTTTTGTGTATAACCTGAGGTTTATCATACTATTCTTTGGAGGAGAAAACCTGTAAAGGATACCCATTTGGGGAACATTTTAAAGCAGTTCCTCTACCTACAGGTAAGGCAGGCATGTGTGCAAATCATGTAGAAAACCGCGATTTAAATCTAGTCCGACTGACTAATGATTTAAATTATCATTTAAATAAAATCCATCCTGCACTTTAGTGTGTTAGAAATGCCAAGACTGATAGTTCCTCTGGCTCACAGGGAGACGGAATCACTGCTGAATCAGTTTAAGTCTGTTGTGTCAATATATCCAATGTGTATCTAGTTCCTTGAATCATTTGCAGCGGGAGAACTCTGGGTCTTGCATCCAGGCTCACCTGGACAATAGCAAAGGTGATAGACAGAGGTGTTAATAATGCCTCCAATTAATTATGATGAGACTCAAGACCTTCAAGGACGTTTTTGAGAAACATCTCTTCAGTGTGAACCAGCTGCCACAAAATAAGACCTTTTCCACGTGTAATTCCAGCTCCTTCTGTGCTGAAAACAATGGTGAAGATGTAGCTATTGAGTACTGTAATTTCTGGAGGCATTCACTTCATTTCAGAATTAGAAACATTATAAAAAATAGTTGAAGAAAGGGAACAAAAGATCTAAAATTTTTATAATGTGCCCTTTCTGCTTCTGTTGGTTTGCCTTTCTCAAACAAAGAAAATTGGAACAAAGCGTTTCTCCCAAGCTTTTGAATTCCAGAGCCAGATGAGGGCAATGGTCGGGTAACCTAAATAGAAACCTAGAGAACATGAGTTGTCTTGACTCCAAGTGCTGAGAATGAGAGCCTGAAACACAGAAGAACAAAAGACCAAAAGACTAGAAAGTCAAGTCTGGCTTGAAGTGATCATTTCAATAACAGTTTCCCATTTCAGATGTCCTGGCAAACTGGTTTTCAAAATGCCTTCTATTGAGTCCTATCTGATAGGTGCCAAGGGAAAGCGAAGAGGGAGTGTTCCATGGTTTTTAGACTCCTATGACTTAATAGCACCAGGCTAGGTTTGAGCCTTGGATAATGTGATGTTTAGTTTATGCCTGGTTATTACAACACAGCTGTAATAGTTAGATTTGTCAAGCAACGATGGTTTGCTTTCTCTGGTGTGCCAGGGGCCGACTTGCATGAGATTCGTGAAGCTGCAACGTGGGCTTCAGCTATAGTTTCATAGCCGTTTGGACACTTCAAGCAGAGACCATCCTAGGGAATGCCAGAAGGCCTCTTCCCTAGCATTTCTGATCTCCACAGACTCTCCAAGAAGATGAGATGCAGTCTCAAATACTGTTCAGCGTGCATATCCAACCTCTTCCAGGCTACAGAGCCCATTGCCTGGGGGCCTCAAAATCCCGTAGCCAAAATACCGGAATAGAGCTATTCAGCGTGGCCAACGTTTGCTAGTCCCAGAGTCCCCAGGGTCCTGCTTTGGTGCATTTGTGTTGCGCTTTGAGGATAAAGTCATCTGTGTCTGAAACATTCCAGATGCTGCGGTTAATGGCCGATCCAGATGAGGTGTCCAGCACCCGATTTAGCTATGTTTTACGGGAACAATTCAAGTTAATGCATCCTGCTGCAGTGGACAAGGTGCTTGCATCAGCTGGCCAACCAGGCGCCCTCCCAGCCCTCCTCTCATGGCTAATTAAGGCTGGCATGAAGGAATGGTGCCTGATGCACCAAAGGAGGACCTGGTGCAGACACTCCGAAAGAGGCCGACCCTGGATCTGAGGATGTGTTGCATCCATCACCTAGTCACGGAAATGCCATTCTGGGGTAAGATGAATGAGTGTGTTGACTGCTGGCTTTGGGTGAAACTGATTATCTGGTCCTTTCAGGTCACTTGTATCCTTCCCTTTCCACCCCCTGGGAATCCTCCCTTTTAGTCCTCCGTGACGTCACTTTCCCAGCGTTGGAGGGCAGCTGGTTTGGTTCTTTGCATACCAGCTCCAGGGAGGCGAAACTCTGTTTCTCACCATTGTGATTGGAGCACAGTCTCTAACCTTTCATCTGGGAATCTGAGAAATCCTATGGCTCCTCAGATGCTTTCTAGAGGCCATAGGATCACTCCCTGCACAAATGCATAAAGTTGGAAGACTCAAGCTGCTGCTTTTCATGGATGGAAGAAACATTCCATCAACAGAATCTCATTAGGTTGTGCAGCCTTTTCTAATTTGAGAAACATGTTGCTTGACAATGTGTATAAGAGGAAAACCCCAGAGCTGCCAGTCAACTTCATGCTGCAAACGAACTTTGACCTTTCATAAGAAGGACGTTGATTGTTTCAAGTGCATGGAGAAGCTTGTCTGATGATAACATCAATGTCACGAGACATTCCCTAATGGAACTCCTGCAGGAATGAGGAAAGATCAAATTCAACACAGTTGGTAAAGTTTAATGGGGCAATTGATAAAGCTCTGTGTTGCATGACAGTGCTTTTGTTTCCCTGTACCCTAATAAAACACCCAGGACAGCATACAAAACTTCTTACCATGATAAAACAAAAAAATAAAAATGAAAAAATAAGGGAAAAAGAACAAAAGTTAATAAAAGCAATAGGAGCAGTGTGAAAACAATGGCCAAAATGCAACGGAACAATGAAAGGTCTTCACCTGTTGACAAAATGGCCTAAAGCTTTTCTACAAGCAGCTTTTCACTTGGCCCTCCCAGGCTTCCTCTTCTGGATCCCCCAAGTATTTTTTCCTGGGGTTCTCCCTTCCTTGCCTTTCTGTACTTTCTATTATATCACGTCTAGGTGGTGCTGAGCAGTATGGAATTGTGGAACTGCACTAGGGTATCATTCTTGGATATACCGGGATATTCATTTCCTGGGGAAGCGAAAAAAATAATGCTGAAAAAGCTGCAAAGAGTGGGAGAGCCCCCAAAGCGAGGGGCCAGGCAGCATCCCCGGACATAGCCTCCTACAGCTGGGATGTGGTTCCCGCGAAGGCCCTTTCTCCAGTATCTATCCCCTTAGGATATTAGATGGTGGGCAGTCTGGAGAAGGGGCTGTAATGAAGATCTTCGTGTATGGCAGGGCACATCTTACCAAGGTATTTGGCACTACACAGTACTTTGTGACTATGTTAAAAGACAGGTAAGTCTCTGCCCTGTGGAAGGATGAGGCGGCGGAGGAGGAGGTGTAGAGAAACTGTCCGTCAAGTGAACCCCCACTTTCTGTCTGAATGCCTCCAGACCTGACTTGGACTGAGAAACTTCCATGAGAAATGTGGCCATGCGTTTTAGTTGCCCATTCAAGGCCTCTGCAGAATATTTTGCATTACAATAGAGAACAATGCATTGTTTGCCTGGAAAATTCAGTCCCCCTTCCCACCCTAGCTACTGTGAGGACTGCAGTCACAATCAGAGGGGACAGGAAATTCTAAAGGTGGCCCATGAGCCCCCTCTACATCCTTCCTAGTAGAGAGAGTGCCTGCACCGTGTCCCTGTAAGCTCCAGCTCCAGTACATCGCTGAACAGCAGCCCTTGAATAATGCGAGAAGCTTCCCAGCGACCAGCCTGGGTGTGCAGACCCAGGGGGAACTGTGGGGAGGTGGCCACCAGGGCCACCCAGCATCTGTCCCCGGCTTGGCTGACCACGGCAGTCGCCTCACTCGGCCGCCCCTCCCTTCTGAAGGTTCGGTCACTTGCGGGAGCTGCGTGCCGAGCTGTAGGATCCTGGCCCCATCTCTGTTGGCTTGTTCCCAACGAGCAGTTCTGTTCTCCCATTCCACTGTGCCTATGTGACTAGGATGCCCTATCTATGCATCCCGGTGCTAAAAGAGATGCAAAGGTGGACCAGAATAGCTCTTTTCCCACCTGTCTATCAAGGTTGCCTAAAGGAGTCGAACAGTTCAACAGGCTAGCTTTAGCGGCAACACTTTTTGGTGGATGGAATTTCAAAGCCCTTCTTGAACTACTGGGAGGAAAAGAATCGATCTGAACTAGCATTTCTCCAAGGGCTTAAAAAAAAAATGTCTTAATTAACCAGAACACAAATGTGGCTTGAGAATTTGCGGCAAGCTCTAATTACTTCAGAGTAGCACTATCTTCCATTTCTATTTTAATTTGGTCCCCGTGTGACTTCACCTCCCATTTATTTCAATTATTCATTTCCATTGACAGCTGATATATGTGATGTCCTTATCTCCAGGGAAACAGATCGGCTGTTGCTGTTTGATTTATCCTAGTGGAATGCATTTCAATTACCGTCTTAAGCCCTGCATCCATGATGCCGGGGCTCAGGCTAGGTTGTGCTTCACCCCTATTTAATATGCTCTGCTACTTTTCTGATATCCGCTGCAGTGAGCGTTCGACGTCTGCAGATAAATGCACACATGTGTACGGATTTGTTTGTCTGTTTGCCATGAGAGGGAGAATGGCAGTTTGCTTTCCCCTTCCCAGTGCAGAGCCTTAGTTGCAATTCCAGTTATGTTCGACCCATGGGGCGTGGGGTGGGTGGGAACACCTCCCCAGCCGAAAATACGCTGAGCTGAATGTATAAAGACCTTCCCATTTAGCTCGTGCAATACACCGAAATGTAAACAAATTCACCCATTTATTTTGTGTGTTCGTCTTGATGGTGAAGCTCAGAAAATGCCGAGAACGAAGAAGTCAACCCTTGATGTGTACCAGAGGTGTAGCATAAATGTTTACTTGTTTGACCATTCGTTCATATGCGATCTTTTGAAAGAAAAACCGATTTTAAAATAGTGATGGTTCCAGAGATACTGGTGGGAGTGTGATGTTACAAGCACCAGCCAATCAGAGTCGTGCACAGTAGGTTTTTCTGCAGACTGGCAGGACTGGTTTTCCCGATCTGGATCCAGGACAGAAGGATTGTATGTCTGTACACAACCAGGTGAGTGTTGCCCTTAGAGTTCAGGCAGTCCATCAATGTACCTCTGTATGCAGCCTGACTCTGCTCTGCTTTGCTTTTCCGTTTCTTTAGTTCCTAGTTCTTGTGGATATGCTTGGAAGCGTGTGGCAAATGTCAGTGAAATTCAAGATGCCAGCAGACTCGCCGAGTACAATTGGCCTGCCGCATTGGGCATGGGATTCTCTTGCCCTGCTCCTCCCCTGCACTGAGCAAAAAGGATATAAACTCACCTTCCGGATGTAGTAAAAACATCCAGAATCTATGAAACACTTACTTAAATATGTTGTCTACAAACACTGCATCGTGGAAAACCATGGAGTTAAAACTTAAGTTGAAGCATTTCCTACAGTTCGGTGAAACATTCTGGTTGTTTTAATCTACCGTATTTTTCGCTCTATAAGACACGCCTGACCATAGGACACACCTAGTTTTTAGAGGAGGAAAACAAGAAAAAAAATATTCTGACTCAAATGGGCACATCATCACAGGCACATTCCCCATCACTTCCCCATGGGCTGCACATCTGACAGACTTACTGCACACACGTATTCGCTCTGTAAGACGCACAGACATTTCCCTTTACTTTTGAGGGGGGAAAAAGTGAGTCTTATAGAGCAAAAAATACGGTATTTTAGTAGAAGTTCGAGAGTGGGAGAAAGCCCTTGGCAAATAGTATTCTAGAAGCAGAGTTGGTGGCAGAACTGAAATTTGACACGAGGTCTCCAGAGCAGTGTCTCCGGAGGTGTGAAATCAATAATCACCAAGCAGCTAATGAGCAAAACCAAGTTCAACGGAGCGAGAGGGAAAGAGGAGAGTCTTGATGTGCAAATATGCCAAGCATCAAACCGGAGCAGTCTCCTCACCGGAGCAGACGCAGCAACTCAGAGCAGCTATTTTGGGGTAGATTCCAGGACAGGAGCCCCATCCTCCTGCCTCCAGCCTCTGAGTGTGAATGTGTGTAACCGTGTGTGCACACAAGCCGTTTATTTAAAATACTGATTCCCTTCACGGTGGGACGCCTCTTTCAACAGGTTGCCGGATTCACTTGGGGGGTTCTTGGGGAGCAGATCCCAGTTGTGGGCAGGGCCGGAGGCAAAAGCGGTTTGGTCCAGAATACTTAAGTCCAAAAAAAGCAGGTGTTTTTTAGTTTACAGCTGTCAGAGCCTGTAACAAGCCTTAGGAGAAAGATCAATGTTTTAGAATGGGTGTGGGGAGGGAAACCAGGGGGAACATGAAGGAGCCAAAAAACCCTCAAGTTATCCTGGGAGGTGGGGAACGTGGGAGGCACCTTGTGCTCTGGGAAAAGGGGCACAGCCTTTGGGGAGCCACTCTCATGGCAGAAAGTGAAGAGGAACTAAAGAGTCTCTTGATGCAGGTGAAGGAGGAGAGCACAAATTTGGCTTGAAACTTAACATTAAGAAAACTAAGATCATGGCATCTGGTCCTCTCACTTCCTGGCAAATAGATGGGGAAGAAATGGAGGTAGTGACAGATTTTATTTTCCTGGGCTCCAAGATCACCGCAGACGGGGACTGCAGCCAAGAAATTAAAAGACACTTGCTCCTGGGGAGGAGAGCTATGGCAAGTCTAGACAGCAGACTAAAAAGCAGAGACATCACCCTGCCAACAAAAGTGCGTATAGTCAAGGCTCTGGTTTTCCCAGTTGCAACGTATGGCTGTGAAAGCTGGACCATAAGGAAGGCTGAGTGTCAAAGGATTGAGGCCCTTGAATTGTGGTGCTGGCGGAGACTCCTGCGAGTCCCTTGGACCGCAAGGCGATCAAACCGGTCAGTCCTAGAGGAGATCAACCCTGGCTGCTCTTTAGAAGGCCAGATAGTGAAGATGAAACTCAAATACTTTGGCCACCTAATGAGAAGGAAGGACTCCCTGGAGAAGAGCCTAATGCTGGGAACAATAGATGGCAAAAGAAGAAGGGGACGGCAGAGGATGAGGTGGCTGGATGGAGTCACTGAGCAGTCAGCATGAGCTTAAGTGGACTCCAGGGGATGGTAGAGGACAGGGAGGCCTGGAGGAATGTTGTCCATGGGGTCGGGATGGGTTGGACACAACTTCGTGACTAACAACAACAGTGACAACAAGTGGGCTGCGGAGAACACCTGGGTCGCCCGCCGTCCGGACCGTGAGGCGGTTTGGCCTCCTAATGCAGCAGGGGCTGTATGCTACTCAGTTCTGCCCCTGCAGAGCTCCGTCTCTAAGCACCAAGTGTTCATCGCCTCAGCCTCAGGATCCAAGCCTTGGGAGAGTGGGGAACGCTAGGCAGAAATTCAAAAGGAGACGCTTCCTCCGTGGCTGGAAAAGTTTTGCCTCTGTTAGAAGCATAGAAACTGAGCCAGTCAGAAGGGGTCTCCCGGGCCATCTAGTCTGACCCCTGGCTCTGGTCGACTCTGCTCTGCTCATGACATGCCTACCATGTGCATGTGCAACGTATCCTTGAACACCCTCAGCCATGGGGTCAGACTAGCTGGGCCAGGAGGCCCCTTCTGACTCGCTCTGTTTCTACGTTTCTATATTTCTAACCCAATCTGAACTTATTCCCAACCCTTGAGTGTGAGCTTTCATGTTTTCATTGAGCAGGTGCCCCCCTTGGCTAATGGGAAGGACTGGGGCAAGGACAGAAGACTGTTTGGAAAGAGACAGAGCGTGTGTCCGACCAAAAGTCATCATGCAGCTGTTCTTTCTTCCCTTTGATGGACTTCCTGTGCTGAGAGAAGGGACAGACGAGGTGGGGAAAGGTGGCAGTGGGCAGGACCAAAATGTTTGTTTGTTTATTTAAAACATTTCTATGCCGCCCCCATTGCAACCAAGCCTCGGGGCGGCTTACAACGTATACAAGATAAAATACAATACAATATATAAAACAACGCAATATATAAAACATTTAAAACTGGCCCATCTCGGTTATATATTAAAATACTATAAATACAAGAATAATAAATTAGCAATTAAAATAACTTTTGATTAAAAAAGGTCTACGTCTGGCGCCGAAAAGCAAATAATGACGGCACCAGGCGGACCTCTCTGGGGAGCACATTCTCTGGAATCCATATAAAATTCTGCAAAGAGGCGGTTGGATTGCACAGGAAAAACCTCATCCGGAAGCACTCGGAGTCGGAGGAGAGGGTGGAAAAGAGCAGAGAGGGAAAGACATCTTTGGGGGACTCTGGTGGGGGACAGCAGATTTTCTGTTTGCCTCCACTCAGGGTCCGAAATACTGGACAGACCTCAGGGGTGCCGCGCACTGTGCAGTCCTCGAAGGAAATAGAAAGACAGAAGAAGCTGCAGGGAAATGCAGGAGAGTCACGGAGGGAGGTTGGCGACTGTCGAACCTCGTGCAAAATGCCATGGACCAGGCCGGGCAGAGCGAAGCGGCTGCCTCTGCAGATCTGGGGCATCACGAGAGGGCATCCGATTTGCTAGCTGTTTAATTTGCGCGCATTGCTTTTCCTTTGCCAAGGATGGGCAGAGGGGTTTGTGTGGTTCAGCGCCTGATTGCCTCTGACTGGAGAATGGAGGGAACAAGAGACACCTAGAGGGGTAATTCAATCGGCCGCGACATTATGCTTCTCAAAAGCATTGGCAGGTGTGCAGTGTGTGGATCCTGCCCTTGGGCAGCCTGGGTGCTCGCTCGGCGTCCTTGCTGTGCCGCCTGCCGGGGGTGTCGGTGGCGGACGACAAGGCTCCAGGTTCATCACGGTGCAGAGGCCCATCTCATCCTGGGAGGGCCGCTTGATGGGCCTCCGACTCCCGCGGTTCCCACTCGGGTTCACCCTCACAGCGCAGCCCACTGAGCCAACCGGCCTTCCGGATGCTGGGGCGCTCGTAGCTTGTGGGGCGCCGCTGCGGCGTCGGCACCAGATGTGCGGCCCCCTTTCTTTCTCACGGCCTGGACCCGTGTGCCCCCCGCATAGCCCTGTTTGTGGGGTCCAGCGTGCCGAAATCGCACGGACGACTTGGGGAGATCCACCCAGCCTTGGATTGTGGGGGTGACTTTGGCTGTTGGCCTCATGCAGCAAAACAACACGAAGTTTTATCTCTGTGTTTATTCTATTGATATTCTGCCATTTTCTCTGCAAGGAACTCGGGGTTGCTTACCCAACCCTCCTTTCCATTTTATTCGTGCAACAGCAGCCCTGTGAGGTAGGTTAGGCTGAGAATGAGAGAGCCAGTGTGGCGTAGTGGTTAAGAGCGTGAGACTGGAACTCAGAGGATCCGGGTTCGAGTCCCCGCTCGGCCATGGAGCCAACTGGGTGACTCTGGGCCAGTCACAGACTCTCAGCCCAGCCTACCTCACAGGGTCGTTGTTGTTGTGCAGATAAGATGGAGGAGGGGAATGATGTAAGCTGCCTTGAGCCCTTTGTAGGAAAAAGGCAGGATATAAATCGAAAAATAAATAAATAAATAAATAAATGAGGGATTGGCCTGTTGTCATGCAGTGAGCTTTGTGGCTGAGCAGGGGCTAGGATCCAGATCTCCTGCATCCCACGCCAGCACTCTAACCACTATACTACACTGCCTTTCAGGTTTCTCTGAAAATATCCCATAATTCTTTGGTGCTCTCCTTCATGCCAGATCCAGGCTTCCCCTGCGGAAGGCAGGAATGCATAACCATATCAACTCATATGTGCTCTGGATGGGGTCAATCCTTTCAGCAGAGCAACCTGACCCCCTGGGCCTTTTGTGACAAGTCAATTTGGCGTTGTGGCTTGTGAGGTTGTTCAAGGCACGAGCCCATGGTAGTTTAGACAGGAAAAGAATTCCTACAACTTGCGGCATGCCCAGCTGGCCATAGGACTGGTCCCTGTACTTCACTTTATAAATAAAGTTCTCTTGCCAATATATGATACATTAAAAATATACAGAAACAAATCGTTCAAAAAAAGCATCAAGATTAAAAGCAGCAATAACTAAGACAAGGGTTACGACACAATAAAACAATTTAAATTGGGAGCAGCATAAATAGCCACAAGCACAAAATACAGTTCTTAATGTGCCTAGGAAAATATAAAGGTCTTGGAAAGACCACAAGGCAGGTCGCAGGCAAGGATCCCCAGGAAGAATATTCAACAAATGCAGTACCACCACTGAAAAGGCCCTGCTTCGCTTCACTTGGCGTGGGCATCCAGGCAGGGGAAGACATCCACTCTCCATCATAGGTTGCTTTAGCTCACTTAGTTTTTATTTATTTATTTATTTGGAGTTTTTATATGCTGTCCCATCGCTAAACGCCCCGGGACGGCTTACATAAATAAACATAAATAGACAACATAGTGCCCAATCCAAATAAAAAAAATATAAATTACACAAATTAAAAACCCCGATTCATTCTGGCTGGAAATTAAAACCTATGGATAATATTAAACATTGTTAAAATATTGTTTAAATAAAAAGGACTTAGCCTGGCGGCGAAAAACATGTAACGACGGTGCCAGGCGGACCTCTCTGGGGAGCACGTTCCATAGTTGGGGCGCCACCACAGAGAAGGCCCTGCTCCGGGCACTCACCCTCCTTATTTCTCTCACAGAGGGCTCCCGGAGGAGGGTCTCTGCCGCCGATCTCAGTGGCTGGGAGGCCAAATATGAAAGCAGGCGCTCCTTTAGGTATCCAGGTCCCAAGCCGTTAAGGGCTTTATGGGTGATTACCAACACCTTGAATTGAGCCCAGACTTCGATGGGGAGCCAGTGAAGCTGGTAGAGGACTGGGGTTATGTGAGAACAACGCCCAGTCCCCATCAGCAACCTGGCTGCTCTGTTTTGCACCATCTGAAGTATCCGGACCGTCTTCAAGGGCAGCCCCACATACAGCGCGTCACAGAAATCCAATCGGGACGTAACCAATGCATGCATCACTGTTGCTAGTTTTTAAAATTTTGCATTTCGGAACTTTTCAGGATGCCTTATTGTATTCATGAACCATTGTCAACTGACCAGAGCACTTTGGCTATTGGATGGCATGGAATAACAGTAAATACATGGAATCATAAAAGTAATAATACAGTTTTTCTCTCTGCCTGGGATTGCAACATCTGGGTTGCCAGCGTATCAAGCATCTCATGAGCCCTAATATGTTGCAAATGGGCAGAGTTCGGCTTAGTGGGCCACGATGTTCGGAAGCCCATCTTTAACGTGAAAATGCAAAATGGCATTGGGTTATAGAGCTGAACGTTTGCAGTCCACCAGACTCCACGGTCACAATTACACACAGTAGACTATTTGCTTGGTGCCATCACTGTTTTCGTGCAGCTCTGGATGTTAGGGATAAGTGAGCCGAACATTTCTCCTGCTGTAAGGTTTCCCTCTGCAGTGGAAAGAAAGATCTGGAAGGATTCCTAAGCTTGTGGTCAGGATTTGCAAAACCCAGAACAATACTGGCAGAAGACCATCGAGTGTCCTCCACTCCAACAACAGAATCTGGCATTATATTTAGAAATGGCTTCATTGGTTTCGTTGGTCGCTTAGAGTTTTCCCTCTTGAAACATCTTCATTCTTCGGGGCTCTGCACGGCAGAGGGCGGCAGTGAGTTTTTCGTGGAAATCTTGCTTCCATGCCGGAGCAGCAAATGCGAATTCAAGGGAAATCGTGTCCTGGAACAATCTTTCCTGCCATTCCTGCATTATGGGGTATGACTTCCACTCCGCGTGGCAATGTGAAGTCCGGGGGGATGTCTCCACATACAGAGAAAGAGCAAGCAGCAAACACACACTCCGTCTTCTCAGGAGTGAGGCGATGGAGGACAAGACTACCGGGTTTTGTTTCCTTTGGACAAGAGAGCACTGTGGACTTTGAGTGCTGTGTTGTAGTTCCTTTATTTCCAAAAATAAAGACATTATTTATTTCTTGGTCCGTAGAGGCAGGCTGACACTTTTTACAAGCAGGCAGCAATTCTGCTGATGCTGCAGCCAATGCCCAACGGTTAAGGCACTGCAACAGTTTGCTCTCTCTCCACAGAAAACCCCCGAGCTTATTTGCACGGCAGCCTTTTTCAGTCTTGTGCCCTTCAGATGTGTTGGACTACAGCTCCCAGCATCCCCAGCCATCACGGGTTGAGGAAGGTTGTGTGAGAGCGTAGGATCAGGGGGTTCAAACTCCTCCTCAGCGAAGAAACTCCCCAGATCAATTCGAGCTAGTCACTCGACCTGCTCACACGGTTCCTGAAGCACATGTGGTGGCTACCTTCGATGTTCAGCCCCTGGGGGGCAATGCCATGGTCAGCTGTGTCATTCGAACATGGGCGGCAGGGGCTGTTGGCCCCTCAAATAACATGCGTCATCGTCACCGCCACCTCCAATGCACTGCCTTTTTTCCTCTTGTGAGTAACCCAAAGGGGCTTGCATAGCTCCATTTTACCCTCTCAACAACAGCCCTGTGAGGTAGGCCGGGCTGGGAGTGTGAAGGCTGGCCGGACACAAGGCAAGACAAAAGTAACACTGGCATCCAGCCCAGGGCAGCAGAACCAACCTCGGGCCAGACAGGCTCCAAAAGCAGGGCTGAACGGCAAGTCCAGCCCAGTGATGTGTTTGTCCTTCACTCCAAGTCTCGAGTTTTACTCTCAGGTCCGAGAGTTGGGTCTCAAGTCATTGCAAGAAATGTTCAAGGCTCAAGAGCCAACTTTAACAGAAAAAAAGGGGTTGGGGTGGGGGTGGGGGTGGGAGAGTCGTAGCCCCCCATGTTCCCATCTGCACTTCTCTCAGTGTTGCACCGAAGTCCTTTACTTCAGCCACGACCTGTTTGAACAAATAAATGAAATTCTGATCCTGCCTCCCTGCGCACCCCCTTGGAACTCCCTCCCTCCTACCACCTTGGCTGTGCTTGCGCCTGCCTTTCAGGATATCCAGCCACACCGTACGCTGTGGAACGGCTTAGCTGTAAAAAACGGGAGGGATCTTGAGCCGAGTCAAGTCACCCCTTCGTTGCTCCCAAGTTGAGTTGCTCACGCAGCTTGAGTCAGACCCGAGAGCGCATTGCTCAACTCGAGTCTCCAACACTGGTCCAAACTGTAAGTCATGGTACCAGCTGAGGTCAGGAACCAGAAGAATGCATGGGGGCGGGATAAGGGATGCGGTCAGGAGCAAGGGCAGGGCTGAGACCAGGGCACAAGCAGAGGTGCTGGTCCCGCAGACAGGATAACAGGGCGGGTGACACAGCAGGGCAGGGTGCCTGGGACAGCAGCAACCAGATGCAGTGAGGGTCAGACAAGAGGAAGTTGCTGGAGCACAGCTTGCCGGGAGCCCTGTGGTGAGGCAGGACACCCGGCCGAGGCAGGATTGGGCCAGGCAAGAGGCAGGCAGAACAGCAAGGCAGCATGGAAGGCAGGAACTGGGAGCAGGAACCAGGCGCAGGAAAGGTCAGGCAAGGGTCAGGCACAACGGCAAGCAGGTGAACCTGTGCTGCTGAGGCAACAGGGCAGGGCAGGGCAGGAGACACAGAAGGATGCTGGAACAGGAGAGGCCAGGCAGGATGCAGGCTCAGCAGCAGACAAGAGGACCTCTGCTGCTGAGGCAACAGGGCAGGGCAGGGCAGGGCAGGAGACACAGAAGGATGCTGGAACAGGAGAGGCCAGGCAGGATGCAGGCTCAGCAGCAGACAAGAGGACCTCTGCTGCTGAGGCAACAGGGCAGGCCAGGAGATGCAGCAGGACCCAGTAACAGGCACTCAGCAAGCAGGAGGTTCTGCATTGCTGAGACCAATTTGGAGGGAAGAGCTGGCTCTTATAGAGCTCTTCCCCCAGGACTCCCAGCTGGTGTTCTGCAGTAGCCCAAGAGCTCGAGCGAGGCCTGGACTAATCCTGCCGGTATGGTGTTGGTTGCTCTGATTCTGGCCACTGGGGCAGCTCAGATCCTGACAGGGAGTCTGTGCCTGGGCCAAAGTCACCCCGTGAGCTTCATGGCCGAGTAGGAACTAGGACCCAGCCCCCCCCAGCTCCCCAGTACAACCCTCTCACCTGGCTCTACACTAGAACAACTGCAGGGCTGTTCAGAGGACCCCTGTTCCCCAGCTTCAGGCGGCCCAATGAACCATGGAAACTTTGAGGGTAGAATCTTGCAAAGGGCTGCCAACAAGTACTGCAGGAATCCCTAATGGTTACAGCGATTGTGCAAACTACACCCCCACCTCTCCCCTTGAGCCTCCTCACAGCCTTGCTGCGATGGGTCAGGGGCGAGAACGAAGTACGGCATGACCTGCATGGGGGATGGGAAAGCGGATCATTTAAAAGACGAGAAGCAAACCTGGAAAAGGCGGAGTGTTCGAACAGCCTCCAGATGTGTGGACTGCAACTCTTATCATCCCCAGCCAAGGCTAGCTTGAGACAATGGGAGGCACGGCCCAAGAAACCAAAAGGGTACCGGGTTTGGCAGAGCTGGTGTCTCCGTGAAGGGGATCAGAGTGGGAGAACAGACCGTACCCGATGAGGCCGCAGCGAAGGATTCCCTGCAGGCAGGAGACTAGCACAGCCAGGCAGAGGTTTCACGGACGTGCTCTACAAAGCCATTGGTTTGGAAGTGTGTGCGGACCAGGCCTTGCTCTTTAAAGCCCGCTTTCAAAATGGCAGTCTCTGCCCCATCCCGGCTCCAAGCAGAAAACCGATGTCAGGCCTCTCCTGACGGGGGAACGGCCCATCCCGCCTTCACGCCAGAGACGCAGCGGTAGCACGAGGCAGCCAGCAGCTCGCTCCAGGAGCAACGCTGCCAGTGGCGGTTCTCCGTTTGATACCTGGCTTCCCTCTTGGTATTATTATCTGCGCTAGTTTTTCTCTCCATCTCCGTGTTGCAGCGCTGCCGACAGACTGCCTGTCTGCCTGAGGAGACGGCCCTGGGCAGGCGGGCGAGCCTTTCCCAAGGTTGCCTGCCAGTGTTGGCGTGGAAGACGTGAGAAACAGCTGGCGTGTTGCGTGCGCTCACACATCTCGCTCCGTCTGTCTCCCGACGGGGGGCGGAGGCGCCCCATGGGAAGATATGGGCCGGGCGTGGATCATGCGCTTCATACGGAGCCAGGCCCTTGGTCCATACGAGCTTAGCATGGTCCACACTGAGGTCCAGTGCCTCTCCAGGCCTTCAGGCAAAATATTCTCTCCCCTCCTGGAGTTCAGCTCTCAAAGCAGATGCTCTGCCGGCTGAGCTGTGCCTCCAGCGGAAGATGAGGGTGAGCTCTGAGCCAAGATGGGGGTGTTTTGGCCACTGTCCTACCTGTCTTCTCCTCCCATCCCATCCCCCTGAGCACCACTACCCCTTCCAAAGCTCTCCCTTTCCAGGTTGGAGGCTTTCCCAACTGGAATCTGAGGACTCCCCCCGCCCCCGCCCCAGCCGAGATGGGGAACTTCTGGAACTCTCTTCCTACTTCCAGAAGTGATCGCTAAAAAGAGGAGATGGGTTTTATGCGTGCTTTGTAACTCTTTGGTGCTTTATTGATATGGTGTTTGGTGCGTGCAGCAACACCACAAGCAGGAAACCTGGCCAGACAGATTTCTGTGGGCTTAGCGGGTTTCTCTCCTTGTTGGCCTCATGACCGTCCTGAGATGTTTGTTAACGACGGGGTAAAAATATTGTAAATAAATACATAAACGGAACTGCAGTGGCACTGTCTGTGCGATACATAATGCTTGTTCTGCTGCAGGAAACCCTCTGCGTGAGGCCCTGGATTGTCAGCGTCTGTTTTGTTCCAAAAGAGAAAGGGGCTGAAGCTGCGTAGAACCAAGAATCCGCGACCCTTGCAAGTCTGTGCTGCCTTCCGCATGAACCGTAAGTGGCCGTTTAATGTTTTGCAAAAAAGAGAATGAAAGAAGACACAGATTCGCAAGACACTGATGCACAATCATGTGTGTAGATTGATGTAAATGTCGAAATTATGGTCAGCATTTTAACCGAAATAGGAGACTTTCTGGCAGGGTAGATCATGGCCAGGGGCCCTGTGTGGTTCGCCTTTCCAGTCTGCCGTCCAGTTGTGAACGGGAGGAATGTTCCCAAGGCCACCTCACCCCCATGAGACAGGGCTTTCTTTTTCAGCCGGACTTGGACTGGGCCTCACCTCCAATGGGGGTCCTTTCAGTGAGAGGACAGCCATGCAAACACAGAGCCCTGACCTCTCCAAAGCAGGCCACCCAGCCACTCGACGTGGCAGGCAGGAGATCTGAGCAGCTCCGACCACGCTGCCGTCCGTTGCCGTCCTTAACAGGAAGGGCTGCCGATGTTCGGGGCGGGGAAGTGCCCGGGCGACATCCCTCATTCTCAGCCCCGGCTTGTTCCAAGGCCTCGTTCCACCTTTTCGATGCCCCAACTTGAGCCCGAGCCGAATCACGGCTTCTTCCTTCCAGACCGCCTGCAGTTCAGCTCTGACAACCCCGCACTAGCCGTTTCCACTTTCTGATGCAACAGCAAACCACTCCATCCAAACCCATCCTGCCTTCCCTTTCTGCCCCATAAGTGCAAAAGATTTCGGACAGCTACAGATGCAGAGTGGAGAGTCTTTCATTCCCCTGCTTTACATATGCTATTCAGTAGCTTCAGAATGGCACACGGTGATCAATAAATCCCCCCCTCCAGCTTCTTTCTGGCTTGCGTCCTTCCAACCGCTGAATTTTACAGATGTTAAAATATGAGCCATTTCCTCTTTGGGGTGCCGTCTTTAAGCATCTCCACGCCATGTGAAAGTCATGCTTGCAAATATGTAATCATTTGGGCTCCACCGGACAATGAACCCCCAGAACTGAATGGGAACGATGCAAAGATGCAAGATCTCATCCAAGGCTCTGATAAGTTGAGGGGCCTCGGCAGAGATACGTGGCCGACGTCTGTCTCTAAAATTGACTCTCCCGCTTGGATTTTTCCCTCCCTCCCCGCCATGTGTGTGTGTGCGGGTGTGTGTGCTCTGGAGAGGAGGTGTGGGCGAGCGGGAAAGAGAAAAAAGAGTAATCTCTTTTTAATGTTATTAAGGGAAAGAGGACGATATGAATGTGGGTTTGCAGGCAGACGGAGGGATGCTGGCATTCCTGAGCGCCTCCTGCCTCCATCGAATTGCCTTTGACCTCCAGTGATGAATGGGGTGGACGATTCTGAGGGAGCAGGAGGCCCTATTAATTTGTCCCATCATGACCCAATTGCTGTTGACCTGCATGTGGCCAAGAGCCCCGCATGCGGTTCTGGGCATGTGATTCCCAAACCCTCTCAGCTTGTGGGCGACCAGCTTTGTCTGAAGGGCGCCTGGGTGGTCCCTCTTGGCACCAGAAACTGAAAAGGTTCATCCGAATTGCTGCATAGTTCTATAACCATAAACTGCAGGGAGTTATTCTGTCCAGAATTAAGTCCGTGACCACTGGGAAAGCATTAAGGTGGGGTTTCTAAATTCCAATTATCTTGGTCTCTTGAACAAAAAAACAGATTAGATCTCGCCGGACAAAGACATTTCCCTCCCCTGTGTAACTTTTTGTCTCACGGAACTGTCCTGATGTGTCATGCTTATATAGCGATCCCCGTAGTGAGCCTATCTTATGTTTTCAGTCAAATCTCCCATTTACAAGGGAGGGACGGATCCATTCAAGGAAGAAGAAGGAGAAGTAAAAGCCAGCCACAAACACGCATTCAGTTCCTCTCATTAGCAGGACCCCAGTGAACAACAGGGGCCCCGAATATATGATCTGAACACAGTCTGTGCTGGCCACATTAACGGGGATGAATGGAGCCGAGCTTGTATTTCTGTTTGTGCATCAAAAGGCAGGACGTTCCTTTCTTCACTCTGCCCTCCGCCTTTTGACGTGCTGAAGACCTTCCCTGCCGTCGCCCGCAGGCGCTTCTCTCACCCTCCAGCTGCTGGCTCCACTTTTATAATCTGGAGAACATCCGTGTTGGTGCAGAAACTGGTATTTCTCCCAGGCAAAGAACCCCGGGAGACTTTGTTCAGCGTCTGCCTGCTGCTGCTGCTGCTGTCACAGGTGTTCGGTGCCGCCATGGCTGTGCACAAGGTTTTGGTGTTCCCGTCCGGGATGGCTTGGAATAGGGTCTGTCGCTGTGGTGCTCACCCTCTGGGACCCCCAACCAATGTAAATCAGCCTTCCGGCTTATTGGCACCCATATCAAAAGCACGCCAGGAAGGCTGTCTGGTTTTCTGCATAGAGAAACCCATGCGCAATTGCGAATTATGACTTTATACTGTATTTTGTCCATCATTTCGACAGTTCAGTTAATACGATTGATAAAGAATGCATAACTGTGCTAGTGTATATGGCATTTGTGGCCTATAGGCAGCAGTCCCCACTTTGCTTGGGTGCTCTTAGAGGGATCTTTGGGGGTGAGGTCTTGGAAGGAGGCAGTCCTTCAGCCAACCCGGCGGCAGGACCAGCCTTTTGAACGGAGCGTGGAAACAGACCGGCTGTCAGGAAAAAGCGCAGGTGAAATTTGACTGAAACATCCAGTCCCAGTCAACCGTACACTGGGCCAGAGTTTCCTGGGACTGTCTTCAAAGGCAGGCTCCCGTATGTTGCTTTGCATTAATCCTGCCGGGGGCAACCTCCGGCAAGCAAGCCCCATCCAGTCTGTGCAAGCTGAGCGCTCTGCCTGGGCCCTCTGCCCTTGCCAAGCCTCTCACCAAGCCCCAAGCCCTGGAGGAGAGGAATCCCCCAGGTTATTTCTAGCCGGATACTATAAAGGGTTTCCCCTCTGCATCAGTCACCTTCCTAACCAGAGGGCAAGCAACACGAAGGGGAATCTCAGAGACTGGCGATAACGGGGGGACCGCTTTGCATCACTCGGCAGGGGCTTGCAGGAGCAGTGCCTGGAAGACTCAGCTGAAGCCCTTGCTCAGCCGTGGAAGGGCGGCTTCTCCATGGCCCATGCCAGGTCTTCTTTGGTTCCCGGGGGCAAAGTCGAGCATTCACAGCAGGCAATCGAGATGGGAGAGAAGGGTGAACATCTGTCCCCGTATTTTGTACGCAGCCTGCTGCTTAGGTCTTTGAGGTGCAGGGTGGCCCCAATCCCAGGACTCAGCAACGTTTAACACGCTGGAGTTAGACTCGGAGCCCTTCCGCCAGCTTTCTTTCAGCAAAGTTGCCATCTGACGGTCCACTCCGGCCTGCGTTTTGGAGGAAGGGATTCCGGGTGCGGCTTCTAGACAAGTTTGGGAGCTCTGTGCCTTTCTCTCGCTTTCAGTGCATCAGAGGAGAAAGCATTCCAGTCTAGCAAACCACATTTCCCCAATTACTGATACCTGAAAGAATAGAATTGGCAAAAAGAAGAAAGGTGGAGAAAGCTAGTTTGTGGAGATCTGAGAAGAGCTGCTGGCAAGGAGAGAACGGAGGAGAGAGCAAAGCTCCTCTGGCTTCCATATATGGCTTCTGGGTTGAAGAATCTTTTGAAACGCAAACTGACAGTGGAAAATTACTGCTTCTGCTTCAGAGCTCGGGGCTGGTTCATACATGCAGGGTTCAGCAGTTCATGACCTGCACGTGGGAATGATATGTGCAGGAGGATGCTGCAGAAGTAACCTTTTTATCTCCCGAAGCACCATGATTTTCCATGTGAGTTGCTTTCCCCCATAAAGTCATCCAGGGTGTTTTTTTATTTTTTTAAATCCCATTTTCCCTCCCAGAAGTTCAGGGTAGTGTAGATCATTTGCTCCTTACAACGGCCTTGTGAGGTAGGTCACACACACACACACACACACACACACACACAGAGAGAGAAAGAGAGAGAGAGAGAGAGAGAGAGAGAGAGAATGTTATTGGAGCTTTAACATTGGGAATTTTGGCCAGGCAAAACCATTTCCTTTATTTCTTCATGCCTTTTCCAGTTTTTGTAGCTGACTTCCTGTAGTTTCGTATTCATGTAATCTTCTCAGAAAATTTCTGAGCTGGTAACCATGCTAGCTGCTGCATGGTGGGGATTGTAGGATGCCCCCCTCCTAAAATGCATAGGATTGCACCCTTAAAAACAAAATAGAAGGACTGAAAAAGCTGGGGAAATAAAAATTTCTCCCCATGTTGAAAAAGTCACAGTGCAGGTGCCAAGTAACCCTCTTTGGGACGGATCTGGACAGGTCTTCTCCTTGGAGATCCTCAATCGTTCAGTGGGGCTTCCATAGAGAATGTCCCACAAGAGCAAGATAGCTTGGGGCGGGATGGGATGGTTCCGGACGGATGTTCTGCTCCTGGCACTGCTTTCAGGCTTCTGTTTTGCATCCACGTCTAGCCACAGGAGTGCCAGTGTCCGGCAGCCCATCCTCGCAAATGCCCACCCAGAAAGTGGCAAGGAACTTCAACGAAATAAAGGCATTTTATTCCCCTAGTCATGTGTATTTAAAATGGAAAACTGCATGCTCTGATTTTTAAATCAACTGGCAAAATATTGTCATCCTTCTAACACATTAGGAATGAAAAAGGATTTTAAAGCATGGAATGGCAGTTGGAAAGGGAAGGAGGGAAATGTTAATTTTTGTGCTTCACAGCTGCGGTAATGCCATCTAATTCTCCCCAATTCCCACTGCTACCCCTATTAATTCTAAAATTAAGTAATTGGACTGTTGTGCAAGAGCTGCTTACGCTTTTGGCATGGTAGTTTGGGAGGGGCCGTAGATTAATAGCAGGGTCTCTGCTTTGCATGCAACAAGTCCCTGGTGCCATCGCCCCGGAAAGTGGCTGCCGGTCAGTGTTGGCAATACTGGGCTAGACAGCCACTCAGGGTAAAGGAGTTCCCACTGCTCCTCTCACCTGCTTCTCTGGGAGCATCTGAGACCTCCCCAGTCTTGCAGAGACACCTGCGTCCAGCCACACCGCGTCCGGTTTAGCCACAGCAGCAGAATGACCCATGTCTAGGAAGCCCCCGAAGAAATCCGGGCCCATGCGTGTGCATGCGCAAACAGCCCCAAAGCAGAAAAAGAACAGCACCATGACGATCTTCGCAAATCGCTCTAATTTCATTGGGCTTGTTGCCCTTGGAATTTCTGCTGAGTTGTGGTTAAGGGCACACTTAATCTTCCCACACAGCTTTGCTGCAAACAGTTCCTCTTGGGCCAGGATGAGAGCAAAAGGAGTGAACATCTCTCCCCATGAGAAGCACAACTTCCACAGCACAAAAGACAATGCACTCATCTCCGTCACACGAACTACGGCAAGCATCAGTTTAAAAACAACCCCGGCCACCCACCCATCCATGCTGAGGCCCACTGGGGAGCAAATTACACCACAATAACCCCCCCACTCCCCCCCAGCTGAAAGTTCTGCAGGCCACCGTAAGCTGGAAGATGTAGATAATTTTTCTGTCTAAGCTTGCATAGGATTGCATTTTTAATTGTGTCAACGGAGGTCAAGCCAGGCTTTTAAAAAATTTGAACAAGTGTGAAGTCTTCCCCCACCTCCCCCCCCCCCCGTCCAAACTGGGACTTTCCAAAGCTACCACTTGCAAACTGCCAAAAAGCAAGCCACTAATCTGAGTACAAAAATTTGCATGCATACATGCAAATTTAAACAGGTCGTTTTAATTTATTAGAAAGCCAGTCCATCTCAGCAGATGGGGATGAATGCGACCATGTGCTATGCTTTACGTTGTTCCCTCTACAGTTGCTGTCGATGGGCAACTCCAAAGTTCAGCTCGTCTACTCCTGATGGGTCCATCTTTAAACTGGATCGTGACTTTAAAGCAGAGAGGAACATCACCCCATTCTCAGCATGTGAAATAATACCAGGGAAAAAAACCTGCCACCTGGACTAGATGCATACCGCCCCCCTTCTCATCTAGCAAATTTCTTCTTATGTTAGCAACAATGGATTTTACTTCAAGTAATATTTATAAGGCACAATTCTATGTGTGTTAAGACAGGAAAAACGTCTTGCTGATTGGGGAATCCAGGGAGCTGCAAAACTTTCTGTTTAAACATGCATAAGATTGCATCCTTAAAGTAATGAATCATTCGACCCTTTCTTATACAGAGCCAAGAGACTGGGCTTGAATTCTAGAGAGTTGTTAAAAGTTTAACAAATCTAAAATAGGGACAAAATAGACAGCAGCAGGGACTGGGAAACAATTCCTAGACCTTGTTTAGCTGCCCCAGCTAAGGAGGGGCATTTGCAACAGAGGTAAATTGCTCCAAATCAGCACAAGACTTTATTACCTGTGAACACCTGGAGAATCTCACTGGGTTTCATTCCTGTTGTGTCAAGAATGCAGCTGTATTTCTTCATTTTTTATTCTAAATGTTGCACCAAGAAAAGCTAAATTCATCCACCTGGATAGCTTATGCAGGTGTCATGCAATCTGTCTGCAATTCCAAATTAATTCTGTTGGTCATGGGGTAAGCACCAGGAAATATTCAGGGTACAGAAGCGCTTGCCCCGAACTGTTAAAATTTCCCCTAGCTCTCACCCAGGCTTCTGAATTTCTCGAGACATCTTCCATGAGTCCTGAAGGCTATTTCTGAAATGCTGAGGGCTAGAAACTTTAACAGGTCTGTGCAGTGTTCTCCTTACCACCCTTCCCAAGCAGGTTGGCGAGCCCTTATTGTTCTTTTCTCTTAAAATCTACTTTCCCGGGCGAAAGCTCAAGGCAGAGCAAGCTGCTGAGGCCAGTCCATGGAGTATTGCTAACACTAGATGGAGTAGCAGGCCTAGAGAAGAGAGAAAAACAAAGCCATGAAGGGGCTGTTTCCCTGCTTACTCTTCTTAAGGCCACGACGATGTTGTCCTCTTCTGCTCGTAACCCTCCCATGTTTCTCCTTTTCCTTTCCACGGGAAATCCATTAAAGCAGTGGAGTGGCCAGGTGTCCTACATTACTGAGGACAATCCTCCATTTGAAGGACCAACAGAAGACAGCCCCCTAACCGAAATGTTCTCCGGGCTGGAGGGCTGTCCAACCCGAACCTGGTTTAGGGCGAAGGCCCCCAAACAAGGGAGAGGCATGGGGTAGCACGGGCATTGCTCACCCACCTGGAACACCCAGATGCAGACTATACGGGGCACCCGGCCACCGTCCTCCCTACTAGGGCTGGAGTGTCCGGGGTTTCAGCCCCTCGGTCTAGTAACACATTCCCGACTGGACCCCGCAGAGGGCTGAGAAGAGGGGAACGAGTTCACCACGTGATCCCGAAGTGATGCAGCCTTCTGTTGATGCAGCTCCATCACACTGTGGACTCGCTTGTGAGCCGCAGCGGTTCCAGGATCCTTCTTGTTTGCGGAGTTGTTGATATCACCTCTCCTCCATGTGAGAAGGTGCTGTCAGTCAAGAGCAATGGTTTGGGTCCATGCAAGGCCACTTCCTGGACTCCTCAGCGTACGAGGCAGGGATCTAGCAAATGTTTGGGAGGCTTTGGCCAGGGCTAGTAGTGACGGCTGGCCGTGTCGCATTAGCTTTTGCCTGGGCTGGCCTGAGACGCTTTGCTGCTCAAGACGAAGGTGCAAATAGCATCCCCTCCAATCCAGTGGGAGAACTGGCTGGGCTGAATTAAAGGGCGTCCTGAACGGGAAGGGAGTGGCTGCTGGTGGGCGGGGGGGCGGGGGGATGACAGAGAAGCATAGAAACTGAGTGAGGCAGAAGGGGCCTCCCGGACCATCTAGTCTGACCCCCGGCTCCAGCCGACTCCGCTCACGACATGCCCACCATGTGCATGTCCAGCCTGTCCTTGAATACCCTCACCGATGGGGCTTCAACCACCTCCCATGGAAGCCCATTCCACGCCCTCGAGGTCCTAACCATCAGGAAGTACTTCCTGGCATCCAAATTGAACCTCAGTTCCCTGAGCTTGGCTCTGTTGCAGCGCATCCTGCCTTCCTCTGCAGGGGAGAACAGCTCTCTGCCCACCTCCATGTCGCATCCCCTCACATACCTGCCTGTCGCCAACAGATCCCCTCTGAGTCTCCTCTTCTCCAGGCTGAAGAGAGCCAGTTCCCTCAGTCTCGCCTTATACGGCATCCCCTGCAAACCAGCCACCATCCTTGTGGCCCTACGCTGCACTGACTCCAACCTGGCTATATCCTTCCTGTAATGAGGGGCCCAAAACTGAGCACAATACTCCAGTTGCGGGTGCACCAGAGTTGTACAGAGTGACAGTAACCCCTCTCTCGATCTGGAAGCCACACTTCTGACCATGCAGCCAAGGGTGGCGTTCGCCCTCTTGGCCGCCACGTCACACGGCTGACCTGGGGGCTGCCCCCACTGAGTGCCTCTTTCTGACTGGATTCTGACAATAACCCACATTCAAGAACTGAGTGTGGGTGATTGTTGTACCATGCGTTGTGGTTAAAAGACGGGTTATTGTCCTCACTGAACCCAGCCAAGCTAACAAACCATGGCTTGTAAACTACAAACAGCTATGAAGAGAACCCGTGGTTTGTTGTTGGGTTGTGAGCTGCGGGTTGTCCACCATGGTTTGTTATCTTCGTTGGGTTCTGAAAACTTGATAACCCACAATGAAGCAACAATGCACAGTTCAATGAAAGCCCACACTTGACCGATGTTTTCCGGACCCAGCCTTTGTCTAATCACTGCCCAGAGAGCTTGGGTTATTGGGTGGTCTAGAAATTAAGAAAATAAACCAACAATGGCTTGGCCTGTCTCTTGTCCAGGCAGCCTTTGGCTTAGCTTTTCCTATGAGGGGGATGCAGGGGGTGGGGGGCCCTGCAATTTTCTGAAGCATTGTTGCAAAGCCATGCTGTATGGTAAGGATCAGCCGTGATTCAAGCCCGGAATCAGCAGTTCATGGAGGTTCTGTATTGCCTTCGCTGTCAGAGACAACGAGCTTCTCAAAGCCAGTCGCTGGGGAACATGAGCGGGAAAATGCTGCCCCGCTCATCTTTTGCTGCTGGGTTTCCCCAGAATTTCATTGGCCACAGGAAACAAGGAGTGGATGCCTCGATCCAAGGAGGCTGGGAAGGAGAAGGATCGCAGGTGAGCTCATCCGGAAGGCGCCAATTTGGAGAAGACTGGTGCAACCTCACGAGGGCCCTCAAAATCCTCGGTTCCCAGGGCTTCTTACTTAGGGTCCATGGCAGATTTGAGCTGGTAGCCATAATCAGGAAGGACCATCCACTGACCAATGCCAAAGTCTTGGGTTGTAGAACACAAGCTGTGCATACCGAGAGATCCTGGACTTAATCCTCATCCTCTCCAGCTGAAATGCTTTCAAACTGAATGGCTGGGGATCCTCCCAGAACAGGAAGAGCTGGGCTGGGTGGCCCAAGGGCCTGACTCTGTGCACGGTTGGCCACGGTCGTCTTTTGTGTGAGGGGCTGCCGGAGGACTACCGTCTATTCTGAAGGCATCCTCTCTCTGAAGACCAGTGCAGACCAGAAGGGACAGCAGACACAAGCCACCTGGTCCCCGTCTCTGCATTAGGAGGAGACGTACAGAATTTCTGTCACAACTGCAGTCTTGATGTCTAACATTGCAACTTCACGTATAGATGGAGATATGCACAGTTTATGCGTGTGGCGGTTTTCTTCCATAAGGCACTTCATGTAGAGCCAGTGTGGCGCAGTGGTTAAGAGCGTGGGACTGGGACTCAGAGGATCCGGGTTCGGGTCCCCGCTCGGCCATGGAGCCAACTGGGTGACTTTGGGCCAGTCACAGGCTCTCAGTCCAACCTGCCTCACAGGGTTGTTGTTGTGGGGATAAGATGGAGGAGGAGATGTAAGCCGACTTGAGCCCTTTGTAGGAAAAAGGCAGGATATAAATCCCAAAGTAAGTAAATAAATAAATAAAATGTAAATATGTAAATGTGCCGCATCCTTTCGGTCTTCAGTTAATCCTTCTTCCTCTTCCAAATTCACTGTCACCATTAAGGCTGAAGAACCAAGAGGAATCAAGGGACAGAGGGACACATGCCTCATGCTTAGGCCATGCAGTCCAGTACTACTGACACTGACTGGCAGCCGCTCTCCAGGGTTTCAGGCAGGAGTTTTTCCAGCCTTTCTTGGAGCTGCTGCCCAGGATTGTACCAGAGACCTTCTGCATGCAAAATGTTTGCTTTTCCACAGAGCTTTTCCCACAAGGGTTGCTTTTTCCACAGCAGGTTGGGTGGGAAAAAGCCTCTTCGATGCAGGACTGGGAAGATTAAAAAGCAGCAGTAGCAGCTCCGTCGTAGTGGGGGAGAGAAAGCCGGAATTAGCCTCGGGAGCAAGGTCTCGCTGCTATCGAGAACTCTGCATGCACCAATGAGACCTGTTGCCACGTTGGTAAGATGCACCCCTGCAAAGAGCTGGGTGAAACATAGAAACATAGAAACAGAGCAAGTCAGAAGGGACCTCCCAGGCCATCTAGTCTGACCGCCGGCACCAGCCGGCTCCGCTCATGACATGCCCACCATGTGCATGTCCAGCCTGTCTTTGAACACCCTCACCGATGGGGCCTCAACGACCTCCCGTGGAAGCCCATTCCACGCCCTCGGGGTCCTGACTGTCAGGAAGTGCTTCCTGGCATCCAAATGGGACCTTGGCTCCCTGAGCTTTGAACGATTGAGTCCGACTGGTCCACCAGTGTCTCTGGGTGCTGTCTTATTGTTCCCATGGCATGAAAACAAAATGAAACTGGAAAATATATTTCAGATGGCAAATGCTGCACTGCAATGATGGCAAAGGAGAGCTTCTAGATACCTTGTCGTAACCAAGCAGATGTCTGCTGTGTATTCCAATGAGGGCACCTGATGTGGAAACAGCCTAGAGGTCAGGAAGAAGACAGATTATGTCCCATCCTCTTGACATGGGGGAGGTTTTTGGAGTGCAGGGAGTGGAGGAGACAGGCGGTCCCAAAGAGGAAGGCCAAGATCTCTTCTTGCTGATGGCAGAGTGCAGGACACGGAAGAATCAAGTCAAGTTGCGACAACCCAGATCCAGGCTGGACATCAGGAGAAGCTTCCTCACGGTCAGAGCGATACGACAGTGGGACCAGCTGCCTGGAGAGGTGGGGGGCTCTCCCACACTGCGGACATTCAAGAAGAAACTGGGCAGCCATCCAAGTGGGATGGTGTGACTTGGTGTCCTGCCACAGCAGGGGTTGGACCGATGGCCTTCACGGTCCCTTCCAGCTCTACTGTCCTATGATTCCATGAAACACTTAACTCCTCCTTCCATCCCGAGTCGGAACAGTTCCTTACAGAAACCCTTTCGCAACACGCCCTGCTGTTTGTTGACGATCGCCAGTCAGGGTAAGCATCCAGATGAATGCATTATTTGCCCAACTTCGTTCCCTCTGCTGGACGACCACCCCCATCTGGAAGGCGCCAGTCCGAGGAAGCCTCAGTGAAGGCGACCCCCAAATCTAGAAACGAATCCACGGCAGACGTTTGGAATGTGCCTCGCAGTTGACCATGGCTGCTGAGCAGCAGCAAGGTGCGAAAACACTGACCGAGCTTCAGTGACAAAGTCAAGCACGGCAGTCGCGGCCCTGGGTGGAAATGCATTTTTCCGGCAGCGGTTTCATTGCTCTCGACGTAAGTGCTGATGGAGAGCAACCTTTGGGGTTGGGGGAACTCTGTGTGGGGAGAAAGCCAGGGCTGCAACGTTTCGTGGAAGGATGGCTGGCAGCCCTCTTCAGGAAGACAATACGAACTGGTCTGGTTTTGTCGCTGTCCGTTCTGTGATCAGGCTTGGGCCTCAGAGCGACCCCGATGCCCCATCTGCCCAGGCCTGATGGCTGCCACCGTCCCCCCCAAGACATCACGCCGAAACTGCACGCAGAGATTCTCCATGCAACCCGTCTAGAAATGAAGCATTCAAGATCACAGCTGCTTGAGAAAGTTTTGAAAAAGGATTGAACCTCAGGCAGTATCTTTCCTCTTTTTTTTCCTTGGTGACTTTTAACTCGGTTTATGCAAATGTTCGCAGTCATGCAACAGCAGGAGATTCCTTATACGATGTACTACAAGAAAGTATTTATTGCACTATGCAGAATGCAAAGTTGAGTTTTCCCTTTGCTTTTCCCAGGCTGCTGTGTGTAGATAGCACTGCTACCCCCTGCAGAGAATCCGTATTTTCCATATTATCTACTCAACTGCAGGCAGGAACACGATGTGTGATGCTCTTTTACATGTAGATTGAATTTAGCACCCATTTTCAAGACATTCAAGATTAACCATTTCCGCATCGCTGTTGTTTAGGATAATGTTATTCTTGCGGTCCCAGTCCTCTGAAACTGGAACTGGAGGCTCTGCAGAGAAGATTCGGTTGCACCTTTCCATTTTAGGATGCAGGAAATAAAGATTTTGCTTTAGAGGTTTGCCATTTCCAAAGTGGTGAATGCAGAATCAGAATTGCAGGGAAGGAATTAAGATAAGTCTTTCTGCCTTATGTGTGAAGACTTGGGTAAAGGTTGGGGAAATTATAAATATCAACCAAAGAGAAATCTTTACACATGCTACAGCTGAATCCAATAGCTGCACATATTCTCAGTGTGAATAGGGACACGGGATCAAAGTCTCACTTCTAGAGCAAAACCTGGGTTTTCCATGAGCCAAATCCAGTAGGTATTGCTTATCCCCCCAGAGGAAGACCACGATGTATTTATTTATTTGTAAATGCTTTTGTATATTGTTTGAATAGCTGGAGGCTCTCAGAATGAACAGAAAAGAAAAGCAATAGCTGAGAACAATAGAACCAGGCAAAAAACAAAAATCAGCTTAATTAAACAGTAATCGGTCCCAGGAGGTCCAACAAGATGTACCTGACAGCCACCTAAATGTTGCATGAGGAGCCTGTCCAGAGGATGCGATGACTCTTGTCATATGGCTGAATATGCTGGGAATTAGAGCCAGACTTTTAAAAAGCAAATAGTCCATGTCCTGGGCCCAGATGCAGAAATCTATTCCTTTTTGTCTTCAACTCCTTTTAAAAAATTAAAAGTCAAATTCTTTTTGTCCTAAATGTGAAGGAATTTGTGAATTTTGATAACTGATCCAAAAGTTGAATTTAACTTTTTTGGTGGTGGCAGCCTTCCTTTTGATGCTGCAGTGCCCTGGATGCCCTGGCTGTGATGCATCATGGGCCAAAAAACTTGGCAATCAACACACGGACATAGCAATGGGAATGATGGCTTGCTTGCTTGTCTTACTCACAATGTGCCAGAGGCCGACCTTCCAACAATTGACTGGCCCAGAGTCACCCCGTTGGCTCCACGGCTGAGTGAGGGCTAGGACCCACATCGCCCGAGTCCCCGTCCCGCGCTCTTAACCACCACACCACATGGGATCTTCAATTCAATGATCCCCGAACTATATGCATTCAACTATCCCTCTTATTATGACTACTTTGGATCTTATTTCTGAATGCAAACTAATCGGGCGACCATATATGCCCTCCCACCCCTTATGATCAGTGGCAGACACCCTTCTCCAGGAACCCTCCGTGAGGAAGATTAGGAGGGTGAGCACCCAGAGGAGGGCTTTCTCTGCGGTGGCACCCCATCTGAGGAATGCGCTCCCCAGAGAGGCCTGCCTGGCGCCGTCCTTATTTGCTTTTCGGCGCCAGACGAAGACCTTTTTATTTAGAAGTTATTTTAATTGTTAAATATATATTTGTGTGTGTATATATATATATATATATAGAGAGAGAGAGAGAGAGGAAGGCAGGACGCGCTCCAATGGAGCAAAGCTCAGGGAACCCAGGTTCCATTTGGATGCCAGGAAGCACTTCCTGACAGTCAGGACCCCGAGGGCGTGGAATGGGCTTCCACTGGAGGTCGTTGAGGCCCCATCAGGGAGGGTGTTCAAAGACAGGCTGGACATGCACATGGTAGGCATGTCGTGAGCGGAGCCGGCTAGTGCCGGAGGTCAGACTAGATGGCCCAGGAGGCCCCTTCTGACTCGCTCTATTTCTCTGTTTCTCTGTTTCTATGTATTTATAGTATTTTAACTTTTAATTTGAGATGGGCCAGTTTTAAATAGTTTTATATTGTTTTAAATTGTGAATGCATTTGTAATGTATTTGTATGTATTTGTGATGTTGTGAACCGCCCCGAGGCTTTGTTGCAATGGGGGCGGCATACAGATGTGTTAAATAGATAAATAATCTCGGTGTAGATATTCCGTTTCTGTTCAGCTCATCATCTCCTCTTCCTTTGCTCTACTCTTCTTCGATTGTCAAAATTTAGATTTTAGGCTCCTTGAAGCAGCCCCCGTCCTCTGGTCTTACGTTACCTGCCAAGTGACTGTACTTTAGTGGTGCTGTTGATATTTTCTTCTCTGAACATTTCAGATGCATCTCTGCCACCCTTAATCTGGCCTTATCTAAAATGTTGCACGGAAAATGATTTGCATGCTGAAGCTGAGACAACAGGAGCAAAGTTACTCAGTGCAGCAGCAGAGTTGGGCAGTTAATAATCTTCTGATGTCTCATGCACAGTATGGCAGCGTGATGGGATTTTTGTACCCCAGTCTTGGAGCAGCAGGCATGTTCTAAGCCACACAAACTTTTGGAACATCTGGAGCCATGATTCAGAGGAAGCTGCCTAAATTAATGAATGCGGCAGGCTGGGAGGTAGACGAGGGCATTAGAGCGCTGCCCGCTGGAACAGAGCGAAGGTGAGACCTGATAGTCATCATGGCCTGGCTTTGCTTGCGCCAGCCTCGGATCCAGACAGGGGAGGGTGAGAAACCTGCCAGGTGCTCCCAGGGTCATCTAAAAGGACCTGGCTGAGTTGGATAGCGCTGGCTTGTCTTCCCCAACCTGGCAGGCCGCTCATCCTCCAGCCGGCATGACCACTGGAAGGTTCCGCGACTTCTTGGAAAGGCCCATCTTCGGACCAGGGTGCAGAGATGCTTCTCTCCTCTCTCGCTAGAGGAGCCCTGCTGGATCCGACCCAAGGGCCATCCAGTCCAGCTGCCCACAGGATCCCTCCAGCAGGATGGGCGCCAGACCTCCTCCTGTGCAGCCCCCCCAGTAACTGGTGTGTGCATGCATGCCACCTCCGGTAAAGCAGGTAGCCCATGGCCAGCAGGGCCAGTAGCCACTGGGAGCCTCCTTCCTCATGCTTCTGTCCAATCCCTTTTTAAAGCCATCTGGACCGGCAGCCAGTCAGGACTCCCTGTGACAGTCAGTTCCATAGTGTGAAGAAGGGCCTCCTTTTATCTGTCCTAAACCTCCTGCCCATCAGCTTCATTAGGAGAGCAAGAAAGAGGTCTCCCTTTCCACTTTCCCCACACCTTACATTATTTTAAGCACCTCTGTCCTGTCTCCCTGACTCGCCTTCTTTCTAAGCCGAACAGTCCCAGTTGCAGCATCTGCTCCAGCCCCCGGATCATTCGAGAACCTTGGAGAACCGCATGTTGGGGATTGCATGAGTGGAGCCGGCTGGAGCCGGGGGTCAGATTAGATGGTCCAGGAGGGCCCCCTATGTTTCTAACATCTTGTGAAATTGATTGGCAGTAAATCTAGGGGAGAGCACGGGAAGCATTTCTCCCATCGTGTCATTAAACAATTATCTGGAATGGGGCTTGGAGGTCAACCCTTCCTCCACGTAGGATCTGACAGCCTTGGCCTCAATACCTTGCAAAGGAGAGCCCCCATCTCTGGGGCTGGGTGGAGAACCTACTGCAACCTTAAGCAGTGAGCACGTTCTCTCTAATGCTTAGCCAAAATATGCACCCTTATATTTTGGTTCTAGTCCTTAACTGATGGAATTCTCTGCCACAGAATGTGAGGAGGGTCTTAAGCGAAATGGGATTATTGAGCAAATGGGAGCACAGCTATATCATAGAAACAGAGCGAGTCAGAAGGGGCCTCCCGGGCCATCTAGTCTGACCCCCGGCTCCAGCCGGCTCTGCTCAAGACATGCCCACAGTATCAGTGATCATTAGCCAAGCGGGAGCCAGGTTACCTCTGCATAACAACAGTTTGTGGGGAAAAACTACAGGGAAATGGTTTTAGCTTCCTTGGCCCCCTCACTGGCCTTCTAGGAGCACCTGAATGGCAGGTTTCCCTACCTGCTGAGCTGCACATGTGAACGAGTCATCCCAGATCCAGCTGACATGGCATGGAACCCCATGCTTCCGAGTGAAATGGGTTGTAATATTTCAGTGCCATCATCAAAGGCCAAATCAGCAGCAGCATCACTACAAACACCACGTGGATTTGTCTAATTGTTTGTAGACTGGCTGCCCAACACATGGGAATGTGAACTGCACTTGCGTTTTGATTTGATTGTTCTGTCACTCAACCAGCCACCCAGGAATGCGGGGGGGGGGGGGGACTTTTATCCAGCTTGCATTTGCATGCATACTTTCCGAATTTTGCTTGTGTGAACAAATATGTGAACTAAGATTCAAACTTCTTCAAATACTTCTTCAAATTTGGCTGTGTACACATTTTCAAACAAAAATGTGTACAGAGGGAGGGAAACTGTACCCTGCAATGCATATATTTATATGCATATCTTTTAAGAAAAGAAAAAAGAAAAAAAAAATAACGCTTAGCCCCTTTTTATGCCGTTATTATAGATGTTTTAATTTGTTAGTATTTTAATAGATTTTTAATGTGTTTTATTATGTTTTGATATGTTTAATGTATTGTAAGCTGCCTAGGACGGCCTCGGCGGTTATAGGCAGCCTATAAATAGATGTAGAAAGAAAGAAAGAAAATTTCTAGCAAAATGAGCATATTGGGCAAAACTGTGTATGAAAATGCATGCAATTGAAAAAGTGCAGAAAAATGCAGGCAAAACTTCTTGCAGACCTATTTTTAATGCTCAGAATAAACCTAGTTTATTGAGCATCTGGTTTAATGCTCAAAGCAGAATATGAACCTATGATCAGAAAGCTATGATCCATCTCTTTTGGGCTGAACTGAACTTAAGATGGAAAGAATGCGAAGCCGCAAGAACCTCAAATTGACCGATTTCTGTATTCTTCCATCTACCGGTCCATCCAGCCTGTCCCCATTTTTGGCCTTATCTTCAAGTGGGAACTCTACCGTGTCTGTAGTTGCTCAAGAATTAGCTTCCATCTGGCTGGCAAGCACAGTTTGAAGACTCCAAGCACTTGACTTGCCAGCTTGGAATGTTTCTTATCTGTGCATCTGAGTTTCCCAGTTTCCTTGTGCCACATGCAGGCCAAGGAGCTGGGCAGATGGTCACCGCAATTAAATTAAGGCGCGTTATCAGCCCAGCCCTGTGATAAAGTTAATATCTACACATCAAGTGGGTTTGTATGATACTGGTCAAACACGAGAGCCGCAGCAGAAATCTCAGCAATGTGTGCCGTGCAATGCGCCTTATCTGCTCGCCTTCTGTATTGGGACCCGTACCCTTAAGGAGGCAAGTTTGGATCTGCAGAGCCTGGTCTGAGTGGGCAGGGGAAGGAAGGAAGAAGGAGCAGCTTCCTGTATTTAAACTCCATCATGAAACTGAGCTCAAGGCACGCAAGAAGGAGGGTGTCGTGCATTTCCCAGGAGGTCCCCCCACAAACGCTGCCCAGACCCAACCCGACTTAGCTTCAGCAAAGTTGCTGTCTCTTGTTCCTTCTGACCATGTCCTGGGATGCTCCAATACCCGCAGAGCAAGTGCCAATTCTTCCAGTCTGCCCAGCTTAGCCAACCTGGATGGGAACGCTTCTCCTTTTGGGAGTTGCCTTCCGCGCCTCTTTGTTCACAGGTCCATGTGGATGGGAACGAACCCCAGTACTGGATACACAGGGACTGCTGAGGGAAGCCACAGCCTGCTTGGAGTTACTGAAAAGCGGCCAACTTTTGGGGGGCCAGGGTTCTTGTGCCTTCCCGTACAGCAGTGCATCTCTCTCTCTCTCTCTCTCTCTCTGATTGGCTCGGGGGACTGCTTCCTGCCCCATAGCCTGGAGAACATCAGTGGACGTAGTAGCCACACCAACTGAAAGGAGCTGGCTGTCCCACCCAGTTTAGCCTGTCTCTGCATTGAGAGAGACGTTGAATTCTGGACGTGGGAGCTGTTCCTCTGCCCAGCATCCCCAGTATTATACCCAGCTGGAGACGGGACCTCCCTTGATCCCAATGGGACTGAGATCAGAAGCAGGGCAGTTCCCGCTGTTATCCCCCACCGAGGCCAAGCCTCACCCCTGGGGAGGGACCTGCGGCTCTGCAGGCCAAATTGAGAAGCCTGGCAGATTCGGCCCACGGGCCGAGGGTTTTGCACCCCTGCTTTGGCCAACTTCCAAACATTCAGCCTGCTTGCATTCCCATGAAGGAAAAGGCTGTGCCTGCTGAATATTAGTGTGCCGTGTTAAAGGGAAAAGAACCCAAGGAGAATGCTGTCATGTTAAGGTGGGTCTGTCTTGCCCAATACCAGGTTGCCAAATACTTCTAGGGAAGGGCAGGGGGAACAAGGCAGGGCTCTTCCGCTGTTGTTCCCTGCAACTTGTACGCAGCAGCACACAGATAGTTGGTCTCTCCTAACCTGAATTTATCCACTTGCCTTTTAAAGCCGCCTTGGCAACTTGTGGCCCTCCAAATATTTTGGCCTCCAGCTCCCATCAGCCCCAGTGCAAGTTGTATTCCGCTTCTAATTTTTCCAACTCGTTTGATGAATTATAAATCCACATGAAAATTTGTATGCTTCTTCTTGTGCATTTCACCAAACATAGCCATGTTTTACAACCAATGTCTCCCAAGGGCAATGTGCATCTGGCATTTTTTTCACTAGTATATAGAATTTTTCACAGTTCCCCTAAATCTATGTGACCAGGGAATTGCTTGTATGATTTGGAAATGTGCAAAGACCGAAGTGTGCCAGTTTTGGTCACATATTTATTTGTAGTGTACAAATTGGGTTCAGATTTGCATTAAAATGTGAACATTTCTCTTTCTTGTCACCACATCTTCCATAATTGCATACATTAATTGTGCCAACATGTATTTTTCCCCGTCCTAAATCTTCCTCCACTCTGTCTCATTGGATGATTCTCTGTTTGAATATCACAGACAAGGCTTAACAAGTCTCTTTATCCACTTTCTCCCTGTCAAAAATAATGTTTTAAAACCAATAACTTAAAAAAGCTCACGTTGCCCTCCGCATTTTTAAAACTTGCTCTGAAAATGAATGGCAATAGAGGGAAAAAATGAGATGCAGCCAGGGGAGAAGCCCGTGTGGAATGCTGCAAGTCTCTCCTTTGTGCGAATGAGGTGGCTCTCCCTCCTTGCCTTAATCTCAGAGAGAACATTTTCTGGCTCTCTGAAAAGCAAATTTGCTTTTGCAGAGCAAGGGGTGAGCTATGCGGCTGGCACAGACTGAGTCACCACAAAGATGTTTTCTCCCGAAACAATGGATGACAGGCAGCTGTGAGACTTGCAAAGTGATCCACAAACTCGTTAGGGTGCTCCCGTTTGGTGCCTTGTCTGTGTTAAAGTGACAAGGCCCAACTCTGGCGCAGGAGGGATATCATCCAGGTAAACGAGAATTTTCTGGGCATTCCTTCCATTTTCGAGGCACCGCTGGGTCTCCTTAACCTTGACTCCTTCCCCACAGGCCAACTTCATCATGGGAATGGAATGGATGGAATGGAATGGAAATAGGGTCAGACATGTGGTCACCCATCCAGCTGCGAGCCCCTACCTTTCCAGCTTAGCAAAGGTGACTTGTCATGCCAGCTTTTGGTCCTCTTGTGAGTTGATAACTGGTTGAAGGACCCACAGCCAGGAGAAGCGGAAAAATGTGGCTGTTCCCATAATAAACGTAGGTTGGAAGTGGCGTTCCCTAAACACCGAGGCTTCTTAACTTGTTCATAAATGACCTAGAATTAGGGGTGACATGTCCAAATTTGCCGATGACACCAAATGATACAGGCTGGTAGATACTAAAAGCAATTAAAAATTGCTCCAAAGGGATCACCCTAAATTGGGTGCATGAGCCACATGGCAGATACAGTTCGATGGAAGTAAATGTAGTGATGTGTCTTAGGGCAACTCCTGCCCTGCCAAAACCCAAGTTCATGCGTGTATAACAAGGACTGAGCGGGTGGTGACCGACTAGGAAAGGATCTTGGCGTTTTGGTGGACAGCTTGATGAAAACCTCAACGTATGGAAAAGGTGAATTCCAAATTTGGAATCCTTGGGGAAAGCTTGGAAATAAAGCTGCCTTTATTGCTACGTCTTTATAGAGATGATCAGGGCATGGCCAGACTGAATATGCAGGCACACTTTCTGGAAGCCACAACTCCACACGAAGGCTATAGAGCTGGAAGTGTGGCAGTTTTGGTGCTCGGGGGATAAAGTGAATCCTCTAACGAAGCTGACTGGTGGCGGGTTCTGGAGAAAGAGAAGGTTGGATGGCATTACTTAGTCCACATCATCATCATCGTCACATTGCATTTTAAGGGAGGCCAACTTAAAAGAGGATCAGAAATATCCAACAGGGAGAAAGCTTTCCATGGCTAACGAGTCCCTAATGTCTCTGCGCTGCCTCCAAAGAGTTGCTGGGGAACATGGGTGAGAGGGTTGCTCTCCTGCCCATGGGCAGCTGGTTGGCCACTGTCTGAACAGGATGCTGGCTTTGCTCTTAGGAGCGTTGCTGTTTAATGGATGTGAGAAAGTATATAATTAAACATACATCATTAAATGCAGCCAGACCCCCTTGTCTGTAGACACCTCTATATTTAAGGTCACATTCCATGGGCACAAAGAGAACATTGTATTTAACCTCTGCAGTTCATCGCCCCAGTGTGCTGTCGTTACAGTCAAAATGTCAATCCAGTAGGATATGAGAGTTCTGACTAGGCCAACCCCACTGTGAATTTCAAGGTGGGCAGACCTGGCCTGGATCCAAGGTGAATTCCACCATGGATACGGCCAGTCTCTGAGGGGCCCGGTGCCTGGATCCATTTGCAAAGAGGTCAGCCTACACGGCACATGCGAAACTCTTGGATCCACCCAGTAGAAAGACTGGGTTGGGGAATGGCGTGCGGGGAAGGCCCTGCTCCACTCTCGGACATTAGGGTCAGGTCTAAGAGTGGACAAGAGGAAGAAAAACAGGACGTCCCTTTCTGGGGCTCAGCCTCTTCCGTTTTCTCCACGAAGATGACAGAGGGTTCGTGTGTGCGCATGCCACTTTAACGGTGCGCTGGCTCATCTCCAGACCTCCTGCCATGCGCTCCTCCCATTCCACACACCGTGGGTCTGAGTATTGAATTCAGGCCACTGCAGATGTTGGAAATGCATTTATTTATTTAAAGCTTTTCTATACCGTCCCTTCACAGACGTCTCGGGGCGGTTTACAACTGATTAATAAAATAGAATAAACATAGAAATAAGAGTAGCGGTTGCAAGCATCCGATGTTAAAATATAAAACCACCAATTAAAACAGGTCACAATTAAAGTATTGGGAGAATCAAAAGGGTTTCTCCTGACACCGAAAGGAAAGAAGCGTTGGCTCCAGGCGGACCTCTCTGGGAGCGTGTTCCACAATCGCGGTGCCACCACAGAGAAGGCCCTCCTCCGGGTAGCCCCCCTCCTGATCTCCTTCAAGGACGGCTCCCGGAGGAGGGCCTCTGACTCCGATCTCAAGGGGCGGGAGGGCACATAGGGGAGAGGGCGCTCCTTCAGGTATCTGGGACTCAAGCGCCCTTTAGGGCTTTATTGGGATACCTAACTTGGGCATTATTATGGTAAATACAGTTTTTCTTAGCAGGTTTCCTCACCTGGGCTTTCTAATCCAAGGGGTGAAAGAAGAGAAACATTTGAAGACAGCCCCGCACAAAGGTTCTTCTACAAACTCCATGTTGGGCGTAAAGCAACAGAACGGAAAATACAAGTGGCAATATCAGTTTCTGGTGCACCAACTCTTGGAGGGCTATCAAGTCCTGATCACCCCACCAAGGATATTGTAGGGTTTGGAGAAATGTGGAAAACAGCATCTAAAATGATCCAGGGGCCAAAGTAACTCCCCTATGAGGAAAGGTCGCAACATCTGGGACTGTTAAGATTGGAAAAAAGGCAAGAATGAAGAGACATGATATTGGTGTACAAGACGATACATGGTGTGGGGAGAAAAGACAGACTTCTGCTCCTTCTCTTACAATATCAGATCCCACACAGTCATCCCGTGACGCTGATGGGTGGGAAAAGTCCTTCACAGATCAGAGGGGGTCCTTCAATGTAGAATTCATTTTCACAAGATGTGGTAATGACCACCAATTTGGGCAGTTTGGAGCAGGACTTGGACAAACTCACGGAGGGACTCTGGAACGATCTGCTCCATGATGTTGCAAGGATGGTCCACTTGAGTGGCGTTCAAGCAGTAAGTGCATGTGCACCAGTTGTTGGGGGAGAGGTGCCCTCCAGTCCTGCGTGTGGATTTGCCCGGGAACCTGCTTGACCACTCTGTGCACAGAACAACGGACTAGACAGACCTTTGCCTGATCCTGCAAAGCTCTCCTTATGCTCTCAGGCTGGAGCTTGCGTGTCTTATTTGGTCCCATCTGTCTATAAAAACGGCACTCGAGCTGACTTGGAGTTGTAACATGCGGTCATCTCCAAATTATGGTGATCCTACGAGCGGACGCTCTCCTTCACATCCGGTCCCTCCATGACAACTCGTCTCAGCTCTTCCGAGTGCAAAGCCGTGGCTTCTGTAATGGAGTCCACCCTTCTCTTATTTGGTTTTCCTTTTCTTCTCCCCGGGGAACCCTGCCTTGTCATGATGCAGCTGAAGCATGGCAGCCAGTTTTCTTAGTCTTGCTTTCAGGGGAAGTTCTGCCTTGAGTCGACCTAGGAACCACTTGGTCATCTTTCTGTCAGTCTAGGACATCGGCAAGGTCCTCCTGCTTGAATGGATGAAAGCAACACAGGAAAGCATAAAATCATAGGAAAATGTATTGTCAAAGCCAGCACAGTCACTCCTGCGGGCTGAAGACCTTCTTATTTTTAGTAGGTCTATGTCTGCTGGCAGAAGGATAGCAGAGAGAGCACAAACTTAGCCTTCCTGGGGAAGGGGTTCCACGGCCGGCAGTGGCCACAGACGGGTTGCCGCTAAATTTGGCCCTGACGTTGGTAGTCTCCAAAGAAGGACTTCTCCAGAACGCCTTCAGAACCAGATAGGCTTGCGTGGGAGAAGGTGGCATAGTCCCAAGGCACGTGGGGCTCTGTAGGCCATGATCCAAATCCGCAGCGAATGGCGGCCTTCTGGAGCAGGGGATGCTTCTGGGCCTTTCATGAGTTCCAAATGGGATGCATGGATATGAGCAGATCGGATGTCCCTAGTTTCTGGAGGCTGAGCAGAAGAGGAGGCTGAAAGGAGACTCTGAATGAGCCGTGGTCAGAATGCTTCCCTTCCAGGGGCTTTTGACCAAGGGGCTGTGCTCCCTGAAGGCTCCCAGTTGAACTGGGAGGAAGCAGAGCAGCGTTCCAACTTCACCCATAACGATGCCTTCAAAGGGTGGCTCCCACCCCACTCGCTTTTTAGCCCATGATGGCGATCATGAGCAAGATGGTGCGGTTCAAGGGTGGGGAAGGGGTGACGTCTGCATAATCCGCATTATGCCGTCTGCTGCATGCGGACGAACCGTTCAGGACTGTCCGGGAGTTGATGTGTTTCCGTGAAGTGTCTCTTTGAGGCTTCAAGCTAAGGAGATATTCGATTTAAACCCACAAGTGTGGCTGGTGAGACAGCTTGCCATGACCAGCTGAGCTGTCAAATTGTCCCTCTCCTATACGGCCGTCCTCATGTTGCAGCGCCCGTGCCAAATAAGATGTGACATTTCATTTAAAATCTGCCGATTCTCTGGACGACTTTGCTTTGCGACGGTGAAAGGAACTGAACAGCAGGCCCTCTGCTCCTCTTGCGTAGGTTCTTAGCAGCAAGAATGAATCACAAGGGCTTACTTCTCCCCCTTACTTAATAATTCACAGCAATCCACCCATGAAGCAACGTTCCAACCCGAAGGGATGACTTTCTAAGAGCCAATATTTTCTCTGAAAAATAGCAGCTGAAATCTTGCCAATTTAGGGATGGGCACTCCTCCAATCCAGAGAGAAAGGGCGACTGTTGCTCCCTGTAGGCACAGCCTAGAGGAACTGTGACGGTCTGGCCCATTTTGGTCCTGCTTGCAAGCTAAATTTGCAGAGGATTGCAAAGGGACAGTGACAGAACATGTCTCAGGGACAGCTCCCTGCATTATGGAATGAGGACAATTTCCAGGTCAGTCAGAGCTGTAATGACTTTTCTTTTTTAACCCAACATTTCCAGAAAGGCCAAAATGTTCCATTTTGCTGATTTTTTTGCTTGCCTTGCAAAAAAATAAATAAATTATTTTTTTTAATGTGGCACTCCATGCATCTGATGGTGTGGACTATTCATTCAAGGAAGCTTATGATGAAATAAATTTGCTCATGTTTAGGGGGCTGCAGGACTCTTAACAGGTGAAGAAGCTATTCTGAAATTACCTATTGCAATTGCCTTCAGTGACACCCTCATATAGCCATACAGGTGTGATTTTAATTACTCAGGTCGGTAGCCTGTGGGGAAAATGGCATTAAACTGCCTTAAAAAGAATGACTAATTTCACACAATAGGATAACACCGACTCAGGTGCTGACTATGAGTGAAGTGTGGGTTGTCACTGACATATGTTGTATAGTCGAAATGTAGCTGCGCTAACAAAACATGGTTTCTTGACTGCAAACAACCAATGGAAAGAACTCATGGTTGGCTGCTGGGTCGTAGACTACAGGTTGTTGCTTTTGAAGACTTCCCCAGTCCTGCCATTTCATTATGCCATTCATTGGTAGAAAAACCTGGAGGAAGTTTAGCTATTTTGGGGCTAGGTGAGGTTTGTTTTCAGGGTTGAAGGAATGTGAAACTTACCTTGGCTACTCCTGGCTCGTAATTGCTGCTAGCCAACATCTTAATTCCCCAAAACGCCCTCTAGAATGTCATTGTAAGAGGAAGTAGTTTTCTTTGGGGATGAGCGGTGAATTAAAGATGGCGGCCAGAAACCCAAGGGGGAAGAGGAACACCAGCAACATCGGTGTCCCCACCCTCGAAATTCATTTGCAACCCAGACACGTGAAGAGAAGACTGAGGGGGGACATGAGCTCCCTCTAGAAGGACCTCAAAGGCTGTCACAAAGAGGAAGGTCAAGATCTCTTCTTGCTGATGCCAGAGTGCGGGACACTGAATAATCAGTTCAAGTTGCGACAACCTAGATTCAGACTGGACATCCGGAAAAGCTTCCTCACTGTCAGAGCAATAGGGCAGTGGGACCAGCTGGCTGGGGAGGTGGGGGGCTCTCCCACACTGGGACATTCAAGAAGAAACTGGGCAGCCATCTGAGTAGGATGGTGTGACCTGGTGTCCTGCAACAGCAGGGGGTGGACTGGATGGCCTTCATGGCCCCTTCCAGCTCTACTATTCTAGGATTCCATGATTCTAAGGGGATACTGCCTAACTAAGGAACCGTTCCCTGTGTGTTTGCTTTGGTGCCTCTTTCGAAAACCCAAGCTGGCCACTCTCGTTCGAAAAGAACTCTAATGAAAATACTGGTCACCTTCTGAAATCTTTGCCCTCTGCTCTGTAACCAACTGGCCGACATCGTTTTTCATCACTGCGAACCCAGCCGGTCAGCAGGTGGGCTGGCGTAATGAACTCCGACGAGGGGGAACCTGTGCTTGTTGTGTGATGCTTATCGCAGGGTCCTTATAACGCTTCCTTTGTTTCCTCCTCCTCTCGCCCATCCTGGCCTGCCGTATCTCCATGTGCCTTATGCTCACTTCACCTTTTGCTTCAGTTTTTAAATGAACGCAGGAAGCAGCCGCACGTGCGGGAACGTCTCTAAGAAGGCTGCAGGGCTGATGTTTAAAAATGTGGTACCAGAAGCTCCAGAGCCAACGGGCAATGATAAGATGCGTGGATCCAGCATGGCCCCTGAGGCTCCGTACCGCCGTCCAGGCCTCTTCCTCCCCTGAGCAGGGTGTGGGGTTTTCCTTTGGCAAGGGCACACGGAGTGAAAATTTGTGGGGATTGTGCTACGGGGTGGCCCCCGTGAATTTGCATAACTTCCGCATATGCTAATGTATAGCTATAGCGACAGCTAGAGAGGCAATTCTGGAACTGATTATTTATTTATTTATTATTTATTAACATATTTGTATGCTGCCCCTTGCAACTAGCCTTGGGGCGGCTCACAACATAATTTAAAATCAATACACAATATTAAAAATATTATTTTTAATAATAATACAATATTATTGTAATCATAATTTTATCATAATAATATTATCACAATATTATTATGATGTAGATAGAAATGCAGCCCACAGTGTGGAAGAGTAAGTACCCAGAGCATCTGGTCTGCACTGGAGGCACTAGCAGATGATGGGTCATCCGTGCTGGGTGGGGATGATGGGAGTTGCAATCCAGGTCATCTAGAAGGCACTTGGCAGGGGTTATTTGACTGGACTGAGCTTTCGAGATGAACATTTGGTTATATTTCTTTCTTTCTCTTGTCTTTCTCCCCAACAAGGAAGTCTTGCCTTTCGACCTGCTCAAGGAAGTTCTGGAACTCAGTGCTGATGATCATCCCCTCCCCTCCCTCCCTGAAATGCTTTTCCAGTCTGCTCTGCTTTTTCCTAGCTTCGCTGACATGCAAAAATGTTAGGCCAGGCCTTTCTCTTGGCTGTCCACCCTTCCTGCTCCCTGATGTACAAGAGACCCCATTCATAGGCCTGCCCGAGGCAAGTCTCCAAACACGTTAGGTTAGTGCTACCTGTACTGTAACAGAGAGTGACCGGGGTCTGTTTCCCCTCCTCTCCCGGCCCCCACCTACAGCCAGCTCCCTGGGAAAGGTTAACTCCTGACATCTGAACCCAGAGGGCTCCTTTCTCCCAGTCTCACCCGCACGGCCAGGGGAAGATGAGGCAGGAGTGCAATGGAGGGGCAGCTCCTATAGGAGCGTTTTGCCAAGAACCAGGATGTGCCACTGGAGTTTATTGGGGAGACCTCTAGGGGAAGAAGTGGGAACCATGCCCAGCCGCTGAGGTGTCAGCACAAGCCCTGCGCCTATGGCAGCCATGTGGGTCATTTCCAAGTGCAATCCAAGATGTGGGAAGTTGCGCGGAAGCCTGAAATGGCTCAGGACGCCGCAATTTGCTCGCCACGGTTACCTCTGGTTTGTGCTGGTGCCCTTGAGGGACACGGCTGGTGGCTTGTTCAAGATGAGTCTCAGATTGTGGAACGCCTTGCTTCAAGAAGTTATCGGTGTTGTTTAAAGAGAAGTATATCAGTTTTCTGGTGCAAGTGTCTGACCCTGCGGTCCAGCTGATACCCTCTCCGATGATCCTCCCACAACTCACCAGGTGCTGCTTTTGCGGATGCACCGAAAGGAAATACAGCTTCCATCTTCCTGCCCGCTCACTGACTGTCTTGTCTTCTCTCCCGTGAGCATTTTGTTGGCAATGCATTTGAATGATCAATTATTGTTTAAACATTCCTTAAAATTTCATACAGTGCCTCGATCGATGCCTTTTTTGAGGAAGGGAAACTCAGCACACAAATCCTTAAAACAGATCAGTAAAGTAGACTGCCAGGCTGGATGAAGGCCTTGAGGCAAAACCCAAGAGGACTAGAAGGAAGCAGCTGAGCAGTGGAGGAAAACGGGCCGGGAGGGACGAAATGGAGAGAGGCTGTGGCCCACAGGGATTGAACTGAAATAACCAGCCCTCTCCGGAGCAGAACAAGTTGAATTTTTTAATCCTTCAGTGAACCAAGCACCAAGGTGACAATTTGCAGTCTACCTGTGCCGTGTCCCTTGGTGTCACCTATATATGAGCAGCACCTCCTCTGTTTTCCATGCAGCTCCATCATTTCTGGGTTCCTGTTAGGGGACCCTCAAGGACAGTCTGGCAACATCCTGGACCTCTGCCGGCCGTGCTATGCACTAAAGAGGCTGCTTGGCCAGTTGGCTGCTATTTTGCTGCTCTGGTCAGTAAATCTTAGCTATCGGGTCACCTGTATTGAAGCCGCAGAAGCGAATGAACAGTGGATTCTCCCATCAGGTGCTGTGTGGGTCCACCCCTCACCTGCCAGGTGCTCTCTGCCTCTGCCATTAACCTGCCATAGCTTGTCCCTGATTTACGTCATTCGTTCTTTATTAAATTTATATCCTACCTTGTTCCTTTCAAGGTCTCACAATTCTCCTCCTCCTCTCCATCACATTCCCCACAACCCTGTGAGGTAGGCTGGACTGAGAGGCTGCGACTGGCCCAAAGTCACCAGTGGGCTCCATAGCTGAGCGGGGACCAGAACCCAGATCTCCCAAGTCCAGTCTCCCACTCCTAACCACTGCACCACACTACCTCTCTGCCCAAATATTTTGGAAGTGCAATGCCGATGCCTCTGCCTTTGTCCACCTGCGGCACCGAGGGACCATCAAGGGGAGAAACCTGCTCTGGGGTCAGTACTTTCTTCCGGGTCCGATTAGATAATTCCAGCACCCCTCAGTTCAGGGAATCAGCAGGAGCCTCTTTCCTTGCATCGTTCAAGGTCAAACCTGAGCTTATTCTTTGTGTTACGACCTGTGCTCAGGAGACACTGGGAATAAGGCTTCTCTCATGATGCACAATTTTTCTCATCTCGCAAAGAGGTGCTCCTGGTGTCTTCTCTTGATTCTTTTGGCAATTACCCAGTAATTTAATAGTTATCATTTATTCTCAGCTCTGTGTGTGTGTGTGTGTGTGTGTGTGTGTGTGTATTCTATTTTTTCTTGCTGTTGTACCTCTGAACCACTTTGACTGTGGTAGCTGTGGGCCTGTTGTCCCTGTTTTATTTGGGATTATCATTTTTGATAATCAAAAATGTTGATGGTTACGATTTTTCTATTCTATGTGCTTTTTAACTTTGTTAACCACCCAGAGTACCTTTGGCTATGGGGTGGTGCAGAAATGAAATGAATCAATAAATATTTTGCAGAGGTATTGGACTGATTGCGTCTCCCATTTCAATTCGGGGATGGAGTGGGGGTACACAGCTGCTTGTCCGGCGGTTGCAAGTTCTGTTTCAATGCCCAGGAGAAAGAGTTGCGCCAACAGCTTGCCTGTTTCAACCCAGCTGCAGTTCAGGAGGAAAAGGGCCCAATCCCCTTGCGTTTGCGCTGTGATCCTTCGCATTCCTCTGGAGGTCTTCAGCTCGCAGTAGCGCAGTATTTTAATCTAGCCCCAAGCTAGACAGGTGTGATCAAGAGCAGGAGAAAGGGAGTTAATAGCAGAGCCCTTTCAGTGGCGATACAGGTGTTTGCATCAATAAAGTCTCTTTAAGCACACACGCACAAGGAAGGCATGGCACCAGAGAGGGGTATAAGGAAGCCACGCATCAGGGCTAATGGCTTGATGCTCTGAGCCTAGGGTGCCCATGTACCCTCTCCACGGAGAACAGTCCTCTATCTGAAGGCGGGCTAGAGCAGTCTGTTTGAGGGTGTTCTCTGTTTGAAGGGCTGTACAGCAATCCCAAACTGCTCTAATGACCGCTACAGTTAGTGCCGGACAGAGAAAGGGGCCCCGGTGCTCTGGCCATAGTCTAGCATGTGCAGGATTTCCATAAAAACGATAGTCTGTCTGTCTGTCTGTCTGTCTGCCTTCCTTCCTTCCTTCCTTCCTTCCTTCCTTCCTTCCTTCCTTCCTTCCTTCTTCATTCATTCTTTTTATTTGCCCAACATTTTAAGTGCTGATGTTATTTTAAAGACGGGTTTTATTTGTGTTAATCAAGATAATGGATGCACAGGCTTTTATTGTATCACCATCCTGGGACTCAAGGTGAAGGGCAGTATAAAAAAAGCTTTTAAATAAATAATACATAAATTCTTCATAGACTCGCATCCTCACGAATAAACCAGCACCTGCAGACGAGAAGCAAACTGCAGGTGTTCCTCCGGAGTCGCGCTCGTTTCTTCACCCCACTTGATGGCACATGAGCCGAGCGGGGGTCCTGCTTGCCTTAGCGATTTTAATTTGGATTATTGCTTTATTTTATAGTCTAATGCTCGTATTTCAAATTGTGCTGATGGTTTTGGAGGATGCAATGCCCTGGAAAACATTGCTGGTAGAAAGCTTGTCTGTTCAGCATTTGTTAAAGACATAAGCGTCCGGGCAGAAAAAATAATTAAAGATTTGTGGGACATAAACACCCGCATGACACAGGCTTACGATCAATTAGCTAACACTCTCTGAGCAGCTGGCCAAAAAAAATAAAGATGAAGTATGTCACCAAAACAGAGGAGAAAAGGGGACACAGATTTGCATAAAATTTGTCTGTGCAAATTTACATGTTGAGAGGAGAATTGTGAAAGGGTTATATCTAGGAGTGTATCTTTCTGATGGCGACTTTTCTCGCACTGGTGCAAAAGATGTGAAAGTTGAGGGGCTTTCAACCTGCGCTGCTCAAGTCCAGGACGGCTTTGGACATATATGTTCAGCTGATACTTATTCTGTGCCTTCAAATTAATATGCTTGAGAAGATAGAGTAATGCACTAATATTCTTTTAAGTTAATATGTGGGACTGCTTCGCATCAATACTGATGGAATATGGAATATGGAGAAAGGAAACCTGAGCATAGTCTCAGGGGAACACAAGCATCTCACAGACTCAAAGACATGGCCTGAGGACCACGGGGTCCAAACCCCTGCTCAGTGCAGGACCATCCCTCTCAGATGTCCAGCTGCATCTTGAAGACCTCCAGGGTGGGAGAGCCCACCACATCCCTAGGTCTGTGTTTCTTTGCTCCGCTGTTCTCACAGTCAGGCAGTTCGGACTGTGATGTCCAGCCGGCATCTGCCTTCCTGTCCTTGAAAGATGTGAGTTTGCTTAGACCGTAAGCAAAAATTAAGCTGGAAAAGCCATCTTTACCATTTGAATCGGTTTCAACAGGAACAGCAAATGCATCACGGCCTTAAAAATGGTTAAACTTTGAACCCCAGCAATTAAAATTGCCCACCACCAATTGAAGTGGAGATTTTGTCGACGCATCTGCTGATTACACAGTTCTATCCATTATTCCTTCATTTTTTCTTGTATCTCATCTAACTGTACACGACCCGGATAGTTGGGGTTATTAGGGGCCGGCTTTAATAGCGAACGAACAAAGTGATATCCTCTTGTAATTTAACTTGGTAAAGCTGCGATCCTATGAATGCCTAGGCAGAAAAAAACATGCTTAGGCATAGGATTCATAGGATCCTATGAATGCTTAGGCTGCTCCCAGGATGCTCCAGCCTGCTGCCTGGGGCATGCTGGGAGCTGTAGGCCTCTTCCTGTCCTAACATGCATAGAACTGCACCTGAACCCGCATAAATTATGCAATTATGCATAATACAAAGCTCCCCTCTTTCCCGCTAGTCCCTCTTACCAACCGAGGCTGCTGCAAGGGGCGGCATATAAATATTTAAATAAAATAATACATAAATAAAATAAACCACTCAAATTCCTATAGTGTTCCACTACTCTGTTGGCTTCTGTGTTTTCACCAGGAAAAAATAGCAGGTTTTGTGGCTGTACAACCCAGCAACTGTTTTCACACACACACACACACACACTCACACACACACACACACACACACACACAGGCTTTCTCAGAATGCTAGATTTTGTGTCCCATATCAAGCCACTTTATGCCATGCAAAATTCAGCAGCTCATATAAGCTCTTTGCTTATATGATTCCCTGAACATGTGGGAGCTAGAGAATTATGCTCTGTGTGTGTGTGTGTGTGTGTGTGTGTGCGTGCACGCGTGTGTGTGTTGTTATTTTCCCTGAAAGGAAACCCTCCCCTCCTGTACATCCCTGTTTTATAAGCCTTTTGGCATGCCAGGCCAACAATCTGTCTCAGGAGATGGAGAGAAAATCGCATGCAACGCCTTTCCAGATTAATGAAATTAAACCAATTCATGTCACTTCATGCATTAAGAAACCAGTCACAGATGGAGGAAAACAAAACCGGCCAGGGCCAACCTCTGCTTTTTCCAGGAAAGGCTCTGTCTGCACAGCTCCGCGGCAGGACGCCCACCTGCCTGACACGCAGAGGGCCCTCCTGGCTTCCACCCCTGGCACCTCCAGCTGAAAGGGGTGCGAGAGGCTGGGGAAGAGCTTCCTAGCCGAGGTGATGGCGAGTGGGAGCCAGGAAGCAGCGGCTGGAGCTCTGGCCCGTTGCGGCGCGGTGCCATCACACAGGGATCCACGAGTGTTTGCGGTCCGGAGAGAGGGCGGTGGCTGGCTCTTTCACGAATACCTGCCCAGGTGTTGATGGCAGGTGATAGGACCCCCGTTCTCCGGGAGGCGGACAAGTGAGCCCAAAGGCAACATAGTGCTAGAGGGCAAGTCTTCACTTTGCAGCCTCTGAGTTTGTTAAAAAATCGATTTTCTAAAGGTTTAAGGAATGACGGGAGCCAGGGCAATGGTCGGTGAGCACGCTGGAGCCCGTGGGCACCACGTTGGAGGCCCAAGATCTGCATATGGTCTCAGCAGGGTCTCTGAGAATGAAAAAGGACTTACCTGTTAAGCGGAGATGCCAGAGGCAGCGCTCCACAACTTCCGTCTCCAAAGCAGGAGCTCCGCCACTGTTTTCTATTAGAAAAAGGTTGCTTTTTTTATAGGCATGTGAGCCATCTCCCGATTACACAAAGAAACACACAGGCAAAGACCTACAGAATATTGAACGCAGACCTGGGACGCCTCCCGAGATAGTGGTTCTCCTTCACTGGAGGCATCTAAGGAAGCCTTCCTGCCTGGTTGCCAAAGTGTGCCTCGAGGAGGCGGTTGGACTAGATGACCTCTGAGATCCCTCCCAGCTCTTATAATGCTGTGCAGAAAAGTACAAAGCAAGCTCTGAACTCCTGATCAGGCTTTCTAACAAAACAAAAACCTCTAACCCTGGTCAGCGGAGCAGGTCAAAGACTCATTGGAGTCGTTCTCTTGACCGCCTACGTTTTTATCTTGCAAGGATTCCAGAGTTGGTTCTTGCAAGAAAATGAACTCCAGTTCATTTTAAAAGCAACCCTTCCACCCCTGCATTTGCAGCTGATGGCCAGCAAAGCTGAGCGACAAGGCTGGCCACGGCAGAGGGGGATGCTCTCCTTCAAACTCGGGCTTGAGGAACACCAAGTTGTGTCTCGGCTCGGAAGCATAAAGACCCGTTTTTACAACTGGGGGACACTGAGGTGCAGCTTGACCAGAGAGCAGTACAAAGCGTCCGTCTCCTCTGCTGCAGCTGGGAGCTGGGCACTTTTGCTGATACTGATCAATTGCCGATCAATTGCCCTGGAGATCTGCCAGCGGATTTCTGCCTTTCTGCATCCAGTTGCAGCGCTTGGGACCTGGTTACCTGAAGGAGCGCCTGCGTCCATATATGCCCTTCCGCCCCTTATGATCGGCAGCAGAGGCCTTCCTCCGGGAGCCCTCCGTGAAGGATATTAGGAGGCTGAGTACCCCGAGGAGGGCCTTCTCTGTGGTGGCACCTCACTTATGGAATGCGCTCCCCAGAGAGGCCCGCCTGGCGCCGTCCTTATTTGCTTTTCGGTGCCAGGCGAAGACCTTTTTATGTAAACATTATTTTAACTGCTAATTTATTATTATAGTATTTATAGAGTTTTAATATATAACCGAGACGCACCAGTTTTAAATATGGATTATAGATTGTATTTTATTTTGTATATGCTGTGAGCTGCCCCGAGGCTTTGCTGCAATGGGGGCGGCATAGAAATATTTTAAATAAACAAATAAACAAATAAACAAACTCAACCACCCCGTGCCCTTTGCTCATACAACTTGAGCCAAACATCCTCTTGGATTTCAGATCAGTGGGGATGAGGCTATTCCAGAGAAAAATGGGCAGAACCTCCAATCCGAAATCCTGCATAGGGTTTGCTGGCAGGAAGGGAGAGGAAGACTTTTGCTTCAGAATCAAAGTCCTCCCAATGGAACCCCCTTCTCAGTTATCATATGCTTAATGTTGGAAGGCGTGAAAGGGATGGGCAGTTTGTTGGTTATATTTATTTATTATTTATTTCCCGTATTTTTCGCTCTATAAGACGCGCCTGACCATAAGACGCACCTCGTTTTTAGAGGAGGAAAACAAGAAGAAAAATATTCTGACTCAAAGGGGCACATCATCACAGGCACATTCCCATCAATTCCCCATGGGCTGCACATCTGACAGACTCACTGCACACACGTATTCGCTCTATAAGACGCACAGACATTTCCCCTTACTTTTGAGGGGGGAAAAAGTGAGTCTTATAGAGCAAAAAATACGGTATTTATAATGTTTGTATGCCGTACCATCGCATGAACCTCGGGACGGCTTACATACAATAAATAAGCATAATACAAATACTGCAATTAAAATCCAGATTCACCCTGGCTGCAAATTAAAACCTATAGAAGATATTAACCATTGTTAAAATATTGTTTAAATGAAAAGGTCTCAGCCTGGACAAATAACGACGGTGCCAGGTGGACCTCTCTGGGGAGTGCATTTCATAGGTGGGGCATGAGGTTGGATCTAGATTTGGTCTTCTTAGAGTAGATCCATTGAAACCAGTGGGAGTTGAGGGTTAGTGTTAGGGTTTGGGTCATGACTAAAGCTCCATGGATTCAGGTGCAATCCTTTTTCTGTCTCAAGAATCGCAGGATTGTGCCCTCGATCTAGATCCAAGCTCATGAGTCTTCCTAGTACCAATTCCTCAGGACCAGGGTTGCAAAGACTACTAAATTCATGAAAGTGGCAAATTGGGCAGCAGGTACGTGTGTGGGGGGAGAGATGGGGAAGGGGAGGGAAAATATGGTGACCAAAACGCACATCACTTTGATCCTTGATTTGATGCCAGCAAAGATGAAAAGAGAACAGTGAGGCTTTTACCCTCTTGGGAAAAAAGCAGCTGTCACTTGGAACAGAGTAATTGGATAATTAAAAGGTCTTTCCTTGTGTCAAATATTGTTTAGATGCCTCGATTCAGTGGTGGAATGTGTCACACAGAAGTTTATTTGTTTTTTAAACATTCATCTTTAAAATCTCATTGCAAGATCCGCAGGCCCCTTTATTTTGTGTTCATATTTATTGTGTTTCTTTTGATAACCAGCAAAGGTGGGTTACAATTCCAAAAATCAGAACTGAGAAGCAAACACAATAATAAGACATTGCAAGCAACCTAAAAAACCACAACAATTTCAACAGGCCAAATAGAAAGATTTATCTTGCTGAGAAAATGGCCATGTAAAAAACATTAAACCTCCGTTATTTCTGAAGCAGAGATGAAACATGAGATTGGGCTAGAAGCTGGCAGATGAAACCCCAACCGTGGATCATGTTTCTGGTTATTAGAAATGTTCGTATGTTAAGGGCTATCATGAAGTTGCTACGTCTTAGCCATCCATACAGGAAAGTTGGTTTTGCAAGCCACCAAAAAATGTCTACACTGCAAACGTTGAGCAGCTGTAGAGAAATTTAGCATCCCCAGCCCAAAATAGTCCTTGGTGTGAAAATTGGACCATAAGGAAGGCTGAGCGCCAAAGGATTGAGGCCCTTGAATTGTGGTGCTGGAGGAGACTCTGCGAGTCCCTTGGACCTCAAGGCGGTCAAACCGGTCAGTCCTAGAGGAGATCAACCCTGGCTGCTCTTTAGAAGGCCAGATCCTGAAGATGAAGCTCAGATACTTGGCCACCTACTGAGAAGGAAGGACTCCCTGGAGAAGAGCCTAATGCTGGGAACAATAGATGGCAAAAGGAGAAGGGGACGGCCAAGGATGAGGGGGCTGGATGGGGTCACTGAAGCAGTTGGCATGAGCTTCGGTGGACTCCGGGGGATGGTGGAGGACAGAAGGGCCTGGAGGAATGTTGTCCATGGGGTCACGATGGGTCGGACACGACTTCGCGACTAACAACAACAAACTTTTGATGAAACTCAAATACTCTGGCCAACTAATGAGAAGGAAGGACTCCCTGGAGAAGAGCCTGATGCTGGGAACAATAGATGGCAAAAGAAGAAGGGTGAGGGGGATGGATGGAGTCACGGAAGCGGTTGGTGTGAGCTTAAGTGGATTCCAGGGATGGTGGAGGACAGGAGGGCCTGGAGGAATGTTGTCCATGGGGTCACGATGGGTCGGACGCGACTTCGCGACTAGCAGCAAGCAACAGGGATGTGCAAGGAATCTGTTTTGGGGATGGGGATCCACCAGATTCCCTGGGCTTGGCTTCCCGGATTCCGGGATCCTGCCAAGAGCACCCAGCATTGAGGTGTTGCCAGGAATCAAGACCTGCGCAAAGGCTTCGAATAGCAGCGTCCCACTGCCGCATCCCTGTGCTAGCAGTCCTGCATTTGGCTTGCAGCCTTGCAGTCGGGGTTGCTTGACACAACGTGGGCAGGCTGTGGGCTTTTCTACTTGAGGCTGTGACTAATTGTACCTATTTTCAGTTTTGTCACTGGCGTGCATTGGAGATCTGTGCTCTACGCAAAAAGCACTTCCTCTCCTGCATTTCCACATTCAGCCTCCAGGTGGCGCTGTGCTATAGCGGAATAGCGCAAATACATGAAAGAAAGCCTGGTTTCCTTGGTTGTAATTTAGCAACTCACTTTCCCTATTCTAAAAAAACAAAACAAAATGGGAAAAAGCCCTGGGGGGGATGACAGAGGAGAAAATGGAGGCTTGTCATGTCATCTAAAAAGTCCTTAGATGTCTGTGGGTGAAACACACAATGAAAGCACACAATGAAAGCCTCATCCCCCCCACCCCACACACCCCGCCACTCTCAGATCTCTGGGTTTGTTGGACTTCAGTTGCCATGTGCTTATGGGAACTAAAATGCAAATATATGCAAATGTCCTTCCTGAGCTCTGCTATAACATGGTAAACGGCCAGAGGGTGGGGAACTGGCGTGCTGAGTGGGATTCCGTGCAAAACTCTCGCCTTCCGAAGAAACAGATGTGGGCACCCAGAAGGGAGGTTGGTGGCTGCTCGTGGGGTGGGCTGGGGTGGAGAGGGTGCCCCCTGGCCCGGCAGGGGCGGCGTGGGCCCATCAGCAGCACCGTGCCCAAAGGCTCCTCGGAGTCTGACACCGCTCCTGTTAAGGAGAAAAGTGCAGCCAGTGTCCGCCTTTTGATGGGCCCTGTGCAACGTGATCCTGGAAGCCACAAGGGGCTTTGCAGAGGCCCAGAGCTTGCCAAGCTGGACCTCAGAAAATCAGGCATTCCTTTCCGTGGTGTTGGTGCAGCACTGGGAGAGCTTGCTGTCCCGGCTGCTTTCCCTGCCTGCCTTCCCCGATCCTGCCCTTTTCATGGATTTGTCCATCTGTGGACGCGTGTGGGGAAAGTCAGGTTGCCTTGGAGCAGATCTCCAGTGGGAGCCAGGAAAGAAAAGGGCAGGAGGGGCCGTGAGTACGAGCTCAGTGGAGCCTGCCTTGGGTGCAAACAGGTGGACCTCTGCAGGGAAGAACTGCAGGCAGGAGGGGGGATATGGGGCAGCCCCCCGCAAATCCCATCGAAGGCTCTTCTTCCCCATCCCAGCTTCTTTCAGAGGGAGCCCCGGGAGGGAGAAAATCAATGAAAAACAGAATCGCACGTGATATGGAGAATGTGGATAGGGAGACTTGTTTTCTTTTCCCATCAGACTAGAACCCAGAGTGGTCACCCCCTGAAAGTGGCTAGTGGGATATTCAGGATGTGAAAGGAAGAACGTCTTGTGGGCAAACTATGGAACTCACTGCCTCAAGATACCATGATGGCCACCAACTTGGGTGGCTTGAAAGTGGGGCTGCACACATTTGTGGAGGAGAAGGCTCTCCCTGGCTATTAGTCCACATGATTCTAGGCTGCCGCTAATATTTTATCTGTTGGTTTTATTCAAGCTTTTATACCCTCTCCTCCATGGCCAAATTGGCTTTCGTGGGCAGTAAGCTTAGGTACACCAGTTGCTGGGGAACATGGGCAGGACAGCATGGTTGTACTCACGGACTAGATGGCCCATAATGATGATGGCGATGGTGCAACAATCTGATGGCTTGATCGAGCAGGATTCTTCTTCTGGGTGGGATCCAAATGTAGATTTCTATAGACAGGCTGGACATGCACATGGTGGGCATGTCATGAGCGGAGCCAGCTGGTGCCGGAGGTCAGACTAGATGGTCCGGGAGGCCCCTTCTGACTCGCTCTTTTTCTATGTTTCTACGTTTCTGTGTAGATTTGTGCAGCTGGGCTATGGAAAAGACTTCCCAGCCCCGGTCTCCTCACAGCGGAGCCGCCTGCAGATGCTACTTGGAGGGGAGTCCGTTGGACAGGAGGAGCTTCGGTGCCAGGGGAAAAGGCAGTGGGGGCCCCCCAAAGGGGGCAGAAGCTCAGGCCTTCCATCAACGGACGGCAGCTTCGAGGTGCAGCCCACATCCTGGCCCCACAACCTTGACCTCCTGGGGCTGCGGAGGTGATAAACTGCCATCATGTGCAAGCCGTTTTATCAGGGAAGGAACAATGGCAACTGCTAGCTGGGGATGATGGAAGTTGCAGTCCAGCCCCCCTGGGCTTGGGGAAGGCTGCTCGAAGGACCCGCTGAACAGCTGGACAGAGCGTGTTAGCTGCTGCAGTCGAGCATCATCGTCATCGTCATCGTCAATTGCATTTATATGCAATATAAGGGCTCTCTGGGTGGTTTACAAACATTAAAACCCCACCAATCCTAAAGCAAATAAATTGGCCACACCAGAGTGGAAGTGCGGCTTGTTCCCCAGGGGCATCACTGGGCAGCGTCCGGTGCAGCACAGCGAGGATTAAGAGTTCCCTCAGACTCTGGCTGGTCCTCGGGCTCGTGCTGCAGAATGAGAGAAACGTGCTGCTCGCTCCCGGGCCTCCGCCCAGCAGGTCCTCGTGTCCTCAGGCCGCTGCTTTTAATTAGGGCCCTTGGCATCAGTTTCACCTTGCACCTGTACCTTGCCTGCGTATCAGTTTCATAGGGCTTTGCAGGTGACTCAGCAGATGATGGGGGCAGGCATGGAAGAAAAGTTCAGGACTCCTTCCAAAGGACCCAGGGGGAAGACAAGTTTCCCAGACACCTGAGCTGCTGGGCTTTTCTCTTGCAGGGGGGTGCACCTGTGAAGCATCGCCAGGTGAGTGAGGGATGGGGACGCTGGTTTGGATGGGCACCGGTTGGCTCTCTGGCCCACTTCCCCTCTGCCCCCAGTCCGCCTCGTGCGGGTGCCTGGCAGGAGGTTAGTCCAAGTGAGTTTGCAAGTCCAGATCGCGCACACACCATACACCCTGTGGCTGCTGTGCAAGCGGAGTTTTGCTTCCTTGTGGGCTTTGTCTTGTGGGCTGTTGGCTTCCAGGGCAAGGCTGGGTCCAGGACAGAGGTGCCGCAATTCAAGAGGCGCAGATTCTGGCCAGATCTTGCATGCCTTGTACCACAGTATCAACTTTAACATTAAAAAAAAATCTTACAGGTGTGTTGGTTTTGCAATCATAGAATCTTCTCTTCTCTTCTCTTCTCTTCTCTTCTCTTCTCTTCTCTTCTCTTCTCTTCTCTTCTCTTCTCTCCTCTCCTCTCCTCTCCTCTCCTCTCCTCTCCTCTCCTCTCCTCTCCTCTCTTCCATCCTTCCATCCATCTTTGGAAATCCTCTCCTTTAAAGAAGCACTTGATTTCCTTGTTCCACATCTGATCTTAGGCATATATACAGTTTAAGCAGATAGGTTCTTTAATCGTATGCATGTTGGGCATATAAGTTGGGCGTTCTCCAGGAAAGGGCATCCCGGAAGCCTTTACTGCTTAAGCCCTGTGCAGAGGGGAGGTCCTGGTGAAGTGCTGCCCCTCCCCTCATCAACAAACACCTGGCAATCTTTAGCAGGGGGATTTGTGGCTTTCTAGCCCAGTCGTGCTACGGCTGAGAACTGTCGTAACGGTGGGAGAATCCCAGAAGCTGCCTGAGCTGAGCAGCCAAGTCCCTGTTTTGACTTCTGCTGATGTTGTGCGATCATGAAGCAACTCCCGGTTTCTCAGCTCTGATCCCTCAAGTGCAGAAATGGGGACCCTGCACCGGCCTACCTTGCAGGGCTGTCGCGAGGATTCGAAAGCAAGTCTGCCTGCGAAGCACACTGAGCAGTCTCAATCACAATGCAAATGCTTTTTTAAAATTTGGGGGGGCTTCCCCCCGCCCGTAGGTTCCCCACATGATTATTTGTGCTTCTGCAAACCTTGGAGGTTCTCCAGCTTATTGGCGTCTTCCTCTTTGGGTACTTCAGTGTCATCACGGACAGCCTGAGCACCAGAAATAACAGCCATGTTTCCCCCGAAGTCTTGGTGAAAGGGAAGGAAGGGCTTTCGGGTGGCCACATTCACTCGGATATCTTGCAGTGGCAAGAACGGTTTTTGCTCCTTGTTCTCGGAGATGAGTGGCAATGATTCTCCATCTTTTGTAGGATGTTTCTGATTTTATCTGGAATGGGGGATGGGGCTGGTGGAAGAGGGCTCTCCATCCCAGGAATCCACAGTCTGGGGAGGACTGGCACCTGCAGGCACCTGGGCAGCCACGGCCCTTCCAGACGCGTGTCCACAGAGGCAAAAGACCGCACCGCAGAGGGTACCTCGGTGCTGCCCGGAACGGCACGGCCACATTCTCGGACATTTCCCCCTGGGCCTCCCGTTTCTCCCTGGGGCCTGATTCATCCCCTGCCTTTGCCCCCTGCGTGGCTCCATCGGTGTCGCCACCCCCTCGCTCTCCCTGCTGCACCTAGATGTCAATTGTCACCCTCCATGAGGAGCCCGGGAGCTGCATTTGTCACCTTCCCACTCGCCCCGGGGCAACGGAAGGGTTTATGGGTCCAGACAGCGTCTCCCAGACATCAAAAAGAAAAGAGGTTCCTTTCGAAGGGGGTGGGGGGTCCAGTCTGAGAGGAAGGGTCTTTGCTGGCCCCACAAAAAGCTGCAAAGCCGTATCTCCATTTCCCTTGCGTTCTGCATCCCATCTTTTCTGGCCCAACAGCCCTTCCATCTGCTGGTCTTCCAGCGCCAGCTTTGTGGCTGTTTCTGCATGAAACGGGAATGCGTTTTGGGAGTCCCAGCATGGGGGGCCGTTGGACTGGGAATGGGGGTGACCTGGGGTCCCCACCGTGAAGTGCGTTGTGGAAGGCTTCCTTTCTTGAGAGATGAGCTGTCCTGGTGCTGGTGACTGGTGCCGGGTGCAGGGAGAGCCCTGGACAAGGCCCTTCCCATGGCCCCCCTCCTTCCATGCATGCGCCACCTTCTCAAGGCCAGGACCACCAGCTCCTCTCGCTCGTTGTTCTCTGACCCAGTATTGCAAAAACCTCCTGGGCAGACTGCAAGCCCCCCGGCACCCTCTTGGCCTCCTCTCCAGCGCCGTGGCTGAGAAGCAGGTGGGCAAGGGTGCCCCCAGGGTGCAGGAGAGGAGCGACGCCAGGGGGCTTTTGCCAGGGACGCCTGCTGGGCACATGCCCCAAGACGAATTCTCTGGAGCAGTTCTGGCACTGAGCATGGGGTTCAAGCCATGGGCCGGTGAATGCCGAGCACATCCCTTGAATGCTCCCAGGAGAAACGGGCTCCGAGGGGCAACCCATCGCATCCACCTGGCTAGCGAGCCACAAGAGCGGCGCACCCAGGCAGTGGCGGCCAGCCGTCCCTCATTGGGATTTGAACCCGTAGCCCCTGGCGGAGGTGAGCCTTCTGGCTGGGACTCCGGAAAGAGCCCGAGATCTGGGAGAGGCACGGGACACAAGCCGAGCGTTTCTGCCTTGCTGCCCCCATCCTTCCACAGCCTCTCTGCTCCACATGACTCATGTCAATACTGAAGGTTAATTAAGGTTAATTATCTTCCCCGCTTAGCAGCGCATGCAAGTTCAAAAGAGGACCGAGGGAATCTAACACCACTTTGGTTGCCATGAATCATTTTTCTTCTTCATTTACTGTAAGTGGCAGCCAGCCAGGGTCTCTGGCATCAAAGCGAGCGCTTCCCCACATGAGCAGTCAACTTGTGAACCTGGTAATTTCAGATGTGCTTATAGTGGGTGCATTTGCCAAACATTTGGGATGGGGCGGGGGGGGGGAGGGCTGGAGCGAGATGTCTCCAACACTAGAATTAGCATCTGAGATCATGCACCGCTGTGCCGTCCCTATTCAGAAAAGAAGCATCGAGAAACCCCCCAAAGAAACACGGTATTCTTGAAGGCGTGTGCCCGGCATTTGCGCCTGTGCGTCTAGCTTCCAAGGGGACAGCCAGGCAGCCTCAGGGAGACAGCAAAAAATCGTGGCGGAGGGTCACCCAGCCCACCAAATTCCTTCGCGCTCCCAATTTCGGGTGAATCACCTGCATTTTAGCCCTTTTGAATTCTCTGCCCTATTTGTAGGGGTTAACACTGGGCTGGGGACAGTGTGTGTGTGTGTGTGTGTGTGTGTGTAACTCAGCAACAGTTTCTTTGATGCAGTTTGCTGTTTGCACTGCAAAGCTTTCTTCCCTTCCCTGTTTATAATTAAGGGTTTGATTATTTATTATTACATTAATAGCCTGCCTTTCCCCGTCTTGCAAGGAGACCAAGGTAATGCTAAAGGCAACCCTGAGCGTCACTGGCTGGCCCAAAGTCACCAGGGACTAGAACCCGGATCTCCCAGGTCTCCACTCTTGCACTCTAACCACTAGACCGCACAGTTGCAGGCATAGCAGCCATCGCAAGCAGCTGCTGTGGGAACCATGGCTCCCAAGATCGGAGACCCCCCTCGAGGCTTGAGAATGGGATGCATGTGGGTTGTTACTGAAATGTAGGTTCTCTGGAACAACCCCATGGTGAACAACCCACCGTTCACAGCTCAGCAGCAAACCAGGGGTTCTCCTCATGGCTTGTTTGCTCGTGGGAGCACCTGGGTTCAAGCAACACGATAACCCATGTTTTGACAGCAAGCTACACTCGGCTCGGGCTCAGCTCTTGAGTGCAGGTGGTCCGGTTGTGGGGATCCATGCTTGCGTCCCCCTCGTCTCCTGGCTGGTGACATCGCGGCTCTCGCCAGTCAGTGTTGAACATGCTAGTTGTAATTATTTTGGTGTGATTGTCAGAGGATCATAATTCACTTGGTATTCTGCTCTATATTTATTTATTTATTTATTTATTTATTTATGTATTTATTTTTCGATTTACATCCTGCCTTTTTCCTGCAAAGGGCTCAAGGCAGCTTACAGCATTCCCCTCCTCCGTCTTATCCCCACAACAACAACAGCCCTGTGAGGTAGGCTGGGTTGAGAGTCTGTGACTGGCCCAGAGTCACCCAGTTGGCTCCATGGCCAAGCGGGGACTCGAACCCGGATCCTCTGAGTTCCAGTCCCACGCTCTTAACCACTGCACCACACTAGCTCTCTGTATACTACTGTGTGTGTGTGTGTGTGTGTGTGTGTGGTGTATTTTGTGTGCACATATGCAATACGCACAGTATAGACACAGAAGTAGATCAACTTTGCATTTTGGATTTCCCTGGGAATGCATCTTTTTTCCTGTCTCTTGCAATGTGCACCTATAAATCGAAACTCATCCCCGCAACTCTGGTCTCGGCATCAGGAGTTTAAATGCCAAATCCTCACGAGGCGTCTAATTGCCCACCGGATGCGCTGCTTTCTGCGTCATCAGAATGCAGCCGGGTGCCTGGGGTGGGTGCGAGCCCCAGGCTGGGAGAGGGAGCCCCCGTGGCAAGTCCAGTAGAGCCACGTGCGAACGGAAAGGGGCCTCGGGCTCCATTTACAGGCATCAAGGCTCTGCCTCAACAGCGCTTTGAGTAGGATGGTTTTCCTTCCATCTTTACAGGAATTTGCTCACGGAGACAAAGCACAGAGCCAGCGTGGTGCAGTGGTTACAGTGTTGGACTGGGACCCAGGAGATCCGGGTTCAAGTCCCACGAGCCTCCAAGCTCACTGGGTGACTTTGGGCCAGTTCCTCACTCTCAGCCTGACCCTCCTCACAGGGATGTTCTGAGGACCGAAAATTTAGAGGGGCAGGTAGATGGCAAAAATTGCCTTGAGTTTCTGTGAGGGAAAAACGGTGTGATAGGAACAACCACAGCAACACTATGGGGCAATTAGGATGCCAGCTTGCAGAATGTTTTGCCAAAATGTTCCATGATCTGCAAGCTAGCTAAAAGTGGGGACAATGTCCAGGTAGATGCACAGCTGGATCCACAGAATCCGACTCAAATTGGGCTCAACAATGGCGGTTTTTCAAACAGGGGAAGGGTAGCAAGTGGGTGCCGCAGGGTTCAGTCCCGGGCCCAGCGCTCGTCAACATTTTTACGAATGATTTGCACGAGGCGGTGCAGGGAGCGACGATCAGATCTGCAGATGACGCAAAACTGGGTGGCATAGCTCATCCGCTGGAAGACAGCGAGAAGACTCAAGGTGATCTCGATAGCTTGGAGGGCTGGACTGAAAACAGCGGAAGGAAATTCGGTGGGGAGAAATGCCAAGTGCTCCACCTTGGAAAAAGAAATTACTGTGTCATTACAAGATGGAGAATACTTGGCTCAACGGTGCTGAAAGTGAGAGGGATCCTGGAACTGTTGCAGATCCCGAGCTGAATATGAATCAACCTTGTGATGTGGTTACAAAAGGGCAGATGGTATTTGGGGCTGCATTAAAGGAAATATTGCTTCTGAACCATGCTCTGGTTCCCTTCCTCAGCTCTGGGCAGACCTTCTCTGGAGTCCTGTGTCTGGTTCTGAGCACCACATTGGAAGAAAGATGCAGACAAGCTGGAGAGGGATCAGAAGGGGGCAAGCAGAATGATCCGAGGACTGGAGACAAAGCCCCGTGAGGAGAGATTGAAAGAGCTGGGCATGTTTGGTCCTGGGAAGAGAAGAATGAGGGCATGCGGGGAGAAGGAACATCGCTCTACAAATTCTTGAAAGGCTGTCACAACATGGAAGTCTGGGATCTCTTCTCGATTGTCCTGGAATGCAGGACACGGAATAACGGGCTCAAGTTACAGGAAGCCAGGTTCCGGCTAGACATCAGGAAGAACTTCCTGACTGCTAGAGCAGGACAGCACTGGAACCCATGCCATGGGGAAGCGATGGACTCTCCCACACTGGAGACATCCAAGATGTAGCTGGGCAGCCATCTGAGAGGGATGGTTTAACTGGGAGTCCTGCACGGAGTAGAGAGTTGGAACCGACGGCCCTTTGGCCCCTTCTAGTTCTGCTCAAGGTTCAATTTGGATGCCAGGAAGCACTTCCTGATGGTTAGGACCCCCAGGGCGTGGAATGGGCTTCCACGGGAGGTGGTTGAGGCCCCAATGGGGAGGGTGTTCAAGGATAGGCTGGACGTCCACATGGTGGGCATGTCATGAATGGAGCTGGCTGGAGCCAGGGGTCAAACTAGATGGCCTGGGAGGCCCCTTCTGACTCGCTCAGTTTCTGTTTCCCTGTGAAGGAAAGAGATGGCCCCCAGTCTAGTTTAGCTATATTATAAGCTACCTGGAGAGCAGTGCTTAATCGGCAGTATATGCCTATAGAAAATGCATCTGTTGCAGGGCTGCCGCAGGTCCTGCCGCTGGTCGTGAGAAGGGATGTGGGCTCCCTGAAGACTTGAGGGTGCCTTTGGGGTTCCACTGCCCTTGCATTGGAGCTCATCCACTTGCAAGCGTAACTCAGCTCCGTGCGCACTTTGGCCCGCAGACGGGAACGCGGGAGCGAGTCCTCCACTGCCTGAACTTGTCTCCGCGATGGCCAGCATGGCCACTGCCCCTCACATGTGACTGAGCACCGCAAATAGCTACTTCTTCTGTCGGGAAGGCCGCCTTGCTTAGACAGCACTTCTGAGGCTACCAGCTTGCATGCTGCTCGGGCGATAAACACTAATTTAGAGGCCGGCACAAGGCAAATCATTGTTTACCGAGGGGTCTGATGTCAAAGAGCATCATTATGTGGCTTGGATCGACGGCTTCGCTTTGGTTGGCCTTTGTGCCATGGACGAGGAACGGCCTGCCCAGCTGCCGAAAGGTACATCATAGGGGGCACCTGTCCCATCAAGCACGGCGTTGCCTGCTTTGGACTGGCACCAGTTCTGCAAGGGCAGAGAAGAAGAGAGGGCGGGCGAAGAGACAGGCTGGACATGCACATGGTGGGCATGTCATGAGCAGAGCTGGCTGGTGCCGGAGGTCAGACTAGATGGCCCGGGAGGCCCCTCCTGACTCGCTCTGTTTCTATGTTTTTATGTTTCTATCGTGTCTGCCGAGCCAAGACCAGCATCCACGGACGTAGGAAGATCCAGCATGTGGAAACCGGCTGCGTGGACTTGGCTTAATCAAGGTGTGGAATCACCATGAGAACTTTTCTAGCCTGCTCCCATGAGCTAATGATGTGGAGCAGGGGAGTCGGAATAGTCCTGCCACAATGGAGCAGGGAAATATTGCAAAGGGGAGAAGTCTACACAGGGCAGCCATCTGCAGCGGTATCTTAGGCCTGGCCTAGTCTTAATAGCCAGGGATCTTTTCAGTGGAGTTCCAGTCAAAAGCAAAGGCTGCATTGCTGAATCTCTGGGAAGGGGATTCCACAGGGTGGGAGCCTCCACAGCCAAGGCTCTGCTCCGGGCGCTTTCCAAGTGGCACCCCCGGGAATGCCCCTGAGGTGGGTGGGATGATTCGTGAGGAGGCGCATTCTCAAGTGCTCCAGTGCCCAGGACCTTTCGGACTCGGACCGCTGCCCTGCCGCCCGGGGCAGGACTTCAGCAGGTGTTGCATGTCAATCAGCAATAGTACCTGATGCAGGCACTCGACCCCAGACCTGAGATCCTAACCCTCTGGATCGCTCTCAAGGGCAGCAGCTCGTTTCCTAGGGCACTTCTCCATTTTCACTTCCACGTAGTTTTCCTTTGCAGAAACGTCTCCTAGATACTCCACTAACTAATTGGGTGCATATTAGTTTTACGGCAGCTGCTTTCCCTTCATTCCATCCTAAATTATGCCCATCTCAGTATTTACGGTTTTCAGATGCACGCCGATGCCCTTCAGCATCTTCCTGTCAGTGATCAGTTCTCCAGGCGAAACATGTTTAATTCTTTTCATCTTTGCTCACAAATTAAGAACCTTTTCTGCAGCTTCCAAATGTTTTCGTTGGAAGCTCTTCCCATTCCTTGCCTCCAACCTCCACCCACCCCCCAAGCCCCGCAAACCTGCCTTTCAGCTCCGAAGTTTTGTTTAGAAGTGATACGAGTCACGATCAAATTACGTGGGTAGGTCAGAGCTGCGAAGGAACCTCTGATGTCCACCCACACAAGCCACGGGCACCGTGCGCCGGTGCGCCGGAAGAACGAGCGCCTGCTGAGGGAGAGAATGTGGAATGGCAAACGCGATAAAGGGGGAAGCCTTCTGAAAGGAAGGTGCACAGGGGCGTTTTGAGCTCTCTCACCTCCGAAGTGGCTCAAACCACACCAGTATCATGCCAGGCTAGCAATGTCTGGCCGAGCTGAGACCATAGGCTTGTACCAGCCTTCCTCAGCCTGGTGCCTTCGAATACTTCGGATTTCTGCTCCCATCAGTCACAGCCAGCAGAGCGATGGTCAGGAATATTCCGAATTGTTGCCCAAAACATCCAGTGCAGCCAGCAGCAATGATATCGTTGCATAATCTTTGCACGGGTGAAACAAAACAAAACTTACCCCCGTCTTGCTTGAAATCTTTGTGAGCTACGCACACAGGACCACCCTCCATCCGTGCAACCCTTCACTTGTTGCATCCGCTCTTCTGGCTCTTTCCCAAGGGTCTGGAAATGGGCTACCTGAAGAATAGCTGAACTTGCCCCGCTGCAAGGTGTACCGTGGAAGGACACTTTTGGAAGTGAGTGGGGCAGCCCTGACTCCTCGGGACGGGGCTTCCCTTGTGATGGTGCCCCGGCTGGGGAATTCTTGCCCAGAGAACTCACCTGGTGGCTCAGGGATGGGCGCCGAGGCTCCTGGCTCGGACACTGCTTTTCCCCGACACTTTCCGAACAGTTCAGCTACAAACTCGGTTGCACCAAAGCCAATTCTTCCTCAGCAAACTTCGTTTAGTCGCTGACCCTGTGTGATCTTCTATAGCAGGGATGCAAAATCCTTTTGGGTCTGAGGGCTGAGCAGTCTGCATGCGAGAGGAGCAGGGAAAGAGCGTCTTTTGGCTAATCTGAAAGGTAGTAAAGTAAATCACACAACGCTCTCTGAGAAGCTTTCCTTGCTCATCCCCAGGTTGTTCTCCCTTTGCTGTCGCTACCTGTGACGAAAGAGCGATTTGGATCCAGATTAGCGGGGGAGGAAATTTGGTGGCAGTGGAAACAGTCAGAGTACCAGGGACGGGAGGCTACAAGTGGTGACCTGGGCATGTTGGGACGCACCTGTGCTCCCTCAGCTGTGAGTTATGCAGCCTTGCTCTATAGTTGCTTCTTTGGTCAATGCTTATTGATTGATTTATTTATAGCATTCTTATTACGACCTTACCAAAAAAAAGGCTTTCAAGCTGGTTTACTAAGTTGAGAGCAAAGACAGTCCCTGCCTGCAGGCTTGCAACCTGACAAACACAGCATCAGAGGAAAGTGTATTGGGAGGGAGGAGGAAGAATATCATCAAGTCCCTGGAAGCTGTCGGGGATAATGGGAACAGAAAATCAGAAACATGAGGCTCTAGACAGGTACTTCTGCTTAGAAAGTGTAAGCTGCACTTTTCAAAGAAAAAGTAATGCATTTTCTTTTTGGCAGCTAGTTGTGCAATAAGGTTTTTTGGTGCTGAATTCAAAGGAGTTACTTACTGTGTTGAGGCTCAGCCATGATCTATGCCTGCCACTTCAGGGCTGAGCACTTGTCCTTCGTGACCCCTCGCTTGGCAGCCAACTTGTGGGATTCCTGAGATACCTTTTCATAGTGCATGCATGTGTCACAGCCCCTGGCTTAGGGGCTTTGCGTGTGCTTTCGGGCAGAACTCACTGTGGAGCATCAAGCAATAGGAGCAGTCTATCTTGGTAGGAAGAACATGGGCATTCGGTGCAAATTTGGTACAAGGGGGTAAAGACAGATCCTTGTCCAGGCAGAGGGGGAAAGTGTGCAGGTTTTCTAAAGTCCTGTGCTGCATGGCTCTACAGGCGGAAGGCAGCGATGGGGAACTTGGAAGACTGCCCCGGAGTAGCTCACAGCTCTCAATTGGCTCACCTGTACACTGTGTAATGACACGGTCATGTTTATGGAAAACAGAACAAAAGCATAATCCTACCCAAACACAGGTGAGAGTCAGGCACAAAAACATAAAAACTAAAATAGCAACTAAAAAAGCTCAGCCATTCAGCTCCTCTGTGCGCACATGTGTGTGAGGTAGAACATTTGCCCTGGAGGCGAATCGAGTCATCTCACGAGTTCTGCACTGAACTTTCCAACGGTGGCATTCAGCATTTGGAGGGGATATTTCCAGCTCAAAATCTGAATTTTCGTTTTGATGTGAAATCCAAGTGCTGTTTGTGACTTTTCAGCATCAGGTATGAAATCAAAGATGTAACCTTGCACGCTTTCCGTGAGTCAAATGGCTGGATTAAAATGCCATTGCATGTTCACTATCAAATGCTAACAAATCCTGAAATGAAAGAACCGTGTGTCAAATACAGGGCATCTCAACTATTCAACAAGTGCACAAGAAATATTTGGGAATGGCAGCAAATATCTGACATGAAAGCACGCAAATTATTTACTTACTTACTTATTTATTTATTTATTAAAACATTTATATGCCGCCCCATCGCAACAAAGCCTCGGGACGGCTTACAACATATATAAAAATACAATACTACATTTAAAACCTATCAATCCATCCCACCCCCCAGAGAAAATGAATGGAAGCAAAGGAATTTCAGCTCCGGTTAAACTAGTGTTTTTTGCTGGGTGAATTCTGTGCCTGCTTTCATTTGCAGTAAAACCAGGAAAGATTTCTGATATCGGTTATCTCTTCTGCTGCTCCCAGACAGACTAGGATATCATTGGAGAGAAAATCTGGCTCCTGTCACATGTACCCTGATGTTCAGGTACACTGCTTCTGAATATGGAAACTCCACTGTGGCTAATTTCATACAGCTGGAAGTCCAAGTGTCTTCTCTCTCTGTGTGTGTGTGTGTGGGGGGGGGGGGTGCCTGAGCATGGGCTGTGTCATCCTGAAATTGCACGAAAAAATCCCCTTCTGAATGTCTCCATCCTTCCATTGCTACCCTTTCAGATTAAAATGCCCTTTTCAATTACAGGGGTCAAGGCTTCCTTAATAAAAAAAAGAGACTGAGTCATTATTTCCATAATGCCACAGAAAATACATTTCTAGAGGGAAGGCCTACTGTATCGGAGCCTTGTTTTCGGCCCTGCCATTCCTCCCGGTTGTACGTTTTCACCCCCCTTCTCCCCCCGCCCCCCAACCTCTACAGAAGCAAAGTGAACGGGGCCCGTACGGCTCCTTACCTGTGATTAACATGCTGACCTTACAATTACCCACATCTGGATGGGACTTGGCCCGGCTTTGAAGTCTTTTCAATAACTTTTCTCCTTTCATTGCTCTTCGCCCACCCTCCCCAGAGGCCCTGCGATTGTCTCCCGTCCCCCCCCCCGCCGGCCCCCCGCCGGCCGGCTGGCCAGCAGGGCTCCCTCACCTTGCCAGCCGCTTGGCATCCCCGAGATGCAGAAGTCCTATGGAGCAGAGTGGAATTCCTGCGTAATCAGTTCAGGTGAGACCCGGGCGGCTCTCGTGGGGCACCTTGGACCCCGGGGCTGACCTCTCTCCAATTGTGGCCAAGTCCACAACGGCCTCTTGTCCTTTCCTCTTGCTTGCTGTCCCTTTCTAATTGAGAAGGGCTGCTTATCTCCCCTCATCACCTCTTCTAAATCTAACATTTAACTAAGAAAGGAACCCAATTTGGGTAATGCGACAGGGTAATTGGATGATGGCCGTCAGGTCCTTCCCATGACAGTGAGCTATTTATCCACAGCGCTGCTTCGTCCAGGCTTGATAGGAGTTATCCATGGGAAGCTCCTATTCTGGGGATGGAGAGTCTGGACAGTTCCTGTGAAGTCCACAATAAAAGCTGCAAGGAATAAGGAGTCCCATTTTCACAGGTGGATTTGGGGTGCCTGCCCCAGTCCAGTCCAGTCCAGTCACTCAGTTTCTTGTCTGTGCGACAAATTGAATATACAGATTGATATGAATAGATGCACATTTAGAAATACCATATTTTTTGCTCTATAAGACTCACTTTTCCCCCCTCAAAAGTAAGGGGAAACGTCTGTGCGTCTCATAGAGCGAATACGTGTGTGCAGTGAGTCTGTGAGATGCGCAGCCCATGGGGAAGCGATGGGGAATGTGCCTGTGATGATGTGCCCCTTTGAGTCAGAATATTTTTCTTCTTGTTTTCCTCCTCTAAAAACGAGGTGCGTCTTGGGGTCAGGCGCGTCTTATAGAGCAAAAATATGGCAACTGGAAATATGCAGGCTGAGAATCTGCCCTGCCGGCAGCAGCCAGGACCCCCTATAGAAAGGGAGGCCTAAACTAGACAGTGAGGACAAGCCCACGCAGCCAAGGTTTTATTCATTTTAATGATGACTATTGGATGTCCAAATTAGGCAGCATGGAGGGGAGGGAGAATAGCCAGGCAGTCCCTGGATGCGCAAACAATGCGGATTTGAATGCACATGATAAATGTCATATTAAGGTTGTAAGCCGCCCTGAGGCTTGTGGCAAGGGGCGGCATATAAATTTGTTAATAAATAATAATAAATAGATCAATATTAACAACAACAGTAAAAAGGTGACTTCCTGGTGAGGTTTCCTTTCTGGTTGTCCGCTTTATTCCTCTAATGTCTCCTTTTTGCCAGTCTCTTGTCCCTCAAAGAGCAGGTATTTGGTCTCCACGTCAGCCCAAGTTACGTCCCCGTTGGCAAGGTCCCGAACTATGGCAGGAAACCCAGAGATCTGGAAGCAAGCACAGAAAAAAACAGAAGAAGAAAAGATTTTGGACTGTGCAGAAATGGACAGACTGACTCTATTACTGAAAGAGAACGAGGATACTGACTGCTATCAAACTTGGGACTTTTTTATGATTGGCAGGAGAAACGGGACTTGGCTTAGATTTAGAGATGTCTTTAAGTTTTTATAAATTGATTTGAATATGATGATAGAATGTTAAAAGATATGCTATAGGGGGCTGACCCAGCTCGTCTGATGTATCTGATGATTGATGTTTTTTAGTTTTTAGTTTAAAATTTTAATAAAAATCTTTAAAAAAAAGAAGAAAAAACAGAAGAAGCAGAAGCTCAGCCCTGCCTCAGCCGTACCCACTGTCTGCTAAGGTTGCCCTTAGTGTGGCTCAAACTGTGACTAACACGACGGGAAGTCCTGGAAAAGAATGGAAAACACACATGTGGTTGTGATGCAGAAGCGCCCCGACTCCAGCCATAAGCAAGATCCTCAAGAGAACTTTCTTAATTCCCGTATTTTTTGCTCTATAAGACTCACTTTTTCCCCCACTCAAAAGTAAGGGGAAATGTCTGTGTGTCTTATAGAGCGAATACGTGTGTGCAGTGAGTCTGTCGGATGTGCAGCCCATGGGGAAGCGATGGGGAATGTGCCTGTGATGATGTGCCCCTTGGAGTCAGAATATTTTTTTCTTGTTTTCCTCCTCTAAAAACTAGGTGCGCCTTATAGAGCGAAAAATATGGTAATTATTGTAATTTAAATGGAATTGCAGGCTATCTTATTGGGTAACCTGAGTGCCCACCTGTTCAGCCTCACGGGTGATGGGCAGCCACTCATCTTTAAAATGGAATTGGGCCGGGGAGCTCTTCAAAGAAAGGACACCTTCAAACAGAGGACTGTTCTCACAAAAGAGCACACATGTGCAAGTTCAGTTTTTAAGTCGGAGTAGCTGGACTTGCACGACCAAATTATTACACTGCCCCCCACCCCGCTTCTTAAAATTAGCACATAGAAAGCCAGACAAAGGGTCTAGCTTAGGTTTCTTTGTGATGGGCCGTCTTGCTACAAAAAGGCATCTCTCTTCTCTTTCGGTTGTGAAAGTTTCCCCTCCACAGGCCAGAACGTTTCATGTGCTAATGACGACAGGCTGAACTGTCCGTCTGCCCTGGGCCCACATTTCTGATGGGAGCAGTGCTCCTCCTTGTAGTTTTCCGTGGGGAGGCACAAGCTCGTCTGAAATGCAGACTGGTCCGAACTTCCTGGAATTTTCCTTGGCAGAGCGAGGGTCTTTCCTTCAAGCCGCTGAGGTGCCGTCCACCTCCCAAGAAGAAGGCATCAGCTCAGAAACTCGCCTCCTGAGCAGCCCTGAGATGTGGCGTTTGCCCCCGTGCCGTGGATGAACCTGTGCAAGCATTGAGCAGTCGTGTCTCCGGCACTTCGGGCCCGTTGAGCTGGATGTGGCCGAGTTGAGCGACACGCCATCGTCCCTCTGAGGGTGGCAGGTGTCATCTTCCCACAATTATTTATTCATTTATTTATAGCTTTTATAGACTGTCCCATTACTGGTGCCTCGGGACGGTTTACAAGAAGCGCAAGTAAAATAAAAATGGCACAGCATCCAGTGATTAAATAGTAAAACCACAATTAAAACCGACGCACAATTAAAATAACGGGGAAATAAAAAGGGTTTCGCCTGGCACCGAAAAGAAAAAAGCAGGGGAAGCTGAAGATGCTTTCTGAGGATGGGGTGTGTGTAGAAATAAAGCCCACCTGATTACAAAAGGGATCCCAAAGCACCGAATGGGGCCATATGGTCCCAGCCGCAACATCCCCCCGCCCCCAGCAAGGCTCAGAGAGAACCGTGGAAGTCCAACGCCTTGGCCAACAGCCAACGGGGTCATGCCAGAGGCCCTGTGCTTGCAGAGTGGCCATCGATGCATCACCAAAGAAGAGGACATGCAGCATCTCTCTAGATGCATGGATGCACATGTGCAAATATTTACTAGCATTTCAGTTCAAACAGCGGGCATCCCACCCAGTGGGAGAGACTGTGCCCTGGTGCCCTGGTGGTGAACCTGCTCACCCCTCGCCCCCGTGTTGTGCGTGGGCCTCTTCAAGACCCTCTTCCTGCCATGAGGTTCTCTCTCAACCGTTTTGGCAGACCACCTGTCAAGTAGAGGACAGTCCTCTGTTAAGCAGGACACTCGGACACCTGAAGCGCCTAGAAAACCAAACACCAGGGCCAGCCATCACCTTGGTGTTCCAGCAGTCCACCCCAAGCATCCATCCTGATGCCTCCTTTCTTGCCAGATCCAGTGCATCCAGGTAGGACCCCGGTGGGAGGGACCAGCTGAGAAGGCCACGGATAGTGTTCTGGCACAGGAACACAGCAATCTGAAAACCTGTGTTCCTCCAGAGGTGTTGCCCTTCCACTCCCCTCAGCCTTCACCATCTGCTTTTCCAGCTCGGGCTGCGGGGAGGCCAAACGTTCTTGAGGAGCACGGGAAAGTCGGTCCTCGGTCAGCCTTCCTTGGGGTCCCTCGCCCCTGAAGTGGCGCACTGTGGCCCCGCAGGCTGGCGGAGAGCACTCCCTGGCAGCCGACATCCAAGTAAGATTGAACTGCCGGCCCCGGTTTGAAAGGGGCAGCGAAATGTGTTGGCTTTGGGTGCAGGAAAGAGGTTGGTGCAAGATCCCTGAACGCTCTAGCCGGGTGGAGGCAGCCGGCCAACAACTTGGCCTCACAAGATAAGCTGGGAGAAGTTGCAGGGGGCCCAGGAAGTGTGCGGGAATCCGCTGAGCTTTGAGAAAATTAGCTTTCTGAGGCAAAGGAAAATTGCCTTCTAGCCACGACAGGCAATGGCTGAGTTAATTAGATTACAAATGCTCTTTTATATTCGGCAGATCGCTCAGGGAGGGACAAGGTGGGGCAGAGAAAGGAGCGGAAGTGTGTTTTAAAAAAGGAAAGGAAAGAAACCACACCAATAGCTCCATTTTGCTATTAGCTCATTAGCTAGTTTTGTTTTCCGAGGGCTCCTTCCCTCCTCTTGAGGGTGTGTTTGAGGACATGTACCTCTCCAGTGCCCAAGTGTGTATTGTGGCTGCAGCGACAACAGAGAGAGCCTCATTCCTCTGCTTTTCCAGCTACAGACATAAGAAACAGGCTGGCCGAAGGTCTGGCAGAGCCCAGAAGTAGCTTGCATTCTTGTTGGTGGACTCCGGCATTCTGCCGCTGATTGTGGAGGTCCCATCTGGCCATGAGGACTAGTAACCGTTGATAGACCTCTCCTCCATGTTTGTACCCAAGACATCCAAACTGGGGGCCATCTTATGGTACTGAGTTCCATAGTTTAACTCTCCTTTGTGTGAAGAAGGGTTTTCTTTTATCATCCTGAATCTCCACTTGGCCACTTCATGGGATGACCCTATTAGGTTCAGGAATTACAGGAAGAAGAAAGCAGTCTCCCTATCTACTTTCTCCACACCAGGCATCGGTTTGTCCTCCTGGCCTGCCTCTTCCCCTATTTGCCTTCCCTTTAAGCCAAATAGTTCTGGCTCTTGTTCTTTCCTGCTAGGGTAGCTGCCCCAACCCCTGGCTTAATCTGAGTCTCCGCTTTCTGTGCTTTTCCCAATATCCCAGCTTAGGTGCAGTGACCAGGATGACAACCATGTTTTGGTCTCTTGCACCTAAAATGGGATAGGGGAGCGAGGGAAACCCTCGCTTGCAAACTAAGCCGAGCTTTTCCATCTTGGGGACTGGCTTCCCTTCAGCCTGATCTCCCCGCTAGAAGTCTTCTCTCCACCGCATGGCTGGCTAGTTCAAATCAAGTCAAACAAAACAACGACTTCCCATAATCTTTGGGCTGCGTGATGCCTGCAATAGTGGGAGAGGATTTGATCTAGTTTGTGGGTCCAGGGACAAAAGTCAAGAGCAGGGAGATGTGAAGCTCGTCAACACTGCTCTGAAATCCTTGTTTCTGCCAGCAATGAGTAATGGGGAATAATTTCTGTCCCCCTCCCTACACTTGCACCTGAATTTCCAAATTTAGGCCAAGCTTTTACCTGGCACAAATTTGGCCCTGCACTTCACTGCATTCCACCACTCATCCATTGTGGTTAGTGGGGTGGAGACATATAGCACATTAATTGTGGGCACCAATTGTGGCAGAATTCCCATGTCAGGTTCCACATCCTGGAAACCAGAATTGCAGAATCCCTTTCAGCTCAAGGGCCAAACTCAGTTTCAAGAGATGCTGCAGGGAGCCACTTTCCAACTATGGGCTGGGCCACAGGAAGAAGAGGGTGAGCCAAAATGCTAAAGATACCAGCACAGGTCAGCTTAAGGTTTTTACTAGCAGCAACTAAGGCTTAGGAGAGGCAATAGAAACTTTTAATATGGGAAAAGGTTTGACACTGTTAAATGAATAGGCGGTCAAGGGTGATGGAGGGGTCATGGATTGCGGGGTAAGGAAGGGACATGGCTAACTTGGGAACACTGGAGGGCTGGACGGGGAAGCTGAGATGCAGCCGATTCTGCCCCCCTCCACCCCGAGTTCCACACTGCTGCTCCGGATGTAGCAAGCCTCTGCCTCTTTGGCTGCCTGGCTCACAATTCCCAGCTTCCCAGACCTTGCTAGCTGGTAGCTGATCGTCCCGGACCTGCTTTCTAGTTCCCACTTCTCGTTCCCCAAATCCTAGCATCTAAGACTGTTCGCTGTTTGTCCCAGACAAAAGGGAGCCCCAGGCAAAGACTGTCTTTGGCATCCCTCCATCCCTCCTCAGCGTCTTTCAGAAATGGTATTTGTGGCCCGTCTCATGACTTTTGATGCATGATTTGCATGCTTGATTTATCATATGTGATGATATGTTTGCATGCTGGGACCTGTAGCTCTGCAGTTTTTTTAAGTTGCACCCATTCACTGGCAGGACTGCTTCTTTCAGCTGTGGAGTGGAGAGCTGAAAGTCCCATTCCAGAGTGATGCCCCGGCCCAACTCTGGCCCCTCAAGGCTGGTGGCTCAACTCTGGCACGCTGCCCCCTGCCCACCCCGGCTGTCTCCCCCTTCTAGAGGACGTCTCTCTGGTGCTGCTCTCTCCCTTCCTCTGCCCTGCCTCACCTTCTCCTAACTCAGTCCCTGCCTTCTCGTCACCAGCCCTTCCTTCTGCTTCCTCCGACTCCGGGTGTTGGACCACAATGACCATTTATGCATTTATGACATGCATCATATATCTATGTCACCTTTTCTGTGCAAGGTGCAGTAGCTTGCCAAATTCTCTTCTGTGGCTCCATCTTACAAGAACCCTGGGAGGTAGGCTAGACCGAGAGCCCACGATCGGCTCAAAAGTCGTCTCATGAGGGCTAGAACCCGGAACGCCTGTAGGCAGGGCATAGAGACAGGATTATCCCCAACCCAATGGCGTTTCCTGGTGCTTGAGCCCGGCTGTCCCTCTCTTGCTTCTGCAGAGTTGGCAGGGCTGGGCCAGGATTTGCAAAGCCCCTTGGGAGCAAGCATTCATGCCAAGAGAGAACCCCTTTCCAGAGGCTCTTGCCAGGAACAAATCCACGTTCGGGTTGCAGTTATTCAAGAGCAAAGTTGGAATGGGTCGGGATGAAGGGTTTGCTGTTCATTGTCTGCAGCAAACTGAGCTCCAAGTGGATGGGTGTTGTGGTTGTTTTTCCCTTCAAGTTACACACAACAAGGAGGAGGAAAAATAAACTCTTTTGGGACATTCCCCTCCCTCCCTTTCCGTTTGCTGACTGCTAAACAGAGCAAAACAATGCATTTCCCTGGGAACCAAAAGCATTCCCTACTGGTGCGGGTGTTGGAAGTCGAACTTGTGCATTCTAGGCCTGCGATCTCAGCATGGAAACGCACATTATTTGACCCATTCAAAATGTACGCCTGTCCCAGCCGTCATCTGCAGCCACAAGCTTCCTCCGACGATTACCAAGGGAGCTCATATGACCAAGGCTGGATTCCAGATCCAGGTGCGAGCAGCACAGGAAGGGCCTAGTGGCTGGATTCCAACACAGAGATCTGCTCTGCAGTCTAGCGTGGTGTGGTGTCCTACTACAGAGGACAGTCCTCCCTCTGAAGAGCGGTCGGAAGCCAGGTCTTCCTTTCAAACTCTCCTCCATCTGAAGGCCTGTCCAGCGCAGGCCTGCTTAAAAGATGAAGAACCACCAGGTTTGTGAAGTTGTGCACCCAGAGTCGTCGTCTGGACTGCCGACGGGGAGGGACACCCATACAGGGCATCACCGTCCCCTGCTATTTTTTTTTATTTTTTTATTTTATTTAAATATTTATATGCCGCCCCTTGCAGCAGCCTCGGGGCGGCTCACAATATTAAGCCGCCCCGAGGGTTTCTCAGCCCTGCTTAGAGAGGCCAGGGACGGAGTGCATTTCTGTTTATGTTACTGTGACGCTTGCTCAGTTGGCAACTCTTCACCCAAATTCTCCAAGAGGAGACTCCGAGTGCATCCGTTGGCGACATATAGGGACGTGAAGGGACGTCACACGGAGGTGGGTAGAGACCTGTTTTCTCCTGCAGAGGAAGGCGGGACGTGCTCCAACAGAGCCAAGCTCAAGGAACCAAGGTTCAATTTGGATGCCAGGAATGTGGAATGGGCTTCCACGGGAGGTGGTTGGGGCCCCATCGGTGAGGGTGTTCAAGGATAGCCTGGACATGCACTTGGTAGGCATATCATGAGCAGAGCTGGCTGGAGCCAGGGGTCAGACTAGATGGCCCAGGAGGCCCCTTCTGACTCGCTTAGTTTCTATGTTTCTAACTTAATACATGCAATCTTATGCAAATAGGTGTTCCTTTGGACCTCTTTCCTGGTGATGCATTTCCCCCTTTTGACAATGGCTGGGCAGTCAGCTTCTCTGTGGTGCAGTGCAGTGGGAGGGAGGTCCTTTCCGCCTCTTCGCAGCCACCTCTCCCCTCGCCTTTCCTGTAACGAGGGGCTAGTGTGAAACTGATCGGGTGCAGAAGCCACTGGAGGAATGGCTTGGCAGAAGCAGGCACTGAAGCCTGGCCAGAGGCCTTGGACAAGCGACTCGAGAGATGCTGGGCAAGGACAGGTCCCGGGAGCCAGTCTGGACCTTGAGGATGCGCTGAAACTCAAGCCCACGTGCCAGAGCCAACCTGCTGGGGGCCTACCTAGTCTCCTGATGTGTACAGGCTGGTCTTGTCCCTTGTCCTTGTCCTTGTCCGTCGTCCGTTTCCCCAGCCACAGATCCTTTAGAGGTTTCCTGGATTTTCCGCAGATTTCTGAACACTCTACAAGGAAAATATAAGGACACTGGTGCCCTTTCCTCCTGGGCCCGCCCAGGACTGTGGAGAGGCCCCAGGAGCATCTTCGGGGTGAAATTCAACCCTCAGGCTAGACAGGGCTCAGGCCCTGGTCCAGACACGGGCCCGGCATCTCGGGGCAGAGGGTTTCTCAGCCCTGCTTAGAGAGGCCAGGGACAGAGCCGGGCTCGGGTGCGGCTGCCGCGAATGCCCATTCCTGTAACAGCCACCGCAGCCGTGCTCCTTATATTGAATTTGATTTCTTCACTGAGTTTGTTTATAATGTTTGTGGATTTTTGTTTTGCTTCATTGTATTTCTGAGAGGCAGTGTGGTGTAGTGGTTAAGAGCCTGGAACTGGGACTCAGAGGATCTGGGTTCGAGTCCCCACTCAGCCATGGAGCCAACTGGGTGACTCTGGGCCAGTCGCAGACTCTCAGCCCAGCCTACCTCACAGGGTTGTTGTTGTGGGGATGAGATGGAGGAGAATGATGGAAGCTGCTTTGAGCCCTTTGTAGGAAAAAGGCAGGATATAACTCGCAATATAAATAAAACATAAATAAAAATAAAATAAATTGCAATTGCTGCAAACTGTCCGGAGAGCCAACGGTGGGAAAGATGGCATCTCTTTTACCCTAACCTGTCAAACCTGAGGACCAAGTGATGGGCAAAGATACCACGAGTTAATTCGACATTTACTCAGCAAGTAATGGACTGGCCCACGTGAGCTCAGGTGCAAGTTCAATCATCATCATTTATTTATTTATTTATTTAAAACTTTAAATGCCATCCGCTCGTGCCTTTGCATCTCAGGATGGCTTACAGCATAGAATTAAAACAATGACAATGCAAACTCTTGCTCTGTGTGAGTGAGTTTCTGCACATGTGCAATTTCAAGGTGCATCTTGGGAGATGTAGTCTGGAATCGTGTCATGTGGCGTGTCGTCATGCGTCACCATGTCATGTGGGGTCCTTTGGATGGGTCCTTTTGACATGGCCTGCCTGCATGAGGATGTTGTGTGAACACTGGCAGGGCAAATGAGATTGCGGGAAGCACGGGGATCCGTGTGTTGCTTTCTTGCTCATGCACGGAAGCGCATGATCAGTTCTGAAGTTCATGGCAAGCCTGCAGTACAGCGATCCAGGCTTCCTGCATGAAGGCAGTTATAAATGGCCAAGTGCCAACCAGCAAGCTGAAATTTGGCAGTGTCACTAGTTACAAGGGTGTTATTATTGCAGGATTCATGTTTCACTTGCAGACTTGCCTATGGTCCAACAACCTGTGCAAAAGAGTCCACTGGTAAAAAAAATTACATTTGCTACAGGAATTTATTAGATTGTCATCGGACAATGCGTCGGATTTTGGCTTGAGCTAAACTGAATTTGCTGCCACCAATCCAGATACATTTGGCTATTGAGAAATACAAGAAAAAAGAAATTATAACTTATTTGCTTCTTACAGTTCCACTCCAAGTTTTCTTTTGTGCATAGTGATATTGAATATTTTTCAGGTGCTGGAAAATGTTCCACATTTTCTTGCAAGGTTTTCTGTTGGTATTTTGCTCTTTTATTTACAAGAGCTGTACATATACTGCCCTTCAGCAGAGCTAGCAGGGATGATTTTGCCAAAACTATATGAAATACACAAACACAATATAACAATAAGTAGAAAGACAAGGCAAGATAATGTGTTTAATTGCTTGGGAGATCAACTGTGTGCATCCAGTCAAAAGGATACCACTGTTGATACCAGGTAAGCCTCTAATATTTATTTATTTATTATATTTCCATTCTGTCTCTTTTTTCCTTCCAAGGAATTCAAAACAGCCTGCATAATTCTCCTGCCCTCAATCTTATCCTCACGGCAATCTGTGTTTGATCAGCAGACATTGGCAATAGTGAATGCTAAACCCAGTGAAACTCCAGTTTTGGCCGATCAAGATCCTGGCTTGGGCAGATCGAGATGCGATTCTTCCCCTGGAAGAAATCCTGTTGATAGATCTCTTGGCCTCGATGGTCCTATGTTTCCACCACCCTTACGCATGCAGACTCACCAGACGTAGGAATAACGTACTCCATTCTGGGATTTAGGTGCCGTGTGGATTGATTGGCCGTTATCAACTTCTTTTCTACTAATTCATCTCCTGAACTTTCAACTTGGTTCTCCATGTGGGGCTTTGGAAAGATCCTACAGGACGACGTTATCCCCTGGTAGTCAGTTTAAAATAATAATAATAATACAGATATTGTGGAAGCCACAAGCTGCCTCAGCGCCTCATTTAGGAAAGGTCCAACTGGGCGACCAGAAGAGGGACCCTTGAGCTTACTTCTGTGTATACCAGAGAGTTTTTCCCAGTCCCTGAAGGAGCACATTAAAAGTGTCAAGAGAGAGACTTTGGTTTGAGGAAGGATGGTTGTATTCCTTTTAAGAAATCAAAACAGAGAAAGCTTACAGCAATTAAACCTGCAGTTAGCCATTAATATGACAGATGTGGTGTTAAAACTATCTCCCTAATCCCTCACTTTATTATTATTGTGCCAAAGTTAAGCACATCTCTCGCTTTCTCTTCTTTCTTTCTTTTTCGTGTATGTTGTTGTTGAAGGTATCGCCTGCGGTTAGTGGAAAGCACACACACCTCCGTTGGGTTTTTAATCCCCTCAGACGTTGAGCGGTTGTCACAGGGCTGGCTTTGCACGGCGGCTCCATGTGCTGATAGAAAAAACCCCAAAACCAACAGCAAAACTGCTGTCCGAGGTCAAGGAGAGCATTTTCTGCTCTGGTCTCTCCTGCAGGAACTTGATGCAAAACCTCCCCTTCAGCTTTCAAAGCCTGTGTACAGGGCTGAATGTGGTAATCCTCTCTATTTTGTGATGGCGCTTCTCATTCTTCATTTGCTTATTTCATCTTCATTCTGCCCAACAGCCAAAGCTCTCTGGTCATGCAGCACTTGCAAAAATATGTAGGCAAAGCTGTGTACGAAAATGCATATTTTCGGAGAGAGTCCGTACCTTTTAACTGTACATTTCTGTGCATTTCTTTCCGATTCTCAGAATATGGAAGAGCAGTGGTTCCCAAACGTTTCCGGTCATGGAACCTTTTTGAAAACATCTTTTCCCCATGGATCCCTAACTCTATCCTGATTTTTACTAAGCATTTCGAACCCACAATGCTCTTCCTTCTTTCATCTGCTCCTATTGTGCGCTTTGCATAACGTAGTAGGTTTGGAAATAAAGAGAAAATATTTTAAATATGAATGAATGAAGTGATTATATGGTAATATCGCAAATGAATTATTTTGATTATTCCCAACACTATGCAACAGAGTCCTAGGAACCAAATGATGTGGTGTATTTCCTTCGGCTTGGATATCAACTGATAATCAAATAATTGGCCTCGTGTGCTTTCATTTTAAAATCCATTTTAAATTTGATTTTTGAGATTATTGGTGGAAACCCTACAAGGCTTTTGCGGAACCCTAGGGTTCCATGACGCGCAGTCTGGGAACGGCTGTGATAGAGAATGTGTTTACGATTGGATGCATGGAGAACTAATGTCAACTGGAATCCATCCATCGAATTCCCATGGAATCCCCATTCAAATTCCACCTTAACTAGAAGGTACTCTATTAGGTTGCTGGGAAGAATCCTTCTCATTTTTTACAAGATATGATCAATTATCTTAGTGGGATTTTGGGAGCTCTCTTCCGCAGCCTGATGCTCTAAGTTGTTTGGATTACAACTCTCAAAGCTTTCCAGCCAGCCGAGAGCTGAATTAGAGTATATTATTTTATTCATTTAATTTGTAGACAAGCCACCTGTTAGTATATAGCTTTGCATATTTGGCTTTGAAGAAAAGTTATTCTACAGGACTCGTAGTTCATTAAAAAACCCAGTTTTGTCATTAAAGCAAGTTAGAATCATAGCAGACAATAAAACTACAAATGGTCAAATTGCTGTTCTTGCAATTCAGAGAAAAACTGCTCCAATTCTTTCTGTTGTGCAAAGAAGTCATCTCTAATGAGCTTTCTTTTCTTTTCTTTTCTTTTTTTCTTTTCTTTTCTTTTCTTTTCTTTGCTGGGGCATATCAGCAGATGCTGAGAATGTCAGGCATTCTCCCCATGGGTGGAAACATTTTCCGAAAGGAAAAGCAAATTGAACCAAGTGGAGGGGGCATGTGACATGGGGATCAGCAGATTTGGGGGATGAAGGTGGGGCCTTGTAACTACAAGCCACTGGAGGGACAGTGAAGCAACTGGACAGAGTGCCGGTCCTTAGAAAGCCTGCCTATGGATCCTGGGGTATTTAGCCGAGTTTAGGGTGTTCCCATTCCTGGCATCCCTAATTGTGTTGACCCCCTGCTTGTGGGTCCTATGGGCAGGTTGGCCACTCTGTGAAGAGAAAGCTAGACCAGATGGCCCTGTGGTCTGATACATAGAAACAGAGCGAGTCAGAAGGGGTCTCCCGGGCCATCTAGTCTGACCCCCAGCTCCAGCCACTCGAGCAGGCTCTTCCTATGCCCTCGCAGGGCTTCTCAATACACGAAGGGTGAAATTTTCCCCTGAGATCATATGTTCTGCACACTTAGCCACAGCTGTTCTGTGTCTCTCCAGCTGTCCAGCTTACTTATTATAAACTGCATAGACTGCTCCACAGCGAAATATTCCAGAGAAATGTACAATGCATTAAATTTCAGAATACAAAAAAGTTACAGTGCATGTAAACAGGTCAAGAAAAGAGTGGCTGGAATTGGCCCATCCATCCAGAAGGCTGGCCTACATGGACCCTTGGTCTGCAGGCAACATCTAGGCAAATGTAATTTGTTGTGTGTGGTCAGCAGGTAGGGGCAGAGAGTCCCTGACCTTCTTATTAAACAAACGTGCCTGCCCGCCCCTTGAGATCCGAGTTGGAGGTCCTTCTTCGAGAGCGCTTCTTGAAGGAGATTAGGAGGGGGGCTACCCAGAGCAGGGCCTTCTCTGTGGTGGCACCCTGGGTGTGGAACATGCTCCCCAGGGAGGTTCGCTTGGTGCCCCCATTTTCTTCATTTTCCCAGTACTTTAAGAATTCAGTGCAATTTTAATGTGGAGTTTTATGGTATAGCAATTCATTTGTTTTTCGTTATTGGTTTTTCGGTGCCAGGCCAAGACCTTTTTATTTAAAAGTTATTTTAATTGTTCATTATTGATTGTATTTATTGGGTTTTTATACTTGTGCCGAGATGTTTCCATTTTTTAAGGTTAATTATATGATTGTTTGTTTATTTTGTAAGCCACTCCGAGGCTTTTTGCGAATGGGGCGGCATAGAAATGTTCTAAATAAATAAATAATAAATACATTTGGATGCTGTGCTCCACCCTGTTTATTGTAAGACTGTCCTGAGACCTCAGTAGAAGATGGGATATAAAAGTTTTAAATTAAACAAACAAACAAACAAACAGGATTGTGTCCAGGTCTGACTGAATTATCCAATTAAAGAGACCATTGAAACATGAGGGCTGTGGAAATCCTGATCCAGACAGAATTATTATTCAGTTGTGAAGCTTGAAATGGCTTTACAGCTATTTCTGCAACGCGAGCAACAGATCCAGGAGGCAGCATTGCTAGCGATTCATTCTCGTTCCGAGGGTCGGATCCTTCTGTGCACCTTGGTCAGGCATTGTCCAATCCGCATCTGCAAGGACGATATGAAGTTTTTCTCTCTCATTTGCTGATTTTCTCTGTTGCGGGGTGGGGGGAATGAAGACGCAGTGGGAAAACATGACCGGACTGCAAATGCAGGATGCCCTCCTCTTGAATTTCTGTAAAATCGCGCACATGAAAGGGCGATTTTACAGTAAAGGTCCCGTCTAGAAGCAGCCCGTTCCCAGGACACCAGGACAACATTTCTGCAAAAACATAGGATGGAGTCAATTTGCAGTTAGTGCAAGTGGACAATTGAGGGTCCATTAGCAGGATAGAAGACAGCACTGTGCACTTATACATGTACGAAATTCATGATCACAAGTTCTGGCTGTGGCTGCTGAAAGGATCGGACAAGACCACAGAAGGGGGCTGTGAGCCTTGGACAATGGAGATTGTTGGCTCAGTGGGATGGGGTAGCCACTCTGGATTTAAGCCCGAACATTGAAGGAGCCCCCGTTCCAGTGTCAGTGGGATGGGGTAGCCACTCTGGATTTAAGCCTGAACATTGAAGGAGCTCCCGTTCCAATGTCAGTGGGATGGGGTAGCCACTCTGGATTTAAGCCCGAACATTGAAGGAGCTCCCGTTCCAATGTCAGTGGGATGGGGTAGCCACTCTGGATTTAAGCCCGAACATTGAAGGGGCCCCTGTTCCAGTGTCAGTGGGATGGGGTAGCCACTCTGGATTTAAGCCCGAACATTTAAGGGGCCTCCGTTCCAGTGTCAGTGGGATGGGGTAGCCACTCTGGATTTAAGCCCGAACATTGAAGGAGCCCCCGTTCCAGTGTCAGTGGGATGGGGTAGCCACTCTGGATTTAAGCCTGAACATTGAAGGAGCCTCCGTTCCAGTGTCAGTGGGATGGGGTAGCCACTCTGGATTTAAGCCCGAACATTGAAGGAGCTCCTGTTCCAATGTCAGTGGGATGGGGTAGCCACTCTGGATTTAAGCCCAAACATTTAAGGAGCTCTCCGTGGTGCTGAAACATAACCCAAAAATAGCTTCTCCAAAGCGGAATTCTGCCTTTGGGCTGAGAGAGCTCAAACAGCATCCTATCTCCAACAGTGCTGGCTGCATCACAAGACCCCACGATGGTTGTCATTTCCCTGGGGACCTCCTAGATGTTGTTGGAAGGAGAACATGCTGAACTAGATGGACCCATGGTCTGATCTAGCTGTGTTGCCATGGGTCTGGCTCAGAAGGAGTCATGCTTAGCACAGTCCCATGGCGATCCGTGAGATTTCTGTTAAACATGCAAGTCTGTTGGTTTCAGTGACCGCTTAAGGAAGTCTTGGTGCAACCTCTTACGTCTTTAGAAAGGGGCTCTTTCAATGGATCCTATAGGTGTGACAGATAGTGGATTGCCCCTCCTGGTCTACATCAGGAACCGATGGTCAGTCGGTCAGTCGGTCGATCTATCTATCTATCTATCTATCTATCTATCTTTCTGTTGTGCACACAAGATCTCCCACTGGCTCTGAAATAAATAACAAACTCAGCCCGTCTTTTCCTCACACCACTGCCAAGTGAGTACTGGATGTTTTCCCAGTCCCTTTCCCCCTCCCAATCTGAAACATTCCAAGCTCCGTTGCCAAACTTGGCTGGGACTTCGAAACATGAATAAGCGTTGCCTGTCTGGATGCCAACTGGCACAGGCGCCACACTCAGGGGAAGGCTCCCATGCGCTATGAGGAAAATGGCCGCTCCGGCTGCTCCTTGTTTCCAGGCTGGGAAATAGAGACAGAAGGTCTGTTTGTTGGAATGCGCCCTCCCAAGCCAAATGAGAGGGCAACGCATTGGGCCTACTAGCGTGACCTACTTCCATTGAAGTTTGCTAGGAATCGCCAGCGCATCAGCGCATCTGTCTGGCCGGAGTGAGGCTGCCGAATGGGGAATGTTCTAGCCTAGCCCTCCTCCTTCAGGGGATGAAAGAACCGTTGGTCAGAAATAATGCCATGCCAGTGGCAAACTTAGGATGAAACAATGGCGACCCATGCTCTGGTAATTTGCCGATTGGATTACTGCAGTGTGCTCTACGTGGGGCTGCCCTTGAAGACGGTCCGGATACTTCAATTGGTTCAGAATAGAGCTGCCAGGATGTTAACGGGGACTGGCAGGTATTCGCATATAACGCCAGTCCTCTACTGTCTACACTGGCTGCCAGTTGAAGTCCGGGCCCAATTTAAGGTGCTGGTGATGACCTACAAAGTCCTAAACGGCTTGGATGCGGGATACCTGATGGAGCATCTCCTTCCATATGTGCCTGCCCAGCCCTTGAGATCTGAGGTGGAGGTCCTGCTCCGGGAGCCCTCCTTGAAGGAGATTAGGAAGGTGGCTACCTGGAGAAGGGCCTTCTCTGTGGTGGCGCCCCGACTATGGAACACGCTCCCCAGGGAAGTTCGCCTGGTGCCAACACTTTATTCTTTTTGGCATCAGCGGAAAACCTTTTAATTTTCCCATTATTTCAATCTCTAGTTAGTTTAAATTGGGGTTTTATTATCTTGAGTCTCCAGATGCGGTGCTGTTTTGCTTTATTCTATTTGCTCATTCAATGTAAGCCATCCCGAGATGTCGGTGGTGGATGGGTGAGAAAAGCTTTTAATAAATAAAAAAATAAATAATAAATAAATAAAAGGGTAAATGTGAGAGACTGAGGATAGGAAGAAGTTTGGGAAGGCTAATACTGCATTGTCTCTATTTTGTTTCCACATTTCAGTCATGTTTTGAAGCAAGCGGACACAGAGAATGGACAGAATGGCACTTTCTGCCATTGAAGCAGTCTGCTTCCGATCATTGGCTGAACGGCGGACTGACTGGGAGAAACTGGAACAAACTGGAGACACTGGAGGCTCACACATAAGACATAAGTATGGGACCAGAAATCTGTAATTTAGGAGGCCTGTGGGGGAAGCTGCAAAGGATATTGTGAAGGAAGAGGGGAACCCCAGTGCCCATGGGGATCGCTTGAGGGACTCCTGAGACCTGTATGGAGAGAATGGTGTGGACGAAAGTGACTAACAAGTAAGAACTCTTGAGTCTGAAAGCCGGGGTCGAGATTTCCAAGCACGAAACCGGCCTGGATTGAGCCTGGTAGAGCAGTAACAATGGCAACATCTCTATGACAATAATACACATGAGTAAACGGTAGGGTATGTGTACCCATTCCCCAGGCGAAAGAAACAATGGGGGCAATTTGGGAGTGGAGTGCACATCCCCGCTCCCTTCCAGGAAACAGCAGCTGGGTCAACCAGCAGCACCCATATTCCCCATGCAATGCAGGGGATGATGAGCTAGCGATCGCTTTTCTCCTTGGCACATCTGCAGAGAAAGAAGGAGCAGCAGATGCATCTGAAGAGGCTCTGCAAACCCTCACGAAAAGCAAAGCTGCATATTCTTGCAGTTTAGCGTGGAAGCAAAGTAGTCAGAAAGTTTTGCGTAAATGCATCTTCCCTTTAGGGATGGGTCAAAATTTGATTTCAGTTCAGTTTTCTAAGATGTGCAAACTTCTCCATATATTTGACAAAGAGAAGCTGATTTTTTTTTAAAGTGAACGGGACAAACCAAAACAGACAAATTAATCCATCACGGCCCAGGGCTTTGAGCGGTTTGCTCTTAAAAGTCTGCATCAGAAATCCGGTGTGTTCAAACATGTTAGTGATAAATTAGGGATACCCACAATTTCTTTAAAAGTTACGTGGCATGCCAGTACAGCACGAACCTGGGCATAGCTGTAACTAATGAATTTGGCTAGTGTAGATGGACAAAAATTGTTTTGTTTTGTGTTTGATTGGAACTAACCAAAATTTGCAAAGTTATCCATAATTGGGACGAAAGAACTTTTTTTTCACGGCAAAGGGAAACCAACAGATTCATCTCCATGCCCATGTCATTGTTACAAATATGAATTTAATATGTATTGGGGAAACTGGTTAGTGGTGTTTAGAAAGACACGATGGATCCCACTGAAAGCCCTGACCTCCATCTATTTGCATCCTCCCGATGCAAATAGACCTGTGCTTTGTGATGGCATGTCTGTTCCTGTCCATCCCACCCGCCAACGCTTGCAGCCCATGAAATTGTGTTGCCCACAACATAAAGAATACAGAAGTGTCAGAGCTGGTCTACCAGTCCGCGGAATTTCCCTGAAAACCCGCAGGAATTCTGTAAGGGGCCAAGCACAGCTTATTAACCGATGTTAACACGTTGTTATCTGCGCACCATGTGGGAAAGCTCGCCATTGTTCAAGCAGGCAGCAGGATTTCAAAGAGGAAGGGGGACCACGGCGCCAGCTTCTGGCATCTCCGAAGTCTTGTGAGCACTCTTGTGGCCAGGTTCAAAAGCCGAGCTCTTTCTAAGTGGTGCGTCTTTAAGGAAGGAGCGTGGCCTTGCTTGCAAGACCTTCTGCGTGTCTGTTCTCGTCCCCCTTTTCTTGGACCTTCTTGCAGCTTCCAAAATGGTTCTAGCGAGTGGCTATCCAGCCCTTGCATTGGTCAGTCCAGTGGGACCTCAAGGGAGAGTTGTTTCCTTCTCTCTTTCCAAAAATGGAAAGTGCCCACCAGTTGCAGAGAAACAACCTGGTTGTGTTGAGTTGCGTTGCTTTGCGTTGTCCCCCTTTGGATCTTTCCGTGAGGGCAGCTGAAAGGATCAATGTCTACTGAGCAATAAAAAGGAAGAATCATGGCAGGTGCCCAGGAGGAAGACCCTGTGGGTGTCACTCCTCAGAAAAATCCATCCATCTGTCTGTCTGTCTGTCCTTCTTTCTCCATCAGATTCCTTTTCTGCATAGGCTTTCATGAAATGAAAGAGATGTTCAAATATTGTAGCCCCCACTGATTTTGGTCCAGTTGGACTGACTGCAGAACATCTCCTTTAATAGTTAAATGAGGCATAGGGGACAGACAAAAGAAAATAAGACCTTTCTCACATTTTATGGCCTCATCTTTCCTCTCTAGCCACCTATCCTTTGTCGTCAACAGTTAAATTATTCCCTTTACATACTGATTTATTTATTTATTTTATTTATTATTTATTAACAGATTTATATGCCGCCCCTTGCCACAAGCCTTGGGGCGGCTCACAACCTCAAAACAAGTGATTAACAAGTGGTACTTTTCTGATAACAGATGCTCATGTGCTAAGGAAAGTTGAATGTATAGCAGATATAAACCTATTTGGGAGGGTAACGGGGGAAAAAGGATGAGGGGAGAGGGAGGGAGGGAACGAGGGGTGGAAGACGAAGAAGAAGGGGGGAAAAACCCTTAAAGGATTAGAAATAAAAAAGAAGGTATTTTGTGCTAAGCTAAATATTATTTTGTTTCCATTGAAAGGGTTAAGAAAACAAAGACAGACTTGACAATTTCTCCCCAGTGGAACCTGGGAATAGTTCATAGTGGCACAATGTGATCATTATTACATGGGCCCATTCTCACTGGATTTTCCACAAAATCTTTAATAATTTGATTCTTTTCAGCCCCAGCAGCCAGCTGAGCTCTTTAAGAAACAGTAACAAAACCCAGAGAAAAATCCACTACTGAGAAGGAGCTTTGGTGTAGAGAAGAAACGAAGCAGATTAGGCTAGGGCTGAATAGAGCCAGGCAGGGCCTAGCAGGCCGGCTGAGGCTGGAGCCTGTGGCTGCATTCATCGCAGCACAATATCGCCACCAGAGCCCGGGGCTGCCCACTAAATTACGCCATTATGGGCCTAGATTGATACACAACTCTCCCTCCCAGGCCGGGGGGCGGGGGGCGGCCGGGGGCGGGAGGGCCTGGCCCCCCCAGCCCAGCCAGCCAGCCAGCCAGCCCGGCCCGCAGCCCCTCTGCAGCAGCCGTCCATCCGCCCGCGGGGCTCACACAGCCCCACGGGTGGCACGGCGGCCTCTGCGTGTGGGTCGGGAGCCCGCGGCTGCTCGGGGGTCGCTTCCCAGAGGCCCCCCCGACCCACAAGCCGGACCCGGCCTCGGCACCGCTTGCTCGGCGCCCGGCGCTCGCTGCCGAGCCGGGGGTTTCCTGCACGGGGCCAGAGAGCGGGGGCTTTTGGACCTGCTTCTCGGCATTCGAAGCTGGGCTCCCCGCTTTCTGCACCCCACTGGTGCAGAAAACTTCCATTGGCTTTGCAAGTGGCCGTTCCACGGATTTCAACAGGTCTTGCATTCCCCCTGCACCCCGCTTTCCAACAGTATCATTCCATAGCTGCCCTGCTTTCTTCCTAAAAAGCTCGCACTGTTGTGTTGTGCGAGTTGATGCAGCATACGATGAAACCCGGCTGAGGATTTTGATTTAATTCCATAGTATCTCTGCACTGACATATACACCCCCCTCCCCACCTACCGTTTTCATTTTTGGCACTTCCACTTTTTAAGTAGAGTGGAAATGTTGGGATTTCTATTTGGTTTTTCTTCCACATTGCCGGTTTGCTCATAAAGATCCAGGCAGCCGAGTTGCTGTTGGTTTTAATTAGTTTAAAACAAATTAAAAACAAGAAAAGCGTTGGTGTTTGTTTGGGTTGCATGTGTCACAAAAGGTACATGGAGATTAATTAGGCTGAGGAAATAATTTGGGAGAAAAATCATTATTAAGAAAAACAATCCAATGTTGTTTGGCAATGTTGCGTACTTCAGAACCACTGAAACGGTGTCAGCTCGCTGTCAGCACCCTGGCTGCCAACCAGACCCCAGCACGGACTCATTTTTCATTTCGGCTTTGACAGGGAAGCTTGTCTAGCTCCAGGCTTAGAAGAAGACAAGACATGGGAATGGGTTGGAAAATCGTATTTTTTGTTGGGTTCTCTGGGGACTGGGAAGAACTCGAGAGTCACCAACAGGATAATTAGGAGTTTGTGATTTTTGGGAATGGTTTTTTAGCGGGTGGCTCGGAGGCGGGTTCCTCTCCAGCCAAGTCACTCTCAGCCGAGTGATCTAAGTCCAACCCGACTTTCTGAGTTAAATGCTTTAAAGCAGAGCCCTCTATATGACTACTCAGAAGTAACTCCCACTGAGTTCAGTGGTGCTCCCTCCCAGGAAAGTTTGCATAGGATGGAAAGTGCAACATCTCATTTATTTCAGTAGGAGAGAGTTAAACAAGTGTTTAGCTCTAAAATCAATGGCACCGTATGTCTATTTTGATGCATCATATCCAACCAAGAGAAGAAACAGAGATAGATTTCAGTGGGAAACTTTGCCAATTTCTCCTTCTAAAATTTTTCAAAGGTGCCATCTTGCCAGTTTGATCCCCATTATGCCCACCTGTTGGTGCCAAACACAGGAGATAACAAATTGAACAAAATGACAAATATCTAAAGTGTTAGACATGAGATATGCCATTTGCTGCTGGTAACTGAGGTTGGTGAGATTCAGCGCTGGTGTGGTATTGCCCCCATGGCTGGCCACGCTGGCCTGGGTTGGTGGGGGCTGTTCTAGAACGGCTCCTTGTGAACTTCCCCCCAAAAGAGGAATTACATCACTGAAAAGAGAACAAAAGCAGGCTCACATTTACAACATTTACACCAACTGTTATGCATAGATGCAAATTTAGAAAGAATTACTGTAATGTCAGTAGAAGTGTGGCACATCTCCCCCTGCGATGGAGGACCAGGTGAAGTCATGTGTCTACCTGTCCAGTCTGCTGTCCAGGTGCTTATGACTGATGGTCAGTAGTTCTTACGATGCTTTTTCTTTAAACTGGACAGGGGTGGTCGAACTGAGGGTGGTCCTTTGCAAAGGAGGACACCTGGCTGTTCCGGGGGGCCACAAGTCGCCCATGATGTTCATGTTGTGTAAACAAGAGCCTAGTCTGATTTATGGAAGGAGGCATGAACAATGGGAGAAATGAGAGATGAATTGAAATATGTGCTCATGTCGCAATGGTCACTTCAAATAATTTGTCGGTTCAGAGGTTGTGGTTTTGCCCTTTTCAGTTTAGGTTTTGACTTTGATTAAATTTCTTATGCATTATGACGGCATCTTACATTCAGCACGGTCAATTTGTACGTCAAGAGTTGGATATGCTTTATGTTGGGAAAGGCAGAGGATAATTTCAGCCTTCCTTTTTTGTTTCCATGCAGAAGTTACTTGGGTATTGGAAATTAAAATGTACGTCCTGCAATTGCCTCTACTACATGCTGACTTGGAAACAAACCCACTCGGTTTTGTAGGACTGGTATCCAAGTGAATGTCTTTGAAATTAACCTTCCCTGCATTAAATTATGCCTACCGTTCGTTCGTTCATTCATGATAAAATTCACATCCTCTCCTTTTCACTTGCGCGCTTCTCCTCCCAGCAGCCCTGCAAGGTAGGTCAGGCTGAGAGTCAGTGACTGACCCAAAGAGCCCTGGGGGAGCTTCATTGCTGGGTTGGGGCTGAACCAGGGCCTCCCTCAGCCAACATGCCCATCACCACACCTCGCTGGTTTTCTCAAGTACCTGAGGTCGCAACCTTAATATAAACTGAGCCTCAGAAAAGTCCAGTGGTTAGAGCGCTGGACAAGATCAAGGAGACTAGAACTCAAAACCCAGCTCATTCCTTAAATTCGCTGGTCACCCTCTGTTAGGGCTGGTTTTGGGCTGGGGACTTGGAGTGTCCTTTCCTGCAACCCTGTAGGCAGTGTGACTTCAGGAATCATGGCCCATCCCCTGACCTTGCCCCCACTCCACTTTTTGGGCACCATCTTGGTAGTTGAACAAGACACGGGCTGCCCCTCCCAGCACAGTGATGCCCCAGCATCCCCACTGCTGTCTCTGACCCATGACTGGAATGTGCTGGCATGGGAATCCACAGAATTATCTCTGGTGGTGGAGGCAGCACTGGGGATTCCCTCTGATGTTCTTCCAGGCAGTGGATCCCAAGTTCTGAGCCCTGGAGGGGCCCAGGAAGCTGTGTAGGCTGGATCAAGGTTCCCTGTGGAGCAGTTTTGGGTCACAGCCCAGAGTTTCTACACTCCTACCTAAGAGCAACCACACTTTCTCAGCCTATGCAATTTGTAAGGCTGTTGTGAAGATAAAGCGGATGCATTTAATTTTTTATTCCACTTATAGCGGACCCAACAACCCGATTGTGTTGGGCAGTGCGCTAGTAGATACGACACGACACTAGACAGACCGTGCCAAAACCAGAGTACAGCAAAAAGCAAGATAAAATGGACAGCGAGGCAAAACACACGGACAGGCAGAACGACAGTGCCAAGATCTAGAAGCGCCGAACAAGCAGTTTTGGAAAGGTCCTGTGCAAAAAAGGGGTATACGTCCAGGTAAGCATCCCTACAGAAGGCACCTCCCGAACAGGCCCTCCTGTAGCCCACCACGTGGGGGCAGCTGGGAGGGCCTGGGATGATACCCTGAAGTTTCTTGGGACCTTAGGGCTCAGTTCAGTGCCCTCTGCTTTAGTTGTGTGCTCTCCTCTTCGCTCCCAAATTCCAGGCTGGGGCTTCCCTGACGGATGGAGTCCATCCATCTCCGATTCGGTCTTCCTTTTCTTCTGCTGCCTTTGACTTTCCTTAGCATGGTGGTCTTCTGCAGGGAGCGTTCCCTTCTCATGAAGAACGCCCAATACCCAGAGGCTGCCTGGGCAGTTCACAGCAATGCATAAGTACAGATGTGATAGGAAAAGCAGAACAAAAATACGAATACAATAAAAGAGGGCAAGGAGAAGGGCCTGCTCAGTGGTGGCACCCCAATTGTGGAATATACTCCCCAGAGAGGTTCATCTGGTGCCAACTCTTTATTCTTTCTGATGCCAGACCTTTTTATTCAACCAGTAATTTAATGATTGATATATATATATATATATATATATATATGATCTAATTCTATTTTAATCAAGTACTGTTAAACGTTCCGATGCTTTTATTGTTGTAAACCATCTAGAGATTTTCCATGCAAATATTGATGGGCATAGCAAAAATTGTATACAAATACATGAAATAGCATAAGCCAAGATCACCTGACTGCAGGGGAGGAAAACGGAGCTGCAGATGTAGATAATTCTAATCCTTTTCTAACCTCAAAAGTGACATTCTACCAAGAGGAGTTCAAGAAAATTCTGATGGCACAGAGAACAAGGCCATGGGGTGACTGCAGCGTGAAGGGCGTGGATGTCCAAGGTGGCGGGACTCTACATCAGAAAGAGCATCCCGGCTGGGGATGTGGCTCCTACAGCCGATTCCTCGTGAACGTTCCCTCCCGGCCCGTTTAAAAATAAATAATAAAGGGAGGAAGGAATGATTTGGTGAGCTGCATTTTTCTAGCATTTCTTGACGTGTTTTTTCTTGTGCTGCGTTTCTCCCAGAGAGCTGTGTGGGAAGCAGCAAATCCGGCATTCGGTCTACGGGTGTTTAACCCTGTGTGTCCAGGACTGTGCCCTGCACATGTGCCTCCAGCACCGAGGCTGGGCTCCAGGCACGGCGAGCGGGCACTCTGGGAGGGTGCGGGGCTGCTGCCGAGCCGAACCTTGCGATCTGCAGCTTTGCACCTCTGCCAGGGATTTTCGGGTCCTTGGCCGCCCTTCCCTGGGTGAACCCACCTTCTCACAGCCAGCAGCTGCTCTTGCTTCCCATCGTCCTCCCTGCTGGACGCCTACGGCATCTCCTGCTCCTTCGGCCACCCCAGGTCTCCGGGCCAAAGCAAGAGGCAGGAGGAGAAGTACCAGAGGCTGTCGTCACTGTCGTCCCCTTCAGCAAGGGCCAACGCAGGCCCACCCTTGGAGCCGGTCCTGATTTGTCCTACAGGGGCAGAAACCCGCTGCCCTGCAACCTCCAACCTCTAGGGGCAGTAGAGATGATCTTCCAAGAACACAAAGACTCGGGCACCTTTCCCCTGTCACCTAACCTCCAATCTCCAAAATACTGCTTCCAAAGGGCCAGAGCTACGGTGACCCAACGGCAATGATGCCTTCGGCTCACAATGGTGAATTCTCCCGGGGTCCTGGAGGTTTGCTGCAAGCGATGCCTCGTTCTCTGAGAGCACCAGCTGGCGGTCCAAAGCACTGGGTCCTACTGGCCTCTCCACATGATCTCCGTATTATCTTGCAAGGCTCATGTGCTTCCAGGGGCGTCCCAGCCTGCGGCAACTGCCTCTTCCTTTAGCTGGGAACATTGATATGAACACAATAGATGGACATGCACCCAACTTTGTCCTCAAAACAGGTCCACAAAGAAATTTGTCCCACTGTCTCCATTTGGACACGCACAGTGGTGTGATGCCACCAGGGCAGAAGCACTGGGACTCTTTATCAGCAGGGGTCTTCCAACCCCACTGGCCGCCCCTATTTTGTAGAGGGGTTTTTTTTTTTTTTTGCAATCCTCATAATAGCTGTGGATGGGAATGGACTTCCCTTGATTACGACATTTTCAGTATGGTGAACAATCTCTGTTGTGGTGCCAAGCATTTGGGGGCCGCTTGGTCTCAAACGGTCAAGCAAGACCCAACTTCTTCACAAAAGCTGTGCGAAAGGTGCATGTGACACAGAAGGGAATATATGGCTCAAGAAAGACCGCATTTCAAACCCTCCTTGGGGTCCTTTCTATGGGGACGGTCGGGATCTACCAATATCACCACTGGCCACCATGGGAAGGGACAGCATGATGCAGATGGTGCTAGGGAGTTCAAGGATGCTCACCCACTTACCTGCATGATGTCGGTTCCATGGTAGGACCCATCCAGATGCTTGACGACAGATCTCCATCTTTGCTACCTAGGCAGCAAAACTTCTCCATGTATGAATCCTGCTGAAGGTAGACTCCTTGTACAGCCAAGTTTGGACTGCTGGGCCACAGGTAGGACAGGTGTGCTTAGTTTATAGTTCTTTTGGCCAATAGTTGGTTCATTCCATGGTTGCTATCAAGGGATGGCATGTCAAGAGGACTGAAACGCACAAGCAAATACTAGTAGTGATAAGAGAAGAGAAAGGGTCATTCATGGTCATATGTGGGTCTGGGGAACCCCCACACCATGGAAAGAAGGCAGATCTCCAGCTGTTGAGACTTCTGGCAGCCTGGCCTGTGGTCAGAAATGTGGGGGGTTGGAGTCCAAAGGTCCCGTTTTCTGGCCACCCCTGCTCTGCAGCATCAATCACGAAACCATTCATTTCGTGCGCATTCTCTTATCTCAGGTGTCTCAGAACTGGGCCTGTCCAGATGCACAGATCTGCCGGCTGGGAATTGTGGACGTGTCTGTCCTGCACGACTGGAGGGTCCCAAGCCGCAGATGGCCACACGATCACCTGCGGGATCTGCCATCTTCTCCGTTTGAGTGCTGCGGCATGCCAGGTGAGGAACAGGAGCGGCTTTCAGGGCAAGAAAGCGTCCTCTTTTCCCTTCCCTCCTCCCTCCTCTTTTCCTACCCTCCTCCTAACCTGTTGGAGCCTACGAAAAGCAGTTGGAAGTTGCAAATGAAAAGGACAGCATCAATCGCTCCCCTGCACCCTTTGAAAGGATGTTTATGGCCTTGGGTTTCAATAAAGACCCCCACTCCAAATCAGCCCCCTTCCCCCACCCCCATTCTCTATTCATCAGGGGCCAGGGACTTTGGCCAAAGGGAAATGGAAGTGTTAGCAGGTACTTGAGAGGGTGTGAAATGGGGGGTTGTGGGGGTGCTGGACAGAGGTGTGAGAACCGCTTGGGAACCCCCCCTCCCCCCTCAGTGGCCCAGGTGGCTGCAATGCTCCCTAACCCCTCAGCATCTCCACCTGACAGGAGACCCCTCCCCAAAATGCTATCAATGCCTGAGTCCCAGGACAATGATTTGCATTACTGTAACCCCCTGTCTCCGGACCCCACATGGTTCCATTGCTCTCTGGCCTCCCGCCCCTCCTCCACCCCCCCCCCCAGGCCAAGTCAAATATCACACCAAAGGGCAAATAGGCCGGGCGTTCCCTCCTCGCGGCCTTTGATCTGGTTTTTCCGCATCCTGGCGCAGCAGAACATGCCTTGGGATTGTCGTTTCTCATTACGGTACGTGCGGGGATATAGGTCAGCCCCAGAGATGCACAAAAAGAGGGAGGCAGGTGGTCACAGACTTCCTGATCTATCCAGAACACGTGTGTCCTACCATGCAGAATGAATGTGTGAATGGCTCAGCCTTTTGCACCACGTCTGTAAAATCCAGCACTCTCTCTCAATGTACAGCCAGACTCCGCTAGGCTTACAAGTCAATTTGTCTCCAAAATACCTGGTGACCAGAGGTGCAGTGGAACACGAGGGCCCTAATTTTAGGACTGCTCCCTCCATGGCTTTCCTACTCCTCCAGACTAGCAGGTCCCACATGTGACACCAAAGACCTAAGCTTTGTTTGGGTCCTGCCGGCCAGGCTCATGGGATGCTGCTAGGATGCTTTCAAGAGCAATTATCTTGAGTCATCCTCTTTAAATCAGTGATAATATTTTCAACCTCTACATTGTTCTCGCTTTGTTGTCTTATCGGCTTCACCTGTCAGTCCTCCAGCCCTGTCTTCACCGGAAAGGGTACTCCATCCTTGAGTATTTTTCAGCACAAACCTATAAATGTCTAGTCAGATTTAAGTCCCACTGAATTCCATGGGTCTTAATCCCAGGAAAGTCGGTGAGGTGTGAAGCCCTCTTTCTGAATATGTACGCCAAATAGCGCATGGGGTGGGCATGTGGGGTGTTGTCAGTTGTTTTTAGTAGGTCTAGCAATATGAGGCATTGCTAGACCTGCTAAAAACTGGTGAGGCAGTGGCTGTGCTGAACCGGTGCCTGGCGGAGGTGATGGGCTGGATGAGGGCCAATAAACTGAAGCTCAATCCAGACAAGACGGAGGTCCTGCTGGTAGGTAGCTCGGGCCTCGGGATGGGGGACTTGGGCCTGGTCCTAAATGGGGTTGCACTCCCTCTGAGGGACAGGGTCGGCAGCTTGGGAGTGCTCCTCGACCCGGAGCTGTCATTGGAAGCTCAGGTGACGATGGTGGCGAGGAGCGCTTTCCATCAGCTCCGGCTGATACATCAGCTGCGTCCCTTCCTGGAGTACGACTGCCTGGCGACGGTGACTCATGCGTTGGTGACTTCCCGGCTAGATTTCTGTAACGCGCTCTATGTGGGGCTACCCTTGAAGACGGTCCAGATACTTCAATTGGTGCAAAACAGAGCTGCCAGGTTGCTGACGGGGACTGGGCATGGTTCTCATATCAACCCAGTTCTCCGTCAGCTTCACTGGCTCCATATTGAAGTCCGGGCCCAATTCAAGGTGTTGGTTATCACCTATAAAGCCCTCAATGGCTTGGGACCTGGTTATCTAAAGGAACGTCTGCGCCCATATATGCCCTCCCGCCCCTTACGATCAGCAGCAGATGCTATCCTCCGGGAACCCTCCGTGAGGGAGATTAGGAGGGTAAGTACCTGGAGGAGGGCCTTCTCTGCAGTGGCGCCTCATCTATGGAATGCACTCCCCAGAGAGGCCCGCCTGGCGCCGTCGTTATTTGTTGTTCAGCGCCAGGCCAAGACCTTTTTATTTAAAACTTATTTTAATTGTTAAATTATTTGTATCTATTGGATTTTAAATTTTTTAGCCGAGATGCACCGGGGGGTTTTAAGTAAATTTTTACTGTTATATTGTTATTTATTTATGTATTTTGTTTTGTCATAAGGTGTTGTTGCGATGGGGTGGCATAAAAATGTTATAAATAAATAAATAAATAAATATGGGCTTATCTAATTAATTTATTTTAAATATTTATATGCCATCTAGCTATGGCATCTCTGAGTGGCTCACACTGCTTAAGTTGTTTAAGCTGTTAAAATCTGGCTCCAAACCTTAGTGAAATTTTATGATGTGTTTACTATTATTTCTATTTCTATTTTATATTGTATTTTATCAGCTGAGGTGCAGTGCCCAAAGAGCTTCAATTTTGGGGTGGTATAGGAATCAAATGAAACCAGGAATAACTAATTCATGTTAAGTGAAGCTTGCTTGCTTAAAAAACTCAGAACTTCATTGCTGGACTAAGTCAGTGATGCCTCCATCTCTTTTGGATTTCAGATCCCATCAACCCCAACCAGCATGGCCAGTTCTCAGGGTTTCTGAAAACTGTAGTCCATGACATCTGGACTGAGAAAAAACAACCTAATTCAACCTTAAATTCCATGAACAATTGCACAAGAATTTTCTGAAAAATCCATGCATTAGCCACCCTCTGCTTTCTGCTTGCCTCTACTGGATGACCAGAAATGGAAAATACAACACACACACACACACACACACACATTATTTTTTATATATAAATGGCTTTTTATTGTCTTTCCTAGTAATTCCTAGCCTTGATTTTGCAGTCATTTGAACCGGATTTTTCAATGCGGATGCCCAAATTAGTAGAAATGTTCTCTCTCTTTTTTCCCAAAGGGTCCATGTGTCTCCATACAGCCAATTTTAGGTGCATGTGAGATGTGAGTGACTTGTCATAATTTACCGGCTTGGAGAAATCATCTTTGCTGTTTGGGATTTGACAGGGCTGAATGATCCAGTACTCCTGAAAAACTGGCTACATGTATTGACTACAGGGGGTGGACTACATGATCTCCAATGTCCCTTCCGACTCTAAAATGTTATGATAGTCCGCTGCTCCCCCCAGACTCTAGATGACTGATCAATGAATCATACCACCAGTCCCAATATAGAATCTTGGGCAGAGCATTGTGTATTCCCAAGTCTGAGAAATCTAATTATTCATAACTCCCTTTTCTGCTTCTTTTATCTATTCAACCAACCCATAGGAGCACGTGGAGAAATGAGGTCAAGATACACGAGGAAAATATTCATTGCAGTGCCCCTAACTTTCACAGCTCACGTACTCTCCACAGGAAGCATAAATTTTGGATTGTATCTGTCCCTGCAACTGATGTTTTCAAGAAGGGAGTAAGGCAAACACTGCTGAAAAAAGACATTATTGACCTCATTGGCAATTTGAAAGTTAATAAATCATGCACCCAAGCAGCTTTCATTTACAGTTCTTAAAGAACTCAAATATGTTGGTGCTGAACTTCTAACAAAAATATGTAGCATGTAAGATCAGCTTTGGTACCACAGGGCTGGAGAATGGCCAATGCAAAGCCACTTTTTAAAAAGGGATTCAGGGGGAACTGGGAAATTACAGACAGATTACTTTAAAATACATTTTGGGCTTGGTTGAAAACATTATTAATGTCAGAATTAGTAAACACAGGGAAGGACAAGCCCTGCTGAAAAATGAACCAGCATGGCTTCCACAAAAGCAAGTCCTGTCTCATGAGCCTTTCTGCCTTCTCTGAGAATGTCAATAGAAATTTGTCAAAAAAGGGTCACCAAGGACTCCAGATCAAACCTGGCAGTCATGCAATAAGTGGGGAGGCCCTTGTAATGATTGTTAACTGGTTAAAGAAGAGAAAGCAGAGAGCAGGAATAAATGGTCAATTTTCCAAATAGAGGGATGTAAACAGAGGGGTCCCACAAAGATATTGCAACCTGTGCATTTCACCTGATCCATAAATGATATGAAAGAAGGCGTGAGCAGTGAAGTGGTCAAGTTTGATGATGGTTTTAACAGCTATTTAAGGTGGTTACAACCAAATGGGATTGTGAGCTGCTCCAGGAGGTTCTATCCGAACTGGGAGACGGGACATGAAAATGGCACATGTCATTCCACATGGCAAAACCATTTTATTTACCCATTATTTTAAGGATTGAGGAATTTTAACTTGGTTTTAATATATTTACAGTCACATTTTGGTTTTTGTTTGTTATAATAACAACAAACCATATGTTGTGGTTTAAACCGCGGTGCTGCTGGGCTGGTAGATTGAAAGGTCGCTGGTTCGAATCTGCACAACGGAGTGTGTTCCCAGTGCTCCGTCCCAGCTACTGCCAACCTTGCAGCTCGAAAGCATGCAAATGCAAGTAGGTAAAAAGGTACCACTTTGGTGGGCAGGTAACAGTGTTCTGGGCACTTCAGTGTTTAGCCATGCTGGCCACATGAGCATGGAGACCGTCTGCGGACAAACGCTGGCTCCCTCGGCCGGGAAACGGAGATGAGCATTGCCCCCGAGAGTCAGGCATGACTGGACTTTAATGTCAAGCGGAAAGCTTTACCTTTTACCTTATATACCTCCCATCTGGATATGTGGAAAGCATCATCTGGAAACACAGTCCAGAAGACTTCCTTAACTCTTTGTCGAAGAATTAAAATAATTAGAAAAGGGTCACTCTTTTTTTTTTCCTGGTAAAAATTGTATCCTTCCACAATCTGCTAGAAGCACAATTAAGGCTGTGGCTTCATGCAGCAATTTAACATAAACCGCTGAGCTGCTGGGCTGGTTGATCGAAAGGTCAACAGTTTGGATCCGCAGACGGGGTGAGCTCCCGTGCTTCATCCCAGCTCCTGCCCACCTTGCAGCTCGAAAGCCTGCAAATGCAAGTAGATGAAAAGGTGCCACTTCGGTGGGCAGGTAACAGCGTTCTGGGCACTTCGGTGATTAGCCATGCCAGCCACATGAGCACGGAGACCGTCTGCGGACAAACGCTGGCTCCCTCGGCCAGGAAGTGGAGATGAACACCGCCCCCTAGAGTCAGGCATGGCTGGACGTAACATCAAGGGGAAACCTTTACCTTTTAATATGTTGTTTATTTATTGTTCTTATTATTGTAAGCCGTCCTGGGATGATTTCTGTGTAGGATGGGGTAAAAATATTTTAAATAAATAAAAAATAAATTAAAAAACTCAGGGTAAGCAAGCAGGAACTGATGAGCACTGGAACAAAACAGATAATCTCAGCATCTGAGTTAGCAGTCAAGATCTCGGGGTTGTGGCGGACAGCGCCATGAAAATGCCAGCCCAGTGCGTGGCAGCTCGGGAAAAGAGTAAGCACAGTGTTGGGTGTAACTGGGAAAGAAATTGAAAGCAAAATCGTCCTGCCAGTTCATCCTGGTCTGATGCAGATCTACGGGGCAGCCACGCTTAGACTCTCGTGTTTGGGTCTGGTCCTCACACCTGAAATGGATATCAAGGGTTGGAAAATGTGCAGAAAGGGGTAGCTCAGATGATCTAGGGGTTGGAGCAAGTCTCCTACAAAGGAATGTTACAACAGCTGAGCTAGCTTTGCTTAGAAAAAAGGCCAGCAAGAAGAGACTTGGTAGAGGTGTCCAGAATCGTGCATTATGGGGCGGGGGGTGCAAAGAGGGAGGCATTTTCTCCCTCTTTTGTAATGCTGCCGCCCAAAGGGCTGCATTCCAGCTCGGTAAAGCAACAAACAGGATGTGCGACAGTTGCAAACTGGCCCTCGCTCCTCCACTGGTGGCGGTCAAGCTGGTGTGTGGCCGCAATGGATGTGCTGCCCACCCAGGTGTGGGTCAAGAAGGCCTCGGAAGGGATGTGTCAACGCTCCCGTCTGTTGTGACGGTTTTCGACCCGAGGCCGGAGTCTCGCTGCCTCGGTGTCCTGCGCTCTGGGCACTGACCTTTCTTCAACTCCAGCCGGAGAGTTCATTGCTTGACGCGCTTCACCTGCCAACACACACAGTGCACAGGTAAGCCCCAGAGTGGCTTGTAGCCTCGAGGAATTCTGGCGGCGTGCCTGCGAGTGCATTCAGAGAAGAACACACACATGACTCTCCAGCTGCCGGGAAGGAACGGCACCCGAGCGAGCAGCTTCCAGCGCCAGGGCATGGGGAAGTCCAGGCGCTGTTTACGTGCTGCGGCCCATTGACAGAGGCAGGTCGGGCTTAGCGTTCCTGCAGGGGTCAGAGGGCATGAGCAGGACGGATGAGCAGGCTTTGTACACATGTGTCCATCGCTCTTGCTAACCATGCGCCCAACTCGCTTCTGCTGCCGGTTCCCCAGGAGCCCAGAGAGGAGAAGAATCATGGAATCGTAGAATAATGGATTCATAGATGCGTAAATTAGTAGAATCGTAGATTCATAGAACAGTAGAGTTGGAAGGTGCCATGAAGGCCATCGAGTCCAACCCCCTGCTGCTGCAGGACACCAAGTCACATCATCCCACTCAGGTGGCTGTCCAGTTTCACCTTGAATGTCCCAGTGTGGGAGAGCCCCCCGCCTCCCCAGGCAGCTGGTCCCGCTGTCGTCTTGCTCTGACAATATGCAGACGCTCCCAAATGAGAATGTAATGTAAGAAGAGCCCTTTGGGATGGAACCAAAGCCCCTCTAGTCACGGGAAGCGTGTGATGTCATGACAGCCGTCCAGCAAGCTCATGGAAGAGAAGACTAGCAATGGCTCTAGTCCCAGTGGCTACGCATGACCTCCAGTATCAAGGGCAGGATGCTGATATGTACCAGTTCCTGTTTCACTCATATCCCTTCTTGCAGGTTGTTGGCCAACATGTGAGCAGAAGGGTGGATGAAATGGACCTTAGTTCTGCTTAGGCAATTATGCCCACAGACCGGGCATGAGTGCGATAGCACCCTGCCCATGTTCCCCAGAAACTGGCATGCTGAGGCATTGTAACTGTGGTCCTGGAAGTTGCAGATTGCCCCAGTTCTGGAGAAAATGGAAAGGAACACTTTAAAAAAAGGCTTGGTACGTAAGAGAAGTTTGTCCCAGTTGATTTGGAACAAGGTTTTGTTTGTATCTGCTGGACCAAGCGCCAGCTCAGATGCTGGCTTCAGTGGAAGCCACAGCTCTAGGTTTTTCCAGATTGGTGTGCAAATCTCCCGAATGCATTTGAGCATGTCTACATTTGGGAAAAATGCATGAAAAAGCATCCTTTTGAAAAATGCACACAAAGACCCTTTAACCCATGGGAGAAAAATGCATTCCTACAGTTTCTCCTGTGAAAAACAAACAAAGCTCACCATCTCATGTGGATCTGAGTGGGAATGAGCTTAGAGGTGGGATGTGGAGAACTTGGGTGACCCTGAGTTTTGTGGACCCTTGCGTCCTTGGCCCCGGCTGATGGAAAAGAGGAATGTTTGGATGGTGACTAGCCAGAGGTGGATGGCAGTACCAAAATGGCAGAGCGCTTGCTTTGGGTGCATTAGGATCCATGCTCAATCCTTGATATCTCCAGTTGAAAAGATGCGGCGCATAGCAAGCAAAGACCTGTGCATGAGACCGCAGTAGACTGCGTTAAACTAGAAGGACACATAGCCCATCCCGATAGGACTCCGTGTCCTACATTCCTAAGTATCTCCTGATGGAAGCTGGTTGGCAGCAGACAGAACACTGAGCAAGGAAAGGGAGAGCTGGTGTGGACCCACACGTTCTCCAACATGGTCCCCTCAACCGTTCCTGACAGCATTGTGGTTTTTCTTCTGTTTCCTAAGATCTCTTCCTCATGATGACAATAAAAAAGATCGGGGGGCCAGCGTGCTGTCTAGCAAGGATGTCTGCCAGAGAGCAACCCTGGACTGGTTTTGCGTCCTGGCGCTCAGGTCTCCACTCCAGGGCTTGGGCAGCCTCCCTCTTTGCCACTTTGCCTTCTGGGAAATGAGAGTTTTGTGTCTTGCTTTGCCCGGAATGGCAGCCATTTCATAAATAGACAAGTCCCTTTGCCATGGCAACATCACTCCCAAAATACCAATTGTGCCCAGTCACCCAGAAGATATCTACTCTCTTGTTTGAATACCCTGGAAACAAAGCAAAGCAAAACGAAACACACCAACTCTTTAAGGCAACGAGAATTATAATTATGCATATTTTAATTTTCATTATAAAGTTAAACACATCTATGAAACATAACTGGTACCAAATAATAATAACAATAATAACAATAATAATAATAATAATTACAAGACATCGCTAGCAGGTTGTCAGTAGAAAAGGGATAAAAAGACAATGGGCCACGATCCAGAGTTCCACAGCCACAAACGAGGAAGGGCTCCACATGAGCAAGGGGCACCCCATTCTCGGCAAGCCCGTCAGATCTTTTCCATACTGACTTGGAGCCCCCGGAACTGCGCAGCGCAGAGGGGCGCACGCTAGGCCCTGCCTGTGCCAGGTTCCCCCTTTGCATGGGAGCTGCTGGATCGTGGCCTCCTGAGATGACAAGTACAGGGGCAGATGGACAACCCTATTCCCAAATATAGACTATTCCCAAATTCTGCAAATATATACTCTTACTAGTATATACATTTATTCATAAAATAAATAATCATAAAAAACCATCAGACTTAACAAAATACCAAAAAAAAAAAAAAAAGTGACAACTCTACTTTGTACAATAGCTTTGGAATTTCGGGACAGGGATCGTCGGTTTTTAATAATACATGCATTTGTTATGACGGGGCGTTGAGCAGGAAACGGGGCAACAGCTAGGATGCTCTGAGGAGCGCCGGCCTTACCATGGAGCAAGGAGACGTTGTGGAGCCAGGCAGCAGAATCCGGTGGGGGGGGCACCATTTCCCTGGCTCCCGTCTCTAGGTGTCTTATTCAGAAGGATGAGAAGGGGAGAGCAGGTGGACATCAATCTGGACCTGCCGTGGGTGGGACACACTCCATAAACACAATGGGAAGTTCACAACCTACTACTAGGGACACAAAGCAAGCCATGCCCCAGGTACGTGCGCCTGAAGGAAGAATCCAGGACGCTCCCTGCACCGAGCAGATAACACGCGGCTCCATCTGCAGAACACTCTCGCACACTTCCAGTTGCGGCCCTAGGGCTTGTGCATGAGACGTTCCTGATAGATTGGGCCCCACAGACCAGAGCTTCCTCTCTTGCGCTTTGCGGTCAGGGAACCCGTTCCCCATCCCGTTCTTCTTGCTCCTCCAGGCCACGCTCCCCAGTGGTCTCCTCCCGGGTTCTGTTTTAAGCAGGATTCCTAAAACCCTTCCGACAGCCGCAGCTTCCCTTAATGGCGCTTCTAGAGGTGTCCCGCACTTCTCCTTGTTTCCATGGCAGCCCCTCACGCCCCCTAAAAATATTCCACAGAAGAGACAATGCTGAATGGAGAAAGCAGTGGGGGGGTGCATAGAAGGGGGGATCCCCCAAAATTGGGCAGGGGGAACTTCTGCCAGTGCAGCCCTGTGAATCCACCTACCACAGCTCACTCCATTTGCTCTCCCTCCTCGCATGGCATTAATGAAGGGCTGGCCGGCACTGGAAGAAGCATTGTGGCTAAAAAATTTTGGGGGGTGTCATTAGATGGATGATGGCCTAAAGTTTCTTTTTCATACTGAATTTTACTAATGTGCTCAGCCACCCTTACATGATGACAAAGCAAGATAATGAAGAGTCTAAATATGAGCAGATGCGCAATCACATTGAGGTTTTGGTGTGGGGGGGAATGGGAAGGCTTTGCAACATGTCCACAATGGACATGCGCTCCGTGGATATTTTGAGGGGCACACGGCTAAGGATGAACGCAAACAAGCTGTAACCCATGTGCGCACAATCCATAGGCAAAATTAAGAAATAATAATTATAGCAATTAAAAAGTTGGCCATTCCTCTTTAGAAATGATGGACAAGTAATTCCAGCCAGCAGCACCCAGGGAGAATTCCAGGAGCATCCACAGCCTGACTCTTCTCAATGGCACACAAGAGTTGTGACAGGACTCGCTCGGGAAGGATCACAGCCAAGAGGCTTGTGTTTGCACGTGGAACATGCTCAGTGGCCAATGTTAGCAGCACCGTGGCGGAGAGCGTGGCGGAGGGAACCAACTCCTGCGGGCACCGAGAGCAGTTTCCGCGGACAGATGATGGGGATGCAGCAGCTTTTGGTCAGGGCTGCAGAGGGAGTGTCGAGCCCCCTTTCCTATGCACCGTGACCAACATCCTCTTCTCCCTGCAGCTGCTATTGAACAAAAACTCAAGAATAACCAGGCACTTGCTGATCATGCGTTTAATGAACCACGTGGCCCTTCATGAAGAATGGTAGATTCTTAGCATTGCAGTTGGAAGCACCTTGAACTCTTGGCCGACCTGGTGCCCTCCAAATGCAGCAGGATTCCAGCTCCCATCATTCCCAGCTCAAGAGGCTAGCAGCTGGGAGTCTGGGATTCTGCCCATGGCTTGCTTGGGAGCGCCTTATTTGCCCAAGAGTCCCTATTACCCATCCCGGAATGGCTCTCCAGCCAAAGGGGAAGGAGATAATGGCAGGGAAAGGGGGAAATGGGAGACAGCTGTTAATTGCCCATAAATACTAATAAATTACTGCTGGAAAACGTGGTGAAGTGAAATAAAAGCAGAGTGAAATGTTTTCCAGCATGGCTGCTGATCCTTCTTTGGCGGCTTTTGAAAGCCCCCTGGGATGTTGGAAAAAAGAAAGATGGGGAGTGGGGGAGAGAGTGAGAGCGCGAGAGAGAGCTCTAATCAAAAGTGAAAGAAAAGGCCACACCAAAGAGCTCGACTTCATTCCTTCTGAAACCTGACAGATCATATTCCTGCCATGATTGTACCTGTGTTCCTGCCCCAGGGGGAGTATGAATGGATTCCTAAGCTTCCCATCCATCTAAACATACATCTAAGATCACTGGAAAAGAAGAAAGCCCAGCTCCGGTCCATCCAGGGCCCTGGCAAACCCCAGCCAACTTGTCGATCTCTAGGGCCCATCCGGCGACCCAAGCAGTGGGGGTGCAAGCCCCATTTCGGTGGGGGAGAGACACACGTGTGCTTAACGTTGTCACTGCTGTGACTTCAGCTAGATTGAACTCACCCTCCGTATTGTTCGCTGGGATTTCTATCAGACCAGTAGCTGAGGTTTTGGGAATACGCATCAGCCTCTGCCACCAGCAATCCGCCTCTCCCCGCTGTTGGTCTTTGCAGCTCCCGGCTACGAACAGACCCCTTAAAAGGATAAGAGCCACACCACCAGCCCACCTAGTCCTCATTGTTGCCCTCTGCCTAGGGGCAGCATCAAAGGGGTTGCCTTCCCCCTGAGTCTTTGCCACAGTCCCTGAAGACACTAACTGCAGGCCAGCAGCCCCGGATCTTCCGCCGGCCAAGTGGGATGGAAGGCACACCAAGCTGACAAAGCCAGGAGCAATTAGAGAGCAGCACTTGCGAAAGGGACCTCGGGGTGCTGGTCGCCTGCAGGCTGAGCATGAGTCAGCCGTGTGACGCAGTGGCCAAGAGGGAGAACGCCACCCTTGGGTGCATAGCCAGAAGCCTGGCTTCTAGATTGAGAGAGGTATTACTGCCACTCTATATGGCCCTGGTGCACCCACAGCTGGAGTCTTGTGCTCAGTTCTGGGCTCCACATTACGAGAGGGATAGAGCAAGGTTGGAATCGGTGCAGCGAAGGGCCACTTGGATGGTGGCTGGTTTGCAGGGGAAGCCGGATGAGCAGAGACTGAGGGAGCCGGGTCTCTTCAGCCTGGCGAGGAGGAGACTGAGAGGGGACCTGTTAGCAACGTATAGGTACATGAGGGGGTGCCATGCAGAGGTGGGACATGACCTTTTTCCCCTGCAGAGGAGGGCAGGAAGCGCTCCAACAGAGTGAAGCTCAGAGAACCAAGGTTCAGTTTGTATGTCAGGAAGTTAGGACCCCGAGGGTATGGAATGGGCTTCCATGGGAGGTGGTTGAAGCCCCATCGGTGAGGGTGTTCAAGGATCGGCTAGACATGCACATGGTGGGCATGTCATGAGTGGAGCCGGCTGGAGCCGGGGGTCAGACTAGATGGCCCGGGAGGCCCCTTCTGACTCGCTCTGTTTCTATGTGTGCATGCATGCAGTCAGAGGTGGATCTGAGCCATTTGCTGCCCGTTCCCCCCCCCCCCCCGGGCTGGTGAAAGGTAAGGCATTTCTACTGATTTCTCCGGAACAGGGAGATCCAGTTTTGCTCCTTGAACCCCTCTGGTGCCCCAGAAGCCTGCTAGAGAAATGTGACAGTGCAGGAGCAGCTTGACCCCTGCTCAGCCCTGACCTTTGCAGGAAGGTGTCTGCTTCCCCCCTTCACACACACCTCAGTGCCCGCAATAGCTGAGCCAACCTTCCGTTCAGTCCCGACTAAATTGGCCCCCGTTTGTTCGCTGCTCAACGATCTAATTCGTGTCTTATTACTTCTGAGGATCCTGCTGCACTGAGACCATGAAAGGGGAGTAGGGGTGTGAGTCCCCAGGATTATGGGGGCCTTTCGGTCCATTTTCTTTGGACCAACTCCTGGGAAAACGGACTGAAAGTGGCAGGAGGCAGAGCAGATGGTGCCCCTGCTCGGGTTGGCAATTAACGGGCCACTCATTTAACAAGCTCATTTCCTTACTTCCCTGCACAGGTCACTTTGGAGGACTGATTTATTCGGAAACGTGTGGCAAACTGTTTGTGTGGTTTTGTTAGATGTGACTGGTTAGACTAGAGTAATGCGATTTGCATTGACCATCCAGTGCGGAACGATGGCAAACAAACCTATTTGAAGGCCTTCTGGATGTCTTAATTCCAGACACCAGGACACCAGGAATTTGGGAGTGCCCGAAGCCTTTCCCCCCAGAAATCCATGTACTCCATGGGGGAACCCAGCTGTGCGAACTGTGTCAGCACTTGCTGGTCCCTGCCTGCACAAACAGGACTAGCACCCCAAAGAACTCTATTGACGAAGCCAGATTATCCGGAAAAGCGAACTTGCAGTGTCTGCTACATGAGGTCACCTAAATGGTCGTGTGACAAGCAATCAAGGACAGAGGGATCTTTCTGCCTCGGAAAGCGGAGAGATCAGGACCTCCTCAGCCAGATGTGAATCGTTTCCTTCTCACGTACGGCCTGTGTGAAAACGCACCCGGGTGCAGGAGATGTTGTTCTTCAGGTCTGGCAGCATGCCGATTTGGGATTCCTCTTGGGAAGCCCTCTAGGGAAGGGACAACCGGCATAAAGCCTCCAAATGTTGAAGCCTGCCTGAGCATGGCGATGGTGAGCATGGCGCACACCCTTTCGGTCCACTACTTCTCATGTTCTATGGGCTTGGTCAACGGCTGTGGGTCGCCATTCTCGCAGTTACTGAGCCGCATGGGGGCTCACCCCATGCCAGAGAACCAATGCACTTGCTCACCTTCATAACCCACCCGCAGCTGCGACATGGTTCAGCGCACCGCACATGTATTCTGTGGGGTCACGCACATGCAATGAGCACCCACCCTGTCGCACACCGTCTCACTCGCACTCCACCCAATGCCACCACAGGACCTCACTTCCCGTCTCTTTCTCCCGCTGCAGAAATATGGTTTCGAGCATCGCTTCCTATAAATATGTTATGAGGCGCTACATCCACCAGTTCGGGAGAAAAACGAAACATCACCGGGCCTTTCCACGGGACAAAGGATCATGTACAAGTTCCGCCAGTTCCTGCGAGAAGCTGAACGAAGGGCCTTGGAAGCGACGATGCGCCACTGGCAGTCCTTTCTATATACAGTCCTAGGCTGGGCTGGAACGTTAAGAGTCCTTGCGCCTGAAGTTTTGTCTGTGTTCATAATGCACAAATAAGCCATGTGTCGGGAAGACGCACAACATTCCAAGGACACTTAACAGCTCAAGTCTTGCTGTCTGTGTTGAGAGAGGAAAGAGCAGAGGCTCCGGAACTTTCTGGGAACCTGCTAGCCGCCCCTGACGCAGCTCTAGGTTGTTGACTAGTGAAAGACTCCACGGCTCCAGGAGGGGTGACGGGAAGCCATCTGTTGGTCTGTCCGTTTCTCGGCTTGCCCATGAGTTGCGAGGGGGGCTCCGGATGTGACAAACAAGAAGGAATTGGCTTGTCCAAGCTGGACCATTTTTCACCTCTTTGAGCGAGTGTTTTTCCGGTTGCGTCTGTTGGTTTTCGTTCCATCTCAAGAAGCCGACCGTTTCCCATGAGCGAGGACCGCCTGCCTTACTTGCACGTGTGGACGTCGTACACCCGTATACACTCCTGGCAGCTGACGTAACAGCACCAGTGGAAAATGCACTGGCACTTCTCCTTCCGCTTCTCCGTCCGTGTGTTGTGCCCACGGCCGCAGCACAAGAGGTCGCACCCGTCTATCCCGTGCGAGGTGACGTTGCAGATTCGGTCACGGGTGCCGAAGGAGCCGGTCTCGGGGTTCGGCTCACAGAAGTTGGGCGAATTCTCGTAGTAGACGAGGTCCCGCTCGGTGGGGGCTTTGAAGAAGTTGTACTTGGGCCGCAGCGTCTCCACCCAGCCGCGGGACTCCCTGTGCTTCTCCACCACCATCTCGGAAGCGCTGTCGTACTTGTCCTTCAGGTAGTCCCCGATGACCCGGAAGTCGGGCTGGGACCACCAGCACGTCTTCACCTCGCAGCTGCCCGACAGGCCGTGACACTTACACTTGAGGTGCATGTGGTCGATGATGGACTGCAAAAGAAAGAGGGAGACGGAGTGGAATCAAAGGGGCTCGGAGAGCAGCGGCAGGCGCCGCAGCGCAGGCCAGGAAAGGGTAGGTTGTAGAGCCTTTGAGCACTCATGGTCTGCAGCCATCTCTCGAGTCACCAACCTGCTTCATTTCTGTGTTTATTTCTCATGTCTACCCCACCCAGTAGCTGAAGCTGCTGAATCTTAAGGCTTCCCCAGACTGACTCAACAGGGGAAACTAAGCCCCACGCTCTAATTTTACACTCAATTTTCTGCAACGTTGGCCTCCCCAGACAACAGCGTGAATGCTCTGTACTCTCTCGCGACTGCCGTAGCTGCCGACACGAGGTTTCCTGCCCTCTTTCTGGCAGTAAATGCCCCCAAAGCAATGGCGTGGGGCATTGCAGGGTACTGGGAAGATTCACATTTTCCCTTGAGTGTCCATCTCTGTGAGGAAGGCGCCATTTCCCACCCTTCTGCAGGTACGGGATGGTGGTGCCCCCTTGCAGAAGAAGACACCTTAGTGGCACTGGGCCCACGAAGGAGCCCAGGACCGGATGCCGGCTACTTCAACAACCTGTAAATATGAGCCTCTGGCTTGATATACTCCAGAGTGGCCCTCCTTCTCCTGAGTAAGTCAAAGCTGTCAGTCAACACACGGTGGGGCGAAATGCCAATTTGCACAGTCAGCAGAATCTCGCAGGAATTTCTTCGACTGTACCATTTCAGGCTGTTTAATGTTCCCCCACAGAGGGAACAAGCCCAGAATACTGGCGTTTGAGGGAAGGAACAAACTGAGTTTTCTGACATGCCATTTGTCAAAATGCAGGGAGTTTAAATGGTTTGCCACGAAAAAGCAAATTCCGAACTCCCCGCAGCAGCCTGAAATGGTTCCCTTCATGAGAAACGGAGCACACAATTTTGCAATTTGGAGCTGGATTTTATATGAATTACTTAATGTGTGTATGTTTATACCACATGCCATTAAGCAGTTTGCTCAACTGAAAAATAAAATACAGCTTAATAAAAGCAGATTTCATTGATTGCAATGTTTCAAGCAGTGAACACCGAAAACATCAGCTAAACGAAATGGGAGCTGCGCAGGGCCGCACTTGGCCCAGGGAGGGCTTGGGCCAAGAGATGGGTCTTCCACAGAAATCAAAACCGTGCCTATTTGACACCTCCAACAACTGCAAGGCAGAGGCCCATTTGTTACACAGCGTTGCTCTTTTTGGTAAAAAGGGATTTAAAAACTCTTTAATCAGGTTTGTGTCAGTGTAACACCAAAACCGCTCAGAGGGGATGGACCAAACCACCGCCGGTCTTCCTTACAGTCCTTCCAGCTTCATTGTTGTGTCGATTCATGGCCGAGCGAGCGTCTGGTCTGTTCTCTCGAGCATCTGCAAATTCCCGGGACACCATGCTCCCGAACTCCACGTCTTCGCTGCAGCCCCCCCACTTCCAGCCTTCTCCGGGAGGGCCCTTGTGCCGCGTGTCGCAACCACAGATGGTGGCCGAGCCCTCAGCACAGGATCTGGTCACCGCAAAGGCCACGCCGGCAGAGGCGATGGCGTGGACGAAGGCCGACTCCCTGGTGGCTGAAAGAGCAGAGAAAACATGGTGCTAAGCGCCGACGCGTTGACAAGGAAAATGGGTTACTTGGCCAAACGGAACACGGAGACCAGAAGGCTGGGCTGGAAAACCCATAGGCAAAAATGAAGAAAGCAAGTTACAAACGCGAACGCTGGGATAGATGCTCTTTTGTCATATTTAATCTCCTTTTGTAATTGCACACACATCCCAACAGGAATGTTCCTAATGGAAGTTAAATCTATTTTCTGGAAATACCAGGAGCCAGAGCTGTTTCAGGGGCTTGTCCCCTGCAGCTCTGTAAGAATCGCTGCTCTGGTGATGCCCAGTCAGGTCAGACTCTCGTGTTGGCCCTGGCTCTTCTCTAGATATTTTGGTTGTAAGAGGAACTCATTCCTGCAGCAGCTGCTGCAGATGAAGTACCATCATTCGTTGTGGTCTTCTTTGCAAGAGAGCCTCCGAGCTGGATGGCCAACCTGCAGCTGCAGAGCAGCCGTGAATTGTTAGATTATTCATTTTATATTGTTATTTATTGCTGTATTTATATATTTTTATTTTTTAGACCTTGAGATGGGCCAGTTTTAAATTATGTATTGTTTTTATATTGTATTCTTCTGTGTTGTGTTCTTCTATGTTGTGAGCCGCCCTGAGGCTTGTTTGCAAGGGGGCAGCATACAAATCTGTTAAATAAATAAATAAATAAATAAAATTGTGCGGAAAAACAACGATCGGAAAAGATGGCATGAGCAAACTGGTGTCGTGGTCTTTCCTTCTGATACCAAGGGGTCTTTCTGGTGTACAAAAACAGATGCGGGGGTGGAAATTTCCCCACGAGGCCTGTGGTGGGACGTATTTGGCCAAAAGAAGGCTAACCGTCGTTATTTGTTTTTCAGCACCAGCAGTAGACCTTTATATTCAAACGCTATTTTAATTGTTAATATTATCTATTAGTTTTAATTTCTGGCCAGGGCGACTCAAATTATTGTTATATTTATTAATATTGATTTATTTATTAATATTGAATTGTGAATTGTGAATTATTGTTATGCATGTGAGCCGCCCCGAGGCTTCGGCGATGGGGCGGCATAGAAGTGTGCTAAATAAAATAAATAAGTAAATAAATAAATAACCTGCAGAGGCGGAAGCCCACATGCCGTTGTATTGCTGCAGCAGCTGCTTCTCTGCAGTTATAAGGGGATCGAGTCGCAGGCACCACAAGCAAGTCTGGCACAATCCCGGGGCTCGGAGTGGGTGGGAAGAGAGTCAAATCCCACTGAGTTAAAACCTCTAAAGCCCGAGCTGAAACGGATTCTAACTCTGCCTCAGCCCTTTAACGAAGATTTCTCCTCAGCCGCTCTGCAGCAACATGGCAAGACCTGCTCTCCTTTAGGAAAAGCTGGCAGGAGCTAATGTGCTCCGATCCGGATTCAAACCACTGTGGTTTGGTAGGGCAGAGACACTGGATCTGAAGAGCGGATCTGGGGAATGCGTACGCGTGCGAGACCCGCCGGACTGGAGCGCAGGACCCCACCTGTGCAAAGCCCGTGCCCACGGGGACTATCGGCACGTCGGTGAGGTCAGCGACTTGACCGCTGGGTTCGCCTCCCTCGTGGCGAGGGCACCGCTGAGCTCTGACGCGGGGAGGGGGGAGGAGAGGAGAGGAGCAGGCTCCAGGTATTTGCTTGTAGCCTCCCGTCATGGGAGGGGGACTGGTGCCCCCCCACCCTCGCCGCCTCCCCCCACCCCTGCCATGGCTAATAGCAGGCCTGACTCTCTTTAGCTCCAAAGAGCTCGCCCGAGGCGATGCAGGGCTGCGAGACCAGAGAAGGCCTGGCCTCGGAGAAGGAGATCAACCGGAGGAAAAGCACGCACTTGTAATGGAAATAAGGGGTTATTAAGGTGCCATATAAAAATGTAAGCGCCTCTGCAGAGCGAGGGGGGGAGCGGGGGCTGATTTGTCAGCCTGGGTGGTTCTTGGAGCTGCGGAAGAGACCGGCAGCAGGTCGCGACTTGAGCAGCAGCCCTTCTGGAAAGTCAGCTGGCAGGAGGAGGAGGATGGAGAGCAGCCTTTATCCTACCTAGAGGGAACGCAGAGCATTCCTACCGGGGGAGTGCGAAAACCGCAGCGGCTCGCATGCCTGGCCTCCAGCGCCCGGCACCCCCTGGGAGTCCCTTCCCCGGGTGTCAAGGGACTCTCCTCCAGGTGCCCTTGCTGGAAGGGCCGGGCTCCTGCGGAGGGGCCAGCAGAGACGGGGCGAGGACGGACTTGGGAAAGTTTTATGGAGGGAAAGGGTAGCATTATGGGAAAGAGAACAGTTGCCTTTCCGAAGCCGGTTGCAACACTGAAATGCTGAGCTCTTCGCCAAACCATGTTCTCGTTTTCTTTTCTATACTGCCCAGTAGCGAGTGCTTTCAGAGCAGTTCACAGCAGTTCCTAAAACACGACCATGGGGCAGTGGAAGCATAAAATTATTGCAAAGAGAAAATATACGAAGGTTGCCTTTAAAACAATATTTAATGGATGCAACTGTTGGAGTTGGGTGCCCCATCCACTCATTCAATGAGGTCCTTTCACGGCATAGGGGGCTCTCCTGCCTGGATGTTGTAGGGATGACAGAGCTGGGGAGACCTCTGTGGGAGGCTGCCCTGGGGAGCTGCCTGGGCCCCAAACCTGGTAGGGGCCAATGCAGACATCTGCCACGGGGCCCCTTGATTTTCTGCCCTGGCCCCGTGCTCCCGCTGCTTCTGGGAGCATCGCTGTCCCCTGCCTGCCCCTGCCAGGGAAACCTCGCGACCTTGCATATGAATTGCTCCGTAATGGCCTGCATTGCCCCACGTTTTGGATTGCCCCGTAATTTCTCCAGCTGCAACTGCTGGCATTGCCGGGATCCACCAACGGTGGAGGAATCACAGCAGATGTGGTGCCGCCCTTGTGGGCATCACCAAATGCCTCCACCTTCATGATTCTCAGTTATCCAGTCAATTGCCTAGAAGCCAATACTGGGTCGGGCTCTCTTGCTGTCCAGTATTGTCTACGTGGGCAACATCTTTCCAGGCCTTCCTGGAGACAAAGGCATTCCTTACCACCTGCAACCTGATCCTTTGATCTGTGGATCGAGCCAGTGGCCCTTGATGTGCAAAGCAGTTGCCCCGCTGCAGAAATATATACCGTATTTTTTGCTCTATAAGACGCACTTTCGCCCCCTCAAAAGTAAGGGGAAATGTCTGTGCGTCTTATAGAGCGAATATGTGTGTGCAGTGAGTCTGTCAGATGTGCAGCCCATGGGGAAGTGATGGGGAATGTGCCTGTGATTATGTGCCCATTTGATTCAGAATATTTTTTTTTTGTTTTCCTCCTCTAAAAACTAGGTGCGTCTTATGGTCAGGCGCGTCTTATAGAGCGAAAAATACGGTATGTATGTGTGCATGCATTTTCTTGCTGACTCAGCTCAGTATTTAGGTAAGGAAAAATATGTACTTTCATTCTATTCTGCTGTGTCACTGCAGGTGGCGTACATTATAAGGAAAACAAAAGATGTGCAAACCAAAACCCAGATGAATTAGGATGCAATTCTATGCATGGTTAGGCAGAAAAAAGTCCTAATTTCCCAACAATCCCCAGCAAGCCACATGACGGACCAGTAGGCGGACAGGAATTGCGTACATGGAAAAAATAAAAAACCAATCAATCAACCAATCAAACAACTAATTTCCCATGCTTACTCATTCCCAGCCTTACTCTCTCCCACAAGCAGTGCCTGACCCAATATATGGCATTCAGGAGCTAAAAATAGAAAAACCTGGACTGTAAGAAAACCACATGCCAATCATGTTGATTTAAAAATTAGCTTAAAACTGATCCGATCACAGCTGGCAGGAAGCACCATTGAAAGTAACTCTCCTGTTACCAGTTGGAGGATGCTGTATTTATGGATCTCATAGACTACGGTTCCCATCATTGCCCAGTCAAACACAGCGAGCACAACTACCCCACTTGCGGAGTGCCGGGTGAAAGGCGATGCCGTCGCGATGAGCCGTCAAGTCACCTCTAGCTCTTGGTCACCCACATGTTGGCCAGCCATGCGCGAGGTCCACTGAGGTGGCGAGGAGCATCAGCTGCTTGCGCATGCCATGCATAGCCTGCCTGTTTTGTGATGAACCCGGAGAAGCTTCCCAGCCCTCCTCCTCTCCATTTTGTCCTCACAACAACCCCAGGAGGTGGGTCAGGCTGAGAGTCAGAGACTGCTCCAAGATTTCTTGGGAGCTTCGTGGCGAAGGGGGGACCAGAACTCAGCCAGACCCTCTCTCCGCCATCCCACACGGGCTGTGTGGATACATAGACACATAAAGTGAGTCAGAAGGGGCCCCCCCGGGCCATCTATTCTGACCCCGGCTCCAGCCGGCTCCGCTCACGACAGGCCCGCCAGGTGCCTGCCCAGCCTGTCCTGGTCACATGGTCTGGAGGGCCTCCCAGTTTGCATGAATGCTGTCACTCCATCACAGACCTTTTTATTTAAAAGTTATTTTAGCTGTTAACTGTTAATGTATTTAATTTATTGTATTTATTGTGTTAATTTATTATTATTGTATTTCTAGTGTTTTAGTTTATAATTCGAGATGGGCCAGTTTTAAATGTATGATATATTATATTGTTATTTTATTTTTATGCTGTGAGCCGCCCCGAGGCTTTGTTGCAATGGAGGTGGCATAGAAATGTTTTAAAGAAAGAAAGAAAGAAAGAAAGAAAGAAAGAAAGAAAGAAAGAAAGAAAGAAAGAAAGAAAGACTCCCAATGCATCTAAAAGAACCTCTCTTCCTACACAAACTCGCGTGGAGCCTGTGGGTGCCCCTGACTAAGGAAGCTGGATGAGCAGCGGGAAGAGAATCTTCTTAGTGGTGGGACCCCATTTATGGAATGAACTTGCTGGAGAGGTTCCCCACACACCTGAGCTGCTACCTTTTCAGGGTCAGGCAGATTCTTTCCCCCAGACATTTTAGAGACCCAGTTCTAGATCTGCGTGGCTATTTTATCAATGTCTGCGCTGTTTATTGTTTTGCATGACATTATATTTCCTTCTCTTAAATAACTATTTTATATTTTCAAGTATTCTGGAACCGTAGCTTTTTTACTATGTGTTGCGAGGCTCGAATGGACTTCTATCTGCCACTGTGAGTTCCTCAGAAGAACTAAAAAGGTGGAGTATAAATGCAATGTAATAATAATAATAATAATTTGCAAGCTGCCAAGATCTGCAATCTGTCGTATTCCATGCAGGATTGTTACCACCCAAGCCGATGATGCCACTGGCGCTCTTCGGAGCCTCTTGCTAGGCTTCCTGTGCACTCCAAATGCCACCCCCACTTCTGCTCAGGACCTGGCAAGACTACATCTGGTGCAACCGTCTCTTCTTTCCATTGCCGCAAGCCCGGCAGTGGGTCACCCTTTCACCCTTCCGTGTTGTTGTTCCAGGACTCAGTCAGGGCCTACAAAAGTCTCATCGTTGTGTCGTGGGCAGGAGGGACCAAGCTAATCTCCCACTGGCTGAGGAACCAGCTGCCACGTGGGCTCTTGCAGCGTTCATGAGGCAGTGCAATGGTGAGCAAACATGTGAGTGAGGATACCTGAGGCCCTGAACCTTCACAGAGTCAACCTGTTCCTTTCCAGAGCGAAAACAACCTTTCTGCACTGGAATTCCATCATCCATTCCAGTGGAAGATACCGCTTTCCATATTTCAGGAAAGGCACCATGCCACCGGTAGCAGACTAAGTCCAAAGGGCTGTTCTACTTCTTCTCCTGCGACATTCGAGGTCCACAGATTACCATATTTTTCGGTCTATAAGACGCGTCTGACCATAAAACGCACCTAGTTTTTAGAGGAGGAAAACAAGAAGAAAAATATTCTGACTCAAAGGGGCACAACATCACAGGCACATTCCCCATCACTTCCCCATGGGCTGCACATCTGACAGACTTCCTGCACACACACATTTGCTCTATAAGACACACAGACGTTTCCCCTACTTTTCGGGGGGGGGGGGAGTGCATCTTATAGAGCAAAAAATACGGTAATTGGCCTTAACTTTCCAAATCCATAAGTCCCGACTATACATCCTGCATAGAGATGCAGCTTCAGTTCAGTGTCAGGTATGTGATTCCATCAGAGCAGTTCATTCAAGTAATTACAGGGCTCTGGCGATGGGATGGGGGTGAGAACGGCTCCTTGTCCCCCTCTCACCTTCTCTGGCACCACCCGTGGCAAATCTTTCGGGCTTGCCTCATTCCCGTTACGAGGCATGCCCAAAACAGCAGCTCATGCAGCAGAAATACTGTTAAAAATAACAGCCTGACCTTGGCTTACCTGGAGCACAACCTGCTTTGTCAGTAACTCTCAGGTGGGACGTTCCAAGGCAGTGCTTTGTCTCAGTGGGGTGATCATAAAACACAACTCAGGAGTCAATATTTGGTTTCCAACGTTCCCAATATTGTTGCCATAAGCAAAGTCAGGTTCCCAGGAGCTTGGATCATTCTCCCATTTTCTTTCGGAGGGTGGAAGCCGCATTTTCCCTGTTCCTGCCTCCGGGCACTGCCTCCCACGCACTCATGGCGTTCTCCATAAATTACACACGTGCCAAAGACTTCCAAGTCTCTTCTTCCCGCCCCCTCCGCCCCATACCCTCAGGTCGCTCTCCATCTCAGCCTAATACCTTGCCAAGGTTTAATAGTTTTGATTACAAAACTATCTGTTTCTGTATACTCATAAAAGCATTTTTTAAAAACCCACAGATGTATTCTCCATCATCCTTTTGCCCCAGGAGAAAAAGGTGTCCATGCAATGGAATTTCCCATGCACCTCCATGACTTCAGAGCCCACAAATGGATCATGTACCAGCAGAAAACCGCCTTCGGCCTGCAAAGAAAAATCCTTTGAGTCGTGTGTTGACAAATGGACTTTAGGCGTCGTTTTGGTCAGGGAGGGAAAGGACTTCCCCCAAATGGTCGGAGGGAAGGAGGAGGGTCCCCGTTCCAGCGCCCCTTTTCTTGTTTTGCACCTCTCTTTTGGACCAAGAAGAAGAAGCAGTCCTGGAACCAAATTATCTTCACATTTTCGGCAGGGCTGCATCCAACCCGCATAGGGAGCACCTTAAGGAGGTGCTTGGACATGCGAGCCTGCCACATCTGCACCACCTTGTGGTCCATCGGCCTGAACACGCATGGTGGAAGACCGAAAGGCGCAGTCTGAAGTCTTGTTATGTCTGAAGTCTGAATGCACCAAATTATCCTCAGGAGGTGCAATGTTTGCACAAGATAAACAGCCATTCAAATAATTGAGGGAAAGTTATTAAGAGGGAAAGTCATGCCCGGAATACATGCCCATGATGCTCTGAAGAGAGGGTGGATGGAGATAATATAGAAAGTTGCTGAAGGACTTTCTGGTAGGACTCAGTGGATCTGCCTGGTTCCTCAGCCATTTCCAATCACAGTATGGATTATGGCTTATTGCATGAAACACACACGCACACAATCCATGTCCGTTTCAGAATCAACACACAGCAACACAGGTAGCTGTGTTACATGCGGGACCGTTGGGTCATGAAGCGTTGTTTTCCTCAGGCGTTCATGTTTTCTTCAGGGGTGCACAACTCTGTGGGATCCAGGAGCCATATTCAGATGAAAATAAAAATAAAGTTGGTTAAAAAATTCACTTATTTGCAGCCAAAGCATGGCAGCAAACTGCTCCATAAGTTGAGAGTGCCAAAGTGGTCCAGTTTGGCAACTTTGCCAGTTTAGTCTTAGGTTGCTTCTGTGGGATGCTGAAGTAGCTACGGTCCCCAAGGCTGCTCTGGGGTGTCATTTGTGTGTGGTCCTTTCCATCTGGGGTGCAACAGGGGCTTGGCAGGGCCAGCCGGAAGCATGTGTGGCTCATGGGTAACGGGTTCCCCATCCTGGTTTGTACCATTTGTCCACTACCATCTGGAATTTCAGACAGATGTTCCAGATGTGCCCAGTGTTGTTCCAAATTCATGTCTTAGCCCCATTCTCCTGAATCCAGCTCCAACGCTGGGTCAGATCTGATGGTTTGCAAGCCCCCATGGAGATCATGACAAAGCAGCCAGTGACGCTGGTGGCTTGCAGGTCCTCCTGGCTCAAATTTGGCGTTCTGGGGGTGCAGTCCTCAGTGTGTTTAAACCAAAAGAAGGCTTGCAGCTCCAAGATGCTCCAGCCAGAAATGTACAAGGACTTTTTCTGCATAAACATGCATAGGGTTGCACCGTGAATCATTTAAAGACCTGCAATTGCAGTGGGGCAGAAGAGGAATAATCCATGCAATATGCAGGACCCAACATTTAGGGCTTGGCTTTCACCTATTGTTTGTCCTGGCCACTGATGACAGAAGAAGACAGAGGACAGAAGAGGACAGAAGAAGACAGACAGAAGAGGACAGAAGAGGACAGAAGAAGACAGACAGAAGAGGACAGAAGAGAAGAGGACAGAAGAGAAGAGGACAGAAGAAGACAGACAGAAGAGGACAGAAGAGAAGAGGACAGAAGAAGACAGACAGAAGAGGACAGAAGAGAAGAGGACAGAAGAAGACAGAAGAAGACAGAAGAGAAGAAGACAGGCAGAAGAAGAAGACGACAGAAGAGGACAGAAGGCAGGTTTAGATGCTAGGAATGCATCCCGGTGGGCTGTGCTGGGAGAGACCAGGACACAAGTCATCCTGAGAAAAGTGTTCAGGTGAAGTGGCAGAAGCAATGTTCATCTTCTCTCTTCCAATCTTTGTTTTTTTGCAAGATGGACTGATGCCAGTGGAGCGTGGGAATTGTTGCAAGCTTCCGTGCAAGAGAGCAGAGTCCACAGACCTGCAGTCTTTGTCATACTGTAAGAGCAGGACCGTTGGGAGAAATGGGACATCAGGTAGTCATGGACCTGCTCGAGTGTCTTCCGTTTGATTCCGTTTACATATGACCAAGTCTAGATCGGACCCCCAGTGTGCCAGCCCTCGGATGCTTCCGTCCTTTTCCGAGGCACCCTTTCCCCACTGTGACTGCATCTCAGGGAATTATCTTGTCTGCGGCTCTCTTCCACCACCTTTCTTGTGAGTTTCTTGCCCTTCGGGGCTTCTCCTTCCCGGAAGACCCTAAGATCCGCGTGAGGTTCTGCTCCCAGCCAACTCTCAGTTCCTTCTCTCCCAGAATCTGGGCTGTGTACATCCAACACTTGGCAGCTCATAAACATTTTGCACGGCTTGAGAGGCACCATAAGTAACATTGTGGTGTGATATAGGAAATGTTTGTGGTGCTTTCCAAATTCTCCGAGGCAGTTCAATGATTGGACAAGCTAAGAAACAGAATTTCTGCCTTGGAGGTGGAAGAAAAATCCAGGCTAATATTTGTCAAGGAAAATCAAGGCCAGGGGACTCACTTCAGTGTTATGAATTCCTGTGGGAAAACGTGGTACATGAGATCTGACTAGTTAATTATCATAATTGGGCTTGAAAATGAAGTCACTCTAATGAGCCAGAGATTTAATTATTTATTGCTTACTGCTGCAGCTTGTGGCTTGGCTCACTCATTCGACTCAGTGAGGGCTCTCGCTGGGATCGAAGTTTTGCATGGTTCATCTCCCCTTGGACTGCGCACTTGTGCATGGCTAAATATGCAGGCTGAGCCGAATTAGACCGCGGTTCCGGCTAACCCAGCATTTTCTTTCCACGAACGGCTCTAGGCGCTTTATTTAAATTTTTATATACCAGCCCATTCTCATAGGTTCTGGGCAGTTTACCAGAAATTAAAGCCAATAATGATTACAATTAAACTAAAAACAATGTATTAAATGAATCTGACCTGAGAACTAATCTGGGAAGGCCTATTGGGAGAGAGACTTTTTAACTCCCTCTTAAAGGTGGAATTTGGGAGATCGGATGCATTTTTCCTGGCAGGCCATTCTGCAGTTGAGGGGCAACCGCTGGGAAAGTCCGCTGGGTAATGGGCATTAACACAGAGAGTTAACCCCAGAAGATTCTCTCCCGAGGACCTCGGCTGGCGAGGAGGAATGTGAGCAAAGGTGCTCCTGAAGGTATTTGGGACCCAAGCCGTGAAGGGCTTTGGAGGCCATGACCAACAGCTTGTACTGGACCCAAAAACGTGCTGGCACCCAGTGCAAGGACTAACAGGGGTGACGTGTGGTCTCGGCATGATGCCCCAGAGACCTGCCTGGCTGGCACATGTCGCACTGGCCGCGGTTTCCGGAGTGGGCGCGAGGGCAGCCCTGCGCAGGTGCATTGCAGGGATCGAGCCTCGGCGGTGCCAGTGCGGGCCCGACTCTCTTCAGGCCTTCCTCCTCCAGGAAGGGATGCGGTTGGCGGATCGGCCGAAGCGGACGGCAGGCGCTCCTGACCGCGGCTTCTGTCTGAGCCGACATCTGAAGGGCCGGTCAAGCAGCACCGCAGACGGCAAACATGGTCTTTCGGGAGGAATGTGACCCCATCGAGAACCGGTTGGCTCACCTCCGATCCTGGATTCGGACCCTTAACTGCAAGCACCTCCGATTTGTCTGGATTCAACTTCAAATTTCTCATGCAGCCCATTACCAGCATTCAGAGAGGGGATGCTTCCTCTAGAGGATGGTAAGGAGAAGCAGATCCGGGTATAATCAGCGTACCAGTAACACCCAGCTCCGCTCCTCCGGATGATCCTTCCCAGCAGCGTTACAGAGCTGTAAAGCCGCATTGGAGACAGAACAGAGCCCTGTGTGACTTGGCAAGTCAGCGCCTTCCTGGAGGAGCGACAGTCTCCAGGCATCTCCCTCTGGAGAAGAAGAACTGCCTCCAGCGCCCACCTCCCTCAGACAATCCAGCAGGATACTGTGACCAGTAGGATCAAGGATACCTCACAAGCAAGGCATGGAGAGAGCAGCCTCAAGCCCATCTTCCTCCCATACCCAGGATTCAGCGCTTCCTCTCTGGTGTAGCCATTACAGGGACTTGGCTAAGGGAAACTTGCGCTCCATCTCTGTGCATCCAGGACTACGGGCCACCAATTTTCTCCCAGCCTTGGCCGATACGAGGATAACCTGGTAGGCCTGCTGTGGATACCAGCCTAGGCTCGTGGAAGGAATGGAAGAGCACCAACGTCAATGGCGAGCCGTCCCTTTCAAAGGACAGCTAAGCCAGTTGTCCTGCCTTGAAGCAGGACGCTGGAGCTGCTGCTGCTGTGGTGGTTGGATCCAGGTGGGGAGATCTGGGTTCTAGTCCCCAGTCAAGCTCCCTGGGTGGGTTGAGCCAGTGTCAGACATTTGGCCTAACCTCCCTCACAGGGTTGTGGTTGGAAGGATGGAAGGGAGAGGAGGAAAGCGTTGTGAGCTTCTTGCAAGAGGAAGAAGGTGAAGCATGAGAGTAATATACTACTACTGCTACTACTACTACCACTAAGGCATCCTGACACCGTGATCTCAAATTCAAGACTGAGCGTTCTCCTGAACCTCTCTCAGGCCGGACCAGCTTTGGAAAAGTTCTTGGGAAGTGGCTTCCAGCGCTGGCTGGAGACAAATGGAAAAGGGCCAGAGGAGGCTTAAAGCTCTTCCTGCTAGCAAGTGAGCCTTCAGGAGGCATTTCGACACTTTCGGACATCGTTCCGAAGTCAACATTTGTGCACTGAAAAACCGCACAAGGCCAGAAAGCTGCCAACAGTTGGTGGCGAGAGGAAAGAGGTGGGACGGGGCATGAGGATGTGGCTGTCCGGAGAGCCTTGGGAGTGGAACCTGAGGGTTTGGGGTGAAGCTCCCCTCCCCTGGCCCAGAGCACCCCATTTCGGACAAGTGCTTGGACACACAGCTGACTTCCTCCGAGTGCTCCCACCCACCAGTCCAGGCAGGCGCGGACAATCCGGGTGCTCCACAGTTCTTCTCGCATTCCCACCAAGACTGCCAGGCGACCTTCTAGCAGGCGGCTCCTGGATCTTATTACCATGAGAAGCACTTCTGCTGAGGACTTCCCAGCATCTCAAAACACCCCCCAAACCCCGCAAAACTCCGCCTCTCCCCCCATCCGGCAGAAAACCATTTCTGTGACCAGCAGACTCGACTGCGACAAAAGGATCGCCCTCGCGGCCCACCTGAGAATGGGACGCACGGGCTCCGTCTCCGTTGGCATGATTCCTGTTGACAGCCCCGCTTGGTTGGTACGCCAAGTCGACCCTATTACCTGCTGGGGTGAATGAATTCCCTTTTGTGATGGAGATGTCACAGCACATTAAGCCAACAATGGGCTGAGATATTTTATATGAAGTTTGCCCTTGCCTCTGATTAGCAAGAACCAACCAAGTCATAGCAACCTACAACTATGCGATGGCCGGGCCCCGTCGCCGGCCGAAAAGGGAAATCCCTATTCAAATGGTTTAATAAAACAATCTAAAGGGCGTGTGAATCGTGAAAAGCATTTTCACTTTTTCTCTTTAGCTTAATCTCCTGGTCTCTGGGATATTGTGCTCCGAGCAGACCCCAGCAGGGTGTGGGCGAAGGTCCCCCATCAAGTCCTTTTATGGCCCCCTTTCTCTGTGAGTTAATGATATACTGGTGTGATTGCCTCCCACAGCAAGGAGAAACACGCATTTGATGAAAAGGATGGACTACGAACACATCCTAAAAGGCAACAATTTCTCATAGAAAGGTCACAGGTCATAACCTGCATTTTTTTGGGATGTCTACCAGCCCCCTTCCCAAAGATGGCTGAAGCTCAGGTTGTTCCCAAGGGTCTTCATTCCTTAAACACACAGAGAGAGAGAGAGAGAGAGAGAGAGAGAGACAGACAGACAGACAGACTCAGTTTTGACAATTAACTCCCACAATCCCTTTGATTGCTTGATTAATTTCTGACCATGCCACGGCACTTGCATTTTGCTAGGCTGGGCTGAGACCACCAACGTTCCTTTTTTAAGGTTGTTTCCTAGAGGATCCCTCCGCGATTGTGAGTCCTTCACTCGGCTGTAGACAAACAAACAACGGAGGTTGTGCACCGGTCGCCGGCTCTGAATCCAAGGGATGAATCATCTGCGATGGCCGTTTAAGCTTCCCTTTGCCGGAACAGCCGTCCTTGAAGCACAGTGACAGTGTGACCGGGTTTTAAAGTTCTTCCGCAGCTTCTCCGGTGTGCACAAAGCGTGACGCACCTTTTCACTGCACAGGAAAACAGGTTGGATCTCCCCGTGTTATTTCCCCATTGGTCCGAAAGCCGCCAGTGTTGCTGTTGGAGGGGGATTTTGATTGGGGAAAGGGTCCACGGGGAAAGGGTTGAGCACCCCCCAATCCAACTGGGAACCCCCCTCCACTGGTGAAGCTGCAGGTGATTAAACACCCCAAATGATGTGTCCAAATGCGCCTCGCTTGCTGGCACAGAGGGACTATTGTTATCCGTGGCTAGATGGGTCCGTGAGAGTCCAGTCGACCCATGGGATGTGGGGCAGGGGGGCTGGATGGGTGTCCGATTAGCTGCTACATAGGACTGTATCATATGCTTTGAACTTGGGGTCACCCTGTTGGTAGAGACCCTGCAATGCCTGGACCTTCAACACACGCATGGAGGAAGAACCTTGCCGGATCAAGGCTGATGCGGTGGAGCGTGTGGTTTCCAGAGTGGACAACCTCGTGGGAAGCTCAGAAGCCAGAGCTCAGTGGCAGAATCTCAGCTTTACAGGGGAGAGGCCCCGGTTCAGTCTGCCGCAACCCAGGTCAGACTGCGGAAGCTCCTCCTGAAACCCTGCAGCACTGAGAACATTGGCCCCAAAGGCTGGTCCAGCCGCTTCCGTTCCTGTGCTCCCCTTGCGTGTGCCCCTCGGTGACGGCTTGGTCGATCCTCCACCCCGGTGCTGGGCCCACTCACCAACGTCAGACTAAGCCAGCGGTGTGGGACCTCTTCCAGCCCGAGGGCCAAATCCATTTCAGAGCGGCTCACGGGGGCTGCAGTCCACCGCGGGGCGGAAGAGGCAGGACCAAAAGAATTAAAAATACTCGCATAGTTTAGCTTCCAGCTCTTCCTGACAATAATGATGCCTGGGGAGAGACATTTCAACATCTCGGAATATTGCAGTAAGTGCACAGAGATGGGGTCATCACTCATTGTTTTGTGGTTGGAGAAAAGAGATGGGACTGCAGGAAAGGGCTTCCCGGGGAATCCTGAATCTAGCTCTGCATCCCTGCCTTAAAGCACAACAGAGCAAGGGAAAGGCCAGTGGGAATATCCAAATGCGAACTTGATTTAATAGGGATACATTTGAGCTGAATCGCCCACATTTTACCCTTCAGGATCTGCCTGTAACCTCCTCCGGTGTTCCCAGAAGCCTGGTATAATTTGGGGTCATTCCTCCACTGGCTGGACTGCAGGTCTACTACAAAATTCCTTCTAGAAATCAACCGAGCATAATCTCTCTCTCTCTCTCTCTCTCTCTCTCTCAGCACAGGAAGATTGTGTTGTGTGATTTTGCAGCAGCTGCTGTGGTTCTATAGATTTCCTCCTCTGACTTCTTCCTTCGTCACTTCATCTCCTATCGTTTGTATCCAGTGCTCTTTTTTTAATTATCTGCCTCGCTCTTTCAGCATCTACATCTCCTCAAAAGGAAGGGTGTTTCCACCAATAAATGCTTCCTCCAAGTGACTCACTTGTACGTGATTAATGCCTGGGCATTTGCCTACCCATTTCTCCTGCTGCATGCTAAATATGTAAAAATTTAATTAAAGTGTTATTCATTAAAGGCCATATCTGGGCCAATTTTGAAATATCCAAGGGGCATATTCCAATTAGGCGATGCGTGCCAACACAGCGTGTTGTGAAGTCTTTCCTTTTTTTCTTCCTCTTCCACCCTGCCAGAATCAAAGCCATTGACTTCAATATGATGCATTGTGTGTGTGTGTGTTGTGGGGTGTGTGTGGAATGAATAAAACCCACAATCAGGAGCAGGCAAGACTCCATCATGCCCGTGAACCAATTGGTACGAAGGGCCGCAGAGTGTCTCTGCTCAGAACCAGTCTCACAAAGTGTGTGGGGTGAGCCGGGGACAAGGTATGATCCAGAAGCCCCTCCACCCGAATCCTCTCACACCACCTCTGATGTTTTGCGTGCACCAGGGAGGGGGGCAAGCCACACCTTTGGATTTGCACGCTTTTAGGCAAGTGTGCTTCAACTGGCTCGTTTCGTTTTGAAGAAAAGCCACTGTGGAGTCCCGACTTGGCAGCATTTTCCAACCTGGACGGGGGCCTCGTTTCCTGAAAATCCCCCCACCCGGCACCATCCAACAGCTGCTATTGCCCCCAACAGTGTCTGTTCCAGTCCAGAAATAAAATAAATAAATAAAATAAATTAAATCTTTTTCTTTGAAATAATAGCACCCAGTTTAAACACACTTTCTTTTGTATTAATTTGTTTTAGTTGCTTACTGCTTTGAAATTTCTGCAGAGAAATTTGATGCTGTTTGTATATCACCAGTTTAAACACTACTTGCTCTTTTGTATTAATTGTGTTTTAGTTGGAGCTTATCATTTTTGCTCTTGAAATTTCTTCAGAGAAATTTGATTGATTGTCATTTTCATCATTCTGTTTGTATATCACTGTATTACAAATTGTAAATTGTAATGTTGATGGTTTTTGACCAGGGATGCAGAACCTCTCTCAGTTTAAAGATCAAACTCGATTTTGAGACGCTCTTGAGGTAACATGTCAGGTATGGCTAAGGCCAAAGTCAAAACAAACAGGGCCACAGATACAAAGCGCACTCAGCTTTTGTTAGCTTAAATCTCTTACTTCCACTAACTAAACCTTAGGAGACAATACAATCTTTTAGGATGACGGTGGAGACAGGGGTCTTGAAAAGCCAAGAACCAAACGAGGCCAAGAAACTATCAGTCCTTTGGTGGAAAGGGGGATGAAGGCTGGAGAAGGGCTTGTGTACTGTGACCCCAGTTTGGCTAGATAAAAACCTGAAGTTTACCCCCAGCCAAAATAGACAGGACTGCTCTTTGTCAGCCCCTCAAACAGAAGACTTACTCTCCATAACACAGGAGACAAAACTACCACGCAGAAACTCACAGCATCAGATAAAAACCTGACATGCAGTACTCAAAAAGTAAAGAAATAAACATAAACAAACATGTCTTTGCTTAAGGTCCAAAAGGTGGTTTGTGAGCTGGCCAGGTTCACACAACAAGCTATGATTCATCAGCAAACCACAGTTCAACAGCAAACCACAGTTCAACAGCAAACCACAGTTCAATGGGAGCCGACACTTAACTCTTGAGTAGCAGATTGGGCAGCGTGTAAAAGCAACTATATGCTGCATACATCTATTAGGCAGTACATAAATGGAATTTAGCAGCAGCAAGAGTGTTCAAACTGGCATCTCACCAAAGATGCACATACCCGCTCTGGACCCTCACGGCCCTTGGCCCGCCTCCCTTTTCCTTTGTCCTGGCCTTTATGCTTTCAGCCCCCTTCCAACAGTTCAATGCTTCTCCAAAACAGAATGAGTCCCATTTCAGACTGAAAGGAGCTTGACGTCTGGGCTCCCTCTGAAGGACCCTGGGCATGTCATGAGCGGAGCCGGCTGGAGCTGGGGGTCAGACTAGATGTCCTGGGAGGTTCCTTCTGACTCGCTCTGTTTCTGTGTTTCTGTGTTCTGTGACTATCTGGACTGAATCCAGCTTAAGCAAACCAGAATCACGAAGAAGCCAGGAGTAGATGGCCCTTGAGGCTAGTTCATTTATTTATTATATTTCTATCCCTGCTTTCTCCCGTTGTGGAACTCAAGGTGGCCCCAAGTGGTTCCCAGGGGTCTCCCCTCCAAGCTCAGGCCAGCCCTGGCCCTGCTTAGCTTCGACAGAGTGGATGACTTATGTGCCTTCAGACCAGACTCCAGCCAAGGGGCCCGTTCACAGTTTGCTCCTGGACCGCACGCTGTACAAGAACCCACATCACCTGGCCGCCGAGTTTGCCACTACCTGAGAGGTATTGCATCTTCATTTAACTGATGCAATTATGTTTAACCTGCCTGGAGCACATGCAAATATGTCTCAAATTGCCAGTCCCTTTGTCAGACTTTGTGGTGATGTCTAACTTTCCACCACTTGCTGAATTTGAGAAAGTACCGTCCTGTAACTCTCTCGTTAAAACCGAGCGGAGCAAAGCAGCCGTGTGCTACATTTGCCACCTCTCTGCACCAAGTGAAGTTCAAAAGCCATGGAAATGCGAAGTCGAGAACTTGCTAACCCTGATTGAGACGCAGTTGCCTCTTAAATCTTGCCCTTGGCGAAAGATACTGCGGATCGGTCCTTTTATTAGAGAAGAAATGGCTGTTTTAAGAGCTCCGAAGTGTGTGATGCCATGATCTTACAGAGCCGCAATGCTGATGTTATCAGTGCCATTTGGTTTTTATTGTATCGTTCATTGGAGAGAGAGAGAGAGAGAGAGAGCGAGCTGTTCTTAGGCCTGGAGACTTGTTTTGCTGTATGCTGCTCCAAGCTTTTGTCAGCTACCTTTCTTCTACAACCTGCTTCTATGCCTTTAACAGTATCCCGAGTTAAGCATATTAGCTGCATTCACACAACACAGCAAACAACCCTGCATGGTAACCCTGGTTCACAGTTTTTTCCGTGATCTGCATGACAGACAATCAACCGGTTTTGAGTTCATCCTGGTTTTTATTCTCCCTGCTGAGTCCTCCCATTGCTGGCATGTATTCCATCAGCCATTGCGCCTGAACTTCAATCCCAAGGTGCATCACTTCCTGCCTATGTCATCACCTCGTCTTGCTGGTCCACACATAGAGGCTGGATGGCTAGAGTGGCTCCTGCAGTCGCCACCCTTTCCACAAACTTTATGGTCGTGGCATACCAAGGCCATGGAAACCATGCCGCTAGGTTCAGACATCACAGCGAGCCATGCTGTATGGAGAACCCGTAACACACACCACTGTCTCTTATCATAGTTCCGAAAGACCAAGCTGATGTTGAAATGCCACAACTGGTTCTGAGGAAAAGACAGACCCGGAATGGCAAAAGACAAAACACCGCCATGGCGTGGTGTGTTGTCTGAACCAGCCACGTGGGTTCCGCAGCGTTCATTTCCAGCTACCTGCTTCGATGGCATGCCTTTCAGCATGTCTGCGCCTAACCACACAGGGCCAAGGAGAGAAGGATGGCTCCACAGCCATCCCAAGATGCCGTTGCCCTGAACTGGGGGAACGCAAGGCCGGTCCCTCGCCCAGCTGAGGAAGCCCAGTTCCAGTGGCGGGCCAAGACGTCCCTCTGCCTGAACTGAAGCTCAAGATGCTCAGGGGACACAGGGCTGGCTGCTGGCACCCGGCTCGCCCCTCCAGCACTTGCTGCCACCCCCCAGCAAGGGCTGCCCAAGGCAGGAGCCTCACGCTGCCTAATAGCAGAACCGGCCCCGTCTCACCGTGATACAAGCCAGGCTCAGGCATCTCTAATCTGGCTTCAGCTTGTAATGGGGTTGCCTCTTGTTCCAGCTAGTCCTCTCTGGAAATCCCCCAATGCCTTTGCAAGCAAAAAACCCCATGCTGTTGAGAAGGGAAAGGTGGAAGGAGGCCTGGGGGAAAACTCTCCAGCAGGCTGCATCCTGAACCAGAAGCGAGGGTCCTCCCAGAAGGCCCTTCTTAGGAACACCGGTACCTCCCAGGAATTCCTGCCAGGATCATCTTCCCTTGCAAGGAATCATCTTAAGAGGGCCAGGAGTCCTCTTGGATGGAGAACAGTCCTTGAATTGAAGGGCTGCCAGAGAACTGACTTCCGTCTGATGTTGTGCAAGGGAGCCAAGGTTCAATTTGGATGCCAGGAAGCACTTCCTGACAGTTAGGACCCCGAGGGCGTGGAATGGGCTTCCACGGGAGGTCGTAGAGGCCCCATCGGTGAGGGTGTTCAAAGACAGGCTGGACATGCACATGGTGGGCATGTCATGAGCGGAGCCGGCTGGTGCCGGAGGTCAGACTAGATGGCCCGGGAGGCCCCTTCTGACTCGCTCTTTTTCTATGTTTTCTATGTTTGTGCACCATGCTTCTGTCACACGTGCAAGGCTACAGAGCTTTCTTGCAAGACATGTTTTACTGATCAAAGTGTTTTCTGGATGCACAGGTACCCGGAATAAATATCTAGGCACGCACAGGGCAGTTTGTTGAGCCCAATCTAGGAATCACCTCCAGAAACTCACCTTATGAGCATGCCTGGTCCCCATTCCTTCAAGAACTGCCTTCTGGCAACTTCTTGTTGCAAACCCTCCTCTGCCGATGTCGAGTCATGGAATCAAGAGCCATGCCGCCTCATCTGTCTCCGAGAAACTCCTGAATTCCGCTTCTCTTATCTTAATGTTTGATGCTGCCCTGTCTGATTCCTTTGTTGTCAGTCAACATCTGGACTCTGCAGGGCCACCAGTCCTTTGACCACACTCTTCCTCAAGAACATGAGCTGGGCTGTGTTGCTATTATTTATCTGAATTAAATTAATCATTTCGGGCTTTGCATCCAGTCCTATTCTATGCAAATAAAGGAATTCCTTTTCACGATGATAATTTTATTTCCTGACCATTCATAAGTACGGGGGCCCCTATTTTCAGAGGCCTTCTCTGGGTGCTTCCTTCATCTTGAGGGAATATGATTTTCTCGGTCAGGCTTTGAAAAAATTGCAGATCTGTGCAGAAATGAGATGGAACAGGCTCCTGAATGAAGGCACGCAATAGCGACAGCGAGCAGAAGTAGGGTGATGAATTCCCATTGCAAAGCCAGCAGGCACTTAGCGCCGCTTTCCTGCCTCAGACGATGAGGGAAGAGCAAAGGCAAAGGGGAGAAATGAAGAATCCTTGCTCGGTACCTGCACGGTGCCAGCTCTGCATTAGACGAGGATGTTTTCTGGGCCCATTCAAGTCCGGGCCCAATTCAAGATGCTGGTTATGACCTATAAAGCCCTGAACGGCTTGGGACCTGGTTACCTAAAGGAGCGCTTACGTCCATATATGCCCTCCTGCCCCTTGAGATCAGCGGGAGAGGCCCTCCTCCAGGAACCCTCCGTGAAGATTAGGAGGGTGAGTACCCGGAGGAGAGCCTTCTCTGTGGTGGCGCCCCGACTGTGGAATGCGCTCCCCAGAGAGGCCTGCCTGGCGCCGCCGTCATTTGTTTTTTGGCGTCAGGCGAAGACCTTTTTATTCAAACGTTATTTTAATTGTTGATATTTATTTATTTATTGGCCAGGTCGACTCAACTTATATTGTTTTTATATCGTGTTTATTTATTTATTATTGTGAGCCGCCCCGAGGCTTCGGCGAATGGGGCGGCATAGAAACTTCCTAAATAAATAAATAAACAAACAAACAAACAAACAAATGTCTTTTTGTTTTGCGAAATCTCCATAAGCCACTTAGATACCTGATAAATTAATACAGGGTCCTAAAGGCCACAATACCATTGCATATATAAATAGAGTGCATTTTGTATTTTCTGCTGCCTTCTGAACTGGTTCGGGCATCAGGGGGACTTCGTATCCCATGACCATTATAGCCAGCGAAGATGGAAGACGGTGGGGCGACCAAAGGGCCACGAGTCACCCACGGAGGCGTGGTGGTCTGAGTGCGGGGCCAGGACCTGGGAGATCCAAGTTCTCCCCGCTACTGGGTGTCTTTGGGCCAGTCACTCACTCCCTGGCTGTAATACCTCGCAGGGCTGTTGTGAGGGCAAAATGGGCTGGAGGGAACCTCTGTACGCTGCCTTGGGCTCCCTGCAGACAGGCTGGGAATATAATAAATAGATATATCTCATGTCATTGTTCCGTGCTTTGACCTTTCCCAGAACACAGGGCTGATAGCTGGGTTAAAAGAATAACCTTCTCTGGGGGAAAAGGAGACAAGCGACGTTCAGCATCCACAGGCATTTTAGCAGAAATAAAAGGAAGCCATGGTGCCAGATCTGCTTGCTGAGAAATCCAGGGCCTGACTCAGCCGAATTTCCCGATGCTGCGGGCGCTCGTGATTTTGGGAGGAATCGGCTGCAGCAAAACGGGAGCTCGTGAGGATGGTTGAGGCCCGGCCATGATTTATGGAAGGGAAATTCCTGACAGTTAATGACCGGCTTGGGTTGAAGGCCCGAGGCCTTTGGGTGGGTTCTCCATTCATTCGTTGGATCGTCGGTTGCCAGGGAAGGCCCAGCCCCAAAATAAGACAGATCCTCTCTTAGAGACTTTGGCAATAGGCACGCAAAGGGTTTGCTGGCCTGCCTCGACTGACTAAAGCTTTCCTAAACTTAGGAAGGCGCCATTTTGAGGGGGGCTAGCCTCCCCAAAAATCATTTTACTTATTTATTTATTTTTGGATTTATATCCTGCCCTTTTCCTACAAAGGGCTCAAGGCAGCTTACATCATTCTCCTCCTCCATCTTATCCCCACCACAACAACCCTGTGAGGTAGGCTGGGCTGAGAGTGTGTGACTGGCCCAGAGTCACCCAGTTGGCTCCATGGCCGAGCGGGGACTCGAACCCGGATCGCCTGAGTCCCAGTCCCACGCTCTTAACCACTGCGCCACACTGGCTCTCAGCGACTGGGGCAAAATCCAGCGACTGGGGCATCAAACACCCCATCACCCGCTCTTCTTCTGTGCAGCTTTTCCATTAAATGCAGTTTAGTGGCAATGATTCCCCCACCCGCCTTCCCTCCCGTCCTTCTTTCACCCCAGCCAGCGAAACCAACTGGAAAGGGGTACTCAGGATTTCGGTATCTTGAGACTCAACGGAACCAGCCGCCTCCAGGGTGTCCCACCTGGCAGAGCACAGGCCTATCTTTAACAGGCTGTCCTGTCCAAATCTGGTTTAAAGAGAAGGGAGAGAAGTCGCTAAACCCCAGGCAGCAGTTGGACAGTCCTGCCATGAAGGTCATCTTGTCACAGACCTCTAAGATGCACTGGATTTCTATTTAAATTTCAATAAAACTATGCCGCCTTTATGCAAATCTGCAACGCCTTTGCTCCTCTTTTTCTGCTGATGTGTTTTCTCTTATTTCGGTGATGCTTCAGCAGCCGCTGTAGCTGAAACACGGAGAGCAGGGCCACCCCCTTTCTGTCTTGGATAACTGTAGACCTGCCCGAGCAGTTCTGACCCAAAAGCTCAGAGCCACCACAAAGAAGGCCCTGCTTCCGGGCTGCTGCAAAGAGGTCACGGAACAACCTGCAAGACCCGCTCCTTGATGACTTGAATGATGGCACAGGTCGATGCCAGGGAAGGGGAGCTGCAGGAAAAGCCAGTCCGAAGCTGCTCGTGACTTTGTGTGCCAACAGCAAGACCTTGAACTTGGTCGTAGCCAGTGGACTTTTCTATCTCTCCGGTGTAGCTCTGTTTTGCATATTCTTTTAATACTTGCGTTGCAGAAAGCAAGCTCTACATCACCACATCTTCATGTCAGGAGACGTTCCCTTCCTGATAAACACAGCCCTGTACAAGAACTGCTTCTCCAACATGAGCCCCTGTTATTTTTCTAATAAAGACTCGGATCTTCAGCAGTATTTACAGACCGCAACAGTGTTTTTAAAGGAAACTTAAAGTAGAATGGAAGTAAAGCAGCAGTGCTGTGTGCTTTGATGTAAATTATATTGCGATAAGTGAAGCCACTTAGTAGATGCATTAAATATGGAGCATTAATGGGAAATAGAGGTGTTTCTAGCTGCATAAAATGTGCATAGACTCACTAATATTTAAATAGATATCCTATAGATATTATCCTGGCAGAGAAGTCTGTTTTGCATAATAAACTTCAGAGTTTGTCGATCATAAAGACAAATCAAGACAATTAAGATTATAGTTGGTGTTACAAGGGGCAGGAGGCAAAGAGCTGAGAGAAAGGCTCATGCGTTTATGGCCAACATAAGATTTGAACAAGGAAAAAAGATCTTGGACTGCGCTGAAATGGACAGGCTGACTTTGTCACTGAAGGAGAAAGAGGATACAGACTTCTATCAAACTTGGAACTCTTTTTATTATTGGCTAGAGAAACGGGACGAAGCGTAGATTTGAATATGTCTATGGATTGCTATAAAAAAAATGGGGGGTTGACCCAGCAGGTCTGATGTCTTTGATGATTGATGCTTTTAGTTTTTTTCTTTGTAGTTTGTAGAAAATAATAATAATAAAACTTATTAAAAAAAAAGATTTGAACAAGGGACTTTCTGGCTTAGATGCTCCGTAGCTATTCTGTTCCTTCTTTGCCCACCTAGATGTTTTACCATGGCAGTTCCCGGCCCCCAACCTGTCTGCCCGGGGCCAGAAATTCCCCCAGGATGGTTGGGAGCTGAGCCATTTTGTGTGGACCAGGAAGTGGTCCAGCCCAGGCTCAGCACAGAATCGTGCCAGTTGCTCCTGAATGTGGTGGATGAGCCCCAGCCTTTGCAGGGGAAGCACCCCAGGAATTTAAAAGAGGAGCAGCAAAAACCAGGGAAATGATTTGGGGGCAGTGGGAGCTCCTTGTCAGGTCAACCTGGACGAAGCAATTCTGCATTGCCAAAAAAGAGGAACTGCAGCACTACAAAGAGGTCAAAAGAACGCAGAGAATCGGCATTAAATGTATTCCACACGACAACACTGGCTTTTTCCGTACCTGTCCTTTCATTTGATTTACTGCACTTTTAAACCACTCAGTCTCAGAAACTCTCTTGGTGGTGCAACAGCACATTGCAAATCTAAAACCTAAAGACTCAAAGAGTAGAAACAGCCCCGCATAAACCCAGCAGCAAAGACAAAAGCTATCCCTGCACAGCAAAACAAATTAAAGGCATTGGCGGAATAGAGTACTGAGGCCGCCGAACGCTTTTCTTGGAAAATAAGGATAATTTGAGGCCAGGCGAGCGTCTCTGGGGAAGGGACTCTGCAAAGGGGGCTGTGACATGGACAGTCCCTCTTGCAGAGGTCCCCCTCTTCACCTCATCTCTTGGTGGCACCTGGGGAAGGGCCTTGGTCTGTGATCCCAGTCTTTGCATAGGCAAACATGAGCGAGGTTCTCTTGGGTTATGTCATTCCAAACTGTTTAGGACTTTCAGGGTTTAAACCAGTGCTTTGAACTGGGCCCAGTACCAGGAAGAAAGGCACACTATGAGCAGGTAGCAGTTTAGCCATCCTGTTCTGGTCTCTCTGGACCAGGCTCCTGCACAAAGAGCATGTTGGGACGATCCAAGTGGGAGGTTGCTACAGCGGGAATAATCATCGGAAAGGTACCTCTCTCCAGGGAGCGCCGTTGTTGCCCTGTTTAAGATCTTTGACTGGGACCCTCCTACGAGTTCCTCTCACCAAGCCTGCAACCAGGAGGGACTTTTCTGGGGTGGTACCCCAGCGATGGAAGACTCTCTTCTCCAGGCGCTTACCTGACTGAGTTTCAAGTGCCCAGCAAAATAGTTGCTTTTCCGGAGCATCTTTGGCACCATCTAGACTATTTATATCAGTGCCTTGGCTTTAATGATTTTAATGTATGCTTTATGTTATTGAATTATTTTAAATATGATTTCATCCTGTTATTTATTATTACATTTCAATTGTATTACTCTGTCCATGTCGCCCGAGGCTTGTCGCAAGGGGCGGCCTATAAATTTCTAAATAAATAAATAAAAATAAATGTTATTTGCCAATTTGCTATTGCAGTGGCCACCCAGAGAGCACCATGCTAACAGACAGCTTTTAGACAAATCTAATAAATAAATAAATATCCGTTGAAAGGGGCACCAAAACCTGAGAAGCTGAATGGGAAGGGGCAGAGTTTTGCCCCAGACGGTCTCAGCCTGCATTGAAACTGGCCGCTCCTTAGTCTCCCCTCTTGGAATCAAGGACGGGGTGAGGATGTGGCACATGGGCCACGCAGAGATGGCCATCCTGGCTTAAGCCACATACGAGGTGAGAGCCAGGGCTCAGAGCCACCTTGGCAGTGCTCCTGTTGCCAGTGGTGCATGCCCACCAACAGGACAACTTCAAAAGGGGACTGGACGAATTCATAGCAGGAAATGCATCAGGTAACTTGATGCCCACTACGCATTGCTAAGAACTAGGGCAAACAATGACATGGAGGACAAGGGAAGACAGAGAGTCGCATAACATCCGCACATGCAAATTCATGCATATAGGCACAGATGTAGAAATCAACTAGAGCTTGAACAGAACTACAGGTCAGCTCTCTGCAGCAACAGCTCCAGGTGTTAACAGCAGATGGGCCACCAAGGCCCCTTCCTGGAACCGGTTTAGGAGAGCCCCATGTCCTATTTCCCAGTGGACATTCCTCTACCTGAGGGGCTGTCCAGCCCACTCCTGGGTTACATCACGGGGCTCCAAGCCAGAGGTTCTCAGCCGCTCTGCCTTCTGGAGCTTGCGTCCTTCACACGAGACAACCAACTCCATGGGTGCGGCCAGCGGTCTGAGGACAGCAGTGTGAACCCATTCTTCTCTTCAGGACTTTTGGGTCACTCTGCATGGACACAAAGCTGTGCTAGAAATGTACCCAAGAGTGCCATCGTGCATTGCAGGGAGAAAGACGCCCCTGGGAGGACAAGCCCGCTTGTCCCCATTCCTGAATCCCCAAGCGGTTTCCGGAGAGCGCCTTGCGAAGCCCCACACCAGGGCCAGAGGCTAGCGAGCTTCAAGTCCCCCACGAGACTTCCTGAAGGCCCGGGACCTGACTGATGCCTGCATGCTAACGGCATCCGACACATACGCGTGGCAGATGCAGGACCTTCTCGCTCCCTCCCCGCTCCCACACGGGCAAAGAACCGAGGCTGCGAAAGCGGAGGCCACTTCCCTCCGTGGCGGTGGGAGCGTTAAATGCTAATCAACAAGCTCGCTCCCTGCCAAAGGATATGGGCTCACTCTCAACAAAGCTTTTAATCCTGTTGGGCTCAACCTTTGACACTATTAGGGGTCGCAGTGACCCTAATCCAATCAGATTGATTAACTGGGGCAGAGACCCTATAAGGTGACCCCCTTCTGTCTTCTCCTCTTCAGCTCCGGCCAAACAGTAGGAGGGAGTGGGGCTGAATTTACACCACAAAAGCCTCGGGACTGAGAACCTGCTCCGTTACGGGGTGACTTCAACACCCAGCCCTGTATCCCGTTTCCAATAGTTCATTAAGAGCTGCTTCCCCACAATGACTCCTAGCCATTTCTCAGTCCAGCTGGCAGGTTTACAGCGAGGGCCAATGTCTAGCGGAGCGAGAGGAGATGAGCTGGGAGGGGCTGGAACAAGGGAAAACCTATGGACAAGGCTCCTCTTTTGAGACATTTAAATGAATGGGCTGGGAAGGGTCCGAAAGGAGGGGGTGTTTAAATACTTGGTGAGTAATTTACTTTGAGTGAAAAGGGGAGGGCCGAGGGGAACAGGAACAAGGTTAATTATGTGCTGCAAGAACTTCTCAAGAGCTGATTCTTTGCGACTGAAGGAATTTCCCATAAAAGCTTGGTTAAGGAGATGGGTGGTGTTTGAAAGCGCTGCAACATTTGGCATCTTGTAAAAGGAGGGAAGAGGGGGATTGGGCTGAATAATAAGAGCCTTCTCTGGAGGGCCGAGATGCTGGTGCAGGTTTTAGATGTTTCCCTGCAAAAGCGGGGAGTCCGTGCGGCTTCCGTTGCTGCTTCCCAGTCTGGCGCAACACAAGCCCCGTCCCCCCATGCAGGATCTGTGTCTCGGCACAGACCGTCTCGGGATTGTATGCCTCTCTTCCCTGTTGGAAGGCCCACTGCAGCTTTCCCCCAGTATGGGCCCCACCAGGTGTGCTGGACCCCGGCTCCCGTCATGCACAGCTAGTAGAGCCTTTGGCCAGGGATGATGGGAGTTGGTGTCCATCAGACACAGAGCCCTCCAGGCTGGGAGAGGATGCTCTCGAGGGTTGGTGTCAATGGGAAAACATGCACAGGACTGTGGGATCAGGGAGCAACAGGATCATGAATAGGACGTCTCAGAGGGGGAGGCGCGGGTGGGACAGAGCTGCCCAGCAGGTCCCACTTTCGATCCTGGAATCCTGTGCTGCCAGCCTTGGTCTCCCCAGGTCAGCCCCAGGCTCACGGAGGCCGAAGAGAGGACGACCCGGGCTAGAGAGTGAGGGTGACCAGCAGAGGGCCTCAATAGCCACCCAGCGAGGCTGGACCTCTCCCAACACGCCCATCACGATGTCCCGGCTGTAGACATCCCTTCTAGTGGAGACCTCGCGGAACGGGGAGCTTCCAGACGGCTTGGGCTGCCCCCGTCCACTTCCAACTCTGTGCTGGTCTTGGGATGGAGGAAGATGCTCCGAGGGATGTTGTGGGGAGAGGTTGGAGAGATGTGCCTCAGCCAGGCCCACTCTCCATCCGCCCTCAGCTTCTGGGAGCTGGGGAATGGGCTACGGAGGCCCGGCGCTCGCCTCACTCTGAAATCCAGGCCTTTTCTTCTGAGCTCAAATATGCGTTCCCCCAGGGACCGCTGAAGAATGTTTCTGAGAGATGTATGCTTTTCTCTCCCTCCCCCTTGCTGTCACAGAGCTGAAGGGTGGCTTGATTCCCCCTTGAGGGACCACATTCTTCAGTTATGAAATACTGGCCACCCCCACCCCCTGCCGGCCTCCTTTCCCTCCACCTTTTGCCCAGCTGGTTTGGGGAAAACCGAAACCTCACCTTCCAGCATGCAGGAGGGACGGAGGGGCCCCGGGAGCATCTCCTCTTTTGCAGCTCTGTGACACCCCACTGCAGACAGACCTCTCCCCAGTTATTCCACTGCACAGGGGTGTTGTGAGGATGGGCCTCCGACTACAGCAGACCGCTCCTCACCTGCCGTGCAACGGAGCTTTTACTCTGGGAGGCAGGCTCATCAGCTACTCGTTAGGAATCCCACGAGATCTTTCCCCACCTCTTTCGTGACGCATACCTAAGTTTTCAGCTCGCGTCATCACTGGTGGCGTGTTAAACTTGGTGCTCTTCATGAAAAACCCCATAACTAAGGCTGCTGGGCCAGACTGCAAGAAAACCCTTTTCAGCTGCCCCAAGGATGGCAGATCCTGTAGGGGTGAAGATGAGACCAGTGCTCATCAAAGAGTGTTGGGGCGGCTTTCCTACAACCTCTGTCTCTACTCCACTCCACTTGGTCATTAAATCCTCCCACTTGTCTTCTGGGAACAAGTCACTGTGCTGAGTTTTCAAGTCCTAAATGGTTTGATGCCAGGCAATCTTAAGGAGTCCCTGACCCCATAGACAGATTTTATTTTCCTGGGCTCCAAGATCACTGCAGACGGGGACTGCAGCCAAGAAATTAAGACGCTTGCTCCTTGGGAGGAAAGCTATGGCAAATCTAGACAGCATACTAAAAAGCAGAGACATCATCCTGCCAACAAAAGTGCGTATAGTCGAGGCTCTGGTTTTCCCAGTTGCAATGTATGGCTGCGAAAGTTGGACCATAAGGAAGACTGAGTGTTGAAGGATTGAAGACTTTGAATTGTGGTGCTGGAGGAGACTCTGCGAGTCCCTTGGACTGCAAGGCGATCAAACCAGTCAGTCCTAGAGGAGATCAACCCTGGCTGCTCTTTAGAAGGCCAGATCCTGAAGATGAAGCTCAGATACTTTGGCCACCTGATGAGAAGGAAGGACTCCCTGGAGAAGAGCCTGATGCTGGGAACAATAGATGGCAAAAGAAGAAGGGGACGGCAGAGGATGAGGGGGCTGGATGGAGTCACAGAGGCGGTTGGTGTGAGCTTGAGTGGACTCCGGGGGATGGTGGAGGACAGGAGGGCCTGGAGGAATGTTGTCCATGGGGTCGCGACAGGTAGGACACAACTTCACGACTAGCAACAAATCTTAAGGAGTCCCCGATCCCATAGAATCCTGCTCATGTCGTAAAATCTTTGCAGGCCCTACTTATCCGCTTGCCAGGAAGATCAATCAGACTGATGGGGACTTAAACATCGGACCTATAGACCAGGCCTTTAAACAAGACTTAAAATCCTAGTAATGTTGCTAGCTTGGCATGCAATCCCATGCAAGTCTCGAGAGAAAAATTGGCTTGCGGTTCCCAGTAGCATAGCTACTATACAGAGGTTTTTCCTCTCTAAATATACATAGGATTGTGCCTTGATCATGTCTTGTGTACATCTTTGTAGCATGATTCAGGTGCCAGTGGGCAGTTTGGAGGCATGTGAGATCTGCTCTGGGCTACTGTGTTCTCCACTAGGTCCATCCATACATTTATATTTTATTAATAAAAAAGGAAATGTGTCACCAATAAAGAGGACACAGGAAGTGCATATGCAAATAAGTTTGTCTCTTTCGGTGTGTGTGGGACTTCAGAAAGCGCTGTTGGGATTTAAATGGAAATATCCCTCATTCTAGTTGGAAAACTTGCATCCAGGGGTTAATTGTGCATGGACAACTTTAACACAACTGCCTTGCTCTCCCTCGTTATGGGGTTTTCTCTATAAATGAACTTGGCATGGACAGTCCTTTAAATACAGGACCTCTGTAAATTAGGACATCTGGATGCCCTATAAATAGAAGCCAAGTACAAAACAGTGGCTGGTCAGACAAATGCATGCTGAGAGTTGAGGACCAGGTTGTCTTGATGTACACCTGAGGAATCCGGGATCTAACTGGTAGTGTGAAGTAGTGGTTAGAACCGGGTTTTCTGATGTGATGCCTGCAGAAGGCCTTTTTTGGCTTCCCATCAGGCCCCCTGCTTGCCATACTGATTTTAATGGATTTTCATTGTTCATTCATTTTATTCTTAAGATGATTTAACACCATGATTTGCATTCCAAAGGGCTATTCTTTGTTTTGGAACTTAGAACTCGCCTCTGTTTTGCGTTTAGTTTCGCTAGTCTCCTCAGTTTGTTTTCTGAAAAATGAACACTTTTATGATTGGCTAATGCTGACCCTGGCAGCCATTTTATGAACAGGCCAAGCCCCTCAGTGGCCATTTTGTGAAAGTGCCAACAACGCTTTTTCAAAGTTCCGGTGATCCAAAAGCGTTTGGGAGCCTTGGTGGGGAAATGGGGAAATGTCCGTTCTGCTTGTATTTTGTTGTCCCACAGCAACAAATGTATGTAATGCATTCCAATGGTGAACTCTTTTTTTTTAATGCATTAGAAGCTGTATTAGTCCAATTAGTCCAATTAACACAAGCCATTTATGTGTTGCATCATTTTCATTCATCTCTTATATTCCTCTATCCAGCAAAGGAGGCCCCTCAATTTTACAAGTTATACAACCTTCTTTAACACAAAGAATGGGTTCTAATTTGTACCTCACTGGCTATCGTTCTGTTAATCATTCATCCACTGCAGAAATCTTTCCATGCCGATATTTAGCTATTGATTCTAAAATGGCCTACTATTTTTGCATATGAAAATAGGAGGAGGAGGAGGTCTTTTTCCGTGAAGAAAAGAAATGACCAAAACCAAACCAAACCAAACCCACAAGCTGGTAAGGCAACACAGAAACATAGAAACAGAGCAAGTCAGAAGGGCCCTCCCGGGTCATCTAGTCTGACCCCCGGCTCCAGCCGGCTCCGCTCACAAACATCTTCATGAAGACCCCCAAACTCCCAGAAGAGACCTGGCATCTCTTAGTTGAGTAAACCCAGGAAAGATCATGCTGAATTCAAGGAAATGCAACTTTCCATAAGAATAAGGCAGCTTACTGACCGTTGCACCCAATGTGTGTATTCCAAGCATGCCTACTGGCCCAAGACATAATCAAGGGATTTATAGTCACAGGATTTGGCCAGTGAGTTAGATGACTTTAAAAAGGATTGGCTAAAATAATGATGGATAAATTTATGCTCTACAGATGCCCAAAGGACACAAGAGCTGTGTGGAACTTCCAATGGGCTCCAGTCTACCTCTGCCTACCAGATGTTGACCACATCTGTCGGAGCAGGTGGAATTTGCCAATATGTTCCACTTGTAAGTTTCACAGCATTACCTGACTGGCAGCAGGTCGAAGTGCCTGTTGGATTACATACTACAGGGTTGTGGTGTTTCTGGCCGTCCAGAAATTTTGGCCTACAAGTCCCATCAGCCGTAGCCGAGGAGCCAATAACATGTAGGATGGCCACTTACTGCCAGTAAAGAGGACTGGCATCCCAAAAGCAGGACACCAAATTGCAGAATGTTTGTATATCCCGATGTAGTATAACTATCCAAACCAATTTAGGAATGAGAATCTAGCAACTTCAGAAGACATGCATTCTATCTCACCATTGTGGAGAAGGCTAACCAGGTAGCCCATGTGCCACTACTCAAACGTCTGTCCAGCTGACAACTATGGACAGGCAACTTCAAGGCCCTGGCCCTGCTCTTCCTTTCGGGCTTCATCTTTCACGTGGATTTCGCTGGACGGCCCGTCAAATAGAGGACACAGTCAAAGACTGGACTCTTTTCAGACAGCTCTCCAGAACAGAGGATCATGCGAGCCGCATGACATGCCCACCCCGACATGTGCCTTTGGCCCCTTCCTGAGACATTTTTGGGGTGCACCTTGCAAGACCAGCCCTGCATGGCACAGACGGTTGATGGCTTGGGTATGTGATTTGGGGAGTGTTTGGTTTGGGGCTTATCTCCCAGTGCAGATGTGGTTCCGTTCACAATGTTGTGCTCCGGCGTTGGCCAGATCTTTGCTCCTAGCAGAAGTGTGAGCGGCAAATCAGGAACGGGGAGCGCGGCCAGTTTTGGTCTCGTTAGTTCCATACAAAGGGGGGCGAAGGCCTCCCCCCGGTCCTTCGTCCCCCAAGGGTGAAGCAAGGAGGTCAGCCATACAAATAACCACGGAGCGGCCCCTGTGAATCCGCTTCTGGAGGTCACCTCGCACATCTGAGCCGAGGTCAATCGGCGCTTGCTCTGGCATTAGGATAAGCTAATTTAACAGCAGTGTCGGTTCCTGGGGGAGGTGAGCACGGCGGCTAAATGCTTCCGTAATTACATCCCGAGAGGCTTACGTTCAGCCCAGGAGAGCCAGGGCTCCGTCCAAAGTGGAGCATGGTTCATACCGCGGCAACTGGAAATTTTTCCTGCAAGGCTGTGTGGCTTTTCACCCTGGTGGAGCCCACATTCAAAACGAAATGTGGGCATTTGTAACTGCATGAAGATACAGGTCCACGCGGGCGGCTTTCACACATTACACAGGAGCAAACCTGGGTTTCCCGCCATGTGTCCACCAGACAGACAGCCGCAGCCAGTTCCAGCTGCCTGAGAAGTATCTCCGTAGGAAACGCAGGACTACTGAGCACAGCATGCACATTTCCAGCTGCAGCCAGTTCCAGCTGCCCCTCCACACAGGTCATGTGTGAAGTTATGCTCGCCCTCATCCATGTTTTCGAACGGTGGTTAATGCTCAGGGTTGGCTAAAGGCACAATCCCAAGCATGTGGAGACAGCAAAAAGTCCTTCAGCTCCCAAGTCCGTCTTTCTGTCTGTCCGAACATGTGTGCACTGCACCCTGCAAGCCTTAGATATCTGCGTTTGTGGGACTCCATGAGGCCTGGGTGACAGATTCAACACAGCAGCTGTCCCAGGCTGCCCCTCCAGGTTTTTGCAGAGGTCCCCTGGCTTCCCCCACAGGATCCTACAGGGCTGGAGTGCCTCTCCTAGAAGCTTATCAAGGGAGTGCTGGAATGGGCTGGTCCTTTGGCCCCGTCCCTTTTCACTTTGCCCCTCTCCCTTTGGAGCTTTGGACTGTGAGATGGGTAATTAATTCATTGCTTTTACACAGAGAAATTGAGGAGAGAGAGAGAGAGAGAGAGAGAGAGAGAGAGAGAGAGAGAGAGAGAGAGAGAGAGGAGGACTTTCGATGGCTTGGAGACCATCCAGCCCTTGTGCGCTGGACATTTTAGTACGATCTATCGTGATCTTTCATGTCCCCAAAAGTCACACCCTGGACTAGGTCCATGCACTTTTGGAAAGGGATTTGGGGTGGAGAGAGAGAAAGAAGGCAGAAGCAATGATGAGGTCCTTCACTGCCAAGAGGTTTAAAAACCAGCACATGCCGATTTTATGCAAATTTTGCCCTCTTTCGCTTTTTCCTGGGTGGCGGTGGAGTCGAAAGCATGCCTTCTTTTTTGGTGCTGTGGGAGCGACCACCCAAACATGTGTGCAGATCCTGAACTTTCACTGAGAACTGTAAATTCAGTGATGTTTGCTTGGCTTAGTGCAGGGGGAAGTCATTCCTTCTTTACCTTATGTGGGAAGAAAAATCATCGTGGAAAAGATTTGCGGGGAGGGAAGCACTCTGTGTGTAGGTGAATAATTGTTATTTTTAGAATTTACTGGAGGGGAGAGATGTGTAGGCTTCAGAGGTGACATAGAACTCAACAGCTGATGATTTGGCTGGCTGTTTTCCAAGCCAGTGAGCCAATCCAGCTTCTCGCCCATCTATGTCTCTCTTGCCTACTCAATCTTGTCTTGCTCCAAGCCTCTCTCCCTTGCCAAAAGCCAGTCTTGCCCAAAGCAGACTGGTGCGCCGGATCAAGCCCTGTGTGAGGTTTCCTTGCCATCTAAGCTGGCCTGACTTTTCCTCCACTCAAAAGAAAACTTACAGCCCTCTTCCATCCGTGCTGCGAGAATAACTATGAACATTCCATAACATCACCTGAGATGTCGATCAAAGTTGGTCGTTGTAGGTGTACGAAGCAAGCAGCACAGACAGTTGCCTGGATGAGAGGGAGCTCGGCTCCCATCACGTGCCCATGGCCAGCGGGCCGCTCTGCCTACAAGGTGCCTTCTATGCGATTTCCATCTGCCTGCCGCCATCTTGGAAGTGCTGCAAGGCATTTAGGCTGCCAAGGCTCACGCCCAGATCCACAGCACAGTGCGGTCCCGAGCGATTCATCCCAAAAACCAACAACTGCCAACTCCTCGGAGGTTTCCCTCTTTCCCGGAGCAGTGGACTCACCTTTATCCAACACCGGCCCGAAGATGGCCAAGCTGTCGTTGACGGTGGTACAGTTCCACCTCCTTCCCCGGAACTGGTGCTGGCATTCTTGGATGCCGATTTTCACCCCTTCGGCCACGCTGGGCATGATCTCCACGTAGTTCCGGCAGAAGCGCAGCTGCTTGGGCACGAGGCCGGGGATGCTCCCGCACAAAATGGGTTGTGTTCCCAGAGAGGAATATTGGTGGCCGATCGCCAGAGACCTGGAAAAGGAGACGGAGGAGGAGACTGGTAGTCATGCCCTTCTCAGAAGTCACCGTCTGCCCCCTCGACCAGGAACAGCAGCTGCAGTGGCCGATTCAGGACATTTATGGATTTATTTAAAACCTTTTTACCCTGTCCTTCCCGATAAAACATCTCAGGACGGCGTACGATAATTAAAACCAGTAAAAATAATAAAAAAATACAATCAGCAATAGTAATCCAATCATTAAAACAATAAATAACAAAGCAATACATAAATAACACCCACAATTTGGCAAAGCAAAAAGAAAGAAAATGTGACGGTTATATTAAAACATCTAAAATCCTTCGTTCTTAAAATGATGGTTAAATAAAAAGGTTTTTACCTGGCACCTAAAGGAGTATAAGGTCAACGCCAGGTGAACCTCTCTGGGGAATGCATTCCACAATTTGGGTGCCACCACAGAGAAGGCCTCCTCCGGGTAGATACCTCCTTCAGGGAGGGTTCCTGGATCAAGGCCTCTCCTGCCGATCTTAAGGGGCATGAGGGCATATAGGGAAGTCCTTGCCTTGCTTGCTTGTTCATGCAAATCCGGAACTTCCCAGAGACACTCCTTGGACTCTTGCAACCCTCTCAACTCTTGGCTTTGGGACCCCAGCGAGGTGGGTCCACTTCCTGGCTTCAAGACATATTTAAGGCAAGTCTTGGCCGTGCCATCTGCTTGTGTATTTATATAGTTACGCATGAAAAGCAATTAGAAGCTTACATGTAAAGATACCAAGGTGGAAAGCTCAAGGAAGGAAAATATAAGAACCGAAATATGCCCAGGTATAATAAAATGATGTCACCATCAAACAACACCTCAATAAAAAGAAGCCAAAGCCATAAAAACATAGAGCAAAGTAAAGATTAACCGGAATAGCTTTTGAAAGCGCCCGGGCACGTAGAGAAAGATTTAACCTTGTACCGGATCGAGGGCAACGTCAGGGCAAGAAGGGCTTCAGTTGGGTGGGCATTCCAGAAATTGAGTGCCACCACAGAGAAAGCCCTGCCTAGTTCCTGGACAATCAGTTTCCCTTGCAAAGGAACCAGAGAATAGTCTCTTTGAACTACCTTAAGGTGCGGTGGGCAGAAAGCAGATCTCCGGATATCTTCGGATTGGAACTCCCAGAATTTCTGACCGTTGGCCGTGCTAGCAGGAGCTTCTGTGACTTAATGCCCAACACATCTGGAGGTCTACCTGTTGCTCACCCTGCCATAAGGCGAGGCTTGGGCATGGCTGGCTGGGGATGCTGGGCGTTGTAGTCCAGGTCAGCCGGGTTGAGGTTTTCAAGTTAAGCATCAGCAACCTTAACTTGGGCTCAGAAACAAACGGGCAAGCCATGCTACTGTTGGGGGCGAGGTAGTGCCATCCTGCTGCACCGGCTGAACTCCGGGCTGCCTGGGGGGGGTCCTACCTCCCCCCCCATTTAATAGCACAGTGTCTCAAGGGTGACCCCATTCACTGTTTCCCTTTTGCAGTGCAACATTTGTTTTCCATCGACCTATTCTGCCCTCCTCAATTCTGTTTTAAGTCTTCCTTTTAAATAAAGCCTTGCTAGAGCCGTCTGTTTTGTACGTGCGGCTTGCGGTTGTCCCATTGTAACTGTGGGAGGCCTTCCGCACACCTTTGTGTGGAAAGCCCAGATAAGAAACGATGAGTACAAATAGTCACACCATCCCCTTGGAACATCATCAGTCTGGGACCCAAGGAAACCCACGGGCTGGGCCGGTGTCTGTCTGCCTTCGAGAAGGGCAGCCGGGAGGCTGACAGGAGCTGAAGGAGAGTAATTACCAACCCCTGACAAAATCAGGAGGTTGACTCACCTCCTTTCCAGCTTGGGATAAATGATTGCAATGATGTGATGCTCAGCTTTGATATGCAGAACCTGACATTCCCTGAAGCCATTGTCTGACCTCACAGTGAACCACAAGGCTGCTTTTGCCGGCTGCTGGACAACCCCTGGAATTCCCGGCCGGCCCATGTAGACGTCGCTTGCAATTTCCACCCAGCCTCCTGGCAGGCGGACACGGCTTTTCGCGAGCGTGGCCCATGCTCGCAGCCCCCAAAAGAGGAAACAACTTCGCAGAAGAGAAGACGGAAGAGGACTCAAACTGGCTTACAGTTTGCAGATCTATGTGCACTTCAAGTGGAAATTGAGTGGTGAGGGTCCGGGTGGCCCGCATGCGCACCTCGCAATCGGCTGTCCAGGGGTGAACCACGCTGGGCAACTTCAAAGCTTCTGTTGTCCTCCCATCAGATGGTCCTTTACCCTTAAAAATGGACTTGGACCAGAGAGTCCTTCAAACAGAGGACTGTCCTGTCAGATGCAGAATTCCTTCCCACCCAACTTTTCATCTCCCACCATGAAAAGATACCTACTTATTCTAAGCAGGAAGTAAAATGGGAAATAACAGCATTATCTCAGTAACTGCCAAATATATTCTATGTTCTGTCTGGAATGTGCAATATTTAAGGTTGTGGGGAAGTGGCAGAATCTGTCCCTCTCGCATTCATGGGCTGCCTCTCGTGCCACGAAGTGGACTGAAGTCCAGGGAGCTAAGCCCAGAGAAACTGATGGATTCCCACCCCAAAACTGATTCCATTTATTTATTAAAAGTTTTTATATGCCATCCCGTTACTAAAAGTCTCTGGACGGCTTACAAAGAACAAAAACTTTAGTTTAGTCATATAGGGCAGGATGAGTTCCAATGGAGCAAAGCTCAGGGATCCAAGATTTAGGGTGGATGCCAGGAAGTGCTTCCTGATGGTTAGGACCCCCAGGGTGTGGAATGGGCTTCCCTGGGAGGAGGTTGAAGCCCCAACGGTGAGGGTGTTCAAGGAAGGCTGGACATGCACATGGTGGGCATGTCATGAGTGGAGCCGGCTGGAGCCAGAGGTCAGACTAGATGACCCGGGAGGCCCCTTCTGGCTCACTCTTTTCCTACGTTTCCATATTACATGCTTTTCATCCTGGAAACTTCCATGCCATGCTCCATGTGCCATTGCTTTCTGACATTCTCATCCTCGCCCCCATTGAAGATACTTGGACACTGCTGGCTTCAGGTTTTGGAAGGCGCTTGGTCAGGACACACACAAGTGGCCACCTCCCTTGGCAAGAGCCGGGGAGCAGCGTGTCCACAGCATCCTTCGGCCCTCCTTTCCACCACCACTGTGAAGAGAAGGAGCATGTGCAGAGTGCCCTGCAGCCTGAGGGTTGGCCCCATCCTCTTCCCTGGATCAGGGCCGCTCTCCAAGCACCTCCTCGGAGGGTCGGCACCCAAGGGGAGGGGACTGCGGAACCGTCTGCCTGGGGAGGTCCACCTGGACGCACAGTGTCACCCTTTCGGCACCAAAACCCCCTTCCTGTCTTGCCAAGCCTGGATCAGGCACGATGGGACATTTCCCCCTTTCCAAATCCAGGTGTGGCAAAGTTATTCCCAATTGTTTGTCTCCTGTTTTCAAACTTCCTTAAATTGTTGAACATCGATCGCTTTATGTTACGTTTGTGGGTGACCCTGAGCATTTTGCTGACTGGATGGTATAGAAATTTCGTGAAGGAATGGACAGCTCGCTCTCAGATGGGCCTAGGAGCAACAGCTGCATTACCCTGTGCCAGAAGTTCCCCGCTTTTGGCAAACGGTTTTCTTTACTTGAAAGTGCAGGAATTCAACTGCATGCATTAAAAAGGTGGAGAAGCTTTGCCCCTGCAATTCTAGAAGCGAGACATTAAGGCTTATTCGGACTCCGTATACTAATAAGGGGGATTGTTTATGTTCTGGCAGCAGAGAAGACTTCCACGAAATAATTTAAATCCTCAAAGTGGAATGTTGCCTGGACACACCTTAAGACAGGTAGATCCCCTAGTTTTCGCCCAGTCTTCTGAAAGCAACTTGACTGGCTAATGAGTAATTTGCTGATTAGCGGTTTTTCAAAGAAACACAGAACACTTTTGCAAGGTACTGGAAGTTCACCACTGGAGTCAGCAATCTACTGTGGGAAGTTTCTGCTAGACAAGCCCAGGGCAACTCGTGCAGTTCGGTGGTGAAGGCAAGATGAGCTGGCTTTCTCAGGGGGGCTGGGCATGTGTCAGTCTTTCTTCTGCACATCGGCAGACCATGGCTTGCCACAGCTTTGCTTCCTGGCCCAGACTCCAAATACCTCCACGCCCACAGGAAGGCTCCCAGGACTTCAGATTCTGAATCCTGGCAGGATGGTGTGGAGCAGTGGTTAGAGCCACTTTTCCCTAACTTGGTACTCTCTAGATATTTTGAGCTTCCAGTCTCACCAGTCCCAACTGGCATGGGCAGGATGCTGGGAGAAAGTTGAAGCCCAGACCTCTGCAGGGAACAAGGCTGGGGACAGGGTCAGCCCCCTGCTCAGCTGGGAAGCTTGTTGGGTTACCTTGGACAACACACACACACACACACACACGTCTGTCTGTCTAGCCTGTCTCACGGGATTGTTGTGAGGATAAAATTCAGGGGAGGTGGAGGGAGGTATACATATCACTGTGAACGCTGGAGAAAATGAGATGATGGATGGATGGATGGATGGATGGATGGATGCCCTGGCCATGCCACTAGGAAGTTCTACCAAGGAGAAGCTCCAGGCCTTTGACGTTATGTAGATCTGCTTCCCTGCAGGGCCTTCTCCAGTCAAGAAGGAACATCTTCCACCACCCATGGTGTGGCTTACCCACAATTAACACCGGACAACCAACTAAGCCCCCACACCACACCACACCACACCACACCACACCACACCAGTCTTCCTGACCAGGGTGAGACAGTCTGTCCTCCTGTTTAAATTGCATTATTATCCTGGCTTTTCCCCACTTTCTTGGAGATGTAGACATGGCCACGTGCTGGAGAAAGCAGCGCCCCGTCCCCGTGCAGAGGAAAGCTGCCCCTTTCGCTTCCTGCTTCCTCTGCCCAACCCTTTCTTGTGTCCCGGAGCCAGCAGAGCCTTGATCCCAGTGGGGCCAGCCCAGGCGGGGAACTTCAGATCAAACCGTGCAGGAGCCTAGCAGAACGTTTGCACTGCCCGGCTTGGATTTGGCTTCCCTGGAAGATCCCCCCAAGGCTAGCTAAGGTGTGGGGCGAATTAACCCAGATCCCTTCGTGCCCTTTCATGCCCGTCTCTAAGAGGAATGCCCCCTCTCTAAGCTGCTGGGGGCAGGAGGGGACAGTTTTGTGGGGGGGGGTTCCTCCATCGGCAGTAAGAGAGCCCCCACTTTTTTCTGCTGCAGTCTTGAGACATTCTATCTAATATTATATTCCTATTAGTATTAGTATTATTAGCAAGGCAGAGAAGAACAATGCCAGTCATAGGATTTTACATTGTATTTAGTTTCAGTCCAGTTTGGGAAGTTGAGCTAAGACATGGTGAGCCCCACAGTGCCTCAGGTGAGGGATTTTACCTTTCCCCAGATACTACAGGATCAGGCCGGGGACGGCTGTTTCAGTTGCAAAATAGTAATCCATGCACTTGACAGATCACTATTTTGCAGTGGGGTTTATTTATTTATTTAGAGCTTTTCTAACCCGTCCACCCCTGACATCTCAGGATGGCTTACAATAGAAGAACAAATAAAATAAAGCGAAACCGGCAGAGCATCCGACAACTCAAGATAATAAAACCCCAGTTTAAGCCAACTACAGATTACAATAATGGGGAAATAAAAGGGTTGGTTAGCCAAAGCAGCACCGGGTGGGAGGGCATTAAAGCTCCTCCACCCCCCAAGCTAAGTCTCCTGCACAAACTCAGGAATAAAAACGGGGCCAGCTGCATTTCTAAAGCAGTGTGTAAACAGGCCACACCGGCGGGGTCTGCTGACCCTCAGTCCCATGTCCAAGCCACCATTTTGCATCAGCTGCTATACACCTCCGAGCCCCGATTTCGCATCGGGGTGTGGCGGACGGACCTCGGTGTTCTAGTAGGTGGAAGAAGGTTGACCCTGCATGGTTAAAGCTGGCCTCGCATCACCCCGACTTTACGATGTCCAGACCAAACTTTCATTGCGGACATTTGCAGAGGTAACAGGAAAGCAATCCAGGTGCTGAAGATGACCTAGGTAGGCTCTTCTCTGGGTGCTGCTACCTCCCCCTCCCATGATGCAACAGGCAGAAGCAGGAAAAGAGCCTTTTTTGTGGAATTCTCTTTCCAGGGAGCTCCACCAGGCAACCTCACTATATACACTCAGGGACACTTACATTCCTTTCCAACGGGCACGTAATCTTTCACCTATTGCCCTATTATTCATTTTACCGCTGGCCCTTTAGTGACCAGTGTTTCATATTGTGTTACTTTGATGCTGTTATTGTCAAGGTTGCTTGGGTCTGCCTGCTTCCTCTTTTATGCTTGTGAGCCACATGCAACCAGTCCCTGCTGGTGACCCCCGTGGGAAGGGCCACTGAGCCTCCATCTGGGACTGGAAGTGTGTCAACGGGTCTGCCGACTGTTGCTGCTTTGCAAATTGCTCCGAGAGCGAGAAAGTCCCCTCTTGGTTTGCAATGGGATGCTTCTCTTACACGCCAGAGCTTGCCATATAATTGGAGGCATCGCCTTGTCAACAGAGACCAGTCAGACTCGACTCAAGTCATACCTTAGAGCTGTTTATGGAGCCATAAATGTTCTCTCTCTCTCTCATATACACACACAAACTTCCTCTCTCTCTCTCTCTCTCAAATCCCAGTAAAAGGTTGCTGTTCAGACCCCATAATAGTCTCATATTTTGGAATGGGGTGTTTTGAATGCAGCATCACCAAAACAGCCGCAGAAAAGCATAACACTTCCATATGTTAATTTATGAAAAGATGTAAATTCAGAAATCCTTACTAAGCTCTAAACAGACATGCGGGGCATCTCATTCTAGTCAGGAAAATTTGGCTAGGTTGGGGATTTTTCTTGCAACCAGACTTGGAGTAGACCTACTTTCCAATGGAGGATACTTTTAAATAGAGGACTCCCCTCTAAAGGAGGACTCCTGGTCACCCTGGCCTCAGATGTGAGGCAGGAGTGCTGCCCACGTGGCCCAAACGGGGAAACAACAAGAACCCAGGCCTGGAAGGGAGATCCAAGGGAGCAGTGACCGTGAGCCAGGCTGGGGCATGTGGGCACCTTAAGTAAAAGCTTCCCGGTGAAACTCCCAGCAAGGGCTGGAGCGCTGATCTCCGCTGATGGGGCCCTGCATGTTCGCACCATTATCCCGCACGGCAACCCCGTTCAGCAGGGGGTGGCTCTCTGCCTAGCCCGGTGACTCCCACAGCGTCTTACGGCTTCACAGGAAAACCATAGAACCCGTGTGGTGCAGTGGCTAAGAGTGCTGGTCCTAGTCCCCACTCGGCCACTAAGCCCATTGGATGACTTTGCTCCAGTCACTGCCTCTCACCCTACCCAACCTCACAGGGTTTATTTATTTATTTATTAAAACATTTATATGCCGCCCCATCGCAACAAAGCCTTGGGGCGGCTCACAACAATTTTAAAATACAATAAAATCATAACATATATTAATTTATCCCTCCCCCCTCGGTGCATCGCGGCAACATAAATGCAGTTAGCTTAAATACAAACAAAGACCAAATAAATTAAATAAATAAACCTCTAAACAAAAATACTAATACAACCCGCATTTAAACAATACTGAAATACAGTATTGTCATTGTGAGGATAAAATGGACAGGAGAAGAACTTCGTAAGTTGCCCCTGGGCTCCCTGCAAGAGAAAGGAAGTCAGTGGAGGAAGAGGAAGAGGAAGGAGAATCAAGAAGAAGAAGAAGAAGTGAGCCGTACCAAAAGCCTAGGAAAACAGAAACACTTTAACCTAAAAGCACTGAAAAGCCACCAAGAGAAGAGAAGAGAAGAGAAGAGAAGAGAAGAGAAGAGAAGAGAAGAGAAGAGAAGAGAATTCCAGGGATAAGGTGCTACAGCTTCTCTGGAATGCAGCCCATCTCACATTTAAAGGGGAAGACACCCTGTACTTGGAGAACCTGGAAGATTTAGGGAGATGGGCTCTACCCTGGGACGCTCCCAGGCTTGCTAGCTTTCTCTGTGCAAGGATGTTCTCTTATTGTACAAGGAGCATCCAGCCAAGTAAGCCCCCACCCTTCTAGCAATCTGAAGATGCAGAAACGGAAGCTAGCTACCCCACGCCATGCTCTCTTGAAGGAGATGCATCGCATGCTCATGAAGCTCCATTTTATCCTCACAACAACAACCCTGTGAGGGAGGCTAGGCTGAGAGAGAAAGATAGAGACTGGCCCAAAGTGACTCAGTGAGCTTGATGGCCAAGTGGAGACTAGAACTCAGAGTTTCAGGTTCCTAGTTCAACAGTCTCTCCATCTCACCACATGAGCTCTCATATATATGCAAATCTATATTGTTATATACCTGTGCTCAGTCAACATTTTGGAAGCCCGCAGGGGGTAAGAGTGAAGTGAGTTTCCGACTGCAATTAAGAGAAGTCCATGTCCGTTACCCAAATATCAGATAACTTCTGATATTATCGAGGTTTGCGGTTTTGCCTGAGAAATTGACATTGTCTGAAACATTGTAATGAGTATTTTTGCAGGCCGTGAAATTAGGCTGTTTATCAAGCACCTAAAATACTTAGGGATGGGGGAACCAGCTCTTTTCAAGCTTGCCTAAATTATCCTAAAATGACTCCAAAGCATGTGCTTGCTCATTTATTTATTATTTATTAACAGATTTATAGGCTGCCCCTTGCCACAAGCCTCGGGGCGGCTCACAAAGCCTCGGGGCGGCTCATAATTTTAGCCTCTTTTTCAGCTCATCTGGAGAAAACATATCTTTCTGAATAGATTTTTCAGAACTGTGCCCGTTCCCTGCACTAGCTAAAGCACAGAAGCATGTATCTTTGCAAAACTTTGCAATCCAGCGGCCGCCTAAACTAATCATTTTCCAAACAGGATTGCAAATTCTGGAGTGTGCAGAGATTTCGCGATAAAAATGTTCTTTCTTCTTTTTCCTGTTTGCAAATAGGATATGGGCTCATGAAATACAACCCTGATATGTCCCTACTATAAATATACATGCTTTACAGCCTAAACAAACAAACCGCCCACAGAGAGGCTCTGCATCCTTTTCCCTCAGCACTTAAGCATGCGCATGTGGGCAGACACATGTCCTGGAAGCTGTGAGGCCTGGTGAAGATTTGCAGGAATCTCTGGATTTGCAAATCAAATAAGCAAGTTTTTACACCAACTGTATACAACCCTGCGCAAGCGTTGAATTTAACGCATGCCTGGAGTTTGAAGTGCAGCCTCTTATATTTTTGATTCTGCAACATGAATCAGCACTCATGCGACTAAAAACACGGATGACACACACAAAGAGGGGTTGTGAATGCTTTAGAGGATGAGCTAAACCACAAACCACTTCAAGGAGTGTGCTGTTGCCCATATTTCTCAACTCGGTCGGTCCTGCTTTTTCCTTCCAGATCCGTGCAAAACTGTTCCCGAGTTGCTTTGTTTGCTCCAGGCATTGCCCACCTCGACTTCACTTTGCTTTGGGACTTTAAATTGCTTCCTCTAAATAGTCATTCCACTTGTTTGTACAAAAGCAAGAATTGGGGCACAAGAAACCCCATCACCTTCTGACATCCATCTGTGGATATGTCAGACACAGAACTTTGGCTTGTTAGACAGAACTAGGAAAATATTTCTTGGCACCAGAATAGAATTCATCAATTTATGGCCCAACAGACATTCCTGCAGGAGTGCGCTTGATGTCTAAAGACATTGTGGTCGACTTGAGAAACCACAAGCAAGAACTTTGGTTCTCCACTAGCATCCTCGGTCAGATTGGAGGATATGCAGAGAAAGTGGAGAAGCTGAATGGTTTTCTAAAGACAAGTAAGAAGTCCCTGTTCTAAACCTCATCATTGCCCCAAAACTGCCCTTTTAGGCAAGCTGCCATCTCTCAAGCCCTTCATTAAAGGAAGGATGTAGCCAGGTTAGAGTCAGTGCAGCGTAGGGCCACAAGGTTGGTGGCCAGTTTGCAGGGGATGCCGTATGAGGCGAGATGGAGGGAACTGGGTCTCTTCAGCCTGGAGAAGAGGAGACTCCGGGGGGATCTCTTGACGACATACAGGTACGTGAGAGGTTGTCACACGGAGATGGGTCGAGACCTGTTCTCCCCTGCAGAGGAAGGCAGAACATGCTGCAACGGAGCAAAGCTCAGGGAACCAAGGTTCAGTTTGGATGCCAGGAAGCACTTCCTGACAGTCAGGACCCCGAGGGTGTGGAATGGGCTTCCACGGGAGGTCGTTGAGGCCCCATCGGTGAGGGTGTTCAAGGATAGGCTGGACATGCACATGGTGGGCATGTCATGAGCAGAGCCGGCTGGAGATGGGGTCAGACTAGATGGCCCGGGAGGCCCCTTCTGGCTCACTCTGTTTCTGTGTTTCTAATTCTCCTGCTGCAACATGGTAGATTAATACAGGGCTATATTACCAGGCGTTATTAAGACAATGCACTAAGGGAAAGAGTTCTGTTTATTGGTTGCTAATGATCAATACCCAGGTGAAAAAGAAAGAAGGGGCTTGAGGGAAAGATATTTTGGGGTTATATGATTGCTGCTCCTCACCAAGGAGAATGAGAAGTCCTAGGAAGCCATGCTGGGGGGCCACCCACACATCCTGCAGAAGTGGTCCAAAGAGGACATATTCACAGATGCCCATGCAGTACGATGGTCTGGATCTTGACTTAGTCAGGCTTGGAGTAGACCCACTGGAAGGCATGGATCCAGACTTAAGCCTGGATCCAGCTAAGCCTCTGGCCCCTGCACTCCTCCTTCTTAGGACTCTTTATCTTTAAACTGGTCTTGAACTGTCGGCTCTTTGGACAGGGGACTGGCAGCCCTCCACTAGAGGGGCCTTGGGACCACCCCCTAGACAAACCCCTGGATGGATGAAGGAGATCTAGTGGTGGGAGCAGCAACATGCCAATCCAAGCATCCTCAAACAGACTCTTCTCTGAAATCCAGGAGTCCATGAACTGGACTTAGGCATTTGTTTTCTCTTTTATTTTCAGGTGTGCGTTGCACGCTAGGGAAAGGCAGTGCAGGTGCCCAAAACTGCTCCCAAGAGAGGCTGTGGAAACTCGGCGTCCCAGGAGGTTCACATAAAGTGACCGGAAGACCTGTATGTCTCCTGCATCTTCCCCAGTGCAGACTGGTCCTTCCCTGCCGGAAATCCTGCCCTCCTGGGTCCCAGTCTGGCCTTTTGGGGCTCCCCAGAGCCTTCCCCTGGGCCCACCCCGTTTCTCCAACCACCAGTGGCTGGGCAGCTCTCCAGCTTTCACGCAGTCATCGCCCAGCCCATTTCCAGAAGGTCAAAACGCCCCCCCTCCAAGACCTAGCGGTGGGGGAACGTGTGGGTCCCACCACGTTTGTCCTCGTTCTGCCCCACCCCCATCGGACGTTCCCCGTGAGAGCTCCTCCAGACTGAATCTGGCCCTCAACCACACCTCTGTCCCAAAGGACCTACAGTGAACGAGAGACCAGCTCCTCATTTGGAAAGCAAGGTTCGGGTCACTCTTACTAGCATCGTTATGACCATGAGTCATCGCTGAGGCCGGAACTTGTGGCAGGGCGAGAAAGGCACGCTCCCGGTAAAGCAAGCGCCAGGCATAACCTTCCCAGTTGCCGCAGCGGCTGGGGCCGCCGTAGGCACTTGTTCCGGCACCGGCTCCTGGCTTCCTCTCGCCAGCTGAAGAGCGACATCACGTCACCCCTCGCGGCTGACTCAGCGTGGCAGCGCGGCCCCTCATCGCTCAGCACCCCGGGGCCCCGGGGGGACTGGGTGCCTCTGTGCTCCAGACGAGTCCGTGCTTCGCCGCAGGACGGATTGAGCACCGTGGCAGGATGGGGACCTCAGTGGAGAACCTCAGGAGCTGGGCCAGGCCGTGTGGGACCAGCAAAGCCCTTCAAGGAGGAGACGTTCTTTGCCCGGCAGAGCCCAGGAAGGCCAAGCCGCCGTGAGGGCAGTGGGGAGGAGAACGCGGGAGCAAAGCGGGAAAAGGATAAAACGGGCAGGAAGCCAACAAGCCGCTTCCTCCAGTCTGGCGTTGTCTGAATGCGTTGGGTTTCCAGTTCTCATAGCAGGTGATAAATGCCCAGCCAGTGAGTCCCCTGCATCTCGCATCGAGGTGGTCCGCCTTGTGCCTGACCTTCCCCTTGGACCCATCCAAGTGTCCACCGGCCAAGGATGGGCTTCCACATGGCTTGTGGCCTCCCTGGGACTTGATGACATAAGTCACAGGCCAGGTAGAGGAGATGGAGCACAGGGATCTCCCACCCCTGGCCACATGGGCACCGACCGGGCAGCCCTCTGGGGCATTGCTCAGCTGCCCTTTCTGCCCAGCTTTCGTTTGCCTGCAGCCTACCTGGCCTGTGAGCAAGCAGCCAGAGCAGCATCTGAGTCTTTCTCAGAACATTATACCCAGCATGGGGCCAAGGAACCTCCTCTAGCTCCCAACGTCCAGCACGGGAGAGACCTTGGCATGTATTTGGGCTGGCTTTGGCAGAAGACCAAGAGTCGGTGGTAACATGACAATGTTTTCTATTAATCCATTGATGGGAAAGTTTGGGTTGCAACAGATGTGGAGGCGTCTCAACCCATGTGCATCTATGTATATAATTTTAGAAAACCTTTTTACACACTAGCTCGCTAAAGAAGACTTTGGGTCAAAATGCATTTCACACTGGTTGTGCGAAATGCATTTCGCAGGAAAGACTTCTTGCGCCATGCCTCAGCGCTCTTTCCTGCTGTTTGTGACCGAATGCCTGAAGCTAGGATAGATAAAATCGCAGTCAATCTTTTTGGAAAGTCTTCATTTTCACCAGCAAGTTTACCCCAACTTGTTTGCTGCTTCCAAACTAGCATTGCTAGTTCTCCAAGGCAAAGACTCGGTGGCCTTCATGGCCCCTTCCAACTCTTCTGTTCTGCGATTCCAAGACCCAGAGATTTAAGGGGTGGCGCTTGGAGGAAGAAGAGTCGGAGCCATGGAAACCTTTGGCAAAGCTTGCAAAAGAGATTCTGTGCCCTGCTCAGGTCGGGGATCCAAGGGAGGAAGGACTCTGGCCCCTGCAGACTTAATTCTCGGCTGAAATTTGGGTCCTTGTCAAATGCAGCTGGAGACCTGCTGTGGCATAGGGGTTAGAGTGCCCCATCAGGACTTGGGAGGCCCTGCCTGGCCCTGAAATACACTGGGTGACTTCGGGCCAGTCACAGACTCTCAGCCTAACCTACCTCACAGGGCTGTTGTGGTGACAAATGTGAAAGGAGAAGATTTCTGTAAGTTCTCCTGGGAGGTTTTTTGTAGGAAAAAGTGGGCTGCGTATAAATTTGATGAATAAGGGGCCAGGTGGGAATTGCGGTTCCACACGTCCAAAAGGCACCGGGCTAACTCTGGCCAACGGCTAGGAAGGCTCATTCTGGATCACGTGTAATGCTCCCCATGGCATTGATTACATTAATCAATTAATTCCAAACTTTGGAGGGTGGTTCAGCTGTACCCCTTTGGGCTGCATCCTTAAAATATGCTATTTTTCATCAAATACTTTTTCCTGTTTTTAATGCTCTGTTTTTATCATTGCGAGAGTGTCTCTTTTAAAACATTGCACACCGCTTTTTAAGCTCAAGGGACTTATAAAGGGTAATAATAATGTTAAAACCCACATTTATTTTGCTGCTGGCACAAGAGCTGGTGACAAATATGTGGACATGCTAGCTGTATTTTTCTTTGGAAAACAAACAAACATATAAACGAACTGATATGGAATTTGCTTCCACAATGTAGACCTCACCAAGGCTGCCTTGGCTATAAATAAATATAACTATAAATCTATTTGGACTATAAATGCAACATGCCAAACTAAATTTGTTATGCCTGCATTTTAGGGCTTGGAAAAAACTCAGTGTCTTGGTTCTTAAGGGATAGGCCTGGACTGACGCTCAAGATAACCTTTCAAAATTTAAGATGTTTATTACTGGAAATTGTTTGCAGGGAAGGTGGGCATAAAATGCCACTGTTCATTTAATAGGTTCTTAAATTAAAGATGCCGAAAAACTAAGATACTCTTTCACAGTTGAGGCTGCAGTTCTGTTTCCGACCTCAGATCTGGGTATCTGAAGCTTCCTTAGACATTGTCTAGGGATGACTGGAACAGTCTGTTATTGAATTTATTTTTAAATAGTTACAATATTTTATTTATTTTTAAATAGTTACATTTGAAGAGCAAGCCAAATTATGCATAATACATGTAATGACTGTTAAGTTTAAAAAAGGAACTTTGGAGATAATAGGAAGCCCGATTTGCACACCTCTGCGATGTAAACCATTTTTTCTTGCCTATTTTTCAAATGCACCAATTGTGTTGTAGCCATTTTTGGTGACTTGCATTGCTGGATTGATTTCCAATTATATAGCAACATAGAAACAGAGCGAGTCAGAAGGGGGTCTCCTGGGCCATCTAGTCTGACCTCCGGCACCGGCTGGCTCTGCTCACGACATGCCCACCATGCGCATGTCCAGCCCATCCTTGCGTTCAGGTCAGCTTTACAAACTGCATTCAGGTCAGCTTTCCGTTCCAAGAGGGTGAACTACATTATCTTGCATTTAAATGCAAACTCAACACAGTCTTCACCCATTCTGGCTCACCTGGGCTTCACCGAAGAAGCCGATCTACAAGAGTTCTGACCAGAATCCCTCTCTTGGACCATCTCTGTAATAGCTAATTCAATTAAATCAACTAAGCCTATTAAAGGGGTTGAACCAAAAGCATTGGGAGAGACCTCAGGAAGGCTTGGATGCTCAGCCCAAGCAGGAAGACTTCTATGCCCTTCCCTCACCCATACCCCGGCATTTTGTTTCTGAAGACGGAGCGGGACCCCCCTGCCTGTGCACAGTCCAGCTACACACGGTGGCAGAGCAGTAAAAGCGGAAACACTTGAAGTTCGAGTGGAAATACGTATCGCAACTGCCTGCATCTGCTTACTCTTAAGTAGAGTCCAGATAAGTGGAGGTGGCCGCTTGGATCCAGGTTAGCAAGCCCACTCCCACGGGGCTAATCTCCACCACAAGCCGGCCTGTTGGAAAGTGATCAGGCCTGGCCAAGCTTCCGCATGTTGCATTAGAACAGGGAATGATGAGATGAATGGATTCAGAAAGCAGGAAAACCCAAATCCAAAGCTAGTGTGTTCTAGCGTCCCCCAACCTGGTGCCTTGTAGATGTTTTGGATGACAACTCCCGTCAGCCCCAGCTACTTGACCATTGGCCAGTGGTGATAGAGCTTGTTGCCCAAAACACCTGGAGAACACAAGGTTGCAGAAGTTTGGAGTAGATATTGCGTAGCCGGGCTTTCAAGAAACTGCATTGAAGGGAATCAACCCCGATTGATCTTAAGAAGGCCAGATCCTGAAGATGAAGCTCAAATTCTTTGGCCACCTGATGAGAAGGAAGGACTCCCTGGAGAAGAGCCTGATGCTGGGAACAAGAGATGGCAAAAGAAGACGGGGACGGCAGAGGATGAGGGGGCTGGATGGGGTCCCTGGGGCGGTGGGTGTGGGCTTGGGTGGATTCCAGGGGATGGTGGAGGACAGGGGGGCCTGGAGGAGTGTTGTCCGTGGGGCTGCGAAGGATCAGAAGCGACTTTGTGACTAAACTTTCAAACTATTTCATAAACGAACTGGAACATCCTTCACCATACTGGGGCCTTCCCGATGTGTTGGACTACAGCTCCCAGATGCCCCAGCCAGCCATGACATAGTTCATGCTCCAAGTCCATCCGTTTCCTTTCCCTAGGTTCTACCTCACTCTCTTCCTCAGATTCCATAGGTTCCAGCTTCCCAGCCCTCCCCCCAGCCGACTTTCATTCACCTCTCCAAAATTCTCGTCTCTTCTCACCGTCTTCCCCTCGGGCCCTTGCCATCTTTACTTCTCTTCATCAAGGTGCTTAATTTTCACTTCGCTGCCTGTTCGGCCCTCTTCCAGGCCCTTGTGATCTCTTGCCAGCTTTGCACTCCCTTTTCCCTTCACATTGCCTGCACAGCCTCTCAGCGAAAGCAGACTTTCACCTCAGCTCACGGCAGTGGACTGCTTTGAACATTCTGTCGCCGTCAGCGTCCCTCCGCTTGACCCACGGCGTGAAAACCAGGAAGCCCAGCCTTGGTTTTGCTATGCATCCATTCATTCTAAATGCACGCCAGAAGAAATTGCAAGATGAGTTTCGGCCTGCCTGCAAAAGCGTGCAGGACACTGCTGTTCGGCAATTAGAGCGAATAACACCGATTTTCTACTAGCGTGCTGGCTGGGGATGCTGGGAGTTGAAGTGGGCCTTTGAAAACACTGGTTTGGAGAAGACAGGTCCAGGAAGATCCGGCCCGTTTGGATAAACCTGAAGATGACATGCAATTGTTAGAGCTTTCCCATGTGGTGGGCCCACCAAAGTTCATGGGTCCTTCCCTCTGCTTGCTGATTTAATTCGAGAGATGGGGGGATAGTTGCTTGGTGCCTAATTTCAAACCAATAAACAGACTGAAGCTCTCTTAGCTTTTGCAGTTGAGTTTCTCCCATTGTAAAATGCACATGTCATTAAAACACACATTCACAAATGCAGATATCCATGAAAGCAGAGCTGAAAAATCCTTCATATTAGAAGAACATGTGAAAAATTACACACTGGGCAAAAGTTATGAATAGAAGTTAAGGCTTTTGGAGAAACGCAAAATTTGCAAAATGCATGCAAAATTTCATGCCTCTTTTTCTTTAAATTGCTGATAGTTCGGGATTATTATCAATATTACATTGCATTTATAATCTTGCCTTTTTTCCTCTTGTGAGGAAGCCAAGGCAGCTTGCATAGCTCCAGTGTATCAACACAACAACAGCCCTGTGAGGTAGGCTAGGCTGAGAGGTAGTGATCGGCCCAAAGTCTTCCAGTGAGCTCCATGGCCAGGCAGGGACCAGAACCCTGGTCTCCCAGGTCCTCAGCCCAGTCCTTGCTCTCAGGATGAAGTGATGTTACGACTGGAAAAACGAGAAACCGAGAGAAACCAGAATGGACAGGTTTGCCTACCCCTGTTTAAATCGCCTCGGATCAAACTAAGGTGCAAGCAGCATCTCACTGCCAGAGCCCCACAGAATCCCACTGAATGACGGGAGACCTCTATTACGCAAGAGCAAAGGAATCTACCCGTGAGGAACCTCCACTTGCAAAGAAGCAATCATTTGTTCGACTTGAGTCACCCACAAGTACTTGTGGGCAATTCTTCAGGAGGCCGAAGCTAAAGCAAATATTGATTCACAAAAACAAACTGAGTTTGCCCGTGCCGGTTCCCTTCCATGAGGTATTTAATTTCATGCCAGTCAACAGCTGCTGAACTAGGCATTGAACTGGAGGTGGGGAGATGAAGGATTGGAAGAGGGTTCTGCAAGGATCCGGAATTGCAGAGCCAAGACTTTGGACTCCTGCGTGGAAAGAAGCATCTGTATGGGGACTGGGGCATTTTGAACTTGGCCACATTTGGGATACCAACAAATTATCCAAGGTGGGAAAAACTCTCCAAGCAGGGGCGAAAGCTACTGTATGTAGTGGCTGGTGTTGCTTGGGATAAGCCACCGTAAGGGGAGTCACACTGTAGTAAACTACTCCGCATATACACATCGGCCGTTGTGAGCACACACGTTCCCGTAAGGTCTTCCAGATAGTTCACACGACTAACAGCATACAAGAAATCAATGAACAAGATAAAGACGGAAAACCCTTCCTTGCTGTTCTTGCTCACGTCCCATCCCTGCCTTTCCATGAACTTCCCCTGGATGTGGACACCTGCAGGACCACATCCTGCAGACGGGGAGGGTGGCCTGTGCCACCTCAGGCAGAAGAGCTATGCAAGGAGAGCTCGTGTGGGGTCCCTTCTCTGCCCACAAAGGTTCTACAAGAGCGGTCCTCACCCGACCTTCTCCCTGCTGTGTTTGCACAGGGGCACCCTGCCTATTTCTGTTTTGCTTCTGCTCCATCTTGCTGCCCGATTCTTTGTTTGACTTGCCAGCCGCTTGCGTCCTACCACATTTCCAGCATCTCTGGTAGCTTTGCAATCCCATCTGACCTCACCGTCTGAGAAGCTTGCTGGAAAGGGCCAGCAGTGCCCAGCTCCAGGGTCTTTCTCTCACCCACCAAGGGCTTGTGTTGGCTTATTTGGGTCTGACTTTCTCCGAAGAATAGCCACCCATTGGTGGATCCAAAGGCGTCATTCCACCCACAAAAGGGAGGCCTGCTGCCGGAGCAGTTCTCCCTTGCCCCCCATGTGTGCACCAAGCTGCTTTCAAGGGCTGGGGACCTTCAGGCCAGATTTGGGGTGCTGTAACGGGAAGGAGAGGGTGAGGAATTGGGCTGAAGTTGGAGAAGGAGGACAAGGGGAGAAGAGTCAGTGATTGCGAAGTGAAGCACACAAGTGTAAAAAGTTCCAGCTTCAAGAGTAAGTCGATGGCACCAGAGCTAAGCCAGGCTGACCAAGGAAAGGATCCTGAGGTTGTGGTCAGCAGCTCCGTGGAAATGCCAAGCTCGTGGCGGGCCGAACTGGGAAAGGGATCGAAAGCCACGCTGGCAGTCTCATAGTCCCCTGATGCAAACCTTGGATAGCAGCGTACAGTTCTGGTCGCCATGCTGCATGAAGATACTGCCGACCTGGAAAAAGTGCCGGAGATGAGACTTGCCAGATCGGAGACTGGAGCACAGCTTGGATTGTTTTGCTTGGCAAAAAGGCAAGATGGGGAGTGAGGACCGGGGGAACAGAAGTATCTGCGGTGTGTGGGGAATGGGGAGGGAGACTGCCCTCTGCCCCTCAGCGAGGATTGCTGGGCAGCCCATGAAGCCAGCCGGTGGGAGGGTCGAGTCCAGTCTGCTCAAGGAAGGAAGCCACTCTCTGGGCAGACTTAAAAGGAGACTGGACCCATCGAGGTAGGCTTCCCATCCTGAGCATCTCCATGCTAGGAGCATGCCGAGGAGCATCTCGTGCCGGGGAACATGGGTGGGAGAGTACCGCTGCATGCAAGCCCAGCCTGTGGGTTGTTGCCGGTAGCTGTGAACAGGGTGTGCCCTTCATCTGAGCCAGCAAAGCTCTTTGTGTCTTCTGAAGGGAGAGATGGGTGCGCACAAACAGATCTGTGTGTGCGCAGCTGCTGCCTTTACCAGTGACCTCTCTCCGTGCAGCTCCAGACGCCCGAGACCGCGTGAGTGTGAGCCGGTCTGGCAGGCTCCTCCCGCCAATCCTTGCCATGCTTTCTATCCATGGGGCAACCAGGTGGGAAGCACCCACCCCTGCGGTTCTGGGCATCGAAACATGACTGGGCTGGCTGCGGATGAACCCTGCACCGCAGACAAGTATGAAAGAGGCAAGCCCTGCAAATATCTGGAAAGGCCTTAATCTAGGGCAGGGTTTAAACTTCGCTGCTGCGAGCACGGGAAGCCACCCTGCTGAAGGCCAGGCCGGAGGATCCGGTCCCTGCGCCGCCCACCCCCACCGCCCCGCGGCTCTTGCTTGACCAAAGCGTGGGGGTTCTGCTGCCCGCCGTGCCCCCTTCCAGGCAAGCGGCTGCTCCTTCGGCAGCGGCGGCGGCGGCTGCATATTTCAAACAAGCCTGTGCAAAGGATGGGAGACGTTTTCCTCTGCACAGGGTGCCCCGGGCCACGGGTTCTGCCTCCTTACTTTGACAGCATTTTTTTGCTTAATAAAGAACGCACAGCAAAAGACCTTCACCCCAAGCTATTTATCCGGAGTGTGCAGGAAAAAGCCACAATGAGGGGGGAAAAAAACCAAAAAGACAGCAGGGGTGGGGGGAGAAAGAAATCCACACACACGCCCAGGTGAGCCATTCACGCTGGCTGTACATCCTCGGCCAGCGTGCCTGCGCAGGGGGCGACATGGAAGTCCGGACCTCGCTGCATGCTCTGGCAAAGCACAGAAGCCCTGTCATTCCCATGGGGTATCTCCAGCTGCAGGCAGGCAGGCAGGCCAGGAAACAGGTTTTCCCTGGCTGCATGTGGTACAGCCTTTCCCAACCAGGTGCGCCCTCCAGGTAGGTGGGGGCTTCGACTTCCAGCCCTCCTTAAGATGATGGGAGCTATTGCCCATTGTCTGCGGCCACCAGGTCGGGGAAGCACGATGCAGAAGCCTGGGAGAGCCGCTGAAAGATTACCGGAGCAAAGTCAGCGAGAGACATGTCGGAGAAAATGGCTGCAGTGGGCATGAAACGCAGAAAACTGGAACATGTCCTTCAACAGTCAATTTGGTGATCTATTCGGGGTCCCACGAACATTAAAAGAGACTGAGAAAGACATCTCTGTGCCATCTTTCGTCTACACTTAGAAATCCCAACGGTCTGAGGATTTCTTCAAGAGGTCTCCACTCAGGAATGAATCTATCGCTCCATTTTGGTTTCTTCCCATTATTTTTTTACATCTCTCAATATATATGAACACAGACGGACCTTTGCAAGAGATTCCCCCTAACCCAGCCCTTCCCCAGCCTGACGCTGTCCGGGCATGATGGGAGCGGCGGTATGGAGGGCACCAATTTAAGGAAGCTGCCTTTGTCATCTTCGGTAATATATGCCCTTTGTATGCACGTTCGCCAGTTCATATATTCTTGCAACCTGCGGAAATGCAACTTTCAAAGCATGATTGAGTTTGTGTATAGCCTCGAAAACGGTCCATTAGAGAAGGGTGCAAACTTGTGACCGCCAGACAGATCAAGACGGCTGCAGGAGAATATGGGGGAGGTTTAGCTCCAACCTTTTTGTCGTGAGCCTCCCCGAGGCTTTGTTGGGATGGGGCGGCATAAAAGTGTTTTAAATAAATAAAATAAATAAACCTTGGGAACATGATCCAAGGATGGAGCAGGAAAGCCAAAGGTGGAGAGCTTCCCTCTCCCTGCAGCAAGAGTTGCAGCTGGAGGTCATAGAAGTGGCCAGAGGGGCAGGAGGCAAGGTGGGGTGGGGTGGGGTGGGGTGGGGTGGGGAAGGGAGGAAACAGGCACGAACAGAATTGCAGGATCTTGATCAGCCCTCAACATCCTCTCCTCAGTCTGGGGCAAAACATGGCTAAAATCAGCTGTCTCCGTGTTTTACAGGGCGGGAAGATCATGCAAGCGAGCCTTGCCTTTCTGCCCCGTCCACCTTGCATAGGAGGCCAAGCTTGGACGGTTGTGGGCACCTCACTGGATCGTGCTGCCTGTGAGCTTTCAATTGGGGGCCAAATGAATCCTGCTTCCCAGCTGCTCCCACATCCTGGTCACTTTGCCTGCAGTTTCCTTCTCCAGCTTTCTGACATGGAGCAATCCACGCCTGCATTCTTGTCACTCCAAATCTCCCTCAAGAAAGCTTCGTGCCCCTGTCGAAGGCACAGTTGTACAATTCCTTGAGTGTTAGCATAACCCCTGCACCTCTTCCCCACAAGCACTGAGAGGTGACAATTAAACTTGGCCTCTATGGTATATCGCATTCTTTCTTTGAGAACCAAATGCCACCTTGAACCTCCGTTCCTGCTTAAGGTTGCAGAAGAGGTTGCAGAAGATTAACATGCATTGTCAGGCACAATTAGTGGAGGAAAGACTTGGCAGATACTTTGGACAGACAGACAGACAGACAGACAGTTCTTCATTAGACCGAGGCAAATGACAAAAGCGAGGCTGCCGTACTTTGGGCACCTCATGAGAAGAGAAAGCTCCCAGGGAGAGTCGAAGGCAGACGGAGAGAAGGAAGACCAGATACGAGCTGGGTGGACTCCAGCAAGGGAGCCACAATCTGGAATTTGGAATTGCTAAGCAGGGCTGCCATGGATGGGACGTCGTGGGGGACTCTCATCCATGGGGCTGCCATAAGCCAGAGGCGACTTGACGGCACATAACAGCAAGAACAACATTCACTATCGAAACCAAGGCCAAATTCAATTCTGGAGAAGGCCTTGGGGTCTTCCTTCCAAAGACCCACCGTGTGAGGCAAAAGCGCCAGTTCATTTTAGCTTAAAATTGTCCTTGCTGGTAACGAAACCTTGGAACAGGCATTTCAAATTTTAGGATAGGCCGGGAAAGTATCAGAGCAGTGGGTTTCAACTTCCTTCCTTTTGGGCCTGCAACCAGGTCCCCCAAATTTAGCTAACTCCCAGTGGTGTAGCGCTACCCTTTTCCCATCTCTTGATATGCAGGTATTGATTTCTGCCCATAGAAAAATAGCACATCAGAGGAAGGATTCTAGCTTAATGAGAAGTGGTCATGTTTATTTATTGCAATTAGAATTATAGTGCATGTCTTTCAGTATGTTTAAAAGGCATCAACTTAAATTCCAATAATCTGGTTGATTAATTTCAATGTCCAGTTGAGAAATGGTTGTTTATTTCTTTTTTTCTGGGCATGACCTGGGCTAACCATGAGCCAGCAGTGCAATGCACCAGCTAAAAGGACTAATATAATTCCAGCCAGCATCAGAACATGCACAGCATGCCGAGCACAAGGATTCGTGGCAGCCTTCTCTTTGGCTTTAGTCAGGCACTGCTTGAAATACTGTGTCTTGTTCCGGCACATCATCCCAAGGAGAATATCGACAACGTGCATCACACCCAGGCCGCATGACACAAGCGATGCAAGGCCTGTGCACCAGATCCTAGGATGCAAAGTTTGCTAAGTTTGGCATGCTTGCTCAGGAGAAGACCTGCAGGGGTCTGAAGATGATGGAATGCGTATTTTTGCTAACCCAGCGGGTAGGTCCTGGACTTCCAGCAATACAAGCTGCCTTGCATATGAAGAGACTTCCTTCAACTCTCTCAACCGAAGATTTTGATGAGAGGATATGTGGTCACTTATCAAGGATGTATTTTTTAGATCACGGGGCTGGACAAGAGGGCCTTGAGTTTCCTCCAACTCAACCTCTTCTGCCCAGATGAAGAACACAGATTGATATCTGCAAATTTGCAAGGACTCCTAACACATCTGTTAGATGGCTTAGGGCCTGGTTGCCTGAAGGAGCATCTCCTTCCATGTGTGCCTGCCCCCACCCCCAAGATCTGGGCCAGACACGCTTCTCTGGTGCCCACCCTGAAGGAGATTAGGAGGGCGGCTACCCGGAGAAGGGCCTGCTCTGTGGTGGCCCCCAATCATGGAATTCGCTTCCTAGAAAGTTTCTCCTGGCGCCCTCACTTTATTCTTTTTGGCACCAGGCCAAAACCTTTTCATTTTCCCAATGTTTTAAGACCTGGCTGTTTTAACTGGGGTTTTATTATCAGTCTAGAAAAAAATTAAATACATAAATAGAATGAATCTGCTCCAGCCATCTCCTGCTAGCCAAACGCCTTGTGTTTAAGGCCCCAAAGAAGTTTTGTGCTGGAGCTCCACGCCAGTCTTCGTTATCAACAGCTTCCCACTCGCTCTGCAAAACATCCGCAGGGCGCTGGAGTGTTTAGATGAGAACAGCGAGCAGGGAAACATGCTATGTCATAAATAGCTGCCCAGATGAGAGCAGGATAACACTCTGCCCCCAAACCCTCTACTCCCCCCCACACCTCTCTCTCCCCAAACTGCATTCAGTCTCCTTTGGGCTTTTGCTTCATAACTGAAGTAAGGAAACTGTTTCAGAAAACTGCATTTACAGAAAATAAGAGAGAGAGAAAGAGAGAGCAAAATTGAGAGGAAAGGCAAGACTTTGGTACCTGGCCACAAAATCTGGGCAGTGGCATGCCACAGTGGAGAGCATGCATGATCGCAAAGCTGCATATGGACTGCATATCTGCAGATAACTCAAGCAAGTAAGCCAAGCCACAGCAAAAGTGAGATGCGTAAAAGCTAGTATTGTCTGCACGGGGTGTGGACCCCCTTGCAGCCCAAGGGCTGAAGGCTGCTGCAGAGGAGCTGTTGGGGGCTGCAGTCCAAGGGTAGAGGGGGATGCTGGCGAAAGTAAAAGGGGTGGAATGGGATGTAATGGCATAGTTTCTCGTAATGCTGTTTTTGCCAATACAAGCAAGAGTGACATTTTAGCCTTTCGGAAGGGGAAAAAATTACCAGAAGCTGGGAAACCCCCAGTTAGTCGGTGGCTGAAGGAAAGGGAAAGTAAGCCGGGCCATCTCAGGAACACTCCCTCTGGGCAGGCCTCATTTGCCCCTTGGTCTGGCATTCTGCACCCCTGCCCAATATTTACTCTGGTGTTGGTCCTATGGGGTTGAAGACCATAGATGTTTCCAGATGTACCTGGAGATGCCTCAGGTTGCAATTCTAAACATAAACCCCTCCCAAGGTTGGCCAGTGTTGCCTAGTGGTTAGAGTCCAGGACTGGGGCTCAGGAGATCCGGGTTCTAGTCTCCGCTCAGCCATGACATTCACTGGGGTCTCTGACTCTCAGCCTACTTCACGGGCTTATAGTGAGGATAAAATGGAGAAGGGGAGGACCATGAAAGATGCCGGGTGGGGTGTAAAGAGAGCAACCTAGTGGGAGTGACATCCGAGCACTGTGCCTAACTTTGCTCTGCTTATCCCAGAGCTGCCAGCCCAGGACTGACTCAAGATCTGTTTGCTAAGCTAGTGTCCTCTCTGGAGCTTTGGTTGGGATGAACATGCGGCCATGGAATGTTCAAGAACAGTCCAACTTCCCAGGCAGCACAGAGAAGGGGGAAGGTCAGCTATGGAGGGAGAGCGGCTGTTTGTGGGAAAGTCAAGTTTGGCTGCCATGGGGGCGGATTTCACACAGGACATAGAAACAGAGGAGCTGTGGCCGTGTGAGCTGGGGAGCAACGTAGTCCAGGAAGCAAAGGGTAGGTGGGGAAGAGAAAAACCTCGCGCCACGTCTAAAGATAAGTAGGAATGTGCGTTTGTGTGAGTCAGATATCCAAGCGTAAAAGGAGGGCTGCTTAACTCCTTCTCTGCTCATAATTTCATTGCTTCAAATAAGTTCCTAGCTGATTCTACCTTACATATATATATATATATATATATATATATATATATGATGCTGGGAGTGAGAGAACAGCTTGGGGAGTGAGATTCAGTGGGAAAACGGTAGGCAGTGAAGGAATTAAGCATTCCCCTTTGCTCTTCTGTTCTCATTGTCTCCATGCAAAGCTGTTTTTTACAGGGGGGGGGCACTGCTGGATTTGAATCAGGTATCCTTGTGTGCACCTTTTCATTTACTTGTATGGGATCAAGGAGGAAGGATGTGGGCTGGAGATGGAGGAAAACCTCATGCAGGACCTGGGGACAGGTGGACCAGCCTGCAGGAGGTCGAAAACAACGTGAATAAGGGCCAAGGAATGAGTTTTAGGCATTGTCTCTGCATCCCTGGCTGGGATTTTGGTCTGCAGATCTTTAGTAGGAAAATAAGCCATCCGGGGGTCTGTGGGAATTGGGAAGGCCCTCAGAGTGCAGAGGGGGAAAGTGATTTTCTCCTAAGGGAGCCAAAGAGACAGTCGAGGCCCCTTCCCACTTTTTTCCATGCAAAATTGCAACCCGAGTTTTACGCCCTGGTCTGGCGTCACATGTTCCAGTAACTGTGGTGAAGCATGCAAACATTTTTAGCTAAGACATGCCGGGCGCATGACAGCCAAAGGCGAAGTGTGGGACAGAGCGAGGAGGGTGGCAGCTTGGCTTTTGACCCATCCAAAAGGTAAAGCCAAAAATTGGGGGATGCGCATCGGCCTGGATGTCGGTGGAGCGATGCCCAGGATGTCAGGATGTGGCAAGATGGGCCAGCGGATGCAGGCACGGGCAGCGGGACTTGACCGGCGGTGACATGTTGGCGCCACGGCTGGCCGGGATGGAGCGCTGGCACCTTTATAAGCAGGGTCACTGATTCCTCCTGCCACCCCCATCGGACTTCCCCATTCTCTGAGCTTAGTTGCCGTTTTCAGAATACAGGAGGAAATGGATTTTCCCAGTATTCTGTGGTTCCCCGTAGTCACACAAAGCTTTTTATTTTTATTTATTTTATTTATTAACAGATTTATAGGCCGCCCCTTGCCACAAGCCTCGGGGCGGCTCACAACCTCAAAAAGCTGTTTTTCTGTTGCCTTTGACTACGAGGGCCAATGAAGAGCGATTCGCTTTTCAAAAGATCTCCTCCTGGTAGAGAGGAAAACCGTGACAACTGGAAAGTTGATGAGGACCTTCAAAGGATGCCTGTTGATGAGACTCGGTGGTATAAAAACCAAATAAATAAATAAATGGATGCAGAGGGCATTTTGGGCTGTTGGAGATGTGACTTCTAGTGGCTACCAAGAAGATTTAAGTTTGCATAAAATTTGCTCATACAAATCTTAGAAAGCCCAAAGAATTCCTTGAACTGAAAGTGAAATATAAGATCTCTTGCTAGAGTGGGGAGGATCGTGTCCTGGGGAGGTTCAGGGTTCAACCCCTGTTCCTGGTCAACTTTGAGCCCCTGCCTGCTTTCCCTACCCCGCTTTCTGCATCTTTAAACTTTACTTCAGTCAGACAGCTCTTCAAATAGAGGACTGCACTCTGCTTCCTACACAAAGGGCTGCCCAGTGCAAAGTAGGACACACCAACACTTGAGTACTAAGCAGGTTGACCCCAAGGGAGTCCTCTGAATTCGCCACTAATGCTCAAGCAAAGATCCGGGGCATCTAGAGCAGGGATAAGGCCCTGGCCTCGAGCCACACACCATGTTGTTCTGTGGAACCCTGGCTGGATCGCCCTCTCTGCCTTTCCTCGCAGGGACAGCCAGGAGAGTCAAAGTCTTGGGTGGCGGGCCCCTTTTCCTCTGCTCAGCCACCCACCCCCCAAACTCAGGCTCAGTTGCTCACTTTCTCTTCTCCAGAGAAGTTTAGGGATGGGGGGCATCATGTGCCAGGCCCCAGGGCCGTCTTAACAGCATTATGCGCCCCAGGCATACGACAACTCCAACTACTGTTAATTTGGGAAGTTTTCCCATTTTCCAAGGGTTAACATACACAGGTTAGTATGGGGCCCGCGGGCAGGTGCCCATCAGACCCGTGCGTTCAGACGGCCCTACCAGACTGCCCAAAAGAAGGGCTTGCCTCCACTTGAAGGATCTGGAAATGTGACCATCCAAAGCCGTGGCCCTTCGTTGGCCCATTAGATGCACTGTCTAAAATTACTTGACTTCACAAGTTGCGGGGGGTGGGGGGGTCACTCTTGAACAATATTTCTGGTGCATGCATTCCGAGACCATGCAGATCCCTGGACCGGTTATCCCAGTTTGGGGCACTTCTCCCAAAAGCTGCTTTTGAGCATGAGGGCAGATCACAGTGGACCAGTAAAACCACTTTCTGTTACATTACTGGCTTTGGGGGAGGCCAAGAAGCAGCCCCTGCAGGTGTCCAGAGAAAAATGTGTCCCGTCATTTAGAATTCTGGGCATTTTTCCTCCAAAGCCCTTGGAACCACCTACAACTTCAGATCAGGAATGATGATAATAAATAGAAACACAACCAAAGAAATGTGGCATTAAGAGCCACAAGGAAACCAACAGCAGCCCAGCGAATCAAAACATTAGCATAAAGCCACCCCACTGTGCTAAAATACCTAAAAAGCTTGTGAGAGGAGAGAGAAATATTAATCTTGACAAGAGCATAAAGACACTGCCACATTAAGATGCTCCCTGAGCTGTTCCTTTCGCTTTCTCAAGCTCTTTCTCTTCCGACCACGAACAAATGTGCTTTTGCTAAATTCTGATCAATGGGAATTGAATTCTCACCTTACTTGCACCAACCAAATTCAGCAGCACGTAAAAAGAGGTACCAGTCCTGATTCAGCGCAGCACAGTGCACAGAGCCCTGGGGATGCCAGATTCTTAGTTGCTAAGCATGCAGAATCCTTGGCTTGGATGGATGGATGGATGGATGCATGGTTTTCTTCTGCATTTTCCAAGAATTTTAGTCTTTTTTGCTTCGTTTCCAAAGCCCGCTGCTGCTCCGGGGCCGTGCAGTAGCTGTTCCCTGCCAACCAGCACAGCTCCTTGGAGCACCTGAACACCTGCGGCTCCCCCTGAGCGGCATGGGGCAGGGGAGGGGAGGTGGTACTGGGCCCCCCGCAGCAGGCGGGAAGAGTTCGCATTTTGCCTGGCAGAAGCAGGAGCAGAGGAAGCCCTTCCTGCCCTGTTCTTGTGCCGTTCTTGTGATGGTGCGGCTGATGCAGGGAGGAGGGGTCCGGGCAGGCCCGTCTTCTTGCTGGGGCCACGATCACAGTGGGGCAGGGAAAGCCCCTCACTGGCCCTGCTGGGACCAGGGTCCCAAAACAGCAGCAAACTTAGCAAGCCCACTTCTCACCTGCCTGCCCACCTTTGTGTCCTACAGATGTTTGGTAGCTCATCACCCATCAGCCCCAGCCACTTCTTAATTTCTTACAAAGATATCCCACCCTTTTATTCTTCAAGGAGCCCAAGGGGGCTTGTACGGTCTTCTTGCTTTCCTTACAACAACCTGCGAGGTCGTTTTGGCTGAGAGTTGGTGGCCCAAGCCATGGGGAGCTCCAGGGAGGAGTGGGGAGTTCCATCTGGTCCCAGTCTGGGCTACAGTCTGGAATACTGGGATTCAGAACATCTGGATTAAGCTGGGGTAGGTTGGCATATAGAATATAAAGCATTCCCCCAAAGTTTCCTCCAACAGATTCGCATGTGCACGGTAAAGAAATTCATGTAACGACCGAATTCTTGACCCTGCAATTCTGGCTACATCCCTAAATGGACAATTCCATGGCCGGCCAGATTCCTTCAGGTTCCACCTCCAAAAATCCAGATTCTTCCCTGATTATGCGCCCTGGCCCCGGGAGAAGTTACCTGCCTTTTTGAAGTCAAAGGCTTGCTACTCTGTTTGCTGGAAAGTTTGTAGAAAAGAAATTTCCTCTCTGGTCAATCCTTCTCTCTCCCCCAGGGATGAAATCCGCCTCTTCCGAGGCTCTGCTACAGTTGGAGAATCTTCTGCATCACTATTTTCCTGCCACAATTCAAGTCTTATCTCTTGCTCAGTGTAATGCAGGCAAGGGGAATTATCTATCCCATAATGAACAGATTCTTTATATTCCTGACTGAAGGCTCTCACCGAGTTCCCTCTCAGCCTCTTTTTCTTTCCAGAGCTCCTCTGCCTTTCTCCATGCATCACGTTCTTCAAATTTCCTATTCTGTTCTTGCATATTTCAGGACCCTTTATGGACTTGCCCAAATTTTTAAAAAATCAATTGTTTAAACCCAAAGCAAGCACAAAACTCCAACAATGATAGTATCAAGGGGTGTAGACCAGGACTATCTTTTGTACCAGTCCCCTGTCAAGGGCTAGATTCAAGGAGGACTAGAAGCTTGAGAAACAGAAGTGCTGAGTCAACATGATTTGAAGCTGTAATTGGTCTAAAAGAAGTGAATCAAATGCTGTTTGTGGGACCCAGCTGGATTCTTTTTAATATTCTAATAGGCTAGGAGTACTATATAAGTCGTTGTCAGTCTCCTATTTGGCACAGTAACAAAAGCTACATCTTTTCTGGACATGGGACAATCCCTTTAATTTTGGCATAGCAGAAGATCTCAAGTCTGAGATCCTCTGAGATGTTGACAACCAAGGAAGAGGTGCGATTTTTTGTACCATCCTGAGGACTAGCAGCCTGGTTGTCAGCATTTAATATCAACATTGTGAGTGTCAAATCAGATACGGGACCTTGGCTTCTTTCCTACTTTGAGTCCACAGGCCCATGAAATGCATCAAGATAAGTTGATAACTACCCACTGGACTACAAAGCATAAGTCTGACCAACAGGGGTAAAATATGTGTTCTTTATTGCTATGTATGGTTAAAAAAGGATGAAAGCAGCTGCAAGCAAAATCGTTGCCATTCCTGTCCTTGGTCAATGCAGCGATTTCTCCCTTTGGGACACTCTGCAGAGATCGAATGATGCAAGACAACCAAGTCTGGGTCACCTTGAGATAAACACCCACAATTCTTTAGCTGCTTCCCTTTAGGACTCATTCCCCGGGTGCTTTAAATTTTGGACTGGAAATTTCCAGAGAAGATCCTCTTGCAACATTCTCCTTCTGTGTCACATCATACAGTCTTGAAGGGCATTCGCTTGATGGATTTCTTTCGCCGGTTTGAAATGAAGGGTTTGTCTGAACGGGGAACAGTGGTCTCTCATCCCTGGAAGCCCTTATCTTGCATTCCCCATCATCGGGACTGAAGAGTGAAAAGCAAGAGAAAGGCAGTCTTCATATGACCCAAGGCACTCTTGTCTTAGCAGTGCTCCATGCAGACACTGATATGCGTCCTTGGCTTCCCTTGATCCAAGGGCTGACAAGCAAATATTCGTTCTGCAGTCAAACAGAATAATTAGAAAAACGCCCAGAGTCGGCTAGGGAAAAAAGCTCGCGCCTGTTTTGCCTTCCCCCCCTAGAACATAGAGGTCTAGCAACCACAGCCAGGAATAAAATGGGTGCCCCACATTGGGAGGCTCGACACGTCCAGGTGCAAGTCTAAGGATGCACTCAGAACAAGGCACAATGATGGCAGTTCCCAAGCCACTTTGGAGTATTCGCATGGAGCAGTTTCCCTAGACAGCCATTCAGATACGGGATGGGATGGGATGGGATGGGATGGGATGGGATGTTGGGGTGCCAGTAGGAATCCGTGCAAATCCTCAACTCCAGCCCCTTCACTCCCTGCTCCTGGCTTGCGCCTCTCCTCTCTCCCAAGGCCAGGTCTGACCTCAGGTCGGCCGCCATGGTTCCTCCCGTGCCGGTTGTGAGCGGGGCAGGTCAGGGACTCGGGCTCCCCAAGCTTAGGGCTGAAGCCCCATATTATCCTTGGGCCTCCCTGACAGTCTGGGGAAGCCATCCGATTGCACCCCTGGGCCTTGCGGACAGATGACAGCTTGCTGACCGGTCAACTGGCATCGTGTCTCTTCCTTCTTAGTGGATTATTTTTGTGAGACAGAAAAGGACAGGAGAAGCAGCCGCGGTGCATTACAAACAGAAGTTAGCCTTGCTGGCATCCTCACTCATGAAATTCTGTAAATGAAGCAGGGCGATGGCTTGAGAAAACATCTGAGCATGTCTGGAGTTATTACAGATCGGGGATCGGAACACAAACCTGGAAAAGCAGTTGGGAGAGGGACCATTCTTCTTATTTATTTATTATTTTATTTTTTATTTTACAAATTTGTATGCCTTTTATAGGTGGCTTTTCTCCTTTTATAGGTGAGAAAGACTGAGGCAGAGAAGGAACAGGTGCAGATCGATCCATTTTGCATTGTGAAACAGACCGATTTCTACCTGGGCATTTGAATTTTTTCCATCTCAAATCCTTTCTCTTCTGAACATGATGAACGGGTCAAATTCTGGTACATTCTAAGTAAAGATGACCTGATTCAAAATTCTCACCTCTCGGCATCAACCGAATTCAACTGGGTATGTGCTATTCCTAGCATAGAGAGACCACCATCTACCTGCCTGCCCAGTAGCCATTTAAGAAATAGGTACATGTCAGGACAAACACGGGAGCTTTGTCTCAGACCTAGAATGTGGAAATCATGCCAGATCGTAAGAGCAAAGTGTTGTAAGCCCTGGGCCCAGATGGACAGAAATGTCAGTTCCGATTCCTCCCACACTTGATTTTTCCCCCGATATCCAGCCAGAAAACGAGTCTCCCATTTGGCCCAGGAACAAAATCCACATCTTTTCTGCACATGGGACAATCCCTTTATTGTTGGCATGGCAGAAGATCTTCTGAGATGTGGACAGACAAGGAAGAGGTGAGACTTTTTGTACTATCCTGAGGACTAGCAGCTTCCAAACTACGGGCAGATTTACCCTGAACCTAAAGTCTGTTCCTTCTGATTTATTTTATTTTTCAAATGTCCCAATGTCGTACAATTCTTATCAAAAGTGAGCTAAAAAGGAATAGCCAGCTACTTTTATCTCTTTATCCTAATTTATTGGTGTTCTTGTATGCTTCCCCAAGATGTCAGTGATGGGACGGTATCCAAAAGTTTTAAATAAATAAAAATAAAATAAACGCTTGGACTAGACCAGCTGTTGCAATTGCCTCCTTCCACTGAACCCCCCCCCCCATTGCTCCTCAAAACTCAGCTTTTTTCTGTTTAGCTTCAGCACTTTCCCTGTTTTCAGAGCTGAAACAGGTGGCAAGGACGGGGTTCTCTGTGTGCATCCCTTAATAGGGTTGCCATAAGCCAGGGGCAGCTCAGCAGCAAGTAACGACAGCAATCCACCCAGGACCATTGGACTGCCAATCCGAGCAGCATGCTGGCTGGGGATGATGGGAGTTGCTGTGCAAAGTATCCAGAGAGCGGTGTGCTGGGGAAGGCTGCCTTACTGTGATCTGTGGCAACACGCACGCAAGTGGGGCATCCCCTTATTTCTTCCTTGCTTGTCCTCCCTCCCCTGCATGGAATTTTAGACTGTAGCCTCCTCAGGGCAGGGACCTTTCTTCTCGTGCTCTCTAAAAGCAACATCCACAGGGATGTTGGAACTGGAATAAGAACAATCTATATTCAGGAGGAAAAATCATCACCGTCTATGATTTCTGGACTCCGGCAAAGACTTGGTCTGTGTAGCTCATGAGAAACTTTGGATGATAGCGAACGGCTGTCCTTTGGGTACATCAAGAGAAGGCCGACACACTGGCGGAAACCATCATGCCAGGAGAAGTTGAGGGCAGAAAAAGAGGGAGACCAAATAGGAGATGGGTGGAGTCCATCAAGGAAGCCGCAGCCTTGGGCTAAGAAGATCCGAGCAGGGCTGTCATGTGCAGGGCTTCTGGAGGGCTCCCATTCATGGCGTCGCCCATAAGCCGGAGACAACTTGATGGCACATACTCCTCCAAATCTCCTCCAGATCTTCATGGATCAGTCAAGGCCCCTGACCTGGAATCCGTGCAATGAACCAGAAACATTTGCGATCCATGGAATGCGGCTGGGTGGAAGATCTCAGCTTTCCAAGCAGTATCACTTTCGCTCTGTATCTCCAAACTGTGGACCCTTTCTCCTGGGACAAACCATTTGGCAAGACAGCCAGCTGCTCACCACAAGATCTCGAGATCATCTGAGCGTAACTGCTGATCCTCCCCACCCTGAATCTCTGCCCCGAGAAACTATGCGAGTCGTGAGGTGATGGGCTGCGGAAGAAGTAAGGAGCCGCATCCTGTGTTGAATTTGTGCCAGAAAGTTTGCCTGTCCAACACCGCATCACAAGGATGCCACTTCTGGATCACCCTGAAGAAGGTGCACATCACTAAGAAGGCTCACCCTGGCAGGATGCTGCTCCGTCCAGGAGCCAGAACTGAGCAGACCCTGCTCTCATGCCCATTTGCCATCCCTCCAGGTATGGAAGAAGAATGTTGAATCTCTTTCAGCCCAAAGAAACTCTCAGAAGCCACTTTCCAGGGGCCAAAGGCAAAAAGAGGCTCGCCTGGCGCCGTCTTTATTTGCTTTTCGGCGCCAGGCGAAGACCTTTTTATTTAAACAATATTTTAAATGCTAATTTATTTATTATTTATTAATTTAATTTGTATTTAGGGTAGGTTGTTGTTTTAATTTTGACCTGGAGATGGGCCAATTTTTAATGTTAGTTTTTAACTGTTAATATTTGGAAATTTTAACGTTATGTATTCAATCTTTTGGTTGTGAGCCGCCCCGAGGCTTGTGGCAAGGGGCGGCCTATAAATTTCCAAATAAATAAAAAAAAAAAAAAAAAAAAAGGGTGAGGCCAAAGGCAAAAAACACGGATATTCTAGGATAAATCTCTTCCTGCCCTTTAACTAGGAAAGGAATTTCAACTGTTATAACATGAGGGAAAATGCATAAAAGCCCAGAAAGTGCCCAATGAGGGGAGAAGAGGATGGGGTGACCCCAGACCTGAGTCTCTGCACCATTGTAGTGGAAGGCCTCAGAGGAGACACGCCATAGTGGGATGGAGGGATGGGTCTGTTCTGTAGGCCAGGCTGGCAGAATTAAACAGATGCCAGCACCATTGTTACCAGACAAGCTGGGCCCCAGACCATGGCCTTCGAACCTCTGCAGCTCCTTTGCAGAATCAGGCCCCGAGAGGTCCAGTGCCCGATTTTGCACGGTGGAGTTGGACCCTGGGTGGCAGCCTTTGCTGCTGGGACTTGGTGCATCATTGCACCAAGACCGGCTCCAGGGAGTCCAGAGAAAGCATCCCAAGCTGAAGGGGTCGAGCGATTTCAAAGCGCGAAGTGTACGCGGCACGGCCAAAACGTCACGTAATCCGGGTTCCCAAATCCCGGCACCAGAATGCTGGAGAGATTTCAGTGGGATGAAGTATTTCTTTTCATGTGATCCCTCCCCTGCAAGCAAATGCAGCAAGGGCTTCCCTGCAGACATGGGAATTCCATCCAACAACAGAATCTAGTTATAAACAGAGCCAGGGACAAGTCAAGCAAATAAAAGGAATCGCAGGATATTTGTCGGGTATAGAAATGGTTATCCCGAGAATCCATTTTGCTTAAAAATGGCAACACAATCCAAGTTTCTAGCCCTTATGGCCTGTTAAAGTACCTTGGCAATGCCTGCCAAAACTCCTGCAGCCAGAGGTTTATTTATTTATTTATTAGACAAATTTCTATGCCGCCCCTTGCCAACTAGCCTCGGGGCGGCTTACAGCATATATATATATAAAAAAACACAAACCAAAAATCCAAAACAATACACAATCTAAAATACACAATCTAAAAGGTTGAATGCATTAGATTTCCTGTGTTTACAGAAAAGGCCTTTCTTTGGCTTAAGGAGCCCTTTGCCTTTCTCTATGCTATCAAAAGCTAATAAATATGCAAGCTCAAGGCATTTACTGAAATTGCATAATTTGCATAATATATGCAGGTTTGCAGAATCCCAATTTTGTTGGTCGAGTAGTTATGTTTATGAATCAATAAACTTGGCATTTATCTATCCCTGATATGTTCCACAGGCTTCACAAGAGCTTCCCTTCTTATTTCTTTAGCATTATTTATTTCATTTATTATTTATTTTCATTTGTATTCTTGTCTTGCTTCCGCCAAGGAACCCAAGGGGACTTATGCAACCCCCTTCACAACAACTCCATTTTATCATTGCAACAACAACCCTGTGAGGTAGGATAGGCTGGCCTCAGTGACTGGACTCAAGCCATCCTGTGTGTGCCATGGCCAAATGGGGACTTGAACCCAGATCTTCTGAGTTCCAGTCCAGCACTCTAACCACTAGGCCACACTGGCTCACATTTGGTAGCCCTTAGAAATGCAGCAATGCTGGAATGCAGCTACCCCCAGCTTTGCTCAGTCACGGCACAAATACATCGGAGGAGAGCGTAGAGAAGGGCTTGGTTTCTTAATCCAGCATTTCTGCAGTAACTCAAGGGCTGAACTCTCTCCACAACTGTGCATTACCGTAGCTCACAATTTCACGCTCGTGTGCCTCGTGCAACCACCAGGTTGCTCAGCAAACATGAGTTTTCCTTAGTGCATGAAATCGTCTAGACCAAAACTGCTGCCCAGCTGCACATAGTCCAGGAGAATCAACCACTACCAAATGTCCTCAAATTCAGTGACCTTTGTGTTAAAGTCCCATTCCATGAGTCAGACCTATTTTGGGCTGGATGGGGCCCTTTGCCTGGACACAGCTCGTTGGCACCATCACTCCTCCCCGGCATGCTCAGTCCCACACCGCCCTCTAGAAGTTAGGACTTCATTTCCCATCAGCCCCAGCCAGCAAGGATTCTGGGAGCCGCCGTCCAAGCCATCTGGGGGACACCACTGTGCAGACCCGGCCTAGATCCTGAGAAGAAGCACGATTCGATTCCACGAGGCTTATCACGCTTCCCAGAAGGGCCGAGTTCGGTCATGCCTCACACGGCGCGGCTCCCCAGAGCGTTCGGATCACCGGATCCCTGCGGTGCCAGAACCTGGGTGGTGCTGGGGTGGGACGCCGCAAGACTGGCACAGCTCAGCAGCTCGCTGGCTGGCTGGCATGAACCCCTCCTAGCTGCAGCTTAATATGACTTTGTTAGCACTAACCTGACACCACAACAGCAAGGAAGGCGGCCCGCTCCAGCGGCTTGCCAACGCCAGCTGAAAACAGCCACCGAGTGCTTTTCATTCCGCAGCAGCGGAAGATGCCGGCGCTCGCCGCACGCAGCTGGAAGGCCAGCTGCAGCCGCCCGGGGCCAGTCCAGCCCCGAGCCTTGTTCCTCGTCGTTTAGCGGCACGCCGGTCTCTGGGACGAACCCCCAGTGCCAGGGGCGTAGCGTGTCTGGATGAGGTGCCAGAGATACTGCATCCCTGCAGGGTGGGGGTGGATACCGTAGGATCTGGGGCTCAGGCCCACAGGATGAATCCACAACAACAACAACAACAGCACAAGCGCACACGTGCTACTTTGTCGTCGCAACTGCCGTCAAGCCGTGTCCACCGGACGGTGGCTGAGCACCGTCCACAATGCCCAGCCCTTGACAGCTGGGCTCAGCTCCTCCCAAGCCAAGACTACGGCCTCCTTTGCAGAGTCCAGCCTTCCTATAGTTGGCAGTCTTCCTCCCCTTCTTCAGCCTTTGCCTCTTCCCATCATGATTATATAAGGGATATATTGTTGTCTAACGAAATTGTCTGATGTCCATAGCAGTGAAAGTCTTTGCCTTTAAAAGACCGTGTCTCTCCTTGCAAAAATGGTGTAGGAAGAGGAGGGTATTTGAGGGCTGGCGAGTGGGAAAGGACGGGAGGAGGCGAAGCGCATGCGGACCAAAAGCCCCTGGGTGGGATCAGGTGCAGCTCATCTGGGCCACGACACCTTCCATTTGGCAAGTGGCCCTCACCATCAGTCTGACTCCTTGGTGCGCTTGCACCCGTGCAGGGGAGGGACAGCTGCTTCGGCTTTTCTGTTTGTAGCTTGCTCTCGTGATAAGCTTGCTAAGGCTATCAACCTTCTCCCCATTTTCCAGAGGAATATTAAGGCCAAGAAACTCTTGCATGGTGACGTAACAGAAGCGCTGCGTGTAAAGATATTTCCCATTGTTGTAAACCACCCTGAGAGGTTCTGCTATGGGCTAATAGAGATGAAGATGGTGAAGATGAAAATGATGATAAATTTCTCACCCCTACATTGGCAAGAATTAAGGTTTGTAAAGTTTTATGGGTTTACAATCCTAGACATGCTAGATGTGAAAAAGGGCTGGCCAGGAGGAGGAGGAGAACCAGAGCGGCTTCGACAACAACGTGTCACTGAATATATTCTGTGTTTCACTGTGTCGAACTCTGAAATTTGGTCAAATGTCCCCTGTGTGCCAAACATCATATGGACTAGAAGCACAGAGTCCAAGTGCTCGTGGGTGATATTAGTAGTCCTCCTGCATCTGATGGTATCTCACAGGGAAGAAACATGTGGCTGGACTCTGACTCAGTTCACAGGACCATGGAAAGGGGACTTCAGGGAGCCGATCCAGGACGGAGAACATCCTGGGGCTCAGCTTCTAGGTACCCAGCCAGGCTCGGGGTGGGGGGTGGGTTGACAGGGCATGGCTGCCTCCGGCTCTTAAATGAGGGATGGGGTCACTGGTCCTCAGGGAGTTGCTGGGTTCTGACTCTCATCTGTCCCATCCAGCATTGCCAACGGTCGGGAATGCTGGAAGCAAGAGATGTGTCTTTCCTGCCTGGCAATAGGACTGGGAACCTCTGGTGTCGTCCCCTGTGTCCTATTTTATGCAGGGCAGTCCTCCGGAGCATTTGCACAGTCCAAATTTGAGCTGCATGCCCCTGCTACATCCAAAGCACCCCCAGAAGGGAGAGCCCTTAGGCAGTGGATGGAGCAGGCCGATGGGCCCATGGTCTTCCCATTGTTCTTCTTCTTTTAAAAATATTTTTATTTGGAGAAATGTACATGGATACATTTTTACTAACCCATCAACTAAGTCACAATTCATTTCAGTGCTCATACAAATATGCCCAGTCTTGATCATATTAATTATTCCAAAACATAGGAACTGGCAAGATGGTTCCCTCCTTTCCCATAATCAGGCAAACCAATTAGTTTATCTAGTCTAGCCATTTGCAGAACCTTCATCAACCAACCGTCTACTGGAGAAAGGAAATTTTTCTTCCAGGGCTGGGCTACCACAATTTTTGCAGGAGTGACGAGATTTCTGATCAGTATTGCTATTGGCATATTTGATGGTCCCAGGATATAGTTTGTGTACTAAGCCAGTGCATTGTAATGTAAAAATATTCGCCTTATCTGATATTTCTATTGTAAAATGAACCTTCAGAAAGTCTTTGGGCTTAGGGCATGCACAGACATTTGCCAGAGAGGTATTTAAATTACAATAATCCCTGTTTGACTTGCATCTGTACATATTAATTGAAATTTGCTCTTTTAGGCACCCCGGGTCATCGCCTCCTGAGACCAGCAAGGCGAAGCCCCAGTATCTCTTCTCCCAGGCTAATCTTCAACTCCCATCATTTGTCCTGCCATGGCCAGCCATCCCACCACCAAGCACAAACACCACTCAGGAATAAAGCCTCTGCCACGGGGATCTTCGGCTGTTCAGCCTATCCATGCCACCTTCCTCCCTGCTGGCCGAGGGCCTCTGGGAGTTGTAGTCCCAACGTCCCACCAAAAATCCTTATAAACTTCAGCCTATCTAAAAATGAGTCCCACCTAGAAAGCAAAGTCACCGGGATGAGTCCCACCTAAAGAAGATCCGCTGGAATAGATGAGTCCTACATTACGGTAACAGCGAATGCAGGCAGTTGGTCACCTTGCAAGTAACACCCCTAATTCTTTCGCCCCTCCCTTGCTGCTCTGTTTTGGGAGCCCTTCTAGATCCCGGCAAATGTGCCAGTGGATTGCCATCACTCGGCATCCTGGGAGACACATCCGCGCAACGGCTCTTTGCTTCATTCATGCGCCTGCGCACCAATTTGGTGCAGTGTGACTCAGAGCGGAGAAGGCTTCTCCCCGCGACATACGCTTGTGAAACATGTGATAGATGCAGCTATGCTCACTCACCAGTCCGCTTCAGGTCAGCAGTGTGGTTACTCAGACCAGGCACTCCAGGAATGGCAGCGGAGCAGCGACGGCACGTCATCTGCTTCCTTTCCTGCTCGTTAGAATTTTCTGTGCTTCTCCTGCAAACGTGCCTTGATCATTTCAGCGCTGCCAATGGTGATCAGGTCTCAGGCTTTCCAGGAGAAGCCCAGAAGGTTCTTAAATCGGTGTGTCCCTCCACCTATTCTCACTCCAAGACCAATTAGTCTTGCCCGGGTGATATATCGGTTATTCTGACTGGTGCTGGGAACACCCTTCCGGTTCCAAACTCGGACTGGATCAGAAAGGTGCAGCAGACCCTGATGGAGAGACCTGGTTTAGCAGCCCGGCTTCTCTTGTATGGGATCAGCAGCTCCTCCATCTCTGTGCACAACCGATTTGGGCTCCTCCTTTGGACACTGTTGACCACGAAGGCGGAGAAAGCAGACCCCGTGAGAAGAATCAGTGGCGGTCCTTCAGCTACGTGGATGGACAACTTTTGACCCTCCGGATATTTTACCCCAAGCCAGCATAGCTGGCAGTGAAAGCTCATGGGAGTTGTAGTCCAGAACATCTAGGAACCACAAGCTGCCCATCCTTGCCATGGAGAGAATCAAGATCCATTCTGTGGCTTCTACCCTGCGTTTTCAGTTTGTATTCCGGATATCCCTCCCATGACATCAGCCTGAAACTATTTAGTAATTTTAACTAGATTGCTATTCTGTCTTTTCCCTGCAAGGAACCCAAACTGGCTTCTGTGGCCCTTCCCTTCCTCTCTTGTTATCCTCACAACCGCCTTGTGAGGTAGGTTAGGCGGCGAGTCCATGGCTGGCCAAACGTGATTTGGGTTTTCCAAGTCCCGCGTCACTGTTCTAGCAGGACATGACACTGGCTGTGTCTCACAGTTTGAAATAAAAACACCCAAGAGTGTGGGCAGGTGTGGAAAGTCACAAATGTGGCAGGTGCCCATGAAGAAGGAGAATTCTTTATGCTGAGCGTTTTGAAAGTATTCTTGGATATCCAAGAGCTTTAAGGCATCACCCATCCCAGCTAATCGGACATGGCCGCTCTTACAGTGTGATATTCTAGCCACTTTTATTTTTTGTTGTCGTTTTAAGATGGTTGCATTTTTATACAAAATTATGTTATCTTGTTTTATGAACTGCTGCACACGGGCCTGGAGAGCTTTGGCTGCTGAGCAGACTAGAAACGAAATTAAAAATAAGCAGCAGCAAGAATGATAAGCGTGGTAGAAAAGGCGAGGGAAGCTCAGGCTGCAGGTAAGGCAGGGGTCAGATTGTAACAGTTTCCTGCCTGTGGGGGCACATGACTCCCCCTGATGATGCAACGCAGCAGCAGCGACTCAACAGGAGGTGGGGCTGGGAAAAAGCAGTTCCCTCCGATGTACCGCACTGTTGTTTTAATTTGCCAGGAATATTTTCCTGGAGATGCTTTGGCGTGGCTTCCTAAGTCCCCACCTGCAGTCCGAAGTGGTGCAGTCCGCAGTGCCCACCCACTCATTCTGCTGCATGCGGCCCATGGACAAAAGCCCCCGGAGTGCCTCCACCTCAGCACCGCCACCTGCTTCTTCGCCATGACCGGTTTGCTCCTGGATCTCCTCCTAGCCAGTGAGCAGCTGTGAGAAAGAGGGAGCAGAGCAACGCCAGAGGGTGGCACAGGATACCCCGCACCCGGACCCTGCAAAAGCCGGCTTAACTCCAAGATGGCTCAGCCAGTCCTGCCATGTTCTTGGATGAACAGGTCCGGGGCTCACAAAACCCAGCTTAGGCCCATTCTCCCCATGGCGTAAGTCCTGCCCGCGGCTCGCAAATGCCTGTTCCCATTTGAAGCCCAACAGCACAGCAAGCTCAGTCCTGGCAAAGACACTGGGCTTGTCGTGATATTGCAATTCCCATCATTGCTTATAGGAAGTGAGACTCCTACAAGCCGACAAAAGACATTTCCTTCCTTCCAGTCACGAACCTGAATGTGGAGATGGGAAGGCCCGGGATGAGCTCATGCATTCCATGCCCCATTCCCGGGACATGTTTCCGACTGTAAATTCTGCAGAGCTTTGCCCCATCCAGTTTTAAATAGTTGCGGCCTGGAAGAGCGGCGGCAACTCCTCCGACAGAAAGCAGAGCGTTGCCAAAGAGGCTTTGAGCGCAAGTGTGGGGAGGGGTGGTGATGGCGGAAGCCAGACTGCAGGTGATGCATCTCCCAAAAAGTGGGCAGAAGCAAGCATGAGGCTGTGAAAAGCTGGGATTTGCAAATGGGGATAGAAAGCTGCAAGTCTGCAAACCATCCACGGAATTTAAACTGGAATGCAGCAGGGTAGGCCAACTTGTGTGGTGGGTGAGCGCAGTGGCGATGAAGGGGTTAACTGGAGGGGCAGCTTCAACCCCCCCCCGCCCTCCTTTGTTATAGGGCTTTGAAGTGGAGTTGGGCTGGACAGCCCTTCCAGCAGAGGGCGCATCCCTGGGCAGGCTCCGTCATCCGAAAACAGAAGGCGCACAGCAAGCCCAGGTGAAGCTGCAGGTGGCCTCACAAGCCCCTTGGCCAGGTGGCACCAATGCTTGCCCATCTGGCCAAGCGCCAGGAGGGTCCTGCCACGGCACACGGTCTCCCCAAACCCAGCTCCAAGCTTGATGAAGCACTGAGTGGAGGCACCCCTGGGAGAGCTCCTGCGATGTTCTGGACAACATGTCTGGACTGCACCAGGTTAAGGGGGGTGTCGCTGAGCCAGTCAATGTCCCCCAGCTTTCCATGCAATCGGACAGTTGCTCAGACAAAAGCCGTTTCGAAAAATATAATATTTGCTGTTCATTATGGGAAAAGTCCAAGCTTTGCAATTCAGCTCTCTTGCCTAGCCTGGAACAGCCTTTCCCAGTGGATGGTCCTTGACAAAATCTAAGCCCCCTCCCCTCCATGATACCCCCACAATTGCTACCTGGACTTTGGGGGATTGAGCATGGATACCTCTGAAGATCTCCCTGCCCCCCCGCCCCCTCTGTCACCAGCATGGCTGGGTAGCCGAAGCACCTTGCAAAACGTATCTCCGTGTTCCTATATTTGCATAGGTCCTACAGATGGTAGGTCAGGCAGATTTCATGTAGATTTCTGTCCTGGCTAGTTTGCAAATATCTGAAATGCCTAGTGACAGCCTGACTTCACGGGGTCACACGGATCCCCCCAGAGACCCTGCAAAATACGGAAGCCAAAGACAGCCGGGTTCAGACAAGGCGATAACTCAAGGGCTGGATGCGGGTTGAGTGTGTATTCAGCAACCCTGGGTGAAAAGATGACGAATTGGTTCAAGATACACCGTCTAAGATGGGTTGCTTGCCTAGATCCCCCAAAATAATAATTAAGAGAGAAAGCACGAAGCATCCAGGAACGGAGGGGGGCCACCGCTGGTTCAAATTTCCAGCTCCGCAACACCTTCTTCGCTGCTACTTCGTGGTCCAAATCCGAGTCTGATGCAGGAGAATCACACAGCACAAGCTGACGGATGCTTTCCTATTCTCTCCCTCCCATTGGATGTCTTTGTTTTTCTCTGGTGGAGAAAACGGGTCTTTATGCGCGCACACACACACACACACACAAACACACGTAGGATAACTCAAAGTAGGCGTGACTCCGGATGTATTAATAAAACTATCACGGGCGTCTAGATTTTATAGCGGAAGAGAGGCGAGAGCTGTGGGAAATATTATCTCATGATTGTGAAATTTAAATGGTCTCACTTTTAGTTCTTGGCATGACTGGGGGGAGGGGCGGGAAAGGGAGGGGGAGGGAGGGGTGGGATGGCAACTCCAACAGCCGGTTGGAAAAGATTCCTGTTTGCCGGATTTATTTTTTTACGTGCAGGCAGACTTGCAACATTCGGAATTGTGCCCCTTGAAACAATTATGGGGGAAGACTTTTTCTAAAGCAATTAAAAATGGTTGGAGGGCAGCGGGACGGAGAGTTTGTTGGAAGCAAACCTTGATGGGGACAGGGGAAGGTTTTGAACTCCATTGACTGCTAGATGGTGAAGGGCTTTTGTGGGCTGCCCTGTCATGCATAGAAGCAAGGAACACGGTGGAACCAGAGGGAAGGCATCAAAGCAAGTATCGCGTTACCTTCCGAGCAAAGCCAGAGTAAGTATGTCCTACCTGGGAGTAAATTCCCATGCATTCCTTGAGGTTTACTCCCCAGTGGGAGAAAACTCAGCTGCTCATAGGATTGTGCGGCGTGTCCCGCCAGAAATTATCCCACTTGCAAAACTGTGCAATACTCAGGAGTAAGTGCCATCATGTTCAATGGGGCTTCTTTCGAAGAAAGTGTGTACTTAGCACTGCACAGAAAGAACCTAAACCTTTCCGTTTCAAATCCCAAGAGTCTAGAATCCACGAAGGTGAACACAAAGTTTGACTCTGAATTCAAGAATAGGAACTGAGCCCGATCTGATACGTCTGGACTAGTGATTCAGTCTCAGCTGAGTGGAAGTTATTCCCAAAGAAGGACGTATAAGGCTGAAATGCTATCCTCATTTATCTAGGCGTGAGCCCCACTCAATTCAGAGACTTACTTCTGAGTAGACATGGCTACGATTGTGTTGGAAAGCCCACTGCCATAAATCGCACTGAAACACGATTTTAAATATGGTCATTAGGATTGTGACCCTAAAACGGAGGCCTCTAGGTGCAATCCTATGCATAGTTAGACAGAATAGGGGAAAAAAGTCCTCACAGCTTGCAGCTGGTTCTGTTGTGTCTTTAACCTCCTTCCAAGTCATCTGGGTTGGGAAGATGGAGAGTATACTTGAACTGAGTTTGAATGGCTACTTTATAATTTTGAGTTCCTTTGCACCCAGTCCTTAAAAACAAAACAAGCAACGGGAAGGTAGCTCTTTTCTGAGCTCCTGCTACACTCCAACATGAAGAAGCCCCCAATGTATGAAATCAAGCAGGCCATTGCCAGAAAGATCACGGACAAATGAAAAATTCCTTGTCTGAAGTCGGTTTCCGTACATGTCTCCAAAAAGACACATGTGGCTAACAGGAGTGTCTTGCATGAAGAGTTGCCAGCCTGGCTACCACACGTCTTCTGTGCCTCCACGCTTTTCCTCAACATTCCCAAGTGCCTGAAACACACGTGCCACCAAGTTGCTTCGAATGCATCCCGCTGCAAAGTCGACCGTGTCCCTTGCAGCCAGTGCGGGGCTGCCATTCCCACTGTGGTGGGACAAACAAGACAACGAGCCAAGCTCACGCGTGAAAACAGACAGGTGTTTCTCAGTCCAGATTGGCTGCAGGAGGCCTCGACTTCAAGGAGAGGAGCGGGAAAACACGGGGCTGCTATTTCGGAGGGTCTTTGCCCCTCGCATTGGTTCATTCCTTATAGTTTAGTGCAACCACCAAAGCCAAGGAGCACCCAAGTTGGCATATCGTGGGGGCGTGGAGAAGAGAGCAGCTTTGCGGTTGTGCATCGTGTCCGGAACAACTGCGTCGTGTGGACCTCCGTGTTGCCTCTCCTCCTCCACCAGCCCTCCCCATGCCGAACATTCTCTGGAGTTTTCAGATCCTTTTGCAGGTCCTACAGACATATCGCAGGAGGCAGACTTTAACGTCAGCTTCAAAACCTGGCTTGGACCGTGACAGTGTCGAAAGCTGGCATCTCCAGGGGTCAGGCTGGGGGTCATGTCCCCCCAAAGGCTTAATTGAAAGCCATGCAAGCTCTCTTAAGTGTGATGGGAGACAAGGTCATTTTAAGTAGGGGGAAATGCCCCTTCTTCATTTCTGGGTGATCTCGGGCAGCTCATTTGTGGATTCTGGGGGAAAAAGAAGGACCGATTTTCCCAGGCGGGCTGGGATGCTTCCCGTGGCTCTTAATCCCGCACTCCTAAAATTGAGCCAACACTTCTAAGCACATTTCCCAAGAAAATGAATTCTAGGACTCCATTCCGAATCAATAGGATTTACTCCTGAACTATAAATATGATGGGGGGGGGGATGGATGAGATCATGCGTGTGTCCGTGCGCACGCATGCACACGCACACCACGGTTCTGACCCCACCTGCTTAATTCACCTTGGCTTTGCAGTGATACTAATAGTGCGATCCTGTACACAGCCCTTTGGACCAAAGTCCCATTGAGTTCAATGGGTCCCGCGCTTGAGAAACTGGGCATAGAATTGAAGCATCCGCCCACCCATCTGGAAAGGGGACAATTTGCCACCTGCCGTGGGTCTCTGTGCCTATAGGACTTATTTTCTTCCAGGAGGGCGTGATAAAGGACCCCAGATACGGGTGCAACTGAAGGCTATGCTTAGCCTCGCTTCCTGCGACCCCAAGGGATGAAGGAAAGGTGTCTCCATCTCACTCAAGCTTGGGAATGTCAAAACAAACAGCACAGCATCGCTCGCTCGCTCGCTCGCAGCCCAGGTGTGCAGGCACAACCTGTCTCATCAAAGACCATATTTGCATTTTATTACCTTAGGCCGCCTGTCATCTCTGAACTATTTGGGGAATTCTGCCTTCCACGCCACCCGCCCTCTCCCTCTCCTCCTCCTCCTCCTCCTCCTCCGCCCCTGCCCCCACTCTGGAAGGAGAACGGTGTGTGGGAAGCCCAGACAAAACCAGCGTCGTTCACAGACCCCGTGGTCTTTTCCTGCCCCTCTTTCTTTTCACACGCATTTCTTGCCCTGACTGGGGATGCTGGGAGATGGAGGCCCTTAGGCCATCTCTGCTGGGTCCTCCTTTAGGATTGCTCTTTCAATCTTGGTTAAAGCAGGACCTGGAGAGCAGAGGGTTTTGGTTCCTTCGCTTCTGACCAATTTCTGTCCTGCCTGTCCCCCTTCCTGTGGGTAGGAACCCAAGGCAGGTAGCATAAGCTCTTCCCAATTTGCTTTCCTCACAACAACCCTGCATGGTAGGTCAGCGTCTGCACGACTGGTCCAAAGTAATCCCATGAGCCGGCCCAGAGGGATCCGTACCTGAGCTTCCCAGTTCCAGCTGCAACCATTAGACTGTTCTGGGTTTGTTTTAAGTGTGTGTGTGTTTGTGCAGATGAAACTAAGTTTATGCAGTTAAGAATATCAATTCCATATTTTTATCATTTTCCATTAAAAGGGACTCCTGCGCGCACGGGGGGCGGGAATTGCATCTGATCCTTGTGCAACTGAAAACATTGCCTAGAAAAGACCCTCTTTCTCTCCCCATTGCTCCGTTTCCCACGTTTGCTGGGATCCAGGTTGGGCACTCTGCGAAGCCCCGGCCCCCGAAGGGCCTGAAGTTCGTCCGCACTTCTTTTAAGTCCTGTTTGATTCCAGCAAGCCAACTCTACCCCGGGATCATCTGGATGCAACCCTATTCGTTGTACTTCTGGCGGGGAGAAGCGGGGAAAGGAGGAAACCGAATGGACTACGGATTTCTTGACTCTTTGCACCAGTAACGAATCCGTTTCTCCCGAACCGCCTTCCAGCCACGCTGCAAACGGAATCTGCCCGAGCCCTTTTCTTGACTTTCGTAGCTACCGTGGGAGCAATAAAAAGGGGTGTTAACCGGAGCCTCCTTAACGCGTTTGGGGACGTCCAAACACACGCGCCTGGTTCTAAGCGAAGCGCGGCGCAGCGTCTGCACGTACCCGATCTGTCTTCCCACGACCTCCTCTACCCCACAGACCAGCAACTTCGTTCTACTCATCGGCCAGTGATGCCTAAAGGTCTTAAGACCCTTGTTATAAAGGGTCACATCCTTCCGTGTTCCGTTTCTAGGTCGAATTAGTTCCAGGGGACCATTTTCGCTCCCCCGTCCCCGTCAGATTTAGGATCTGTTGAAGAATCCCGTGACAACCTTTTGGACACAGGGGCAAACGGTGTAACGTGTGCGCACTCGCTCGAACGGAAACTTAGGACGAAATGTCATTTTTTTCCCCTTGTTTTTAAAGATGCTAAGGGAAAAACCGTGTGTAGGGTTTAAAATTAAGCCCGAAAACCCTAAAATTAAAATGAAAATGCCATCGATTTTTCCCCTATTTCACGCCTGGACATTTGCGATGTTCGTCCCTAAGACGCAAGTATGTATTTTCTACATTGTCCTGTTCTAGGAGCAGTAATCGGTTTAGGAAACTATATTTTTTATGCAACTGTGTAAATAGATTACACACGAGAATCGTCTTCACCGACACAGCGCAGAAATACGGTAAACGACACGAGTCAGTTCGTTCTTCACGGTTGAATTGCGGTTTGTTTGGTTTTTTGGTTTGCATGAAGAGTGCTCTAGAGGCTTAAAAGAAGGAAAAGAGCGAGAAACAGGCTTTTGAAAGCACGTGTGCCCGATGCTTACGCTCGTCTGAGAGTGGGATGCGGGTGCGCCTCCTTGTTGAGGGCAAATCCGGGTTTTGTGGCCGTGTAACGTGTGAATCGGGCCCTACGACCTGCTCCTCCAGGCGTGCATATAGGCAGCCTCAGAGCTTGAGGCCTCTTGCGCGTGTAAGTGCGAGAAGGCAGGCAGGCAGGCAGGCTGTCTGGACAGAGGGCCTTGATATCCACAAAGTGCCGCACCAGGTGATAAAGCTCTCCTGGACTGTACCACTGGGAGGGAGGTGACCGTTTCGACGTTCCCAGGACGGCGCTTCCAACCCGGGTGCTCTTCTTCCGTGACCCCTGCGAGCATCCATTCAGACGCACAACCACGCACACAGCCCTCTCCCCACCCCCGGGGCAGCCTGAAGTGGTCCGGCCCAGGAAGGCCTGCACCGGGCGGGTGCGCGGGCCGGTCTGCCTCTGCGGGAGCCCTTCGTCGGCGCGGAGCCCGCGGCCGGCGCCCGGCGCCCCCGGGCCGTGTGGGCCGCCCTCGGGCAGGCTGCCGCTCGCCGCCCGGGCCGGGGCCGGCTTCCCCGAGCGCCGGGCGAGCGGGAGCTCCCCGCTGCTCATTCCAGCTGCTGGAGTCTGTAATTACCCGGCGCGCTCGGATGTGCTCCGACTTGCCCGCTCGCGCCTCGGGCTCCCGGCCCTCCTCCCCGCTCAGCCCCTTCCCCGCTCGCTCGCTCGCTCGCCTGCAACGCGGGCGCCCGAGCAAGGGCAGCGCGCCGCCGAAAGCCCCTTCCTTCCCCGCGACGGCGAATCGCCCGGGGGCGGTCCGGAGGGGCAGGCGCGGGCGCGGGGCGGCGGGGCCGGGGACGGGGACGGGATCCGCAGCGCGCTGGGGCAGGATTCCTTTTCGACTGGGTTCCTGAGAGCCTTCCTTCTGGGGGGAAGGATCTGGCCGACCCGCCGCCCCCCGCCGCCCTCGAGGTCTCGCTGGACGGCATCTGCTTCTGCCTGCCCGCCCGCCCGCCCGCCCTTCAGGCGCCAGCACCGCTTCGCCCCGGGCCGGGGCCCCCGGGCTTCACCGCTGGATGACAGACACCGCGTGCCCCGGGCCCGTGTCGCCCCCCGTGCCCCTTCCAGCCCCACATTGCAGCCGTCGCCTCCTCTGCCGGCGAAGGGCGCACGGGCCGGATCGGTGCCCTGCGCGCGCGGCTCCAGACCCAGCCCGTGAGTCCGCTGGGGCCGCGGAGCCGGGGGGACGAAACCTCCCGTTCACCCCCGCTGGCACTTACTCCAGAGTAGGCAGAGGCCTGCAAGCCTCCACACCTCGGATGGGCGGATGCCTCCGTCCAGCGCTTAAGGGGCTGGTGGATCGGCGAGGAGCAGAGCGGCGCGCGCCTGGGTGGGTGAGGGGCTGGGCAGGGGGGCAGGAGCGAAGGACCCCCCAGAAGACCCCCTTTCGACCGTGGCAGGAAAGAAGGGCCGGCCTTCGTGAAGCTTCCCTATCGCCCGGAGAAATGAAGAGAGGAGTTGCGGGGAGGTGGGGGGGGGGCAGAGGAGTGGCGCCCCCGTTTCCTGAGCCGCTTGCAAAGACAGAGAGGGGCTTTGCCCGAGCGAAGAGCTCCGTCCACACGCACGCCACCCGCAGCGGGACCGTCTGTCCCCACCGCCGGACTCGGAAGGGCGACCCCGTGTCGCCCGTGCGCGGCATCCTCGGCTTTCTGCCGCTCCTGGATCCCGTCTCTCCTCCTTCGGGAGGACGGAGACCGCTTCTCCCAACCCCGCAGCAGCCTCGAGCGCCGTTCAGCCCCGCAACGGCTTCCCGGCTGCTCTCTCCTCCACCTTCCAGACACAAACCCAGCCTTTCACACGTTCTTTTCCCCTGCCTGGCCTTCTTTTCTCGTCTCCTTTTTGGAAAGAGAAATATTCCTCACCGGGGCGGGAGAATCCTCCCCTTCCTTTGCTTCCACATGACTAGCTGAAAATCACCTTGAAAAACTCGTGTCGACTTGTATCATTATCTATTTAATTCACTCAGTACCTTTTGTTCTTGGCAGAAGGAGGATCAAAGAGGTTTTTTTTTTTAAACAACTCTGATCTCTCTCTCTCCTTCTCTCTCACCCCCTCCCCACCTTTCCAGGTTTTTTCTTTCTTTTTTCTTTTTTCCCCCCTCTTTACAGTAGATCAGAGAACGGTAGATCAGGCTAACCCAGTCAAAATAAACACAGCGCTTAGGTAAATATAAGACGTAAAAATGTGAGTTCTTACCCCCCTCGAAGGAACCACAATTTTTCTCTCTCTCGCTTACAGAATAATAGAAAGGGGAAACGTCTACCCCTCTGGAAAAAGCGGGCGTTAGAAGAAGAAGACGGCCACGAAATGGGGGGAATAACCCCGCACTCCCCAGATAATCAATCAATAAGGAAGTCCACTTACCACCAGATTGGATAACTCGATAAGACTTGCGTCACCCCACAAAGAAGCAAGACATATCCTATAGAGGCCATCGCGTCCCCCGAAAAGTTGGTCAAACTTTCAGTGTGGATGGGTGTAGGCGGTGGTAGATGGAAAATAAAAAAAAAAAAACCCCACACACACACACACACCCCCAGGACAAAAACCGTGCAAGTCTTCCACCTTTCTCTTCTCGGGTGCGGGGGAGGGGGGCAGAGAGAATTCCCCACCCCCCCAAAATAAAATCAGCCCAGCCTAAACAGGTAGGTGTCTATTAGTCCTTTCTGGTCGCGCTTCCCTCGTCCACTCTCACGTCCCCCTCAAAGAGGACAGAAACGCATTACAAAAATCAATATCGGAAAGGGGGTTGCCCTTTGGTTTTTCTGGCGGGGGGACAGGGAAAAAGTAGCCCTCTTCTCGCAGCCAAGAGACACTAAACATTTAGAAGAAGGGGAGAAAAAAAAGTTTGAAGAAGCTTTGGAGAGACCCAATCAGCAGTAACCGCCACGGGGAAGATCACGGAGAATTCTCTCCTATGCGTCAGTCGAGAAACCCGGTGGAGGAGTGAGCTAATCGCGTGGAAATCGTGTTTTAATAGTCATTAAGAACACGTTGGCCCGCAAACCCGACGATGGAAGGGGAGGGTGTGCAAAATTAAAAAAAAAAAAAGGCAGAGAAGAAAGGAAGGGGGGAGGAAAGGGAGTTTAAATAGGCGGGGGGGGGATTTTCGCTCCCTGGGTAGAAGGAGCCACTAAAATGCTAAAAAGGGGGATCTGCCCCCACCCACCTCACCTATAAGATATGGGAAAATTTAGGGCCGGGCCGTTTTTAAAGACCCAACTTCTCTTTGCGCCTTATGTAAATTTTACACTTGCGCTCATGGTACTGTTGCAAAATTTAAAGTATCTTTTCTCTCTCTCAGCGCCCCCCCCCCCCGCTCGCCCCGCGCAGCCGGAGTCCTGGGGTTGTTTTAGATTTACATTTCAACAAAACAGAAGGGACTCGGGACATTTCCAGCCAAGGCGAGACTCGGAGTGACCCGTGTGTCTGGGAGGGGAGTTGTGGCCGCTTCTTCCTCGCTTCCACACAACCAACTCCCCCTCTTCAGATATTACCAACACGGTAGTTGCTTTTATCATTTGGATACAATAATTAATCGATCGGACCTTCTCTCACCGCTCCCCGCCCCCCACCCACAAATGTCTTTGCTTCCGAGGAGCAAGTGGAAGGCGCAGGCAGATTCGGCCCGATCCACAACCGTATCGAGCCGAGGGGCAGCCCCCTTCGCATCCTTTGGCTTTCACGCCCCCCCCCCCACAGCCACGCGAATATCTTCCAAGAAAAGGCTCCAGACCCTTCACACCCCCCCCCCCCGGGCACAGTTTTTTGGGAATAATCAGCTGCTCTGACTCTTCTAGAAATTCCTGGCCCCGAGCTGCACGCGTGTTTGGGATCGCGGCGCTGACGGGCTTGCAGACGGAACTCGGTTTTACTCCGGATTCTTTGAGCTGAAGTGGCCGGGGGCTCAGGTGGCCAGGGAGGGGCGGGCACTACCGTCCGGCCCGTTTCGTCCGAATGGGTCTTCGGAGGTCGCACCCCGAGTCCAGACGCATGCCGTTCACACGGGCGCGCGCCCCCATAGAGCTAAAGGGTGATTCCCGCGCCCCCGGTCTTGCCCGGGAAAGCAGCCCCAATCCGGAGTGCAGTGGACGCCAGCTCCGCGCAACCTCACCTGCGTGCGGGAGGGGACGGGGAAGAATCGGGGCCTTCCCTCCGCATTAGGACTAGCAACTGGGAATGAAGGTTCCAGCGCCGGTTCCCCGCAACCCCTTGCCGACGCCGTCTCCAGTTTGAACGACATGCCAGGGAACTAGTCCGGATTTAGGGCGTCCACACGGGCGAACCTGAGGGCCCATCCGGCCTCTGCGCACCTGCTCGGGAAGTAAGTCCTCACTGAGTTGAGCGGGGCTTCAGTCCTGATCCCCGAGGATAGGATCGCAGAGTGGCCACAGGGTGCAACCCCGCCCCCCAGGGACACGTCTGCGGAAAGATGTCGAGGCCGCAGAAGGACAGAACCTGCTTTGCACGTGCCTGGCGCACGTCTGGAACGGGCATCGACCTGTCGGACTCGCGCATCTAACCCACAGAACTTCTAAAAAGAGGACCCCCCCCCCGATTCAGCTGATGGAGTCGAGATAAGACGCTCTTATCCAGTTCTGCCGGATAATAAAAGCAGGGTCCGGTTTTGGGGAGGGGGGGTCACACGAGCCTAACCTGCACCCCCATCTCTTTGATTCTAACAGACACCCGTATATAGAGGAGGAAAGATGCCCACGAAAAAGGAAACGTCTTCATTCAACCATCACCACCCCCCTCCAAAGAAAAACCAATTAAAACCACCAAATCTTGCTTGTTTGTTGTTTGCTGGGCGTTAGACAAGGAGGTGTGGGGGCGGCGGCGGCGCGTTTTGTCTCATTTCAGCCCTAGAAGAAATCCCTTCCCTCTTGCCGCCCCCTTCCCTCCCCTGCCCCCCCCCCGCGCACTTCTGGGCCCTAAGCAGGAGCTCCGCTTGGATGAGCTCCCGTCGCAGGAGCCCCTCGCGGCCTGCAAGGAAGCCCCGCCGCATTCAGGGGGGTTTGCACGCCTGTAAGCCTGCAGGCCGTTTGAGAAACGCCACCAGAAATAGGGTTTTCTTTTAGGGTTTTCCGTAACCGGGTAACTTGGGGAGCGATGCCCGAGAGCGCGTGTTGAGGTCCTCAGCCCCCATCCCCCCCCCGCGCGCCGCGAATGTATGGGGGGCGCAATTTTGGCCCGTATCGCCTCCCACGGGGCCAGGAGCCCTCCTCTGGGTGCGCGCCGCAGCCCTTCCCAGCGTATATTGAGATTTTAAGTGAAATTAATTTATTTGTTCCTTTCAGCCTTCTGAGATCTCTATCCACGACTTCCTGAAGGCTTCAATTGCACGCATGTTTGCGTATAATACTGGGTTTTATCTATACCATCTATATGTATATGCATAATCTATAATAGGCTCAGTGAACTGGCTGGAATCCTAAATACGCCCAATTCGCTTCACACTCCGATTCAGTGTGAACGAGTTTACCTTGGGAATGCGGGAAATTCCTTGAAATTTTCCCACCGCCTGAAGCCCTATGCAACGCATGCGCACTTATTGGCTTTTACTCCCGAGGAGACGCAGCTCAGCTTTAGCTCGTCCGGTCCTTCAGCGCGGCCCCAATTCGAAGTGGGTCCATTGAAATCGGTGGGACCGGGCTAGCGACTCCCATCTTTTTACTAGCTCAGGATTCAAACCAATGGGGCTCAGTGCCTAGAAAAAATCTTTTAGGGATGTGCCCGACAGGGGAAGATTCCGCTGCAGGCTGCTCCGGATTCAATCTGGTTTCAAACCGTCGATGCCTAGTTTCAACCGGTGTGCCCCCCCCCCCCCACCCCGCTTCTATTTCAATGGGCTGAGGATTCAACTGTGCGGCTGTGCGGTCTAGACGTCCTTGTCTTGGCAGTCAGTGCTTACGACCCCCTCTCCCCCAATTTGGGGCTGACAAATACGCGCACCTTTCAGAAGAGCCCCCCCCCCCAAAGTCCAGCCCTCTCCCCCTTCCCAGTCTCTACTGGATCCCAAGAGCCAGGAGGATCTGATATAAATGAGGCGGGGGGGGGGCACTGTGGGAAGGAGGAGGTAAAAGGCAAAGGTTTCCCCATGGCATTAAAGTCCAGTCATGCCTGACTCTTGGTGGGGGGGGGGGTCAACTCTGTTCCCAAACGCTGGGGGAGCCAGCGTTTGTGCCCCAACATTTCCGCGCTCATGTGGCCGGCATGACTCAACACCGAGGTGCCCGGAACGCTGTTACCTGCCCACCGAAGTGGTACCTTTTTACCCACTTGCCTTTGCAGGCTTTCGAGCTGCAAGGGAGGAGGAGGAGGAGGAGGAGGAAGATGGAAGAGAGCAAAGCGGGAGGGGCGAAGTGATGCGGGCGCGGAAAGAGCGCCGAGCACCCCAGGACTTTCCCTCCGCATTAGGTGAAAATCCCGAGCAATTTTAGCATTATAGGCGACTAAGCCCGTTCAAAGGCGAGGGATTTTCACAGCCTTTCCCATGGAAATTGCCTCGATTTCAGGCTGAAATGCGCGCACCCAAACACGCGTCCTGCTAATACACAAGCAAAGGGGGTGGGGGGCGAAAGGAGGGTCGCCCGGCCTCCCGGCAGGCCAGCGAGACAGCCGGCTGGCTGCTGGGGTGGGGGTGTCTCCATCCCCCCTCGGCGGACGGGGGGGGATGCTTCTTGAGTACCCCCGGGCCTGCGAGGTCTCTTCAGCACCCTTTTCAAGCCCTTCTGAAAACCGATGGGGCGCCGCGGGGTTTGGAAGCCATCCAGGAAACCAGGAGTTACTTGCGGAATAGCAGCTCCGGAGCTGGGCGATTTGGGCTCACCGAGGCTAAACCTGAGCTGCTAGTACCTGGCTGGAACTTGGAAGTCTATGTGCCACGCACTGGGAGAGGAGACCCTCTGGGCTCAGTGGGTGCCCCCAGTCTTCGTCCTACTCAGAGCAGACCCCCTGAAACAAAGGGGACTTGCTTAGCACGTGGTGCACCCCAGTAGAATCAGTTCCTGGAGAGAAATACTTACACCTGGGCTGCAGCCTGCCCTCTTATTCCCATTAACAGCAACTTGTTCTGCTCATCTTGGGGGAACCGGATTGTCTCCACCAAGAGGGGCATCACTTTGCTTCCTAGCGATGACCTCAGCTTGCAAAGATCTTTTTGCGGACAGGAATGCTGGTGTTGCTTTTTAATGACTACTCTCTGTCCCCGCTGGGTACGCCTGATCCACCAGTGCAACACTGTGATGGGTGTGCTCCAAGGTGCCCCGTGGTCTCAGGTCTTCCTGTTCTCCAGGAAGGCTCACGAGTCCCCAAGACCTACTTGCAGGACAAGTGTTTACAGCAGGGGTGCGGAAGCCACGAGGGGGAGCCCCATCCTGCGGGCCTCTCTGGGGCTGCCTTCCAGGCCTGGGCGGCCCCTGCAGCAAAAGGGGCAGGGGCCAAAGGCAGCTTCCAGAAAATACCGGCGGCTTGTGAGGTAAAGCACTTCCGCCAGCAGCAAAGCCTTCTGGGAGTATCTCAGCTGCGTAGGAATGGGTGATGGGGGGACAAGACAAAAGCTGGAAATGCTGCGAAGTGATTGGTGGTTGAGCAAAGGGGGATGTGGCCATGTGGGGTACCCCCCATGTGTGGTATTTTGGACAGTTTCTAAAGATGGAGCAATGTAGCCTCTCTCTCTCTCTCTCTCTCTCTGGGGAATTTTTCCCTACTTGTGATCAGGCTTCAGCAGTTTCTTCTAAGCCTGGTCCCCTTCAGACCTGGCCTTGTTTGCTGGGGATGATGGGAGTGGTAGTCCAATCCGACTAGAGGGCACCTGTTTAGGGAGGAGTGTTTGCCACCCATGTCACTCCCTCAACCTTCGCTTCCTCCCTGCAAACAAAAACCAAGTTCTGATCGAACCCCCAGTGGGCATCACAGCTCACTTGTTTATTTGGGGTTTGTAGAGAGATGAAAAGCAGAGTGATGGGTGCTTTATTTTATTCCGATTTATTCTGAGTAAAGTTGTGTTTATTATTTATTTGTTTATTTATTCAGAAGACGTCGTAGACATCATCTGGAAGCCATGATCGGAATTCTTCGCATGGATCTGTGGATGATTTTGGAAATGGCCACCAAGCTACTGATGTTGGCTAACATCTCCATGGCCACCATACACAATGGAAATGTATTGTCCCCATTTCCCCCTTTCCCCCTTCCTTAAATATGGTATTTGATGGTAAACTCTAAACTGCGCAAGCCAACAGAATCAGGCATCCCAGCAAAAAAGCAAAGCAAAGCAAACCAAACCAAAGTGCCCCAAAGCCCCAAAGCCTGGGAAATAAAATAATCTTTTATGGAAATTTTAAGCTGACGTAAAGCTGGTGTAGTGGAAGGTCCGAAGGGCTGAATCTTTCATCTGGATCCTCATATACCTGGGAGACCCTCTGCCCCATCACTCCACTTTCCGAGGACACTCAATGAAATGGAAGCCCAGCAGCTTTGAGGAGCTGCTGCGTCGGATCCGGACGAGCTGTCCTGTGCCCCACATGGACATCCCTCACTGCCCTACCTTGAACCCTCCTGCCTCGGTTCCCACTAATTCCCCCCTCTGAAATCAGATCCTCTCCTCTCCCTTGTCCACAATCCTCTTTCACAAACAAGGGCACACGCAAACACACACGCAGGCTTTTGAGCAGCTGGAAACTGGTGTCTTTTTCCTTCTGTAGAGCTGAGCCATAAATCTTTTCTGTACTTAGCACTGTTCCTGAACTAACAGGTTATGTATGGGCAAGTAAGCCTCACCCACCTCTTGCAGAATAAATAAATAAATAGCAATCCTAATCTGCAAGTAATATTTACAAATATTTTTTGCATTTATTCACAAGCGTTCTTTGACCAGCGGAGGGTCATGGCTGCTTTTAAAAAGATAAAATAATCAACCTGTTGCTGAGAGTTTTGGTTGTGAAATGAAATAAACAGCAATAACAGTGAAGCCTGGAGAATCAAATATGGCTTCACATTTCTTCCTCTTTCTAGCTATCCAAGAATACACAGGAGAGCAATATAATGGCAAAAGTCATGAAAAAGTAATGGATTTTAAGATCCTATGCAAGCTCAGTCAGAAAAAGGGTTTCCCTCTCTCAGCAGGCCCCAGCTACTTAATTTTGGGGGGCACATCTACAAACTTTGGGGTCTCCCAAGTCCGGTGATGTCATATTTTAGATCCACACTGAAAAAATGAGTTTGTTATTAGTATACAGGATTAATCAATTAAAGAGCACTGCAAGGTTTTCAGAGCATTTCAGACAAGCTCTTTTGGCCAATTTTAGACCTTTTTTAAATGGAAAAATCCTCTGATTTTCAAACGATTAATTAGTTTGTTACAGTTAAATACACTTAGATATCACCAAGTCTCAAGATAAGGAGTTAGTGAGGGGCTTGGTTTTTCTTAATTTAATAAGCTACTCCCCACCTTCGATCGATTTCCTTTACAGCAGTTTAGGAAACTGGAACAGAAAATATTTCCTATTTGAGCTACAGCCTGAGCCAAAATTAAGCTTCTTTTGCTGCTTCATTTTAAATATGCTTCAGTCCTGAGCTTTGACACATCTTGGAACGTAAAATATTTCTTCCTCCCCTCCTCTCCTCCTCCTCCTCCTCTTCTTCCTTTTGCATATCACATTTGCCACAGGGAAGAGGTATTCCAGTTGAATGCAGTCAAGTTTACTTTTGAGTAAATATTCAAAGGATGCAAACCTGAGTAAGTTGACATATAGGAAAAAAAAAATACTTCTCAGGAAAAAAGGGTGCTTTTTGTGTTTATGTGGTATGTATATCTTGTGAAAAAAAGCCCGGGTGAGGACTTCATCCTTCTGTTTCCGACAGGACAGAATGCCTCTTCTAAGACAGTGCCTGCAAATGGCAGTTTTTATAAATATCTACCCATTTTCCTTTTCTTAACTGTTGAATGATGGATCAAAATAGCTTTTTGCGTTAGTCAATTGGGTTTCATTTAACTGAATACCTAAATATTGCAGCCCTAGTCAGAACCCATATTGTAATGGGACACTGATTTCATCTGCTAATAACAACAGGAAATATGCATACTGAAGGTAACACACATCAAATAGTTCAGAACACAATTCGATGCATATTGAAATTGAAATTGAATCTCAGGATTTCCCAGCTAGTAGAGTTGGGAATGATAGGATTTTGTGTGGTGGTGGTGGTTGTTGTTGTTGGGGTTTTTTGGTCTAAACATGTATGGGATTGTCCCCTAAGGTTCATAACAACTGGTCATTGCTGATATTCGCTATGCCTCGTGGAGAAATATGCACATAATCTGTTCACGAAGAGGGAAATGCAAGCACTTCCGAGTCCATGTACATCCTCTCCAGCAGAATTTGGGGCACATATAATTCAAAGAAGAGGAACTAAAGAGCCTCTTGATGCGGGTGAAGGAGGAGGGTGCAAAAGCTGGCTTGAAACTCAACATCAAGAAAACTAAGATCATGGCATCCGGTCCTCTCACTTCCTGGCAAATAGATGGGGAAGAAATGGAGGTAGTGACAGATTTTATTTTCCTGGGCTCCAAGATCACCGCAGACGGGGACTGCAGCCAAGAAATTAAAAGACGCTTGCTCCTGGGGAGGAAACCTATGGCAAGTCTAGACAGCAGACTAAAAAGCAGAGACATCACCCTGCCAACTAAAGTGCGTATAGCCAAGGCTCTGGTTTTCCCAGTTGCAATGCATGGCTGTGAAAGCTGGACCATAAGGAAGGCTGAGCGCAAAAGGATTGAGGCCTTTGAGTTGTGGTGCTGGAGGAGACTCTGTGAGTCCCTTGGACCACAAGGCGATCAAACCGGTCAGTCCTAGAGGAGATCAACCCTGGCTGCTCTTTAGAAGGCCAGATGCTGAAGATGAAGCTCAAATACTTTGGCCACCTCATGAGAAGGAAGGACTCCCTGGAGAAGAGCCTGATGCTGGGAACAAGAGATGGCAAAAGGAGAAGGGGACGGCAGAGGATGAGGGGGCTGGATGGAGTCACTGAGGCGGTTGGTGTGAGCTTGAGTGGACTCCAGGGACGGTGGAGGACAGGAGGGCCTGGAGGAATGTTGTCCATGGTGTCGTGATGGGTCGGACGCGACTTCGCGACTAACAACAACAACAACATAATTCAAAGAAGACTGAGACTTGGAAGGGCAGAATTGAAGGAACTAGGAAAGATCCTCGAGTGGAAGGCCATGATCATGAGTGTATTCCCGATCGCTACGTCTGGGTGTGAACGCTGGGCAGCGGAGAAGCAGGCAGAAAGGAAATTGGTGTGTTCGGAACATGGCACTGGAGGGGAGCTTGGCAAATTCCTGGGCCAACAGAAAGTGGGTTCTAGAGCAAATATATCCAGAACTTTCCCTGGAAGCAAAAAGGACACAACTGAGGCTGTTGTACTGTGGGTCGATCATGAGAAGGAAATCCCACTGGAGAAGATGGTCCTGCTTGGGAAAGTTGAAGACAGAAGACAAAAGAACAAGAGAGGGATTGGCTCTCTAAGGGAAGCCAAAATCTTGAATTTGGTATGGTGGACAGGACATAGGGTTCCTGACATAGGGTTTCATTCACAGGGTTGCCGTAAGTTGGAGATGCCTGGATGGCTCAGAACGACACCACTATAGCTCAGCTGGATTTTTTAAAGTTCTGCAGACATGATGCCTACATGCTGGCAGGCTTCGGTGATTGTGCCTACCTCTGGACAGGAGCCGGTGCAGGTGCGTTCAGTGGGGCAGAATGCATAATTTCCAACCGGCTTTGGGAAAGCTGCATTCCTCAGCTGCATTTTGTGAATTCTCTGGGCATGATGCGTAATCTCCGACATACCTCGGAAAATGCGCATATCAGGGCTGCATTTTATGCATTCTCCAAACCATATGCATAGTGCCCAGCAGGCCTCAGGGGAGGAGTGCAAAGTTTGCACATTCCCTGGGCAAGAAGCAGGATCTCAAGGGAATACACCCTGGGGTTTATCTCAAGTTGCAAGGTGGGAAACCTGCTGGTCTCAGCCCACGATCAAATTTTATTTCAAGGTGGTGCCGCCTCCCTCTGAAGAGTAGGAGGAAGCAGAAAGCCAGGCTGTAGCCCTCGCTGTCTGCCATGCCGCTCACCCTTCCCTGCGGATCAGCTGAATAGTGTGGGTTAAAATCATGGATGGTTTTGGCAGGACAGGGGTGAGGGGAGTCAGGGAAGAGTTAAAACGGCCACTCTCCTCTCCCGCTTCCCCATGGTGCTCAGCTGATCGCAGGCAAGAGGGGCTGGCCACCTCTGAACCAGCTATTGAAACAGGGCTTGCAAGCTACAGGTATGAAGAAGAGAAGGCACAGACTGTGCTGGACGTAGCAAATGCTCTTTCGATGTGGCTGAACCCCGAAGCCCCGTTGGAGGCTTGCAGAGCGCCTGGAAAATGCCCAAATCGGGCTGAGATGGGCACATTCCCGGAGGCCTGCCTGGTGGGGCGTGTGCGACGCGATTGGGAATTGTGCGCAGTGGCCTCTTCATGGGCAGAAGACACGTCCATCCACCATCAGGTGCTGCAAACATGTACACCGGACAATTGTTCCGCACATGTTCCGCTTGCAAGGTCTCGAACAGACACGTAGCTGAACCAGGGATCTCTACCCAGACACTGCAACAGGGAGTGCTTGTGTATAGGATTCCAGACTCTCCCTCTTGCTCCCCCCACTTTTCAGCTCCCCACCCCATAGCAGTCAGTTGACGTTCTGTGCTGCTCCCCACTGAGAAACCGCAGGCCTGACCGCGCTGCTTCTGGGTTTCGCTCCCTTGGCTGTCCTCGCCCTGTAGTAAAGATCTGCCTTAGGTTGCATTTCTGCAAATCTGGAATCCCCCCAGGCCTGCTGACAGCACGCTCGCTCGCTCGCTCGCTCTTGTGCGCAGGAGGTGGGGCTACAGTTTTGGGCACCTAAGCAGCGGCACGTACCCCGTGGACGTGGAAACGGCAGGATCAGTGCAGCATGGGACTCGACAATCGCAGTCCGGTTCATCAGACTTTCTGGGCCTGGTCCGTCTTCAGCAAGTGGCCAATTTATTTATTTATTTTTGGGTTTATATCCTGCCTTTTTCCTACAAAGGGCTCAAGGCAGCTTACAGCATTCCCCTCCTCCATCTTATTCCCACAACAACAACAACCCTGTGAGGTAGGTTGGGCTGAGAGTCTGTGACTGGCCCAGAGTCACCCAGTTGGCTCCATGGCCGAGTGGGGACTCGAACCCGGATCCTCTGAGTCCCAGTCCCATGCTCTAACCACTACAGCACACTATTTTCCCCTCAGGTGTGCAAATTTTATATGCACACTTTCTGGTGCATTTATATACACATTTTTTTCCAAAGAAGGACTGCAGCATTTGGGAAAGTGAGGATTTCAGATCGCAAGCTGGTTCCGCGTGCTGCTGGGCTGAGCTAATGCAAACCCGGAGAGGTTCCCCCACAAATTCCTGCCAGTCATTGGCTTCCCTGCTGCATATGAGCTTCTGCCACCATCACACACACACACACACACACACACACACACACTTATACAGCCAAACAATATTTGGAGCCTGGAGGAGTGCAGGGACTTCCTCTTAACGGCGAGACAGTCGGGTAAAATTGACTATCTACCCAGGCTTCCTGGTTCCTAGCAGCACCCTCCTACCCATGTTCCTCAGCAACTGGGGTACAGAAGCACACTGCCTCTGATCTTACTGCCCCCAGGGCTAGTGGGCCTGGGCCTCCTTCTCCTCCAGGACCTTCTGCCACCCCTTTTGAAGCTGTTTGCTTGTGGGGCCATTGTTGCAACGTGTGGAGGCGAACCCCACGTCTGGCCAAGTGCCACGTGGAGAAGGCCTTCTTTGATCCACCCTGAACTGGCCACCAAACAGCTTCCGGGGCTAAGCTTGGGCGGGTGCATTATGGCGGCATGAAGGCAAAGAGAGCTGCTCTGACTCAACCTGCTGGTGGAGGCCTCATTTAAACCTGGATCTGCCCCAGTCGGAGTGTGTGGAGGGGTATCTAACGAGAGCTTTCCACCCCGTCAAGGACTCTGTATGTGCAAAGCATATGGAAGCTCTGTTTGAGGTCACCTCCCCACCGCCTCGTCCTTCAGCTCAATTTCCCCTGTTGAATCTGACTAGAGAGAAAAATATTTCGCGTTTCGGTTATTTAAGGTCCTTTTTAAGCATCACCTGTAAAAATAAAAGGATTCCCTTTGTACGTTTAAGTGCTCAGGATAGGCAGAGGCTCGATCCGTGAAGAAGCTCACTAGAACATTGTTTTTGAAAAAAGGAATGCCTGAAAAAAGAGAAAGAAGGGGAAAGCACAAGAGAAAACCAGAACAGAAGTCGGGAATTTACAATGGCTCCCCCTCTATTTTAATGACAAAGGAAGGGGAAACTTTGTCACGGGAACTGTCTGTACTACTGGGCTGTTTTTCCCCTTTCTTCTTCATACACTGAGAGGACAAGGGGTCAAGCCCTGGGGGTTTTGAGAGATGACTCTCCCCTTCCAGCAACAGGAGGTTCTTCCCAACTGTTTGCAAATTAGACAAAGGTGTAGACATCTTCATGGCACAGGCTCAGGGGAATGTGACGTTAACAAAATTCTGTATATTTTTCGGGTGTGTGTGGAACTGGACATCCTTCAAGTGGCTGAGCTGGGCAAGATCAGAAAGCCAGTTTTGCTAGGCTTCGTCTTATTCTAACCGTGGAAGCAAAAATGGCAAAGCTGAGACTGCCCTCCTTTGGGCAGATCGTGAGACGGCCGGAATCCCTGCAGCAGACGATCTGGCCAGGGAAAGCTGCAGGCAAGACAAGAAGCAGAGGAGCCAGCGAGAGATGGAGTGGCTCGTGGACGAAGCCACGGCCTTGAATGTAGGAGAGCCGAGCAGGGCTGTCAAGGACAGGGTCTTTTGCAAGTCATGCATTCGTAGGGTTGCCATGAGTCAGAGGCAACTTGGTGGCACACAAAAGCGACAAATTTGTAACTCTCCACCCATGCGCTTGCCAAAGTGCCGAAGTGCGAGAAGCCACGGCCTGGCCTGAGAAGTTTAGTTTAATATTCACTGCAGGGGAATCAATGGGGGGGGGGGAGGAGGAGGAGGAAGAGAAGTAAACAGGGAAGATTTATGGAGCGCTGATTAGGGGATGGGTCTGGCTTGGCTATTATCCCTGGCCATTGGCTATGCTGGCTAAGCGAATGGGAACCCAGCGGTATCTTTAGGGCTACTTCCACCCCAGGGGAGAGTATCAGAGGAGGCCTTGGCTGAACCCTCTCACTTAGCCAGGGCTTCTGCGAGCTGACTTCCCAGTCATTCACTGTCTTCAGTCACTCACGGGGCTGTTGTGGTGTGTGGAACCACATCCACGATCCTGAGTGCGTAGGAAGCGTAGGATTCCTGGGTCATCCATCCCATTAGCTGCTCGTGCCTCACATAGGAAAGGGATGATCAGAGGCCGTGAGGATGCAAAGGGTGACCCCAGAAGCAAGTCTGGAAGAGGGCGCAAGAGAACCCAGAGGGGTGAGGCCAAGAGGGCCGTTCTGGGGGGCTGAGTCAGGCACAAGGGGTGGCTTTCTTCTGTTTGGGTGTTTGTGGAATGTGTTAGCTCTGGAGTATTTGGAATGCTTTTCATTTTTGCCATTCAGCCTCAAAGCACATTAGAAGAAGTCCATCTTTATCTTGTTGATGGATCAAAAGGGCATTCCCACTGATGAGTGGGACTCCCTTTCTGTGGAGTTATTTTTCTCAGAGCGCTTCCTTAATCAAGAGGGCTCCCTCCCCAAGAATTCAAACTGGAGGAAGCTCCATTTGAATTTGAAAGCAAACCGAAAATGATCTCAGGTTCCTGAGCAAGCAAGCTCAGGGGAGACTGCTTTGGAGTGGGGAACATAGAAACATAGAAACAGAGCGAGTCAGAATGGGTCCCCGGGCCATCTAGTCTGACCTCCGGCATTAGCCAGCTCCACTCATGACATTCCCACCATGAGCATGTCCAGCCTATCCTTGAACACCTGCACCGATGGGGCCTCAACGACCTCTCGTGGAAGCCCATTCCACACCCTGGGGGTCCTAACAGCTAGGAAGTGCTTCCTGGCATCCAAATGCAACCTTGGCTCCCTGAACTTTGCTCCATTGGAGCATGTCCTGCCTTCCTCTGCTGGGGAGAACAGGTCTCTACCCACCTCTGTGTGACATCCCCTCACATGCCTGTATGTCGCCAACAGATCCCCTCGGAGTCGCCTCTTCTCCAGGCTGAAGAGACCCAGTTCCCCCAGTCTTGCCTCATATGGCATCCCCTGCAAACTGGCCACCAACCTTGTGGCCCTACGCTGCACTGACTCTAACCTGGCTATATCCTTCCTGTAATGAGGGGCCCAAAACATGAGAAGAGCCCTGCTGGGTTGGGCTGAAGGTCCATCCAGTCCAGCCAACCAGCTTCCCACAGGATCCCTCCAGCAGGATGGGCGCAAGACCCCTCCTGCCCAAGATCCTCAGCAAAGATGGATGCAGGCAGGCCTCCTCTGGTGAAGGAGGTAGCCCAAGGCTTGTGGCCACCGGTAGCCTCACCCCTCATGAATCTGTCCCATCCCTTTTTAAACCATCTGGGTTGGCAGCCATCACAACTACCCGTGGCAGCCGGTTCCAGAGTTTAACTACGCACTATGTGAAGGAGTCCTTCCTTTTATCTGTCCTCAGCCTCCCACCCTTCAGCTTCATGAGATCACCCTGGTTTTGTGTGTTACGTGAGAGGGAGAAAAAGAAGACCTGGAGGGAGTCACAGGGTCTCAGAAATGGTTGCAACCTGCCCCAAACTCAGCCTCGGTTCCCCTTTTTCTTCTCTTGTCCTGCGACGCTGCAGAATGCAGGTCAGTGAGAAAATTTGCTCCATCGAGGGCTTTCTGTCTACCCTTTTTTGGGCAAATGTATCTTCCAATTTGCACCTCCCAGACCAGAATGCAGAACCGAATGCCATGCACGGTGAGGCATGAGTGCATCTTTGACCTCACAGTGCCTTCTGCAAAACCAACCAACCAGCAAACCATCAAGCAAGCAAGCCAACGAACAGCATCTGGCAACACAGGCGAATTTGAAAAACTAATGCTCAAAATGAAATGCTCCCCGTTCCCAGATACACCCGAACACACACCCTTCACCCTATGAGCATGCATTCAGACATGCTTCTTTACAAACTGTGATACGAACACGCATATTATGAAAACACACACACATTTCCAGAGGGACTTTCAGAAAGAATTTATTTATTTATTTATTTATTTGATTTGATTTTTCGATTTATGCGCTGCCTTTTTTCTGCAAAGAGCTCAAGGCAGCTAGCATCATTCTCCTCCTCCATCTTATCCCCACAACAACAACCCTGTGAGGGAGGTTGGGCTGAGAGTCTGTGACTGGCCCAGAGTCACCCAGTTGGCTCCATGGCCGAGCGGGGACTCGAACCCGGATCGCCAGTCCCAGGCCCTTAACCACTACGCCACACTGAATAGCAATAAATGCGTCACATGCTTGGGCAGCAATGGGATAGGATGGCCCTGATGGACTCCACCCCATCTCAACATACCATCTTCGCAAGACTGTGACTGGTGGAGGTATCCATGCCTAGCCCAGTGCACAGGCTGTGTCTGTCGAGGTGAGCAACCCCAGCTGGTCCTTGGAGCACCTGTCTAGCCACCACAAGGCCCTTTTACCCAGAGTCTCTCCAGCAAGAAGAGTTTTCACAAAGCGGGAAAAGTCCCAGCTGCAGACCAGAAGACGCTAATGCACAAATACAAGCCTTAGCTTCCTCCCGGATCCCTGTTCAGCCCGTGGCAGTCCTGGAACACTCATCGTTAGCTCCTTGCTCATGGGCAACCAAGACGATTGGCTTGGGAAGCTTTTATCCCTAGTGATTGGTTCCTGGGGGGCTTTGGAACGAGGGCTTCGCTTGCACCTGAAATATGTGCTCTTCAGATGGAGGCCCGAAAATGTCTGCGGACAAGATGCTTGGCCTTGTGATCAGGAAGGAGGAGGATGTGACCCGCAAGCACCTGCTAGGGGTGGTCCCTTTGCGGCGAGCTGCCGAAGGAGCAGTACGGCCGGGTCCTTGAGACTCTGCCAGGGCATGGCTTTCGAGCGGTCCGTGGAGCCCACCTGGCCAGGTGAGCAGATGCCCTGAGCAAAGGGCAGTTTGAAGTGAGGCGACACACAGTGTCCTACAATGCCAAGCCCAGAGTCTGCAGTGTCCCAGCTGCACCACCGGCCCCGAGCACAGCGCCCTCCCCTGGGAGCACATGCGTTCTCCTGGCTAGCCTGACCTGGGTGGAAGCAAACAGGGTAAGACCTGCTTCTTCATCTGGGCTGCAGCTCCAGTGCTCCATGCCAAGAGGGGCCATGGGGGGGGGATTCAGCACCACAGACAGCTCCTTTAAGACACAGAGCGAAAGCTGCTATGAGTGAGGTGCCCCATGGACGTGGTTGTCACCAGCCTCCCCACCTGCAGCAGGAGCTCTCTCTGTTTCTGCGTCTTGTTAACCTGGACTTGTTAACCTCTTAGGCCAGGTGTGGAGAAGCATCTGCTTCCACCCAGACCAGCGATTCTCTCCTGGTTTCCCAGCTTCTGTGAGCCCTCCTCCTTTCCAACAAGCTGAAATTCTCCAGGAATGTGCAGGTCCCGGCAGCAAGAGCTTTAAGCTGAAACATGCTGGTGTCTTCAAGCACACATTGCCGCTTTGGGCTGACCTTTCTGCCAGATGCTGTGAGTCTCTGGCCTGGAGACTCTCCCCTGATCTTGCAGGCATTCAGAACTAGCCCTGAAGGCTGCGATTCCTCTTTTCCTGTTGCGAAAGGGGAAAACACCAGGTGGAGCGGCATGAGAGTAAATCCCTCCAAGCAGGGATGCCGGAGAGATCCACAACGGACGCAGAATAGCACACATGGATCGCACGGAGATGCAGATTGTAACTTTCTGCAAATTTGTCCTAGAAAAGTATGAGCAATTAAACAACATCAACCCCAGTGTGAAAGTGCTTATTCTGGAGGGAGAGAGAGTTGCTATTTTCAGAAGTGTGACTCTTGCCACTCTATGCAAGCACACTTGAACAAAATCTAAACCCATCAACAAATTGGGGGGGGGGGGATGAAAGGTGCCTGAAAATGGGCAAAATCGAGATGCAAAGTCCGTTCATCCCTGCCTCTGGGAATGTGTGGAGTTTTGTTTTGCTCAGCAGATGTCTTATCAGATGTCTCTCACGCCCGCTGGCCTCCATTTTTGAGGCCTCGTGGAGAACGGGTGAAGTTCCAGAGGACTGGAGGGTGGCATCGGTGGTCCCAATTTTCAAAAAGGGTAGTAGGAAGGACATGGGGAATTATAGACCGGTTAGCCTTACGTCCATTGTAGGAAAAACAATGGAAAGGCTCATAATAGAGAGAGATCTAGTGATGCTAGATAGGGAAGGGAGGCTGACAGCCACACAACACGGCTTCCGCAGAAACAGGTCCTGCCAGACAAACCTTGTGGAATTCTATGACAAGGTTTCAAGATGGCTAGATGGAGGGGATGCAGTGGATGTGGTATACCTGGATTTCAGCAAGGCCCTTGACAAAGTGCCCCATGATATCCTGGTGGAGAAACTGAGGAGTTTTGGGATACACCAAAGCACTGTCCGGTGGATTAGGGCATGGCTGACTGACCGAAAGCAGAAGGTAACCATTAGCGGGGAATCGTCGGGATGGCAGCCAGTGACAAGCGGGGTCCCCCAGGGCTCTGTCCTGGGGCTGATCCTGTTTAATCTTTTCATTAACGACATGGAAGAAGGGGTGAACAGTCTGCTGATCAAATTCGCAGACGACACTAAAACTGGAGCAGTGGCCACAACTGAGGAGCAGATACACCAGATCCAAAAGGATCTGGACAGACTATGGAAGTGGGCAGGAGACAACAGGATGGCATTCAATGTGGAGAAGTGCAAGGTCTTGCACTTGGGGCATAAGAATAGCTGTCATAAGTACAGGTTAGGGGACAAGTGGCTGGAGAGCAGCACTTGTGAAAGGGACCTCGGGGTGCTGGTTGACCGCAGGCTGAACATGAGCCAGCAGTGTGATGCGGTGGTCAAGAGGGCAAATGCCACCCTTGGTTGCATAGCCAGAAGTGTGGCTTCTAGATCAAGAGAGGTATTACTACCACTCCACACGACTCTGGTACGCCCACAACTGGAGTATTGTGTTCACTTTTAGGCCCCTCATTACAGAAAGGATATAGCCAGGTTGGAGTCAGTCCAGGGCAGGGCCACAAGGATGGTGGCTGGTTTGCAGGGGATGCCGTATGAGGCAAGACTGAGGGAACTGGGTCTCTTCAGCTTGGAGAAGAGGAGACTCAGAGGGGATATGTTGGCAACATACAGGTATGTGAGGGGGTGTCACATGGAGATGGGGAGAGGCCTGTTTTCCCCTGCAGAGGAAGGCAGGACGCGCTCCAATGGAGCAAAGCTCAGGGAGCCAAGGTTCAGTTTGGATGCCAGGAAGCACTTCCTGACAGTTAGGACCCCGAGGGCGTGGAATGGGCTTCCACGGGAGGTTGTTGAGGCCCCATCGGTGAGGGTGTTCAAGGACAGGCTGGACGTGCACATGGTGGGCATGTCATGAGCGGAGCCGGCTGATGCCGGAGGTCAGACTAGATGGCCCAGGAGGCCCTTTCTGACTCGCTCTGTTTCTATGTTTCTATGTCTCTGCAGGTCTGAGCTTGGAGGGGAGGATGCTGAGATCAGAAATCAGGAATGATTGATCGTCTCTTCCCACCATGCTCAGCAGAATCAAGAAAGTTGACCCATGACCTTTTAGCTCTGAAAGTGAAATTAAGGCCGATCCCTTTAATTTGAGCATGTCGTGAGCAGAGCCGGCTGGAGCCGGGGGTCAGACTAGATGCCCCAGGAGACCCTTCTGACTCGCTCTGTTTCTATGTTTCTAATTTATTCTAATCTAAGACCAGATCTATCCCCCCCACCCCTCAATTTCTTTTTCCGTGTGTGTTATGTCTTTTTGGAACAAGGCTAAAACACCAACAACACTGGCAGAGTTACGCTTCGGTCTTACTAGTAATAACCACAACTTTGGAGATGCCCTTGGGAGAGGCACTGCTGATGGTGGCGGAAACCTTGGTGCAGGCCAGGAAATGACGGGCGATCAGGAGGAAGAGGCGTGAGCATCCGGGGACCACAGTGGGCTTGGTTGGGCCAGCTGCTTTGTGGCCCTGCGCTTCCGCACCGCTGGTCTACAGCACAAAAGAGCAAGTTTGCTGGAGCTGCTTTCAAGCTTCCAGAGACGTCTCAGAGATGTCCCGGAGTCTTCCTTTTGGAGAACGGTCCCTGCTTGTTGGACAGCTGCCCATGAAGGATGCTGTAAGGTCCCAGGGCATGGCCTTGAAGGCACAGGAAGCAGCCGCCTGGCTGACACTCAGCAGGTATGGGTCCGGTTGGTGCCTGGAGGGGAGCCCACCTGGAAACATCCGGGATGGAAGGAAGGTGGGACGGCAATGCAACGAGTGGGTTCAGGGCTCGAAATGGACAATGCGCTGCATTCTCAAGCGAAACTGTTACCCTGCTGCACAGTGACTCCAGGGAAGAGTACCAGGATTGGGACCCTGCATCTCTAGGGGAAAAAGTTGAGGTAGCTGGTGATGCGGTGTAATCACTGCTAAGAAGAGCCAACCCGTGGCTTGAATCAGGCAGGAGTCCCTTGCAGCCCCCCAAATGTCGGTGGCCCACAGCTCCCGGTCAGCAGGGCCAATCCTGGGGGATGATGGGTGTTGGAGGCCAGACCATATGGGAGGCTACAAGTCCTCCAGCTAGTGGTAGAGGAAGACATGGTCTTGCTGAGTGCAGGAAACAGCCTCGCTGGTGGAAGACGCTCCCGTGAAGCTGTGCTGACATCTCGTGGCAGAAAGTGCGCAAGACGTGGCTACAGCCACGGGGCGGACTGTCTCTCTGAATGTGATGCACTCAGGCCTCGTGGCTCTGCATGTCCTGAGACCCTATGGGGAAAGGGGTCTCCCCCCACTCCAGTCTTACTCCGCAATGTCAGGGCAGCCCCTTGCAGCCCTCCATCCTCCAGGTGTGTGGGGTCCAGCTTCCAGCATCCTCAACATTAACTGCTCAGCCTGGGGCAGCAGGAAAATTCTGGAAGCTGCTGTAAACCACGCAGGATTATTGGGAACAATTAGAGCAGGCCGGAGGTAAATTTCACTTAACTTCCCGGCAAAGTGTAGGTTCAGGCTATTTCTTTCTGAACAACTCTGATCCCTCCAAAAAGACGATTCCTCTTTGATTCCGGCACTGCTTCTCTTTACAGGAACTGGTTTAGTGCTTTTGTTGAGTCATTGTGTTTCAGGGCACACTTATTAAATCTCAGATAAACAAGCATGCAGGGGCCAAGTATCCAGTATGGGGATTGTGTCTTAAACTTTCCAACTTCAGGTTGAATCTGTCTAGGCCAGGCTTCTTTCTGTTGGTCCGAAGAGCATCACAGAACGGTCGAGTTGGAGGGGGCCAGAAGGCCATCGGGTCCAGCCCCCATTAGGGGACAAAAAGAGATTTGATCACTGGAAAACAGCCTGCACTTGATGGTTAATAACACAGGCCATGTCAGCTGGGGCTGATGGGATGCGTATTCCAAGATATCTGGCAGTTGCCAGGTTGGCTCTCACTGGAGTATTGAGCTAGGATTGAGAAATGTGGCTTCAAGTCGCTGCTAAAGTGGACTAGGTCACTATGGGTCAACCACATTCTCCCAGCCTGGCTTACCTCTCAGGGTTGTTGTGAGTATCTAATGAGGCAGGGAAACTTGAGTGGAAATATTTAAAGCATTTTTTAAAAAACACAAGTACAAGCATGTTCAGCAAACAGAACAGGTGCAAGATACCTGAAATACATTTTGAAATACATTTATCTTGTTACGCTGTGATTCATACAACTTAGAAATTGTATATATCCTGTAGTGCAGGTATGCTTCAAAAATTATAGGAAAATAAGAAAAGGACAAGAAAGATCAAACAGATACAGAAAATCGTTTGCTGTGAGATGCACATAAGTTATCATGAAGTCAGAGTCTCATGAATTCATTAGATTGTCAACAGCATAATTTCCATACTAGGAAGAATGGCCCATCATAGTTTGCCTTCGTAAGCTGGTGCCCTCCAGTTGTGTTGGGTTATGCCTGCTGGGGATCATGGGCACTGTAAGACATTTTTCTCTCTATTCCTGCAGAGGCTTGCGCTGCAACAAAATCCCACTTACAGGACTTTGATACTGTTTGAAAACATCACTACTACGTGGTCATTTTTGCAGGAAAGAAGCACCATCGACTTCAAAACGAAGGCGCTTTTTGCAAAAGATGCTTCAAAACTTTTCTGTGGGTTGCTTGTGAATGTTGCCATGGTCTTGCTGAGGAAGATGCGATGCACCTGCCATGCGGAGCGCAACGTGCAGGGCTGCATTTGCGTGTTAAAGCACAAGGTGGTGCTAGATCTCCACAGACCATCCGCACAGAAGGTACCAGTCAAGCTGCACTGGTCCCTTTTGGGAGGCAGGAAAGCAGGGGAAATCCAGAGCTGAAACAGCGGTCGCAAAATACCTTCCCTCTGTTTGGCTATAAGGGCAGCAGGACCAAGCAAGGAAGCTTTCGGGTTACACAGGTCTCTTCTTCAGGAGACACAACAAACAAGCTAGCCTAAGTTAAGCTAGCCAGGCACCTTCCAAATGTTTTGGCTAAAATGCCCCTCATCCCTAACCATGCTGCCCGGGGCTGATGGAAGCTGGAATCCAAAGCTTTTGGTGCCAGCGGGGGCGGCGGGGGGGTGTTGGAAGGCTGCATTAGGCTGTGCCTGATCCAAAGAGCAGCCAAGATCGTGACACGCATCAGAAATGTTCCCCTGTTAACAGGTTAAGGAAACTATGATAACATGGGCACAAAATTTTGGATATAATATTGAATTAGAAAAGTGGCAAAAGCTATGGGAGAGAAATATTAAGGTAACTTTAGCAACTTCGTATAAAGAAAATTTATATAAAAGGTTTTATAGATGGTATTTGTCACCAAGTCGATTAGCTAAGATGTTTCCAACTATGTCAAATGGATGTTGGAAAAGTAAACATGATGTGGGTACTTTTTACCATATGTGGTGGACCTGTGAATATGTGGAAAAGTATTGGATTAAAATACATAAATGGCTTGAGGAAATGCTACAAAAACCCTTAGCTTTTAAACCTGAAATTTTCCTGTTAGGCATTGTACCGGAAAATATTAGCAAACAAGAAATGCTCCATGTAATCACAGCGGCGAGGATCGCGCTCGCTCAATACTGGAAGAGTGAGGAACCACCCATGGAGGAACTGATTTTGAAAAAGATTCTGGACTGTGCAGAAATGGACAGATTGACTCTATTACTGAAGGAGAAAGAAGATACTGACTTCTATCAAACGGGACCTTTTTTACGACTGACTGGAGAAACGGGACTTGGCTTAGATTTAAAGATGTCTATAAATTTTTATAGATTGATTTGAATATGATTATAGAATGCTAAAAAGATATGTTATAGGGGACTGACCCAGTACATCCGATGTGTTTGATGATTGATTTTTTTTAGTTTTTTTTAGTTTAAAATCTTAATAAAAATGTGCAAAAAAAAAAAGAAAAGAAAAGAAAGAAAGAAAAGAAAAGAAATGTTCCCCTGTTGAAAAGATAAAGCTCAGGACTGTTTGAGGTCCAGCTGTAACACACACACACGAGATGAGTGGCTCAGATAGATTTTAGGTTGAGGATCTAATTCCTGGTTATGGGTGCCACGTCCTGGCTTGCCAGGCCAAGAGCCTCCGGGCAAGTTGGCATGGGTCACTGCTGCCCCACACCTCCAGGGGTCTCTGGTCTCCAGTCAGCAAGCCCCCTATGGGACTGGGGCTGCGGGTGCTTGGCAGCTGCCTGGCGGTGTTGACCATAATGCCTGCCCTGCCTTAGAATCATAGAATCAGAGAAGAGTCGAGCTGGAAGGGGCCCTGAGGCCATCGAGTCCGACCCCCGCTGTTGCAGGACACCAGGTCACACCACCCCTTACATTAATGTCCCACCACCATGCATCTGAAGTTCCGCTGCCAAGTTCTCCATGGAGAATGTGTGGGGTAGCTTTACCAGATTCCATTTTGTACCCAACCGGGGCCACCGTATGCCTTGTTCATATTTATTTAGGGCATGATCTGATGCAAATTAGGCTGAAAAAAGCTCCCAGCATCCCCCAGCCAGCCATGTTGAGAATGCTGGGAACTGTAGGCCCTTTTTCTGCCTAACCTTTCCCTCTCCTCTCGTTCTTTCTCTAGGGATGAGCAGAGAGAAGTGGGTCTAGTTCTCTAGTCCGGATTAAAGACTGTTTTCTATTTTTCTTTTCCTCTTTCTACCAATTCTTCTTTGTGTGTTGCATCTTTTAGACTCTAAACCACTGGGCAGGAAGTACTTGGATTTTCAGATTGCATGCAGGCACTCTGGTTGTTGTTGTCGCTAGTCGCGAAGTTGTGTCCGACCCATTGCGACACCATGGACAACGCTCCTCCAGGCCCCCCTGTCCTCCATCGTCCCCCGGAGGCCACTCAAGCTCACACCAACTGCCTCAGTGACCCCATCCAGCCCCCTCATCCTCTGCTGTCCCCTTCTTCTTTTGCCATCAATTGTTCCCAGCATCAGGCTCTTCTCCAGGGAGTCCTTCCTTCTCATCAGGTGGCCAAATTATTTGAGCTTCATCTTCAGGATCTGGTCTTCTAAAGAGCAGTCAGGGTTGATCTCCTCTAGGACTGACCGGTTTGATTGCCTTGCGGTCCAAGGGACTCGCAGAGTCTCCTCCAGCACCACAACTCAAAGGCCTCAATCCTTTGGTGCTCAGCCTTCCTTCTGGTCCAGCTTTCACAGCCATGCATTGCAACTGGGAAAACCAGAGCCTTGACTATACGCACTTTTGTTGGCAGGGTGATGTCTCTGCTTTTTAGTATGCTGTCTAGATTTGCCATAGCTTTCCTTCCCAGGAGCAAGCGTCTTTTAATTTCTTGGTTGCAGTCCCCATCTGCGGTGATCTTGGAGCCCAGGAAAATAAAATCTGTCACTAGGTCACTCTGGTAGCCTTTTGGATTGGAGAGCAGGCTTAAAATGCTGTCCATAAATCACGAAGAGCAAAAGCAAAGCTTTGTGATATAACATGGTTTCTTTGCACCCCACGGATAAGGGGGTAAAATTGCTGAAAACCGGACTGTAACCATGCTGAGATGGACTCTCCACTGAGCATGGATTCTGATGAGACAGTCGAAGCAAACGAACAAGGCCAAACACTCGTCTGTCTGGGTGGATCAGTGATGCTGGAGATCCTAGGAGAGATTTGCACTGGGAAAAGCTTCACACCAACAGGTGTTTTCTCCCCAGTGCAAACAGGACCTTCGCGGGTTCGGCCTTAACTTTGAAGGAGCTATCCATAGTGCCGAACCCATTTTGTGGGGCCTGAGGTTCAGCACCATGGATTGCACCTTCAGACTCCAGACTGAAAACGAGGGTGGATACAGCACCCCTCCAGCATGGGAGCCACGCCTGCAAGTAGGGTTGGGACTTGGCCCTTGAAACAAAAGTGACATGGAAGAGTAAACAGGGACTCCCCTCCAGAACACCCAAACCCTCACAAAACACCAAAACCCCTAAAAAAACTTTCCCCAAGCAAGAGAGGGAGAAGGGGTGAGCCCCACCTGTAAGAAACTGCTTGAGAATTTCTTCCTCCACCAAGAAACTCAGTGAAATGTTTTCCCCTAGTTTCTCTGTCCACAAATGGGAGACAGCATTTGGGGAGGCCTTCTGCCTGCAGGTTCTCGTGGAGACACACACAACTTCGGTGCCGGCAGACCTCCGCTTAGCTCACCTGAGCTGCAAAAGGTTGGCCAGTGTCACCTCGGCTAGCAGAATTGTCCTGACATGGCCCATTTCCAGAGAAATCCAGGGCCAGCCTTGGACCTTCCAGCCAGGGACCATCCAGAGAGATTTGGCACATGGGTTTGGTTTTCCGTCCCACCTCTGCAGCTCAAAGCTCCGTGCAGAGGGCCTGCGTGATCTCACGGCCAGCCCTCGCAGCAGGAACACACAGGCTGAGTCATGCCGGAGGGGGCCAGGGCTGCCCCTCCGGCCCTCCCCGACCAGCCTCCCCCTGCGATCACCATGTCACCCCCACCAAGTGGGCAAGCGACTAGTTGGGGGTTGGCATCAGACCCTATGGGACCACCCCCATGGGACCAGGCAGCCACAGGGCGCCAGCTTCCTGGCACCCCAAGTCTGCTCTTCTGCAAAATGTAGTGACGAGTGTCGGGGTTGGGAGTGCCAGGGAACTAGCTGCCAAAAGCTACAAATCTCGATCTGCCACTGACAATTTCCCCGGCTGCGTAGGGGGTGCCCCAGTGGCCAGCTGCTCTCCAGAATCTCCCACGTTGCCCATCCCCAGAGCCAAACGCTGCCGCAAACCGAAAGAATTGTGCTGCAACGCGTCTGGGGGATACCCGGTTGGGGAACGCCGCACCGGGGGTCCTCACACCCACTCCTTGAAAAGGGAGCACACGAGAGAAGAACGCGGTGTGCCGCCGGATGAGTGGCACTCACCCGCCAGCCTTTCAGGCTCCGCTGAGCAGGCGATGCTCCCGTTACAGTGCCTGACCTATGGACCCGGGCAGGCATGTGTGCCTAGCAATGATTTACTAGTTCCCGGCCACCACGCGCTGCCCTGAATTCCTTGATGGAATCACAGCCCTTTCGCTATTTGGTGCCTATTTGTGGTGATTGAGTTCCAGGCCAGGCCTTGGTTCCTAAGACCACTGCCTGAAAGGGCAGGAAGGGGACCTCCCTGAACAGCATAGCCCCAGGGCGTGTTCAGATCCTCCAAGCTGCTGGAGGCAGCCCGTCCCATAGAATCCTAGAACAGTAGAGTTGGAAGGGGCCGTGAAGGCCATCCAGTCCAACCCCCTGCTGTTGCAGGACTCCACATTGTAGGCCCTGTCCCAGAGCATGTGCAGAAGAAAGAGAAGTCCGTGCGGATGCAAAGGGGCCAGCCCAGCCATGCCCTCCGCCCTCCTGCCTGCTAAAGCTCGCTGTTCTCGGCATAGGTCAGCTGTGGGGTGCTGGGTCTTCCTTTCTAAGGCCAGGGCTCACGCGGCCCCCTCAACAGCAGCCCACCGCTGCATGCAGCCTCGGGGTGGCCCACCCCGCCGCCAATCTGACCCAAGGCCCGTGTCTGCACCCGTGTCTCCGACAGAGAAGGGGTGAGCTGCGGGCTGGTCCCACTGACATTTCCTCTGCCCCCTTCTATGCTTGTACAGACAAAGGATTACGAGTCCTTCACATCTTTGTCGTTGCAAGGCCGGCAAGGCAGAGGCCTCCAACTGGTCTGGTGGGATCCTTCCAGCATTTAGGCTGGCTGTGGGTCATTTAGCGGCCAGACTGTGCCTCGGAGTGAGGGCGGCTGCGGAGGCCATTGCGTTGTCAAAAGAAGGACTGACGGGAGTGCCGAAGGCGCCGGACGTCTTGGTGCGCTCCGATGTGGCTTGAAGGAAAGCCCAGGTGGCTTGCTTGTCATTCTCAAGGCGACCACTAGATGTCTCTGTTTATCATGCAGCTGGTGGCTGAAGTGGGTGCCAGTTACCAGATGCCCCCCAGTGGTGACTCGAAATCTGATGGGGTGGCTTGGACCCCCCGCCCTCTCTGTCAGTCCCTGAGCTGACCTCACACAAATGACAGGAGAGTCCCTGCTCTCTTAGGGAGCATGAATCACGCAGAATCAACCTCCTTCACCTCTGGCACCATCAGTTCCTGAATCAGCTCACCATGCAGGTGTTCAGGCTGCCTGGCCGTAGGCGTGGGCTTCGCCAAATCCAAAACGCGTTGCCGTTGTCGGAAGGGCTTGCAGCGCTGTCCCTTGAGGCTGGAGCGGGGCCGATGAGGCAGCTGAGCTGCAGCCCGCGAGTTACACTTGTTTTCGTGCTGGATGTTCAGCTCATGGAAGCTGCAGCCCCATCTATGCATGGGGCTTCTAACTGAGTTAATATGCCACCAGGCTGTGCGTGCGTGAATTGTACCTCTGTAGGAAAGATACTAACTGGACACAGAACCACTAATGGGTTCAAAATTGAGAAAGGCGTTTGGCAAGGCTGTATACTGTCGCCCTGCCTATTTAACTTATATGCAGAGCACATCATGTGAAAGGTGGGGCTAGATGAATCACAAGTCAGAACTAAGATTGCAGGGAAAAATATCAACAACTTCAGATATGCAGATGATACCACTCTCATGGCAGAAAGTGAAGAGGAACTACAGAACCTCTTGATGCGGGTGAAGGAGGAGAGCACAAATTTGGCTTGAAACTCAACATTAAGAAAACTAAGATCCTGGCATCCGGTCCTCTCACTTCCTGGCAAATAGATGGGGAAGAAATGGAGGTAGTGACAGATTTTATTTTCCTGGGCTCCAAGATCACCACAGACAGGGACTGCAGCCAGGAAATTAAACAACGCTTGCTCCTGGGAAGGAAAGCTATGGCAAGTCTAGACAGCATACTAAAAAGCAGAGACATCACCCTGCCAACAAAAGTGCATACAGTCAAGGCTCCGGTTTTCCCAGTTGCGATGTATGGCTGTGAAAGCTGGACCACAAGGAAGGCCGAGTGCAAAAGGATTGAGGCCTTTGAGTTGTGGTGCTGGAGGAGACTCCTGAGAGTCCCTTGGACTGCAAGGCGATCAAACCGGTCAGTCCTAGAGGAGATAAACCCTGGCTGCTCTTTAGAAGGCCAGATCCTGAAGGTGAAACTCAAATACTTTGGCCACCTAATGAGAAGGAAGGACTCCCTGGAGAAGAGCCTGATGCTGGGAACAGTTGAGGGCAAAAGAAGAAGGGGACGGCAGAGGATGAGGGGGCTGGATGGGGTCACTGAAGCAGTCAGCGTGAGCTTAGGTGGACTCCAGGAGATGGTGAAGGGCAGGAAGGCCTGGAGGAATGTTGTCCATGGGGTCGCGATGGTTCGGACACAACTTCGCAACTAACAACAACAGGGAAAGATGCTAACATTACAATATATACAATATTGTACATACTGTACATTGTATATAGAAACATAGAAACGGAGCGAGTCAGAAGGGGCCTCCTGGGCCATCTAGTCTGACCTCCGGCACCAGCCGGCTCCGCTCATGACATGCCCACCATGTGCATGTCCAGCCTATCTTTGAACACCCTCACCGATGGGGCCTCAACAACCTATATATACCTTTGGTCTCCCAGCTGCAATTCCGATCCCAATTTTGGGCCCTGCGCATGCCAGTGTAACCCTGCAGACCAGCTGATACAGGTCTCTGGTTCGTTCAGATATTCAGCCATGCTGCCTAGGGAATGCTGGGAGCTGTACAAACCTTTTCATCTGAAACATGTATGGGATTCTGTCCCCAAGCGCTTCTGCCGTGTGGAAGTGAAGGGAAAACCAGCAGGGATGTTGTGATGAGCCGTGCAGGGAAAAAGGGGCCTTCTGTGAAGGATATTAGAAAGTTGGCTGCTTGGATCAGGGCCTTTCCAGTGGTGGCCCCTGGCTGTTGGACCAGCTTCTCAAAGAGGTGCGCATGGTGCTGGTGCTTCACCTTTTTTTGACACCAGGCTAAACACTTTTTATTTGCGCAATATTTTAATTGTTGAACATTTCTATCTTAGGTTAGCTTATTTATGGTATATGACACTGTGCTTGGTTTAATTAATTCTAATTATTTTTGATGTTGCCATCCAAACTGTTGTCTCCTTCACAGTCCTGCTTAGCCGTATCTATTCAAAGCAATGAATAAACATGAAAAGCACACACACACACACACACACAATTTGTGGGCCATCCATTACTGTTGTTTCTGGACGGCTTACAACAATAATGAAAATGAAGCTTACTACAGTTATCCATAGGATTCAACAAAGGTGAATTAGATATCCAAATAAGAAATCATTTGAAGGTAGTATTTATATACCATCTCTTCAAGTGTTGAAAGTATTATAAAGACCTCAGTCCATTGCATTATTTGTTTGTTTGTTTATTTATTTGCACATGTCTATGCCGCCCCATCGCCGAGGCCTCGGGGCGGCTCACATACATAGGAAAAATAATAATTCAAAATTAACAATAAATAATTAAATATCAATACATATAAATGTATGCATTTATCCTCCCACTGTTGTAAAATCAATCTTTTAGCTGCTGAGACGATACCTTACATTCACCCTTACATTCATTAATTTCCACGAATAATAATAACATTAATAACAACAACAACAGCTTTCATTTCCATATTGCCCCATAGTCAAAGCTCTTTGTGTGTTTTTCAGCAACGCAAGAAACCCCAAACAATAAAATGCAATAAAATATCATAACATCATAAAAAGTAGGTTTCAATTGATGTACCTAAGAATCACTAAATCTGGACATGATTCGCTAGATCCTTCCCAAACCAGATCAAATACAAATGGAACTCATCGAATTGAATCTAGTTTAATCTAATCCAATTCAATCCAAGTCATGGTTGTCATTCCCTAAAGATCTTCCTGAGAAAAAGACCAGAAATCTGTGCTGACAACCTCGCTGGTTTTTAAGAATAAAACACCCAGAGGTTATGCGTTCCTGGACTTTCTTGTAGAGGTGAAGTAAGACAGCCCCTAACGCAGCACCTCCACATTCTTTCTCCGGCAGGCTGATTTCCAGATGTTTCTGGGGTGCCAGTTGTGGGTCATCCGCGGGCTAAATCAGCTTCAACTCAGTACTGAGTCATGATAAACTCAAAAAGTAAGCAAGGCAAATCTGGACAGACATCTCAATTTATTTCGTTAGTTGGCTGGGGAGTCTTTTTATTAGAACATTGACGGATACCCCAAGGCACAGTGAGGACTGGAACCTTTTATACTATGCAAATACAGATTCCCAAATATTAAATCATCTACGGACACACTCTTCTCACCCATGCAGTGGGGGCCAGGAATGAGGGGCATTAACCTTTCTGCAATTCCGATCCAAATTTTGGGGCCTGCGCAGGCCAGTGTAACCCTGCCGATTGGCTGATACAGCTCTCGGGTTCATTCAGATCTTTGACCCCTGTGTGGCTCTGAAAACACAACTTGCTTCAAGATCCCCCCAGCAGGATCAAATATTCAATTGTATATTTTATCAGAGATCTATCTGACAAAATAATTTCTGACATGTATTTAACAACTGGGCAGTTGCAGTTGTGTAAGAGGGCATCCTGCAAGCAAACAGAAAGGTTGCGTAGAGTCTTTGCAGGAGAAACGGACTGAGAAAGCCCTGAGGGTATTTTCAGAGCATTTGTAAGTCCTCTCCTTCCACACCCCAATGCTGAAGAGGGAACTTTTTGCTAGAGCTACAGCTTGGCCTGTAAAATTAGGATCCATCCATCCCAGGCCACAAGCCTTCTCCAGTCTGGGGACTCTCTCCCATTTCTAACCCGGGACCTCACGGAAGAAACTTCACCAGGGTTACACCAGCTCCACTAAAAAGGTGTCCCTCTTTGTATGGTCCTTCGTTATTATTGTACAAAGTGCCATCAAACATTTATGTATGAATAAAACTAACCAACAAATGGAAATCCGGTTCAAAAACACAGATTACGCAAACAAACCCAGAATAAGTAGCAATTGCCAACTTGGCATTGGATGCGTTGGATTCCAGGAAAATATTCTGTCTGGAGAAAGGAAATGCAGCTTCTTTAGGAAGAAAGCAACCCAAACTTGCTAGAGCAATAAGGCCAAACCACCCTTAAGCCTCAATTTAGCAGGTCTGCTGGATTTTTCCGGAGAGGGAATTTTTGGATGTGGGTGCCCTTCCCCTTGGTACCCACCAAATGATTCCCGGGCAATACAGGGACTTGGTGCAAGGGGCTGCCCAAGAGCAAAGCATTTTGGAAAGGTTTGCATGCTATGAGGATGTATCTGGGATATTGGGACCTAAGTCATTTTGGGCTTCAAAGTCCATACCTATAAAATTATCTGATTGCTGACTGAAGCATTTGTCATCGCAACATTACCAGACTAATGATTGTGGGTGTACCAGCTTTCGTTTTCCCACTTTCAATCCTGTTGCAAGAAGAGTCATTAAAGGCACAATCCTATCCACTTTTGCACATTTAAAAAAAAAACCATTTTTTTTCTAAGCATGCATCAACTTGCAGCCACGAGACCTTCTCTCTCCGCTTTCCCTGTTCAGTGGTCCTTTCACTGATAGAGTAGCAAGTGCATCCGCGCTTGTAGACATCCCAAACTTTATCTGGAAGGGGTTTAAACTCACTTTAACCATGTGGGTGGATAATTAACCATTAAAACAGTAGAGTTTGCTGACCCATTAACCCAAGAGCAAGGCGAACTTGCTTTCAAAAAAAGAAAAGAGAAAGAGAGAAGATGCTTCACTCTTCCCATCCTAGATGGCGTGTCTGCAGCTCTCGAGTTTCTGTGTTCTGTTCCTTCTTTCATTTGTTGCTCTCTTTCCGCTGGGCAAAATGCAAATGGAAACAAGGACATGGACAAGGAACTTTTCAGGACAAGGCACTGTCTCCGCACACCTTTCCAGGTTCACCCTTTGCAAAGCATTGCCTCAAGGGATTGTGAGTCTTGCTTACATGTGTCAGTTGCTCAGAAAGCAAGAGGCGTTCTTATCATCTCCATTTTCCATGCCCAGGGAGCAGAGTGCCCAGGCTCAAGCATCCCAAAGCACACAAGAGGTGGCACAAGGACAGTTTGCTGAAGTAGATTTTCTTTTGACAGGCAAGCATGAACTTCAGGTCCTGGATACAGGGGCAGAGGCCCTTCTCCGGGAGCCCTCTTTGAAGGAAACCAGGTGGGTAGCTACCCGGAGAAGGGCCTTTTCGGTGGTGGCACCCTGACTTTGGAACATGCTCCGCAGGGAGGTTCGCTTGGCGCCATTGCTTTATTCTTTTTGGTGACAGGCAAAAACCTTTTTATTTCTCAAACTTTTTAATATTTAGAAACATAGAAACAGAGCGAGTCAGAAGGGACCTCCTGGGCCATCTAGTCTGACCCCCAGCTCAAGCTGGCTCCGCTCACAACATGCCCACCACGTGCATGTCTAGCAATATTTAATTGCCATGAATTTAATATTAAATTAAATTAAATGCTATTAATTTAATATTGAATTTAATATTGAATTGGTTTTATCCTTGATTTTGATTATTAATGGTCAGGTGCAGTGTGTTGTCTCTTGGTATGCTGTTGTGTTTTTGCAAGCTGTCCAGAGACTGTGGTATTGGATGGCATATAAAAATGTTAAATAACTAAATAAGCTTGCTTGGTGGCCGTGGAAAGCTAAGCGGATTCCAGGAGGGGTAAAACTGGGGTAGGGGAAGGAGGCATGGGGTGAGCAGGATGCCGAGCAGCAGTGCTTCACGCTGCAACAGCTTTGGGCAGCGCCGCGTCTGGCTGTTCTCCCGACCGACCCCAGTCACCCTCCTCGCGGGCCGCCGTCGGCCTCCGACTTTGCTTTTCTGCTTTGTTGTAAACGGCCCGAAGAGCTTCAGCTGTGGGCGCTGGATCAATGCAACGGAATAAACAATATACATCATTATGCAATCATTCTCTTTAGGTATTTTCTATTTTCTCATTTCTGAGAATGAGATTCAAGAAGGACAAGTGCCAAGTCCTCCACCTGGGAAAAAGAAACCAACGGCATCGATACAAGGTAGGGGACACGTGGCTCAACAGAACTGAACAAGAAAAAGACCTTGGAGTAATTGTGCACAATAGGCTAAACAGGAGCCAGTGCAGCTGCCAAAAGGGCAAATGCTATTTTGGGATGCATGAACAGAAGTGTTACTTCCTAATCATGGAGTTCCCCTCTACTCCTCACTAGTCAGACCCCACCTGGAATCCTGTGTCCAGTTCTGGGCACCAAGATTTAAGGAAGATGCAGAAACATTAGAAAGGGTGCAAAGGAGGGCAGCAGAAATGATCCAGGGCTTGGAAACTCAGCCCTGTGAGGAGAGACTGAGAGAACTGGGCATGTTCAGCCTTGAGAAGAGAAGACTGAGGGGCGACATGAGATCCCTCTAGAAGTACCCCAAAGGCTGTCACAAAGAGGAAGGTCAAGATCTCTCCTTGCTGATATCAGAGTGCAGGACACGGAATAATCAATTCACGTTGTGACAACCAGATCCAGGCTGGACATCAGGAGAAGCTTCCTCACTGTCAGAGCAAGACGACAGGGGGACCAGCTGCCTGGAGAGGTGGGGGGCTCTCCCACACTGGGACATTCAAGGTGAAACTGGGCAGCCATCCATGTGGGATGGTGTGACCTGGTGTCTTGCCACAGTAGGGGTTGGTCTTGATGGCCTTCATGGCCCCTTCCAACTCTACTATTCTAGGATTCTATGAAACATATAAGGTTTTTTTGTGGGACTGTATGATTGTGCATGGCTAATAAAGTAAGGAATTGATCCCATGCCCTTAGGTAGCATTTCAGGACCACAAGATATTTTGGATTCCCAGATCCAAGGTCAGGGACAGCGCTCGGCCTCGGAGCTGGGAACTGGAGGTCGGATCTGCCCACGTCGTCCCCCAGCCGGGGCAGAAAGGATGATGCCAGCTGCCCCCTGAGCATCTTGGTGGGCGAGGAGAGAAGGGGATGGGAGTGGACAGGGTGCAGGCTATTCTGGGGGGAGGCCCTTGTAGACGCCTGGCCCCCCTCTGAAACTCTAGCTAGACAGGTAGTGAACAATGATGGGTGAAAGGCCAGCAAGCGTGTTCTGCACCCCGTCATGATGTCTCAGCAGATGGGGGCCTTTTTTTGACAGATTTCATGGCCCACGACCCACGGAGGAAGAGCCCATGGCTAGTATGTGTTCTTACATCCAGCAGTTGCTGAGTATTCAGACAGGTGAGCAGATGAAATGCTACCGTTTTCTGTAGTCGCCAATGGCCTGCAATCAATTAAAGGTCTAGAAATTAATAAGAAGAAGGATGCATGATACACGATGAATACAATGCCTCGTCATCTGTGGCCACACCAGTTCCGTGACCTCCTCAATTGCTCCCCTCCGTACCTGCAGCCTCCCCTGCGCATTGTAAACCGCTCCTGCCTTCCAAAACTAACAAGGACACCCGAGGTTGCCGAGAAGGGCGGCGAAGCTTTGGCAGCCCTCGGCTGCGTTCGGCTTGGAGCCGCATCAAATCCCGCTCCCCTTGTTTGTTGTGATTCATGAGGGGTCAGACCTGAGCCCCGGCTCTCTCTGGCGCCCCCTACTGGGAGGGCCCGGCGGGATTCTGCAACCACCAAAATATAATCACCGTGTACTGTAAAGCTGATTTTCAAAGCGCTGGGTGGAGAACCGATTGCATAACAAGAGCGATGGATTTCTGCAGCATGATAATATTCCTGACAGCAGCTGACCTGGGGGAAGAGAGTGAAGGGGGAACGCAGCCCTCGGCAGAATGAATGGGGTTATAGGAGAGCGTAAGAAGGGGGGGAAATTGGTTCCCTATATTTTTAACAAGGGCATGAAATGCAACAGGTGAAGCAGCTTCCTTGGAGAGCTTTCCTATCCTTGGGAAACCTATTCCTGCCAATCTTCTGGTTTCCTCAGCTCCAGGTCCGTTTCTTGGCAGTTGAATCAAAAGTTCACGACAGTTGGAGCTTTCCGGACTATGCAAGGCAGAGCAAGCCAGCCTGGACAGGCACACAGTGGAATGAAGTTGGTTCCCAAAGTGGTGGAATGGGTGTAGTGATATGCCATCTCCCTGCAAGCAGAAATGTAGCATGGCAGGCAATAAGTGGGGCTAGATATTACTCTCTCTCAGTTGCGCTATTTTTTAATTAATTCCTGGAATGTGATGCTGCTGTTTTTACTGCATGGCGGTGTTCCTAAGCTGTCCACCTGCAGCCTGAAGAACTTGCCAGAGGAAGAAAGAAGGAGTATAAACATTGTTATTACTAATAATCTAGATTTCTTCTTGCATCAGGACCCCAAGGCCAAGGAATCCTGAGCATTATTAAACAAGACCGTGTGACACCCTTCATCCTTTGAGCTCTTTTCTCTTCATCAGGGAAAGAAGTTTTGACATGAGACTGTTTTGTTTTGTTTGGGTGTTTACTTCTGGGTTGCAGAACCTCAGATTGGAGGCCACATCTGGTGGCTCTGGAGTTCCAAAGTGGCCCCAGGGACCCTCCAGATGTTGAAAAACTCCTCTTCTGCCCATCAGAAGGGCTTCAGGCCACAATTCAGCTGGTCAGTCAACCTGGTGAGATGCCCCCTTTGGGTTCCTGTCTCACTGCCCAGAGAGTCCTCTTCAAGGCCATTGGGTGCGATTTTATAAATCAAATAACTAACTAACTAAATATTATGGGAGTGGGAGAAAACTGCCTTCCTCTGTACTTTCTCTCCCCCAGGTATAATTCTGCAGCCCTCTATCCTGGCTCCCCTGACTTGCTTTTTCCCGAAGTTACACAATCCCGGATGTTGTGGGCCTTTCCTCCCAGGCAAAGCTCTCCACCTTCTGGATCCTTTGAATTGCCCTTTCCTGAGATTTTCCCCACCTCTATGATATCCTTGCACAGGTGTAGTGAGCAGGATGGAATTTTGTATTCTAAGCACGGGGAGATTTGTATAAGGCAAGTCTGGTCCTGGGAATTTTATTTCCACTTCCGTTCCTCATCATGCCCAGTGTGGAATCGGCCACTTCCGCCGCAGTCAAATGCCGTGCTGATGTTTCCAAGCCATCCGCCACAACCCAAAGGACTCTTTTCCCATCCTTAGCTCAGATCCCATTAGCTTTTGCTCGAAGTTGCTAATTTTGACCCACACTTGCCATTTCCAAGCTGGAGCGATCCTTTTGGAGTTCCTGGTAACCCATTTTTTGTTTTAAACACCCCTTTATGAATGGGTAGAAAAGTTCTGCTTATGAAGACCAGAAGGTCAATTAAACAACACAGTTTAAACATACTGATTGCCCCACTGGTTATCTATTTCTTAGATCTCTGCCCTGCCTTTTTTGCTTATAAAGGACTCAAAGCAGCCTCCATCATTGTCTTCCTCCTGCTCTCCCACTGACAAGCCCCCTGGAGATGCCGGTTTTTCCCCTTCGCAAGCTGCTGGTCCTCCTGCTTCGGATGCTGGCCAGGCCACGATGCTGTGAGAGGACGAAGCAGCCGATGCCATGGCGCTTGCCCACCGAGAGTTGCTGAGCAACGGCGACAACCGGGGTTGTTTTGCTGGGCCCCTTCCAAAGCCTGGAGCCAGCCCGCTTCCCCCCATCCCCCTGGCCGATGGAGAGAGACGTTCCCGTCCCGTCAGCTGCAACGCAGCCAGCTTCTAACAGAGCAAAAATATTTTCGCAGTTCTAGTGTCAAGCCCACCCAATGAATCGTGCTGAGGATTTTTCCAGGACTTGCCAAAGGAAGAAAAAGGGGGAAAGTCAGGGCTTGAATTCTAGCTACCAATACACTTGCTCTGGGGTTGTTTTCTGTCTGTTTCCAGCCAGAATCAGGGCAGCCTCATCGCGACATTGCATTGAATTCATCCTCAAATGAAAGAGCAGATCCTGACTGATAGCGTCCATCCACATCTGGAAAGGCCCCAGACAACTCTGAGCTGCTTCCTTCACCAAGAGCACAAGTCACAAAGCTGAATTTAAGCCCCTTTGTTAAGTGTATCGCACCATCCTGCCCTTCCTGGACCAAACCTACATCCCACATGCCCTTGAGTGGCAGAGCAGGCATGTCCCCATTGGAAGAGCTGCATCAGGACTGCCCTGCATCTGAAAGCCCCCCTGTTTAAGGGAGTGTCCTCTCCAGGTCCAGCTGAACAACAAAGAACCATAGAAGCAGTTCCCTGTCTGGACAGCAGCGGGACGGAGAGGCCAACGGGTCACCTGGTTCCCCAAACTACGGCCAGGTGTTAAATCCATTTCCCTTTAAGCAGAAATAATCATTTCTAAATGTGGGAGCTTATGCATTGCTTATTTTTATTTTTTGTAAGTGTCTCCCTTCTTTGTTCCTCTGCTTTGGTAATGATTTTCATGTGTTTTTAATGTGGGAGGAGGGGTAGAGAGAGAAATTTTTATTCCAGTAGGTTGGCTTACCATTTAAACCACCCCTCCAGGCAGCCGGTCCCACTGCCGTCTTGCTCTGACAGTGAGGAAGCTCCTCATGTCCAGCCTGAATCTGGGCTGTTGCAACTTGAACTGGTTATTCCGTGTCCTGCACTCGCATCAGCAGGAAGAGATCTTGGCCTTCCTGTTTGTGGCAGCCTTTGAGGTCCTTCTAGAGGGAGCTCATGTCCCCCCTCCGTCTTCTCTTCCCAAGGCTGAACATGCCCAGTTCCCTCGTCTCTCCTCACGGGGCGGTGTCTCCAATCCCTGGATCATTTCTGTTGCCCTCCGTTGGACCCTTTCTAATGTTTCTGCATCTTTCTTAAATTTTGGTGCCCAGAACGGGACACAGGATTCCAGGTGGGGTCCGACTAGTGAGGAGTACAGAGGAACTACTACAATTTGGTGCTGTGCTTAGCATTTCTGGCTGCGGTTCAGGATCTCTGGGATCAAGTCTCCCCACCACGCCCCCATGAAGCTCTCTGGTCCAGTCTGACTTTGGCCCGGTCATGGGACTCTCAACCTGGCCTACCTCACGGAGTTGTTGAAAGGATGAATGGAGACAAACAGGAAGATTATGTAAGATGGCCTTCTAGGTATAAATATCATCAAGCAATCCATGACTGGCTCTTAAGGAAGAAAGAGAGCTCTTCTTGGCTTCTTCTAGCACTGGCCAACCAGGTATTTCTGGTAGCCCAAAAGAGGGCATTGTAAACCAGCCAGAGAGCTTCAGCTATGGGGCAGTATAGATATGCAAAGAACAGCAGGGGCTGGAGTGTGGGACTCAGTGTGGTGTTGTGATTATGTGCACAGGGCTGGCCAGCCACAATGCTCACTGTGTGACTTCGGGTCAGTCACAGACTCTCAGCCCAGCCTACCTTACAAGGCTGTTGTTGTGCAGAAGGGAGGGGTGGGGTAGGGTGGCCATGCGCCCTCCTTTACTGAGGATGTCCTCTGTTTTGAGGGAGCCTTCTATCTGCCCTGTCCAAGTCTGGTCAGAGATAAAGAGCCATCCAAAGAGAAAGAGCTGAAGTTCAGCAATGCCCGGGGGCAGCTGGGGGAAGGCAGGTCCGCCAACGTGGCTGTCACAGCTTCTCTTCTGCCCATCTCTACAATCTGCATTTCCCGCTTGTGTTGCAAAGCTCTCCAACAATCTTCCATGTTTCCAATTCCTCCTCTAATGACACTAGGAAACCTGCCCAAGCTCGCTAGGAAAGGTGCCCGTCTCCCAGCCGGCTCTCTCCCTTTGAAAGACGGCAGTTTTCAACAGTGATGGTTTATCAACTTTAGCATATTTATTATTTATTTATTTGGGATATTCCTACCCCGTCCAATCACTAGGCGTCTCTGGACGGCTATAGACTCCTGATACAATTTGTCTTACTCTGTTTCCAGTGTGGCAAATTCTCCATGCTTTTCCCACTCTATCACTTGCCTTGCACATTCAACTCCTCCATAAAATACCAAGATAATTAACGTTTGGATTGCACTGCCAAACGCTGAAATGCAGGGTCCATGTATTTGCGATCCTTGCAGCATCGCTTGAAGCTAAATCAGCATTATTCTCCCCCGATATTGTTGCTGGGGTGGGACTGAGGCTGAGAAAGGGGACTTGCCCACGGCCGGCAACCGCAGCTGTGGCAGAGCCCCGATCAGAACCACAACATTCCTGCTCTGCAGTCCAGCCTCTTTCTCATAACCAGGGCGAGTTTTCCCTTTTGATGACGATGGTGCTACTGTTGCTGATCGATGTATTTTGATTTTATACCGCCCAATAGCCAAAGCTGCCTCGGCTATTTACAGTTGCTCATACAATGCGATAAATGCAGAAACAATACAGATAATGGAAAACATAGAAAGGGGCCTCAGAAGGGGCCTCCCGGGCCATCTAGTCTGACCCCTGGCTCCAGTCGGCTCTGCTCATGACATGCCTACCATGTACACGTCCAGCCTGTCCTTGAACACCCTCACCGGTGGGGCCTCAACGACCTCCCATGGAAGCCCATTCCACACCCTCGGGGTCTGGACTGTCAGGAAGTGCTTCCTGGCATCTAAACGGACCATTGGACTTCCTCCAGGGACGAATCCTGCACTCACACGCATGCAGAAGTGACTTGGTCCACTGGCTCACATGTGATTCCATCCATGCACAGACAGAAGAGGCCGGGGGGGGGGTGAGAGAGAGAGAGAGAGAGAGAGAGAGAGTTACATGGGCCTGATGCAATAGTTGTGTTGAATTTCCTCCTTGGAGCAAACAAATTCCTTAAATTCCACAGCGATTCAGTTGAAATAATAACGGCGACAATGCCAGCAAATGTGCCACCAGGCTGGACGGCAGCACCTGCTTGCCGGACGGAGCGGGCGTCATTCTCCAACCTGCCGGTGGTTGGTACTGGATCGCCGTTGCAGGCAGTCGGGTGGAATGTGGCCTGAATGGGCGACGGAGCCGGGCAGCCTTGGTTGGGGGCTGAACTGGCCCACACCAAGGCAGTGCCTGAGCGGGTGAAATTCAGCAGAGGCGAACCGGCGTAATCCGGGCCCTCGAGCCCCAGTGGAAGAGGAATTGGATGGAAGCTGCTTGCAGCCGCTCAAGAATGCATTTGAACCGAAACATGTTCTCCCTTGGTGGTAATTCGCCCCACCAAAATGGTTAATCATTCACCCTCGGATTGCATGAGAAAGCAATCCCAGAGTGCGCTCAGACTGAATTCAGGCAGATAATCTCAATACACCCCGTTTCCTCTTTGAAGGCCAGCTCTTAAAGAAGTGGCAGGGTTTTTCTGGAAGGTCCCATGTTTGGACGCTTTTAACCCTTTCTTTGTAAAACGCAATGCATGTGGGGATTTTGGGCACATAAAGAAGCTTCTCCCCCATCTCCCAAAGCGATCTTATCCCCAGAAAATAACACGGGTTTTCGTATTTTGGAAGCCACTCTGGTGCAGTGGTGAGTCCTCTACTGGGATCCAGGAGATCTGGGTTTCAGTCCCCCCTTTGTGGAAGGCCCACTGAGAGACTATGGACCTTTGGCAGTGTCTCCTCCTAACCTACCTCACAGGGTTGTTGTGAAGATAAAACGGAGAAGCCAGGCAGTTGTCAGCTCTTCTTGTGTGGATGCGAAGTACAGGAGAACAGCATCAAACTAGGGACAAGATCCCCCAAGAAGGTGGCAAAAGGACTGTAGTGGCACCTTGGCTCGCAGGAACGCAGCAAAAGCGGTGTTTTACTAAGATGGATCTATTTCCAGGCAACACGGTACAATCCCCCGTTGAAATGCAAAGGTCCCTTGAATGGCAGTTTTGTTACGACAGACCCGCTCGTGGCGCAGAAGAAAACCGCTAGCAGCCCTTTGCTGACACGGCTGAGGCACCTGCTCGTCTTAGCAGCTTGGCTTAGGGGACTGCCACGATCCGCAGCTGGACTCCCAAATCCACCGCCTCCCGCGAGTGGCCACCCAACTCATATGAACATTCATTCCATCATTTGAAGACAAGCAATGGAGGATGTCAGGAATTAACCCGGCCGCCCTCTTTGGGCAACCGGAGCGATTCCACCCAACCGTCGTGCATAGTTTGATGGCTTTTGCAGTGGGTTTGTTTGCTGTCGACGTTGGCTGTGTCCTACAGTGCTCAGTTTTTTGCCTCGATGTGCCTGACAGACGATTAGGCAGTTTCTATGCTACTGTGGTTTCTACGCTCCTTGCTCAGTCCTCCTGCTGTTGGCATGCATCCCATCAGCCACAGCACCTGCGATTCAGTGCCTGCAGCATCTGTCACCCTTCCCAGGGGACTCTTGGAAGACACATACCGGGACAGTGGAAACACCGGGCTTTGGACCATCAGTGACACTGGGGCGAGATAAGGAGATCACAAGACAGCACGCTGCCTCTTCTTCCTTTATTAGATTTTTACTCCTCCTCCTTTTTTAAAGAACTGAAAGCAGCTTGAACCGTTCTGTTCTGGCTGTTCTCAATCTCACCCCCACAACAACAGCCCTGTGAGGTAGGCTGGGCTGAGAGTGTGGGACTGGCCCAGAGACACCCAGTGGCTCCACAGCCGAGCGGGGACTCGAACCCGGATCCTCTGAGTCCCAGTCCCACGCCCTTAACCACTGCACCACACTGTCTCTCATGGGTCTCGTCACAGTTTTTTAAAAACCAAGCAGAATTACCAAAACAGGATTTGGTGAGCATATAGGCAAGATGGTATAGTCCTGAACGGATATATTGAGCTACACCACAAAATGCCCTTGCATTAAAAAAGCAGAAGAAACACAAAACAAAAACAAAAAACCCAGTGACTCTTTATTTCATTTTTAAACTACCCATTAGCTGGGGCCTCTCTCATTAACTTCCATGTAGGCATAAATTAATGCTAGAGGGAACAGGGTAACATTTATAAATTTTATTTAGAACATTTTCATCCCTCTCCAGCAGTGGCCGAGCTCAGGCAGGTTTTATTTATTTATTTTTGATTCATATCCTGCCTTTTTCCTACAAAGGGCTCAAGGCAGCTTACATCCTTCTCCTCCTCCATCTTATCCCCACAACAACAGCCCTGTGAGGTAGGCTGGGCTGAGAGTCTGTGACTGGCCCAGAGTCACCTAGTTGGCTCCATGGCTGAGCGGGGACTCGAACCCGGATCGCCTGAGTCCCAGTCCCGTGCTCTTGACCACTGCACCACACTGGTTCTGCATGGGCCCCCGGCCTCGTGGGACTCTGCCTGGAGAAGACCCTTCTTTTGGTGGCCTCTTTCTCGGGGGGCCAGGCAGGTACCCACACATTCCACCTCAGGTGCTTCCTGAAAACATCGTTATTTCGGGAGGCCTTCCTTGGTCGACCAGCCCGTTTCTATTGATAATAGAAGAGTTTTATTATCTTTGCTTTTAAAAAATCGCTTTATTGTTCTCTTAAATACTTGTATGCCGCTTTGGTGCTTTTTCAGCATCAAGTTTCATAATAAGTCGATTACAGACAAATTGCTTAATGTGCCGACCATGCAGCTGTCGAAGGTGAGCCACTCCAAGAAAATGGTTGAGGGCCACACGATTACAACTTGGATTTGTAACAGCTAAGTCTTGGAGGCCCTGGACCATCTGGATGCAAGGATGGATCAGTTTTGGTTCCTCTCACATCGCATTTCTTTTTAAACTCAGGTTCTTTCTGCTCCTTTTAGGGAATTTGGGAAGTTCTTATCAAAGAATGGACTGAACCGGATGCTCCTCTGTCTCGAGAGAGAAGCCAGGACAAATGGCCGGCCTCAGTCCAGTGGCTGGTTTCTCAATCAAGCCATCTTGCTGTAACACACCTAGATAATGCAATGAGTACCTCTGAGCATGTGCAGAATGCTCGCTACTTGCCATTAAGGTTGCTCAGGTCTTGTCTTCTCCTCCCTTAATACCTGGGATTAAGATCAAAGGCAGACTATCGAGGCAGATTTCAATCCATGTCTCACTAAGGTGTACTTAAAATATCTTTGTGCAGTATCTAAACACCTCTGAGTCCAGCAGAAGTCCTGCTGTCCATATCAAAACCACAAGCTGGGGAGAAGCATGTTCTTGGGCATGGACAAAGTGCATTTCCCTCACCAGTCCCTAACTGGACACACCTACCTATCTGGAACCTTTTCTAGAAAGAAAGAAATTAAAATAGGAACCCAAGTTCGATTGCGATGTATTTGTCAGAAACTCTAAAATATTTCAGGGTCCAAATCTGAGCCTCTACTGTTCCCCAGAAAACCACCCCACATCCTCTGATCCCCCTCTCCAACCGCTGATTGCTTTCCTCGAGGTTTTCTACATCCCCACAACTGTTCTAAAAGTACTTTCCTAAAACTCACTCACTGGCAATAAGAGTTTTAAGTGGAAATACTGCCATTCTTGACCCCGCCCCTTTCCTCTTTAGCTCCACCCATCATTGGCATGCAAGCATTTCTGCAAAATGAGTTTTGGCTCTAAAGGCACATACTAAAACTTTTCAGAGGTTTTAAAGGGGTTCCAGTGCACTGCACCTCAATAAACATTTTCTGAGCTTAGGACACATTGGTCCTGTGGCTCCCACATCACATCTGGGGGCCACAGGATCATCTGAACTCCCGTCACCAAGGTCAGCACGGAATTGATTACGGAATTGTGTGTGTGCGCGTCCTGTGTGTCCCGATGTCCATCTTGTGCAGCTCTTCTGTGTTTCTTTCCTTCTTCCTTCTTTTTTTTAGCAGGAAAAAAAGAGAAAGAGAAAAGATCCTATGGAAGGGAAGATAAAACTGCACAACATGCTTCTGGATTGTGAGCGGTGGGAGTTCTCGGGGTGGAAACATCTCCGCTTCTGAGTTCCTGCAAGTCAAGGGTCCATCTGGAAAACGCTGCAGCCGGCCAGAAGTCGAAGAGAAGCTTTCCCTCATGTGATCCAAAGGAATGCACCCATATTTTGCACTGGAGCAATAACGATATTCACCCAAACCAAGATCACCCGCTGGCCTTCTCCACTTGCGGGTTCGAAGGAGCAGCAAGTTGCACGCGGCAGAGCGCAAGAGACGCCAAGTCCCATTTTACAGCTGGGCAAACTGAGGCGGCACCTGGGGCCAGCTGCGCCCATGGGTGCAGCGCCCAGCCTTTTCCTCCGGCTGCTTGCGGCAGGTCGGGAACCTGCCGATCTCCGGGGAGGCTCAGCCGAGCCAGTGCCGGGGCTGCTCCGCCGCTCTGCGGAAAGCGGGCCGGACGCGGCGAGCCGGGCCAAGCGCGGGGAACGCGCCCCGCGACTTCGGCCGTGCCCTGCCGGGCCTCCTCCGCGACGGCTGGACTACAACACCCAGCGTCCGCCCCCGGCAGGCCAGCGCGCCCAGCCCCGGCTCCAGCCCCTCGCCTGCAGCCCGGCGGCGCCACCGGAGCCCCGGGAGCGGCGACCTCCCCCCGCGCGGCCCGGCCCGGCCGGCCCGGCCCCCCGCCCGGGAAGGGGCGGGGCCTCCGCGCCGCCCCGCCCCCGCCCCGCCCCCCGGGCCGCTGCCTATAAAGCCGGCGCGCCGCGGCGCCCGGCCGCTGATCCGGCTCCGCGGGGAAGGAACGCGATGCTCGGCCGGAGCGGCGCAGCAAGATGCTGGATGGACGCCGCGCGCTGCGGCGGCTCCTCCTGTCCGCGTCCTGCGCGCTGCTGGGGCTGCTCGCCTGCGCCCCGCCGCCGTCCGCCGCCTACTTCGGGTAAGCGCCGCCCGGCCGCGCCGAGCCCTCCCCGGGCGGGCGGGCGGGCGTGCGCGCGCGCGCTTGCTCGCGAGGAAGCCCGGCTCGGGGGGCGTGGACGCGGGGCTGCCGCGCTCCCGGGCGGGCTTCCTCGGAAGGAAGCCCTCGCCGGGGGCTCCGACTTGGAGCGGGCGCGCTGTCAGCCCGGGCGCGGGGCGGGCGGGCGGGCGGGCTCCCGCAACCTGCGCAGCGCGCACCTCCCCGCGCCCCCCGGCCCGGCCCTCGGCCGCCCCCCTCGCTGCCTGCCTGCCTGCCGCCGCCGCCGCCTCCTGGTGCCTGGATGGTGCCCGCTTTCCTTTCCTTCTCTCTTCCGCCCTGCTTTTTCAACACCCCCCCCCAGCCCCCGGACCGCCTCGGTCCCCCCTGGCATGCCCCCTAATCCCGCGTCCATCGCAGCGGGGGCGGTCGCACCTTTCACGCTCCTTTCTGTTGGCTGGGGATGATGGGCCAGGTGGTTCCACGCACCCGGGGGCCCCGGGTTGGGGGACGCCTCAGCTATAGCTCGCTTTGGCTTCCGTGTCCCTTTCCCTTTTTCTCTGGGGGGGGGGCTTCCGTCTCTGATTTTGCCCACCTCTGCAGCACCTGGAGCCCCCTCCCCCCACACCTTGCCAGCCCCTCCGCAGGCAGCCCGTTACCGGCCAGGGGCTGTCCTTCCTCCCTTTCATCACTTGCTTGGGATCGGGTCCATCTGGTCCACGTTCCACGCATTCCTGGCTGTGTCTCCGGCTCCCTTTCTCTGAACCGCTTGGTGGCCCGGGGGGTGGGGGGCAAAGAAGCCTTAAGTGTGCCTGGCTGTGTGACGGGGATGATAGGAAATGTGACTCGGGTATTACGCCCCCTTTTCCTGTGAAGACAAGTGGCTGGCGCGTTCTGTCTCCCCGTGCAACTCTGCACAGCTGCTTTCTCCCTTGGATGCAGTTTTTAATGAATTGCCCCCCCCCGCCCACAGATCCCCCCCCCTTATGCTGTGGAAGGAGAAGTTCAAGGAGGGCTTGTTCTCCTCCACCCCATCAGTGCACCTTCTGCTAGTCAGTTCAGAGCAGGAGATCCTTCTAGGATTTGCTCCTTATGGGCTTGCCGGTTACCAGGAATATGCAGATGTTTGGTGTGGGGAGGGAGTTGTTCCTCCAGAAATTGGGCTTCTCATTCAGCTCATGCTCCGAAAGGAGGCAAAAAACCCCCAAAACGAACTGCGAAGGTGGTGCAGCTCCATTAGCATCGAGCGGGCTTCTGGCGTGAGGGGGTGCCGAGCACGTCTTGCCCAGCCCGGAGCTTTTCGGATGTTTTTGACATCCACTCCCGGTAGTCCCAGGCAGCGTGGCCAATGGCTGGGAATGCTGGAAGCGGCAGGCCCGAACATCTGGAGGCCGTCCCGAGCTGGAGCAAGAAGGCCGGTGCGGAGCGGCTGGCGCGCATCCCGAGTCATGCTCGGACTCTTCCTGCAGTGGATCGCTCGCCGGCTCTCGTTCTCGCGCCTCTTGGCCTCGGCATTGCTTCTGGCAGCTCCCGCTTCTCTCCACTTGGCTGGCCAGGTGAGCTTCGGCTCCGGACTTGCACCTGGCCGGTTGTGGTGCGCGTGCAGAGAGCTCCAAAGCCAGCTGCTCCTGCCCTCCCGTCTCGCTCCGGCTGCGCTCCTTCTCTCCGGGAGATGAGCAGGGCTGGGGGTTCCCTTTGCCTGGGAGTTTCTTCCCCACATGTTCCCTGGTGGCCAGCGACCTGCTTCCCCCAGGCAGCATGGATCTGAACGCAAGCTGCATCTCCCTTCCTCCCTCTCTCCTGCAGTTTTGCTGGCGGTATCGATCGATACTGCTGCGATGTGGAAATGGCAAGATGCGCTTCTTGATACGGGAGGTGGCGGCCCCGCTGTGCCGTGTCTCGGGCGAGCTGGCTTCTTCTCCCATGCATTTGGGAGACCGCAGTCCGCCTCGTGCAAAGGCCCTTGGCCTCGTCCGCAGGGTGAGGCTGACAATCCACGCCAAGAACAAAAAGAGAAGGGGGATTTGAGAGAGGGTGCTGTCCAAATTCATTAAAATTGCCAGTAAAGTCCCAAATGTTTTTCAGTAAAGCAGTTATCCAGGTGTAGGCTAAAAAAAAGGGGGGGGGGCTTTGGAACAGCTCTTCTGGGGAACAGCTCTTCTCACCATTGGGGTGGTGCTCCACAAGTCTGTGGGTGCATTTTGCAAAGCTCCAGGAAAGAGCGGAGTTGTTGTTGTTTTGCTGCTTCAGGTTGCAGGAGCAGACCGGCGAGGGAAGCTGGTGCAGAGGCCGGGTGCAAACGGGGCTTCGGGTCAGGGGGTCCAGGAGGGTGTTCCCTAGGCTGCGTGGGTGTCGTGGGCTCTCCCGGGGGGGGGGGTGAGGGTTCTCGCGCAAGGACAAGTAGGGCTGTCGTGATCTGCACGGCTTGGCGGAGATGGATTGGAGGGCCGAACATGTTCCTGGCACTGCTGGTGTGTGTGCCGCGGCTTTCCCCCTCCGGGCCAGGACGATCGCTGCTGGCTGCACTTGCCAGACTTGGCATTTCGTGGGCAGGGAATCAAAGGGAACAGCGAGGATAAGCTGTTAGAATCTCTTTCCCTTCCTGTATTTCATAAGCCTCTCTCCGTGTCTGGGAAAGTCTCCCCCTCCCACCACCCCACTTTAAAAAAAAGTTGCCGGCCTGTCTTGGAAGTAGTCCTTCCGCCTCTTCTACTGGAACAACTCTGCTGATCTTTCCTTGCTCCGTTTATGCAACTTCCTTTTTGGACATGCGAAATGGGTGTGGAACCGTCATGGGTTCAAGAGGCTCTTGTGACGATTACAGATCTCTGCTTTTTCCAGAGGGGGAAAGCCAAATATCGCCTGTGCATGTCTGAGTCTTTCCTTGGCCCACCCCCACCAATCAACTTGTCCATCTCATTATTTTGCATTCTGTTTCTTTATGCTTCTGGACTACCTCTCCTCCTAATTAAGACTGATGACAACTGGATTTCCGCTTCTGCTGTTTAAAAGTTGGCCTCGTTGCCTCTAACCTCTTTGTCACTTCTGAAACTCGCCAATTTGGGGCGTGGGGGAGGGGCTCCCATGCTCCGGGTGCAGTACCCGCTCCCGCCAGCAGAGGGGTCCATTAACCCATGAATTAAAAAAAAAACCGCGCGACCCACTCCAACCCTCTGGTGTTAAGACTTGCAGGTGTATCCTGTTCTTTAAGAAAATAAAATATTTTCATGGGAAAGTTTCTTTTGCGCTCTGCCCCCCTCCCCTCTCCCGTTCATTTCTATTTATTTTGTTTCTCTCTGGGAGGATCCATTCTCTGTAGTTGGAATTGGAGGCGAAGAGCCAACCCCTACACCGAACACCATGGCAAGATGAAGTTTCTTTTAAAGGAAGGGGGGAAATGCAGGGAGTTGCTTCCTTCTGTTGCCTCTCGCTGGCTTCCCCTCTTCGACCCGCTGTAGCCGCCCTAAAGCAGGACCGCCTTCCTCCTGTGAAATTCCAGTTCTTTCTTATTTTATTTATTAATTTAGTGTGGTAGCCTGCCCTTTTCTGCTCTGTCTTATCCCCCGCAACAACGACCCTGTGAGGTAGGCTGGGCCGAGGGACTCTGACTGGTCCAAAGTCACCCAGGTGGCTCCATGGCTGAGCAGGGACTGGAACCCGGATCACCGAGACCCAGTCTTGCTCTCTTAAGCACTGCCCTTTATCCCCGAAATAGTCCATGAGGTAGGCTAAGCTAAGAGCGAGCAACTGGTCCAAACTCACCCGTTGACCTTCATGTGTCCAACTGGGGACTTGAACCCGGATCTCTTGATGTGGTCCATTGCTCTCACCACTAGACCATGCTGCTTGCCAATGGAGCTTTAATGCATTTCCTGGGGTACCATTGCCAGTCATGTTCCACGCCAGCCTTCTGCAGCTTGGTACCCTTCCATGCTTTGACACCTCCCAGCCAGCACGGCTCATGCTGGGGAGCCGTCCAGAAGGTCTCACAGCGGGGACGGTTGTGCCATGTGGAGAACACCCTGAGGCCGGAAAAATACGGTGGTCAGGGTTGACGAGACAAAGCCTCAGGGGCATTTGGACCTCCGAAGTGGTGCCAGCACCACAGCAGAGCTGGGCAGCCGGCCCCTGATCGGTGGCTGAGGGGAAGGGGGGTGGCCAGGCAGGGTGGGCAGAGCCAAGGAATGGCAGGTGGCCAGGGGAGTCCTGGGGACCCCTGGACTAGGTGGATCCGAGCAATCCAGGCCTGGCTTGGTTCTGACCTGGCCGTGCGCCGTGTCCTGCAGACAAGATCAAGACCTGTCTCTGCTGATGGAGCGCAGTCTAGGTCTGCCCCGGTTTGCTGGGCTACCCCCTTGTCTCTGTTCCTGCTCATCCCTGAAGCGGGGCAGAACGTCGTGTGGGATGCCGCGAACTGGCGGGCTCAGCAGATGAGGCCTGGAAGCCCAAATCGACCTCTGGCGCCTTCCATGGGGACGTCTGAACTGCAGGGTGAGAGACGGCACCATGGGAAGGAAAGCGGCGGACGGTGGAGGCGTTTGGGCGGTCGAGCTTTTGGAGCAGTGCTGAGCAGTGGTGGCTTTGTGCAATTCCAGCTCTTGACTGCAGTTCAAGCTTGGGACAGGCTGCCTGGTGTGTTGCAGGGACTGGTGTGTGAGAGCCAAGAGTGTTTTGCGTTGACGTTGCTCCTGGAAGATGGTTCTGGCAAAATGGAGAAGCTGGGCATCGCCTGCATTTCCTTCAGATCTCCTCTGGCTGCGGTTGCTTTCTATGCCTTACAAGCTTGCTGTGTAGACACGTCCTTGTGGTACGAGGGTGTGTGTATATGTGGTGTTCGATGGTCCATTCCCTCCTGGACATCTCCAGCTCTTGCTCCCAACTCCCTGGGTCCCAGGGCTTCGTACCAGATCCGCTTAAGAACGTTGCATGCCAACAGGACAGTCACGGCCTCTCCTAAGCCGCTTGTCCGTTTCTGTTTTATTAAAGTTTTCTCAGCGCTCGCCCCTTAACTGAGCATCAAAAGCAGTGCTTCTCTTCTGCCATCGGCTAAGCCTCTGTCATGCCATGGCACATCAAGCTCATGCCAAAAACTCCTGGGATATGAGGCAAGTTAAATCGCTTTTCTGCAAGATCCACAGACAGGTGAGGATACGGAAGGGAAAGACCAGATGAGACGAAGGAGTGTTCTGATGGTTTGTGGCTGTGCAAATACACAGCGTGACGTTTCTTGTCCAGGTGCTGTTTTTCCAGTGCTAAGTTTGCTCTGTCCTGACTCGGCATTGTATTGTGGTTTTTATACTTGGCACGAAAATTCGTGCACACTCCCCCAAATGTGCTTTTTCTGTACACATCTGCAAATAGGCACTTTTTGGTGCTTTGCAAAACTTATCTGCATTTCCGTGCACATTTTATCTAAATGTTTCCATGCGTCCATTGCATAATACAGTTTTGTGTACCCTTTTGGCATTGTCTACAATTTAGTACAGATGCTTCTTTTTAGAGAACTGCGATGCGGATTTTTGAAAAGTATGGATTTCAGGGGCAAACTACGTCCTGGTTTGTGTTCATATTTGGAAAGTGTGATTTTAGGAAGGTTGGACTGGAATGTGAACCACATGGATTTCTTGCCCATCTGTGAATCGAGGAGAGCCAGTAGGCTGGATGACGGTCCAGGCAATTCATAGGCCAAAACATCTGGAGCACTACACTTCCTATCATTCTTCCTCTTGCTGATCAAGTTGCCCATCCCTGGAGCCTCACCATTTTCCCCAGTTTGAACTAACTGGCTGAATCCATTAACCTGTTCACACCTGTCTCCGCCTGTGTGCAGAACTGTTAAATGTGGTGCGTGTTCCGGATCGGATCCCTGCGGCTGGTCTTCCAGTTGTGCCTGGCGCTGCAGCCTCAGGTTCACTGGAAAGAATTCCCTGGCCAGAGCAGGGGTGGAATCCGACCTGCGTGGAGCACATCTTCCTTGCCCCTCGCCCCCCGCATCGTGGCTCAACTCAGGCAAGAATGCTGGAGTGTTGACCGAGCAAGTCATGCAGGGCTGGTGGGTCCAAGTGCTCCTGTCCATGGGTGTTGAGGTAGGCTGGGCAGTGGTGGCAGCTGGGGCCTGTGCGAAGAAGCATTCTGTCCTCTCTCCACACCCCTCCCAGTCCTTGGGTGGCCAGAGCCCTACCTGGCAGAGGAGTGCCCTCTCTGTCTGCAGGTGTCCTCTGTCTGCAGGGCTGCCCAGAGAGCAGAGTCCCTTGAAGCCCCAGAAGAAGGACGTTCTCCGTTCTGCCCCTCACAAGATCTCCCTGCCAAGCCGCGACATTTCTATTATTTCCGTTCTGGCAATATTTGCGCTGGCATAGAAAGGATCGAAGGCGAGAGTCCCGTGGGTGTGTGCCCACCCCTTCCTCCTCATTTCGCTGGGGATGCCTCGCTCGTCGCCCGGGGGGCAAGCCCTCTTTCAGTGGCTGCATCCCTGCATTGCATGAAGAAGGTCCCGGGTTCAAGCAAAGGCATCTCCTGGTAGGGCTGGCCAGATCTACACAATCGCCCTTCACCAGCACTGCTCATTGCGACATCTGAGCCGAGCGGGGCGGGTGCTTAGGGTGCTTATCAGCCTGCCCGACAACCCCGAAACAAGCCATGAGTTCTGGGTGGTTTGTTAGCCCTGTTGCGTGTCGCAACAAGCCAGTTGGGTGTCGGTAGTGACGCAACTGCGAGCGGCACACGCAGAACGGTTAGGAGACCTTTGTGGCTGGCAAACAGTTGTGCCTATGCGAGTCCGAGCAAGGCAGTTCTCTGGGTCCCACACCTAGGCTTGGCGAGGGGGGGCGGGGGGGCCACGGGGACAGTAGTTTCCGAGCATTTCAGCCATCCAGCGCCGGCAGATGTGGCTACTTCGGTCATCGCAAAAGCTTCCTAGGACACACAGGCCAGCCAAGTGCAAGGAGGCATGTCACAAGGGTACCCTGGTGTGGAGGAGGTGGATGGGGAGACATTATTGTCTCCTCTCCCAAAATACCAGGACCTGAAGTGACCGTTCCAAGATGCTGTCTGGTGGGAGATTCAGGACGGATGCAAAGAAGGACTTCTTCACAGCGTCTATGGTGAAAACGCGGAATTTGTCGCCCGTATGCCGTAGTGGCTTTAAGACAGGAAAGGACGGACCTAGAGGTCTGTCCCAGCAGGGAAGGTGCCCTGAAGGTGTGATGGGGAAGGCAGCACCTGCCCAGTGCCTGGAATTCCAGGCATGGACGGAGCTGCTGGGTTTCTTCCGCCTGGGCCCAGAGTGGGTTCCCTGGAGGCACCATCTAGGATGGTGCTGGGCAAGGCATGGACGTTCCCCTCAGCCCTTCCTGCTCTCGCTGGTGCAGGGGTTTTGCAGGGCGGGGGAAGCATCTTTGACCGGCCCGCTGGCGAAGAGTACATGCATCGGGCATCGGTCCCGGCAGAACTGCCCCAGGAAAGACTTGGGCGGGGTGGGTAACGGGGCCGTGAGTCCGTGCCTGTGCCTCCTTGGGTTTTTGGGACGGCGAAGCTCATCCTCCCTGACCGAAGGCCAGGCTGACCGGGGCGGACCGAGCGCCCGCCACCCGACGTATGTGGAGGGTTCTCCTCTGGGGAAGGACAGCTTGTCTGGCTGGCAGTCGGAAGGGACAAATGCAGCCGCTGTCAGAAAGCACCTGCCCCGTCTCCTTCCCGACCGCTTGGCCCGGCCTGTGGTAGCAGCTGCTGCAAAGCGCTTATCACCATTTTCCAGCATGTCTCGGCGGCCTGCGTGTTTTCGCTAAGCCTCTGTTGGCTTTTACGGGCCGCACTTGGCTGGATCTTTCCACTTTTGGTGGGGTCGGGAGGTTGAATGGAGCCTCTGTTCCAGCCTGCGGAGATCCGGGCTTGCTTTCCTCATCTTCGCTAGCAGGTAGCAAGCCCACCCTGGCCTTGCCTTGAGTCCTTTGACCGGGAGGCTTGGCCCTCCCATCTCTAGGGCACATTCGAAGATTCCTCCCTTCCCAAGAAAAAGAACAAATCATTTTCTACAGGGGAAACGTACTAGGGTGGAAGCCAGGAGAAAGTTCTGCTTTGAGCTTTCCCGACTTGGGGCCTGCATCTCCCAGAATCCCCCGTCCTGATTCTGAGAGATGCAACCCCAGCCCATCTGGATGGGCGCCAGAGTGGCAAAGCCCATTGCAAGCATCCATAGGGGATGTGAAAGCATTCTGCGCCAAGTTAACGCTGTAGCTAGCTGTATTTGGTTGGCGTAGGGAGCAGGGCCCTGTCTGTGTTGGCCCCCATTCTGCAGCACCGTGGCCGAGTGTCCTCTGCACGGACCGCCAGCAGGTCTCAGGGAACTTTTGGCAGGAAGGGGTTTCCCTACCACCTGCTCTCCCTGATCCTCAGAAATGGGACATGCCGGGAATCGAACCCCGGCCAAGCAACGTCTGCTCTACCATGGAGCTGGGGACCGTTGGTTTTAAACAGGGCAGGGAGGTGCCTAGTGGGGACGATTACACGAAAACGGAGTGTTGTGGAGATCGTAGTCTTTGCCAAGCCGGAGGGGATGCTCTGTTTCGGAATACCTTGACGTGGCAGAAACACCCGGATGCTACAGGGTCGTTGGCCTCCGTGGTGGTGGCTTTTCCTCTGTCATCCTCACAGCTTCCAACAGCCTGACGTTCGGAATGAATGCAGCTGCTCTTTTCGAGGCCAGCATGTAACCCAAAGTTGGAGGTATGTGTGGAACCTCTGGCCCTGCAGATGTGGACTACAACTCCCCTCATCCCTTACATTGGCCTTTCTGCCTGGGGATTTTGGGAGCTGAAAGCCCGTTGCTAAATCAGCCTCGGGCCAGCCTGGCCACGTTCCCACACATTCGGGGCACACCAAGCAGAGGTGTTGTGCCGAAGTCGCTCGGGAATGGGTCCCCGGCAGCCATGGCCGTATCCTTCCACGGTCGGCCGAAGGAATTGAGACAGCTGGGGCTAATCTCTCCCCCGCTTCTGTCCCCCCGGGCTCCCCCCTCTCGCAGCCCAAACACTGCTTTTATTTCAAGCAAAGAATTTTTGGGCACTCGGAAATGAGTGGCTTGCCCAGGAATTGAACGGTGCGAGAGAGTCTTTTGTGGCTGCCAGCAGCTGTCTGGCCCTTTGGTTGAGCTGGCAGGCAGAGGTGGTGGGATGGAGAAGGGACCTTGTCGGGGGTCCCGGTCAGGGTGGGCCGGGCAAGCCTTCCTTCCTGCTGAGCCTAAATAGAGGCTTCCCCGACTGGGGGTCACTGCAAGCCCTTCAAAGCAGGGGTGGGCAACATGTCGGCTCCATTTGCCCCCCCCCCGAAGCCCGTGATGTGGCCCACAGCTGCCCACAGCTGCTGCTATTGGGCTCCTCATGTTTCGGGCACCTCGAGTGCTAACCGGGGACGTGTCCACTCCTTCCGCTTGTTCCGTGCTGGTGTTTGCCTTGTGCAATTCCACCTTTGGGATTCGTTTTGGCGAGTGTGTTTGTTACTGTGCAAGAAGTTAAAAATTGGCTACTCCTGTTGTGGGTTTTGGTCTCCCACTTGATCCTGGCTTAATTCTTGGCATGTTCCGTTCAGATCTCTGGTCAGAGGGATCAGACTGTTCCCGGGCAGCCTGAGGGGTGGACAAGGAAGGAACCGGCAGGGAGAGGAATGGAGATGGAAGCAGGGAAATGGTTGGGGGTTGGGGGGGTTGCCCGGTGGGGGGCTGGCCATAATCGCCTCCAGCTTGCAGCCCCTGGCCCAGGAGAAGGTATCGAGCCTCCTGATTTTAACAGCTGCGCACGCCCTCATGCTCCAGCTTGTTAAGGGAAGGCTTGACAATATTAGGAGAGCCCCTTGGAAGGGAAAGCTAAGAAGAGATCATGCATGGCTTTCATTGGCTAGAACAGGGCCCATCAATGGAGCCCGTTCCTTCCTGTTTGTGTGGTTGTGCATGCAACTGCCGGTCCGTCTCACCCTGAGGACTTGCAACGGTTGTCTGGGGACAACGACTGGGTTCGGGCAACCCGAGAACCTGCTTTCGAAGGGTAATCATGTTGTCTGAACCCAACTGAAATAACAAACCATGGTGAACAGCCCACGGATCACAACCTAGCAGCTAGCTGTGGGTTCCCTGCTTACAGAGGACAAACCATGGCTTGTTAACGCAGCTGGGTTCAGACATCCCAGTAACGCAAGATAAGCCATGCTGGATCAGACTTCTGCCTCCCTCAGCTCATCAGCCACTGGCGTATGCAGGCACCGCATCTCTCCCCCATCTCTTCTGTATATGTTTATAATTTTTATTTGAAGTTCACAATCTTTCAGCTAAACCAAACATCAATGCAGAATTGCTGTGGGTACAAAACAGGAGCAAAAGCACCAACACATTTGAAGAAAAAGGAAAGGGGGGGGAAACCACTCACCGTCACGTAGTAACGATCGGAGATGCATGAAACTGATCTTGAGAGGTACCTGTAGGCAAGACCAGTAGCCATTGATCACCTTGCTGGTCAGGTGCTACCTCCGTTATTAGTCGCTGCATAGTTTGGCCATTGAACCGATGCGTCAGCAACCATGCTGAGCTGTGCATGATCCCACTTGTGGCTCTCTTCAGGGCTCTTCTGCAAATCTGGAGGAGAAATAGTAACATCCTATGTAACGATGCTGCATTGGTAGGGCCTTGGTTGCGCGGTCTATGGGCTCACTTGTCCCTTCAGTCTCCCTTCTCCCAGGTAGAAACATAGAAACAGCGCGAGTCAGAAGGGACCTCCTGGGCCATCTAGTCTGACCTCCGGCACCAGCCGGCTCCGCTCACGACATGCCCACCATGTGCACGTCCAGCCTGTCTTTGAACACCCTCACCGATGGGGCCTCAACGACCTCCCGTGGAAGCCCATTCCACGCCCTCGGGGTCCTGACTGTCAGGAAGTGCTTCCTGGCATCCAATTGAACCTTGGCTCCCTGAGCTTTGCTCCATTGGAGCGCGTCCTGCCTTCCTCTGCAGGGGAGAACAGGCCTTTACCCACCTCTGTGACACCCCCTCACATACCCCAACAGGACCAGGGCTGGTGTGTTCTGGACACGTGCAGAAGCCTGGTGGGCCAACTCGGCTTCTGCCGTGCGTCTGTCGCTCTACACAACTCTTGTCTCCACCTGGCTCTCATCCTGGGTGACTTGTCCTCAACGTGGTGGAGTGGAAGTTCCATCATTCCCAGACACCTGGTCGAGACCTAGCTTTGAAAGATGAGCTGTGCTGGGGCCGTAAATGTCTGAGCAGATGCTCAGCATGACGGCTTCCGCTGCCAGGCTCCCAAGATCGCAGGTACGTGTGTTGATCCATAAAAAACAGTCCTAGGTATTTCCACCTGCCCCTCCCCCCACCCCAGGCAGGTCTTTGGTCAAGCAAATGGATCTCAATCGCCTTTTTAAGGTGAAGCCACCCCAAAATACTTTCCAACAATCAACAAAACATGGTTGGTAGGAAAACACCCTTTGCATGCGGGTACTTTTTATTCCCCCGATATTTGAACCATTAATTGTTCAAATATCAATTGTTTATCCTTGTTTTTCGCAGTATTTATCAGATGCAGTGTGTTGTGTGTTGTTGTGGTTGTGGTTTGCTTTGTTCTTTGGCGTTTTGTTCTTTGTAAGCCCTTCAGAGGCCTTTAGTAACGGGAAGGCATACAACAACTTTAAATAAATAAACCAATGCATATTGCCGCCAATGAATCGGTGTCTTTGCTGATACAGACGCGCGGCAGCTGCATGTCTGCATCCCGGACTCGCCTGCCGTGGTGCTTCTTAGGTGGTTGGGACTTTCCTCCCACTGGCAGTGGCTTCAGAGGTGTGTACCGGGTGCCGTTCCGTGACCCTCCCTCTGCAGCAAGAGGCCGAACACGCTGGCTTGCACCGACAAGCCGGTCGCGTCCGTGGCTTACCGACTTCTGGCAATCCTTCCGGACCGCCGTCTTCGTGGCAGGCAGCAATTTCTGCAATTACTTTGCTTGGCTGGGTTTGCATTTCCTTGCTCTTGAGGGGTTAGAAGTGGCATCCTGAGAACAGCCTTCGCTTTTGGAGGCGATCGCGAGTCCGTGCGGTGCAGCCTGTGGCGGGGTCAGCCGAGCTTCTGCGCTCGCCCGCGTCGGCCTCGGCTCGGAATGGGTGCGCCCTGGATCCCGCTTGCCGAGCACTCTGTGTTTTGGATACCATGGGATGGGCTAGGGAGGGGGTGTTGAAATGGCGAGGGTGTCTTAAATCTCAAAGCAGAGGTCGCAAACGGGGCATCCTGCCCACGAGCCTAGTAAACACCGCGGTTTCTCCGGCTCATCCTGGGCTGCCTCTCCCTCTCCCAACATGATGTCATGCCCATGACATCATGCGGAGCAGTTTCCCCCACACTGGTACCCTCCAGATGTTTGGGACTCCACCTCCCAGCAGCCGGAGTCAGCACAATCCATGGTCAGGAAGGCCGGAGCGGATCAGCTGGATGGTCCCCGGTTCAGGAGGTCGGTTGGGAAGCCCGTGGGGTAGCCCTGCTGGCCCACATGGCAGTCCCAGTATGGGCAAGAATATTCTCCCGATGAGGATCGAGCAGCCTGCTGCGCTGTCTTTGGCGGTTCGCAGCTTCCAAGTGGCTCCAGTGCCATTTTCTATTCCCTGGGGGGCGATGAAGCTTTTAATAACTGCCTTCCTCTTTCCCCAGTCTCCCTATAATAGAGCGAAATAGCATATTGGCTATTTAAAAAACAAAAACAGAAGAAACCAAGCATTACAGCTTCCCCACGCCTGTGGGCACAGAGCTAACCGTGGGGCAATTAAGGGCTGCTCCTCATTAATCATAAACATGGGCTGAGCCAGCAACCAGGAAGTGTTTAAAGCGGGGCGAGCGGCTTGCGGGTGAGGGCTGCTCCTTGCTCCCGGAGCCTGCCGTGCCCATCCCGCACCAGCCGGACACGGGTGCAAGAGCCTCTTCCTGCCCCAGCTGCTCAGCAACTGCTTGGTGGGACAATGGAGGGCCATGATTCCGGTGGGGAGCAAGGTGTACCCTAGAGGGTGTTTCCCTGCAGAAGGCGTGAGGGGCCATGCAACCCGTTTCAGTTTCTGCGAAATTGTAGACGGCTGGGAGAATGAGAACATAAAAATGGGGCGCCTTCCGTGTTTCCCATGGACTCATGTCACCCATCCCTAGTTTAAACAGCAGCCAACATGAAAGAGTTGGCGTGGGGTACTGGGACCCCTGAGATGCAGGGTCCAGGCCTCACTCAGCCATGAAGCTCACTGGTGGCTTTGGGACAGGTGCAGAAGCTCAGCCTGCCCTACCTCACAGGGTTGTTGTGAGGATAAAATGGAGAGGAGGAGGGTCTGGTGAACCGCTGAGGCTCCGTGCAAGAGGAAGAAAGTTGGAGTGAATGTAATGCAGTCACTCTTGTTATCTGCCCAGTGCAGGACCCTTGTTCCTCCGAGATGGCCTGAAGTGCCAAAACCTCTCCACCCCCTGGATCTGGCCTGGAAAAATATGGGGGGATCCGAGTATGGCTGTTTCTGAGAAGGGCCAAGGTGACTGGCCCCCAAGTCCTCGGGGAGCAATGCCAGCTGATTCCTTCGTTCTGCTTCCTCCCGGAGAAGTGCAAACGTCCGCCCGAGTGGACTGCCCAGGGTCATCCCGTGAGGGTGACTGGTGGGAGGTGCAGGACACATGGAAGGAGGGACTTCTTCAGGCGGGCTGTAGTTAAACTGTGGAATTCGCTGCCACGGGGGGTGACGATGGCCCCCAATCCGGGTGGCTTAAAAACGGGACTGGACAGATGCACAAGGGAGGAGGCTACCGGTGGCTACTGGCCCTGCTGGCCATGGGCTACCTGCTTTACCGGAGGTGGGCTGCCTGCAGACACCAGTTACTGGGGGGCTGCACAGGAGGAGGTCTGGTACCCATCCTGCTGGAGGGATCCCGTGGGCAGCTGGCTTGCCAGTGTGTGTGCAGAGGGCTGGATGAGATGCATCTTGGGCCTGACCTAGCCGGGCCTTCCCCGTGTTCTTCTATAGCAAGAGGTTGACTTTGTTCTGCTTGGTGGCGCTCTGGACGCCTTTGAACAAACTCTTAATGTGGTGCTCTGCTTTACGGAAGGATGACTAAGGGCCTTCCTCCTCTCCCAGTATTTTTGTAGCTTTCAGCTTCTCCTGGATGTCCTTGCTTTGAGGTCCCACCAGCCTCCGAAGGAGGGTCATTCTGTAATTCTTGGGCTTAAGTGCAGCAGCCCATAAGAAGAAAAGGGTTGGATGGTGTGTGATGTGGGGAGGACTTGGGGGAACTTTTCATACAGTAGGGCTGCGGATTGCGGGGGACTGGACCTGTCGGGTGCCAAAGCACTTCCATTTCTGGCTTAATCTTGATTAAATAGAAATAGGTTAACACAGATGGAAGAAGCAGCCCTATGGCTCTTAGACGTTGTTTGTGGAGCCGCAGTGTATTTCGGATTCCCTGGAGCTTAGATCCTCTGCCATCCCTCATCCAACCCAGGAAGGACTGTGATGGCCACTCTCTGAGGCCAGGGAAGTGACCTTGGAGAGGGGATAAAGAGATATTCCAGGAGGCAGCCAGGTTATGCGGTGCCCTGTACCCACTCCAACCTCCCCCCTTCAAGGGAGGTGTTGATACTGTTCTACACAACCGTGGTGTGTCCATAGCTGGAGGACTGCATCCAGTTCTGGACACATGTTGGGGATGAGATGAGCGGGGCCAGCTGGAGCTGGGGGTCAGACTAGATGTCCCAGGAGACCCCTTCCAACTTGCTTCATTTCTGTATTTCAATATGACACGGTCTTTCTAGATGGCCAGATGGTCTAGCCAGGATGTTTCATGGAAGAGTGGGAGGTGAAGATTGTCCCTGCCACTCCATGGGAAGCTCCAAGCTCATCTCCATTCGATTACACCCTCCAGAGACATTTTTAAGTGCAGACGGATGAGCACTTCCAGGGCAGTGGCCAGTTGGAAGGCAGACCCAGTGTGAACACTGTGGCGACAAGGAGTCTGGCTCCCCTGAGCCCACCCCCGAGCTTTGCGTGGGGTGGGATGCCCCCGCCCCCCGCACACTGTGGGCAGCTTCTTGCTGAGCAGCCCGGACCTTTGGCCGTCCGTGCCAGAGGCGCATCTGCAGCCTCGTGGAGCGCCGGGTCCCGTGGCGGGGCGAAGAGACGCGGCAAGGCGTGATCAATGATTAACCTCTCGGTTGGCACACTGCTGACAGCAGCGAGGTGGAAGTGGTGGGAACGCCCCCTTCTGTGACTCCCCCACCCGTTTTACAGGAAGCCTGTTCCGTTTAATAATTAAAAGGCCTGTGCTTTATCTTCCCTTTTAAAGTTTCCTGTTAGGCTCGCATAGTAGCAGGTAATTGAATTTGCATGTTGAAGCGGGGAGGCTGGGTGTGGGAGTGGGGCGGAAGCGATGACTGGCAGGGCATCCTTAGGGTGGGCAGGAAGGGCAGGGAGTGCGGCTTGCATGGGATCTGGAAGAGTTCGGTCTGATGGAGCCGGTCCTCTCCAAAGTAGGACACCCGGCACCCAGGGCCAGCGGTAGCCTGGCACTGCCTACCGGGTCTCTTCAAACGCCAGTGGGAGAACCAGCTGAGGATCATGCCACCAGCCGCTTCAAGCATCCAGCATCGTGGAAACTTCCCGCAGCGGAGTCTGCCTCGTCTCGGGAGAAAGCTCATCCGTCTGGTGCCCGGCTCCCGTTCCTGCAAAATCACAAAGCAAAGCAGAATCATAATGGGAAGGAATCACTAAACCGTCTGGCAAATAAGTGCCGGAGCTTCTGGTCTCGAGATGGAAAAAGCAGAGCAAATCGACGCAGCGCTGAAATAACTTCACGTCCTGTGTGTTGTGTGTGGTTCTCAGCTTCTGTTTCCGATATTAAATCACCCGCTTCCAGCGAGAGACGAGGGTGGGGTAACTCCATGGTTTGGCTTTGGGATATTTTAAAAAGAAAAGGGGGGGGGGGTGAGCACTTGAAGGCTTGGTTCCTCGGCTGGCTCCAGCTTTGGCAACTCCGTGCAGCGCGGAGATGCTAGCATGAAGTTCGTGAACTCTCGGCAGCCACGCTGCCGCGTTCTGAAGCGAGCCGGAGTCCCTGCCATCCGAATAAAACGGCAATGCACCTTTCCCAGTCTTGAGAACACAAAGTAGGACCCCGAGTGTGTGGAATGGGCTTCCACGGGAGGTGGTTGAGGCCCCATCAGTGCAGGTGTTCAGGGACAGGCTGGACATGCACATGGTGGGCATGTCATGAGCTGAGCCAGCTAGTGCCGGAGGTCAGACTAGATGGCCCAGGAGGCCCCTTCTGACCCGCTCTGTTTCTATGTTTCTAAGTATACAGAGGTCAAACACCTGCGTGGGAGAGATCCTAAAAACAGCACCAGGACACCCAGGTTGAACCAGAGAAGCCACCCCCAGCAAAGGGCTGCTTCTCCACAAGAGAGTGCCAGATCTGTGTGCAAAGGGACCCAGGTTGCATTTCTAGCATCTCCAGGTAGATCTCTGGATCTCTCTCTCTGGAACCTTGGAGCTTCTGCCTGGCGGCCTGAGGAGGTGTGCGGTCAGCCAATGGTCTGTCAATTACCTGTGTGAGAGACCAAAGCAAGCTGCTAGTAGCTGAAACGGTTCATAGCCATTGACTTGCGGGGCCCCAAATCCAAATTTCAGCCATGAGTCCTACAGGGGTCAGCCTAGAGCTGGTGCCAGGGGCCTGTTACGCAGGGCTCAGGTGTCAGGAGCCAGCCTGAAGAATTGTGTGCTATTCCTCTTGTGAATGGGGCATTTTCTCCACTCTTGTCGCTTTCCGTAATTGCATCAGGTGAAGTGTATTGTGCCTGCAAAGCTTCTGCCAAAATACGAGTGTTACGTCTTCAGGTGCTGGAAGACCTGCGTGTGGACTAACCATGGTGAAAGGGAACCAGCTTCCCCCTCCACCAAGGTTTCCAACGAAGTTCAAAACCAGGCTTAGGAAGGAGCCTTTGGCGTGGATGTTGCTTCTGAACCAACAATGAACCCTAGTTAAGGATGGGGAATACTCATGTTCTGCTCGGTGGTCTCTAAGCCGCACCAGCTTTGGAAGGCCTTTGGGAAGACGCCGCCAACAGCCCCCTTTCCTCAGTAGTCCTAGCTTCTCCAGGATCGTCACCAGCTTGCGAGAGCTCCTCCTGCTCTGCGTCGTCATCATGGCCCCACTTGCTGGCCAAGCAGAAATCGGTGTCCACGGAGGCATGTGCTGCCCTCTGCCCCGCCACTTCTGTTGCCTGGCCCACGGAGCGACATCCACCCACAGGTTCTCTCCTCAGGTGGTCTGAGGCCAGCAGCCAGTAGGCCGACGAGCCATGGCATGTCCACTGGCCGGTGTTGGCCCAGCATTGGCAGTGGCCATGGGCAAGGCACCCTCCAGGGGCCCTCCTTCCTCCGTGAGTTCAGCTTCTCCCCTCCGTTGCTCCCGCTCCTCTGTCTCATCACTGCGAAGAGGCGGCAGCGGCTCCTGCTCTCCGCCAGTCTTGTCTGGACCAGAGAGGAGGCCGAGCGACTTCCGTGATGCTGAAGAGGCGCACGTCCGATAGGTCCCTGTCAGGCAGTGTGCAACCTGCACCTTTTCCAAGTTTACGGGGTCCTTGCTGGTTTCCGTTTGCCAAAGGCAGAATCGCTAGTCCGACCTCGGAGAACCCGCCTGGCTTAAAGGGTTTTTGTAGTGACAGAGAGGTTGGCGGGTGCATGAAGGCATCTTTGGCCAGGTGGGTGTGCTGCATGTATTCATGCACAGTTCAGATAGATTGTTGTGAATTTCCTGTTTGTGTTTTTGTGATGGATTTGCGGAGCGATGGCGGATGGTGTTGCTGTGCTGTACATTTTGTGGGCACACACAACGTATTTTAGTAAGTGGCAGGCTGCGCGGGAGGAGGCCATCTCTGAAACGTTGGGTTGGCTGGCACCGCACCGACGGGCACTTCCGCGAGTTTGCGTCTCGGGTGTTGCTGCATTGACCAAGGTGGCCCAGCGGCTTTAAGAGGACGTGGCTTTGCAGCGGGTTCCCCCTCCAGCTCGGATCCTCCAGGAACGATCGCACTGCAACATTCCAGTTAGTTGGAGCTGGGGCAGTCCAAGCCTAGGGGAACCTGGCGTGACCTGAGGGGTACAGGCAGGCTCTGATGCAGCCTGGGGCATCCCTGAATGTGTGGGGGCAGCAAAGCGGTGCTTGCCCAGCCAATCCCGTCCCCGGGGTTTGGATGGAGAGCATAGCAGGGCTGCCACGAGAGCTCCGCTACTGGGGCCTTGTTTACTTTGGTTCCGGGCCTTTTGGGTTGCCTTCCCTCCAACAAAGCAAGCCATGAGTGGAAACAGCTTTGGAGGCGTGTGTGTGCGTGTGGCCCAGAGCCACACCACAGCGTGCTGTGATCCCGCCAGGCTGCGAGTCAAAGCAGGTCAGTGACGGAACGGGAGACCTACAATGGAGAGCCTCCCGCTGGCGAGCCCGCCTTTTGCGCTCTGCGGAGGAGATGGGCAGCATTGGCACGCAGGGCCCTTCTAGTCTGGCATGCTGGTTCTGGTGGCGGCCCACCAGCTTGCCGCTGGAGAGTCTCCAGGGGGGACGTGAAGGCAGTAACCTCTCCATGCCCTGCGTTTGTCTACGGCTTGCTTCTCTGATCTTCTGAGAAGCTTCCTCCACCGCGGGCTGAGCCGGCCCTGCAGTTCCGACGCTCTGCAAAATACAAGAACTTATACTCTTCACTTCTCCCTTCTCCCTCCCTCATTACCTTTACTCAATTAACTCCTCCACAGGCAGTAATACGTCAGCCTTCCCACATTGGGAAGGTTCTCTAGGCCTTGGGCAGGTTTGGTGGCCTTCCTCTGGCCTCATCTTTGACTTGGAAGCAGATGGGATGGGAAGCATTGTTCATGGGCGGAATGCCCACCTGGCTGTGTTGTGCTCAGAAGGGTTGGTTTTCCCTGTGAAGATTCAGATCGGCATTTTGGTGGGCCTTCAAGTCCCGTGATCCTCACCATTGCCCATACCAGTGAGGCCTGCTGGCGATTGTAGGCCAAAGCGTCCGAAGGACCACAAGTTGCCCATCCATCCCTGAGCTGGTGGCTGGAATGGCCCTTGGCATGGATCCACTGGTGGCAACCAAGCCTGCCCCTTGCCTGCAGTTGCCCGTGCTCTGACTTCCCATTCCGACCCACACAGCACCTGCTTGCAGCTGCCTTTGATCTAGAAACTATGGTTGGTGCAAAACAGGATTGCAAGGTTACCAGTGGGAATGTGGAATTAGGTCAGTGTTCCCAGTGCTGTTTCTGGGCCTGATTTTGCAGCTCTGCTTTTGAAGCCGAAAGCCTGAACTGGCTTGGAACTGGCTTACCTGGCGATCGCCTTCTGCCATCCAATACTTATTATACTTTCTTTGGTGTCCCCAGGTGAGGTGAAGTAGGTAACTCCAGAGCTACCTTGGTGTCACCCCAGCTGCGGAATAACAGTGCACCTTTCTGAAGGTGAGGAAGACCTTCCTTAATCGGCTCGGGCTTTTACGCAAGCCACCTTTGGGCTCTCTCTGTCAGGGCCTGTCCACTCATTTCAGCTTCTACGGGGTGATTTAAAACCTTTTTACTGCAGGGGAGCCTTTTTATGTTGTGTGTGTGAAAAAGTTTTTAATCTTCCTGTGTTTTAAAATTGCCTTGTGCTTCGTTGGTCACCCGTGGAAGCTGCACCGCTGCGCATGCCAGAGCAATGTGGGGATCGCGGTGGCACGTTTATCCTCTTGGAGCTGAGGTCTGTGGGCATGTCGCATCCGGTGATGGGCTTTTCGGATTCAGGGCGGCCCCGTGCCGTTTTTTACCCAGGACATCCCTCCTGCCCCGCATTTCAAGCATCCTTTGTGTAACGGACTTCCAAGTCTACTTTGCAGCTAAAGAGCTGTTCGCTGTGAGCCGCTTGCACCTGAACAGGTGGGCACACACCCACCGCCATCCACACCGCGGTGGTACGGACTGCACTTCCATCTAAATGGCAATTGTGCAAATTTGCATCCATTCCCATGGATTAGCCTCTGCTCATTGGTACTGTCCATTGTCCACTTTTTGGGTCATTCACAAATGTCCCCCCACATCACCTAGATGGCTTCCAGCACCCGACTCCTTCAACACGCAGTGGAGAGGCAGTTGACTGCATCTAAATTGCTGGGGAGAGGTTGCGACTGGCCCATGGGTGGTGGCATGTTGGGCCGCTGAGCCTGAAGGGTGGGCTCGGTGCAGGCCTGTCCCAGTTTTAACCCGGCTCAGGTGGGCATCAAGGGGTGGGCACGTGCTGAAGGCCGGCAGCCCAGCAGGGCCCACTGCCCCAAGTCCCCTGGGATTGGGGGTTCTTCCTCTTCACCCCTGTGCCCCTTTTGCTCTTGCCAGCCGCACAAGAGAGGGGTGCAAGAAAGGAGAGGCTGCCAGCTGGGAAGCAGGCCAGTGGCAGCCACGATGGGAAAGAGGCTGAGGAGCGAGCGGTGCTGGTGACGCGCGTGGAGGAAAGGCCAGGGCACGGAGGGTGGAGGCTCTTCGAGGGAGCCCTGGCCCCTCCGGCTTTCGGGATGAAGTTGGCTTTCGGGGCACGGGTGGTGAGGCCGGCCGGAGGACTGCCAAAACTGTGTGTCACAACTACTCTGGGGACTACCCTTCCCAGCGCTCGGGCTGCATTCTGCTCGTGGCTTCTCCGTTGCGCAGGGGAGGGGAAAGAAGTCGCCCGTGCAGTTCCTGGGCCACCGGGCACCGCTTCAGACTCCTCTCGGACACAGTGGTGCGCCATGGACGTGGCTCAGAGGCGTGCGCTACTTTTGTCAGAGCTTCCACTTCTTTTCGGGCTGGTGGACGAGCAGGCCTTTTCTTCGACGCGAGAGCTGGCGTTGTGCTCACAACTCCCGGCTGAGCCACTGGGACGGCCAGGAGACCCCCGTGGGGCCGTGCGACATCCCGCATGTGCGCTCAGTGGGGCGGGTGAGGCTTTTGCTCCCGTGCTTGGGAAGCCTTTGCAAACTTCATCATCCCCAAGGCAGAAGGAACTCATGGTGCTGTTTTATCAATCCGAACGTGGGCGAAACCAGCCAGGCCTGAGGGCTTGCGGGCCGAGTGTTTAGCAGCCTGGGTTGTTTCCCTGTGCTGTATTTATGGGACAAAGTTAAGGTCATCACAGCTTTTCTGAGCAGCCCCGTATCTTGGACAACTGAGTGTCAGACAAATGCAGAATCATTCTGCCCATGTGCCTGTTGTTTTTGGCCAAGGCAGATGGGAAAGGATCTCAGTTTGGTTCGTTTTTGCTAAGAATTTACCAACATTCACGTTTTTTTCATATTTGGGGTGGAGGGAACATAAGTCTGTCAACTATCAAATGCAGGAGAAAGCAAAACTGCCATTCCTCTATCCCCAGTTCTCGAGACCTGGCAAAGGGCTCGAAGTCTCTGCTCCGTTGGGTACCTGAGGCTGGGAGAGATGCTTCCTACCTGTGTCCTCTACATCTGGAAGCTGCGCTGGCTAGGCAAGAAATGGGGGTGCTCTACTGGGGTGCTTCTTGCAAAAGGTGCAGCACAACCAGGTGTCGGAGTCCAGGGATTTGCCTGCGGTGCTGTCTTCCACCTTATGTGCACCGCCTTTTAATACCTTTGTGTAAGAAAGGGGGGAGGTATATACTGCCCTTGCTCGTGTGGCCCTGATGCATAAGTGAGATGCGTGTGCCTAGTGCTCCTTGGTGGGTGAGCGAGCGAGCGTGCAAGCGTGCAGCCACGCCCTGCCACGTTTCCACTGCTCCAGGGCTGCGCTTGCGGCCCTCTAATGTGCAACAAAGGCCCTATACTGGGACTGCCGGAGAGCAAGGGAGCAAGAAGACTTTGTTGACCCACGTGACGGTGGATATATGGAGGTGTCGAAAGCCAAAGTCGTCTTGGAACGCGAATCTTTCCACTGGGTCACATGTGTGTGTTACGAGGCCAATGTTGCACAGCAGTGGGGAAAAGTGCTGAAACTCGGTTTTCTCGGTCATGAGACCGGGTGCTTCTCCCGCCGGCTCTTCCCTCCCTCGCAAGCGTTGTGATTCGGTGTCCCTCGTCTTGCAAAAGGGGAGAAATCCACTCTTGCGGTGGAAACCCCCGTCCCACCAGAGAACTGTGCTTTTCGGGCCGCAGCTTGGGAGAAAGCCTCTGCCGCCCGCTGCCGCGTCTCTCTCTCTCCTCTCCAGGAAGTTCAGCCAGAGAAAATATCAACAGTTCCATTAAAAAGTCTGCTGGTTTAGCTAGAGTAGTGAAATAAACATACCTGTAGGCAGAGTACAACGAACCACACAGGAAACATTAACTAGAGAGAACACACACGGAGCCCCGCTCCTTCTCCCCTATATAATCTACCCGATAAAAACACTGTGCATGCATATGGCAAGGCATAAATCAAAACAGCCACCATGGGGATTGTGCTGGGTGTGGGGAAGGGGGTGGGTGAAAGAGGAGAGACCCCAGCCCAGATTGACTGCAAAGGGGGCCATCACACAGCCAGGGAGAGAGCCTCTTGCTGTCAGGATGGAGGAGCTGAAGTCGTGCACGCAGCCCGGGCCAGGGTGGCCCGCTTGGTGCGTCTCCGTCGGTGGGTGGGGCTGGGAAGGGGCTGTAGTCCAGAGGCAGCGCTTCTCCCACATTGGAACTCCAGGGATCCTTCTAGGGACTGGAACAGAGACCCCTGTGCCAGCCAGTGGTTGGGGGAAGGGGCCTTCCAGTGTCTGCAACAGGTTTTCTGGATTCGGGCTCAGGTCCACCTTGTCCAGCGTTAGAGTTCGGACAAGGGCTGCCCAGTGTTGTCCACACAGACAGGCAGCAAGGATCCTGCAGCGATCGTGGCAGGAGCTTTTCCAGCCCTACGTGGGGATGCCGCCAGGGACTGGGCGCGGGACCTTTCGCATGCAAAGCACAGGGCAGGCCAGCGAGGCCGTGACCAGTTGCAAGTGTTTGGAACCTCAGAAGGTGACAGCCATGGTGCCTCCAGAGGCTGGTCCTTGGCTCTCTGTTTGCAGAGCCTCTTTGGCGGCTGGGCCAAATTCCTGGCAAGAGGACCAAGTTCCAAGCCTCCCCTGGTGCGGATTCGTTCCTGCAGAGTGACTTCTAGACTGCCCCACATGCAACTCACCTCCTCTCCTGCCTCCACACTTGTCTCTCCCTGATGCCAGTTGCCCACGTGCCACACAGTGCACAGGACAAACCAAGCACAGATCCGGAGCTGGCACAAGCCTTAGAATGTTGCCGAAGGGCGAACAGCCCCCCTTGCCACGCCGTGTGTGCACTGGAGGGCAGGTGTGGCTTGGGGTGGGGCGCACGCCTTGCGCTCCGAGGTCTGTGGTTGAGTTGCCGCCATCTCCACGTGAGGTCTGGCAAGATGGGCTTTCCTGGGGCGCCTCTGCTGCAAGGGCAGGTTGACAGTGCAAGCCAAGGAGAGGGCTACTTCTCACCTTGCGTAGTGCTTTTTGGGGGAGTATTTGACAGTGGAGGTCCAAGGCCTGGGAGGGAGGGAGGGAGGGAGGGAGACTCTGCATTGTACTGGTCTGATATAACAAACCAGACCTTCCTGCTGCAAGACCCTGGTGGCAACATGGAGCCACTGCCCACCCTTGGCTTGGCAGTGTCTCCTTGAGTCTGGGAAGCATTTGTAGATATTTCTTAACCCGAGGGATTGATGGGCGTGTCCATTTTCCTGAAGTGTCTTGTCTGCAGAGATCTTTCAGGAGGAGAGTCTGTGTGGTGCCGTTGTGTTTCCAGGGGACGGCAACTGATGTGTATGTTTACTCGCTGGAACATGTAGCAGCCAGGAGAATGTCAGCATACGATGTCCGACACGAAGGGGACATCATGACTCTGGGGTGACATAGCCCGTGAGGCATCTCTCGTATCAGCCTTCCCCAACTTGGTGCCCTCTGGAGTTTGGCTCTGGGAGTTTTGAGCCATTGGCCATGTTGGCTACCGGGAGCTGAGGTCCAAAACACCTGGAAGGCACCTGGTCAGGGCACCTGTCACGACAGGAGTGGTGCTGATTGCAGGGAAACTCGGCGGTTCTGAAGGCAAGTGTTCTGGGTTGGGTTGCATCGAGTGATGAGGGCTGCCAGGTGTAGGTGCTGTCCCTTTGGGGAAGGTCCATAGCTTGGTGGCAGAGCCCATGTTTCACGTGTCGGTTCAACCCCAAAACATCTGTCTGAAATCCTGGAGAACCACGCTAGTCGGTGTGGACAAGACTGACCCAACGGAGCCATTGGTTTGACGGCGTCTGTGCCTGCTCCCCGTGTTTCTTTATCATTGTGCAGCCTCGCCGCACGCCTTCTGTTCTAACACAACTCTCTTCAGAAAAAAGCAACCCCATCTGTTGAGTCCTGGCCAGCTGTCTGGGTGTAGCAGTCTCTTTGCCTCATAACTTCATTTTCTCGTTCTGGCATGTTATCCATTGGCAAGAAGTAATTCCACTGAAACATGCTGTGTGAAACCTGGGCAGATCTGAGGGCCTTCCTCTCCAGTTTCATTTCCAAAGAAATACCGGACCCTCCTTGGCAGGAGAATTTACCATCCTTCTGCTCCTCGCTCCCCCCACCCAAAGCCGTCTCCTCTCAGGGATAGCGGGAGATGAGTGAAAACTTGGCTGTTGATGGAGGAGAGTTTGGCAGGCAGGCTGCTCGGCCGGCTCCCCTGACTCGGCGTGAAGGCTGGTGAATGGTGACGAAAGCAGTCGGATTCCAAGTCCGGACCGCTTCAGCGCGGAGAAAGCCGTCGCATGCACAAATTGCCGCTCCGGGGCTCTGTCGCGGTGGCAGCCTAGCAGCATGTATGAAGCGTGCCATGGGCGAGTGAGCCAGGACACTGCTCCGCTTAAGCTCTGCGTTGCAGGGGGTCCTTTCCTGCTGGCTACTTGCCCAGCCTGTGTGGGGGGACAGGCCGAGAGCTGGGCCTGAGCTTTGCGTCTCTCTGCGCCTTCGGGGAAGAGGGTCATCTGACCTTCCTCAGTCCCTCGCCCAACCCCAAAATGGATGCCCTTGAGGAGCCAGGAGGCTGGGAAAACCCCGGCTGGGTTCCTTCCAGTGGCCATGCCTGCGGCATCCAGCAGGGCTTGCCTTGAAGCAACCTCTCTGTCTCCTTGGGTGTCTCTGAACTTTGGGGCCAGCTGTTAAATTGCGAGTGCAGTTGTCGGTGCCGGGCAGTAGTTCCTTCATCGCCACTGCTGCAGCTTTGCTGGGGGAGCCTTGGGCGGAGCAAAGGCACTCCAGTGTGACACAAATCAACGCATACGAGTTTTGTCCTCCCCGGAGCTGGGCCCCACATTTTCTGAGCACTCGGCAACCCCTCTGAAAGACAGCAGAGATGCATGCCCCTTCTGTGGCGTGCTGGCGAGCATGGCTGATAAACTCTGAAATAACCTCCGGGGAAGGATTCGGCTGCCATTAAAACTGACATGTGCGGGTCCGGTCTTTTGCATCTTCCACCTGAGCATCTGTCGCACTGTGCAGCATGCTTAGGAACGACCGTGTGGATCGTGGCTGCACTGCAGAACCTGGAGGGAGAAGTGGCGCCCAGACTGTGGAATGCGCTTCCCGGAGAGGCCCGCCTGGCGCCAACATTGTACTCCTTCCGGCGCCAGGTAGAGACCTTTTTTATTCAACCATCACCTTAAGAATTAAGGGTTTTTAGATGTTTTAAGATTTTTTTCCCTCTCCATAGTTGCATTTTCTGTTCTTCTCTTTTGTTTTCTCTAAGTTCACAATGTGTTGTTTGATATTGTTTTAATAATTGAGGTTTTATTACCTTATTGTAATTTTATATCGTGTAAGCCATCCTGAGCACTTGTCAGAAGGATGAGATAGAAATGTTTGCATGAATAAGTCAGTCAGTCAGTCAGTCAGTCAGTCCCGGGTCCAAATACATGACCACTCAGCTGGTCAGCGTCTTCTCCAGCATTTGCTAGCCTGTCGGGCTTGCTGGGTTTGGGCCAAGCTTCAGCTGACGCTGACGCTGAATTTTGGTTTCACTGAACTTTGCATCTTGCAAGTTGGTTGCAGTCTGTCGAAAGTCTAATATAAGAAGAAATTTGGCCTTGTCTGTGGATCCGGGTGCTTAACAAGCCATGGAAATTGATTAGTCTTCAGCTTCGATGCAAGTTCTCTCCTTCCAGTTTCTTCCCCCGTCCCCCTTTGTGGTCTGTATTTGGGTCATTCTAATTCAGGTTAATATCTTTGTCTAAATCTGATAGCTTGGATCTATTTTGGGAGCGAGAAACCTTACATGGTATCCCAGGGAGCCCTTTACATAACTAGATTGTCCCTACTTTTTGTGGGTCTTGAATGCAGCCTGATCGGATTGATGTACTTTAATGTGGTGTTAAGACTTGTGGTTGTTCCAGTTCTTAAATAGTGATGGTATAAACCCTCTTAAATGAAGGTTGGTTTGGTGACCAAGCCGTCAGGTGCTCCTTGAGTCCCTCTTCGTGCTATCTAGGGCTGGGAAATAGTTCTGTCTTAATTTATAGCCTGGGTCTCTGGCAGTACAATTTGAACCATGCCTCTTGGAGCAGTGCCCTGCGTTGGACGGGCTGTGAGGAGAGACTGAGGGAACTGGGCATGTTCAGCCCTGAGAAGAGAAGGCTGAGGGGGGCATGAGCTCCCTCTAGAAGGACCTCAAAGGTTGTCACAAAGAGGAAGGTCAACATCTCTTCTCACTGATGCCAGAGTGCAGGACACGGAATAATCAAGTCAAGTTGTGACAACCCAGATCCAGGCTGGACATCAGGAGAAGCTTCCTCACTGTCAGAGCAAGACGGCAGTGGGACCAGCTGCCTGGAGAGGTGGGGGGCTCTCCCATACTGGGGACATTCAGAAGGGAACTTGTAAGAGCAGGGGTTGGGCCCAGTGGTCTTCATGGCCTCTTCCAACTCTACTATTCTATGATTCTATGATCTCTATCTATATCGTGACTGGACTGCATGCAAAGGAGTCCTTGGATTTTAGGAAGCATCCAGTGGAGAAATACGATCATTCAAATGCCTGTATTTAGTGGCAATCTTGTACTGTATTAAAATACTTGAACATTTGTATGTTGGGCAAAAGAAATGCACCTGTTATGAGAGATGCATGCATGTGTTATGTGTGGATGCTGACTTCTTAAGAGAAATGGCTCAGAGTTCGAGATGAACGATGAAACCGAGAGAAACCCAGACTGGGAAATTGGCCAATCCCAATGGTGGACCAAGGGTGATCTTCTCTTTCCTGTAAGCCATTCCCATTTGCTCCTACATCCAGTCTTCATGTACGTATGTGGTGGAATCGAGTCTATATATGGTGCCTCAGCCATTTTTACAAGAGTTGTCCTTGGAGTTATGTTACTGCAATGCCAGGTTTCAGCCAATATATCTTTGGCCGTTGTTAAAGAGGATTAACGGTTGTACGTGGAGATAACGAGTCGCGGCTCACATTCTCCTCTGCTCCCCTGCTTGAGGGCTCCACCCAAAACCTAATTTATGGCACATTTGTGGCTGAAGTGTCTGTCTTAAATAGAAGTGGGTGGGGAACAGGGAGTGGTGGGGTGCGACACACTGAATCTCATCGCATGTGAACTGCAGCTCAGGAGGTGTTGCGTGCTTCGCTCTCTGTAGGTCTGGCAGTTGTTCTGCAGAAGGACTTCCCTTGCAGCATGTCTAAGATCCAAAGCAGCTGTTAGCAAGAAGTGGGCCAGAATGGTGCAGAAATCCGCTTGTGCAAAGCCAGGGTCTCTTGCCTTCCATACCATGTAGATTTGGCCATACTCAAATTCAGACCCTTCATCTGTTCATAGAAACGGAGCGAGTCAGAAGGGGTCTCCCGGGCCATCTAGTCTGACCCCTGGCTCCAGCCAGCTCTGCTCATGACATGCCCACCATGTGCATGTCTAGCCTATCCTTAAACACCCGCACCGATGGGGCCTCAACCACCTCCCTTGGAAGCCTATTCCACGCCCTCGGGGTCCTAACTGTCAGGAAGTGCTTCCTGGTATCCAAATTGAACCTCAGTTCCCTGAGCTTGGCTCCATTGGAGCGCATCCTGCCTTCCTCTGCAGGGGAGAACAGCTCTCTGCCCACCTCCATGTCGCATCCCCTCACATACCTGTATGTTGCCAACATATCCCCTCTGAGTCTCCTCTTCTCCAGGCTGAGTCTCCTCTTCTCCAGAGACCCAGTTCCCTCAGCCTCGCTTCATACCCCATCATCCCCTGCAAACCAGCCACCATCCTTGTGGCCCTACGCTGCACTGACTCCAACCTGGCTATATCCTTTCTGTAATGAGGGGCCCAAAACTGAACACAATACTCCAGTTGCGGGCGCACCAGAGTCGTGTAGAGTGGTAGTAATACCTCTCTCGATCTGGAAGCCACACTTCTGGCTATGCAACCAAGGGTGGCATTCGCCCTCTTGACCACCGCATCACACTGCTGGCTCATGTTCAGCCTGCGGTCAACCAGCACCCCTAGGTCCCTTTCACAAGCGCTGCTCTCCAGCCACTTGTCCCCTGACCTGTACTTAAGACACCCATTCCTATGCCGCAAGTGCAAGACCTTGCACGTATCCACACTGAACGCCATCCTGCCCCCTGTTCAGGCTTCCCTCACCTGGCACCAACAATGCATTGGATTGCAAAGTCCATCATTCCCAGCCAGACTTTTACTCTTGAAGTAGCAAGGAACCCAGTGCCCTCCAGGTCCTCATGATCCTGGCCATGCTAATAGGCTGGTGGGAGCTGTAGGCCAGCAACCTGGAGGCTCCTGGTTTGGAGGACGCTGGCTTGTCTTCACTGCCCGCCGTTCTCCAAGGGCTGGATAAACTTTTCCAGGCCCTGGAACTGGCAGCTCAGCCAGAGACCTCCTCCGGCCAGGCCATGTGCCACACAGCTTTGCATCTCCGGGGTTGTGCTGCGTGTGCCTCACAAACTGAGCCAAAGTGGGGCAGGATTTTGCGAGCGCTGGACAAGTAGCTCTGCCATAAAGGAATATTTCTGTTCCTCTCACTGTCCCAAAGTGAAATCTGCCTCTCTCTTCCTTCTGCCTGCCCAGAGTCACGTGCCTTCAAATCCAGCACATAAGCAGCAGCCCACGCTTTGCTCCCGAGTTTTGGGAGGAGGTGCACCGGCTGCTCCTGGGAGCTGCTGGAACGGGAGCCCAGCCCTCGCCAGGACCGCCCGTCCATCACGGAGCCGTTTAAATTTAGGAGGTGCGACGGAACAAAAGGCTGTCCGAGGTGTTAGGGAGACAAATGGACGGCTGATTACAAAAGTCAGCTGTGTGTTTTCTGGCGCTGTCAGGAGCAAGCCGAGACTGACACGCACACATGGCCCCGTGGAAAGCGTTGCTGGCCCGCTGCCGATGTCCTCAAGACAGTTTGGTCCTTCTGTACAGACTGTTCCGGCAATCCTCGGACGGGCTTTGCCGGCGTTGCAAGCAGGGAAAAGCAGATGGAGCGCCACGGCCGTCGCGCTGCGGTCGCGCCAGGCGGCCTGGCATGGCAGCCCCCGTGGCGAAGCGGCTGCCCCTGAGTCGCGTCCTCGTCCTTGGACGAGACTCGGAGGAGGAAGGCGCAAGGCTCAGCTGCGCGGGAGGGACGGATCTGAGCGGCCTGAGCTCTCTGGTGACCAGCCCAGCTGGACATGTATGTGCATGGCCACAGCCGACTCATCTTGACCTTACACAAAGCTGTTGAGCTGAGAGGCATTCAGTGTCCGAATGCTACCGATGTGCACTGGAGTTCTCCGAGTGGCATCGCACACTTTGCCTGGGTGTAGCTCTCCCCCGATCTGTGGATAAAGTCGCAGGGACAGATGGAAGAGAGTAGTGGGTGGTGTGGGGGGGAGGAAAGAAGAAAAGACAGGCTAAATTATCCCCGCCTCCCATAGCCATGGGCTTGTATTCCTTCCAGGGCTGTCTGCCGCTCCGTGGGCTGCTGTTTGGCCACTCACATTTCAGCCCAAACGCCCCAGGACTTGGCCAAAGCGTTGGGAGGAAAGTGGAAGCGATGTGACCCCATTCTCGTGAGCTGCCACCCACAGTGTCCCAAGCAGAGCTGTTGCTGGTCAGAGGATGATGTGAGCTGTAGTTCAACACAGCTGAAAAGCATCAGGTTTGGGTAGCTGGTATCGGGAACCTCGGAACCAGGTTGCTCAGAGCACTCTGCTAAGGCCTTGCCAGAATGACAGGATCTGTGGAGGGGCAGCATCACACCAATGTTTGTGTCTGTGTGGCTGGCTGAAGGCCAACCGAAATGCTCACAGCCAAGCGGCGCTCGAGACCTGCAGTCCCTCTCGGGTCAAGCTGAAGATCAAAACGGGCATTGGCCTCAACCAACCCGTTCTAGCCAGGTGCCTCCAAGTGCTTCGGGCTTCATTTCCCATCACCGCTCGTCAACCTGGCCAATGCTTGGGAATGCCAGGGGCTGTGTTCCAAGACATCTGAAAGGTGCAGCACGGGGAAGGCTGCCTTGCATTGGCAGGAGCTCTGGAGGAGTTGCCCCAGTTTCGAAGAAGGGGGTCGACTTAATTGCATGTGCGCCAGGTGAGGGAGGGCCGCTTCGATGCACGGCTGGCTGCCCCCCCTCCCCTTCCAGTGAGGTTAAAGGAGCCACATGTCCTGACGAGTCCCGTCACCTCGTGTGAGCTTCATGAATTGCTTGCGGGACAGAAAAAGGCTCGGGGTTGGCATAGCAACATGCGCTTGCTTTAAATATGACCCAGAACTGTGGCGAGGTGGCCAGTGACAACCATGTGTTTAAGCAGCTTGTTTGTTCTTGATATTCTTGGCGACTGGAAGATGTGCCGTTTTGCCTTGAGCTGGGAAGCCGTGCCAGCCGTGCCAGCTTCAGTGCCAGGCACTCCAGAACTGGCTCCTTCATTAGGCAAGACTGACAAATGCCCTATCTCCAAAATGTGCATATTTTTAGAAGTTTGCTGTACGGAGTCTCTGTAGTTGCGATCGTTTGCGACAGTGAGCAGTGCGGAAAGTCTTCTTGTGGGGTCCGGACTTCACGGACCGTGTGTGTCTGTGTGCACACTGGCTCTGTGCGCTTAGTCTTTTGCTCCCTCGGTCGTTCCCAGGCAAAATGCTTACTCGGAATCAGACGGACCTTGGCCAATGGAGTGTTCCTTAAACGGTGGGGCGGTGGGCTCAGCTGAGGCAGTCGCAAAGAATTTGGGAGGGGGTGGGTTGTCTAGTGGCAGCAATCCATTAGATTTGGGAGGGCAGGCATAAATCTCAGCAGCCGTGATGCCAAAAGGTTAACGCAAAGTGGAGAGTGCAGCTGTGATGAAGAGTAAAAAAATTCCAGGCTTCTCTGATCCACGCACATTCCCTTGTTGCCACAGAAATTTTAAAGACAGGAGGGCCGTCTTCTCTTGTTTCCTTTCCCATCCTTACATGTTCAGCCTGGAGAGATTGGCCCTGGATTGCTAACGATGGTTGCCTGCATCACACGCATTTTTGCTAATGAGAGCATAATTTACGGGAGCCGGGATGGAAACCCAGGAGAAACTGGACAGCCACTTGGGTGGGGTGGGGTGACTTGGTGGCCTGCAACAGCAGGGGTTGGACTTGATGGCCTTCATGGCCCCTTCCACCTCTACTGTGCTATGATGCTCTGAGGTAGCAGGAGCATGCTTGGGTAGACTTTGAAAGTCACTCTAGTCTGCTGGCTTAAGGTTGGATTTCCTCTCCATATTTTCTTGCCCGCCTGCAGGAGATTTCTCAGCCAGACTTCATACTGTACAGAAAATGGCCTTAGATTTGCCCTGCTCTAGGTCTGAACTAGAATTGTCTCAATCCAGGGGGGCGGCCAAGACAGCTTGCCTCTAATCTCACTTTTAAGCCACCCTCAGCCTTTTAGCTGTGCTGTCGAGGGATGATCGGAATTGGGAGCCCGTTACACCTGGAGAACCACAAATTAGGGTGGAGATGCCAGCCCTTTCACTTTTAAGCTGAGATCTGCAGTGCCTTTCAGGTGTTTTTCAGGAGCAGAGTGATATCCGAAGCATTTTCCACATAGAGGCCAAATTCAAAACGGTTGGTGCTTCGGGAAGAAATTTGCCTTGTGCAATCAGCCCTCTTTGTTCAAAGAATCTTATGGGACGCGATGGAGAGCCGTTGTTTTCTGGTTTTCCACTGTTGCTTCTATTTCTTTTTCTTGATCAGGAAAAAATGAGGAGAAACAGTGAAAGTGCACACTGATTGAAAGCACTTATTCATTTATTTAAAGCTTTTATATGCCATCCACTACTAGTGTCTCGGGCCGGTTTTACAATAAAAGCAACACAAAATAAAACAGAGCACAGGATCCACCTTCCAGTAAATAAAACCCGCCTTAAAACCAGTTAAACATTAAAATAATGGGAAAATGAAAGGGTTTTTGCTGACAGCAAAAGGAATAATGCGTCAGTGCCAGGTGAACCTCTCTGGGGAGCATATGCCATAATTGGGGAGCCACTGCAGAGAAGGCCCTGCTCTGGGTAACCGCCCTCCTGATCTCCTTCAAGGAGGGCTCCCGGAGAAGGACCTCCACCTCTGATCTTAAGGGGCAGGAAGGCATGTAAGGAAGGAGGGGGTGCTCCTTCAGGTATCCCGGACCCAAGCCGTTTAGGTCACCACCAGCACCTTAAATTGGACCCGGACTTCACTTGGCAGCCAGTGTAGATGGTAGAGGACCAGCGTTATATGTGAACCTTGCATCTGGACGTACCCTCAGGGTCTCTGCTTTGCTTTGTCCTGTCGTGGCCACATTTGAATAGGGAGCAGGAAGAGAAGCTGCCGATTATCTGGCAATGGTTTGGCAAGCCGCTCTGTGTGTGTGTGATGGAAGTGGCCACCGTGGCAAAAGACGTGTGCCAATGAGAGCTGTGTAAAGTTGCCTTCTGCCCTGGGGATGGGATGAAGGAATGAGGGACCAGGCGAAGGGAATGTCCTGGTTTTTTAATCCTTCAGCACTTCCCGTTTGTGTGGAATAGACTTTGGAATCTCTTCTGAGGAACTGACAGGCCATGGAGCTGGAAGGGTCCCCATCTCGCTCTGTGTTGGCCCAACTTACTATCAGCTTACTATCAAAAGAGCTCCTTTCCAGTTGGCATTGCTCGGGGGAAGATGGGCAGGCCCCAGAGACTGGGCCTTCTCAGCGGTGGCCCCACCCTGTGGGATTTCCTCCTGAGATACAACGCAGACCAATCTTGGGTTTCTTTTGGGGGAGTTTTTCCAAGAATCCATTCCACCTGGCTTTTAATAAAAAAAGTACCGTATTTTTCGCTCTATAAGATGCGCCTGACCATAAGACGCACCTCGTTTTTAGAGGAGGAAAACAAGAAAAAAAAATATTCTGAATCCAATGGGCACATCATCACAGGCACATTCCCCATTGCTTCCCCATGGGCTGCACATCTGACAGACTTACTGCACACACATATTCGCTCTATAAGACGCACAGACATTTCCCCTTCCTTTTGAGGGGGGAAAAAGTGAGTCTTATAGAGCAAAAAATGCGGTATGTTGACTTGCCGCCAGTGGGCATTTGGAAATGGCATTCATGCGACTCTGAGTGACTAGTTATGCGCTTCCTTGCTTCTGTGCTGCAAAGCACCTTGGGAAGGCCGTAGCCTTGGAAGGGGGCGATCGCATGGGGTTCATAACGCGAGTCCTAACAAGGCGACTTCGGGTGGTCTTGCTGGAGAGCCCAGGCCTTTGTGAAGAAGGCCGTGCCATCAAATGGATGGAGGTGCCCCCACCCCAAAACGAGCAAGCCACGTTTCTGCCTCTTGTCCTGAGCAGCTCGCCCACACTGCCTGCCTGGGTGTTCGCTTGGAGGGGGCCGGAGGAGGAGAGTTGGACTTGGCATCTCCCCTTAAAACCGTGTTCTGCTTTCCTGGCGCTCGCGTTTTTATTTTAATCTGCAGAGAGACTCCTCCAGAGAGGAAAACCGTTTCGCAGCCAACCTGTCGCTCCCGTTGCCGGCACTCGGGGTTCGTTGGGAGACGATGTTGAGCTGGGCTTGGCATGGGGAGAGGAGGGGAGCCCTTTGATCTCTGCCGGGGGCACACGTAGCATTCCGTATCTTGGACCCCCAAGTGCCAGGTGAGCCTTGTCCGGCAGTGCAAGCAGCCCTAGACCCGGACGGCTCCGGCACAAGGAACGGGGGCATTCCTGGGGCACGCTCTGGCGAGGGGCGATCGCCTCTCACAGTTCCCTCGTTTTCCGAGGGCCATGATCCCCCTCAGATGGAAGGAAGCATCCCTTCACTATCCAGGCAAGAAAGCCAAAGCAAGAAGGACCACTCCTGTTTCTCTGGGGCTTTCTCTCCGGGAAAAGAGAGATGAGACAGCGTCTCTCTTCCTTTTAGCGGCGCGGTTGGCACTCTGAGTTGAATGAATCCAGTTTAAAGCCATCTGACGGACCGAGTGCCCCTGCTTCATTGGGCGGCAGATACTTTTTCAAGGCATTCAAGAGTCTCTAAACTATTTTATCTCTTTATTTAAAGTTTTTATATGCCGCCCCAGTACTAAAATTACAGGTGGCTGCCAGGATCTTGAAGAAGCCTTCTTCCCCAAGTGCTCTTAAGATGCTCCGGTCCCTGATTTCATCATCGGAAGAAATGCTTATTCACAATCTCTAATTAATTCAGGAAACTTTTTGTGGCCTCATGGGATTGGGGACCACTGGGTGAGAGCTTTTGTTCTTTAAAAAGAAATCAGTGAAGAAATGGATACTTCTGGCAGGTGAATTGCTTAATGGGCATTCGTTGGAATCCCTTCATCCCGGGCTGCGTGGATGCAAATACGATGACTTAGTGACTCAGTCAGAATGGCCTTTGCCATCCTGAAGTTGTCCCCATGTGCAGCCCGTGCAACTTAGTGCAGGGCACATCTTGATATTTATTTGTTTGTTTGTTTGTTTAACATATTTGTATGCCGCCCCCATTGCAACCTAGCCTCAGGGCGGCTCACAACATAAACAATTTAAAATAATTAAACTATTAAACTATTTAAAACTGGCCCATCTCGAGATACAGATTAAAATACAATAAATACTAAACAATTTAGTCTAACAATTAACAAATAAGGATGGCGCCAGGCGAACCTCTCTGGGGAGCACATTCCACAGATGGGGCGCCACCGCAGAGAAGGCCCTGCTCCGGGCACTCACCCTCCTAATGTCCTTCACGGAGGGTTCCCGGAGGAGAACCTGTGCTGCCGATCGTAAGGGGCGGGAGGGCATATATGGTTGCAATGTACATTCCCTAGACCTTTACAAGGACCCGAACACAGCCGAGGTCTGAAATCCATACAGGTTCTCAAATGTACACCTCCCCCCCCCCCCCCCCCCAAAAAAAAAGTGAGCTAGGGAAAAATATGTATAGAATCATTCTATCCTGTGGAAAGAAGAAGAAGACTTAAACAAAATCCTTTAAGTGGGAGAAAGGTTCATGAAATAGGAAATCCCCTTTCACACAATTTTTTAAAAATTAAATTTGCAATTTGAGACAGAAAACAGGATGGGGGAAGCTTAACAAGCTGACAAACTGAAGGAAAGTGAACATGGCGGATCCATTGTCTCCCGTTTGTCTCTCTGTGAAGCCACGTACTGAGTTGGGTCCGTAAGAGGTGCTGGTCTACGAACTGTAGACTGGATTGGCTCCCCTGGGGTCCCTAAGCTAGCCCCCTGGAGCTCGCTTGCTGGTTCCACAGCTTGCGCTTCTCCAAAGGCGTTCTTGTACTGGTGGAAGAGTTTTCGGCTAAAACAGGCTGGTATTTTGCCCCTTTGCCTCACTCCTGGAGCCTGCAGCCTTAGGGACCTTCCCCGTAGCACAACCTGGCCGTGCGGAGCAGTCGCTCTGCTGTGAAGGCAGAAGCAACGTGGGCACGAAAGCAAGGTCAGGAGACGCGCTTTCGCTCGGCGTGTCGGCCGGGGTGTCTGGCGAGCCTGTGCCGAGGCCGGCGAAAATAGCTCCACCGTTGGAGGGCTTCGTGGGCCTCTGACACACTGACCTCGGATGATCCCCCCGTCCCACTTTCCGCCCCAGCTTTCAGTTGCATAAAAGGGCTTTAAGGGATTTAGGTAGGTGCCATGAAGAGGCTGCTCCCAATTAATGTTTTAAGCCGTGCCATGGATGGAGCTTGCCGTGCCCGTCCTTGTTAGCTCGTTCTAAAAAGAGAAGCGATCGTGTCCGTGAGGTATCAATACGCCGTCGCAAATCTCAGGGGCTTATCTGTTACATGCCCAAAGCCGTTCCCCGTGACCACGTGGCACGCGGCCGCCCTGGGTGGAAAGGGCTCTTTCCTTTGGGGGAAAGGTCTCCTGTGGCTTCTATTCTGGTGCTTCGGGGCTGTCGCTGTCGCGTTGCCTCCGAGGGGTTTTTTCGCCCACCCCAGACGGAGGCATGGTTGGCACGGAGCGCCTGGCAGTCGGCTCCGGTCTGAGACCAAGGCAGCTCACACAGAGTAGAGGCCCTCTGCAACATTCAAAGTGCTCCGAGTCCCATCGTTTTCTGACTTGCGTTTGTTTCAGACTGAGAGCTTCGTTTCCTTCCATCTCCACCCTTTGCATGCATATGGTGTGTTTTTCCACACACACACACACACACACACACACACACCAGTTGTATGCAACAAGGCAAGCTCCATACTCAGGAAGCAGCTTGAAAATTTAGAAACATAGAAATGGAGTGAGTCAGAAGGGGTCTCTTGGGCCATCTAGTCTGACCCCTGGCTCCAGCCAGCTCCGCTCATGACATGCCTACCATGTGCATGTCCAGCCTATCCTTGAACACCCTCACCGATGGGGCCTCACCCACCTCCCGTGGAAGCCCATTCCATAGCCTGGAGCCCTAACTGTCAGGAAGTGCTTCCTGGCATCCAATTTGAACCTTGGCTCCCTGAGCTTGGCTCCATCTCTCCGTCTCCATCCTGCCTTCCTCTGCAGGGGAGAACAGGTCTCTACCCACCTCCATGTGACACCCCCCACGTACCTATATGTCTCTGACAGATCCCCTCGGAGTCTCCTCTGCTCCAGGCTGAGACGCTCCCAAGATCATACTCCCCTTTACACAACTCTCTGGTGTAGCTGTTCTTGGAATTCTTGCAAGCAGTTCTGGTTCCCACACCTGGTTCTGGTTCCCACACCTGAAAAAAGCCATGACTGATGTGGAAAAAGTGCAGAGAAGGATGGCTAAAGGATTGGGGAATCCCCTGTTAGGAATGGTTACAAAAAACGAGGGTTATCTAGTCTTGAGAAAGGGCAGGCGTGATGTGGAAAAGACATTTTTCTCTCTCCCCCATCATCCTGGGGCCTGGGGCCCCCTCAGCAAGCTGAATGAGGTTCAGGACAGACAACCGGAAGCCCTCTTCCTTAACACGGAGTTAAACTCCGGAAGTGGTGATGAACACCAATTTGGGTGGCGTTACAAGGGGACTGCACACATTCATGGAGGAGGAGACCATCCCTGCCTGCTGGTCTTGATGATACAGACAGGATGCCCATGTTCCCCAGTTTCTGGGGATGATGGGCAGGAAAGTGCTGTGGCACTCGTGTCCTGCTTGAGGGGCCCTGCGGGCAGGTGGTTTGCCACTGTGTGGGTGGAATCCTGCACCCAGGGAGCCATTGGTCTGATCCCTCGTGGCTGTTCTAATGCTTCCATGTACGTTGGGCAAAGCATGGTTTCCAAACGCACAGACGCTGCCGAGTGCATCTTCTCACCTGCCAGGCCTCATGCAGCTTCAGAGTTGTGCAGAGTTTGGCCACATTTTGCTTCTGAGTCGGGGCTCGATCCAGAAGGACGGCAGTGGTTACATCTGGGTCAAAGCTGAGCCGAAACTGGTTTCTCATACATTCTGCAACAGGAAAGTTGGCTGAAGGAAGAGCAGAAATCCTTTAGGGATCGTGGGAAGCAGCCTTTGACTGAGGCAACACGTGGTCCCCGCAGGCCAGCAGAGTTGACGCTGTCTGGCAGGCCCCCTCCATGGTTTCAGACCATGTGTTCCCTCTGTGGCCATCCCTGGGCAAGCTGGGCTTGTCCGGGGACCTTCTGTATGCTGAGCTGCCGAGCTACGGCCAGTTCCTGCTCAGCAGACTCGCATCTGGCTCCCGAGCAGTCATCTTGGCCCCAGAAATGGTGCTTTTTATTGTTGTTCCCTTCAGCGACCGAGAAATGTGCTCGAGCTGTTTAGAGGGTGGTCCTTGCTGCCGTTCTCCACTCCCTGTCTCCCCCCTCGCCCACCCACCCTGGCACCTGGTTGGAAGAAAGTCTCCGCCACGGGATTAGGTGACAGGCTGCTCAGCCCGCGAAACCCATCCCAGTTGTAACAGATGTTCCTGCAACTTGGGTCGACTCCCCTGCGCTTGGTGCCAGTCTGGTCCCTGTCCAGCCTGAGGATCTTGGCTCCCCTTCCTTGCACGTGTTTGTGTGTGTATGAGGGAGGGAGGAAGGGAGAGGGAGCGGGACGGAGAAACGCAGGGCCCAGTGCTGTGTGAATGCGCAGGGGACTGGCTACTTGGGCTTGCAAGGCCGCGCGCTAGATTACAAGCTGCTTGCATCTGGCGGATCGTGAGGCTGGCAAGTGACTCTTCCGGAAAGGGCAGCTGTGGGGATGACTGGTAGCCAAAAGTGGCTCTTCGGACGGCCGGTGCCCCTGCTGTCAGCAAGCGTTGCTGAAGCGCATACGGTTTCCGGGGGGCTCGGCTGCAGGAGGGCTTGGCCCTCCAGGCCTTGGTGACCCCCAGCTGGATTCTTGCTGTGCATTTTGCGTGGAGCTGAGTGTAAGACGGACTTGGAATCCGCAGCTGTGGAATGTTGCTTCATGCAGGGGGTGCTGGAGTGACGGAAGGGACCCTGTCACACCTCTGCTGGAGGAACCGGTCTCCTAACCCTTCGCTGCTGGGCCAGGTTTAAGGTTTTGTTGCTCATATCTGAGCCCTAAAGAACTTGGGACCTGGTTCCCTTGGCGACCACCTCTCCCATGTAGACCTCTCCAGTCCGTGAGGTCATCTGAGAGAACCCCCTGGTGGCACCACAAAGTCTGGAGGACTTCCCAGCAACTGCTTGGAGTTGGGGGCAGAAGGTAGCTCTCCAGATGTTTGGGACTTCTAACTTCCAAGATCCTTGACCACTGGCCACGTTGGCAAAGCCTTCTGGAGTTGGTCCAGAATGTGGAGATCTATCTTCTGCTCACCCCTTGCTTGGAGAAGAGTTAGGCCAACCTCACCTGTGAGATTAAACACATGCAGAAACAGTTTACCTTCAGGTGCATTCTGAAGATGCACCTGCATCTGCAGACCTTCCCAGGTGTAACTTAGCCTACCTTCCCAATAGAGACACTACCGTATTTTTCGCTCTATAAGACGCGTCTGACCATAAGACGCACCTAGTTTTTAGAGGAGGAAAACAAGAAAAAAAATATTCCGAATCAAAGGGGCACATCATCACAGGCACATTCCCCATCCCTTCCCCATGGGCTGCACATCTGACAGACTTACTGCACACACGTATTCGCTCTATAAGATGCACAGACATTTCCCCTTGCTTTTGAGGGGGGTGGGGGAAATGCGTCTTATAGAGCAAAAAATACGGTATATTCAAGGCCTTGGTTTTTTATGCTTGTTCTTGATATGTGTGCCCTGCTTTGAAATCTGTAGATGGAAGGAGTTGATAAATATTCGCAAGTCTGTGCCCCACAAGGGGCTGTGTTTGCCCCGGGGTGAGAGGGTGCCTTTAGCTCTCTGTACCTGGACTGCCAGTGCAGGTGTGTGATGAGGCGGCAGGGGCTTGGGCTCGTTGGCGTACAGCATGTTTAAAGGAGATGATGGTTCTCACGGACCTGCTTCATCGGTTGCCCAATAGCCAGACTGCGATGAGCAGATTAAAGCCCAAACTAGCCCAAATCACCCTTGAGAAAGCCGATCGCAGTTCAGTAAAACTAAGCCTGCAGCAGCGCAAGCTCCCAGTGAAACAAACAGAGCAAAGCAGTCGGTGGTTCAACCTGTTTTGACACCTGTCATTTGCTACAGAGAGTCATGCCGTGACCCACCTGGATGGAAGTGCGCCCATCCGAAATCCCCATGAAATGCAGAGGCTGACGTTAAAAATCATTTAAAAGGCTAAAAAGGCCCTGTATCTGCTCCGGACTTGATTTGGTTTTTTGTTGAGTCGCAGTCATGTCCGACCCATTGCGACCCCATGGACGACATTCCTCCAGGCCTTCCTGTCCTCCACCATCCCCCAGAGTCCACCCAACCCCACATCCACTGCTTCAGTGACCCCATCCAGCCCCCTCATCCTCTGCCGCCCCCTCCTTCTTTTGCCCTCAATCATTCCCAGCATCAGGCTCTTCTCCAGGGAGTCCTTCCTTCTCATTAGGTGGCCAAAGTATCTGAGCTTCATCTTCAGGATCTGGCCTTCCAAAGAGCAGCCAGGGTTGATCTCCTCTAGGACTCCATGAATCACCTCAGGTTCCATATGGGCATATATGGGAAGAGCCAAACCCCATTTAATACAGGAGCGTTCCAAATACCTGCATTCTGATCTTGATTGGGTGTGCCCGCCGTTGTCCGTCTCCCAATGCTTGCACTTCCAGTACTGCAGAAGGGTGTTACGTCAGGTGGGTGTGCCCCTCTCGGCTCACCTGAGCGCCTCAGGTGACTGACGCAGCTCTCCCTCCTCAGGTTGACCGGGAATGAGCCCTTGACCATCCTCCCTTTGACTTCAGAGATGGAGGAAGCCGCCGTCAAAGCCCATTATAAAGTGTGCGACCGCCTGAAGTTGGAGAAGAAGCAGCGGAGGATGTGCCGGAGAGATCCCGGGGTGGCCGAGACGCTGGTGGAGGCCATCAGCATGAGCGCCCTGGAGTGCCAGTACCAGTTCCGCTTTGAGAGGTGGAACTGCACCATTGAGGGGCGCTACAGAGCCAGTCTGCTGAAGAGAGGTGAGCGGAGGCAGGGTGCCGCGTCCCAAAGCCTCGTTCTGGCCGGATTTGTGGGGGAACTTCACCGGGTGTGCATTTGCTCAGCCCAGCAGCACGTGGACCCAGCTTGCGTTCTGAAATCCTCACTTTCCCAAATGCTGCAGTCCTTCTTTGGAAAAAAAACTGTATATAAATGCACCAGAAAGTGTGCATATAAAATTTGCACACCTGAGGGGAAAATAATGTGGTGTAGTGGTTAGAGCATGGGACTGGGACTCAGACGACCTGGGTTCGAGTCCCCGCTCGGACATGGAGCCAACTGGGTGACTCTGGGCCAGTCACAGACTCGCAGCCCAACCTACCTCACAGGGTTGTTGTGGGGATAAGATGGAGGAGGAGATGTAAGCTGCCTTGAGCCCTTTGTAGGAAAAAGGCAGGATATAAATCCAAAACTAAATAAATAAAGTATACACCAAAACACAAAGGTAGGAAAATATAGACATCAAATGAGGAACACAAATGATTATGATAAGGAAAATAGCTTCCGAAATGCACATATTAGCAAGCCAAATGTACATTGGGGTGTGCCAATTTGCAAGTACCAAAGGACCTGAAAGTGAACTTGTGTATGAATTTCTATGAGGTTTTTTAAACAATAAAATCTGTATGCTTGTAAAAATTTGCTGAAGCGATGGCCAGAAAAAATGGGAAGTTCTCATTGGGAAAATGAGAACTAATTGGGAAGCTGAAATTGGAGGGAGATCTTGTAGACGGCAGCATCCAAATGCAGGTGGAGCTGGGGACAGAGGATAGGTTTTAAGAGGCACAGACTAGACTCCGAAGCTTCGGAAGACTACCGCTTACCTTGCAACCTGGAGGTGAGACGGTTGTGAGAAAACCCCAGTTGTAATGACTTGCATTCAGTTTTGAGGAAGAGCAAAGGTGGGCGAGGTGGGGAGCTTTCGTGTTTAATCCCGCCCTGAGGAATTCCAGGCTCAGGTCTGTTGTGCATGGAAGAGCAGGTGGGAGTGATCACGTCTCTCGTGGTTTTGAGCAAGAAGAAGAGGAACCCCGACCGGGGTTGCTGTTGAGACTGGAGTCTGTGTCTTGCATGGATACTGCAAGCAGCAAACACAAGCCCTTCACCTGCATTCGTTTTCCTCCCTCCCCGCAGGGACTGCAGAGCGAATTTCAAAGCACGGCTCAGACTTCTCAGGCGCAAATGAAGGGAATTTAGTTAGGACAGAGGCCTGTGATTCCCAGCATGCACCAGCCAGGATCAGGCCTTCCTTCTGACTAAACTTGCGCAGCATTGGACCCTGAAGAAGCTGAGTTCTCCACGTGTGATGTGCTGGTGCGCCTGAAGCTGCGGCGCAGGTGCCTCCTTCTCAGCTGGGCTCCCCGCCGGTTGCAGTCCCAGCTTGGTCACGGCTGTCCTCCCTTCTCCTCCCGCACAGGTTTTAAGGAAACGGCGTTCCTTTACGCCATCTCTTCGGCAGGGCTCACCCACGCCATGGCGAAGGCCTGCAGCGCCGGGCGCATGGACCGCTGCACATGCGACGAAGCCCCTGACCTGGAGAACCGCGAGGCCTGGCAGTGGGGGGGCTGCGGAGACAACCTGAAGTACAGCAACAAGTTTGTCAAGGAGTTCCTGGGGAAGAAGTCCAACAAGGACCTGAGGGCCAGGGTGGACTTCCACAACAACCTGGTGGGCATGAAGGTACGGGCGTGTGCGGCCCTGGGGGGCGGGCGCTGCCAGTGAACGCCGGGCCGGGCACTGAGCGCCGGAGCAGGCCGAGGTGGCGGTTAGGGGTGTGTGAGGAATGCCGGGTGGAGTCCATCGTGTCCCCCGGGTGTGCAAAGCGGGCGGAAGCCTCCGATTTCTGATGAGCGTGCCCAGTCCTTGTATGTGAGGGGGTGTCACACGGAGGTGGGGAGAGACCTGTTCTCCCCTGCAGAGGAAGGCAGGAGGCGCTCCAACGGAGCAAAGCTCAGGGAACCCAGGTTGCATTTGGATGCCAGGAAGCACTTCCTGACAGTCAGGACCCCCAGGGTGTGGAATGGGCTTCCACTGGAGGTGGGTGAGGCCCCATTGGTGAGGGTGTTCAAGGATAGGCTGGACGTGCACATGGTGGGCATGTCATGAGCGGAGCCGGCTGCAGCCAGGGGTCAGACTAGATGGCCCGGGAGGCCCCTTCTGACTCGCGCTGTTTCTCTGTTTCTATGTTCTATGTTCAGTTTGGATGCCAGGAAGCACTTCCTGACAGTCAGGACCCCCAGGGTGTGGAATCGGCTTCCCCGGGAGGTCGGTGGGGCTCCATCGGTGCTGGTGTTCAAGGACGTGCACATGGCGGGCATGTCGTGAGCGGAACCGGCTGGAGCCGGGGGTCAGACTAGATGGCCTGGGAGACCCCTTCTGCCTCGCTCTGTTTCTGTGCTTCTAAATGAGTCCCTCTCCTTCGGTGCGGGAGCTTGTGACGGGTGGCCCCAAAGGCAGCCCCCCCGCAACCACTCCACGGGCAGGATCCCCCTTCCCAGCCGCTGCTGCAGCGCTTCATGTTATTTACTTACTTAAGGCATTTACACACCGTTCCATCACTGACGTCTCGGGACGCTTCATCACAAGATTCATAAAATAGTACAGAAATAGAAGTACGGGTAAGAATAGCACGGCTTCTGACGTTAGGTATAAAACCAGAAATTAAAACAAATTAACGATTTAAATATTGGGAGAACAAAAAGGTTTTCACCTGGCACCGAAAGGAAAGAAGCGTTGGCTCCAGGTGAACCTCTCTGGGGAGCATATTCCATAACTGGGGCGCCACCACAGAGAAGGCCCTCCTCTGGGTACTCACTCTCCTAATCTCCTTCAAGGAGGGCTCCCGGAGCAGGACCTCCACCTCAGATCTCAAGGGCCGGGCAGACACATATGGAAGGAGATGCTCCTTCAGGTATCCCGGACCCAAGCTGTTCAGGGCCTTATGGGTCGTCACCAGCACCTTAAATTGGGCCCGGACTTCAGTCGGCAGCCAGTGCAGATGGTAGAGGACTGGCGTTATATGCGAATACCCGCCAGTCCCCGTTAACATCCTGGCAGCTCTATTCTGGACCGACTGAAGTGTCCAGACCATCTTTAAGAGCAGCAGTTGTGGAAGACGGTTGCTGGTTGTGTGCCAGGACTCTGTAAGCCTTTGTGGTCCTTTCGCCCGGTGTGGCTTGGTTTGGGAGACTAAGCTGGGTGTAAGAGGAAGCCGGCAAATTCCCGGAGGGATGGATTCCAATAGGGTTTGTCCCAGCCCCAGTGACGGTGGATCTGGCTGGTCTCTTCCCCAGTTCAGGCACCCCGCCAGGGGGCGCTTGTGGTCCCAGGCCGAGTGGTTGTCCTTCTCCTTCCCACAACACACCTGAAAGCCTTTCCGAGCAGTGCTGCCTAGCAGTTGGCCCCTGGAAGTTGTCCTCCAGGTATCGTAGTCCCTGCAGACATTTTGGACTACACCTCCCATCCTCTCAGGCCATTGGGCATACAGGCTGGGGCTGAGGGGAGTTGGAGCCTGGAGCATCCTGGGAGGCACCAGGTTGGGGGAGAGCTCCATGCGGAAGGAATTGGGCAGCTGCCCACCTGGGAGGCGCGCAGGTGAACTGGGCTTTTCCGTGAATCTCGTTCTGCTGCGGGAATGCTGAGCGGCATTCCTTTGGACTGGGAAGAGGTGCTCTTGGGAGCTCACGTCGGGCTAAGGGATGCCCCGAGGAGCATACAAAGCGTGGCCCTTTCCCCCGCCTGCTCATCTCCTGGCAAGGGCTTTTGCGAATGGGTCAGGTTTAGCCGCAAAAGGCCCATTTCCCTACCCCACTTCTGGGGAAACGCTCTGTGCACCTCCAGGGGGACTTCTGCAGACTCCCCAAAACCCTGACGCAGCCCAGGGTTAAGGTTTGAGTAAAATCCCAGCAGACATTTCCACATTTCCCCTCCTTCCCCACTGCTGAAGAATCGGGGGAATCCTGCAGCACAGCACCTCCCGACATGGCGCCCCTTGGGCACGCCGGACTACAGCTCCCATCATCCCCAGCCGAGAGCCAGGCTGGGATGATGGGCACTGCCCTCTGCACGGTGCCATGTTGCGCGAGGCTGCAGCTGTATTGGAATGTCTCTGCGGCAGCGTAGACTCCCCCCCACCCAATTTTTTTTTGCAACTGGCACTAAAAATCCCCCAACGCAGACAGCCAAAAAGCTGGGTGAAGCCGCTGAGATCGTGTTTCAGTGCAGACAAAGGGAGCCCGCGCTGGGGGAACGGGGTGGGCGGAGGGGGGTGGGAGGCGAGGTGGTCGAGGTAAGCTGATGCTAATAAGATTTGGGTTGGCCCAATCTGCTCATCAGACGCATGGGAGTGTCGCAGGCAGGATGGCTTTGGGCCGTGGGCACGGGGGCAGCTTGGTCTCCGGAAAGCTGCAGCGCAGGCTCCGTGGGCACCTGTCGGGGAGAGAGCCGTGCCTTCCGGGGCTGGGTCCATGGATTGCCTTTCCTGCCCGCTCTTGCACCTGGACGCTCAGGACAGCGTGTGTGTGTGCGTGTGTGTACGTACACCTCTCCTTGGAGAAATTCTGTGTGGTGGGCTAGGCTGAGAGGAAGAGCCTGCCACTGGGCCGAAGTCACGGGGAGAGCTTGATGGGCGGCTTTGACCCCAGGTTTCCTCGGTTCCAGCTGGACACTCGAGCACGCTGCTTTGCTCTCCGTGTGAGGCTGGGTATTAAAGTCTACGCAGGGACGGAAGAAACTGTTTAGGAAGCTTGTAATTTTTCTGCATGCTTTGCTAACACGGCCTTTCCTCAAATCTCCATTTCCCATTTTCGGGGCCATAATCATGTTTTCCTAGCCCGCTGACTGCTGTGCCACAGGTGTCCACCAGACGTTTGGAACGACAGCTCTTGGGCTTCTTGACCTTTGCTCCTGCTGGCTGGGGCTGATGGGAGCTGCAGTCTTGAGGGCAGCTGTGTGGCGAAGGCCACTGGGTGTCCATCTAGTTCGAAACCCTTGTTAAGGTTGTGGCACGGCAGTGCGGGACTCACAAACAGGAATGCCTGAAGATACCTTCCCCGCAACCCTGGCTTGGTGGTCTCTCAGGCACATGGAATGTTGTTTTTCCATTACGCATGCAAATGGCCATGAGTGTAATGAGTCTCCCGAGGACCCGGGGCTGGTAGACGGGCTTATATCCCCAGTCCCATGAGCCAAAACCGGGCAGCATTCTTCACCGCTTCTGCACAAGGAGAGTGTTTTCTCTCTGCTGGCCTCTCGCTGGAAAACAATTCCTCAGTAACGCAGCTCTCCCACGGCCAAGTCCGCAGTCCCCCCCATAACGCCGGGTTAAAGCATTTTCTGCAAAAAGCCCCGACGGAATCTTTTTTCTCTTCACACCCTCTCCGGCTCAGCTGCGCATGTTTACCGCAAATAGTGAAATAGGAACCGGCCCGACCCTGTTGCGCCCATTTCATGCCTCGCTAAGTGCTTACGGCATGACCTCAATGCTAGTGACAAGGCGCACTTGTCTGGAAGGCCAATGAGGTAATTAGCCAGAAGGACTTCTTCAAATGCCTTCCCTTTTTATTAATGAGCGAAAGCTTCAAACTATGCAGCTTATTAATGTTTTAAAACCCCATCCTGCCAAATCCATCCGAGCTCATTCAAGCGTTCTGTGATGGGGAGCGGGGGGGTTTTTGTGGGGGGGGCAGGTTGCAGGGCGAGGGAGTGAGAAGCGGCAGGTGCCCCCTTCCACCTCCCCCCCCCCCGAGACTTGCCGCAAGGGGTGATCCTCGTGTATACTAAACCCAGCTCAATAGGCCCCGCTACCACTCTTGCCGTCTCGGGACGCTGCTCCTCCCTCTGATCTTTCTCCCTCCTTCTGTCCCTTTGTATCCCCTTAATGAAAAGTCAAGAGCATTAAGAACACTCGATGTGTTCCACCAGGGCTGAGTTAAGTGACGCTTTAATTAAATCCCCCCTCCAGCCCCGCTCTTGTCTGTGTTTCTCAAAGTATCATTAAACATGACTTTCTAACCACATCTCTCTGGAGCGTTGCTAAGATCCTTAATCCTCAGGATGGCTGACCCCCCTCTCTCTCCCTCTTTCTCTTTCCCCCCCTTCCTTTCTTCCCTCGAGGTACGTTTGGTCAAGCATGTCTTACAACTCTGTGGAGGGCTATGAAAGGCGACGCTGTTATCCAGGGCAGCATCATATCCATGTTCGTATTGCACTTCCTAGTTTGTGTGTGGGGGGGGGCAAGGGGGGCTTCTGGTGAACAGGAACTTGCCTTGAGCGAGGGTGACCCGTCTGTCACTGTCAGCATGGACAGTCTGTCCACCCAAAGGCCTGATGCTGCGATTGGCACAGGGACCTAAGAGCTGCGTTATCCTAATTCCGACTCGGTCCATCCAGCCCAGCCTTTTCAACCCGAGGGAGGTGAAGATCCGGTTGGATTCTGGTTTCTTTGCCGGACTTCTTTCCCTTTTGCGTGCCGGACTTGTCTCCCATGCTCGGCCCCGGCCAGGAAGCGAGCTGAGCTGAGATCAAGTCCGCAGACCCGCAGGGGCACCAGCGGATTCTTTGGGCCAAGCTATGAGCAAGGTGCTCGAAAGCTGTGTGTGGAAGCACAGCCCTGAACTCGCTTCCTGCCGGATGCCTTGCAAACGCTTTGCGTGGGGCAGACGTAGGGAAGGGAGGAAGCTGGCCGGAGTCCGGGGAGCTGAACTGAAAAATTCCAGCAGATTCCCACCCACAAACCAACTGGCAGCCCCAGCTCTCCAGGTTTTCAGGAGGGTGAGAGATGCGGAGGATGAAACCCATGGCTTCTGCAAAGCTCTGCCCCTGAGTGGGGAGGCAGCTCTTTGGGGTGTCTTGCTCCAAAGACCTAAAACTCCTGCAGTCAGCACTTCTGCCAGCCCAGCTACAGGGGTTGTGTGGAAAGTTGGCAACCGCAGAGGGAAAGGTTTGTGTTGCCCCTTCTAGAGAAAGGCTGCTCTCCTCCTCATTCACAGCTTATTTTTCTTGCTTCCATTTTCAAAACTATCATTTGCCAATAATGAATAGCAGAGATGCCAGCGCGTGGGCCCGGACCACCGTTCGGTATTCTCAGATGTGCGGTAAGAAGGGTCCTTCCTACTTTCCAGTCTTAGAGCCCACCAGGCCCTCTCAGCTCAATTCTCTTCCTCTTGCCAGATTCAACTGTTCTGCTTCCGTGTGGACTCTACTCACGAGGAGGGGCACATACCCCAGCCTCACTCCTTCCTGGTTCATGGGGCAGAATCCAACGTTGCCCATCAGGACTTGCTGGGCAGTTCTGTTTGCATGCAGCGAAATCCACCTGTTCCACAGGTGCGCTGCCTCTTGTGGAATCATGATTTGGTGCATCGAGGGTGCGGTGGGGGGCTCCCACACAGCCAGAGATGCTTATTCCTGGAAGAGGGGAAGATTTGTGAAGCTGCTTTATGTCAGTTTATTATATAATATATATTATAAATAATATTATATATCCTAATATATAACCACACTATATTGTTACTATATAATATATTGTAAATAATACATAGCTATATTATATATTCTAATATATCACTATATTATGCTAATATATAATTCAATATTATATTATGAACAATATTTATATCCCATCCATTAGGACTCAAGGTGGCTTACAAGATTAAAAGCTTATACAGTTCAAACATTCATAGAAATATACAACAGTTAAATTAGTGAACTTGTAAAATTATAAAATACCCAAATTGAAAACTATAAAAGAATGGAAGCGCTCTAATGCACTGTCACAGCCCAGCCGTTCCCAAATACGTGCTCCGACAAAACGGGTTTTGCCTGGGAAGGGAATTCCAGCACCATAGAGTTGACTGCAGGAATATATCTGTTGAGAGGCAGCGAGGAAGAGCTGGGGAGAGCACCATAACCCGTGTGCCACTGCAGGACATTGCCAGGACGTGCCTGCCTAGCCTATCGAGCAGGAGATTCCCACATTTATTTATTTATTTATTTATTTATTTAAATATTTATATGCCGCCCCTTGCAACAGCCTCGGGGCGGCTCACATGGCAGAGGCTCGTTGCGGCTCCGGCTCGCCTTCCCTAACTCGCCTCGGCTCCTTCTCCGCAGGTCATCAAGGCCGGCGTGGAGACCACCTGCAAGTGCCACGGCGTGTCGGGCTCCTGCACTGTCCGGACCTGCTGGCGCCAGCTCTCCCCGTTCCACGAGATCGGCAAGCAGCTGAAGCAGAAGTACGAGACCGCGCTCAAGGTGGGCAGCACCACCAACGAGGCCACCGGGGAGGGGGACATCTCCCCGCCGAAGAAATCCGCTCCGGGCCACGGGGACCAGATCCCACGGACTACGGACCTTGTGTACATCGACGACTCCCCGAGCTTCTGCCTGATCAGCCGGTACTCGCCCGGCACGTCGGGCCGGAAGTGCTACAAAGACAAGAACTGCGAGAGCATCTGCTGCGGCCGGGGGCACAACACGCAGAGCCGCGTGGTGACGCGCCCCTGCCAGTGCCAGGTCCGGTGGTGCTGCTACGTGGAATGCAAGCAGTGCACGCAGAGGGAGGAGGTGTACACATGCAAAGACTGAGGAAGACACGCATCCTGGCGTTCGCAGCGCATAGCCCTGCCCGGTGGGGGGGGCCGCCCTCCAGCGAGCCCCCGGGGGGGCCACACGGGGGCCGTGGGGAGACGAATTGAGCACTTTGCGGGGTCCTGGCGGCCCAGTTGTATTCCTTCTCTTTCTCGACTGTTCCCTGCTCTCCAAACGCCTCTGGGGCTCCAGCGCATGAATCGGAAGCACCTGCCGTGCGGAGTGGGGGCTGATTTAGGGGTGCCGGGGTCCCTGCCAAAGCAACCATAGGCCATTCCGCCTTGATCGAATGGAGCGGCTCGCCCTTCTATCGTGACCACGCAGTCCGAGCTTGAATCAGAGCTCTCCTTGTGAATCGGACCTCTTGGGGTGTCGTTGACGTGCTCCTGCTGAGCTCCGTGGGCATCCCGACCACACTGGGAACTGCAGTGAGGAACTAGAGCTGTCCTGGAAGAGCTTCATGCCAAGCGATGGTCAAGGAAAGGCTTGGCGGTGGTGGATGTGCAGTTCGACTCCTCTGCGTCCGGATAATTGGAACGGAGAAGTCACGTCCCGTGTGCTGGAGATGCTAATAGGTCTACACGGTGTGCAAGATTTCCTTCAGCCACCTGCACTTCATAACAGACTGTGTGTGAAGTTCAGCCTGCCAAATTTTCTTATTGCTCCATCTGCTTTTCACTTTTCACTTGCTGCCTTGACTTTTAATGATGAAAACCACTAGAAGCCTTCTTCAAACTTCCCGTAAGCACCACCACCGATGGTTTCTCGTGCTTGGAAGCTCCAAAGTCACCTGCTGGAGGTTGCTTTTGGAGCAACTTCTGGCTGTAGTTGCCTTATCGACAATTGTCTTCTGGAAATGGAGAAAACCTGTTGCCTTATGGATGGGTCACTTGACGTTGACCATTCTTGGACTGCAAGCCACTGTGGACATGATCATACCTCCCAAGAGTCTACATCAATTGGAATGTCATTCCACTTACTCGTGGCAGCGGTATGGACTGGCACACATCTCTGCACAGATCGTTTAACATCTATTTAAAAGAAAGCAAGCAAGAAAGCAAAGCAAAACAAAGCAAAACCACTCTAGGCCTGGCATTAGAACTTCAACACCCATGAAATGATCGAATTCCAAGCGAACGGTTCGCAAGAGTTCCAGAGGGAGGGAGAGAACTGGAAGAGAAAACGACAGCAGGGACCAAAAGCATTTGCGGCGTGGCTACTGGACATCGTTCTGCCATTTTGAATTGGGATGTTACAGATATGTGACTTGGCATAGCAACTCTGCTTCAACAATACTACTTGGATCGGAAGCTGCTGGCAAAGGGCCCGTGTCGTCGGTGATGGAGGCCGGGGTGGGCCCTTCTGATTCTCTCGTAGTAGCAACGTCTCGAGTTTAACCTGTTGACCCGGTTTGCGAGGGGAGCCGGAGGAAGGAACCTTCAGCGCGGGTCCCATTTGTCTGCCCGGGACTGTCCAGTCTTCTGAGCTTGCTTGACCGGAGCACCTTGCAAAGCCAGCTCAGCTGCTGGGAGGAGGGTCCCAGGAAGGTCCTTGGGAGCGACCAACCAGATTAGAGCCAGGTGTGTCAGCTGACTGTTGGAGGGGGGAGCAAGAAGGACCACCTTCGTTGTGCTGGGCCAGGGCCCTGCAGTTGCACGTCTCTTTGGGGCAACCGGTGATGAAGTCTGGGGCTGTTCATTTCCACCCTCCTCTGCCCTGCGGGCTCGGCAGAAACTCTTCGCTGCGGGTTCCAGGCCGGCCAGTCCTGCAGCTACGTGCAAATAACTGAAAGGCAAAGCCAAACCAGAGATGGAATAGAAACGTATTATTCAGTGTGGAGATATATCTATCTATATATACGCCTAAATATGAATATTGATCATCTATTTATTAAGCCTTTTAGAAGGACCTTCTTATGGTTTTGATGTGGTATTATGTTTAGTCCTCTCTCGACATGCACACTCTCGTCCCTGTTTTTGCACGCACATGTATCTTTTGTCCCCAAGGAGTTTCTTCAAGTTTTCCAACAATTTTGGGCGTGAAGATGGAGCAAGATGCATGCCTCATTCTATCGGGGTGGGTGTGTTTGCTGTGTGAGGAAGGATCTGCCCCATTTGGCTTAGTCCTGCCTTGACCGAAGCATGGGTTCCAGAAGGTCCCGTAATATCTGTCTCCGCTTAGTGTAGAACATCACCTCTTGTCACGTGCAGGGCCAGCTCGAGTTAACGCACACCTTTGGGCAACAGGTGTTTCTAATTTTGTCACCCCGCCTCTTGTGCTTGGGTTTTGCGGGGAGAAGAGACCAGTCCGCACTTGCTGCTTGGAAATATCTTTTTGCTGTCATTCGTTTGTACAAAGCAAGGAAGGATTGATAACCAGAGGCTGGGAGAACGGCAGAGGAACAGTCCACCTGCACGGAGACGATGCCCTCAAAGATTTGGGTGGAGGGAGTTCTCTCTCCCACTTCCCAGAGGGTAGTGACATGGTTTTGGGTTTCTGCTTCCAGCACCAAAGATGTCACTGAGCTGCCCCTAATCTCGTGGTGGGGCTCTTGCTCCTCCTGTCCCCCAGTAATCCTGGGTGGACTTCCTACCAGAAACTCAAGTTGAAGTCCTCTAAATTCTGCGGAACTTGCAGGCTTTTAAAAATCCAAATATGTTATAATACCTTTGGCACTTCTGGGAAGATGGGTCCATGTGGTGTACAGTCCCCATGCGCGCTCGCTTTTATTTATACCTCCCGTGCAATGGGGCGTGGGGGCCGCCAAGGAGCAGACCCCTTGCGGTCGACTCGTGTGCCTGCTCGCTCAGAAACTGGTCCCGCTGAATTCCAGAGGACCGTCTCCTGAGCGCGTCTGCACAGGGATGGTGGTCTTGGGGGTGAAGAGGCAAAGGGGTGAATGAACTACTGAGTGGGAAAAAGCTCTTTGTAAAATAATTCACGCACTGAAGCCGAGGTGTTTCTGTAAGTATTTAAAAATGTATTTATGTTAATGCAAATATTATTATTGCTTTCTTGTTATATATTGTAAATAGTAAGGTTTATTCTCCTGTGGTTTAAAAATTTATATGAATATATAAATATATAAATATATATGAATAGTACCAAGGCACATGTGTTAAATGTATAGGCAGATGTAATGCATATATTCTTAAGTTAACCCCTTTTGAAATTGAGGTGTCTTTGCCAGCTGGTGCAGCCTTCTCCCACCGGGTCCCTTCCAGATGTTTTGTCCTACAGTTCCCAGCATTCCTGTCCATTGGCTATGCTGTGTGGGGCTGATGGGAGTTATAGTCTATAGCATCTGGCAGGCACCAGCTTCAGAAGGCTGACCTGAGGCTATAACAGGAGTTTCTTGGGGTGGAGCCAGGGCTTGCTTCAGTTCTTTCTCTACCTGAAAATGGTTGATCGGAAGGCCTGGGCCAAGATGTAAAGAGTGGCGGAACCCAAGGGCTGGCTTGTGCCTGTGAGACTTGCCTGGCTAGCAGTGGATTTCCTCCTCCTCTCTCAAACCAGGTCACCATCCAGCCCTGGCTGGCAGGGCTGCAGCCAAGCCCTTCATGAGCAAAGCCTGCAGTAGCATCCAGCTAGTCTGGCCTCTGCCCATGTGAGGAAGGCACTGGCATTTCCATGGGTGGAAAAGCAGTGTCTGGGTTTCAGGTGAACCATCAGGACATGGTAGGCTGAGCCCATGGAAGACAGCAGTGGCCTTCTTCGCAGGAACATCTTGAATGGCCTGCTGAGACGAGGAGGTGAGCATCTCTCGTCAGGATGCGTGAGAAGCAGGATTTTGGCCTCGCCCGTTTTGTCTCGGCCTCGCTTCCTTTTTGCCTTGCGTCGCACCATTGGAAGACAGTCCGCAAGGCCGTCTTCAAAATGGAAGCCGGTCCTTGGGCTAAAGGAGTTTCACTGCTCTTGCTTTGTAGGCCTGGCCAGTTTTGTTCCATGGCATGCTTAAATCTACAAGCATCCCATGATATGGGTGGTGCAGGCTGACCGTAATTGACAACGGCCCTCCTCCTACTGGATTCTGACATATGGATTGTGCCTTGAGGGCGACAGGGCCCTGGTGTGCTAAGAGACCCCACTCCGCTCCTGAGATGCTTCTTCAGAAGTGCTACTCTGAAGAGAGTTAACCACGGCACCACCGTCTAGGAACAACCAGAGGCCGGCTGTTTCCCACAGCCTGGATCTGTGGCCTGAGTCTGGAACGGAAAGCAGTTCGCATGGGCTGCCTCTGACCCCATGAAGAGGAAGTAGAACCATGCTTGGCCATAACAAGCCAGGAGCAGTCTTGGGAGAGAGAAAAGCGATTGCCCATTTGCTTTTCAGCAGTGGGTTTCAACCAGTGGCATTTTGGGCACTCCATATTTCCCTAGGAGGTTATTGGAGGACGCACTCTCTTGTCCACTTTTATGACCTGTGCTCAACCATGACCCGGAAACATGGTAGAGTAGGGTTTCCTGGCTGATGTGGAATGGGTCCCCCAAAGGTTGGACTGTCTGCTTCCCAGAATACTTGGGTTATTGGACAGTTTAAAAGTGCAATAAGGGGTACGCTGAGGTTGGCAGGTTTGAAAACGAGGGAACGGTGTCCTTGTTGCCGGGTTGCACTGCTATACTCTGCCCCTCGGGCCACTTCGGACTCTGAAAGCGGGGCTGAGTTGACATGAACGGGATTGTACCCCTGGGATCATGTGTTCCGGCTGCCCTCCGCACCTCTCAACGCCGGCATTACAGGGCTATTGAGGCGGAATACCCAGTTTCTAAAGCTGGATCCTGACGAGGTGCTGTCCATGGGTCTTGCTATGTGTTGCTCAGCCGTGGTGGTCTTTTGAGATGTTTCCAGGCAACGTGGGAAGTTGGTAAACCCATTCTGCCAGACATTGGTAGAAGAAGACATGCCCGTCCTTAATGTCTATTCGGCTCTTCCTCCTCGGGCAGGGGTAGGTGATGCGGTGCCCTCTGGCTGCCTTGGCCTTGGCCCTGACTAGTTGACATTCTGGCTGGAGACGATGGGAGGTGCAGTCTATAAAGTAGGGCACTGGCTTGCCTAAGCCTGGATGGATGGATGGATGGATGGATACGTTCATTGCTGAAGTCTTGTGGCATTTGGAGTGGTTTGACTGGGAGCTAGGGTGTCTTGGATCAGTGGTTGTGATCAAGAGAGGTCCTTCAGGTGGGGATCTTACATTTGGTAGTCCCCGTCTCTGCCTGTCATGGATGCTCCTTGCCCAGGCAACCTCGCCTTGTCAACATTCTCCCTACTGGGGGAGCCACCATCACTTATCAACATTAAAGAGCAATAGTGACATCAGGTTGGGGCAAGGGGAGGTTTTTTGTTCTATTGTCAATGAAACAACTTTGTGGTAGCTTTGCTGACTTTGCAGTAGAACCCGCAACATGCCTGTTGCACCGGTCTGTTTTCTTCCTTAGAAGACAAAAGCATAAAATGCTTTCTGAGTGGCTGGTTAACTTGTAGGATTCTGTGGGGTGCAAAACCAATCTCAGACTTCCACCCCATGGCTGAGGAGGCGTGTCCCGGTCTGTCTCCCACTGCCAAGCATTGTTCATCCTATGCTAATTTTTGAAAATGGAGCAGGGGCCTGGTTAGGGTGGGCACCACGGTTCTTGGTGAGGTGCCTACACGGACAAGGTGCCAGTGAGGAGTTATGAGCAGAGCCCATGTTTGGGAAGAGTATGACCGGTTTCCTGAGCAGGAGGAGGAATTTCCCTCCTACTTCCCAATCTGTGCATTGCACGGAGCCCTCAAAAGGAATTGTCCATGTTCACTAAGTGAGGAGCAGGGACAGAAAGCTATTCAAACTCTTTCCTGCTCCTATGTTGTGATGTGAAGTGGAGCTGGAGAGGCTCTCAATGGGATGTCCAAACCGCCACATCCTAATGGTTCGCCTTGCAGGCCAGGCCTGATGGGAGCTCCGTCAGCAAATGGTTAGGGCTGATGGGAAAGCAGTCCCAAAGGATGCAGCTGAGAGCATGGGGGACTCTATAGGGACATGGTTTGAGCTGTATCCTTGGTCCTTTAAATAGTTCCAGCCGTGATAAGGGTCACCTTCTGGAGCAAGCACAGCTTTCTGCTCTGTTCTTTGTGGTGGGCCCTTGAAGTTTCATGGGGAGCCCTCTCTTGAATTAGTACAAGCGATCTTTAGGGGTTTAAAAGGCTGCAGATCTGCATGAATTTTGCATATGTTGACTTATATCTATATATTCAAAAGCAGAAATAATCAGTAGGATTTAAATTTCACAGGAGGCAAATCCAGCCAACTCATTTCGGATCCAGACAAATCTCAAATAAATTAGTCCAGTTAAATCACCCCCTATTCCAGATCATCCCAAGCCCAAGTTCCCCACGCCCTCAGACTTAGTCGCCATTCCGGGGGAGATTTTTGTGGGAATAGAAGGTCGCAGCAGGTGCAGACGGGAAGATCTTTCTTCCTGACGTGCAGCCCCCCGGAAAACCTCAAGAATAGATCCAGAAGGTCAGGATTCGGGGGGTGTCCCAAGGACCCGAACCTAACGAAACGCCTGGAATGCTTTTTTCAGTCCTGCACAGGTCTTACTCAGAGGAGGGTTTGGGTTCCAACACCTTCTTGGTCCTGTCCAGGGAACGCAATGGTGGGCATGAAGGCTTGTGGCGTGCACCCAGAGGGTTCCTGCTGGAAGGGTTGTGAGGAGCAAATGGAAGCATATGAAGGATTTACAATATTTCTCTCTCTCTCTCTCTCTCTCTCTCTCTCTCTCTCTCTCTCTGGGGTGGGTGGGCTGTGGGTGGCGGTGAGCGGCTTATGGAACCTAAATTATTGTTTTCTCTCTACCTCATATGTACAGCGTTGTAGGAATAAATTTGATTCTTGAGTGACTGTGGAGAATGTATTTAAGTTATTTGACATCTTTGTATAACAAATGAGAGCAAATAAAACAATAAATGTATTTTAAATTATACGCTGGCGGCTGGCCTGAGGTTTTGCTGGGCTGGGGTGGCGGTGATGAGTTCCCCCAACTACTGCCCCGGGTGGGGCGAGGCCAGGGGTTGGCCACCTTAAACACTCAAAGAGCCATTTGGACCCATTTCCCAGAGAAAAGAAAACACCGGGAGCCACAAAACCCTTTTGACCTCTAAAATGAAGATAACGCTGCATGTATCGTTTTTTACCTTAAAAAAACCCAGACTGGTAAACCAGCCTCGTCAGCTGTGAAAGCAAATGAATCTGCCCACGTACCATTAAACGTTCTGTTTTCTTCTGAAACTTTTCTTTTCTTGGATTTATCCATGGTTGGCCTACCGGGGGCCAAAAAGCTCAATAAATCGCATGTCGCACATTGGCGGTTGTGACGCTTATTTTGAGCGATGGGGAGCCGCAGCAGAGGGATGAAAGAGCCACATGTGGCTCCGGAGCCACGGGCTGCTGACCCCTGGGCTAGGGGAAGGGCGTGTGGCAGGACGGAGAATCCCTGGCAGCGTCTCTGACCCCGGAGCAGAGAGAGTGGGGATTCCTGCTGGGGACGGGGCTTGGAGGACACACTGAGCCCTCCCTCCTGGAGGAGCCAGTGGCTCTGTGGGCCAGACCGGGGCCAGTGCTGCCGCAGTTGCCAAAGCCCCCAGCGGCAAGCATTGTCGTGGCAAGAGATGGCCTCCTGTCCACTTCTTCCCTGCAGCGAGGAGGGACGTATAGGGCAGCCCAGAGAGCGTGGGCCAGCTGCCCCCCACGGCCAGGGCAGCCAAACAGTTGGGTGGCCCCGTTCCTTGCCTGCGGATTTGAATGATTTCCATGGGGCTCGTTGAAAATGGGTTTCCTACCACGCATGGAGCAAGGTGGGATTCCTAACCGAGACTCGGCTCTCTGCTCTCCTTAAAAGCATTAATACCGACCCTCTGTGGCTGGTTGCTGCCTTGCCCTTGTTCAAGAATACCTGGAGTTTGGGGGTCTCTGACGGCAGGAACTCCCCCGTTATGCAATGGGATCCAGTAAGAAGCTGAATTCGGCCCTCAAGAAATTAAGAATTACTCCAAATGAAGTCTTTTTAAATGGGGGGCCATGGATGGGCAGGCTGGCTATGAGAGCAGGGACCCTCTGAATTCCTCGTCTTGGGTCGCCACCCACCCATGCTCCCCAAGGCAGAGCCTGCTAAGGGCATGAGCCTATGCGTGTTAAACAAAAAATCCCGTAATTCCCCAGCATTCACCAGTCAGCTGGTAGGGAATTGTGGGCTTTTTTCCCTGCCTAAACATCATAGGCTTGCCCCATACCCTAAAGCTCATTTATAAAGCTCTCAAAGGATTGGCTGGAGCAAGGGACCCCTTTCTGTACAGCTTGGCAAAGCGCGCTTTCATAGAATAGTGGGGTTGGAAGGGGTCGAGGACGACATTGGGTCCAACCCCTGTTGCAGGACACCAAGTCCCACCATCCCGCTCAGATGGCTGATGTTCGAAGGAGTCCTGATCACCCAGAAGCCTGGTCATGCCAGGTTTGAAATGACACGCATAGGAAAGGAAAGGATCATCGCATCAGACCGTCTTCTCCCTGTCCCATGCATATTTCACTCCTGCGTCAGCAAGTCGTCAAGAATCAGAGATGCTCCCCCCAAAATCGCTTCATAGGGTGGCCACAAAGAGGGATCTCTTCACCAAAATGGGCAAAAGAGGACTCAGGTGTGTAGCCAGGCATATAACTTAACACATGCATATTTAGCAATGTTGTAATTTGAGCAGAAATACAATCCATCTCACGGGGAGGAGGGGAGGGTCTGTATGCCGGCCTCCTCAGCCTGGCATCGAGGTTCTGCTGGTTCTTTATCTTTAAACCAGAATTGGAGTAGACAGTCCTTCCAGCGGAGGACACGTGGCCACCCTGGCTGTGTGAGGGGCTGGGTGTGAGTGGTGTCAAAGTTCTGCTGGTGCTGCTGGAGGTGGGAATGGCTCGTTCCCAATTTCTGCATGCATGTCTCCGTCTCCATCTCCATCTCCATCTCCATCTCCGTCTCCATCTCTATCATCATCTCATCTCATCTCATCTCATCTCATCTCATCTCATCTCATCTCATCTCATCTCTCCATCCATCTATCCATCCATCCCTCCATCCCTCCCACTTTTACTCCTTCCAAGGAACTCAAAGCAGCTTAAATAATTCTTCCCCTCCTCTCAGTCTTATCCTCACCAAAACTACCCTGCGAGTTAGGTTGGGCAGAGTGTCTGTGACTGGCCCAAAGTCCCCCAGGGAGTTCCGCAGTTGGGTCGGGACCAGGACCTAGATCTCCCATGTCCCAGACCGGCCCTGTGAACCACGATCCATTGAAAACGGCAGCTTAAAAACACAATGATTTAAGGGGGAAGGAAGCAAAAGAAAGTTGGTGAGCATCTTTTCCAGACGAGTTTACCATGCCTGAAAGCGGCTCCTAGCTTGCAGAGCTGCACAAGAGCTCGGGCGGATGGTTGCCAGGAGCCAGCAGGCCTCTGGGACCTCCCGTTCCCCTCGTCATTCTACTGAGTTTTGTCTCAGAGCGGCAGGAGATCTCCAGAAGGGTCGCCTTCATTTCAGGTCTCAGCTGGAGAGCCTGGGAGACGAATCGAGCACCTTCTTCGAGCACCGAAGGAGCTTTCCCCTGGGCTGGGAGTCTTCTAACAGAGGCTGTTGTGGGCACGGGGCAGGACTGCCTCCTCTGCTCGTGCCCCGCTCTTCACAAACAGCTCTTGGCCCCGAACAAGGAGTCATTGACGGGCTGTTTCCGCACGCTCCGCGACCACCTTGGGGAAGGCAAATGGCACTTGGGTGTACCTGTCATGCGTCAATCTTAAGTTACGCCCAAATCCGAGCTGACATCAAGAGACGGGAGATATGGTTTCTTTCCTACCTCCTTGGAGGGGTTGTTTACGCACGGCACGGCGGGTGGGTCTGGCTCGGTCCGGGCTGCCTCCCCCGGCTGCCAGTGATGCCACCCAGTTTACATGGACTTTATTCTTTTTCCAGCCCGTCCCTTTGAAAGGCTCGAGGGGTGTATGTGGAGAGGTAGCACCGGTCATAAAATAGCCGTCGCCTCGCTGCTAGGCAAACAAGTTATGTCACACTGTTTAGTAAACCCATTTCCCCTCTTGCACGGTGGAAAGAACCTGTCCATTAGCAAGCTCCTGGAAAGTATAACGTGTCCTCTTCCCCTCGCCCCCTTCCATATTTCAGTGCGTTCGGCTTGTTCCATCGGTTGGCAAACTCACCTTTGGCTTGGTTGGCTTTCTGGACAGGTTTTGGACTGTTGTGGAAGCTCTTCGGAGAGCCAGGTAGTAATCCTCAGTCCCGAAAGGGCCCTCCTCAACTCCCCAGATCAGCCCAAGCAGCAGCCCGCGTGGCTTTTATTTTCACTGGCAACTGGTGAGACTAGAACTGGCCACATTAATCAATACGAAGCAGCTGCGGCTTCAACCAGCGACAGGGGACTGCTTGAATCAATGCTTGAACTGCTTGAATCAATGCAGGGAATCGCAGCCCTCAAAGAACGCGTAATGCACCCTCGCTTCAAACAGCAGTTGGACGTGAGGACCAGGGCTCCAGGCCCTCTGAAGATGCAGCCCAGCCACACCTCAACCGGGCCAGCCCGACCCTTAGGGAGTTGGGATGCCGTCCCGAACACACAGTGAGTAAGCCCTGTTGACTTCGATGGGATCTGAAGAGCCCAGTGTCGTGCTGAGTGGCATTGACGCTTGGGAATCTTGTCTAGGGGAGGAAACCTCCTAGGAATGCTGTCATGGAAGCACCTATTCCCAGGTAGAGAGAAGGGCTTGAGATGGCAATCTGGGGTAGGTTGGATTGGGATTAAGGCAGGATTGCCCTGCTCCAGGCGAGAAGAAGGGCGGACGCACTGGTCAAGGAGCTCCATGTGACCACGAGGTAATGGCAGGTTAGACAGATCTTCCTGTGCTCCTGCAGCTAGTTCAGGGTCAGTCCTGGTGCAGTTGATGGAGCAAGTCCTTCAGGATCAGCAGAGAGGCAGGGGCCCCTGGTCCGGAAACCGTCCAGAGAGAGCAGCCTTTGAGATGGAGTCAAGGTCCAGCTGAGGCAATCGCTCCGAAGATGCATAAAGGCTGAGAAAACAGCATTGCAACGTGCTTGGAGCCCTACTCATGGGGAGTCCTTTCCTCACTAGGAGCCTTTTGGGGCAAACGGGCTCTGCTCTCCACAGGCATCCTTTGGGCCTCCCCGCTGAGCCCCCTGAAGGACTTGCCCGACAGTTCCCTCTTCTCGCAGGCCTGGGCCAGCTTCCTCGGGGCCTGGACGAGCTTCGCCCCAATGTCCTCAGCCTCTGGAGTCCTTGCTGGGGGCAGCCAAATCCACCATCCCCAGCCAGCCCTGCAATGGGGTCGGAGTTCAATCCACTTCAAGACACTAAGGATGAGGTAGGCCATCTTCAACGGCATGTGAATGAATTCCAACAGAAGGAAGTGTTGGTGAGAAAGCTGGTTTTCCACTGTCCCTAGATGGCACCTGGAGAACTGCGGGAGAAATTCCTATATTGGATCAATTCCTAGTCTCACATAATGTCCCGAACCCTGCAGTGGCCTCTGTGAGATACTTTAGAGGTGAATTGAAGTCTTCAGACAGGGTAACTGCCTGCTCCAACTCAGCCTGGTACAATTCAGGAAATTCTTGACCGTGCCATGCTGAGCCAAAGGTGTACCTGACCTCTCCTTCCATGGAAAAGCGAGCTGTCATTTGTGTCTTGACACTAAGGCCACGCAACAACACAGAAACACAGTCCGTGCATATACAACACGATTCTTCCTGCAAAACTCAAACGCTCTCCAAACTCTGCATTCGAGCAAGGAGAGAGAAGGTGCAGAGGACGGAGGCCCAGACCCGCTCTCCGATCAGTCCCCTGCCTTCTTGTCATTTCCTCTCCCTTTCTTTTGCTTTCTGTTCTGCGCTGGCTTGTTTTATGAGCTGTGCTGTCATTATGTTCTGGCAGTCTCTTTTATGGCATATTATTTTATGGGGAAACAGATTAAGTTGAATGGTATATGATGTTGGCTAGAGAACACAGATGGGGACTCCCGTCCTTCCTGCTCTGATGTGGCACCGGAAACGGCAGGCCTTATCTCTGGATCCCGGCCAGCCCTGGATGCCAGCGGGAACATGCTGAACAAGAAGACCGACAGGTACCGGGAAAGCTGGATTTCCACGTGGACATAGGAAACTGCCCCACACTGGATCACGAATCAAGAGACGGACACATCTAGTTTGGGAGACAGGAACCCTTGCAGCCCTGTGAAGATGTGGGCATTAGACCTGGGGTCTTCCACGGAGACTCTGCCCACGAACTCCCTTTCTGGACCCGGGGGTTCTTGCTTCCCATTCTAGTCCCCCTTCACCAGCTGCCTTTGGGCCAGTCCCAGACTCTCAGCCCAGCCTACCTCACAGGGTTGTTGTTGTTGTGAGGATAACGGAGCTGTGTGAGCCGCCCTGGGTTCCTCACCAGAGGAGAAGTGGCACATAATGCCATGGTATGGCAACCCCAGGCTTGGTCTGTGCAGAAATGACAGCTGAGGGGGCACGGAAGGACGAACTCGGCTCTGTGGCTGCCGCTCACCCGCCTTTTCCCCTCGGTCTCATGTTGGACCAGCCCTGAAAGCGTTTGGCTAGGTGAGGAGAGGGGAAAGGGGACGCGCCATGTGCCAGAGGTGTCCTGGTTCATCCAGGGAGATGTGTTGTTTTTCCAAGAGCCTCTTGCATTGACCCCCCCCCCCACCTCTCTTTGGTTTTTGTTTCTCCCCGTTTGAATCATCTCTGGCTCTTCGGCCAGCTTCGTCCGAGGAGTCGAGCCGTCTTCATCTTCTCCTCCCTCTCGCGCTCCCTCCTTGCCACGCCGAGACTCCCCCTTCCTGTTTCGTTCGAAAACTCCTCTGAAGTCGGCTTGTTTTTGGCTCGACTTCAGGGAGCCAATGTCATCTTTGGAAATGTCGACTCAAAGGGGAAACCAGGTAATCCAAATTCCCCATGAATAAGGCGACTGGGTGGCCTCTCAGGCAAGGCTGCGTCTCGGGTGCCGTGTGCGAAACCGGAGTCCGTCCGGGCCTGCAGTCGCCCTTCCTGGGCTGCCCCGCTTCCTCCGCAGCCGGCCTCCTTCGGGCCCGGTAGCCGCTCTCAGTCTCCCAGGCTCCGGGAGTCGGGGACGCGTCCAGCACACGTGTTAAAAGAGCAGATAAACCTCAGGAAGCTTCAGAAGTGAGTCATGGCCAAGTGCTGATCCGAACAAACAGCTGTGCTAACATTGACTAAGTTGCTTATTAAAAATATTGGCAGCTCCAGAAGGATCGCTCACTATGCGATCATTCTCTTCTTGGGGTGGGGTGGGGTGGGGGGAAACATTAGCAAGCCAGACTGAGGGGATTTGGGAAGAATACTGTGGGGTCAAGATAAGGCCCGTGTTAGAGCCAAAAAGCCATGCTCGTTCTCCTGCGCAAGCATGCATCTGGAGTGGAGGAAACTGCATCCTGCTCCCTTCCCCGGGATGTGGCATCACCTGCTTTGTCCTGCATCGCCCTCCCTTTCCACTTCCAAGAGCGGCAGGGCTCAAAGGTCATTTGTGCTAACACAAGTGGCGGGATCCCCTTGAGCCCGGCTTGTAATCTGTCCATTAAAAATGGATTAAGAGGAACCGGGAGTTTGCTGGGTGGGTGAAATTAAAAGGATCGACTTAATCCAGGGTAGTGTGCCAGTCGGAGTATTGGACTGGGACTCAGGCGATCTGAGCCCCCTGGCTGGCTTGGGGCCAGGCAGAGACTCTTAGTGTAACCTACCTTGCAAGGTTGCTGTGAGGATAAATGGGGAGGTGAATAACCTTGAAAGCTGCTTCACATTCCTTGAAAGGGGAAGAAAGACAAGATATAAATGTAATAATGATTACTGATTGACCATACAACTGCTTCTTATAATAATTGATTCTATGGACGCAGAATATCAGGCAAATTCATCCCTTGGATGGCCTTGTCTGTCAGGAGCCGGGTTTCCGCCTTCACACATTCAAAAGCCACAGACCATTTTCCTTGCAAAGTGTTCCTTGTTGACCCAAGAGCACAAACCCAATCTAGTATTCACCTCCAGGAACTCTCCTTACGAGCATGCTTTCTGAAAGCGAGCATGGCTCCCCCCCATACACCAGTCCTCTAATTGGCCACCCTCCTGTGCTGATGCAGCTCCATGGAGTGAGGAGCTGGGCCAGCCGGTCTGAGTCCAAGAAAGCCCCCCGTTCTGGGCCGCCTCCCACCAGATGTCCGTCTTGGCTGTTCCCAGAGGCCACCTGCCCACCTGGGAGCCTGGCCTTGGGATGAGCGCCTCCGCTTCTCTCCTCCCGGGAGCCCTCCTTGAAGGAGATTAGGAGGGTGGCTACCAGAGAAGGGCCTGCTCTGTGGTGGCACCCCGACTGGCACGTCACTGTATTCTTTTCAGTGCCAGGCTAAACCCTCTTTATTTTCCCAATACTTTAAGGTCTGACTGTTATTTTAATATGGGTTTCATTGTCAGAAATGAATTAGGATGCTGTGTTTCATTTTATTTTTGGTCTTACTGTTAAACCATCCCGAGAATTTGGTAAGGGACAGTCTAAAAACATTTTAAATAAATAAACAAATTCTAGAATATGGGGAAAGTGGCACCTTAGCCGGAAAACACTGAGTATGGAAGATTTGGTCCCCTGAAGTTGTACTGCCATGGTATATCCCAGCTCTGAGTTTTTGCATGTGCATTGAAATTAAAGATTTCATGCCCATGATCGCATTGTTTCTCTGTGTTGATGGCAAAAAGGTGGCCTTATTTAACGCATTAAGCTCAGGACTGCCTCTCTATGACATGAAGTGAGTTTGGGGTTCCCTCTCCACCAAACAGTGAAGGTCTCACAACTCTGTCAGCCAAACGATTTCTTTCTCCCCTCAACAGCGTCCAGCATAGGCAAATTTCGTTCACTTGCCTTGCAATGCAAACTTCATGAATTTCGCAAACTCCAACCAGGGTGTGAACCCAGCTCTCCTATCGAAATTCACACTTTTCCAAATGTCACTGCGACGTTCTCCAAAAGAGCCACACAAAAAATGTGCTTGTTTATGTTGTTTATTGTTTAATAAACTATAAAATAATGTTTATTATTTGCTTGTTAGGGAAGCAAATGATAAATATGAAGCATATTAGGAAGAGAGACCAAGCGCTCTATTGATTAGGCCGCACTGCCACAAAAGCGTGTGCATTGGAAGAAAGGTGCACAAAATTTCGATGCATTTTCGCACAGCTATTAAAGAAAATATTTTTTTCTGGGCTCAGGGTGAGTTGAATCTCAGACTGGATAAATTCATGGCAGTCAAGGCAAGGTAAAATTGCAATTGGAGAAGCGCTTTTCTCGGACAAGCGCTCCTTCCCCTGTGCCGGGATGGTGCTGAGGCCTCCGACATCGGCTCATATCCATCAAAATTCCTGCAAACTTTACTGGAGCCGCTGCTCAGCTCTCTAGAAATTTCCCAGCCTCCCTTGCTGCAAAATCTAAGCAAAGCTCATTCTGGTCCCCCCTGCCCGGTTTTAATGCCTTCCCTTCCATCTCCTGCCATGATCCAGAGGGCTGGGTCTAGGTTTCCTTTGGTCTGTGTAAAAATCTGCACAATGGGTGATCTTTGCCCTTGTATCTATTATTTTAATTTTTTTAGCATGCTGTGGAATGCGGGCTTATTCCTTGTAATGCAGCATTAAGAGAGCCTTAATAACTCGTTCCCCCAATCACTTTTCATTCTTTTACCCCCTTCTTTGCGGAAGGCCCCGTTGCTTTTTCTAATGAAAAAGGGGGAATTAAAGAACAAGATCCTGAGGCCCCGCAAAAGGAAAAAAAGTCATAATAATTCCGAAAAAGTCTCTTTCCCAATGCATTAAAATCCTGTAGCATTTGAGAGAGCGGGTAATTTAGTAGCTAATCCATTTGGCAAACCTAAGGGAGTGCAGGCATCAATGGGCACTAAGCTTGGAGGTTTTGTTTGGGGGAATGTTTGCTAACTGAATTCAATAACGGCAGGGAAACACTCGGCTTGCTTTCATTGGGGCAGGCAGACATTCTCACAATATCGGCTACTGGCGTGGCTCTGGGGCAGTGGGGATGGAGCGGGGGGATCCGAGCTCCTGGGTGCCGTTGTCCCGCGGACCCAGCCATGCTGTCTGGTGGGAATGTTCATCCCCTCGCTCAGCCCCCGACTTTTAGCTCGGGGAAAAGTTAATCCTTTGACATGTCACCTAGCAAACAATATTAGTGGTCACAAAGCAGGCAGAGCTTAAGCAGGAAGGAAGAGACACGGACTGCCCCCCTCCCCACCCCGCAAAGCATCGGAGACGAAACACAAAAGGTGTAAGATTGCTCCGTGGCGTGATCGATCGCATGCATATGTGGACAGAGAAAAGGCCACGGGCTCCAGCATCCCCCGTCCAGCCATGTGGGAATGTGTGCCCTTTTTTCTGTGTGGGCGGCAAGTCAGCATCTGGCCCAAAGTCACCGGGCAACTTCATGGCGAGAGCCCGGGTGGGCACGAGGCCCAAGGTTGCTTGTCCCTCTTCGGACAGCGGAGGACACTCACCGAAGGGACAGCCGCCACTTGCGGAAGCAGCTGCAGCAGCCAGTGCCGGTCCAACCCTTGGCGTCATGCATCATGCACAGTGAAGCTGGACATGTGAGCACTCCGCACGACAGTAAGCGCCTTTCCAAAGAGGCTCCCGAAGCTGGGGCAGCTGCGTGGGTTCGCGCCAACAAGCCAGCTCCAGCAGTTCCATCTCTGCCCAAAGCAGGACGTTCCCCGAGGGCACGAGTCCTCGTTGCAGCGATCAGTTCCTGCAATCAGTTCTTGCTGGGAAAATTACTTTCTCAGTGAGGATTCTGTGGAACTCATGGGCTGGGGGGGCAGGGGAGATGGTGCCGACAATGGCGCCACAATATCATGCATTGCCCATCATCCCCTTGGGGGAACTGCAGCAAAGGAGCTGGGAGGATCTCTGCAGCTCCCGGTGTGTCCCAGTTCCCAGCTGTCCGCCCAGCAGCTCTCATGATAGATCAGTGAAAAGCGAAGAGATGCCTTCAAGGTCTGTAGCTTGGAGGCCAGCCAAGCCCCCGGTGGAACCGAGAGAGGCTCTATGGGCCAGACGAGGACTGTGGCTTGGAGGCCCTGCATCTCTGGCCTAGAAGGACCACATGGAATTTCTCAGCTTCCAATGCTGGGGAAGGTTTTGCCTTCCTATGCTGGATGCTGGAATGGAGAAGCAGACGCCCCGAGCAAGGTCCTCTCAGCTCTGGCTGCTTTAGCCCAGGTCCTGCCAAAATGTACCTTTGTCGGGCAGCCAATGCTGCTCGCACCCTGGAGAGCCAGCTGCCCCACCTCAAAGCCCAGAGAGAAAGAGGGGCGGGCAGGAGAGGGCCCATGTTCTGGAGCATGTGATCGTCTGGGGACAACCAGGTGTGTCCCAGCCCAGAGAAGCAAGCAAAGGCCACCCATCCCTTAGACCTGCAGGCAATATTTGGATCGCCTGCTTCACCAGCCCGTTCCTCTGACATTATCAGGGCTGGTTCCAGGCTTTGGGCCTGGTGACCTCAAGGAGACCATCTTCTCACCAGAACAGTTGCTAGTTGGTGTCTGCACTTCCTTTCCTCCACAGCTGGCTACCGCCTATTTCTGGCCAGGTGGAAAGCCAGTCAACAAGCAGGTGAATGCATCTATGGCTTGACCCTTGGAGAACCACCTGTGTCTGGACCAAAGGGAAAGGTGGGCAAACAGGTAGGTTGCGGTGGAGGAGAGGACGAGGCCCCTCAAGATGCTGCCCTCATTCACTTGTGCATCGCTCTTTGGCACATCTTTATAGTTACAGCAAATGCCTTTTTTATGTGCCTGTTGAACAGGGCGCTAAATTGCAGAATCACTCATCTGGCCCTGTCTTTCCTCCGCTGATTTAACATCAGATCTCTCTACATAGCATAACTTCTCTCTGATAGAATTTGGGGAGCAATTACCAAGAACTGAGCCAAGTACGAGATATGAAAGAAAAAGTCTGGGCATCGTGCCATTGGAATATCATCAAATAGGAGCAACTCCTAAGGGTATGTTTGGCGTTTGAAAGGTATATATTGCATTCCTTCACCCGCTCACTTTGAAAGTATGTGGAAGGAGATGAAGAAAGCAAGCTAATATTCATCAGTTTTTGACTATGTAGCTAAATTTATGACGGATCCAATTAGTGGGAGGGATTGTATAGATTATAAGGAGGAGATAAAGGCTGGACAGTGTAATTGGAAACACGCTTGCTTAATATTAAACTATCCAAAGCATGTTATCTAAGCTCAAATGCTTTTCATGGAAAATGAAAAGGGGTCACTGCTCTTGCGGGGGAGCAGGCGATGGCAAATTTGCTTGATATTCGAGAGATTGTAACTTGAGGCATTTGTAATATGTAGGGGTGTTAGCGAAATCTGCGATGGATTTGCATCAGCTTGGATTTCTCTGCATTTGGCCGGGAGATTCTTCCACAGTCCGTTTTCTCCAAGTTGTGTTTTACTTCCTCACAGAGCAGTTTTTCTCTTCTGCAAGAATATGCATCAGCATGCATTTTCATGAGCTAATGTGGCCGAGCGCATTCGCACATGTGCAAATCTCTAGGCATGGATCCTTGCATCCATGTCTGTCGCTGCTAATGCAAATTAGCCAAAGGAGAATGAAGTTTGAAGGAATCCAAGTCTCACGAATGGGAAGCGCAGGCAGAACGGGTTTAGCAAAGTCTGCGCCTTCCTATTCATATGAGTGCTTTGAGCTTCCGAGTGGTCTTAATTCCCCGATCCTGCCTATTCCTGGAGGCTAAGCAGGGTCAGGCCGGGTTGAAATCCGCCTGGGTGACTTGAGCTGTGCAAGGAGTAGGACGTTGGACCTGATGGCCTGCTGGGCCCCTTCCAGATATAAGATTCTGTGACTCTGAGAACCCTGCAAGGCTGGACCAAAGGAATATCCTCCCTTGCCCAGCCTGATGCATCTGCGAAATCCACAACTGGAATGTGGAAGGACCTGGGTCGCTGCTTGTTCCCAACATCTGGTCTGATGTTGACCTTGATCAAAGAGAGCTGCCATTTGGCAGTAAGGTTGCCAAACTGAAGCTTCATCCAGAGAAGACGGAGGTCCTGTTGGTAGCAGGTACTCCCACATCATGACGGTCCTATATCGTTTAGACTGGCTGCCAGTTGAAGTCTGGGCCCAATTTAAGGTGTTGGTAATGACCTAAAGGGCCCTAAGCAGCTTGGGTCCTGGATACCTGAAGGAGCGCCTTCTTCCCCATGTGCCTGCCCGCCCCTTGAGATCAGGGGCAGAGGTCCTTCTCCGGGAGCCCTCCTTGAAGCAAACCAGGAGGGTAGCTACCCAGAGAAGGGCCTTTTCGGTGGTGGCGCTCTGACCATGGGACACGCTCCCCAGGGAGGTTCACCTGGCACCATCGCTTTATTCTTTTCGGCGACAGGCAAAAACCTTTTTATTTCCCCAACGTGTTAATATTTAATTGGTTTTATCCTTGATTTTATAATTAATGGTCGGATGCGATGTGTTGTGTGTTGTATGTGGTTGTTTTGTTTTTTGTTCTTTGTAAGACACCCAGAGACTTCACCACTATTGGATGGCATATAAAAACTTCAAAACTGCCAAACTGCTTTTCTGCAATGTATATCAGTGTCATAATCACACGTCAGTGCATTTTGCACACTAACGATGTGGGTTCTAATCATTCAAAGATGGCAGGCATCGAAAGGAATTGGAACGGCTACAGCTGCCTTCCCCGTCCTGGAGTTCTGGCACTGCTCTCATTCCATATTCTCATGTCAGGATGCTGGGTACCAGTCCATGCCCTGCTTTCACCTGCCACGTTCTGAGATACGGTAGTTGGACCATAAGGAAGGCTGAGCGCCGAAGGATTGAGGCCTCTGAATTGTGGTGCTGGAGGAGACTCTGCGAGTCCCTTGGACTGCAAGGCGATCAAACCGGTCAGTCCTAGAGGAGATCAACCCCAACTGCTCTTTAGAAGGCCAGATCCTGAAGATGAAGCTCAAAGACTTTGGCCACCTAATGAGAAGGAAGGACTCCCTGGAGAAGAGCCTGATGCTGGGAACAAGAGATGGCAAAAGAAGGAGGGGGTGGCAGAGGATGAGGGGGCTGGATGGGGTCACTGAGGCGGTTGGTGTGAGCTTAGGTGGACTCCGGGGGATGGTGGAGGACAGCGGAGCCTGGAGGAGTGTTGTCCATGGGGTCGCGATGGGTCAGACACGACTTCGCGACCGGCAACAGCAAATATATGGACCCCTGCCCTCTGTCCTGATAGGGTGCCTTCTCTCTCTTACCAAACTGGCTGGTTGGACGTCATTAGATAGGGTCCTCCATGGACTGATTGGGTCCCCTGGAGAAGGGCCTTCACCACAGTGGCCCCTTCATGGGCTGCAAAACTGGGCATCCTTGTAGGGCCACGTTAGGGTTCCAAAACAAGGGCATTTTCGATGGCAAATGCAGCAGCAATGTGGGGGCCAGGACTGCGCCGGGGCTCAGAGAGGCCAGGGGCTCGCATGCAGCCCATAGGTTGTGTGTTGCCACCCCGACATGTGTGGGGTCAAGCTTGCTGACGCAAGAAAAAAATATCACAACGTACTCCACTGTGTGGGAGAGCCAATCTGGAAGCAGCACCTGGCCTTGAGAAGTGTCTTCCTCAGCACCGTTCCACCTTTTCCCAGCCCCTTCAGCATCCTCTTCGCCCCAACCTTGGCGCGCTGGTCTGTTGTCGTTGGCTTGCTGGGACGGAGCAGGGTCCCATCCTCCCCGGCTGTGCCCACACGCTGCCGAGACGCAGCGGAATACAGTGCCCTGATGAAAGATTATCCAGTGTCATTTGCAAGACAAGGGCTCGCTGCGGGGAGAGGCACCGACCCAGCCTGCAAGACAGTTCAACACTTGTGAGAGGTTGGCAGAAGGCCCGACATACCAAGCAATCCAGTCTGGCTAGCCCAAATCCTCGGAGGTGGAAAGTCCTCGCTCCATTCAGATTCGAAACAACTGCAGCAAGATGAATCCCCTCGCCACTGCCATGTTTGCGCTGATGCTAAGACGGGCCGCTTGCATTTCTAATGTTAGCAATGTGTTGTTTTTCTTCTTAAAAAGAACACTTTCCACTTGCTGGATTTGCCACCGTCTCTGTTTTGCCATTAACTGGCAAACTAGAAACAATACATGATCTCGCTGCCCTCTTAAGAACACAGGATCTTTGCAGGATCTTTGCAGGATCCCAGGAAGACAAAATATTGTCTTAGGATCCTGGGAAGTCAAGACGCTGCCTTTTACTGAGTCCATCTGGCCCAGTGTTGCAAACTCTAACTGGCAGCAGCCTCGGAGTCTGAAAAATCCGCCTTGGGATCAAATGAATTCAGATATCTTTAAATCCACCTGGTGGATTGCACAACAAAGAGACTTTTCCTGAAGCTACACAAGTTCTGCAAAAAATAGTAGTGGGGGATCGGAGTTTGCACAATGGTGTTATTCTGCAAATGTGCACATTAGAATAATTGTGCATTAGCAGATAAAGGACGTCGTCATTCCAAAAGCCCCATTCTGTCAAAAGGAAAGGTTTTAATAAAATTTCCACTTCTCTAGCAGTGACTCTCCAGAGTTGCAAGTTGGCTTTCTCCAAGCCTCCTTGGAGATACTAAGAATGGAACTTGGGACCTGATACATACAGGGAAGGTCTCCTTCAGCTGATCTCCCCCCACACACCCCATGGTCTTCTTCCCAAACTCCCCCTAAGAACAGGACACTTTCCAGGCCTCTCAACCTTTGCAAAGAAGAGTCAGCTAATATCCGTGGAATATTCTGTGGGTGTTTTGAAAGACAATATTTATTTGTCTTTTTATTCAAGCGTTATTTTAATTGTTAATGCTATTTATTGTTTTATCTTTTGGCCACGGAGACTTAAATTATTCTGTTTTTATATCATGTTATTTATGATTGTGAGCCGCCCTGAGGCTTTGGTGAATGGGGTGGCATAGAAGTTCACTAAATAAATAAATAAATAAATATTTGTCTAAATGAGGAGGACGCCTGACAGAAGGTGACTTTTTCCAAAGCAGCTTTTCCTTAAGTCTGTGCCCCCCCCGCCCCCCCTCCACAAGGAACCTCCTTCAGTTCCAAATTATGGATTTTTTCCACCTTGCAGCACTGGCAAACATTTTGCCATCTTTGAGGCACCTGCTAAGGTCCTTCTTGCTGTTCTGCAATTTGGATGGCATTCGAAGGATCTTTTAGCTGCCGTTTTTATTTAGGATTTGATGGCTCTGTTCATCATCATCATCATCATCAATCTTGCTGGTTGTTATTTAGAATGGCGCTTTGTTGCGTTTTGTTGCTGTCAGCCATTGGGGTGTGCAGGAAGCAGATTGGGATGTACGTGGTACTTCCCTGGATAACTTTCGGAGGACCAGCCAGAGTTTCTGACTTCCAGTCTTTTAACCAAGGCAACACTTAAATGTCCTTTCTATGTAAAATCATCAGCTGAAATGAAGACAGGTTGGGTTAACCAGGATCGGGTATTTTTGTGAAATTCTGGGATCAGTGCGATTGCTAGTCCTGGGGGGAAATTCCGAGCCTCAAAATGTGCTCAGAGGTCCCCTGTTCTTTAACTCTAACTAGAAGTGGGGTGGTATATGTTGAAATTCAAGCACGCATCATTAGGGGTGAGACGAACTTTATGGAATGCATCCCGCTAGCATCCATGGGCTTTCTCTTGCGCTCAGCCTGGTCCTGCAAGGAGAGCCGAGCCAAGAGGAAGCCCAGGGATGCTTGCACGGCCTGCGATTTTCCCTGCCAGGTGCAGCTGCCCAAGCGTGGCTGTAGGACTCAGAGGAGAGGCATTGCTTACTGGGGGGGAATCCAGGCTGAACTGGGCGTGGAAGAGGGGCGCTGCTTTACAGTGCTTGCAGGAACTTGGCCCGGGGCTGCCGCAAAGTGGACCGGAGTCCGGGAAGCCAAAGGAGTCCCATTCTCCGGTGAATTCCTCCACTTCCCTAGTCATCATGGCAGAGTCATGCCTGCCAAGGAAAGCGCAAAATTCCAGGTTTGGTTTGGTTTGGTTTGGTTTGGTTTGGTTTGGTTTGGTTGGTTTGGGTTGGTTTGGGTTGGGTTGGGTTGGTCTGGTCTGGTCTGGTTTGGTTGGTCTGGTCTGGTCTGGTCTGGTCTGGTTTGGTGTGGTCTGGTCTCCTCTCCTCTCCTCTCCTCTCCTCTCCTCTCCTCTCCTCTCCTCTCCTCTCCTCTCCTCTCCTCTCCTCCCCGCTGCCCAGTAGCCAACCCTCTTTGAGCAGTGCCCAACAGTTGATGAATACAATAAAATGCAATGTGAAAAAGAGGACTGTAAAAAGCACCGAAAAACGTCCATGAAAGCCCGTGAACCACACATTTTGTTGTATTGCACACGCATGCACACACACACACACACACATATGCACCGTTGGCTGCCGATGAACGCCACCCGGCAGCTGCTCCTGCTTCCCGCTGGAGACAAGGCCGTGGCTTGTAGTTCTACTCAGTAATCTTTTTTACAAGCGAGCCAGTCTTGCCCCAGCAGCTTGGCCCCCAAGCCATTGTTGCAAAAGACACGGCCCTGTTTCAGCGCCCCACAGGGGTTGCGCCTCAACCCAGCTGAGCCCGGCTGCCAGGCAGTGCTGAGCACCGCCTCTGCGGGCCAGCCGTGCCAGCAAAGCGCCCCGTGCTTGTGGCGGATCCTTCCTTGCCGGGTAGCCAGCTCCTTGGAGTGCGGCCTTTCGCTGCACTGGTGTCCCCCTGCAGCCCCGAGACCTGCCGCATCTCCCAGCTCCTCCTGCCCAGCGTTCCGGGGGGAACGTTGGACGATCGGCATCCTTCCCACCCGTCTCCAGCCCCGTGGCCTTGCAGGCTCCCCCACCTAACCAGTGTCCTTGCCCGAGTCATCACCAAGACCCCCATCTTCTGGGGGCGCATCTGCAGAAGGTGCGGAGATGCCACCCGCGTCTTTTACCCCCTGGCTCTGCTTGGTGGGTCGGTGAGTCCTATGGAAAGCAGCAAAGCCAAGCACAGCGTATTGTTGAGCTGTTTTCATTCAGCGGGGAGGTGTAGCCGGGTGAGGGGGTGAAGTGGCCTGCCACAGCCACAGAGGAATGGGCAGCCCCCTCTGCCTGCCAGTCTGCTCACAACGGCAGGCCTTCAGGAATCTCCTCCACAGACTACATTCCCCCTCATCCCCATGTTGGAAGGATGGGTCCTACGCACCTGCAGGGCACTGTGCCAAGGAAAGCTTTCCTGCTGATCGGGTTTCCCTTCCTGTGCAGTGAGAAGGGGAACTTGGGTTGCCATGCAGCAGGTGTCATTTGGCACAGTGGCCACACGCACTGGGGATGATAGAGACGGGTGTCCAACACTCCCGGAGGGACCAGGTTGGCTGCGGCGTGCCGCCCCCTTCCTGCCCCAGATGCCTTGCGGGGCAATGACCCCTGGGGCAGCCTGTGAACTCTGGTGCGTGTGCACCCCCCCCCCCCGGGCCTGCCCCCTCTTACCACCAGCCCCCTCCCTGCTGGGGTTGATGGCTGGGGTTGCAATCGGTAACGGGATAGCATTACGGGGGCTGTGTGCTGTCGACGCGGAGGAAGAAAGATTTGGGAGCTGGCGTGCCACTCGGGTTACCAACGATGTGGAGAATCTACCCACTCGGACGGGTGCTGACAGCTCCATGCAGACGCTGGTTCTGCCCAGGATAGCAACGGAGCAGCCGGCCGGGGCTGCCACGGGTCCCGGAGGCCGATGTGGCGAGCCTGAAGCGGCTCCGTGCTCGCGTCAGCGCTCTCCTGGGCTCCAGCCGTTCGCCGCGAATACATCGCTAAACAGAAATTGCGAGAGTTGACCTGTTTGGGGAGCAGCTCCTTTCCCATCTCTGAGTGCGGGAGGGACCGATCTTCTTTCCTCTCCCAGCACGCAGGGAAACAGCACTGGCGGGGATGTGGAAGCACCTTGCAGTGCCAGCTTCTAGCTGGGACTTCGCAGGGTCTCATTCTTTGCTCTGCTCCTCTCCTAACAGCTTGGGAAGCCCAAAGGACAACAGATGGGCCTGGAGGTGAAGGCTTCTGCCATCATGCCTTGCCACCAACTGCATCGGGCCGACAACAGCCTTCCTTTCAGGACTTCAGTTCCCATCAATTTCGGCCAGCATGGCCGATGCTCAGCGACATGGGAAAGGGTTCTCCCTCCTCTTTCGAGGAACCTGCAATGTGTGAGTGAACGTCTTTCAGCCCAAGCAAAATGCGACTTTGAAGAAGCTTTTGAGGACTGCTTCTCGGGGGCGGGGCTTGAAGTGGAATGGGGCGGGGCCAGCATCCCGGCTGATGTCCCCCGAAAGCTCTTCCTGCTAGGAACTGGACTTGAGGTGTGGCACTTGAACCTTTCAGGACGAGGGGGAAGCGCTGCTGCAAAAAAGCCGGGAATGAGTGTGGTCAGGGGAGAGGAGGTGTGGCAGGCCCAGCACCAGGGATGTGGTCTGCTCTGGATTGGGCCCTCCCAGCCAGGCTCTCGGCACTGGGCTATGGGAAATGGTGGGTATGCCTGCCAGGGGGTAGTGCGCCCATATTGGGGGTGGAGGGTAAGAATGCGAAGATCCAGTTGGAATCTGGCTGTCTTGCCAAACTTCTTTTCTTTGGTCTGCCCTGACCAGGAAGCAAGCCAAGCTGAGGTCAAGTCTGCAAACAGCTGGGGGTGCTCCAAGACTGTCTGTGCAACTGATGCAAAGTGCACACTTCTTTGTGCAAGAGATGCTACTTGTATATTTATTTGTGCAAAGCCACATGTGGAGAAGCAGGAGGACAAGATCTCCTCTCACTGCTGCCAGAGTGTAGGACACGGAATAATCAAGTCAAGTTGCGAAAACCCAGATTCAGGCTGGACATCAGGAGAAGCTTCCTCACTGTCAGGGCAAGACGACAGTGGGACCAGCTGTCTGGGGAGGGGAGGGGAGGGTGGACAAATGGATGGATGGATGGATGGGTGGACAAAGACAACTGAGCTGTGCCCAAGGCCTGGAGGACATGTGGAGAGACAGAAGCTTCTCCATTCCAGAAGTAGATAATCATGAATAACATGGAATATGTTTTTATTTTAAAATAATAAACTCTGTCTGTTACCTCCTTCACCACCGCCTCCTCCTATTAGTTTTCTCCACTGGGAATTCTTCTGCTTGCTCTCAGGGATTCCCTACCCTGTGTTCCTTCCTTGGCTGTAGTAGTTCTCATCTGTAAAATGGGAAGATCGGGGAATTCGGCATCTCTGAGGACACTCAGGCGCCTCGCTGCTTTCCAGCTCGCAACCATCCCCAGCACGGGACAGCATGAAGCGAAATGAAATCCAGTTCCACTTGCACGAGGCTGGCAGCGGGCTGGGGGCTGCACAGCTCTCCCCCCTCCCCAACGGCAACACACGGTGCTATAAATAACTCCATCTGGGCCATTAAACCCAAAACCTCTCTCTGGTGTCCATCCGGGAGGAAGTTCAGCACCTCCGCCGCGCATTTCCCCGTGCGCATATCATTGCTGACATGCCCCGAGCTGATGTTTCCTCACTCAACAAGAGGCTGGTCATATATCCAGGGATGCATCCCAAAGAAATTCCATTCGGCATTCAGGCTCTGTGCCTAAAGAAAGCAAATGAAGCCGGGCATGTCAGCCACACCTGTCCCTGTCTGTAGCAAAGGACAGGGTCCTTCTAGACGACAACCTGCCGGGTGGAAGAGCTGACTCCGGACAGCACCCCTGGGGAACCCTCAGCTCCCGTGCTGTGAACGCAGAACGTCACGGATCAGAACCCTTGTCCGCCAAGTACAGGTTCGTTGCCTCTGACTAGGAGAGAACCAGTATTTTGGAACAAGTGAAAATAGACTCATACAGTCGGCAGGAAGGGGGCTAGAAGGCCATCGGGTCGAACCCCCTACTCAGGCAGGACTCTAGTCTCCCATCCAAACACTAACCAGGCCTGATGGTGCTTAGCTTTCAGGAGTAGGCAGGATCAGGCACTTCAGGCTATCCAGAAAGGTCAGAAGGGGGCTAGAAGGCCATTGGGTCGAACCCCCTGCTCAGGCAGGACTCTAGTCTCCCATCCAAACACTAACCAGGCCTGATGGTGCTTAGCTTTCAGGAGTAGGCAGGATCAGGCACTTCAGGCTATCCAGAAAGGTCCCCCTTTGGCTCAATTTTTAATTGTTGCAAAATGAGCACAGAGATGAGCGTGAGGGAACTGGAGAGGTCTGAGCTCATGGAGGTTCGCTAAATCCCACTTGGAAGCTGGGCTCGCCTTGCTCCCGCGCTGAAAGGTGAGCTTGGTGGTTGTCGTTCTGCAGGTGGGAATGCACGCTTTCCACCCATTGACAAAAGTGTGACAACAGGTATTTGCCCCTGAAAATGTGCATTTTTGCGGTGCAACACTTTCTCCTTGATCAATGCATCTTTCAAATGCACTCTGGGGAATATGTGAACTTTGATCCCCAAATGTGCTCATGTTCCAATTCAGGGGTGTGGAAGGGAAAGTTAAATGAACCGAAGCAGAATTTTGGTACATTCTTGCCGCACGATGGAACAGGATGGCCATGCGGGATTCCCGTTTGCTTTCTTTCATGCCGTTTGAGGTGGTCGAAGCATTTTCTCCCTCTAGCCCTGGAGACCAGCCCCGGCCGCAGGGTCCGCACAGAGAGGAATCAGCTGATAAACCAGAGACTCAGAAGGGATGGTTATTATAGGGTTTTTTACGCTTGCAACATGCCTTGAGTGGGTTCTTACCTGAAAGTCAGCCTAGACAACACTGAAACAAATAAACGCAATTTTTTTTTTTAAATCCCCTAAGATGGGAGGTGGCAGAGGTGAAGTGGATCTTGAGTGGTGGCTCAGTCCCTTTTTCGGCCACCATTAAAAGTTTCCACTGAGTGCTGCAGAGTTTTTGAGTGGCCCCAGCTCTGCCTTGCTCCACCCCTGCGGCCTGCCCGCCATCTTGGATTGCCCCCAAACGCAATAGCCAGTGGTGGGTGCAGAAAGGGGGTGGCGCACAGCCAGGGCCCCCAAGCAGCATTGCCCCAGGGAGTCGTTTTGGGGAGAAATTCTGAGCCCCCCGCCCCCAAGTCTGCTTGCCTGCCTTGCTGGGGATGGCAGCTGTTCCCGAAGGCCGCCATTTTGTTCCTCAAGGTGTGAGTCATTGTGGGGCCTGGAGAGGAAGAACAGGAGCTGCCACAGAAAAAGGTGTCCTTCCCCCAGTTCAGGTAGAGAAAATTCCCAGGGCAAATGTGCAAGGGAAACACATGCAGAGTGCCCCAAAGGAAACATACTGAGTCCCAGTGCAAACATGGGACTGCAACCCCCCCATGCAACCCCCCCCCTTTTGCACGCCGCTTTCTCTGGGGGTCCCCGATGGATTCCTCCTCGCAATACTGAGCAAAGGTGTCATGCCGTGTCCCTTTTCTTCCTTAAACATTTTTTTTCTTTTCTGCTAAGCAAGACGAGGGGTGACTCAAGGGGAAACTGCAAAGCAGGAACCCTGCAGATGAGCCCCAGCCCAACCACGCTGGGAAACCTGCAATCTGCTCGTGGATTCCAGTCCGTGGTGGTTGGTTGAGCTCCAAGAATGCCGTCTTTGTGGTGTAGGATGTCTGAGATGTTTTGAGTTACCTGTTTGAGATGCAGATGGGGGAGAAAAGAAATCCCAGGAATGCACATGTTCGGCAAAGCCAATTTCTAGCACCTCTGCCCCCTCTGCTCCCTCCCACAAGTTTGTAAGGTATTTGGTTATAGGAATAATCCAACCAACTTAAGGCACTTGGAATTCCCATTCATTTCAGTGGGAGAATTACCGTATTTTTCGCTCTATAAGACGCACCTGACCATAAGACGCACCTCGTTTTTAGAGGAGGAAAACAAGAAAAAAAATATTCTGAATCAAATGGGCACATAATCACAGGCACATTCCCCATCACTTCTCCATGGGCTGCACATCTGACAGACTTACTGCACGCACATATTCGCTCTATAAGATGCACAGACATTTCCCCTTACTTTTGAGGGGAGAAAAAGTGAGTCTTATAGAGCAAAAAATACGGTAACCACCTACTCACATGCCTGTCATGGAACTCAGTGATGGCTGAATGCGGAGAGGGGCATTCCAGAGGTGTGCACTTTAGCTCTCTGCAGCGTTATGTGCATTGACGAGGCGGCCCTCGTTAGCAGCCGGGGCAGAAGAGCCGCTGGCAAGAGCGGGCCCGGCACTGTTGTTTCCCCCCTCCTCTGCTCCTGTGTGATTCGATCAGCTCCCCCACGCTGCAGCTCCTGTCCCCAGCCCTCATCTGCTTGGCGAGTTCCCAGCCTCTCTGGCATTCCCCGCCTCCAGCACCCGTTCTCAAAGGTTGAACGGTGTCTCCAAAGGTGCAATTAGCATAAAGGCTTTAACTGAAAACGGTCGGGTGTTTGGTTCCTCAAAGAGATGGGGTTGAGGCCCCATCGGTGAGGGGGTTCAAAGATAGGCTGGACATGCACATGGGCATGTCGTGAGCAGAGCCAGCGGGAGCCGGGGGTCAGACTAGATGGCCCGGGAGGCCCCTTCTGACTCGCGCTGTTTCGATGTTTCTACATTCCTCCCCTTTTCCTTTCCCAGCACTAAAAGCAGCCCTCAAAAACGTCTTATGGATCCTCACCCAAGTCTCAAAAGCCAGGGCAATCGTGTGCTGAAGCCACACTGAGTAGCAGAAAGCACGGCAGCAAACGGATGTAATTATTACCCTGCGCTTACGGGAGCTTCTTGTTCAGAGTTTGGCTTTTTGCAAACAAATACAAGCTGCGAGCAGCTCTTTTCTGCTTTGCCATCTCCTCGGAGCAGGGTGTGGACCAAACCGGGATGGAGCGTTTGGAGGAAAAGGGAACAGTTGCTTTTCCAGTAACCGCAGGAAAAAGCAAAAGGGAAAGGCGGGATTGAGTTCCGACCACAAGATGATGTTGGGGTTGAGATTTGATAGGAGGGGTTTTCTTTTTGAAGCTAGAACGAAATGGACGGGGATTGTTGTGCCAAGAGAGCGCGAAGGCGGGTAGAGCAAAGGGCCTTTTCTTTGATGCTGGAATGGGCTGCCGGAGCGAGGAACCCGTATGAAAGATGGGATGGGTGAACGTAGAAGGAATTCAGGCTGTTTGCTATTTCGTGTGAGTTTACCTAGGAGCACACTTCTGAACTAGCGTGCAAAGCAAGATCCTGTTCTCCTCTGGGGGTTCCACTTCTCCAAATTCTGCAATGGCCTTCTCTGATAAAACCGTGTATACAGACAAGCCGAATAATGTCGGCAAATGTATTATGAAAGGAAAAGATTCAACATAGATCAGTCTATTCGGCAAAACCAGCATTAAAATCCACATTTTAGGGAAATGTGCACACAAGTGTTTCTGAATTTTAACTCACTGTTTGTGAGCTTTAAAAAAACGCTCAAAGTTCAGGATGAACTGAAGAATGGAAAACTGAGAAATGGAGAGAAACCCAAATTGAGAGATTTGTCCATCTCTAAATGTCAGTGGAATTGTTGATGTTTGGACAATGCTGATGCTATGCAAGTCTTTCCCAGCCCAGCACCCTCCTTATCACTTGGTCTATAAATCCCAGTAGTCCCCACACATTGTGACTGGGGATGATGGGTATTGTATCCCACCAATTTGGAAAGGTGCGTGTGCAGGGTTGGGGAAGGCTGCTGGACAAGAACAAAAAAGAACCACATTGGTAACTATTTAGTATTCTCTCCATAGCTTTTAATCTGCATTTTCTGCCATAATCAAGACCCAGGTAACCCATGGGGGAAAAAAAGATAGAAAAGATGAGAAGGATAGAATCTTAAAAGCCAAAACCAGATAACCCAAAAAAAACCAGTAACAAAAAACTTTACAAGGAACACATCTTTAAGAGCAGATGTGTTCTACCATTTAAGTGGTAGAAGAAAAAGAAAGAAAGAGAGAGAGAGAGAGAGAGAAAGAGAAAAGATAATCAGATTTGCAAGGTGAAACTTTTTAAAGAGAGCATATGATATGCGGGGGAAATGTATTTCTGAACTCCAGATCTCACAGCCAGCACCCCCGTGCACCAAACTTTTCCTGAAGCAAGACCAAACAGTGTTTTACCGCTGACAGTGAAAGGGGAGCCAAGCAGGTTGCTAAGCCCCTTCCACAAAGTAGGTGCCAACACCAGCAATGCACCGGTGCCAACCTCCTATGTAGGAAAAGTTGCTACCAGGAAGTGGTGGTACAACGAGATTTTAGCCCCCTCTATGAGCACTTCTTGTGCTCCTAATATGGATGCAACGAAACGGCATCTGTGGCCACCAGAGGAGAAACGTAGCCCCACTCCTGCATCTGGGGCAAGGAGAACCAAGGAGAGGGAATCGCATCTCCTGTGTTTCGGTGAATGCTCTGGAAGAGAAGGAGGCGTGTTCATGGCTGCTCAGCAGGTCCACGGTGAAGAGGCCTCGGCTGCAGCAGACCCTTCTCCCCTGCCAATCTGTGCTGTTACAGGGCGGGCACAGAGCACGTTGGGCGCCTGTCGGAAGCCCTTCTGGCATCCACAGGAGGGATGAGACAAAGCCTTTTGGAATCCCCCGCCGGCACCCACGGCCCTCCTCTCCTGCTTGGCCTGGTCCTGCAGAGCGAGTGGAGCCGGGAAGTCGGCGAGAGCTGGCAGACCTCCTTGGGGTGTTGACCACTCAGTACCTGGGGCTCAGTTCCCGGTGAGCTCCGGCAAATTCTGGGAGCGCCCGCCAGGGACTCGGATTCCAGGGCGCTGCAAAGCAGACCGAAGTTCTCAGAGCCAAGCGCAGATGCCCACCCTCCGTCCGATTCCTTGCACAGCCCTGGCTGGAAAAAACTCCCAAGAGCTGCCTGGGCCCACTTGGGGATGCGTGAGGAGCCCATCGGGGGGTGAGTTTCCACTGGGTTGTCTGCGCTCCGCTCCGGATTACATTCCACCTCGCAGCGTCCCTGAGTCTGAGTCCCTGGTGGGTGCGCCCCAGGTTTGCAGGCAGATTCCGGGAATGGGCCCCCCAGGACTTGGGGCAGCATCCCTCTGCCACACCACGCACAGCTGATGCTTGGGCAGCTGCGCCCGATGCTGAAGAAGGCTGATATTGGGGGGCCCAGCAGGAAGGAGCAGCACCCCTTTCCCGTGCCGAGTTCCGCTGCCAATCATGGGTTCCCGCTCGGCTTGCTTCGGAAGACGGGGATTCCTGGGAACGCTTGGAGGGCATTCGAAAGGGTCCATCCTAGCCCAAGCCCCATCCAGTTTAAAAGAAAAGAACCATCAGAAGGAAGGTGGGAATTTCGGAGTAGCCCTTAGGCCGCAAACGGAGCGAGGGGCACAGCCGCCTCACCACAATTCCCCAGCGATGGGGACGGCAGGTTCTGAATTTCTGTTTAATTCCAGCAAGGATTTCCGGCAAGGATCAGCACATGAACTCTCGTTGCCCTTCCGTGACCTCTTTTGCCACAGTTGGCATCTGCGTAAGTGCTGTATGGACAGGAGGAGACTCGGAGAAGAGGCTCAGGATGCAAGGGAAAAGCTCTGGAAGGGAGATCCATGTGGGAATTCCGAGGTGACGAGCCTGCTTTTTCAGCAGGGCTTTTTCATGGTCGCAGCCTTTCTCCTGCTCGGTGTTGCTGCTGGAGGAAAGTACTGGGGGTCTGAGTCCTTGCCAAAACAAGCTGAAATAAATTCTCACCTATCTGTAGGAAACATTTGGGAGGGCTGGTGCCTGCTTTCTGTAGCCTATGGGAAGTGATACCACCGGGAATTAAGAGGAGTTGGAGGCCCGCTTTGGATTTCTGGAAATCCCTCTAAGCCTTCTTCAGCTCAGAACCTGGTTTTGTGCACACATATTCAGGGTGATCTTCTGCAGCATGAGGGCTAGAAACTCATTTCTGGAAGTGAAAAGTTGAGAAGTGACATTGTCAGGTTGCCAAAGGCCCTGATGCAAGAAGAGACACCCTCTGCTACTTAAGGAACCAGAATGGAGCTTGTCTTTTTTTTCTTTTTTTAAGTAGCTGCATTCCTTCTGAATCCCGGGCAGCCTAGCCAGTAAACAAAAACAAATTTTGCTTTGGGATTGGAATCGATGCATGAAATGAGACGCGAATATGCCCCCACTGTGCTGTTTGCCATCTGCATTAGCCTTAGTCTCGGGGGAAAGTGAATGGAGCCATTCTTCCTTGGATAGCATAATTCCAACGATGGTGAAACCGTAGACCGCGAGAGGAAAAACATAATACTTGTGTGACCGGCTTGCCGTTGGCCGACCGGGCGGGTGCCTGCCTCGTTTGTGAACTGTGGAGTCGGGCAGGCAAGCTTGAGGGGTGCTAGGCTTCGGCGGCCCCGATGCACGGCAGGAGAGGGGGAATCCACGAAGCAAGCCCCTGGGCTAGGTGGCAGGGCGAGGTCCCCTGCTGGTTTTGTGTGGCTTCTCAGGGACCGGGCTACGAACCGCGGAGAAATCAGTCCAGGGCCTCCCCTGCCTCTCTAGTTCTTACGAGGAAAGGCGAAAGCAGAGCATACAGATGGCTTTGTGACGCCTGCCTGAAGCAAAACCAGCTCCGTGTGTTGAGTAAAGTCCTGTGTAAGCATTAGAAACATAGAAACAGAAATAGAGTGAGTCAGAAGGGGCCTTATGGGCCATCTAGTCTGACCCCGGTTCCGCTCATGACATGCCCACCATGTGCATGTCCAGCCTATCCTTGAACATTTGTACCAAAGGGGCCTCAATGGCCTCTCGTGGAAGCCCATTCCACGCCCTCGGGGTCCTGACAGTCAGGAAGTGCTTCCTGGCCTCCAAATTGAACCTTGGTTCCCTGAGCTTGGCTCCATCTCTCCGTCTCCATCCTGCCTTCCTCTGCAGGGGAGAACAGGTCTCTACCCACCTCCATGTGACACCCCCCATGTACCTACATGTCTCTGACAGATTCCCTCGGAGTCTCTTCTTCCCCATGCTGAAGAGACCCAGTTCCCCCAGTCTCGCCTCGTAGAGCTTCCCCTGCAATCTGGCCAGCATCCTTGTAAAGTGAGGCAAATGGGTGCAGGGGATCTGAGCTCAGGGATAAGCAGATGGCGTTGGCCCAAGCGGCGACTGGCCAAGGGAAGGGTCTTGAGTCTCTGGCCAACGGAAGCGCCAGATCTCTACGCAGCTACCACGAAAATAGGCAAGCCCCGTATTGGGTGTAACTGGGAAAGGAGTGGAATGGAGAATAAGGTACCAGATCGTCCTGCCCATGTGCAAGTCTTTGGATTTCCTGGGGTTGCGAAGAGGGCGGCTGGGACAATCGAGGGGTCGGAGCACCTGCAAGAAATGGTTGCAGCTGCTGAGATTGTTCAGCTTAGCAAAATGATGAGCAAGGGCAGACATGGCCGAGGTGTACATGTCTGGGGAGAAAGAGGGGAGAAAGGCTGGTTGGTGGAGAGAAAGAGGGGAGAAAGGCCCTTTTTTTTCTCCCTATCCCATAATACTCAAACTATGAGTAAACTCTGGCATTCAGCGCCACAAAATGTAGTCATTCTGGACAGCTTGAAAGGGCAGTTGGAGCTGTTCCTGGAAGAGGTGGCTTTCCAAGGCTGCTAGTCCTCATGGCCAGATGCTGCCTTCAGGATCAGGGGCAGTGTTCCTATGTATACCAGTTATGGAAAACTTGGTGGTTGGCCCCTCTGGGAACTGAAACTTGAACTTAAAACTTCAATCCAGGTGCAGGCCACACCAATGGCATTCTCTTGTGTTGTACATTTTTCATTTTATTGGTAAAATGCCGAGAGAGTCTGTCATTGGGTGGTCCAAAACCAAGGGAAATAAATCAAAGAATATTTATTTTGTATGTATTTATTATTGGTTAGGTTTGTATATCCCCTATTTGCCAAAACTCTCTGGGCAGTTCACAACAATTAAAAGCATAAAAGACAAGATGATAAAATACAATGTGGAAGATTAAATCTTTTAAATACAGTATAAAAGATGCAAAGAATAATCAAATAAAAGCTGCCAGTTAGACTCAGAATACAATGCAAGCTTTAAAGAGAAACTGCATGTGTGGGAAACAAGAAATGAAAAGGAAAAATAAAATAAAAAAATAAAATAGAGGTTGAAATCATAGCGTGCTTATACAGCATCTAGTCCTCAGTGAGGACAACCTGGCTCCTCCTGACTTGCTGCTGCACAAGCATCACGGGGCCTTCTCTGGCCCCCACTGAGCAACGTGCCAATGTCTGAAGCAACTGCTGAGCTCAGAGCGGCCATTCCCTTCCCTTCCCTCCCCAAACCGTGGGGACATCTGTGCCGGAGACAAAGGCCCGGGCCCACGAGGAATGCCGTCTTGCCGGACCAGGTGCCGCTTGCGCCATCTTTGAAGGCTGCCGAGGCATCTCCATTGCGGAGGTGGCGTTGCTCTGCTCCCCGCCGGCGTGGGCCATAGTCAAAACACGGATTTGGGGGCAGTCAAAACAGAGCTAGGCTTCTAATCCCGGCACGGCTCTCCCCCCATCGCCAACGCCGCATTCCCGTCGAATCCGCCGGCATCCAATTCTCCCGAGAAGCTCGCCGGCCGTCCCCTCCTTCCGCCCCGCTGGCGTTGAGAACTCTCCCTGGGCTTTTTGACTTCTGGACTTATGCGCAACATTTAGCACCTCCCTCCGTGCGGAATATTTCGCACCTCCCTCTTCACCGCTTCACACACATCCATTCCCTGCGAATGGGACATTCGACCCTGGTGCTCGTGCGTAACACGCGGAGGACGATGTCAGCCTCTGTACGTAGAGTAAACGTTGCAAGGTGGGAGGGGGGATGTCCCTGCACATAGAAAGCTAGCATCTCAGGGAGAAGGGACGGGCCTACTCGGCTATTCAAGAGAGATCCGTGACAAAACGGACAGCATGGAGAGCTCCTTGTTCACCTCCAGCCAGCCATGCCCTCCTCCTATGCACTCCATTCCGTTTCCATTTTGCCTCGGTTTTCGACCTTCCTCCAGCCAGCATGCTGGGCGGGCTGGCGGCTGTTTGGGCTCCTGCTTCCATGCGGATATATGCGCTTGGGGTCCTGATGGGTTTGTGGATCCCTTTTGTGTGAATGGCGTGGAATTGGCAACCGGCACTTGGAGAACGGCGTTTGCTGTTAGTATGCAGGACTGCGTTATCTCAGGGGGTTTCAGCCTTTTGGGGTCCAAGGGCACACTGGGCATTTTGAAAACGGTTGCGGGTACAGCTCCACAATGGAGGGTGTGAGGGGGCCTGGCTAAGTGTGAAATCTCCCACTCACAGAATCACAGAACCATAGAGGAGTAGAGCTGGAAGGGGCCATGAGGCCATCAAGTCCACCCCGTGCTGTTGCAGGACACCAGGTCACACCATCCCACTCAGGTGGCTGTCCAGGTTCCTTCTGAATGTCCCAGTGTGGGAGAGCCCCCCCCCCCACCTCTCCAGGCAGCTGGTCCCACTGCCGTCTTGCTCTGACAGTGAGGAAGCTTTTCCTGATGTCCAGCCTGAACCTGGGCTGTTGCAACTTGAACTGGTTATTCCGTGTCCTTCACTTGCATCAGCAAGAAGAGATCTTGGCCTTCCTCTTTGTGGCAGCCTTTGAGGTCCTTCTAGAGGGATCTCATGTCCCCCCTCAGCCTTCTCTTCCCAAGGCTGAACATGTCCAGTTCTCCCAGTCTCTCCTCACAGGGCAGAGTTTCCAAACCCCGGATCATTTCTGTTGCCCTCCGATGGACCCTTCCTAATTTACCTGCATCTTCCTTAAATCTTGGTGCCCAGAACTGGACACAGGATTCCAGGTGGGGTCTGACTAGTGAAGAGTATAGAGGAACTACTCCTTCTCGTGATTTGGAAGGAATACTTCTGTTCATGCATCCCAAGATAGCATTTGCCCTTTTGGTGGCTGCATCACATCGCTGGCTCTTCTCTTTGTTTTTTCACACTCATGTGTAAACACATGAAGAAAAACATGTGCACATGCACACTGAGGGAAAAGGGAGAAAAATGCAGAAATAGCCAAAGTGTGTGGAGACTGCAGCAAAACAGGGAAAAACAGAAAAACCAGGGAGGAAAACAGAGGAAGGAAGAAGCAGATGGAGAGGGAAAACAAATGCCAGTGTGGACTAGTGGTTAGAGCATCAGACTGGGACTTGGGAGATCTGGGATTTAGTCCCTGCTCAGCCATGGAGACAACTCGGTGACTTGGGGCGGCCACAGATGCTCAGGCCAGCCTACCTCACAGGGTCGTTGTTTTGAGGATAAGGTCAAGAGCAGAAGGAGAATTACGTAAGCTGCTTTGAGTTCTTTAAAATAAAGAAATCTAAGAAAAATAAATAAAACAAAACATGCTCAGAGGTTTTTTCCCATATGGAAGCAATGGAAGTCTTCCTGCTCAGACAAAAAATTCAAAAGTCAAAACTGTTCAGAGGAGGGGTGGCACCCAGCCTGGCAAGACCCTTTGGGAACCGAGGGTCCATGCAGGTGGAATTTTCCACTGCCCAACTTATTTAGAATGGTTGTTTCTTGTCTTTCAATCCATAATCGAACAAATAAATGTAATTTAAGCAAACAGTTATTCCTTTCACCTTTAGACATTTTGTTCCTGTGAGTGAGAAGGAAGAATGATTTTTTTCTTAACTGCAAAGTTGTGCTGCCCAATAGCCGAAACTCTCCTGGGGCAGCTCACAAAATCAAGGTCAAGTTCGTAAAATGTGGTACTCAACATGTAGATGATATGATACCTGAGCCAAAGGGGGCAGATGCCTTTTCTAAGGTGGAATTCGGCCATCTGTAGATTTTGGAAGTGTTTGCAGCGAAAACTGCCGGACACAATTGCACAGGGATGCCTGGAACCCTTCAGGGATTCTGGGCTTCCCTTGCGGAGCAGAAGAGCCGCAAGCATGAAGGTGCCTCCCCGCTCGTCCGGTCTTGCAACACGGTTTGATGCTGCCTTGGGCTGCCCGAGTGCGGGGCCCTGGAGTGGGAGGGACGGAGGCAGAGGGGCTGTGACGGTGTGTCCTGTTTCGGTGCTCCAGCCCCTCCCCTTTCCTTCTTCCCCTGCGGCATCCCCAAGGCCTTTCTCCACGGTGTCCTCGCGATCTCGGAAAAGCACCCCAGGCTCTTCCTTCCGGCCTGGCTGTGGAGAGATGAGAGGCTGCTCCCCTCATGGAATCCCAGCTCCAGCATCGGAGGTGGGATCCCAAAAAGTCTCGCAGACACTCCTTCGGGGCCGCAGCACTGAAAGAAAACCTCCCCGCAGTGAACCCAAATGCATTCTTAATCAAAGCTTCAGAAGATCATTCCAGAACCTATTGATGAGCCTCAGGGATGGGCTCTGAAAGAAAATGCGGAGCCACAGAATAACGGATGGGAAGCAAGCGTGCCACACCAAGGCACAGACGTTTTCCCGAATTTGTGTCCGGGGTCTGTAGGGAATGCTGAAGTCTCTGATTTATTAACCGCTTCTAATTTTTCCAGCTGCTGCAGCAAACAGGGCAGCCTTGTGAGCTACAAATTCATCAGAGCTGGACAAACGAGAACTGATCTTCGAATCCGCCAAGCCGCTGGGCTGCTGCGAAAGCCGAACAAAGGACCCCTTGCAAGCCAGGATGAGGCTGGGGCTCAGGATGGGCCCTTCAGTTCCCAGAAGCCTCTCCGGGGGGCTAGGGAAGAGCCCTCCTGGAAACCCAGGATGGCTGTGGCCAGAGCTGTCTGTACTGGGATTCATAGAGTCCTAGAATAGTCCACCCCCTGCTGCTGCAGGACACCAGGTCACACCCTCCCACTCAGGTGGCTGCCCAGTTCCTTTGCAATGTCCCCAGTGTGGGGGAGCCCCCCACCTCCCCAGGCAGCCGGTCCCACTGCTGTACCGTCATTCCTGTCCACTGTTCCCTTCCACAAGGTGTAGCCATGGCCACCAATTTTGATGGCTTTAAAAGGGATCATAGAATAGTTGAATTGGAAGGGACCCTGAAGGCCATCAAGTCCAACCCCTGCTGCCTCAGGACACCAAGTCACACCCTCCCACTCAGAGGGCTGCCCAGGTTCTTCTTGAATGTCCCCAGTGTGGGAGAGCCCCCCACCTCCCCAGGCAGCTGGTCCCACTGCCGTGTTGCTCTGACAGTGAGGAAGCTTTAAACTGTATTTACTGGATTGCCTTCCCCTGTCTATACCCAGCGGACTCTTAGCATCACCTGGGTGGGGTGGCCGGTCATTCCAAATGAGCGGAATGGCACTACGTCGTTGCTCTTTGTCACGACTTCTTGGAGGTGGCACCCAGTCGCTGGAAAAATCTCCCCCGAGCAGCTCGGGAGGCAGAAAACATGACCTCTTTCAAATGCCTCGTGAACGTACTTGTTGGTCCAGGAGTTCCCTGCATCAGGTAAGATCAATTGTACTGTCCTGTTTTACCTCTCCTGTAGTGCTCTGTGTCTGATTCTGATTCTGATTGGACTTGTCTCTAAAACTGTATTTTAAATGTGTACACTTCAACTTACTTTAAAGTAAAAATGAAATGCATTTGAATGGAATAAGTAAATTCGTATCCACGAGTCTTTTACCCACATCTCTTCCGGGCCTGTAAGTCCTGCCAGCCTCACAGGCCGGCACCCAGCATGCGATCAAGTCCCTGACTATCATGGTACCTTGTCTCACCCACCAACTTTCTCTGCCTCCAGCCAAGGCACAAGGGATTCTGGGATCAGTAGTTCTTCAGAGAGGGTGGTCATATAGAGAAGCACACGTCTCTCCATCCCTCTTTGGGGACATGCATATCCTTCGCTCTTGCAAGGAGGCCAAGCCGGTCTACATGGTCTCCCTCCTCTCCATTTTATCCTCACAACAACCCTGTGAGGTCGGCTAGGCAGAGAGCTGAGCGTTGAGCATTTGTCCAATGCTCTAACCACTATGCCACACTGGCTCCCTTTAAAGAAGGAGTCCTCCTTTACCGCCAAAGTGGGAACTCTCTTCAGCGGCCGATGGCCCACAATGTGGCTGCTCGGGCCTGTTGTCGCTTCTGTTTGGCTCAAGCGAATTTCACCGGTTCTAGACCAGCGAGGGAGCTTTTGCTTCTCAGATCGCTCAGAAATGCTCTGTCTGCAGCTCTGGATGTGAAGACAAACAGGAGCGCATGGTTTCTGGAAACATTGGCAAGTTCCTGACCCCGTGCTTGCATGTGCAAAAGCACCACTCGAAATGTCCACCGCTTTCACTAATTGCGCAGCTTTTTCAAAGTGTGCAAATTCGGAAAAATGCGCCACTTTCTCGAAAAAGACTTCTTTTCCCATTTGAGCGAACTGAGAAGCAGCTCGCAGGCCAGAAGAGGAATGAGGGCCTGCTGAGCTTTGAAGTAAAACTTGGAAGTGGATCAGATTCGTTCCTCTCGAAGGCCAGGGGAAGCCAAACGGGTGTTCGCCAGAGCAGGTGCCCTCATCAAAACTTTTCTTGGCTCCTTCCAAGGTAGCCCACATCTCCCGGTTTTTATGTAAACATAATAACAGTGATGAGCACGTTTTCAGGTGGGGTCACTTCAAAGAAAATGAGTGTTTTTCTCTCCCACTAGACATCTTTCACTAGCCCTACTTTTTCCACGAGAACAGCCTAACCTGGTGTACTCTGGAACGGTTACACTACAATTCCCATCACCCCATTGGTTTGCTGGTTGGCCATGATGGGAATGGGAACCCAGCACTTTGGAACGGTACCAGGTTGGAGAGATTCATTTTGGCCTATCTATGCAAGGAACTCGTTCCTATTTCTGCTGTTCTTTTTCCAGCTCCGTGAAATCCGGTTGAAGACCAGCTTCTGCCGGGATTATGCCAAATGATCCGAGCATGGCTGTGCCCGGATGCCGGAGCTGTCACCAAAGGGCAGCCAGGACTGTCTTCTTTCCTCCTGGGACAAGGATGATGGAATGCAGCAGACAGTGAGGAGAGAAAACTCAGCCATTATGCACTTCACATTTATGGCTCTTCTCATTATTTTAATTTTCGCGGAGCAACTAGACAAGTTGGCAGCTCCATCGAGTGCTTGGCATGGCACAATGGTTTAATAACCAGCTCATAAATTCTTTTTTTTCCCCCGGCTGGCTTCCGACATCCATTCAGCAATCTCCTTCCCTTCACCACCCCATCCAGAATGCTGGTACTTAGCTGAAAAATTGGCATCGCTGGAGCCCTTTGGGCTTATCCAGATAATGAGGAGTTTGTGATTTCACTAGCTCCGGGCCAGATGCCGGATGGACTCATTCTGCGCTGGCCAACCACCTCCTCGAGAGATGACGGGCTAAAGATTTGCCGGGTTTTACGCCTCAAGAATCTGGTTGCTTCCCCGCCTTTCTGTCTCCGCTGTAGCCGTGCTCAGGCAGTTGCTGAACTCGTGGTACCCCAGCGAGGGACCTGTCCTTGAGACCCTCCGCAGAAGCTCACTCCTCAAGGGCTCAAGGGCTTCAAACTGGGCTGCCCTCGAAGAGAGTTCAGAAAATGTGGTTGTCAGAATACCCTTGGGAGCTTTTCGGGGAGCCTGGCCAAGCATGACTCACTGAAAAGGACTATACACTCTGCCGACAACAAGGACGTGCTCCACCAAAATAGGAAGATACGCACCAGCAAGAAACGACGTGTCCCTCTCGAATCCCGACCTCCCATCAGATGATCCCCATGTACGCAGGGATGCAGTTGTAAATTTGGAATGAGATCAGGCTGCCAAAAGAGAAGCCGTCTACAAATGTGCTGGTGAGGCTTTAAATGCCACCGTGTTCCATCCGAAAAATGTTTGCCACTTTAAGCAACGATTCCTACACAATATGTCCCGGGGACCCGGTTTCGGCTCTACCTATCCAAATTCTGGCACCTCATGCTGGCATTCCACAGACAGACAGAGACATATGTCTCTGAACATTTGAAGAACCCCTTTCCTTTTCGTAAGGAGGCAGGTTTTAAAACGTAGGAACATCGTGTCTCTTCTCTTCTCTTCTCTTCTCTTCTCTTCTCTTCTCTTCTCTTCTCTTCTCTTCTCTTCTCTTCTCCTCTCCTCTCCTCTCCTCTCCTCTCCTCTCCTCTCCTCTCTTCTGATATCCAGATCTGGGGTTTTCCGTAAAGCAAAGGGGGCTTAAAAGCCTATTCAAGACCAGAGCAGTCAAAAAGACTGTGCATTAAATTGCAGGGAACAATAAGAACAGAAAAGGCAGTGTGGTGTAGTGGTTAAGAGCACGGGGTTGGGACTCAGGTGATCTGGGTGCTAGTCCTTGTTCAGCCATGGAGCCCACTAGGTGACTCTGGGCCAGACACACACCCTCAGCCCAGCCTACCTCACAGGGTCGTCGTTGTGGGGATAAGATAGAGAGCAACAGGAGGAGAATGAGGTAAGGCATTTTGAGGTCATTGTAAGAAAAAAGGTGGGGCTTCCCTTCCCTTCCCTTCCCTTCCCTTCCCTTCCCTTCCCTTCTTCCCGACTGAAAGTAGAAACGTAGCATCGCAACAAACAGACCCCAGGAAGGCACCAGGAGGTCCAGGACGTGCGCCCCCCGATTTGGGCCCGGTGCTGGAATTCTGTGCCGGCTCAGCCACCGCTCCTGCCGCGACAGCTTCCCAGGGCGCCCTCGACTCCGGGCTGCTGCAGAGAAAGCTGCCCCCCAGTGACCACCCCGCCTGGCTTTCCGCACCGGCCAAGAAGTTTCGAGGCAGTGAATTCCCATCTGGGTTGTGACCTCCCCTGACCCTACTTAGCACATGAAATCAGATAGGATCACAGAACAAGGTGGTACGGGATGTGTTCGGCGCACTCGGGGGATGCCAAGCCAGCAAATGACCTGGTTAAACATCTTAAATGTCTCCGGAGATTCTGGTTCCTCCCCTCCTTTATATGCCATGCAGAGTTTCATATATAACCTAAAGCACTTTTTAAAGGGAATTCTAGAGTTAACCGTGTGTTTACCAGTGCAATCATTCCAGTTGCTTTTTCTCATCTTTACACAAGATGATGAATTAGAATATTTTCCTCTTGCCTCTCCACTCTTATTTGGTATTATTTATTATGAAAGGACACCCCACCTCCCCCATTCATTTAGAACTCATGGCTAAACCTTCTGGATTTTTAACATTCCTTCTAGAAGTCACCTATAGTGCACAATGGTTTTTAATATTTATTCATTACATGAATAGCCTGCCTTCTTCCAAGTAGCTTCAGATGGGATACATGGCTCCACCTGCTATTGCTCTCATAACAACAACCCTGCGAGGTAGGCAAGTTGAAAGTGGGTGACCTAACCTCACCCTTCAGAGCTGGGTGCGGGGTTTAAGCTGTGGCCTGCTGGCACTGTGGCTTAGCCCAACGCTCTGGCCTAGGGATGGAGGAGAAATTTGATTTTAATACCAGCTCACCTGATTTCACACTTTTGAACCAATACGTGAACTGAAACTCATTTATCCTGGGAAATTTGCACTTCTAAACAAAAATGCCTTTGCGTACTTACAAACATGCATCTACCGGTGAAAAAAGATATAAATGCATTAAGGGGTAACTCTTTGCAGCTTTAGACAGGAGAAACTTTAATAAGAATATTAATTTTGTATACTGGCCAATAGCTGAAACTCTCTGGGAGAATTACAACATATAACATACAATATAAGCACAGACAGCAATAAAAATATCATTAAAGGTACCGTAAAGATTTAAAAGCCAAAATTAAATCGAATGTATAAAAGCTACAATAGCTTCTGCAAACCAGATCGTAGGACAGAAACCCCAATATAATCGTAAACACCCCGTGGCAGAGGGCGGCCTTAGCCTGGTGCTGAAGAGATATTGCAGCTGGTGCTGGGAGGCCTCAGCAGGGACCTGTTCCAGAACTGCGGGGCCACCGCTGAGTGGGCCCTGCTCCTCGGAGCCACCAGCTGAGCCCTCCTTGGAGGTGGCGCTCAGAGGCAGGGCCCACTTCGTGATTGTAGTGTCACGGGAAGTGCAGCTCCCTCGACTATTGTGGCCCCAAACTGTGTAGGGCATTATAGGTTAAAACCAGCATATAGCCTTGGGCTCAGAAGTACATGGGCAGTCAGAGCGAGTGCGCCAGAACCGGTCTTATGTCTTTGGACCTCGGGGCCCCGGTTATTCATCTGGCCGTCACATTCTGCACCAGCTGCAGCTTCTGAACAGTCTCCAAGGGCATCTCCACACAGAGTGCATTGCAGTAATCCCTATTTGCCTATCCCTATCTTCCAGCTCCTGCCAACCTTGCAGTTTGAAAACCTGCAACAATCAACAGGTACCACTGGTGGGCAGGTAACAGCGTTCCATGCACCTCGGTGTTCAGTCATGCCGGCCACACGACCACGGAGACCGTCTGCGGACAAACGCTGGCTCCCTCGGCCGGGAAACGGAGATGAGCATCGCCCCCGAGAGTCAGGCATGACTGGACTTTAATGTCAAGGGGAAAGCTTTACCTTTTACCTTATATACCTCCCATCTGGATATGTGGAAAGCATCATCTGGAAACACAGTCCAGAAGACTTCCTTAACTCTTTGTCGAAGAATTAAAATAATTAGAAAAGGGTCACTCTTTTTTTTTTTCCTGGTAAAAATTGTATCCTTCCACAATCTGCTAGAAGCACAATTAAGGCTGTGGCTTCATGCAGCAATTTAACATAAACCGCTGAGCTGCTGGGCTGGTTGATCGAAAGGTCAACAGTTTGGATCCGCAGACGGGGTGAGCTCCCGTGCTGCATCCCAGCTCCTGCCCACCTTGCAGCTTGAAAGCCTGCAAATGCAAGTAGATGAAAAGGTGCCACTTCGGTGGGCAGGTAACAGCGTCCCGTGCACTTCGGTGTTTAGCCATGCCGGCCACATGATCACGGAGACTGTCTGCGGACAAATGCTGGCTCCCTCGGCCGGGAAACGGAGATGAGCACCGTCCCCTGGAGTCAGGCATGACTGGACTTTGTCAAGGGGAAGCCCTTACCTTTATCTTCCCTATTTGCCCTCCCGCCCCCTGAGATTGGCAGCAGAGGCCCTCCTCCGGGAACCCTCCATGAAAAATATTAGGAGACAGAGTACCCGGAGCAGGGCCTTCTCTGCGGTGGCGCCCCGACTATGGAACGCGCTCCCCAGAGAGGTCCGCCTGGTGCCATCATTATATGTTTTTCGGCACCAGGTTAAGACCTTTTTATTTGACCAACATTTTAATAAGTTTTAATATTGTATTTTTACCATTATATTTTAACCGCAGCCAGAGTGGATCGATAATTCATTTATGTTTGGTGATATTTGTATTTTATCTTTGTAAGCCATCCTGAGACTTTTGCAAAGGATGGCATATACATATCCTAAATAAATAAATAATCCAATCCAAAGATGAGTGTAGATTACTGAAACCAGGCCTGCCCTGTCCGGATAGGGGTGGAACTGGGCCACCAGCCAAAGCCGTAAGAAGCCACCTGGGCCTCACGGGACAAAGATGGAGGATCTTGCCCTTATTTAGGAAAATGACTTGCAGAAATGATTGTATTAGGGAAATCTGTTCAGGCTGGGCATTTTTAAACATAGAACACAACACACACACACACAAAAATTCCATTCAGTTCTCAAGGTAAGGGAGAAACCAACCTGAGAGCCAGTGTGGTGTCGTGGTTAAGAGCGCAGGACTGGGACTCAGAGGATCCGGGTTCGAGTCCCCGCTCAGCCATGGAGCCAACTGGGTGGCTTTGGGCCAGCCACAGACTCTCAGCCCAACCTACCTCACAGGGTTGTTGTTGTGGGGCTAAGACGGAGGAGGAGAGATGATGTCAGCTGCCTTGAGCCCTTTGGAGGAAAAAGGCAGGATAGAAATTGAAAAATAAATAAATAAATAAATAAATAAGATCAGACAATGAACCACAGAGAAACCAAACTGAAGTATTTGCCAGCACCTTCTTTGCTACCCTCTCTGGCCTTCCGTTTGAGCAAATGGCTCTTCGGCTCTTCGAAATGTTCAAAAACTCTGCAGGTTCTGTCCTACACAGACTTCCTCAAGGAAGCTGCAGCCTGACTCTAACCTTGCTGCCCTCTTCACCACAGCAACGACTCCGTAAGGAAGGCCGCTAGGGATTTGTAATCGTTTTATGAAGCTTATTTCTCCCCAGATAATGATGTCTGCAGAAAATGCCTACGTATTTATGGAAGAACCAAGATTCGAATCAGGGACTTCCTGACATCCTTAGTTCCTTCCTATTTTGAGGCTGCGTTTCATTCATTCATTCATTCCTATTGATTCCCTCGCCAAGTGTCTCTAAAACATTGACCCAAGAACATCCAACTCAATTTAAAATAGCCACTAATTGACGAAATAGCAGGGACCACCAGTGACCAGTGTCAGGATTTTGCCTAAATAGGGCCATCCTCCTGCTGGCTGGGAGCAAAGGACACAGCGTCCCCCAGAGTGGTGGCGATGGGTTTCTGGAGCCCAGGCACCACCCCAAAGAAGGCCCTGCTAGGCATACACATGAAACACAACAGGGGCGGTGACAGGATATGGCACGGCGCCTCCCAAGAAGATCCGAAAAGGTGGGGAGGCTCAGGTGGGAACGCAGGCATCCTAAACTCAAATGGCAAGAATCAGAATTTTGAAGCTGCACTCGCGTCATGTGTTTTCCACCGAATTAGAGCTCACCTTAACAAAACTACGCTGGACACATCTGGTTTCCTTTTCGTTTTCTTTCCTAGCCGTTTTGGTGACACAAAACACCCTTCTCTTTGGGCTTTCTCAGAGGCGAGCAAAAGGAGACACTTACAAATGGGTGGTCTTTGACACTCCGCCGACCTTCCCATCCCAGGTGCGTTTTTGATTAAAAATAAACATCGAGGACCATAAGAAATACCTATAAAGGTGAAGAGGGAGCCTGGTAAAGAAACCCCCTTTTATGGCAGGGCTTGCGGAATTTGGACAAAAGGGAATTGGGAACTGGAGGTGTTTGTAGCCGGTAAGGGAATTCCATCTGGCGCTAGCCCCGGGAATTCGAGGTCTTAGCCAACATTTATTTCTCTGCTCTCGATTCCGTGAGATTTGCTTTCTTCCTTCACCTTAACTGGATAATGTTGTCTTTCCCCCCGCAAAGCCTAATAAAATAATAACGATTATTATGATCAAAATGTATTTCTACAGAGCCATCTGTTTACATATATCTGAGTCCATAAAGTATGTAAGAAATCCAAGTGTTAAAAGAGGTAAGACCTATAGAGAAATGAGGCATTTCCCATGCGGCCAAATGGGCCCAAGCAAATGGTTGGCGTATGAAGATGGTCACAACCATACGGCTCAGAGGCAAGTTCTGGGGTTGTTTAAGAGGATTTCTCGGATGCGTTGTCAAAGATTGCCACAGCCTGAGGTGGGCAATTTGCAGTCCTCCAGAAGTTTTGGCCTACAACAAGTCCCATCCACCTGAGCCTGCACAAGCAGCAGAGTGATGGGAGTTGTAGGCCCAACATGTGAAGGACCTGCTCTGGGCAAAAGGTACCAGTTCCTGGGTATGCAGTGACTGGATCTTGCTAGTGTCAAGGGACCCCCTCTCATCCAGGCAGGTCCATGGCCCGGAGCCGGACTTCATGGAATTTCAATGCTGGCAAGAATTCCCCCTTTTCATTCTGCTCCTCTTTAGGAACGGCCATGATGTTCTTGCTCAGCTGGTTTCCTGGGATGTCCTCCAAGCCTTCCTCCCATGGCACCGTGCATCGGATGTCCCTGGAACGGTGCGGTGTTTCCTGGGAGAAATAATTCTAGGGGCATACAGGGCTGCCTCGATTGTGCTGGAATTGCTTTTGCTGCCTGCAAGGTAAAAATTCTGCTAGGTTTTGCTCTGAGTGGTGCACCAAAGTGGTCTTTGTCCAAAGCATTTGGACAGACTGGACGGAGTCTCACCATTCAATCAACTTTGGCCAGCCATGGAGCTCTCCAACCCAAGCTCCACTAGAACCCCTGCAAGTCTTACGTCGCCGTCCCTCTGACTCTGGGACTGGGCATGGCCACGGCCTTAGATGGCCCTGAAAAGCTGCTCCTTTCTCATGTCTGTTAGTGGCCATTTGGCCGGCCTTTCAGACTAGGGGCACTCTACCTGTGAAGTCAGTGGTCAGAGGGGGAACGGCAGTGAAAGTGGGTACCATATCCCTGCCCTGCTTCTCCGCTTCCGGGAGCATCTGTGTGGCTACTGGGAGGAGCAGGTTGCTGGCCCAGAGGGCTGATTAACCGGGCTGCCCTTGAGTGCTTATATTTTGAGAGTTCAGCATCAAAGCAAGGAGACTCTCAGGCCTCACCCAGCAACCAAAGGGTCTAGCAGCGTATTTCAAAAGCCAAAGAGCCATGAATCTCTGGACACCAAGTCCTATCTCAGATTTCGCGCATTTCTTGAAGAATTGCAGCATCGATGGGAGGGTGGAGGGGAGGACGGCCTTCTCTGTCTGGGAACGGTTTCTGTGTTGCATCTCCTCTGAAAACCTCAGCGGCAGGTTGCAGAAGAGTTTGCTTGCCCCTTTCGCGACTGTGCGGCCACACTGTCCTTGCACATAACCCGAGGCATGAGCCCCTCAGGCTGTACCTGCGGCCGCCAGCAAACAGTTAACACTCGATCCGTCCCTTGCACACTCGGGGTGGAGGGAGAGGAACCCAAATGACTCAGCTCGGCAGCCAAGCTCGGGAGCCACCGCCAGCTCCAAAAAAACCCGTGGCTGTCTAGGATTTCAACGTCTTGTCCGCAAGGATCCACAATTAAAATTTTTACTGCTAAAGTTTCACCAGGGAAACAAAAGCTCTGATATTTCTCCCTCCCTCCCCCCTCCTCACCTCATCCCCCCCTCCGCCACTCGGTTAAGTGGAAGCAATGGGAAACCTCCCGTTTCTTGGCAGCAACATCTGCCTGGCTTTGTGCGCTTGGTTCTGTCCGATGCGGCAACAATGGTGCGGCTTCTCTCCCTCCTTCCACTCCCTCCACGCCCCCATGCCAGAGCTCGGCTTGTTTGGCAATTATACCCGTGACGCTCCCTGCCTCCACCCCTTGGCAGAAGCCTCTACACAAATGCACGGGGAATTACAGCTGCTTCCTCCCGTTAGAGCCACTGCTTTCTCCTTTCATATTCCCCGGCTCTTCTTTCCACGCAGGATTCTAGCAAACCTAGAAATAGGACGGGGGAAGACACACGTTTGGCCCTCTGTGGCCAAAACCTCCGGGCACCCCGCACATGGCGAGGGGACCGTTCGGGATGCATCACGAGGGGCTTCCATGGAAAGGAAAAGATACCCACTTCCACCCATGCAGTCGATTCCATGTCAGCCTCATATATTTTCAAAACATAAAGGTTGATTATATTTATGTATACCAGTTCGGAGCAGTTTGGCCTTGACGTAACGCTTCGTATTTACGAGACAACGTCTGGGTGTGGAAAGGACAAGGATTCTTGACTGGCCCAGAGCGAGGCTGCAAGCCTCAAGAATGAATCGGGACCCGGGCCTGGGGGTCTCCAGAACCTGCCCCATGCCCGGACCCGACTCCCCACTGTGCTTTCACGTATTAGCACATTCGTACATATTAGCACATGAATGTAAGTGTGCGTTGCACTAACGTACACTAGTTGCTGCGGATTAGTGTTACTGTGCCTTGGCTAGCATGACAGCAAATTAGCCTAAGCACACCTAAATTCTGGTGAAAACATAAAATATGCTCTTGTCAAAGCAGGGAGGAAGTGGTCTGCCGAACACGGATGGTGTGGAGTTAGCAAAATCCACACCTTCCTGTCCATGAGAGAGCAGTTCCGAATGGCTCTCTCTCCAGATACGTGACGGCATTCCTCTATCAGGGCTTTGCTTCCTTGCCCCTTTTTCTGACCCAGACAATCCCAGAGATTGCAATGTTTTCTCAGAGAGGGATTGTTGCAGTCCCTGAAACATTTGGGATGCCCTTTCCTGCACCTTTCCCAGGTCTACCTTACCTGTGGCATTCCAAGCCCGGTCGCAGTATAGATTCCCCCAAAGGCACGAGGGTGATGGCCGTTCTCCGTTCCCAGGTTCTTCCCTACTGCTTCTCCAGGTAGAATCATTCTCCTGCTTTGGCAGTGGCTGCAAACTGGGCCGAACGGGGAGCCCTGAAACGTGTGTTCGACCAGCACCGAAGGCACTGTCCACTGGCACAAAACTACTCCTGGTTTCCCCACCTTCGGCTTTCCTTCTTTTTCATCAGCCTAATTCAGAAGTGGGAAGGTCTTTGGGTTGCCGGGCTAAGGGAGCTTTTGGACAGGCCTGAAGCCTTTTGTGCGTGGGAAGCCTGTTCTCTCCAACGTGCCCTTCAGCCTCGGTGTGAGGAGCACCGTCTTAACTGTTTGACAGTTTAACTCCTGCTTGGAAGAACTCCTGTTTAACTCCTGGTTTAACTCCTGTTTGGAAGAACCTTGGAGCACTAGGAAGGGACCAACTTCATGAAGCTGCAGTGCTGCTTATGGGAAGCCAGGCGATTCCACCAGAGAAGAGCCTTCAAAGTCAAGCGTTTCTCCTTCCTCTCGTAGCCCTCCCTCCCTCCCTCATGAGAACAAAGAAAGAGTTGTGCTGGATCAGAACCAGGTCCATCGTGTCCAGCACTCTGTATACACGGTGGCAAAGCAGTTGTCCACAGGATCCCTCCAGCCCCCAGTAATGGGGGAATGTAGGCAGGCCACCTCTGGTGAAGGAGGTAGCCCATGGCCAGCGAGGCTAGTAGCCACAGAGAGCCTTCTCCCGTGTGAATTCATCCAACCCCTTTCGAAACGCATCCAAATTGGCAGCCATCACCATTCCCATGGGAGCGAATATCATAATTTCACGATATACGATGTGAAGCCCTTCCTTTGATCTGTTCTAAACCTCCCGCCAATCAGCTTTATGGGGTGATCCCTCTGGATTTGAGTGCTAGGAAGAGGGAGAAAAAATTCTCCCCTTTGCATTCTCCACCCCATGCCTTATTCTACACACTTCTATCCTACCTCCGCTGCCTTGCCCTTTTTTCGAAACTAAACACTCCTGCTTGCTGTGCCTGGTCTTTGTCGGGGACGTGCCTGAACCCCTTAATCATTTTGATTGTCCTTCTTCGCACTTTTCCCAACCTGCACGATGTCCTTTTTCAGGGAAGGGGCCCAAAACGGAACAGCCCCTCCGCGTGTGGTTCCCTTTGCTCATCGGCAAAGCTTTTGTGCAACAGCCTGAGAAACAGAAATCCAGCTTTTTCCTCGGAACGTGGAGATACCGGGGCGATGACCGAAGCAGCGACTGCTCTTCTTCCGATGCTCCTTGTAGTCATGGAGGGCAGTGGAGCCCTAAGAAAACGGGGGCAAAGGGGTCTTGGCGCTCGCTCTGGTGTCCATGGGTTAAGGGGCGTGCAGCCAAGATGTACAGGCGGTTCACTCCCCACCTGCCCTGCGCCCCCCCCTTGCCCGGGGGAATGCAAAGTGCATTTTGGGATACCATCCAGCAGTGCATTCATCAGTGGAAATCAGAAACGGCCTTCGTGGCCAACGTCGAGCCACCAGAAGAAAAGAACACTACGCTCATACAGCCAACATTTTGCTGACGAGACCTGGAGCGCTCGTGCGTCCCTGGAATACCGCTGTTCTCACACCAGCAGTTGCTGCTCCGGCACCTTCCCAGCTGCACCCCGCAAAGGGCCCTGTTCTTTTCTTCCATCCCATGGCCTCAAAAGTAGAGGATATTCGATCATAGACTTCACCTCCTCTCCTCTCCTCTCCTCTCCTCTCCTCTCCTCTCTCTGTCTTCTCTTCTGATATCCAGATCTGGGGTTTTCCATAAAGCAAAGGGGTCTTAAAAGCCTATTCAAGCCACAATTGCCCAGCTCACGCACAAGAGGGAGGAATCGGCATGCTTGACCTCGCTTCCTGCCAGGCACTCGTGGGGATCCCTGGCGTGAGGCAGGCTCAGGGAAGAGAGAAATCAGCTGGAATCTGCGTCCCTGAGCTGAGGAATCCGGCAGATTCCCCGTGGCCCCCCTTCCCTAGGAGAGGTCCTCAGCAGAACCCAGGCCTATGGATCCGAGAGGGCCCCTGGGTAATGTGCCCTCGCTTTGCTTCTCACCACCATGGCCACCGGCTTCTCTTGCTCCTTGTCACCGTTGCCCCGGGCTTGCTGGCCAGGCTGTGTGGCCACCGTTCGTGGCACCTCCTGTGCCTCCCAGGAGGAAGGTCCACAAGCAGGTGTCAGTCACAAAGAGCAGCTGCCAGTTTGAGGACCCTTGTCAGGGGCCTGACCAGGTCCACTCGGGGTGCTGGCCTGGTCTGAAACAGAGAAACAGAGCGAGTCAGAAGGGGCCTCCCAGGCCATCTAGTCTGACCCCCGGCTCCAGCCGGCTCTGCTCACGACATGCCCACCATGTGCACGTCCAGCCTCTCCTTGAACACCTGCACCAGTGGGGGAACCACATCTCTATGGGAGGGGGAAAGGTGAGGGGAAGGCGCCTGGTGGTTAAACAGCTTGGGGCCGAGGTCTCACCTCCAGGGAGATGGAGCAGTGTTGGGGGAAGGCAGTAGGAGAACGGACGTTGATTCCTTTTGTGGCCGAGGTGATGGAGAGAGATGTTCACGGCCCTCTAGCACATGTCAGCGCTTCCTGGGCTGCAGAAGGATGCATGATGCCTGCACCCACGGGTAACACACTGGTGGTCCCAGCCTCTGCTTGGGCCTTTGGCACCTTCTCCATGCAAATACACCAACTGGGACTACAACAGTGGCAGCTCTTTAATCTATGGAGCAACCAGTTTATTAAAAGTAATATATTTATTTCTAGGCCAAGGTTAGCCTGAGAGTCCCTGACTGGCCCAAAGTCACCCAGTAAGTGGGGATCCGAAGCCAGTTCTCTTGGGTAGCGTGACGAAGCTCATGGTACTGTCCTTGTTTGGTTCACAGGCTTCCTCTTGTGCTTATTTATTTATTCATTCATTCATTATTTATTAGAAAAATTTCTATGCCGCCCCTTGCCAACTAGCCTCGGGGCGGCTCACAGCAGGTCCATAAAAAACAAATACAATATAAAACAAAAACACAAATGAACCTACAAACTAACCAACAAGTTATAAAGACTAAAATTGGCCCATCTCATAGTACCCAATTAAAACTATAAATAAACCTATCAAAAAACTAAAATTCACAATTAAACTAATAAACTAATAAATTAATAAATAAATTAACAATTAAAATATTTCTTAAATAAAAAGGTCTTCGCCTGGCGCCAGGCTAAAGCAAAGCATTAAAGCAAATAATGACGGCGCCAGGCGAGCCTCTCTGGGGAGCAGATTCCATAAGTGGGGTGCCACCGCAGAGAAGGCCCTCCTGCTCAGCCGTTTTAGAAAGCAAGCAACAACTCGTGGACCTCTGGTGGCATAGATGGCAACGTTCTTCTGTGCCATGTGCTCTGTGTGGCATGGAAGGGGTTGGGCAGTGGTCACACGGGCCCCGATTCCTGGAGAATGGTTGCCACACGAACGGTGGCCTTTTTGCCTGCAGGTCAGACTCACAGCCCCAAGCAAGCCGGTCAGAGCCTGGGAAGCATTTCTACTTCAGATTCCCACATGCAAAATGCCCTCCTGCCCCCCGCCCCCGCCCCTGACTTCCAGGCCAATGCTCTCGCCCCCTTGTTATATCAGCTCTTCGGAAGATTGTGTAGCAGGCCCGGCACCTGCCTCAACACAAAACATGGCAGAGATGGAAAATGTGTGGAGAAGAGCAAGAAGCTGGAACAAGCCCTCCGTGAGGAAAGGTAGCCACAGCTGGGACTGTTTTGCTTAGAAAAAAGGTGAGTCAGGAAGGCTGGACACAGTTTTCCGTGGGACGGAAAACGTGGAAAAGGAGACTTTTCCCCTCTTGTGCAATAGCAGAATTTGTGAGACGCAAGGCAGACCCGGCGAATGACTTCTTCACGTCTCCTTAAAAGATGGAATTCACGCACCGGCGGTGACCAATTTGGATGGCTTTAAAGATTGGTTTGTTTTGTACAGAAGGGCTCTCCGTGGTGCTAAGTTTTGAGGATGATCCGCCGCCTCCAGTGGCAAAGCAATTTCCTTCCAGGAGCTGCCACTGCGCAACCTGAGCAGGGAGGTGTGACTACTTGCCCTGGGCTTCTTACGGACAGCCGGTCGGCCAATGTGGCTAGAGAGACTCAGGATCTGGCAACCGTGTCTGGCTATCCTGGGGCTAATTCTTCCTCCCCAAATCCACTGGGCCTAAACCCCAGACCACTTCCAGAATCACCACCGCAGTCTTTTAAAACCAGGTGTGTGGCGAGAATGGACCTTCCTTTGGAGGAAAAACATGCTCCTGGGAGAGCTTCCAAGGAAAACGTGCCATATTTTGCCCCTGTGGGCATGTCAGCAAATTTCAGCAGCAACTTTGGTGGTGCGGGGTCCGGCCCATTCAGCAGCCAGGTGGGCTACACACGGGCCTGCAAGCTGTTTGCACCCCATCCCACAGGTACATCTGTGGTTGGAGCTTCCTGGGTCGTATGTTATAATTTTAAAGGAAAAGACACCAAACTGGAGGCAGCAAACCTTCCCTCTTTTTCAGGCAGCCTGAAAATCCCAAGATTCGGCTATTTGTGTTCTGACACATACAACCAGTAGGGATGAGTTTCTTCTATCGCATTTCATGCTGGCAAATGCATTCTCCATCCACAGCCTTATCACGACGGCCAGTCTGGCTTCAGTGGAGGACAAGTGGAAAATTCTGCAAGCTCACTGCATTCCACAAGGAAGTTTGGAACCGATGCAAACTTTCGGATGCCCAATCAGGCCCAGGCAACATGTGACGAATGCCGATTCAGGAGAGCCACACTCAGCTCTCCGTCCTGCTGCCAAGAAGAGAGGCGGCCAAGTTTCTTCCAGTTTGAATTAATTGCAAAGCCCAACGTCGGCCTTCCGGCTCCTGGACATATCCTTAAGTTCTTCTTTGGGAAGACGTTGAAAGTCAGATACTTTTGCTGATGGGATATGGCTGATCCCTCTCTAATGAGGAAGTCGAGCAGCTGAGATGAAAGTTTGCCCCCCCATCGGGCAAAGATATGAACTAATAAACTGAGCTCAAAGAATATGGAGTGCCTCATATTTTTTCCCAGAGAGGATTTGGACTAACCCAGCCAGCTTTGGAAGCTTTTGATCAAGCCTGTTGCCAGAGACTTGTTATTAAAGGTTTCAGGAAATAAAGCAGTGCCCCTGCCCCTAAGCAGACCCCCTGCCATTCTACCTGCCTGCCGGTTCATTCATAATTGCATTAACAATTTTGGCTAGGATAAAAACATAACAAAAACAACTGCATGCCAAAGCAGTGGAAGCAGAGAGTAGCTCAAGAAGAAGTGAGCATTATGTTGTCCATGATTTGAGTATTAGAGGTGCTTTAAAAAAAGAAAAAAGAAAGAAATCAAGTTTCTAGTCCTCATGGCAGTTTGGATTTTTTTTTTTTTAAAAATCTGAGACTATGACGGTAAACATGCTTGAGATCATTATGAGAGCTTAATTTGCAGCAGGATTTTCCAGGATGCATTGCTAGTGTGTCTTGGGAAGGGCGACAGGAAAGGCTCTGGTGGATCAGTCCAAGGTTCCACCTCGGCCAGCCTTCCCCGCACACAGTGGCCAACCAGCTACTCCCAGGCAACCCAGAAGCAGGACAGGAGTGAAGCAGGACCCTCTTGCCCATATTCCCCAGCAACTGGTGTACATGGGCACATTTCCTCTGAAATTGGAGTGCGCAGATGCACATCAGGGCTAGAAGCCCTTCTCCTCCATGCGTTCCTCCAATGCCCTTTTAAAGCCACCCAAGGCCAGCGACGTCACTCGACTTTGTAAAATTCCATAGTTTAACAGAGAAGGAGTTCTTTTGCTCTCTTTGCCTTCATGGGACGACCCCTTTGGGTTCCTGGGATGATGCGACCAATGCCGCCCTCTCCTCTTTCTGACCGGCAACCATCAGTGGGTATTCTGCCGTGTTTCCCTTCGCTTGTTTTCTGGCTCACACGCAAAACCACATCGCTGCACCGTCTCCTTTCATGTGAAAGGGTCGCCGTTCCTTCTGCACAGAGTCCGAAGGCCTTGGAAAACCTTAGATTCTGTAGACTCTGCTTGGACAAGTGAATAATACAGGGAATAGTCACTCCATGGCCGTTTTCCATCTTGAATTGTGGCGCGTGAATTGGGACCCGTCTTCACGACACTCTCGCACCGAAATGAAGTTGGCGGCTTACCGATGGTGGCTGCCACGGATGCGCTGGATGGCTTCCCCGTGGCTTCCCGGGATGCCTGAACGAGGTCTGGAGAGGGTGCAGTACCCCAGACACCCACTAGATGTCTCTGCTTGCTGCCTGGTGCTGAGAAGAGCAAGATGGAGCTCCCGTTGGGTGGAAAAGTTGGGGCAATGCCAACTGGAGTCTGTGTGCCAGGACCTTATGGTCATCATTTCCAGTATACTGTCTCCACTCCCAGTCAAGATAAAACGCAATCAACTCTGTAAAATGCTGGACGTTGACGCTGATTCACAGGGTTGGCTTGTAGGCCACTCCTAATGGATCTCAAAGCCATTGGAGCCAAACCAAATTGTTTGGACTGAGGACTCAAAAATTGTTCTGAAGACACCAGGGTGGAAAAAGAAAAGAAAACCCACTGTGGGAATAAGATTGCTGGTCAGACTACCGTGTCTTCCAGAGTGCTTCCCACACACGATAGCCTTCTATCTAGAACAGCCTTGCGGACTGGGCTGGATGGGGGTTGTAAGATTTCCGCTTCGACTGCAGGGTGAGGTTTTCCCATGCGGATGTTGCTCCAACATCTGGCGGCTGTCAAGAGGGAAGAGACGGAGGCACCCGTGGCCAAATGTCGAATAGCACCCAGCACTTAAACCCGGAAAATATAGACCTGCGAACCTGCTGGGCTCTTTCTGAGCATCAAAGCACAAGAGCGAGTCTGATAGGAATCTGGGTTAGCTGGAGATTTCATGTGTTCCCCCCACATAAAGTGTCATAAGACCTTCCCCCTTTACAGGCTCGGTGTTCTTACCCTGAAAGCCATTCTTGACTTTGCCCCTGTAGCGTTCTGTTCTTTGCCCGGGATCATCCTTGCTCACAAGCTTTGCTGCTTCATGCAAAGTTTCCTCTTCTTGAATCCACTTTGCTCTTTTCCCCACTGATGCTTTGAGCTGCCTCCCCAGCTCTTCAGGATCCTACCACCTCTGGATCCCTTCGCATCCCTCCTCAAAACCCAACTTTTCGATGCAGCCCTTGGCAGAACGCACTGGGTCCCAGGCCTTCCTCCAGTGTTTCCCAACCCAGCACCTTCCAGATGTGCTGGACTACAAGCCCCATAATGACGGGGATGATATACGTTGTAGTCCCTCACATAGGAAGGGCAGTAGCCTGAGAAAGGCTGCCCGACTGTAACTCATCTGCTAACGATGCCCAAGCTCCGGCAGCCATATTTTCCTTGTCTGCCTCCCCTTCCTCTCTTCTTTTGTCCAGATTAAACTCTAAATTGCAAGCTCCTTGAGGCAGGAACTTGGCTCTTCCTGCCCACCATGCCACTAATTCAGGGGTGGGGAACAGCAGGGCCGGGACTTGGGCCCCCAGTGCAGCCTCCAGGTCACTGCAATTGGCCCCTCCCACTGATCTAGGCCCCGCCCCATTTCCTCCAACCAGCAATGGTGGCTGTCCAGGTTTGTGCAACGACGGGCATCCCAGAGGGACCGAAATGGGCACAGCCAGGCCAGGGTGTTGGCCAGCTGAGCTGCTGAGCAGTCTTTGCCCAAAAACTCACTTTAGGTCAGGAAAAGCGAAGGATCGGCCCGCGAGCATTGCGGGGATCCTTGGCAAAGCTTCTTTTTTTCTGCCAGGCCCCCAAATGGCACCCCAAGGCCCCAAACTGGCACCCCATTTTCCTCTGCAGGGGAAAGATGTCCCGCTTTGTAGGATTCCCACTGAGGAAAAGGTCTACGCCGAGGCTAGACACAAAATGGCACCGGGAGCTCCCGTTAAGTGTTGTCGCTTTCCCCTTAAATCCGCACAGGGGTTTTGCTGCACTCACAGTTCATTGACGGGGGTCCTGCCAAAATGGGGAGTGGGGGGCAGACCCGCAGCCCCCCCTCCCACTCCTGCGTGCTCTTTCCAAAGCAAGCCTGGACGTTTAATTTTCTGCTTCTTAACTTGTGATTAAATGGCGGGGACGCTGTCGTGATCCGGAGCTTAAAATCGAGTCAGGGCTCCAGCTGGGAGCCTGAATCCGAACGCTTAATGTCTGAGCTCAAAATATGTGCAGTGATCATTGAATGTTTAAAAACTTTCTGGCCACACATAGCTTGCTTCTGCCCCACCGCCCTGTCACTGCTTTGCACATGCTCAGATTTAGGACTGGGAAAGGGCTTCCGGGAGGAGGGGCTGGCTCACCCGAAAGCACTTCGACCTCTGGGCTTTGGCCATCTTGCGAAACAAACCCAGTTCTAGTCCCGATTTTGCAGGGTTTCCTGTTCTCTCTTCCCTTCCCCCTTTATCCTAGCATGCTGTTCCTATTTAGATTGTATACCTGCAAGAGGGGCTGTCTTGTTTGCCTCGTTGTAGGTGATCTGGCCCGGGAACTTTTATGGCCAAGGTATTTATTTATTTATTTATTTATTTAAATATTTATATGCCGCCCCTTGCAACAGCCTCGGGGTGGCTCACAATACTAAAGTAGGTAGTGGCATAAAAATACTCTAAAAAATATACAAAATAAGAAAAGTCCTACTCTTTATGTGCTTTGCTGATCTTTCCTGTGGATCAGCCCTGTAAGATCAGTACATTTATTTATTTATTTATTTATTTATTTAACATATTTGTATGCCGCCCCCATTGCAACCTAGCCTCGGGGTGGCTCACAACATATACAATTAAAACCATTAACTATTAAACTATTTAAAACTGGCCCATCTCGAGATACCGATTAAAATACAATAAATACAATAAATACAATTTATTTATTTATTTAACAAATTTGTATGCCGCCCCCTTGCAAACAAGCCTCGGGGTGGCTAACATCACATAAAAATACAATTTAAAAACAATGCACTATTTAAAACTGGCCCATCTCATAGTCTAAAAAGTAAAAAAATAAATAAATGTAAACAATAAATAACCATAAATAACAATATAATAACAGTATCAAATTAATACTTTAACAATTAAAATATTCCTTAAATTTAACCTAACAATTAAAATAACTTTTAAATAAAAAGGTCTTCGCCTGGCGCTGAAAAGCAAATAACGACGGCGCCAGGCGGGCCTCTCTACATGAGCCTTTCATGCAAAAGGAAGGTAGAAGGTAGAAGGAAGGAAGGAAGGAAGGAGGAAGGAAGATCTCCAAGGGCAGGGTTGCAGTGAAAAACCTCTCTTCTCCAAGAGATCAGCTGTCAATGCACTTGAGCAAATGAATCAGTGATCCAATTCGGTCCAAGGCAGCTTCACATGATCCTAAGGACCCTTCTCAGTACCCCCAGCACCTTGTGCCATCACCTTCAGCCGCCCACCCAGAAATCTTCGACGGGGATCTGAAAGTGCAGCTCTGGGATTGCAGGATATCCCAGCGAAGCCTCCAAAACAATCCAACAGCTCCCAGACAATGCCAGGAAGTCATCGGATTGTGCCTGGAGTTAAACTAAACACGACTGCCTGAAGCCACAATGGCATTTTTTGGTTTAATTGCTTGTTATCCAGGGAATGAGAGTTATTGGGCAGATTAGGAATGCACTAAAAACATCATTTCGCCTTTCCTTTTGCTGCCCATGCTCCCCGTCGCAGCTCAGTTATAACTTGTATTTTTAGAGATTAGGGACAGTGCCTACAAATGGTCACATCACGCCAACACAGCCATGCCTGTGAGCTGCTTAGCATCCATCCACTTCTCCGTCTCCGTCTCCATGTTTTTGGAGATGAGAAATTAACCTTTCTTCACGCCCTTCCGAAGAGCAGAACGGGAGGCGGGGGCGGGGTTGCTTTTTCTCTCTTCCACAAAACATCTGGCCACAATTATTTTGGTATCTCGCATATTTTGAGAGATTGTCAGCAATGATTTTTGTCTTCCACCCCATCTCTCCCCTCACCACACCTTCCTCGCATTGCAAAAGGTGGAACATGCTAGCGGAGGCACTGAGATCATTAGGTGATGGCTGTTCTCGCCTGCGCGTCATGTCTTCCCGAAATGGATGACTCTCAGGGCACTGGGAAGGCTCACGCACCAAGATCCCTTTTCTCCCCATGCTGTCATTCCCGCTGTTTATCATCAGCTCATTCTTCCAGCTTTAAGCACCATCCGGGGAGTTGCATAACTTCTGTGCAAAATGTGGACTTAAAGAAAAATCAATCTGTAATGTAGGTTTGTAGAAATTCACGGCCCACAGACCCACCGCTGCAACCGGACAATGAAATGATATTATTGTTGTGTTGGGACCAAGCGGACAACTCTAATTTTTCATTTTTATAGCTTTTCACGAACACCTTGGAAGCTTATCATATCCTGTGCGAGGAAAGACCAAGAAAATAACAAGAGCGCTGTGTGTAAGCACTTAGGTTTATGTCATATTGCCATGGAAATGCAGCAAAAGCTGGGCACTGGATTTTGTTTCCTAGGGTTATTTGCTTTCATGAATATGCAGCAAGCTTCTAGATCTCATGAATGCGAGGATTTGCTGTGGACCGTGTCTGATGGAATAAAAGGAGCCACCTGCAAGAACCAGGTGATATGTGCCTAGGGGACTGAGCCACTTAGAAGCCAGAATCCCCTTCCATGTCTCCACCAAAAGTAAACTGACTCTTGTTTATTGTTTATCGACAACCGTTCTTAAAACCTGTTTCCTTTAAGCCAGAATTGAACTGGACAGCCCTTTAAATAATGGATGGCTTTGAATGAAAGACAATTCTCTGGTAGCCCCTTAAACAGTTGTTGTTGTTGTTAGTCGCAAAGTCATGTCCAACCCATCGCGACCCCATGGACAACACTCCTCCAGGCCCCCCTGTCCTCCAGCATATCCCAGAGTCCACTCAAACTCACACCAACTGCTTCAGTGCCTCCATCCAGCCCCCTCATCCTCTGCCACCCCCTCCTTCTTTTGCCCTCAATCGTTCCCAGCATCAGGCTCTTCTCCAGGGAGTCCTTCCTTCTCATTAGGGGCCAAAGTATCTGAGCTTCATCTTCAGGATCTGGCCTTCTAAACAGCAGTCAGGGTTGATCTCCTCTAGGACTGACCGGTTTGATCGCCTTGCGGTCCAAGGGACTCGCAGAGTCTCCTCCAGCACCACAACTCAATGGCCTCAATCCTTTGGTGCTCGGCCTTCCTTATGGTCCAGCTTTCACAGCCATACATTGGAACTGGGAAAACCAGTGCCTTGACTATACACACTTTTGTTGGCAGGGTGATGTCTCTGCTTTTTAGTATGCTGTCTAGACTTGCCATAGCTCTCCTCCCCAGGAGCAAGCGTCTTTTAATTTCCTGGCTGAAGTCCCCATCTGCGGTGATCTTGGAGCCCAGGAAAATAAAATCTGTCACTACCTCCATTTCTTCCCCATCTATTTGCCAGGAAGTGAGAGGACCGGATGCCATGATCTTAGTTTTCTTAATGTTGAGTTTCAAGCCAACTTTTGTGCTCTCCTCCTTCACCCGCATCAAGAGGGTCTTTAGTTTCCTCTTCACTTTCTGCCATGAGAGTGGTATCATCTGCATATCTGAGGTTGTTGATATTTCTCCCAGCAATCTTGATTCCAACTGGCGATTCATCTAGCCCTGCCTTTCTCATGATGTGCTCTGCATATAAGCCTTAAATAGGCAGGGTGACAGTATACAGCCTTGCCAAAGCGCCTTTCTCAATTTTGAACCCATTAGTGGTTCCATGTCCAGTTCTCACTGTCGCTTCTTGACCTGCATGTAGGTTTCTCAAAAGACAAATAAGATGGTCTGGTACTCCCATCTCTTTAAGAACATGCCACAATTTGTTGTGATCCACACAATCATAGTCAATGAAGCAGAAGTAGATCTTTTTCTGGAACTCCCTGGCTTTCTCCATGATCCAGCGTATGTTGGCAATTTGATCTTTAGTTCCTCTCCCTCTTCGAAATCCTGCCTGTACTTCTGGTAGTTCTCGTTCCACATACTGCTGGAGCTGAGCTTGTAGGATTTTGAGCATCACTTTGCTAGCATGTGAAATGAGTGCAATGGTGCGGTTGTTTGAACACTCTTTGGCATTGCCCTCCTTGGGGATCGGAATGTAAACTGACCTTTTCCAATCCTGTGGCCACTGTTGAGTTTTCCAAATTTGCTGGCATATTGAGTGTAGCACTTCTACTGCATTGTCTTTCAGGATTTTGAGTAGTTCAGCTGGAATACTGTTTCCTCCACTAGCTTTGTTGTTGCTCAGACTTCCTAAGGCCCATTTGACTTCACATTCCAGGATGTCTGACTCGAGGTCAGTGACCACCCCATCGTGCTTATCAGGGATGCTAAGCTCTTTCTTGTATAGTTCTTCTGTGTAATCTTGCCACCTCTTCTTAATCTCTTCTGCCTCTGTTAGGTCCCTGCCATTTTGGTCCTTTATTATGCCCATCTTTGCATGAAATGTTCCCTTCATATCTCTAATTTTCTTGAAGAGATCTCTGGTCCTCCCTATTCTATTGTTTTCTTCTATTTCTTTGCACTGTTCATTTAGGAAGGCATTCTTATCTCTTCTAGCTGTTCTCTGGAATTCTGCATTCAATTGTTTGTATCTTTCTCTTTCTCCCTTGCCTTTTGCTTCCCTTCTTTCCTCAGCTATTTGTAAAGCTTCCTCAGACAGCCATTTTGCTTTCCTGCATTTCTTTTTTATGGTTTTAGTTGCTGCCTCTTGTACAATGTTGCGAACCTCCGTCCACAGTTCTTCAGGCACTCTATCAGATCTAATTCCTTAAATCTATTTGTCACCTCTACTGTATATTCATCAGGGATATGATTTAAGTCATACCTGAGTGGCCTAGTGCTTTTCCCTACTTTCTTCAATTTAAGCCTAAATTTTGCAACCAGAAGCTCATGATCGGAGCCACAGTTTAAACAGAGGACTGTAAAAATAGACAAGCTGGTCAACCGAACCCCACCACTGGCAAGGGGAGGGCAGGCCAGTCCCTGGGCATACCTCCTCCAAACATCCCCCCACCCCCGGCAATACTGAAACCTGCAACCATGATGCTGAAGTTGGGGAGGAGATGATGGGCAGACAGATGCTGAGGAAAAGCGAAGCGAGCAAGGAAAGTACCGTCAGGCTACTCTGGAGGTGCAGCTGGGCATCCGTCTTCCCAACCAGGTTGCCTGTGGCCCCGAGCCCCTTGCTAAGCCTTCCTGTTCTCAGCTTGCTCGTCTGCTGAGCCGGGGCTTCCTTCATTGGCTTATTTGTCCTGATGCGCGAGAGAGCGGAAACCAGTCTGGGAACATCCAGCCTTTCGCCCCCAACTTGCATCGGACTGGTGATGTTTCGAAGGAGTATTCCCTCTAACTCTGCAGGGTCTTCCTTTGCTATTTTTACTTAGAATCATAGAATAGAAGGGTAGGAAGGGGCCATGAAGGCCATCAGGCCCACCCCCCTGCTACTTCAGCACCTCAAGTTACACCATCCCACTCAGATGGCTGTCCAGTTTCTTTTGAGTGTCTCCAGGGTGGGAGAGGCCCCCACCTCTCCAGGCAGCTGGTCCCACTGCCCTATTGCTCTGACAGTGAGGAAGCTTTTCCTGATGTCCAGCCTGAATTTGGGTTGTCGGAACTTGAACTAATAATTCCATGTCCTTCACTCTGGCATCAGCGAGAAGAGATCTTGAACTTCCTCTTTGTGACAGCCTTTGGGGTACTTCTAGAGGGATCTCATGTCGCCCCTCAGTCTTCTCCTCTCAAGGCTGAACATGCCCAGTTCTCTCAGTCTCTCCTCACAGGGCAGCGTTTCCAAACCCTGAATCATTTTTGTTGTCCTCCGCTGGATCCTTTCTAATGTAGCTGCATCTTTCTTAAATCTTGGTGCCCAGAACTAGACACAATATTCCAGGTGAGGTCTGACTAGTGAGGAGTATAGAGGAACTCCTACTTCTTGTGATTTGGAAGGAATACTTCTGTTCTTGCATCCCAAAATAGCATTTGCCCTTTTGGCGGCTGCCTCGCATTGTTGGCACCTGTTTAGCCTATTGTGCACAATTACTCCGAGATCTTTCTCTCGTTCAGTTCTGTTGAGCCACGTGTTTCCCATCGTGTATCGATGCCTTTGGTTTATTTTTTGAAGAAAATCACACATCCTTGCAAAACTAGCATCTTTGGAGGAAAGGATTTTAGCGCAGCCCTTCTCCCTGACTTGCTAATTTTCTATCTGTGGGGAGTGAAATAAAATAGACAGACGTGGAGGCCAGAACAAGCTGCCTCCCGTGGAAGCTTTCCAGTAAAGGAGCCCAGAATAGTTCAAATGATTTGCCTTCGGTGGGTAACGTGGGACGCACGCCGACGTTACGGGGGATTTTGTAGGCACCGCGATTCACATCTCAAGGCCTGCCCAGTCTCCCCGTACCAATAGGCTCCCCAGAATGGCCAGTGTGGCACAGTGGTTAAGAGCCTGGGACTGGGACTCGGATGATCTGGGTTCGAGTCCCCGCTCGGCCATGGAGCCAAATAGGGGACTTTGGGCCAGTCACAGACTCTCAGCCCAGCCTACCTCACAGGGTTGTTGTTGTGGGGATAAGATGGAGGAGGAGAAGGATGTAAGCTGCCTTGAGCCCTTTGGAGGAAAAAGGCAGGATATAAATTGAAAAATAAAACAAAACAAAACAAACAAACAAACAAATAAATAAATGGCATGACAGGGGCCCTCACTGCCATCATTTCAGTGCTAGGCAGAGATATTTTTATTTTCCAGACATTTTACTAACTAAATCGCGTTTTTAATTTCTGTATGATTTCTTGATGGTTTCCATTCACTACATTTCCATTTACTTTCATATTTAACTGATCTATGTAGTTGTCTAGATGTGCTATTTGGTCTTTTATTAGTTTTAATTGTTCCCTGCCCAGAGAGTTCTATTTAGGATTGGCCTGGTTTAGAAATTCTATGAATTTGTGAACTCACAAAACTTTAGCTTATAGTTCTCCAAATTCCCCATTGAAGATCATTGCAATTTGAGTCCACGTCGGATTGTGAGCTTGTGGGTGTTTTGCATGAAAATACGTGAATAGTTTGCAGGGGAATCCATGTGAGGTGAGACTGAGGGAACTGGGTCTCTTCAGCCTGGAGAGGAGGAGACTCAGAGGGGATCTGTTGGCGACATGCAGGTATGTGAGGGGGTGTCACACGGAGGTGGGGAGAGGCCTGTTCTCCCCTGCAGAGGAAGGCAGGATGGAGAGATGGAGAGATGGAGCAAAGCTCAGGGAGCCAAGGTTCAATTTGGATGCCAGGAAGCATGACAGTCAGGACCCTCAGGGCGTGGAATGGGCTTCCACGGGAGGTGGTTGAGGCCCCATCGGTGAGGGTGTTCAAAGACAGGCTGGACATGCACATGGTGGGCATGTCGTGAGCAGAGCTGGCTGGAGCTGGGGGTCAGACTAGATGGCCCAGGAGACCCCTTCTGACTCGCTCTGTTTCTATGTTTCTATGTTTTGTGTGCATTTTCCCCAAAAGCACACATTAGTAGTGTGGAGATTTGAAATGTCTGCATTCTTCTCCCATCAATTAAAGTCTATTTGTGTGCATTTTTCAGACATGTGTATTTAATGCGCATTACAAAAGGTTGAACATACCTTTTGGGTCCACATATGTCATTGCATGCTTGCAAAAGTGTGCTGTGGGTTGTGTCCATGTCTGTGGTTGATCTGGAACAAATTTCTCGTACGTCTGTGCTAACCGTATGATTCCAGACATTCCTTCGACTGGGGACAGTCTTGCTCACCACGGAAGACCCTGTCAGAATCATGCTACGTTGTCAAACTCTCTGGATCCCAGTCTTTATTCCCCCACTGGATCCCAACCCTTGCCAAGTCCTCCCCCTCCCCCTTCATGCCTTTAGATGCACACAGTTCGAGCAAGCAAAAAGCTATCCCTACAGACCTTTTGGCTGGATTTCCCTGTCCCACACAATTTCATTCCATGTCTGTGTAGGATTACAGTTACAAAGAATCAAGGACACAGAGAAAAGATTTCCAGGTTTTTTCAAGGTTCCTGCACTAGACTATTTTAATCTCCCATCCGCCAGGGAAAAGGCACACGCATCCATGCAAAATAAAAGCAGAAGTTGTGGGGAAATGCAAAATACCCGCAGGGCTTCTCAGTTCTCAGCTCCAGGCATCAAGTGCAAAGAAGACGGAGTCCTGGCATGTACATCTCTGCAGGGGAGCAGTTGGGAAATTCATGGAGCGATTCTCCCAACGAACGCTACGGGCTGCAGGGTTTGGAACTGAGCTTTGGGAACTGAGCTGATCCTATGGAAGCAAAGAGAGCCATACTGTAAACTGAGATTGCGATGAAGCGTTCTTGTAGGGTTGAAAACACAAAAAAGAGGAGATTGGGTTCCCACAGCCCTCCTCTTGGCTAATGGGGATCAGAAATGAGGTGGGGAAAAACCACCACAGTGAATCCCTGTTTGGGAACTGTGGGAAAATCCAGATAAATCCTGTCGGAAAGGGGGTGCTTATATGTGCCTTTGTGTTGCAAAATCAAACCTGCACCCCTTTCTCAGAAAGCACCACAATTTCAAGCCAGGTGACTGTTCAGTGCTGCTTGTTCTTTAAGAGGGAATTCTTAACTGGACTGAGAAGCTGCTGGAGGCGAACACATCAGTGGGGAAATACCTGTGTTCTCATCAGCTGCAGAAAAGCTGAAACAATGGCGTCCATTTATTTCTGAATGGACCCCCCTAAGCATCTAGTCCCACAGAGGCAAGCCCCTGCGGAGAGTAGTTTTCAAACCAGTCTACCATTTTGTTCCTGGAGTGACTAACAAGCTATCTACCTATCTATCTATCTATCTATCTATCTATCTATCTATCTATCTATCTATCTATTTCACATAACTGCCAAAAGGCCTTCCTAGGTAACTTGCAGCATATTAAACATTTATATTTTTATTGTTTAATAAAACAATAAAATTGATGTTTTCAATCTTTTACGTGCTTTAATGGGTGTTAATGTGTTATGTATACACATACATAACACATTAAACACATTAAAACCCATTAAAGCACGTAAGAGATTAAAATCATCAATACAGTAGCAATTTACAATAGGCCATAAGGGCTAAGCATTAAAAAATAAAAGGGTATGTCTTTGTCTGGTGTCAAAGAGAAAATAGAGTTGGTGCCAGGCGAATTTCCCTAGGGAGGGAGTTCCAAAGATGGGGGTCAGCAGGGAGAAGGCTTTGCCTGATCGCCCCCCTCTCATCTCCCTGGGGTGGCTATCGCAGAATCTGTTTTAGGGGCAGGGAGCCACATGACCCCTGTGCAAGCAGCCCCCCTCTTGCACATCATGCGCAGGAGCCTGTGAAACAGTTGAAGGCTGCCAGTTGTACAGGCAGAATTCCAGCTTGCTTTGCTTTCTACGTGAGGGCAGACCGTGCGAGGAGGTCTGCAGATGCCCGAGGGAGGGACACATCCCTGCTTTGGGAAGCCCAAACTGGAGAGGAGGGCCACAGCACTCACATGCCCATGTTCCCCAGCAGCCGATGCACCCAGACTTTCAGCCTCCAATACTGTGAAGCAGCACAGAGCCACTGGATTTGCGGGTCATTGCGGCTCCTGGGACTGAGATGCGGGAGATCCGGGTTCTAGTCTCCACTCGGCCATGGAGCCAACTGGGTCACTGTGGGCAGGCACTAACTTTCAGCCTATCCTACCTCACAGGGTTGTTGTGAGGCTAAGGGGAGGTTTTCATGAGCCACCTGGGTTCCTTGCAGGAAAAAAGATGAGTTATAACTATTATAAATCCATAAGCAAAACTTTAACAGCTAAAACAACTAGAGCCATAAAATGGGGGGGGGAATCCTTTAACCCAACTTCCTGTTTATCTGATTGTATTCTGGATGCTCTAATTAAATTACAAGCCTGATCAGTATTCTATCAATATTTTCCCATCATTCCATGCAGTGCCCTTTCTTCTTTCCAAAGGCCAGGTTCCAACCCCAGCTGGCTTTCAATGATTTGTTTTGCGAAAATTTAAAACGGGGAACAATCATCGTTACAAATGAGAGAAAAACACCCCCTGCACCTTCCTTCTCCTCCCCGCTCACCCCCCCCTAGTGGTGCATAAATCAGGGAACACAGATTTCTTTCCTGCAAACATTTCCAGATTGCCTTTCAACTGAGACCAAACTTGGATAGCCTCAGCCCCCAACGTGTGGGTTTTGAAGGTCAAAGGTGATAAAACACGGACTGATTTATGTCCCCAATCACAGTAAGATGTTCGAGTAATGCAGTTGCTTTCGATCCCTAATGCACAGTCCATTTCTGTGGAAGTATTGGGAACGAGGCCAGCAATGGCTTGGTTGTGGCTCGGGTTACACACGCTTCCGATCCACTGATTTTGGTTTGATATGGTGCTGTCGCAGAAAAATAGAAACATAGAAACTGAGTGTGTCAGAAGGGGTCTCCCGGGCCATCTAGTCTGACCCCCGGTTCCAGCTGGCTCTGCTCATGGCATGCCCACCATGTGCATGCCCAGTCTATCCTTGAACACCCTCACCGATGGGGCCTCAACGACCCCTCGTGGAAGCCCATTCCACACCCTCGGGGTCCTGACTGTCAGGAATTGCTTCCTGACATCCAAATGGAACCTGGGTTCCCTGAGCTTTGCTCCATCTCTCCATCTCTGCATCCTGCCTTCCTCTGCAGGGGAGGACAGGTCTCGACCCACCTCCGTGTGACACCCCCTCACATACCTGTATGCCGCCAACAGATCCCCTCGGAGTCTCCTCTTCTCCAGGCTGAAGAGACCCCGTTCCCTCAGGCTTGCCTCGTACGGCTTTCCCTGTGATCCGGCCACCATCCTTGTGGCCCGCACGAAAAAGTCATGAGTTTGGCATTAAGAGCAAACTCTCCTTTTCAGAGCTGGGCTACATGTTATACTCCCCACCGGGAAAGCTCTAAAAACTGGTGGTACCCACAGAGAAAGACGAGCAGCTTTCTCCTCTTCTGCATTTCCTGCTCTTTGGGGGGCTTTCCCACTCCCCAGCTGCTACTTCTGAGATGCAGCATCTTCCCAAATAGTTGGGAGGGGGAAGCAGAAAGGATGTTTCTCCACTCTCTCCATATTTCCTTGCCCATAGAATGCCTGCCAGGTCCCAAAACCCACGTGGATGCTTGAATTTGTAGCCTAACTCTGGCCGTCGAGAGACCCCGTGAATATTTGCACGCACTACTCCTTTTCCAAAGTGTGGTGGACCTAAACATGCTCCAGGAGATTAAAGTACCCAATGAATGAGACAACTGGCAATGGTTGTCACATTGTCTGTTGGTCAAGTTTTACTTGGATTCTGGAGACTCCATCTGGTGTGCTTTTGCACCATCAGCTGGTCCAGATCCCAGATTTCTCCTCCTTCACATGTTTCTAGCTCTCATGGAACATGAGATATGCTCTGAGTGCATTTGGTCCCCGCTTGTATCTCCCTTTTGGGGTTTTTTCGCCAATAAGGAAAGCAGGAGCCATGATTGCAATTTAGGGGATCAAGAGAGATTTTAAATGATAACGTGAGCCATTTCCAGGTTCCTTTAGAAACCATTTCTGTTTGAGAAGCGACGGCTGTCCATAAAAAACAACAGGCAAACTCTGAATGTGATTATCAATGCAGCCAAAAAAAAGAGGAAATTGTAGCAGCAAAGTCAGGAGTTCAGGATGCTCATTCTGCATCAAACCTGAGAACTGTGTTTGCCCGCCTGAAGGAGTGACCAGTGCCCCCCGGAGATCTATGGGGGGTCCATAGGAGAATGCGTCTGTTTTCTGTGGGTTCACGGATGGTGCAACACCGGCCTTCTGCACTGACACATGGGAACTGTGTTAGCTTGCAGTGCAACATTTTAAAAGCTTGGAATGTAAGAATGCCAGAAGCATGCTAAATCTGAACAAGCCTTTGAGCACGGCTTCCTGTTTGGGATACTGACTGAGCAGCCAGATGCTCCCTGAAAAGCTTGCAAGCTGGGCAACAGGCAGCCTATTAGCACCTGTCATTCAGCGATAGACTGCTTCTGAAGCTGGAGGTTCCATTCAGCCCACAGCGCCAACCTCAACGAGCTGCTCCGCCTTCCATGAACTGAAGAGCTGAGCAGGGGAGCTTCCAGAGCACGTCGCGTCCGCTTCAGTGGGACTCGCTGAGGGCTCGTAGCCCTCCTTTTCCTTGCCGTAGCCACTCCTGAAAGGGATCGGAAGAGCATGCCACGGGGAACGGCGAGCACATGTCGCAGTTTCCTGCATGTTGTGTTCGAAAGGTCAGGACGGGGCTCCTTCATTTCCTCGTACTAACCCTGTTGACGGATTTAATGACCACTGGCTCAAATCATGCAAGATTTATGTCCGTCAACAGCCGAGCAAGAGTGCTGTTCCCGACTCCATTCCTGGGGCTTACCCAGTGTGCTTTTCCAGTAACGGTCCCTTCGTTTCCTCGCTGGATGGCTTGAAATGCACAGGGGCAGACACACACCTCCGTGCCCCGAAAACAGAGATTTTAGGTGGGTCTAATACGAGAGAAAACACAACTTTCATGCAGCCCATTGAAACAGGAGAATGGAAGCCAAGAACCCCCAGTTGTCACAGGATGGGGGCCAGATCACTCCCTTCGTGCCTCTTCTGACAATGACTGCAAGCTTTCGTCTGCTGCATGGGTGGATTAATCAATGGCAGCGGGGGATAGTGGTTAGAGTGGATAGCACTCAGGAGTTGAGTCCCTGTTCATCCATGAAGCTCACCTTGGGTCAGTCGCTGCCTCTCAGCCTAGCCTACCTACAGGGGAAGAGGGGAAGAGGAGAACCTCATAAGCCATCTTGGGTCCCTCACACAGGGAAAAATAGTAGAATATTCACGTCTAAGGGAGCAGGAAACTCACCTGCGGGATGCACCTGAATTCTTTCTAGGGACAGGTGAGAATTCTGTTTGCTCGCTTTGGAGAAATATGCCAAGCTCAGAGCAGTTTGAATTTCTTGCATATTTGCACAAATGAGTAAAAGAAAAGGCACCTGGCATCCATGAATTGGATTTTACTGCCCTCGGCCTGGGGAAACCAAACTGGCAGGCCCCGAGTCATCCAAGCTGCACCAGGCTCAGGGAGTGAGAGCAGCTGGACCTATGGACTTGAAAAGGGCTTTTGATCGATCGCCATTTATTTTGCCTGCCAGTGGATTTCCGGGCAGAGTGACTCTTTGCTCACCTTGGATATCCTTCGGACCAGAGATGCTAAAGTAGAAACTGGGACTTTCTGCATGCCAAGCGGTCATTTTGCCACCAAGTTATGGTACTTTGGGGGAGAGGAACAACTAGAAAACCATTTGGGTTTTTGTGGGGTGAGAAAAGCCGCTTCTGAGCAAGGTTCTGAGATAGGTGGGACGGACCTGGGCAGAGAGAACCCCCATGAAATTCCATTTTATTACTTCTTCCAAGATGCCCTAAGATGTTGGAACCAAATGCTGGTCTAGGAAGCATTCCAACAAAGGACCTGGTAGTGAGCTTTCTTCAAAGAGCAGAAATAAGAGTTCCAATTAAGTCTGGGTGCATCTGTCTACTCCGCTCTCTCCTGCCTTCAATTTTTAGCTCTAAATCTCCAATTCTTTTAATTCCCCAAATGAAGAACATTCTGAATTTTGGAAAATCCTTGTAACACTGAACAGAAATGAATTGCTTGCTAACGTGCTACAGCAATTTTTTTGAAAATGTACAGCTGTTCTCAGCTTGGAGCTACTCTTGTTGTATCTGCCTGGTATATAGGTACTAAAGGTGAGAAACTTATCAGAAAAACAAAGGAAAAAGAAGAAGAAGAAGAGGTGGCTGCCTTAATTCTGCACTGCAAATATAATTGAATCAAATCTAGGATTTCAGGACATCATGCTTAGGGTCTGGACAGCTGGATCCATCATGCTTCCTTTCCTCTACATTCCATCTTGCTAAAATCTCATGTTGTTTTCCTCCCGAATGTGATATAGTTTGATAAGCAGCTATCAAAAGATTGCGCTCCCATCCACCCTTAGGACTTCTCTACCGGAGGCTTTCAACCCACTGCTTTACAGAGGTCTCTGCCTCTGAATTCGTTGCAGGGTAAGATTGGCTCCTTGACTCACATTTGCTCGGGGCTTTCCTGCCACAACCACCTCTTCTGATTTTTTGTACGTTCCACTGTAGCGTGATGTGGCATCAAGCCGTCTTTGACTTACGGTGACCCTATGCACCCTCCAAAACGGTTGCATCCATGACCCCTCTGAGCTGTTCTAAATTCCAGGTGGTGCCTTCCTTGATGGAGTCAAGCCATCTCCTTTTCAGTCTTCCCCTTCTTCCTCTGCCTTCAACCTCCCAGCGTGCAGGTCTTCCCAAGTGATTATGTTCCAACGTACAACCACAAGCTGGGGCAGCGGTAGACCAGACTTGCTGAAATACACAAGCTGTTAAAAGCACCATTTCTAAATAACAGAACATGTCCTTCCACCTCCAAAAGCAGAGCTGTGGCACTGGGTGCAAGGAACGGGAGAGGCCCTGGGGGATGATGAGATCATTTAAGCCCCTGAAAACTGGCACGGGTGAAGAAACATGGACGCACAATCAGTGTTGCTGTAGAGACACATTAGTTGCAGACGAACGGCTAAAACGGTGGGGCGGGGGGAGGCTTTGTCAAGGGAAGAGGTAGGAGAGGGTCCGAGGAGAGCAAAAATGTTCCAGAGGGAGACATGGTGAATTGGAGAGCTGCAAAGGGGAAGTCTACATTGTCTGGGACCTTCCAGAGGAAGATCAAGGTGTGACAATATCACCTGGCTGTCCCCCAGGCCCGCCCTGGCATCTCTCCACCAAGGAAAGCCTTCTTTTTTTGGAGGGGAAGCGATGCTGAATGCAAATCAAGGCCTAACCGTGACGCGAGATGCCAACATATACAGCACTTAATTCCTGTCACTTTCTCAGATTATAAGCGTGCTGTAGGTTTGGCAGAACGTTGCCTGAAAGAAAGGAAGGGGTGGGGGGAAGGAGTTGGTGTCTGCTCCACATATTCGCTTGCCTCCGTCGGTCAAAGCTGAGCTTCCACCAAAGAGCTTCCAAAAGAAAAAGAAAGTTCTTGCGGTCCGTTTTGGGCACGTGTTTCAAAGCTGTATGCAGCGGATTAACACAGTATTTTTATACATTCGGTAAAAGAAAAGGTGGAACGGCAGCCCCCAGTGGCACTCGCCAACCGTATTTCCAGGAGCAGTAGGCAGCTTCTGCCAGGCCGCTGGAGTTCGAGGCTGGGGAGCTACGTGGAATGGGGTTTTTCTCCTGCTGGAGTTGGCTGGGACCCTTGTGGAAACCTGGTGGGAAGGCAGCCTGGCTCTCGTCTTTAGATGGCAGAGCAAAGTGTGGAGGACCAGCCACCCTCGTCACTCAGCCACGTGGGCTCAGAAAGGGGAGACCGTTCCTGGGTGGAAAAGTCAGGGGAACCCAAGTCAAGACGGTCTGGATACTTCACTTGGTCCAGAACAGAGATGCCAGGATATTAATGGGGACTGGCAGATACTCCCACATCATGCCGGTCCTATATCATTTAGACTGGCTGCCAGTTGAAGTCTGGGCCCAATTTAAGGTGTTGGTAATGACCTTGTTGTTGTTGTTGATGTTAGTCGCAAAGTCGTGTCCGACCCATTGCGACCCCATGGGCAACATTCCTCCAGGCCTTCCTGTCCTCCACCATCCCCCGGAGTCCACTCAAGCTCACACCAACCACCTCAGTGACTCCATCCAGCCACCTCATCCTCTGCTGTCCCCTCCTTCTTTTGCCTTCAATCGCTCCCAGCATCAGGCTCTTCTCCAGGGAGTCCTTCCTTCTCATTAGGGGGCCAAAGTATTTGAGCTTCATCTTCAGGATCTGGCCTTCTGAAGAGCAGTCAGGGTTGATCTCTAGGACTGACCGGTCTGACCGCCTTCGGTCCAAGGGACTCGCAGAGTCTCCTCCAGCACCACAATTCTAGGGCCTCAATCCTTCAGCGCTCGGCCTTCCTTATGGTCCAGCTTTCACAGCCATACATTGCAAATGACCTATAAGGTAATGACCTATAAGGCCCTAAACAGCTTGGGTTCTGGATACCTGAAGGAGCGCCTTCTTCTCTATGTGCTGGCCTGTCCCCTGAGATCAGGGGCAGAGGCCCTCCTCCAGGAGCCCTCTTTGAAGGAAACCAGGAGGGTAGCTACCCGGAGAAGGGCTTTTTCAGTGGTGGCACCCCGACTGTGGAACACGCTCCCCAGGGAGGTTCGCCTGGCGCTGTCGCTCTACTCTTTTCGGCATCAGACAAAGATCTTTTTATTTTCCTAGCATTTGAATAATCAATTGGTTCTACCCTTGTTTTTATCATTATTTATTGGATGCAGTGTGTTGTGTGTTGCTATGGTTTCTTTGTTCTTGGTTTTTTGGTTCTTTTTGTCCTTTGCAAGCCGTCCAGAGACTTTTGGTAATGGGACGGCACAGAAAAATGTTAAATCAATCAATCAATGAATCAATCTTCTGCCAGTTCCAATGGAAGAAGGCACTAAGCCCTCAGGGAGCAAGGAGGGACTTCGAAGATCATCTAGTCCAACCCACTGCTCAGTGCAGGGGGCGACTTTGTTCTGCATAGGGGGCCCTGGGGGAGCTAAGCACACCCATCCTGAGGCCCCAATCCAGCTTCCCAGGGTTCTCCAGAAGGCTGCTGCTTACCCTGCAGCCATACCCCCTTCAGCCTGATTCCCCCATCATTGTGGTTTGGGGGCTTTTGTGTAATTTTTCCCTGTTTTAAAAGGTTGAAATGCCTCTCTGAAGACTTAGCGGCCAGCAAAAAGAGCTTTAAGTCATGGTATTCTTGTGTATGTAGGTCGATAGATGACAGACAGCAGATGGAAAGAAAGATAGCTGTTGGGTTTGCGTTACATGAGAAGACCGGAAGAAATCTTGCCATGGTGGGTTTGTCAGGCCATCCGAACCTCATCCCAGAGTTTCTGCATGGTTTTCATTTTCTGACACCATGGAGAGAATCCACGATCCGCTGTAGTGTTTCCCTCATCCAGACCTGGGACCACCATTTTACTATGGCTGGTCCTGAAACACCATAGAGTCCCCTGGCAAGAGTGGCCACTGAGGCAGCTCTCCTAGCCTTCAGTCTCGACTGCCCTCAGAGCCCTACCAGTGGCCACACCACGGCTTGCATTGCTCCCACTGGTCAATTTTATTTTTAGAAACAGGGAGGTGGTGCAAAATACAGAGAGGGAGAAGAGGGGAATTGCGGTAGCACTGCTTATTTTCAATGAATAAAAATCTTTGTGGAGGCTGGAGTGCCATAGACATGAAGACAGGAAGGCACGAGCTGGTCTGGGCCAATCAGGAGGAAGCAACCTTTCTGAGGTTGTAAGCCGCCCCGAGGCTTGTGGCAAGGGGCGGCATATAAATCTGTTAATAAATAAATAAATAAATAAAAAGCTGCTGCAGCCCATAGGCAAGAAGAGGGAAAGGATGGGAAGTTTGCTTGCAGGGGCTGCTGGGATGCCAGTCAAGGCCAAGAGGAGAGTGGAGAGCACGGAAACCATCTTGCTTGGGCGGCCACACGACTGGCTGACCAGTCCATTCAGGTGAAGACTCACACGCCGTGGAAACCATGCCTGGTTGTTAGCTGTGCCTTGTTAAGCTAGCCGGTGTTTCTGGCCCCGGGTCGTCTGCCTTCAGCCTCACCTACCCCTGGAAAGCAGCCCTGGGGAGCGTCTCCCCGTTGAATTGGCTCTGAAGATAAAGGGGCTCCTCACAGCTGAGCTGCAGAATCTCCGGCAGGCAGGCAGCCAGCCTGCCTCTGCTGCAACGGCTCCAGCCAGGGGATGCTGGGGCCTCCTATGTCAGCGGGGCTTTTTATCCATTGCAGCTTTTATTTTGAACATTATAGCAGCTATCCGCAGTGCTCTGTGTTGGCGATCCTATTTGGGTTGGTGTTCAGCAGCATGGATGCATCCTAGTAGGTTCAGAATAAAAGCCGACGTGGATAAGGAGCCCCACTCCTCCGCACTCACCCACCTCCCGTTCCCCCAGAAAAGAAAAACCAAAATCTTCAGGAAGCAGTTCCTCCCACTGCCAAGCCTGTTGGACAAGGAGGACATTCCACCTATCGCTTACCTGAAACGGGCTTTCTTGCCATTTCCGCCCATGACTCTGATTCTGTCCTTTCGACTTCATCTTCTGCAAAGTAGCTTTTCAGGTATTTGCCTCTTTGCCACCCAATCCAGGGAAGTGTGAAGAGTTTGTTTCTAATAGGGCATTGCCAAACTTGGTTAATTTCTGCACTTGCAGGAAGGAAAGAACTTGAAATTTCGAGCAGAGCAAAGCACAAAAACAAAAACCTGACAAAGACAAAACATTCCAATCAGATGTGTGAGAAATCAAAGCTGGTCTCACCTCTGAAATGTGTGTATTCAATCATATTACAGAGGAATTACAGTTGTCACCTTTTTTCCAACAAGCTTGTCATCTTTAACAGCTGTAGGGCACGAGTCTTTCCTATCCATGCTGAATTTGGCTTAGTGCACAAAGTTGGAGTTTTGTTTCAGTTTACTTTTGATAAGAATTGTCCAAAATTCACAAATCCCTCCATATCCAAGAGGGAAAGGACTTAAGAGTTTGAACATTTGAATGTGGGAGAAAGTGAAACTGGTGAATTTCTCCATCCCTAATTACATAGTCCTTTGATCTACTCTTCCCAAGGCCAGATCTTTCAAGTGTCCCTCACAGGACTTGCTTTCCAAAATTCTTTCTTAAAACGTGGGACCCAGGACAGGAACCAGTATCCCAAACGCAATGGCTACATAAAACTCTCCATAGAGTATGTAGAATCCCAGCATGGATTACATGGACTGGAAGCAACTCCCTGGAATGACATGGAGCTTTCCCACCTCTAGTATCTCAGGTCTCCTTAGGAGGAAGGTGGGAAACGGAAGCTTTGACCTGCCAAGTGCCAGCATGCCCTTGAGTTCATGCCCCACATCACACAAACACATGACATGAACTTTTTATTTTAAATCGTATTTTAATTGTTAATTTGTCAATCTGTTTATAGTTTAATTGTGTGTATTTAAGTGTTTAGTTAATTGTTCATAATTTGTTTATAGTTTAATTGCATTTATTTATTTAATTGTTTAGTTAATTGTTTATAATTTGTTCATATTTACTTTAGGATTGTATTTTATAGGGTTTGCCGAGATGCACCGGGAGGGGTGGAATGGTTTTAAATGTATTGTCATAATTTTTTTATTTATTTATTTAAATATTTATATGCCGCCCCTTGCAGCAGCCTTGGGGCAGCTCACAATACAAAAACATATCCAATATTTAAAAACTGGCCCATCTCAGGTTAAATATAAAAACATACAACAAAAATAAATAACAAGTTTAAATTAAACTTAAGTTAAACATAAATTAAACCTAAACATAAACATAAATTAACAATAATATTAATTAAAATATTGACTAAATAAAAAGGTCTTCGCCTGGCGCCGAAAAGCAATAACGACGGCGCCAGGCGAGCCTCTCTGGGGAGCGCATTCCACAGATGGGGCGCCACCGCCGAGAAGGCCCTCCTCCGGGTACTCACCCTCCTAATATCACGCACGGAGGGTTCCCGGAGGAGAGCCTCTGCCGCTGATCGTAAGGGGCGGGAGGGCATATATGGTCGCATTTTATTGTTGTAAGCCGCCCCGAGGCTTTGTTGCAATGGGGCGGCATAGAAATGTTTTAATAAATAAAAATAAACAAACAAACTGCGTGAGCCTCTTTCATCAGTCTTGAAGATGTGGCTGCGAGACCCCTCCAATGACTTTCTGCTGATGTAACATTCGTGCCCAGTGGGAATCTCCAAGCTGGCCCTGGGAAGTTGTCTTTAGATGAACTTCAGTGCCAGCTTTTTGATACACCTGATAACTTATAACCACCTGATCACCCCATTCATCTACCCCTGGCAAGAAAGTCGATGACTCCCGGAAGGTTGTTGCTTGTGGGAGGTCAAGATGAGAAGGTCCCACTGCACCAGTATTTCCCATGGGCTCCCTCTCTTCAGGTTCTACTCGTGTTGCTTGAAATACCTAGGATGCGTTGCTTGAGCAGGAATGTCCACACTTACGTCACTTTTGATGAAATCTAGGGGTTAATTGCATATTAGAGCCCATGAAGAAGGGTGCAAGATAGGACCAACGGCCTAACCAGTCCGATATTCTGCTCCTGCACTGGTCAACTGGATGCCACGATGGAAAACCTGTAAGAAGGATGTCAACACAGCTTATACCTGCCCGTGGCTGCTCCATTTCAACTGAGGTTTGGGGCAGAGCACCTAAGGCAGCCAGGAAGCACCAAACTTGGTTATCCTGTGAACTGCTCTTCTCCCAATCTTGCAGTGGCATTTTCTGGTTAAAATATGCTTACAAATGGATATAGTATGTGAGCTGCCCCGAGGTTTCGGCGACGGGGCGGCATAGAAGTCTGCTAAATAACTAACTAACTAACTAACTAACTGACTGACTGACTGACTATCTAACTAACTGTATTAGGGGAAAGTGCATACCCAAATCCACCTATTCATGAAAATGATGTTCAAAAGATGTAATTAATTAGGACAATAGTTCTCCAGAAATGTCTAGGTTAGACAAAGCTACAGACAAAATCGCATGCACATGTTCATTTAATCGTACATGTTTTTTTCAAAGGTTGGGATGAACAGATCTCAATGTTGGAAAAATTCTAAAAGTCCAAGACTTTTTGGAGAATGGAACAAACGAGACAGATGTTGACAGCTGTGTGGAGCCTTAACTACAATACTCAGTCTTTTCAGCCAGGACAGCCAGTGGTAATGCTGGCTGGGGTTGATGGGGGTCGTAGTCTGACACATCTGGAAGGCACCTACTTGGGGATCCTACCGGTTCCATTTTCAACAACTTGGGTGCCATATGGGTGGACTTTTCTTTTCTGCCCGGTCAGGCTCACTCCTGGTCTCAGAGCCCACTGGAAAAATAAGCTCACATTTCTATTTTATGGGGAGGTGTTGATTGTGAGTGGTGGGAGGGGAAGAGTTTCAGCCCCCTGCCCCACTTTGCTTATGATACTTTTTGCATGTCTCTCTTCCAACATAGGGATGCGTTGTGATCACATCCAACTTTCCCTTAGTGGCGTGTTCAAGCCACAGAGAACGGCCGGGGCTTCCCCAAAGCAAGAACTGTGCGTATCTCTCCCTTCTTCCACCAGTGGGCACCACACTCCTAAGCGCTCCCTTATATGGGAGCTCCCTGCTTACTCAGCAGATTTCTTTGCCTCCTCTTCCTCCTCCCGCCCCCCGTAAAATAAAATATGGAACTTGCCTAAGGTAAACTACTTAGGTGAGAAGAGTATGGGGACTGCAGGAATCAGCCAGTGTCTCCTCAGCCGTGGTGCCTTAGGAATGGAGGCGGCACCAAATGGGGCGTTTGGTATTTGCATTTCCAAAATGGATTTGAGGGCCTTAGAAACAGAAACAGAGCGAGTCAGAAGGGGCCTCCCGGGCCATCTAGTCTGACCCCCGGCTCCAGCCGGCTCCGCCTTGCAGAAGGCTGAACTTCTTCCAAAGCACCAAAATATGCCATTCTGCTCTCTGCTGCTGTAGACGACCTCCGGAAGGACGCATGCTTGAAACACTCCTTCACATCAAGAACGCCCTGTTAGTAGAAAGCTAGTGCACCAGGGAGCAGAATCCTTGTCTAGCCTTCCCCCTGAAGGGCTTGTTGTCTTTGTGCAGGGCGATTTGCTTCTGTGGCTCTCGCACCTGCAGCCTGCCATGCCGCCATCCAGAAGTGCTGAACCAGGGTGCGTTTCCTGAACTTGGCTTGCTTTTTAGCTGCTGGGATTCGCCAGCAGGTAAGTGATAGGAGAGAAATTCATTCTGTTTGCATTTTAAACCACTGCTTTTGAACTACGCAAATCCAATCTCAGGTACCCTTTCAATTTCGCACTTCTCCATCTTTTGCAATGGATTTTTCTGAGAGAGAGAGATATATATTTGGAAACAAAATTAAAAGTGCATTCAATTAGACAAATTGGTTTTAAATATATGCATGTTTGGGAGCAACTTGTATGAAAAAGGTTCATTTCATTTTTTCCCAGGAAAAAACTCAGGCAGAAAGGTTCAGGAAGGGCAGGGGGAGGAGATGAATATATGGACAAAAAGCTACTAATCCAGGGGACTCTGATCCAGTGGAAACCAGCAGCATTCCTGTGTCTTTATCTCAGCAAGTGCGCATGGACAGCCCATAGGTGGGCCGATGGCTCCCAGAGATTTGGGGTTCCAAGTGGAAGTTCAGGGACTCTGGTCCTGGCTGGCGAGCCATACAGATGCCTTTGTTTCATTCACTTAGGGAATTCCTTGCTGTGGTGCTGATCGTTATGGGCTTAAATGGCTTTCAGGATGGATCCACCATCCTCGACAGAAGTCCAGTTGTTGGAGATACTGGCCTTCCTGCCCGGCTGATGGCCATTCCAGTGGCACCGACATGGCCTCCCTTGCTAAGGGCTTGCTGGCTTAGGTGGAGCCCCGGTCTGATCCAGTGATCCAGCAACGTTCGTCTGTTCAGAAGAACCGGAGGGGCCTTCACCCAGCAAGGCACATGGACCGAATTGGCCCTACAGATTCTGTCCATGGAGGTCGGGCAGCCTCTGCTGGCTCCACCTACCCTAAGGCCTGCCCCCTTGTCAAGCCTGAGATGCTGCCAGGTGCAGGAGGGGACCAGAGGAGGAATCCCGGTGGCCCTTGACCTTCGCTTGGTGGGACTGTGAGAAGCTCCTGTCCCAGAGGCATCCTGCCAAGCCCGCTTTGGTCACTCTCCAGGGAGGGATGGGCCAAGCTCACCTGTGTGGCCTCTGCCTGCTCCAGGTGCATCCCTAAAAGTGCGGGGAGGTGAAGCCAGCGGAGATGTGTCGGCCACACTTGGGCCTTCCCAGTGGAAACTCCCCTCTCGCGGAAGCCAGTGCACGGCAGATGTGCCCAGCGGCTCATTCCCTGAGCGAACTGGCACGGGGCCAGTTCCCCCTCAGCTGGCGGCTCCTCTACCCGCTCCACCCCCTCGCTGCTGCATTTCTGTTGCTACCCTGATTTAGGGGCTCCTCTCCATGTGGAAAGGATCGATTTTATGAACACTGCCGGGTGCCTTCTCCTCCTTTCAGCTTCCACGGGGCCCCTCCTCTGTCCATAAAGGGATTTAGGAGAAAGTGTCGGACAGATGAGATACTCAAAGCAATCTGGAAAAGAATCCCAGAAGAGGCTCTGGGTCGGGGAACGCCAACGGGTCTTCTCATGCGCATTTGTGCCTTGCTTGAGGCCTTTTGCCCTATATCCGAATCCCTTCTTTTGATCGATTACCTTCAAGATACAGGCCTGTTACAGTTCAGACTGTTCGTTAAGGGTTCTTGCTAATGCATTCCAGCCGGGAAGCGAGTTTGCATGCCAGAAATGTTTTCACTTTGACGTTTGGTGTGTGTTTGAACTGTTTTTCCCTCCCTTTCTTCCCAACACACCACAAGGGCAGGGGCTTCGTGTAGCGTGTCAGAGGCTGCTCCATGAGGTTTTTATCTGGAAATGCCGCAAAATGCATTTTTAATTGTGTGTGTGCGCGTGTGCGTGCACATGTGTGTGTGCGTGTGTGCAATATTGCCAAATGAAAAACACATGGTTGTAGGAAGCGCCCGGAATGGTATTCTCCTTTGTAAACATTCTCATGAAAAAGTCAGTCAATTTTTAGTTGAAAGGGATGAATTAGTGGAGCGAAGGGAGGGGAGGGCGGTGGCTCGGCGGAGGGAAAGGGGTGCGTGATCCGAGCCTTGAGATGATGCGCACCATGCCCTGGCCACCAGCCTTCTCATGAGGATGGTTGCACGGAGGAGAGCGAGCAGAGCACTCCCCCTCCAGACTTCCTGAGACTGCTCAAGTGATGAAAATTTAGGTGGATCCTTGTGTCCTTGGAGGGCGGAGGGACAACCTGGCGAGCAGAGAGGTTTTTGCTCCACACGGCAGCGGTTGTGCTCCCAGCTACTGAAAGCATCGTTTCTCCAGTGCAGAAGTCACTGAATCAGAGAAGAGTAGAGCTGGAAGGGGCCAGAGGGCCACCAGGTCCAGCCCTCTGCTCAAAGCAAGACTTCAAGTTGGCTGTCCCGCTGTCCCTTGAAGGCTTCCAGGGTGGGAGAGCCCACCAGCTCCCCAGGTCATGGGTTCCATCATCTACTGCTTGAGCAATCATGAAGTTCTTCCTGACGTTCAGTCAGAACCTGGCTTCCTGCAACTGGAGTCTGTTATTCCTTGCCCTGCACTCAGGGATGATAGAGAAGAGATCCTGGCCTCACTCTTTGGCCTTCAGGAACTAGAAGAGTGCTCTCCTATCTCCCCTCAGTCTTCTCCTCTCCAGGCTAAACGTGCCCAGTTCTCCCAGTCTGTCCTCACAGGGATTTGCTTCCAGTGCCTGGATCATCCAGGTTGCCCTCCTCTGACCCCGTTCCAGCTTCTCCACATCTTTCTTGAAGACCCTGCAGTGAAGCAGGGAAGCCCAGCCCTTGCTCTTAGTTGGCTTCAGGGAGGCGCCGGGTTGAGTTCACCGGTCAAAATGCCGTCTCCACATTTGCAGAGAGCGTCTGTGGGAGAGGGCCGTTTGGACGATGTGGTGGCATGGGCAGAATGTCGGCTTTGCAAAGTGTTCCCATCTTCCCGCGGACTCCCTCCTGGAAGGACTTCTGAAAACGGCACTGTTCTGCAGTTCCCTGGGAGTTCCGACCCAAAATTCTCGTTCATCCCCAGTTCAGGATGAGTTAGGGCTGAAACGGGAAGGGACTTGGTTGTGGTTTTGAGAGAGAAGAAGAACATGTCGCAGGTGCTTTCAAGCTCAGTACCTTCAGGGAATCTTTGGACACGGTCTCGTCTTGCAACGAAGCCCTGTGCAATTAGCTCAGGACCTGTGGGTGCTTTCTAGGTACATGCTTGGAGAGAATGATGGGACATGCTCTGAATTTTTAGGACAAACCTTGAAGCACAGTGGGCAGAATCCAATGGGGTCCCGATGTCTTCTGTGCATCACTGATTCTGCTGCATGAGCGGAGAGGTCCTGCGGATTCCCTTGCACGAGGAAGTCCCACCATTGAACCCAAGGGTGGAGCAACATCTGAAGCACCTTGCCAGATGAGGCCAAGGCTCCACCCAGCCCAACCTTCTCCTCCTGAAGTGGCCAACCATCTGCCCACAAGAAGCCCACTAGTGGGGTACGGGTGCAACTGCACCCTCCTGCCCATGTTCCCCATCAGCTGGGGTTCCTCAGTATTCTGCCACTGACACTGGAAGTGGCATTGAGCCATAAGGATGGTAGTGATGTCTAGTGTTGTTCAGCTGTTCAGTCGTGTCTGACTATAAGCAATCCCATGCGCCAAATTTGCCCATTTCCAATCTCATGCCACCTCTTTCAGCTGCACGATGCTCGGCCCACATCTTCTTTGATGGAGTCCCACCACCTCGCTCTCTGGCAACCTGGTTTTCTCTTGCCACTGAGCATTCCAAGCGCTCTGTCTTTTTCTAATGAGCTTGATTGCGTCACGTGGCCAAAATACGCGAGTCTCAGCTTTGTTCTCTTGCCGACCTGGGACGCGTCTGGTTTGATACGCTCCAGCACCCGCTTGTTCGTCACCCACACTGTCCGTGGAAGGCACAGCAGCCTCCGCCAACACCGCAGCTCGAAGGAGTCCGTTTTCCTCCTCTCTAGCTTTTTCATTGTCCAACGAGGTCTAGTATCATCGTCCATGAATTAGAATAGGGTAGAACAGAATCACAGACTTGAAAGGGGCCTAGAAGGCCATCAGGTCCTACCCTCTGTGCAATGCAGGACTCAAGTCTCCCATCTGGACCCACTGGCAGCATCCCCACAGACACCAAGGACCTGGCAGGGCCAATGAGGTGGATGGTCCACCTCTGCATTTCCATATTTCCAGTGCAAAGTTCCTGAGAGTCTGCTTGGTTCATCTGCATGGAGTGCGCACTTTGTCCGCAGAGGTTCTCAGGGTCCCGTCTCAGGCTCTTCACCGCAAAGGTCATGAGATGGTCTGTATCCATGTTCGGAGCTCTAGCTTGTGCTGCACTCTGGTTCTCCCCCGTCCTGCCCCCTCATGCCCTCTCCCTCTTGGAGAGACATGGGTAGGCTCACCACAAAGCCTTCTGTCCAGCCCGTGGTGGAGGTGTTTGGGCCTTCGTGTCCTGTGAAAGCAAAAGCAGGTTTGTTGCATGGGGTGGGTGGGAAGATGCAGCTCACACGTCCAATCCGGGGGGATTTGCGGGGAGCCTGAATCTGAAACAAATGTCGGTTTTGGCAGAGGTCCCAGCTGCGAGGCCCTGGCCAGGCCGCTGGTGACCTTGGAGGAGCACTGGGCGGCCAAGAGAGTTGGGAAGTTGCAGTGCATCCTGGGAGGCGGGAAGGTCTTTGGCCTGCAGGGGGACGACAAGCCGGAGCAGAAAAGGTTAAGAGCTGTCCGTGCAAAGAGGATCCTGGTGGGATTTCAGCTGAAATGTGGCGGTGGGCACTTTATTTCCAAGGAAATGCTGAGGCAGCGGAGTGGGGGAGATATGGGGAAATGGCCAGTGGAAAGGAAGAGACTTTCTGGAGGAATAACATTGGAAGGAAGGGTTGAAGCATTTAACGATCTATGGCCTGGTCATGGGACAGCTAATGGGGTGGCGGGGGGGACAGCTGAGAAAGCTACGAGTTGTAAATGCAAATTGAGGGGGTAAATAATTTGCAGTTGTCCAAAGGGGCATAACTCAGAGCAGAGGGCAGAAACCCAGAGGGGAGGATGCCAGGGCAAAGATGCAAGGAGAAAGCTCCGTTCCTTCACGGAATTGATTTGCACAAAAAGCAGGAGGGGCCCTGAAGTGAGAGCAATTTTTAAAAGGAAGGGGACTGCAACCAATGAAGCAGGGGGTGTGTGTCTCCCCCACCCCGCACCCTGATTTCGAATTCACACCTTGTGGAAATATGCAGATTGCTTCTGAAACAGACAAACCCTGGGATTCTTCTTTTCCTTCATTCTGAGTTGCCCAGAAGAAGAGCAAGGAAGGAAGGTGGTGAGGGAAGGTGAGTGGCAGAGCGGTGCTGTAGAGGTGAGGTAGCTGCCCAGGGAGGCCACTGGTGAGATAAGCAGCATATAAATGTAATAAATAAATAAATAAGGTCAGGCGAATCTCTGGAACTGCACCCATGTCTATCGGTGACACTGAGCGCTGCTTCTCCACGTTCTCCTCCAGGAGCCAGTGTGGTGCAGTGGTTAAGAGCGTGGGACTGGGACTCAGAGGATCCGGGTTCGAGTCCCCACTCAGCCATGGAGCCAACTGGGGGACTTTGGGCCAGTCACAGACTCTCGGTCCAACCTACCTCACAGGGTTGTTGTTGTGGGGATAAGATGGAGGAGGAGAAGGATGTAAGCTGCCTTGAGCCCTTTGCAGGAAAAAGGCAGGATGTAAATCGGAAAATAAATACATAAATAAATAATAAAATAAAAGTGACTGGAAATGCTTTTTCGGAGCACATCCATAATTCATTTAGTGACATCATTTTTTGGAGGGGCAATGCCAGCGTCGTCATCAAACCTTACACCGTATTATAAGCTCAAAGCCTCCTTCATCTTTACGGTCATCTGGCGTTGATCACAGCTGCCTTGATTTCTTTCATCAGAAAAAAATGCAGGGTTGCATAAGGATGTTGGAGAAATCCACCATGGACTCAAATGCGTTTGGGTTTCTATGAATCGAACCTGTGCTTTCCACAGCAGACAGTCCTTTTCCATGTTGGGGATGTTCCAGAGACCTACAGAAAGAATTTTAAAACCCCTTTTTTTGGGGAGAGGGGAGAAGTGCAAATTGTGCATGGCCTAATGCGCTAGGGCTATTGCACAGATGCACTAACCGCCTTTGCACACATTCCCATCGATCCCTAAAAGGATCCATTTCTGTCAATGGAAAATGGCAAAATGAAAAATGGCTGACAAGCAGTGGAACTCAGATTTAAACAGATTTAGCAAAATCCTTATAGCCCTTGTTGTTGTTGTTAGTCGCGAAGTCGTGTCCTACCTGTCGCGACCCCATGGACAACATTCCTCCAGGTCCCCCTGTCCTCCACCATCCCCTGGAGTCCACTCAAGCTCACACCAACTGCCTCAGTGACCCCATCCAGCCACCTTATCCCCATCTTCTTTTGCAATCTCTTGTTCCCAGCATCAGGCTCTTCTCCAGGGAGTCCTTCCTTCTCATTAGGGGGCCAAAGTATTTGAGTTCCATCTTCAGGATCTGGCCTTCTAAAGAGCAGCCAGGGTTGATCTCCTGCACTCCACCTCAAGTGGAACTCATGGAGCAGGAGATGGTTAATATAATATAATATAATATAATAAATATATAACATAAGGGGGAGGAAAGACACAAATGAACTCAAAGCTCTCATGACTCTCATTCAACTCAAAATGCAGAGCAGTTGATACGAGAGTTGCATCTTTTAAAAGCGGGAGGGAAGAGGTTGTCTTGTAGAGGACTGGGGAAGAGCTAGATCTGAATCCATTGATGTATTTCTAGGTAATTTGTAGTGGATCACAAACCATTTTTCTAACACTAGCAGCAACCAAATGATTCCCTCCGTCCCTGAAAGTATATGCTGAAATGATGAAACCAGGAATGCATGTACTCCTTAGAGCAAAAAGAGGTTTCTTGTTTTAGCTGTCATTATTTGTCATTATATATAATCTCTTCCTCTTCCGTAAAGAGAGAAGAGCCGTTTCTTCATATAAAGCATAAAACCGTTCATACAATATGAACAAAGGAAGGCAGAAGGTCCCTAAAGCCAGATGAGACCCAAAGCCCACCTAGTCCAGCAATCTGACCACACCACGGCCAGCCAACTGTCCGCTGAGGAGAGAAACATAGAAACAGAGCGAGTCAGAAGGGGCCTCCCGGGCCATCTAGTCTGACCTCTGGCACCAGCCGGCTTCGCTCACGACATGCCCACCATGGGCATGTCCAGCCTGTCTTTGAACACCTGCACCAATGGGGCCTCAACCTCCTCTCGTATAGAAAGCCCTCAGGTAGGTCGGACGGGACGTGACGGGACCTTCTGCCTTGTGTTCTCCAGGCACTGGTGAACATGGGCTTCAGCTTGGTGCTGGAGGGGCATCTACCTGCCCTCGTAAGCAGGACTGCCTGGTTTCACTGTAGCCCCAGCACCACACGCAACATAAAGATGCAGGAGGGCTTCATCCCAGGAGAAGAGCACCGGCAGAAGTTCAACCTCTGGCATCTTCTTGGGCAGCAGAGCCGGGAAGCCCTGGCAGCAGAAGCCTCTAGAACAAGGTGACAGTATTGAGACAGAAGGACCAATGTCCAGGCGTACAAAGATATTGCTTTGAAGGACCTCCGGGATCCAAAGGAGAGGTGAGCTAACTTCACCCTGAATGATCTCTGTGACTTGGATCACAGAGGGACCGAGGGATGGCTGGCTTCGTCCAGCCTCCACAACCCACATCCACCCCACAACACACTCCCTCTACCCTTTTTCCGCTATCTATCTATCTATCTATCTATCTATCTATCTATCTATCTATCTATTTAACATATTCGTATGCCACCCCCTTGCAAACAAGCCTCGGGGCGGCTAACAACAATCGGCAAATACAATTTAAAACCAATACACTATTTAAAGCACTTTTGCACTTGTGCTGCAGGAGAGGTGGTAGTAGTGATGGTGTCAGTCATGGGAAGAGAAGCAGAAGGGAGAGTTTTCCCCTCTCTCCCTTGCTCCTTCTCCCTTCCGATTCAGGCATAGGCTGCCGAGGGTCATGGTTGCCGCAGAGCTTTGCACGTGTACTGCAACTGGAGCAATAGCAGTGGAGACCAGTGGCTACATCAGAGGGGGTGCTGCACCCCTCCCACGATCCAGGCAGCCAGGAACTTGAACTGTCCGTGGTGCTGAACCTGTTTTGGAGAGGGGTGGGCTTCAGGACCAAGGACAGGTCCTTGAAAGTTTGGGCTGCAGGCCAGAGTGGACGGACCGTCTCACTGACCTCGGAACCGCCAAGCTCCGTTGGGCGATCGGGTGGTGGTGTGAGCGGCCAGGTGTCCTTCTGGGTCCCCTGCCACCACCCTCATGGCCTCTGCTCCCTGCGACAGCTCCACAACGATGGCAACACACCGAGTCGCACCCTGTGATCCACCGTCCTCAGCCGAAGCCAAGCTCGGCCAAGTGCTGCTGTTTTTCCCTAGCCTATTTGCTCTCCCTGCAATGCTTTCTTCTCCTATGGCCTATTTTCGATTGCAAACTGCCTGCAGATGGGAATCAACAGTTTTGCTTCTCCAAGTCCGTAAAGCACCATGTTCACAGATGGTCCCATACGGAGGATGATCATCAAATCATCAAATAGTAGAGTTTGAAGGGGTCAGGAAGGCCATCGAGTCCAACCCCCTGCTGTTGCAGGACACCAAGTCCCACCATCCCACTCAGTTTCCTTCTGAATGTCCCCAGAGAGGGAGAGCCCCCCACCTCTCCAGGCAGCTGGTCCCACTGCCATCTTGCTCCGACAGTGAGGAAGCTTCTCCTGATGTCCAGCCTGAACCTGGGTTGTCACAACTTGACTTGATTATTCCGTGTCCTGCACTCGCATCAGCAAGAAGAGATCTTGGCCTTCCTCTTTGGGGCAGCCTTTGAGGTCCTTCTAGAGGGATCTCATGTCCCCCCTCAGTCTTCCCTTCTCAAGGCTGAACATGCCCAGTTTCCTCAGTCTCATGATGGCCACCTGCATCCTAGGCAGAACCGTAGCAAACATCTCATGGTGCTTCCATAACCCTTCTCTAAAAGCTGTTCAGAAACTTCAGTGCTGTTTACAGGGAGCACACGACGCCCTTTATTGACTCCTTGTCTGCTTCCAGGCCCAATTCAAAGAGCTCGTTATGGTCTCTGAAGTCCTTGGAACTACACTACCCAAAATGCTACCTTCTCCTGAAGGGGCATCACCCAGCCCTTGAGTTAGAAATATAGGGATCGTCTGGAGAGGTTCTTCTTTTGAAACTGCCATCATGAGGGGCAAGTTTGGTGGTGTTGCCAGAAAGGGCCTCTTTGGTGGTGACTGCCAGGCTGTGCAGCCCCCCCCCCCCCAAGGCAGGCTGGGCCACCCTCGCTCTGCTATCCTTCTGGTGCCAGGCAAAGACTGCTTTACCCAGGAAGGCTGGTATTCAGCCATTGTTCCGCTTGCTTTGCATTTTAATCTCTTTTATTGATTTAATCTCTTTTAAATTGTGCGTTAGCCACCTGGAGTGCCATGTTTTGGTAGAAAAGTTGGGGTATGATTCAGCTAAATAAATAAGTACCTAATAACCCCTAGAGAAGGAACAGTCTACCTAATAGACATGTGCAGATCTCTGGGACACGGTTAATGAGGCCTATGAAACACTTCACGCCTTCCCACCTAGCACATAAACATTCACCAGGAACAGTTGGAGCAAAAATGCAGGATCCGTGCGCAGACCTGCCAGTTTTTCAATTACACCCCCCCCCCGCTGATCCGTCCCCCCCTCTGCCTGGTTGTTGAGGCTGACGATGTGTCTTCGGGTCCTGAAATTCATTTCTGGGATGTGTGTTTCAACAAGCAATCGCCTGGTAATACTTTCCAGATGTTTTATCACCCGACGTGTGATGTACACTTCGCTTAAATTCCTCCTTCATGCCTGGATCCCTTTCCACTTCCCAAATCTTCAATTTTCAGGATTACATGTGCCCCGAATCTTCAGGTTCACAGCAAATGGAAAGTATTTTGCTCAGCCGGTTCTCCACCCCATTCTTCATCCTTGGTGGAACACCAGGCCAAGTTAAGGAGAGGAGAGGCCGGATTATTGAAGTCCCACCCCTGGAATGCTATTTTGTCCCAGATCCTTAAAAAAAATAAAATAAAAAACAACATCCATCCTTTAGAGCAGGAATAGGCATGCGGACATCTTGCGCCCTGGCTGTAGGTGGTCCCCTGAACCCTGGTGGACCCCAAGAAGGCAGTATCTGTTCCCGCTGCAAAAAGAAAAAAGGGAAAAATGCTTGAGGGATTGTACCTTCAGCTTAAGGTTCATGCAGCATCTGAAGGTTCCTTCCTGCTTGCTAGGAATAAGCCTTCTATGGCAGGAATCATTATGGGGTTATCATAAGCTGGAGACGACTTGATGGCATGCAATGACATCAAGCAGTCTTGGCTGAGGGAGCTGCTTTAATTCAGGATTGTGTTCTGTGAACACAAGAACCTGTGCTTGTGTAATATCAATAAGGATGTGTGAAGAATTTAATGGGGGGGGGGGACGTGGTGGACTTTCTCAACTTAAACCAAAAAAACCTCTTCCGGCAACCCTGGCACGGGTGCTGCTGTGACCAGATGTGAGTTGAACCAGCATGTTTTTCAAGCAGGCTAAAAAAAAAAAAGCTGGGGAAATTTGCACAAAATTCAGGCTCTACTTTGCAAATTTGCACAAATCGCAGAAACATGTGCTGATTTGCAAAGCAGAAGCCTGAATTTTGCGTGAAGCTGAAACTCACTGACAGACGATTCCAAGTGGCTGAGCTGGAATATGTGCATGTGCCGTGAGAGGTACTTTCTTCCGTGTTTCTCACCTAACAGCTACAGAAATAGCAACAGTCACTACAACTCAATTCTACCATGTTGGTTTTGATTGGCACAAATCGCGAGTTGCGCACATGTCACTACAAATATGCAAATCACGATTTCAAATTTCTGTAAACACTTCAAGCACTTTTGACAAAACTGGAGGGAAAAAACCTTTCAGAGCTGAAATGGAATGAGTTTTCCAGTTTCACACATCCCTAAATATCAAACTTTGAAGCCGCAGATGAATCATGACATTCTGTGTTATCACACTATGTGTCCCTTCCTGATGGGTTGTTTTCCATTTGGCCTTTCTATGTAATATTTACTTTCTGTTACTGACTAGTATCTGAAGAAGGGAAAGAGAGATCAGGGGCATTTTTATCTGAGTGGGTAAAAATGTGTGAAAATCAGATTGACTAATGCTTGGAAAAAAGCAGGTGAAGCCAGAGGTGGAAGGCACAGGCACCTGGGGGACCCCACATGTCTGGAATGGTACCCTAGGTGAGCCGGATTTGCTCTACAGCTGTCAGTTTTGTGCTGTAATGTGTGGCACATGTTCAGGATATTAAGAAATATTGCATAAGTGGAAGGAAGGGTGATGTGGGCCTTCTCATCAGTAGGAGGGATGCTGGGTGGGGGATGGTCCCCTTCAAGCTATTTTATGTATGTATGTATGTATGTATGTATGTATGTATTTAAAGTTTTTGTATGCCATCCCCTTGCTAGAAAGCCTTGGGACGGCTCACAGAAATAAATACAAATACAAATACAAATACAATTAAAACCTGGAAACACCCTGGCTGCACAATTAAAACTTATAAATATTAAACACTGTTAAAATATTGTTTGAATAAAAAGGTTTTAGCCTGGTGCTGAAAAACAAATGACGGTGCCAGGCGGGTATCTCTGGGGAGCGCATTCCATAATTGGGGCGCCACCGCAGAGAAGGCCCTGCTCCGGGTGCTTTGCTTCCTGATGTCTCTCCCGGAGGGCTCCAGGAGCAGGGCCTCTGCTGCCGATCTCAGGGGGTGGGAAGGCAAATACGGAAGAAGGTGTTCCTTTAGGTATCCAGGTCCCAAGCCATTAAGGGCTTTATAGGTAATAACCAGCACCTTGAATTGAGCCCAGACTTCAATGGGAAGCCAGTGAAGCTGGTAGAGGACTGGGGTTATATGAGAGTAATGCCCAGTCCCCGACAGCATCCTGGCAGCTCTATTTTGCACCATCTGAAGTATCCAGACTGTCTTCAAGGGCAGCCCCACGTAGAGCACGTTGCAGATGTCCCACCAGGAACCTAGACCCAGCCATGGGCTGGACCACAAGAGGCAGTTCCCCTTGCCCCCTTCCTTCCAAGGGAAATCTTGGATGGATACTCGCCCGGTCACCACGTGGAGAGCCAGACCTGCTGGGATGTCGAAGTCCTCCCTTCTCACACTGACATTCTCTCCTTCCTCCGGGAAACTCAAGGCGGCCTCTGCTTTCTCTTTTCCCCATCATTTTCACAACCACCCTCTGAGCTTCAGTTGTGGCCACACCAAATGAACTGAGTGGTGATCTGAGCTGAGATCTTCAAGCATCGGTGGAGAACAAGCCCATCATGGCTTATAAACATGGCCGGATTGTGGTTCAGGATAGCCATGCCTTTGGATACCGAGCAATGAAATGGACACATAGATTAGACATTCACCACCATCTCCTCTTCCTCCTCCATTCAAAAATCAAATCCTACTAGCTGCCATTTCCTTCAGGGTTTTTATGAGGTGGCCCTTATTCCTTTTTTAAAAAAATTTTTATTAAGATTTTAAACTAAAAACTAAAAAACATCAATTATCAAATACATCGGACGTACTGGGTCAGCCTCTATAACATATCTTTTTAACATTCTATAATCATATTCAAATCGATTTATAAAAATTTAAAAACATCTTTAAATCTAAGCTAAGTCCTGTTTCTCCAGCCAATCATAAAAAAGATCCCAAGTTTGATAGAAGTCAGTATCTTCTTTCTCCTTCAGTAATAGAGTCAGTCTGTCCATTTCTGCACAGTCCAGAATCTTTTTCAAAATCAGTTCCTCCATGGGTGGTTCCTCACTCTTCCAGTATTGAGCGAGCGCGATCCTCGCCGCTGTGATTACATGGAGCATCAAATACATTTCTTGTTTGCTAATATTTTCCGGTACAATGCCTAACAAGAAAATTTCAGGTTTAAAAGCTAAGGGTTTTTGTAGCATTTCCTCAAGCCATTTATGTATTTTAATCCAATACTTTTCCACATATTCACAGGTCCACCACATATGGTAAAAAGTACCCACATCATGTTTACTTTTCCAACATCCATTTGACATAGTTGGAAACATCTTAGCTAATCGACTTGGTGACAAATACCATCTATAAAACCTTTTATATAAATTTTCTTTATACGAAGTTGCTAAAGTTACCTTAATATTTCTCTCCCATAGCTTTTGCCACTTTTCTAATTCAGTATTATATCCAAATTTTGTGCCCATGTTATCATAGTTTCCTTAGCCTGTTCCCCTTCCATTTTCCTGTCAAGAAAGAACTCATAAATTCTTTTAATCATTTTCTCATCTGTTTTTAGCATCACTTGATCAAAGGCTGTTAGGTCTTTATAAAACCCCCATATTTTACAATCTTTAGCATATCGAGAGCCAGTGTGGTGCAGTGGTTAGAGAGCTGGGCTGGGACTCAGGCAATCTGGGTTCGAGTCCCCGCTCGGCCATGGAGCCCACTGGGTGACTCTGGGCCAGTCACAGAGTCTCAGCCCAACCTACCTCACAGGGTTGTTGTTGTGCGGATAAGATGGAGGAGGAGAATGATGTAAGCTGCCTTGAGCCCTTTGGAGGAAAAAGGCAGGATATAAATCCAAAAATAAATAAATAAAATAAATAAATATCTGAGGCGGTCCTTATTCCTGAACTTGCTGATGCTGTGCAGCCAGGGAACACATCCGTCGTAAACATGATGGGATTAGACTTCCATGAAACTCATCAGATTCAACCATCGCTGAGGACAAAGGGAAGCAGACAGCAATCTATATGAAGCCAGCCAAATACTTTCACGGAGTGCCAGACAATCTGCAGAGCTCTGCAGGTGTTGGCAGCATCATCAACAGCTCCAGAAATGGCGGCTGTTTCAGCTCAGCCCAGGGTGTTTCAGGACTTCACCGCAGCTGTATTTGGCCAACCGACTCTCTGCTATTCAGACAAACCGGGAGCGGACTGCAGTTCCCCGCTCTGTCAAATTGTTCTTGCGGTAATTCATGAGTTGCCTCTGCCCACGGTTGGGCCAGACTTCTCAGTTCATCCTTCCCCCTCTGCTTGACCTCCCAGGAGCGAAAACTGTTTAGCATTTCAACTCCCCAAATCAAATTATGGTTAAGGGTTGTTCCACCATTCTGCTTCAGGTTTTAACAGTTGGACAGAGTCTGTACCCACAACGTACTGTATCTCCAGAGTTATTCATTGCAGAGGCAGAAGCACGAATTCGGTCGGAAGGCAGTCAACTGGAGATGAGCCGAAATGACTCAGTTTCTCATGAGTCTTTCCAGCAATGTGGGGGAGAGGCCCTTCTTTTCTGGTGGTTTTTCAGTGCTTCTTTGGAGAGACCCTAAATCGTCTCAGTCTTAATGGGACTTGATGGTCAGCATAAGCTTGCTTAATCTGAGTAGTCCTGTGCAAGCATTCAAATGACCCAAGCGTAAAGGTCTGTCTTTGTCTGTTTCATCCCACTTCTATGGTGTCCATTAACCTGAGAGTTCTTCCCAGTTCTCTTGAGATCGATGTGAATTCTAAGGGAGCCCGTGTGGCGCAGTGGTGAAGAGCACAGGACTGGGACTCCGGAGATCCGGGTTCGAGTCCCCGCTCAGCCCTGAAGCCCACTGGGTAACTCTGGGCCAGTCACAAACTTGCAGCCCAACCTACCTCACAGGGTTGTTGTTGGGGGGGATAAGCTTGAGAGCAAGAGGAGGGGAATTATGTGAGCTGCTTTGAGTTCTTAATAAGAAAAAAGCAGTATATAAATCTAACCTATAAATTCTGTATCCCTTTGATTTTGAGAATTTCTACAAATTCACAATGTTCTCCATATTCAGGAAAAGCACCTGAAATGTAAAACAAAAATTGAATATAGAAGAAAGCAAATCTTGCAGATCCACTGAAGTGGCCAGCCAAATATAGGGCAGATCCATTCAAACTAGGCTTGGCTTGGATCCCCGTGTGTTCAAACACAATCAGGTTGAATTGGGATTAAAAGTATCAAATTCAGGAGAAAGGAAAAGTAACGGATCGGATAGTGTTGCACAACGAAGCCACTTTCAAGAATGGTGGGGTTCTCTTAATTCCCCTCTCTGGTCTTGATAGTGATATAGTCCATACCCGATGGAGAGAGTTTCCTTTCTTGTGCATGGAAATCCATGTGTACAAGTTGTGTGCATCTTTGAAATGTATACATTCTTGTCACATTGAAATGTTTGCATTCTCTGGACAGCTGGTTCCACTGCTGTATTGCTCTGACAGTCGAGAAATTCTTCCTGGTGTCTAGTCGAAATCTGGTTCTTTTAACTTGGGTCCATTATTCCATGCCTTGTATCCTGGAAGGAATGAGAAGAGACAGTGCCCCTCTCTTTGTGGCAGCCCCTCAGGTACTTGCAGAGTGCTGTCATACTCGTATTTCCCCTTGGTCTTCGCCCGCTGAGGCCGACCATGCCCGGTTCGCTCAATCTTTCCTTGCAGGGCTTTGGCTCCAGTCCCTGCATCATCCTTGCTACCTCCTCTGTACCCTTTCTAGCTTTTCCGCATCTTTTTCAAACTGAGGTGCCCAGGAATGGACACAGCACTCCAGGGGAGGTCTGGCTAGTGCTGAGCAGAGGGGATCTGGTTCTTCACAGGATTTGGAAGCGATGCTTCTGTTATTGCAGGCCAAAATACCTTCTGCAGCTCCATCACATGGCTGCGCCCTCCTTCTGTTGGTGTTTCTCACGTGACCTTTCTGCATGGCGATATCTTACGATATTTGCACACCTTCTCCGATCGCTGGTATGAAGCTGGACACCCCCTCTCCCTCTCCCTCCTCCTCCTCCTCCGATCTGTAGCAGTTGGGTGACAAAGGGAGGAGCCAAGCAGCTAAGGGGACAGGGAAGAACTTTAGTTCAAGTGCATTTTGTGTGGGCGTTCTTGGTGACACGAGGGTGAAAGCTTTGGGGGATCCTTGCAATCCTTTACAGCAAGTGCTTGGAATGAGTTCTGAACTTCAGAGGGTCTCGGTAATGGATTGATCCAGGCTCACTGCAAAGGGTTCATTATGAATGGACACAGAAACAGAGAAACAGAGCGAGTCAGAAGGGGCCTCCTGGGCCATCTAGTCTGACCTCCGGCTCCAGCCGGCTCCGCTCACGACATGCCCGCCATGTGGACGTCCAGCCTATCCTTGAACACCCTCACTGATGGGGCCTCAACGACCTCCCATGGAAGCCCATTCCACACCCTCGAGTCCTACCTGTCAGGAAGTGCTTCCTGGCATCCAACTTGAAGCTTGGTTCCCTGAGCTTTGCTCCATCTCTCCGTCTCCATCCTGCCTTCCTCTGCAGGGGAGAACAGGTCTTTTCCCACCTCCATGTGACACCCCCTCACATACCTGTATGTCGCCAACATATCCCCTCTGAGTCTCCTCTTCTCCAAGCTGAAGAGACCCAGTTCCCTCAGTCTCGCCTCATACCCCATCATCCCCTGCAAACCAGCCACCATCCTTGTGGCCCTACGCTGCACTGACTCCAACCTGGCTATATCCTTCCTGTAATGAGGGGCCCAAAACTGAACACAATACTCCAGTTGCGGGCGCACCAGAGTCATGTAGAGTGGTAGTAATACCTCTCTTGATCTAGAAGCCACACTTCTGGCTATGCAACCAAGGGTGGCATTCGCCCTCTTGACCACCGCATCACACGGCTGACTCATGTTTAGTCTGCGGTCAACCAGTACCCCGAGGTCCCTTTCACAAGTGCTGCTCTCCAGCCACTTGTCCCCTAACCTGTACTTATGACACTATTCCTATGCCCCAAGTGCAAGACCTTGCACTTATCCACATTGAACGCCATCCTGTTGTCTCCGTTGAGCTGGAGAACTGAAAAGTCTTGGGGCTTAGCTGCCTCTGTGAGTGACCAGTCTCCCCACTTGCTCTCCCCACCATCAGACTCCCCAAACTTGCAAGACACGGGGCAGTGCTTTTCAACTGGAACAGGGATGAGGCAATTCCCGGGAAAATGTCTCCACTCTTGCCCATGTCAGTTGCAAAAGCTGCTACATGATTTCCTGTTTTTTTCTTTGAGAAGAACAATGTTTCAACCATGATCTTCCCCAGCTCAGTGCCCACCAATCCTGTGGGACTACAACTCCCACCCTCCCCAGTTGGCACCCCCACCCCTGTGTGCAGCAGTGCATTTGTGCAACGTCCCTTCATTTCCATGGGGCTGGCCAATGACAACTTTGCCTGAAAATCGCAGATCTCGTGGACGATGGTGTTCGGCTCACCGTCTTGTCCCCAAGGTTGATACCCAGGTGCCCTCGCTCCCCCCTTCCCACCCCAGATGGGGCATGGAGACATGAAACCCCTGACTTGCTGTTTTTCCAAATACTGGAAGGAAAAAGCAGCGGGCACGATGGCCGAAGACTTGCATTTCTTGGAGTTCCACCTAACACCGTCTACATACTTCCATGGGGTTTAGCGATGGCAGCCAGCATGTTCGCTCCCCATTAATCAAACTGCGAGAACGGATATATATTTTTCACTCAAAAATCAAGCCATGTAAAGGAGCACATACCCTCCCCGTGAAGAGTTTCCTAACATGGGAATCTTTACCGCTGTCCTCCTCCACTCCTTCCAAATCCTACTGTAGCTTTCCACAGCGTAAGAAGACAGTGGGGAGGAAGGTAGAAATGCTTTTGCAAAACCAGGTTTGTGGGTGGTGGTAGGATTCCAGAGAGAATTACACCCTCCCCCCCCCGTGGCCCACCCCAGATATCCATCAAAAAGCCCATTTCAAACCCCTTGATTCACATCAAAATACGTTGGACTGACAGGTCATTTTTTATTGTTTGGCGACATGATAGACCCGAAGCGGGTGCAAGAAGAGAAAGCGCGTGTGGATCGGGGCCTGGGTGGGCTGGGCTCGCTTCTGCATCCCTGGCACAGAGGCGAGGGATGCGGAAGCCCAACTCAGACTTCGTTAGCCAGAAGAAAGAGCCTGGGAAGGGTGGGGGGCAGCCCCAAATACAGACCTTTCCACTTGCTTGCAGCGCGACCGTCTCGTGAAATGGGTCACCGACACCCTGACATCCAGGCTTGCTCTTTTCTCTCCTCCCCCCTCCCCCTCCAGGCCTGAATTAATATTTGTTGTTTCTGTGCGCACATCTGATAACGATCAAAGCAGAAACACTTTCCATCCATGTGTTCGAATAATGCCACATCCTCAAAGACACCCTTGCAGCGTCTTTGAAGTCAGAATCGTTGATGGGGAGGGTTGTTTGGACTGGTGTTGGTGGTTTCTTTTTCTTTCCCCTTTCTTTTTTGGTTGTTGGCATTGTTGTCGTCTCAGAGCTAACTTTTCTGACGATGAAACTGTTTGAAATGCGGCGTATGAAACTCGGACTGTTTTTCTCTTGGCGTTTGCCAAACTTCTCCAGATACGGAATTTGCACATGTTCAAAGCAAAAATAAAGTATTAACATTTTTTCCCCTTCATTTCTTGGAGCGGGATTAAGGCGAGAGTCTAACAACATGGCAGGGCATCCTGTAACCATCATGTGAAAGCTATTACATAGCAACATTTAACAGGGCTCCATATCGCTCTAGTCAGACCTAATTGAAAAGACACAGAAAATACGGACGGGCCGTTCGGATGCTCGTCTGGAACTGATTCCCCCCCTGCATGGTTAGAAGCAATAAAGAAAATGACACGGCTTAGAAGGCATCCTTCTTGCAGGGGGATGCCTCATGGGCAAAGGGGTCGATTGCGGGAAGGGTGCTGCCAGGGGGCGGCCCGAAACCGGTGGGGCAGCCCAAACCTGCACCCCGGGAGAGGTCGTAATTCAGTGCTAGGCTAACAAGAGCAGAAGGACTTCAGGAGAAGCGTGTGGATCAGAGCGAGGGTCTGTCTAGTCCAGCGCTCTGTTCGCACAGCAGCAGAGCTGCCGCCCACGGGATCCCTCAGGGAAGACACGGGTTCAACACCCCCCTCCCACCCCCGTTCCCCTACGAGGGGTGTGCAAAGGCGCCGTGTCTCTGATCCTGGAGGTCGCATCGGGCCCACAAGGAGGGCGGCCATGGGTGGCCTTCTCCTCCATGCATTTGCAGCTGTCCCAGTGGCTGACCATCATGGCTTCCTGGGCAGTGAACTCCCAAGCCCAACTCTCTTCTGTCTGTCTGTCATCTCCCCACCGCCCCTGCCACACACACACACACCTTTTGGCGTGCATCTGCGCACACACACACACACACACACACAGGTTAAATCCTCTTCTCTTCCTCCTCCTCCTCCTCCTCCTCCTCCTCCTCACTGCAGCCCCTCTTACATGCAACCATCTCTCATTGCTTCTCGGCTCTTTCTGCAAACATCTGGTAGCAATGCAAGGCCTGGAATTCATGCTTGTAAACACAACATTTTCTTCTGCACCATTTAAAGGACTCTGAAATCTTAATAATAAAATTGAATCAAAAGTTATTCAAATTCTCCCCGAAGGGGGAAAACATGGCTTGATCAACTGAGAGGCTTTCATGTCCCAAATTAATTGATTCTGGAACAGCTTGTCAAATATGTAAACACTTTAATCAGGAGAGAGCAACCAAGAGACAGAGGGAGAGATGGACCAAGGGATGGAAAATTGTGGAATCCGTTGAAGTTGCTTGGATCATGACCCAAAACAACACATTCTGAGATTAGCTGTAGGAATCTGATACATTTTCCTAAATTGGGGGTGCAAACTCTTTGGCCAACCAGCTTTATCTTATCTGGCCTGCTGCCCCCCATCCGGTGAACCCCTCGGAGTCGTTCTGTCATTGTTGTGATGTATGGTCAAGTCAGCTCCAGCTTATGGTAACCCCATGAATGAAAGCTCTCCAGAATGTCCTGTCCAGGACAGCCTTGCTCTGGTCCTATTTGGTCTTCCTGGGGTGAAACCTGAGGTTCAAACCCTAAGCTCCACCCCATGGAGGCATCCCACCAGAAGGTATCCCTGCAGCTACTGACAATTTGCTCTGAGAAGCCACAGTAGGGCTTGTCTTGCTGGGTGCTCTGGTAGGGAACCGCGGCTGTTGTCTCCAGTCTTGAATGGGGAGCACCACAGGGCTGCAGGGCGAGAGTGCCAGGGCTCATCCCCATGGAGCTGCACTCCCTGGCGTGGGCATCTCTTCTGCTTCTCCTGCCCTGCCTCCATCAGCAGAGCAAAGTGGTCTCAGCCGCTTCTCCCTGGCCCAGGTGGCCACCCTCCACCAGTGAGCGAAGGAGGTGGAGCGGCCAATGATGGGGCACTCAGTCAGTTGGCTTCCCATCGGAGCAAAGGGACTTTGGAGCTTGGCACTGCTGAGGAAGCCAACGCGCAGAGGGGCCAAGCCGGCCCATTCTCTTCGCTGCTTGTTGAAGGGATGATGGGAACCAGCCAAGTTCCCATCTCTCCTTCCAGAAATGAGGGAAGGATGTAGGGCAGGTGAAGGAAAGCTGAGATCCCACCAGTCTCCCAGTGTAGCTGTGGGGACCTGGCCGGGGCTCGGGGTGCACATTCCCTTCTGTGATATATAAAGCAAGAGAGAAAAATTCTGCAACTGGAGAAAAAGGAAGCAGCTGATTCAGCTGACATCAGACCCTCGACATACTGAGATACTTCGTTCATCTAAACACAGCGTCTGATGTTGGGGACACAGGCCCGGTATCCCCTCAAAGAGCCCAGGTACAGAACGTCATCCCCTGGGAGCCCACAGAAGCCAACGTGCAGTGAGGGTGATAGAATCGAACTTAAGACACAAGCTACAGCAAGATAGAAGACTTTGGCCCTGGATGAGCTCGGAACAAGAATGGGGAGTCCCCGTAGCTTCCTTTCTCACCAAGTATTGTGGCTTATTTTCCCACCCTCTGCCCATCACACCAAACACACACACCCTCTCTCTCCATCTTAATTTTTAAGTTGCTAGGCTCTCGGGGATCTCAAGGGAGCTGGTCCCTCAGGTGCTGGCCAAGAGAAAACTGGGGGAACTGGATCTCTTCAGCCTGGAGAAGAGGAGACTCCGAGGGGATCTGTTGGCGACATGCAGGTATGTGAGGGGGTGTCACATGGAGATGGGGAGAGGCCTGTTCTCCCTGGAAGAGGAAGGCAGGACGCGCTGCAACAGAGCCAAGCTCAGGGAACCAAGGCTCAATTTGGATTCCAGGAAGCACTTCCTGACAGTCAGGACCCCCAGGGTGTGGAATGGGCTTCCATGGGGGGTCTTTGAGGCCCCATCGGTGCGGGTGTTCAAGGATAGGCTGGACATGCACATGGTGGGCATGTCATGAGCGGAGCTGGCTGGAGCCAGGGGTCAGACTAGATAGCCCGGGAGGCCCCTTCTGACCCTCCCTTTCCATGTTTTATGGGTCCTGAGGAGGAGAAAGCCATGCTTTCTACCCCCAGCAATGCCTTGCAGCCCAGCGATGCATCATTTTCTGGTCTCCCATTCCAGGCTCTCATCCCCGTTTTCCTTCTGCTGCCTCAAACTGTCAGGGAGAAAGACTCACTTGAGAAATGCATCCATCAAAACAGCTCCTCTGCCCCACGGCCACTGTTTGATTTGTAGCTCAACTCTCCCAGAGAGCGAGAGAGAAAGAGAAAGAGAAACTAAGATTATTATCCATCCCCCTGGACGAGGACCAGCAAACGGGCTCAGCTACGTAAATACTTCGGATACCAAGAAAAGGCAACACTTGATCCTATATAATGTGCAACATGGAAGATAAGGATTTCCTCTCCTCTCGGCCAGATCCCTCCCTCGGAGCCGTTCCTGCAGTGGCGTCTCTGAGAAATTGTCTAACTGATATTAACCAGATATGGTGGGAATTTTACAGAAAATACAGAACATATGATAACCACGGAGGAGGCCCACGGGTTGGAGGCACGAGGAGATGGAAATAAAAAAGGGATGGCCGTCATAAATCTCTACTAGATCTGCCCATGAAACTTCGTAGCCTCACCATCTGGTCGAAGGGCGGTTCAGATTCCACTGCTGAAAAAGAGTATTTGAGCATCTAGCTTTGCGAATGGGTCAGAATCTTCTTGCGCAACCCAATTGAAACCCGCAAGCTGTGATTGCTCTATTAATCAGCGCACTGGGATGCTAATTGGAATGTTAATTGGGTAGTGTTGCTAACTAAGGAGCAATAGTATCCAGAAGCCAGGCCCTTTCAACTCTACTATTGGCCCCCTTCCAACTCTACTCTTCTGTGATTCTGTGATCTGCTGGGAAGATAAAGGGAGAGAGATGTCGCTGTTAAAAGCCTTGGCATGAAGGGGTGGCTTAACCTGATGCTGAACGGATGGCAGGGTTGGCTTCCAGTG